>CM024241.1:76245695-77563087 GCA_013421045.1 Propylea japonica
TAAAAGGAATTCCATTAATCGCTTCTTTAATATCAGCAACACTTAACACTACTTGCGCTATTCGCTATCATTTTTCCACAAATGCATTAATTCCTCTATCTATATTCTGAACGGATAGTCGGTCTGAAGAAAACGACCGGCATACGAGAAAATCGTTATAAATTATATGATTCAATCAGTTGATCTACCATAATAGATCGAAATAGATTGATTGCAATTAGTATCATTTAGGTTATTGATGGAATGTTTTCAAGGAAATTTAAATTTGGCGTTTTCGCTTTCTGATGAGCGAAGCGGTCTCTATTGAGATCAAACAAGATTGCGATGATTTGTCAGCCGGTAGCTCTGAGGAGTTTACCAAAAAAGTGACTGAAGATTTATTTATCTACTTTGATTCACACGCGAAGTCCGCTTGCTAGGAATATAGTCGATTAAAGTGGCATTCCGCAATAGATTCGTCCATCTCTGAATTTACCTACCTTTCTTACATTCTCCAATCTCAATCTTGATAGTTTCATTAATTGGTGACGTGTTGAGTGGATACTGGAGAGCTACAGCGTTGTCAACAGCTTGGTTGGCAACGACCGAAAAAGGAAACAATTAGTTCGCTACCAAATTGAAATTTTACCAAAAACCATACAGCAAAGTTATAAACCGGTAGCATTGAGTTTAAATATACCTGAGGAACAACGCGGTTCAGATAAATGAAGCTGGTTGCATTTGTACTTCCGTCCCCGGTCGGTAGAGGCGCTGTTCTCAAATGTATGATACCATTGATTTTAAAAATAAAATAGTAGTAATATTATCTTTAAACTCAATGGTGATACGTATACTCAATGTCGGTAGTTGGGTTTACACGTAGTAGCTAGAGCGAAGTTAGAGATTATCTAAAGTTTGAAGTTTTCTTATGAAAACTTCGAAATTATTTGCAGTTTTTGAGCGCTCGTTCTACTCGAAGCTATATCCCTTTTGCCCAAATGTCTGTAATTTTCGAATTTTGAGCCGAAAATGGTCTCAAACGATAGGGTTAGACTCCCTGATGACGAATTCGTGGCCAAATTCAAATTCTGTCCGTCCGCCGTCCGTTAGCACAATAACTTTCGAAGGATTGTCCTAGAAATTTGAAAGTTTCAGGATGAGTTCGGGTCCCGAATGCCTCGGTTGAGTTCGTTTAACCAGCCAAATCGTTCAGGAACTTCCATAAATATGGCCATTCAAAATTTTGTTATATCTCAGACGAGATATCAGAACCATAGAAAATTCAATTGGAATATTGAAAGAAGAATCCTTATATGTATTTCCATAACAGGAATATCCGATTCGATTGAATTCATTTTAAGAATGAAAACTAATATACTGAATGTTCATGCAAAATTTCAAGGGGATCGCATCATCAGAACCATAGAATTAATTTTTTTTAATTCATATTTTTAACCTACATATTCTTAATAATTCTAGAATATAATTCCGATTGTGCTGAGATTTTGCATTTATATAATTGGTATCAATCGCAAGGCTCATATAAATTTCGAGGTAATAGTCTTATTGCTCCACCTATGAACGAGCGCTCAGATGCTCCTTCTCAGGGCTTTTCTTAATTTTTTCAATATCTTATGTTGAACTTTCAAAGTATGTAATAGAGTGATTTCGGGGATGCTTGTCTGTTACTCTAACACACCTCCTCTTTGAAGTGCCTGTATGGAAGTAGAAAATTTGAAAACGAATATGCTACCAAAACTTCATGCCATCAATAGTATACAGGTGGTTCCAAACCACTATATATGGTGCCAGCGCGGAAGAATACGAAGCAAGAACCAAGTGTACACCATCGTCAAGCTCCTATTCGACTTTATTTCCAGGCATAATACTTACAATCGAAAGAGCATAAATAAAAACCTGAAAACAACTATCATAAGGATGTGACATAGAGATCCATCTTCTGGGTCGATCAATTGAGATACTTTACAAGCTGCTGCTGAACGATTTAGAAGCGAGTGAATTAGCTTGTAAGATTGTGATGATTACACACACACACTTCTTCTGACCCAAAGCCCTTCTGTGATAAGGGCAAATGCACCTAAAAGAAAGAGTATTTGAGAAAAAAAACTGAAAGAGAAGCACTTTGGAAAGATCTTCCAGGAATGGATCATACCTAAAACTTCCTTCGGAACATTGAAACTGCAAGGTCCAAAAAGTACTTGGATCTCAGTAAGAAAAAATTACGCCTCCTCACTGGCTTTCTAACCAAGACAATGTCCCTAGGAAGTATATGATGAACATTGGCTTAACATCTACTGACGTAAGTAGATTCTGTGGAAAAAGAAGAAACTCCCGTTGATTTTGTGATTTGTCACAGAATGCCTGATCGAAGAATAGACCTTAAGATCGCAGTGGAATGTAACCTCCTAAAAATCTACAATCCCATAACCCACTGGACCACGGCAAATGGTAATTACTATTTTCTTCTTCTGCGCATATAGACCGCAGTCGTAACTAAAAACGACCGTTCACCAAAAGGTGCAGATCAGATGGGCAAAATTGATGCAGAATATGCCAAAGATGCCCTTACTTTGTCCATTCCTTACAAAGTACCGACCCCGACCATTAACGACTCATGTCGAACCGCAGATATTCGATAGGATAGCATCAAACTTTCAATTTAAACGATCGTTTCCTGACCGCTAACCATCCTGGTCGGCTCTACAGACCCAAGCCGGGCGTGAATATTTCTCACCACATTATCGTAGCAGATTATGCACTTTAAGGTGAAAGACGAGTCTGGAAATCCCGTCATGTTTGCACACTTAAGCATATTGCCATAATCAATTCTTCGGAGCCGAAGTGATACATCCTAATATACACTTATAGTCCATAAAATCGTTCGACAATTCCCTCGCTAAAACTTTATCTGCGGGCATTATCTAAGATGGTTATATAATGCCCTCGCCGCTAGACCAGTTGCGCCGCAGTGTGGGGCGGTCCGAAGAACTACACACGTAATGGCCCTACGTGCCTTTTCGCATAACGACATGTACCAGAACTGGTGAAAGAGATACACTGGAAAATATATATGAGGCAAACGGTGTTGGAAATTGTGCTGGGATTGTACATTAGAGTTGCTTGATGTGAAACGAAAAAAGGTCTGGAAGAATCGAGGGGTTTAATTCTTAATCGTGTGAATTATTGTCTGATTAAGATTAGATCAGAGAAAGGGCGATAATGCTAAGTAGGCCTCGCAGAAACCTTGGCTATTCATTTGCTCATAAATTCAAACAAACAAAGAACAATATACTATTTGCATAATAACTTCACAACAGTATCCTCGTGGTAAGGCCACTACAGCACACAAGTAAGGTAAATACATCACAAACTTACAGTCCTTTTGGCAACGATCTTAACAAATTCTACCACACCCCATTCCACTATTCCAGTGAGGTCTCCTCTTTCTCGTTAAGTGTGTCTCATTGATGTTATCCAGTTGAAGGTGTCCCAAGCTGGTACAATGCACTAAGCGTTCTTAAGGTGAGTATTTAAAATCCGTCTTAATAGCTATTCCTCTTTTCAAGAAATTTTCAGCTGAGCTTGAACACCAGTCGCCTCTCCAGAAAATAGTTGCGGCCAAGGTAATCACGTCTCACATTCGTAGTTGTTCTAATTGCCTGCTGCATTAATTCATTTGTCCTAGTAATAATCAAACAATTTTTTGCAGGTTGTTCCTCCTTCATCTGAGGTTTTTTCTTTTCCCAAGGGGACCACACAATATTGGTATAGCAGAAGTATTCGTTGGTCATCAGGTGGGGCTCCACAGCGACGTTGAAACCTTGGTTGTTAGGTCTAGCAATGGTAAGTAGATATGGCATTGTGTCTTGTTATTATAGTAGCATGTCTGCAAGTGTACGGTAGCAGACTTCTTATACTGGTTGGAAATTCACTCGGAAACACAGGATTTAGGGCCCCCGCAGACTGCAGACTTTTTATCGGCCGATAGTTTGGTCGCTTCTAATCAGTATGGAGAGGAATGCATGCGCACACTACAGCGATTCATTATCGCCAGTATCGCACTTTCAGCCCAACCCGACTAAACTATCGGCCGATAAATCTGCGTCTGCGGGGGCCCTTAGCGTACAAAACTCCAAGTCGCTTTGGCTTCAATGGAACAGTGCAAAATCAAAACATTAGTGCGATGCTATCAAGTAAATATCTGGTCTGGCAAGTGGTAGTGGAGATCTGTCGGGTCTCTCGACCTGCTTGCGCGATGGAATCATCATGTTCAGTTTACAAGAAAAATTCAAATATTAAAATGGTATTGTGGTGGTCAATCAATTCAGGAGACAATTAATTCATTCATTGTTGACTTTGAAGATAGGATAGGCGATACCTTCAAGATCCGCATTTTCGAAAATAATAAGTAAATTCGAGACCTGTGGATGTTTTATAACAATGTAGTCATTGCAGAATTGATAAACCTACCAAAATCATAAATGAAAATTGTCTTAATAGAAAGGTAGATGAGTGGGCTGCTGGTGAAACCACTGAACCTGTTCGGTATCGAATCGCCGACAAGTCGATATGAGTGATAAACTTATCGGAATATTAAAACAATGGTTATCGATCTAATGAGGTTGAAACAACTCAGGACAGAAACCATATCAAACGAATGGAATTTTATGAAACGATGATGGAAAAAAAAAAAAATAGTTCATTTTTGAGCAATATCTTATTTACTGATGAGACTCGTTTTCCTTGAATAGAAAACCCATCAGTATTTTCCATCGACGGTAACCTAAATGCTGCAAAATATTTGGAGCTTTCAGGAAATAGAATTATTCCGACAGTTCGACAACTACCAATTAACTACGATCTTGTCTGGTTTCAACAGATGGCTGTCCAAGTCACAATGCACGAGTAGTCACACAATATCTCAGGACTACATATTCTGACCTGGTTATTTCTACAAATGGCACAAAAATGGCCTCCCAGGTCAGCAGATCTCCTAATGGTTTTTTCGTTGGGATATCTTAAAATTTGGTTATGGTATGAAAACGACAGAGCGACAAATTTTGTTGAATTTAGGTCCAAAGTAATCGAACTTTGTGCCAAAATAGCATTTATGCCGAATTTGCTCAGAGAGATGAGATTATATCTTTATAATAGATTTGGCTTCTGTTTGGCTCAACAGAGTGGATTTATTTTTTTTAATTTAAATTTGGTCCAGTTCGTTGAGAAGATAGGAATGATCAAGTCGGCTTTTGACCTAAGGCCATCTGATGAAGCATAGTATTTTAATGCGGTAATGGCTGTTTATAACTATAACAGCTGCTGCTGCTGAACAAGAGTAAATCAACATTTAATCAGCAACTGAAACTAGTTCAAAGATGGAATCTCTTCACATCTAATGACTCCCCACCCAATAACTCTTTGCGTTAGACAACGAGAGCAAGCCACTCTGATATTAGGTGTTTCGCAGTTTCTTTCTTCCTTTCACCACAAAATCTAAACTCATGGTTCTCTCGCTCATACCACAGTCCCACAACTTTGAATCGTCTAAGAGAGGATATACCTCCCCCCTGCGAGAATATGTATGCTGACCCTTGCTGAGCTCCAGCAGGACCTTGATTTCTCAGCATTCAAATTTCCAATAATTTTTAGGATTGTCCAGGCCAGCACTCATTTTTGATAAGTATCTGGTACTAAGAAAGCATTGTTGAATTCTTTAATCAATATTCAAAGAAATATGATGAATGAAAATATGGCTTGGCTGATCATTGGATAACCTTAATATAGATATAGGTATTCTAGCCATCATAGCACAGATGTTCGAACAAACTGAGCCTCAATTGTTACAGAGGTTACAGAGGCTATCTTCCATAGATACTCAAATCTCCATCAGTCCCAAAGTTCGAACCTGTATTCAGTCTCGACCAGATATTATTGTTTCTCAACAACTTCTATGATCATTTTCATAAGCCATTGAACTACAAAGAACAGGATTATCGATAGTCATATTTCCAACCCATCTAATGTTATAACGATTGATGACTTGTTTATTGCGAAGAGACGACATTCACACCAACACATAAAATGGAGTCAATCAGCATATAAGTTATTCATTCAATGAAGATATGTCCATGTTTTTCCTATTAGAAGATGCATATTTGCATAATTAATTCAGAATTGATGTATGGCGCTACTATTGGACATCACGTTCGTAAAATATCTCATTGAATCTGAGAATTAATTAGATATATTTTATTCAATTAGAAATCGATAATGTATATTCTGACCATAATTATCTTAAAATAATATAAAATGAGGAAAATATGAAAATATATCTTTATTGAGCTCTTTTATGAGATTGGTTTTCATACTTTTTACGTTTATCATAAGAAGAAGAAAACTTTATTATGAGAATGAGTTAAATTGAAGATATGATTGTGCGATACTTATTCTTTATTTTTATGTCCTAGTTGTTGTTTCAGGTCCGTTTCCTAAAAGAAGAAAATACAAAATATATGCCGAAAATAATGTAAGGGCTTGGGCTTGGTGCAATAACCATTATATGCAAATTCTCAAATATTCAGTGTTCACTGAAGACCATTCAAATTCAAGTTTTGAAATCGTTTCTTCCTAAAGTTGTTGCTTTCGGAAGTAATCGTGTTTACGACCGACCGTGACCACAATAACTTCCGAAAGAAGATTGAAAATTTAAGAATATGCACCTACGGTATTCGACCAAGACTTTCTTTAGGCATTTCTGTATGATAAAATTTGTTTTTTTTATTCCATGTGACAGAATTTAGAGTAGTTTAAAATATATATTGTAACGTATTTCGGGGTTGAACAAATTTCTTCTGTGTTGTATGTTCAATTATTTACACAACTACTAACACATTGATTTATCCACAATAACTAACACTAATTTATTTAATATAACTAACACTATTTATTTACACACTTGCAGATTTATATTCACTTTGAAACAGTTCGGTATAAAGCGCAATTTCACTAGTTTATTTACAACACTTGCAGATTTAATATTCACTTTGAAACAGTTCGGTAAAAAGCGCACTTTCAGAACTTTAACTGTAACTGTCATTGTACTCTAACTAACTCTATATCTACTACGATCTTTATATACCAGTTTTTCTAGACTATCAAGACTAGTCAAAGTATTCCAGACGCTCTCTCGTTCTCTGAACGACGCGAATGTTCCAGAGCGGCCTAGTGCAATAACTACCCGATAATTCCAGTAATTAATTCGTTATTAAAAATTGAAAATGCTATTTCTATCCCGAGCAAGCATAATTAGTGGTTGAAGATTTAAAATAGAAAAATGTAAACTGTGATTCAACATTGATCCAATGAAATGATGCCAACGCGTATGTCCCAACAACCGCCTATTGTTATCGTGTGAATTCGCTAGCTTAATTTTAGTGATTTCAATATTTTTTTCTCGAATACCAAACTACGACGACAAACAAAAAAACAATAAGCGCTATATTCTGATGGGTCCATTACTTCTAGTATGATTTTATCTGGAAATCACTGGAAAGGGCCCTTTGAAGAGCAACTTCTTAAATATTCAATATTCACAAGAATTGTTTGTTCCTTTTAGAAGTGTTGCTTTCAGGAGTTATCGTGTTTAAGACTGAACGTTAACAGCTTCCGGAAAGAACATTGAACATTTGCAATAATTAGTAATTGCACGAAGCAATCGTGTAGCTTCAAATTTCCGTTCCTTCTCACCGAAATCCCAAAAATAAGTATCAACTCATCACGAACACACAATCAATTTGATCCCAACCAAAAGATCCGATATACATCGCTCTTTCTTCATTCTAGGAACTGATTGATCGAATCAGGCGTCGCTCAAAGGCCATCGAGTTCGATGGCTGATGGCTCAGCGAGTGACCTTGAGTTAATCAGGCGCTAGAGAGAAAGCTATGTACGACGCAATCACGACTGACAGGCGAGTGACACCTGTCAAATAAAACCTTTGTCTGACACTGCTCGGAGTACTGACATTATGACTTCTACCGATGACCTGTCGTTTCAGCATATCGATTGACGTGATCTTTCAATTTTGAAACGTGTGTACCGTAATTCATCTGCTTGAAGAGCTATACGGCTCTTCTGTGCATGTTTTAATTGAAGGAATAGGTTGTTTCTATCAAAACAAGATTTGCTCTTCCAAAAAGCCTCTTTGAACTTTGTCAGCATCAGCGTTCAAGTTTGCCCTAAGCATGCCACTTGACAACAAACAATTCATATGATTTATACAGGGTGTCTGTAAACAAATGCGAGTGACTTAGGGAGATGATTCCTCGATGAAAATAAGCAGGGGTAGTTCCATATAATTTTTTTTGAAATGGACCCCCCTTCCAAAATAGCCTTTGGACAGCGATGACGAGTTGAAAGTTTTTAATTTTTTTCACGGCTTCTCAAAAACACGAGTCATAAAACTATACATAATATGAAGCACTGAGGAGATGTTACTCACATATTTTTTTTATATTCCATAACTTTATTATTATGGGTTTGAAAAGATTTTCGTCAAAAATTAGTTCGTGGGAAGATTTTCGAAAATAAAATTCAATTATGGTTCCCATTCAATTCTGGAGAAAAAAGTCTCCTGCAAAATTTCGATAAAGTCAAAACTTTTCCCTGGGAAAATAAATACTTTACAAGCAGTTATGATAATTGTTTTATTCCATTTCATCGTATAAGTGTTCCATAGAATATGAATATTTTAAGATATTGTATGTCTATGACGGAGATGAAGATGTTCTATAAATTGTAACGTTATTATTTTGAACTTGTCATGAAATGTAGTTTTGCCATCTCTTTCCAAAAATTATTAGTTAAGTAAACTTTGGATGTTTCATTTTCTAAATTTCCTTATTTTTGTGATTATTCATCTCGTTTTCCTACCTGTTCGAATGGTTTTCTTCAGAAACGGTTTGTTTATTATTTGAAATTGTGAGTTAATGTTGTTTTTGTCATATTTGTTTTGGTTAGTTCATTATTATTTGGCCTCAGTAAAGTACTTCGGAAAATCGTGGAAGAATTATAGAAATGGATTTATAGAGGGACCCTTCTCTGTTATAACTGCGTAAATTCAACAGTACCGTAAAACGATTCGTTTATTTTTGGTTTTTCTTCTTTTCTTCGCTATGACAACCATGACAACTGATAGACTCTGTGAACTTTGGGTTTCTGGAAATTTCTGTGTGACTGTCAAGGCGGACATTTTGGTTAATGTGAATTCGTTGAGACTTTTTTCGAAGAAATTGTGAATCTAGATTCATCCTCGTTTTGAGGGATTAAAACTTCGAGTGTCATTATTCCCTGGAGAGTATTTTGGAATATTTTGGGAAAAATACGTTTCATACGTGATCATAACTCTTCCACAGGAAATTCTTTAGGTTGTTGTGTAGCGAATATTATTGGGATTATTCCGCACAAATTCTCGACTGAATTGGAGGTTGAACCTATCTCCCTCGAACAACAGAGGGTCCACGTACTGGGGTAGTTCCACGTATTCCACTACTGGGTTTTCCACGTACTGGGTTTCCACGTGTCCCTGGCAGTATTCACGTATCTGGTGTACTTATCCACGCACCAGGGTTGTCCACGTAGTTCCACGTATTTGGTGTAGGTGCCTGAGTTTTCACGAGCTGAGTTATTCCACGTACTGGTCAGTTTTCCACATACGTTTCAGCTATCCACGTAGTTTGGAGTTCCGAGTACCTGAGTCAGCTACGTACCTGTCAGTGAGGGGTAACAATTGGCATCTTGGGGTCTACGTGCCTGGCTTCATACGTTCAACTTACCATTTGTAGTTTGTGCAGTAACCAGTGCATAGCACTGGCTTTAAAGTTGTAAATCATTGTTTCTTTTATTTTGATACTGTGTGATATTATTCTATAAGGTAATTTTATATATACTGTGAGCAATTATAGTGAGGTGCACTTCATAAGTTGCGTTGGGTACCAACAAAGGTACTCGTATATCCCTTCAGGATTTTGTTTATCGTGTATCCCTCAGGATTTTATTATAGGATAATTGATCGGTATTCCCTTCAGGAATCATTGTTTGATTTAGAGTATTTTTTTTTTAAAGTAGGTTCTGATAACCTACACCCGAGCGTTAAGCTGAACGTAAGTTGATTAAGTGGGTTTAGTTTGTTAGTTTAGATTATTGGTTATTGGTTCTTACCTGATTTAGTGTGTATTTAGTGTTTTCCTTTTGACTACCCCCTTGGGGGATAATCTTTATTCGTATTGAATCAACCACTGCACATATATTTTTATTTTTGTTAATAAATTATTGTGACTTGAATTTTGAGGGCTTTTTGTTAACTGTTACTCTGGTAGAGGAGTAAGCAGTTCATTTTACCTTGAGTAGGCAGGCATTACTCTACCTGGCGCCCATTTTATTCTATCATATATACTCACTCCCTTCTCACTGAGTGTGGCCGCGAGCTTACTATGCTGAAACCGGCTTTCCCCAAAGTCAACGTTTCAAATTGCAATGCGCCCAACGTGGGGCCATAGTCAATGACAACTGACATGCAGTGGTTGATCGGTGCTTTTGTGGTATTCTTTTTGTTTTTTTTTTTTACCTTTGAACTATGTTCGTAGCGTCGGTATTGTTTTATCGGTTAGTTTTTCTGCAGCGTATTTTCAGTCTGTTTTGTTGATGATTAATTATTTGACGTGGTCCATTGGTTTTGTTTGCTTCGCCTGATGCGTTTCTAGTTTTTCGTGGTAGATTTTTTTTTGGCTGCGTTGTATTAGTTCGGTCAATTTTGTTTATTAGATCTTATCAGATGTTTTTGGTGATGCTAGTGTGGATGTGGTTACATTATTTGCGGGTAGTAGGTGAATGATTATGGGGCAGAGGATGGTGTCCCTGCCTTGAGCATAAATTGACTAGGGTGGTCACACCCCATTCATCAGTGGCTGAAGTACAACCAACATCGCTGGTATTTTCAGTTCCACGGTAGTAACATAGCTACATTTCATCCTCAGTATTGGTGACGAGGTTAAGTATTTGTATTAAAGTGTGACTTTGATTCCCCCCGATTCGACACTTTCTTTTCCTTTGGTGATTTTTTTTGTTGTGAAATTTCGGTTTAGGACTGCCATGTGTGGTGATTTTTGTGTGGCTCCTAGATGGAGTATTGATTATGAATGACGAAATGACGGTGACTTGTAGTTTATATACCTTTGTATGGTAACTCCTTTGGGAGGATTATGGATTCCATTGATTTTGACTCATTGTTGAATTGCCCTATTGTGATTTTTGTGACTCCTGAATGGAGGATTAGGTGTCTCGACTTTGTCGATTCCGTTGTGTTTCCGATTTGACTTATATACCTTAGTGTGGTGACTCCCGATGGAGATTAGGTATCTCGACTTTGAGTGTCGATATGAAGTGACGTTGGTGTTTCCCGATTTTTGATTTTCTTTGATTGGAACTCCTTTGTGAAGGATTATGGATAGCGTGCCTGCTATTAGCCCTATTGTGACCTTTTTTTGTTTTTTTTTGTGATTCCCGAAACTCCCGACGAGTTAGTGACGCGTTTGGTCGTGTATTGAGCCGTTGCTCTTTAACCCACGAGGACCACCGCTTTTCCTTATTTTGACGTTCCCGATCTTGTCGTTTTGTGCTACCGATTTTGATTCTCGATTTGACATCACTCCTGTAGGGTTGTGATGGGAGTCGTTGAGGTTGCGACTTTATTGTAAAGAAGTCCTCCATGTCCAGCACCTTACCTGGAATTTTCGGTTCGAATTTCAGGTAAGTTTTTTTCTTCCTTTAGTTTGAAAAAAAAGTGTACACCCCAAAATCGGGCCTTTTTGTTAGTATCCTTAGTTGAACTGGTTTTGTTTTCCTTCTATTTAGTTTTCGTTAGGCCCTTGGACATGTCGGTACCCAGTCGCCTTCAGCGATTGGATATCTTTCACTTTTGTGCTGTGTGGATTAGGGATTTTTCCCTGTGGTGGGCTATGAAAAGTCACCGTAGTTGTTTTGGTAACCAGTCGCCTTCAGCGATTGGATATCTTTTACTTTTGTGTTTTTTGGATTAGGGATTTTTCCCTGTGGTGGGCTATGAACGTCACCGTAGTTGTTTTGGTAACCAGTCCGCCTTCAGCGATTGGATATCTTTACTTTTGTGTTGTTTGATTAGGGATTTTTCCCTGTGGTGGGGGCTCTGAAAGTCACCGTAGTATTTTTGTCAATATCTTGCCGTCTTCAGCGATTGGGTGTTTTTTTTTGTTTATTTTTTTATTCGGGCTCTGGTTGAGTGATGATATTTGTCGGTATTCTCGCTCCGTTTCCATCTCGGTGGAAATGGCCTTCAGTAATCAGATGCTCTTTCACTTTCCTATACATTAGCGCAACTTGTGGTGTTTCAGTGTGCCTGGATGGCAAACCATTAACCGAAAAAAAAAATGGACCTTCAGTCATTTTTTTTTTCCCTTTTGACTACCCCTTGGGGGGATAATCTTTTTCGTATTGAATCAACCACTGCACATATATTTTATTTTTGTTAATAAATTATTGTGACTTGAATTTTGAGGGCTTTTTGTTAACTGTTACTCTGGTAGAGGAGTAACAGTTCATTTACCTTGAGTAGGCAGAGGCATTACTCTACCTGGCGCCCATTTTATCTTCATATATAACTCACTTCCCTTCTCCACTGAGTGTGGCCGCGAGCTTACTATTGCTGAAACCGGCTTCCCCAAGTCAACGTTTCAAAATCTTTCTGAAGGTTTAATTACTAATTTCCCGAAGAAAATATCCATTATATTTAAATTTCACAGATAGAACTTTCTTTCGATTAATAAGCATAATTGACAAAACCAATTTCGAGCATAAACAATATCTTAGGATATGCATTGAAACCTACGATGAAATGGATTTGACATTGATAATAACTGTTTGTAAGTTTTTATTTTTCCCGGAAAAGTTGTATCGAAAATTTAGCAGGATACTTTTTTTCCCCAGAATTGAATGGGAAACCAAAAGAGATTATTTTTCGAAAATCTTCTCCCACGAAAACAATTTTGAACGAAAATCATAAGGGTTGTTATTTTCAACCCCTAATAATAAAGTTATGGGATAAAAATTGTGTGAGTAACATCTACTTAATGAACCATATTATGTAGGTATAATTTCATGTCTCAGTGTTTTTACGAAGCCCTAAACAAAGTAAAAACTGTCAACTCGTCATCGCCTTCCAAGGGCTGATTTTGGAAGGGAGGTCGATTTCGAAAAAAATTTATATGAACTATCCCTGCTTATTTTTATCGAGGAATCATCTTCCTAAGTCCCTCGTATTTGTTTACAGACACCCTGTATATTATATCATTATTATCTGCATTTTGCACTTATTCCATGAAGGTGTAATTCAGAACGATATGGGATGAAGACATAGGTAATTGATTATGAATTTTTCTGGAGAAGTTACAAGAATATCAGACCGATGAAAGAGAGAACTATGGAATATCATAACACTAATTAGTTTCATGATCACTTTCGAAGTATTCTCTCTAATCGCCCACATTATAGACATTAACGATACACCAATCTTTTTGAACGCAACTAAAAGCAAACAATACCGTAGGCGTAAGTTCACAAAAAATCGTAACAGACTACAGCAATGTGCTTAAAACACACAGGAATCAGATCAGTGGTATTGCACCAAAATACTTTGCAACTTTGCACTTTGCATTTTCACAAATTTGCAAAGTGAAACTGAAATTAATTATGTTGCACAACATTTCTCCCAAGATTTAATTTCTGCGAAGTGTTTTTCACTTTGCACTTGCGTTTCCACATTGCACTTTTCAATTATGAATGCGTTTCGTGCAATGTAATTCATTTGAAAAGTGAAATGAAAAGTGCAAGTGAAAAGTTTGCAAAGTATTTGGTGCAATAGGCCCCAGATCTAATAGGTAACATAACTCCATGGAATGCCATGTTGAAGTGTTGATGATGTTCAGAAAGGAAAGGGTCTCAAAACTCAAAACACTTCCTGAAGATTTAATAACGATTGAAAACAAATAAATCAGGTGCACAACATTTGCTTAAAACATATTCAGAAAGTTGCCATTGACTGCAATAGTTGGGAAATTACTAATTTGAATTTTTTGCATGAATATTTTGTGGCACCACGTTGTGCAACTTTTTCCTATTTTCTTGTATTTCATGTTCCAAACTGATTTTCGGTACTTTACAGTTGTTGTTTTGGCGAATGTATTTTGTAACATTACAGGATAGGAGTCATGCAAACATAGAATAAAAATTATATATCCTTTCAAAAAGTTCTCGCCCCCGGGTGGCTCGAACCACCAACCTTTCGGTTAACAGCCGAACGCGCTAGCCAATTGCGCCACGGAGGCTCATGTTTTTCTGCGTGCAAACATATCCAATTATCCGTTGGTATTAAGTACTTGAGCTTATCTCCTCATATAGTTATCATTGTTTTATTGATAACGATGAAATGAATTTTATCATTTTCAATTCCTTCAACGACGTTTATTATCAGTTTTCCAAAATGAAATGATTAATAAACTTACCTATTTATAGCCTCCGTGGCGCAATTGGCTAGCGCGTTCGGCCTGTTAACCGAAAGGTTGGTGGTTCGAGCCCACCCGGGGGCGGAATTTTTTACATGATCAAAAATAGCACAGGTCAAAACAGATGAACGATTTGATGAGTCTATTGCAGGCAGTGGCGTATATAGAAATATTTCGGGGGGGAGGGCGAGGTGCTCATCCAATGGTTAGATGCCATGCCTGTATAATTCATTAAAAAAGTTCAGTTTCTTTATTAATTTCGGGGGGGTCCCGGGTCCCCCCCCCTATATACGCCAGTGATTGCAGGTACCTATGTATAAGTATTTGTTTTCAAGCACATGATCGGTATTGAATGAGGCTTGAAAAAGAGGAACTTCTGTCAATTTATTTAAATTTTGATGTTCTTTTGATCAACAATAATTTAAAATTATACAATTATAAACTACAAAAAAGATCAATCGATAAGATAACTTCTGTTTATATATATTCAGCACAATACTCACACAGCTTCCGTAGCCTCCGTGGCGCAATTGGCTAGCGCGTTCGGCTGTTAACCGAAAGGTTGGTGGTTCGAGCCCACCCGGGGGCGATGTGTTTTTTATTCTAATTTTTTAGGAAAGATGAAACTTCATTACTCATTACTAAGAGGTTTTTAATAAGTTGGTATGATGAAATTTACAAATAAAATATTCTTTGAGTCACAAAATCTTGTTTTATTTGGAAGGTATGTCATCATGTAAGCTTGAAGCTGGTAATGCTCAATCGATAAAATGCTAAAAAAAATTTCGAGTAATCAAGTATTTGGAATTGTGTGAAGTTTTCTACTAACTACCTACCTCTGAGAATCGGATGCACCCAATACTGTCTGAATCTCTCTTTGATTTTCCTCCTCCGCAATATGATGAGAATATTTTTCTGGATACTATTTTCTTTGTCACCGCTCCAACAGTCATTCAACTGAAGGGTTTTCCAATAAGAGGTATTATTTTAATATTCAAAGAAAAATCGCATTTTTCAATATAAATGATCAGATGTTCATTTCATTATAAAACGAAGCTATGCCTTTAATAGTGGAAAATAACATCAGGCAAATGATCACCACGACCCACTCTTACATGATCATATCCTTTTATTGAAAATTTCCATAACCAAATCGCAAAGTGGCTGCCCTATGTCCTCGATCGACTCACGAATTCTATCTTTGGACTTTGAGGTCTTGAATCGACGCTGGGCTATTGGCGTAAACCTTCTCTTTCACGTGGCCCCAAAGGAAGAAGTCGCAAGGTGTTAACTCGCAAGATCTCGGTGGCCAATTACAATAACACGGTCCGGAAACTTTTCTCGCAAAAGATCAATGATTTCGGCCATAAATAATAATCATTAATCATCTCTCGATAGAGCAATCCATTCACCGTAACTGTTGCTCCAGCCTCGTTTTCGAAAAAGTAGGTCCAATGACTCCGCTGGACCATAAACCGCAACAAACAGTCACACGGTGAGGATAGAGAGGCATTCAACAATAACTTTTGGGTTTTCCGAGCCCCAGATGCAACAATTTTATTTGTTGACGATGCCACCGAGGTGGAAATGGGCCCCATCACTCAAGATGATTTTTTGATGGAATTCCTGATCATTTGCATGCATTTTAACAACTCAATCAGCAAAGACACTACGTTGTTGATGATTGACCGGCTTGAGTTCTTGTGTTAACTGAACTTTATAAGCCTTAAGACTCAAATCTCTATGCAAATACGGTGTAATGACGTTTGTGGAATGCCTAATTCCAAAGAATGGATAAACCTGGATTTTCTTCAACACTTTCGGCCACAACAGCAATATTCTCTGCTGTTCTTGAGCGACGTTCACGGGTTTTATTCTTCACATCACTAGCTTGTCCCAACCTTGAATTTTTCCACCCATTTCTTTATTGCGGTCCGACAAGGTGCTTTAGGACGACCCAAATATGTTCGAGTTTTACGAACCGTCTCTGCCAAATTTTCACCATTTTTATAGTCAATTTTCAAAACTTCAATGCGTTCTTGAAACGTGTATCGTTCCAATTTTATTAATGGCGTAGTTTGTACTTGTCAAATATCAAACAATGACAGCTTCCAACGTGACATCTACCGAAATAGCGGGCTATTCTCTTATTAGAAAACTCTTTATTTCTAGGAAGACGACTTTGTTTAGTCTGCGTCGTTGTACGCACTTGCAGACCAACCCGACTAAATTATCGGTCGAAAAGTCTGCAGTCCTACAGGCTAACAAGCATGCAAAGTTTGTGACCCTAAAGGGTGGTAGAATTTTCATTCTGTTCATGATATTTTCTGAAAAGCCCCACTAATTAATCTCTCTGTGTTGAAGACAGTTCACTTAATCTGCAATATTTTATTATTATTTCGATATTGTGAATCATAAAAAATTAATATTCCACACATTTCTTCCGACCTTTCCCATATTATCACATAATTCAATCCAGAAAATAATCCTCACATTAAATTTTTTCGGTAAATTCTATCCCATTAAACCGCAATTTACGTCAAATTATCTCGAAATGAGCTGCCAAAAGGAGCGGAATCAGCCATGCAAATAAACGAAGAACGGTCTACGTGAGGGAAACAGCGCCTTGTTTATCTTTGGAAACGTGATAATTTTGCATAAAAAGCAGCGGACAAAGGAAGGGGTACCGTTTAATAGACCCCCCATCTCGGGCGAAATGAGCAATTTTTACATTTTCCCAGTTTTGTCCGAAACGATCATGATGGGTATGAACATGTTCAGCAGTTCGTGAAGGCGATTCTTGAGTGTGCAATTATGAAAATGATCCAGCTCGTTCCGACAAAATTGAAGGCGACGATCAGAGATAACACTTGAGGTATGTATCAAGCTGTTTTGCTTCGTTTATGCTCTCGTTATGGCAGCTTCACACTCTCGATCTCGAGCTTTTGCTATAGGTCTCGTGCGAGGCTTTGACTAGGCGCACTAGAGCATCCTGTGTGACTTGAATAATTTGACCTTCTAACCGTCGGTACGTATCGTTGGTACAAATATTTGGCGACGGTTGATTTTGTGACGACCGTTCATCGGTTGTCGTGCCATACCAACTGTGTGTGGGGATTTCGTCTAGAATCGACGGTTATTGTCCATTAGCTTAGTATAAAGCGGCCTACAGACGATCAACTTAGTTGAAGACTATGTTGTCAACTAGGTTGTAAACCAAATGAAAGTGAAAATAGCGGTTGTCAACCAAGTTGAAAACATCATTTCAGCGGTGGTTTCCGTCGAGTGAACTAGTCGGCTGATTAGGAGAAATTATCGAAACATGGAGAGAGATCTTTCGTTATATGTTATTATAAACGATATACCTATGCGACAATGTGGTGCAGCACAGTCCTTGAATGAAATAATTTGGACCAAGGATTGGTACCACAATCGGTTCATTTTTCCCATTCCGGTTTAATGAAAGAACTTTTCGAATTTTGAGCCGAAATTGGTCTCAAACGATAGGGTTCTTCTCCCTGATGACGAATCCGTGGTCAAATTCAATCCGGTCCGTGGGGCCGTCCGGCCATAAACACGATAACTTTCTAAGGAATTGTCCTTGAGACTTGAGATTTTCAGGGTGAGTTCGGTTTCCAAATGCCACAATTAAGTTCGTTAATCAGCCAAATCATACAAGGTGTCCCATAAAATATGACCATTCCGAATTTTTGTTCCTTAATATCTCAGACAAAACGAAACCAATTGGAATAGAATATTTCTCGACCACATGCAAAATGCTCATAGTAAGCCTCATGCGAAATATTGAAAGGAAGAATCATTATATGTCATAACAAGATATCCTAGAATCACATCATCTGAAGCATATAATTCAATTTTCTTTTAATTATTGATTTTACATATTTCATTTTTTAATAATTTCCATAATATGAGTCTGATCATCCTGAGATTTTGCATTCATTTACTAAGCATGAATCTTAAGTACTACAAAATTTTGAGGTAATAGCATTATTGCTCCACCAATGAATGTTCGCTTAAAGCATCTGCTCAGGGTTTTTTTTATATATCTCGGATTTTACTCTCCATAATTCAGGAGATCTTTCACCCAATCAAAGAAATCTACCCAAACTTGAATGTTTGGAAATATTGCTCATATTTTCTAGTTAAATTACTACCTTCCTCGAATATTTACGACGAATTTTGAATACGCCCTGAGATGTTCACTCTACAAGGTAGAATTCCAACTGGTGTTGTCAACCTAGTTGATGACTACCATACAGACGCTCCAACTTAGTCGTCAACATCGGGCTCCGCCCACCAAATATCAAACCGATTTGATCTCGCATCAACTTAGTCTTTAACCTGGAATATCAACCACCAACCAGCCTACAGACGTTCAACTTGGTCGTCAACATGCCGTGTTTACAACTTAGTCTTCAACTAGGTTGATCGTCTGTAGGCCCCTTAAAGCCGGCCATAGACATCGTTATTTTTCATCCGTTTTCCTCACCTCGGTTCGTACCGCCGAACTGTTTTGCCGACCCACTTCAGTAAATTCGAAAAACACGTCATGAAGATGAAACATCCCTCAGCAGTGGCGGCCGCAGTTTCGGTGCTGAGTAAAAAATAAAAAGAGACGAGTGTGTGGATGTCACGAGTCGGTCTGCATGATGTTTTCTGACAGGATGCCGGACATTGTCATTATTTTTCACGGTTCGTACCGCTGCGATAAGAACCGTCTCGGCGAAAGCGCCAAAAACCCATTTATGTGGCGAAAAACCGTCGATTCGCCTCGTTGGTAAAAATATCTTCCCATGCTTGATTTTTGTCACGACAGTTTATCGGTTGTCGTGTCATAGCCACTGTGTGTGGGGATTACCTTGAGAATCAGAGGTTATTTTCCATTAGCGTAGTACAAGTCGCGTTTCTTTTTTCCTTTTTCATTCAGCACCGAAACTGCGGCCGCCACTGCTAAGAGATGTTTCCTCCACATGACGTGCTTATTCGCGAAGGGCAGCAAAATAACTGGTAGAATTTACCGAAGTGTTTCGGCAAAACACGAAAGAAGGAAAAGAAGTACTTCAGTGTGGTAATTTTATTCTGTAAGAACCGAGTGCTTTCGGCCTAGGCCATCATCAGGGTTCCCTGGAAGGGCAACACCACCCTGATGATTGCCTAGGCCGAAAGCGCTCGGTTCTTACAGAATAAAATTACCACACTGAAGTACAGGGTCTTTATAAATGATTGTAACAGCGCAGTTGGCTTTGGATTACAGAATACCAATCTCTAACCAATCAGAACGTAGCATGATCACAGAATTCTGTGGTTTGCATAGGAAGCGGCAAAATGAGAATAATCCAAAGCCAACTGCGCTGTTACAATCATTTATAGAGACCCTGTACTTCTTTTCCTTCTTAATAAATATGAAATCATTTGTATAAGTACCGGGTTTTTCACTATAATTTGACCCCCCTTTCAACTTTGTTTGTGAAGGAGATACAAAAAAATGTTCATACAAAAGTTTCAAGTTTCACGAAATCAACTGAGGTTTTTTTATATTAGTCCAGAAACTGAAATATATACAGGGTGACCAATATATTGATGGCAACTTCATTTTTTCAAATGGAACACCCCGTATATCTTTCCATATTTGGTTAGCTCTTTTACCCCTGATTTCGAATATGTAACATATGTTGGTCTATCTTTCTTATTCTGAGCACCACAGAGTTTCAAAATTTTAATAACCATCTGGCATAGCGTTTTGGAAGTTCGTGAATAATTAAGTGGCCGATTTGATCTTTGGATTGGTAATGGCGCACCCATTTTCTGGCCACGAAATAGTCCCGATTCAACACCGTTGTAACGTTTTATAGCCGTTCCTGAAGGAAAAGAATTACTTCAGCAATAATGACAATCAATGATGAAGCGGAGAATAATTTAATGATATAAATCAACCAATATTAAACCCATAATTCGGAACTAATCCCGTCAACGCACAAAGAATAATGATAATATTGTAATGATTAGAAACAAATTTTGAAGCTTTAATTTCTGACTTGAATCCGAGCCATAATAAAGCTATCAAAAATAGTCTAAACAACTTGAGACAACTATATGAACTATGTGTATTGAATAAAGGTGGTCATTTTGAGCAATTTCTTCAGATGATGTTATTCCAGGGCGGATTTACGGGGGGCGGGGGGGTTAATGGGGGTAATTACCTTCCCCATGAATATCGAAAACCTAAGAAAAAGTTATGCAACGTGGTGCACATATTTTCATTTGTTTGTTTTTTTTTACTACTATTTTTTCTTATTATATTATTCCTCCTTAATATTTTGATTAATTTTTTTCAAGTTTTGACCCTGATTTATCGATCTTGAATCATTACTACCCCCCCCCTCATGAAAAAAAGCTATTTCTGCCCTTGTGTTATTCTTACCATACTACCACAGTTTTTCGTTTTTCATTGGTTAAGTAATTGTTAAGTATTCATTTTAAAATGAAACTTTAAGTAGATTGGTTGGATATAAAGAATTCCGTAGGTATTTCACATATTTTTTATTCGGTGTCATCATTTCAAAACTTTGAAACTCTGAAAATTGAAGAGACAGTGTACCATTTGAAAAAATTTAGTTGCATTCAATGTTGTTCACCCCGTATATCTTCCCATTGACGTTATTATAACTCCAAAAATGAGTATTTTCAGTAAACGCACTCTGCCACTTGAAAAATGATTATAGATCTTGGCAGGTAGTTCTTGCAATTTAAAACTCTGTGGTTCTCAGAATAAAAGAGATAGACCAACATATGTTACATATTCGGAATCAGGGGAAGAAGATCTAGCCAAGCATGGAAAAATATACAGGGTGTTCCATTTGAAAAAATGAAGTTGCCATCAATATGTTGGCCACCCTGTATATATTTCAGTTTCTGAACTCATATCAAAAAACCTCAGTTGATTTCGTGAAGCTTTTATACGAACCATTTTTTGTATCTCGTTTAGTAACAAAGTTAAAGGGGGGTCAAATTATAGTGGAAAACCCGGTACATCAGAAGAGTTGCACATAAACGTTGTCACTTACATACATCCACATGTAAATTGCGTGAGACTAATTTGTAGTATTAGCAATTCAAAGTGATGAATCGAACATCATTGTGGAAATAGCATAACGACTTCATCTTGACATCTCATCTATGTTCTAGCTAGAAACGTCTCATTAACTCTGCTCTGACCAATGAAAATCGCAACAGACTTGAGGCCATCATTTCAATTGTAATATTTTGACATTTCCCTTCACATGGCAAGACAATGAAGGATGCTGTCAACAATTCATCTCAAAGTTTTCATCGACCACCGCAAAGTTTTTTTTTTTTGAGCGCTCGTTCTTTGGTGGACCAATAAAACTATTACCTCAAATTGTATATGCGATTTGAGATTGATACCAAATTTATACATGCAAAACCTAAGCACAATAGAAATTACATTCTGAAAAAAAGAAAGAAAATAAATAATTAAAATAATTAAATTCTATAGTTCTGATGATGTGATCCTCTTGAAATCTGGAACAAACATTCAGTATATCGGTTATCCTTTTATGGAAATATAGAGATTCTTTTTTTCAATATTCCAAGTGAAATTTTTATGGTTCTGTTGACACTATGGCCACGAAAATTTGCATGAGATTTCAGTTTAACAGTATTCATTCACAAAAACAATTCCACTTGAATCGGACAAGTCCTGTTCTGAAAATATAAAGATTTTTCTTTTCAATATTCCAATTCAATTTTCTATGGTTTTTTTATTACTATGGCCACAAAATTCTGCACAAATATTCAGTATATCATTATTAAAAAAAAAAATTTATTCGAATCGGATATTATTTTATGGAAATAAAGTTTCTTCTTTTTCATTTTCCAATTGAATATTTGGTGGTTCTTCTTACACCATGGCGGCAAAATTTTTGCATAAGGCTTATTATGAACATTACTGTTGTTTATGTTCTTTTAACTGGATGGCAGTGGTGGTTTATGAATATACCTTCATTTTATTCGTTTTGATTTTATTTATTCTCTGATTCTTCGATCGATCCACGACATTGCTCATTTTCTGAAATTTTTATGTTTGAGAGCCACCCCCTTGAAGTAATTTGAGAGAACTATTTTTTAGATCATTAACATGACTTCAGATGACTTTCGGTGAATTGTTTATGAAGATTTTTATGTGAGTTTTTTCATGACATTCTACCTTTCCCAATTAACTTCATTTAATGCAGTTTGTTACACCCGCTATTTTTTCATTTATGACTTATAATTCCCCTCCCCCTTTTTTAAAACCGTTTTATATTGTTGACTTTTAACTCTTTTATATTTTGTCAATAACCTTCATAATTTTAATTGTTATTTTTTATTATTTTCGATTTTTGTGAACTTTCATTATTTGATTTTTCCTCCTGTCTTGTCACTTATATTGTTTTGATTGTTTTCGCTTGTTTTTGTGCTTTGTCTTTCATTGTAGAGCGTTTCTGCGTTTTTCTCCATGAATTTTTTTGTTGCTTTCAGCTTCACTTTGTGATTTGTACTCCTGAAGATGAGCGGAATTAGCTCGAAACATGTAGAGTAAATTAAAATCGCACAAGTATTTATATCTGGAATAGTGTTTTCATTACCATGGATTGCCCAGATATCAGGACATTCAATTCTAAATTCTAAATTATTATGAGCATCTTGCATATGGCCGCAACATTTCTTTTCGATGGGTTTCGTTTTTTCTGAGATATAGAGGAACAAAAATTTTGAATGGCCATGTGTATGTACGATTTGGCTGGTAAACGATATAAACCGAAATCATCCAAAAAAGTCTCTAGAACAATCTCTTCGAAACTTATCGTGCTATCGGCCGAACGGACGGCCCCACGGAAAGAATTGAATTTGACCAAGAATTCGTCATCAGGGAGTAGAACCTTCGTTCTATCGTTTGAGACCATTTTCATTTTTCGGCCCAAAATTGGAAAATTACAGATATTTGGGAAAAACGAAATAGCACTCGTTGGAGAACGAGTGCTCAGAAATGAACTCCGTCGTTCGTGACAGTAAGTTATGCTTTTGCATTCTTGTTTCTAGGAAAACAATGCGCTGTAGCTTTGTTCAAATATGTGGTAGATTCAGAAGGTACATTCCCAATTTGTATAGTAGGTACTTCAAATAAGTTGCAGTTCTATAGCGCGCATGCATGATTCAAATTCGAATATAGCATTCATTTGAGTACAAAGATTGCTCTTGACTTGAAATCAAGAAGTACAAAAATGAGAGCTGATGTCACTATCGCGCTTTTTGTAAGTACATAGGTACCTAGTTTGTGTTTTGCATGTTTCATAGCTAGAAAGCATTCACAAACTTATCTCAAGTAGAAATTCAATAATAACTATAGAACGAAGGTCTGACTCCATCATACTCCATCAATTCACCAATAAGCTCTTTGGTCATAATACAGAAAGATATACTCATTGCCCCATTCAACCACAATGTATAACCATAATCCTTCAAAGTATTTCGGCTAATTTCCGAACGAATTCAAATTAAAAAATTCAATTGAACAGTTGATGAAAATATTGTTCTTATTACGAAGAAGTGTTCAAAAATGAGAGTTGACACAATCACGCTTTCTTTCTGAAAAATTACATACAGTTATGATGTTCCTAGTTAGAAAGTCATGTTGAGTTAATCGCATACACAAAACTTATATCTAAAGTGGAAAGTTAATAATATCTATAGAACGAATGTTCTGGTCATGAAAAACAACTTCCTCAATCCAAACATACTGAAAATAATCCAACATTCTTGTAGAACACGAGAATAGCGATTTTAATGGGCCGACATGTATGCAAAACGGCATGTTGCAGCGATAATACCTCTTCACATTTGGCGTGCAGGCGGCAGCAAGATATCTTTTTGAAAAACACGAAACTATAAACTCGTATTGCTTCTGAATGAGTATTTCTCCCTATTTTAATGTGCAATTGTCATTGGCAACCGAACATAAGGTAGGTATGTTCGGTTGCCAATGACAATTGCACATTAAAATAGGGAGAAATACTCATTAAAATGTGTCATTATTGATCAATTCCATGTATTCGTTTAGGAGAGCTTTTATTTGTAGGTCAACAGGAAGAAATGAATAATTCCGAAAATAACTTCATAAACATCGTAGTGTTCCTGCTCCAAAGTTAAATTTCCTTATTATCCTTGAAATACAAAGGAGAATCCAATTTCATCCATTCACTTTTGGCTTGTCAAATTTGTCTAACGCTCAGATCAAGAAGTAGAAATATTAATATACTTCTTGCCTTGACTCCTTAAAATGCACCAATAAGCCCTTTGGTCATAATACAGAAGGATATACTCATTGCCCCATTCAACCACAATGTATCACCATAATTCCTTCAAAGTATTTCTACGAATTTCCGAACGAATTCAAATTCAAAAATTCAATTGAATAGTTGATGAAAATAATGACAATAAGTGTGTAAAAAGGAGAGTTGACACTATCGCGCTTTCCTTCTGAAAAATTACATACAGTTATGATGTTCCAAGGTAGAAAGTCATGTTGAGTTAATCGCATACACAAAACTTATATCTAAAGTAGAAAGTTAATAATAACTATAGAACGAATGTTCTGGTCATGAAAAACAACTTCCTCAATCCAAACATACTGAAAATAATCCAACATTCTTGTAGAACACGAGAATAGCGATTTAAATGGGCCGAATGTTTGTAAAACGGCATAAACTATAAACTCGTATTGCTTCTGAATGAGTATTTCTTCCTATTTTAATGTGCAATTGTCATTGGCAACCGAACATAAGGTAGGTATGTTCGGTTGCCAATGACAATTGCACATTAAAATAGGGAGAAATAATCATTAAAATGTGTCATTATTGATCAATTCCATGTATTCGTTTAGGTGAGCTTTTATTTGTAGGTCAACAGGAAGAAATGAATAATTCCGAAAATAACTTCATAAACATCGTAGTGTTCCTGCTCCAAAGTTAAATTTCCTTATGATCCTTGAAATACAAAGGAGAATCCAATTTCATCCATTCACTTTTGGCTTGTCAAATTTGTCTAACGGTCAGAGCAAGAAGTAGAAATATACTTCTTGCCTTGAAATCTAAGGTCTGACTCTTTCCAATTCACCAATAAGCTCTTTGGTCATAATACAGAAGGATATACTCATTGCCCCATTCAACCACAATGTATAACCATAATTCCTTTAAAGTATTTCGGCTAATTTCCGAACGAATTCAAATTAAAAAATTCAGTTGAACAGTTGATGAAAATATTGTTCTTATTACGAAGAAGTGTTCAAAAATGAGAGTTGACACTATAGCGCTTTCCTTCTGAAAAATTCCATAAAGTTATGATGTTCCAAGGTAGAAAGTCATGTTGAGTTAATCGCATACACAAAACTTATATCTAAAGTAGAAAGTTAATAATAACTATAGAACGAATGTTCTGGTCATGAAAAACAACTTCCTCAATCCAAACATACTGAAAATAATCCAACATTCTTGTAGAACACGAGAATAGCGATTTAAATGGGCCGACATTGCCTGAATGTAGGCAAAACGGCATGTTGCAGCGATAATACCTCTTTACATTTGGCGTGCAGGCTGCAGCAAGATATCTTTTTGAAAAACACGAAACTATAAACTCGTATTGCTTCTGAATACCTACCTTATGTTCGGTTGCCAATGACAATTGCACATTAAAATAGGGAGAAATACTCATTAAAATGTGTCATTATTGATCAATTCCATATATTCGTTTAGGTGAGCTTTTATTTGTAGGTCAACAGGAAGAAATGAATAATTCCGAAAATAACTTCATAAACATCGTAGTGTTCCTGCTCCAAAGTTAAATTTCCTTATGATCCTTGAAATACAAAGGAGAATCCAATTTCATCCATTCACTTTTGGCTTGTCAAATTTGCCTAACGGTCAGAGCAAGAAGTAGAAATATACTTCTTGCCTTGAAATCTAAGGTCTGACTCTTTCCAATTCACCAATAAGCTCTTTGGTCATAATACAGAAAGATATACTCATTGCCCCATTCAACCACAATGTATAACCATAATCCTTCAAAGTATTTCAGCTAATTTCCGAACGAATTCAAATTAAAAAATTCAATTGAACAGTTGATGAAAATATTGTTCTTATTACGAAGAAGCAGTGGCGTAATTTACACCCCCCCAGACCCCCCATTGGTGGGGGCCCCGGGCTTTGGGGGCCCGGGTGTTAATCCTTTCATTTATTTTTTACTTCATCTTGTTAAGAACCAATTGATATTAAAAAATAATTTTCTGGTTATGTAATTTATTTCTTGGTTAAAATGTTTAGTAGAGGACAGGGATATGACGGCGCAGCTACAATGTCTGGAGCTTGCACTGGAGTAAAAACCAGAATTTTGGAAAAACAGCAAACCGCTAAATTTGTGCACTATGCGGCACACAATTCAAATTTGGTAGTAAATGATGCCATGACCAGTATCCCTGAAAATGTTTCCTTTTTTGGAATCCTTGAACACCTCTTTGTCTTTTTTAGTCAAAGCAGCAAAAGATGGGACCTTCTCGCTTAGTCTTCTCGATCTTTAAAGAAGCTTTGCCCCACCAGATGGGCCTCAAGAATTGATTCACTGAAATCGCTTAGCCACTGCTATGTAGATGTCATGAAAACTTCAGCTAAACTAATTGTTATTTCTACAAAACCCAAAGAAAGAGCTGAAGCGATGGGTTTAAAGAAACAGCTTGAGAAGTTTTTTTTTCGTTTTTCAAGTCGTTATTAAAACAAACATCCTTGAAGCTATTAATGTAGTATCAAAAAACCTTCAACACGAAGGGTATGATCTATTTCAGGCAGCTTCACAGTTAGGAAGAGCAAAAGAAAAACTAATCAATATGAAAAATAACTTTCAAAAAATAAAAGCCTCGGCCTTCACACTTTCCGAGAAATGGGGAGATAGCCCCGAGTTTGATGAAGAAAGAAATAGAAAAGTTTAAAAAACACTTTGACGAGCTTTGCCAAGATGAAGGACTATCGGATAGTGAAAGAAACTTCAAAGTGTGTGTTTTTTGCGCGACTCTTGACTTAGTAGTTTATCAGTTGAAATTGAGATTTGAGACAATGTCTGAAGTCAGCAAACTCTTCTCAGTGTTGTCTCCAGCGTTTTTGTTACAAGAAGAAGACGCAGAAACTACCAAACAAGTGAAAATTCTTGTACATGAATACGAAGAAGATTTAAGTATTGACCTTTGTTCTCAATTAAAAGCCTTTAGATTATAAACCAACTGTCCAATAATGGACTACTAGTTTCTACAAAATAGAGTACCTAGGTACTATGTTTCACCTACGAATGAATTGTTAGACAGTCATATAAAATAATAATGGTTGAGTTGAGGGTTGAGGTAAGCCTATAGAATTGACGTGGATAATGAATAAAAGGAGAAACAAGATGATGGGTAATTAGGGGTATGGTGATTGGGGCCCGGGGACAATCATGGGGGGGAGGCCCGGCTGAGTAACGTTACGCCACTGCGAAGAAGTGTTCAAAAATGAGAGTTGACACAATCACGCTTTCTTTCTGAAAAATTACATACAGTTATGATGTTCCTAGTTAGAAAGTCATGTTGAGTTAATCGCATACACAAAACTTATATCTAAAGTAGAAAGTTAATAATAACTATAGAACGAATGTTCTGGTCATGAAAAACAACTTCCTCAATCCAAACATACTCAAAATAATCCAACATTCTTGTAGAACACGAGAATAGCGATTTAAATGGGCCGACATTGCCTGAATGTATGCAAAACGGCATGTTGCAGCGATAATACCTCTTTACATTCAGCGTGCAGGCCGCAGCAAGATATATTTTTGAAAAACACGAAACTATAAACTGTCTGCCTGCTAGAAGTCGCCATTTCACGATGGATATTCAAGCTGAGTGACTTGTAAACTTGGAAATACTCCAGCCTTTGCTTTTTGTCGGTCGTTTTAAATTCATTGGAATCGTTTTCTCAGCGAATATCGCATCCTGCTGCGATTACGACATCCAGATGACCACATATGTAACCATCATGTCGACTGACTAGTTGATGTTTAAAATATTTCCCGGCTTCTCCTGAAAAGGCAGAGGAGCTTTCATTGTCCATCGGTGATGGATTCCACTGTGAAATTCTTGTCTCTTTTGATGGCTGCTGGCTTAAATGATTATTGAAGCTAATGGAGCAGCAATCATTTAGTGGATATATCCATTTTGGATGATTTATCTTGGTCCTTGTAGCATCTTTCGAAATATAGGTATAATTGGAGATATATCGAAAAAAATACTTATTTTTGAATTTTATAATTGATTCTTACTTATGAAACTAATGGAAATATGAGTGTGGGCATATTTTTCGGAATTAATGGTGCTATTCTGCTTTAATCTGTAAGCTAATCTATAACTAACAGGAAAATTCTGAACCTCTTTAAGGCATCTGTAGCTTACAGAAATCGTTAATTATTTACGAGTGCACGACGGGTGATCGGAAGCATGATCTAATGTGATATTGTGAAGTTACGTTGAATGGTTTTATTGTTTATTTTTGGATGACAACCAACGTTTGAATATAAGAAATTTATAATGAGTAATGATAGGTAGGAAGGCTCTGTTTATTGGATTGTTATTGGAAGAAACAGGTAACTACCATTCAGGCACGTAGCTAGAGGGTGGGCTAAGGGACTGAAGCCCCACCCTCTCCCCTCCGAAATATTAAAATATCAATAAGCATGTGTTCAGTTATACGTTGTGGCAATCATAAATTATTATTGTACTCAAGTTAGCCCATCCCGAAAAAAATTCCTGGCTACGGGCCTGGTACCATTGTTCAATAATATATGTACATACATGACCTAAAAATTATTCTTCTTTATTATAGGAACTTCATGAGAAATGGAAGAAAAGGTTGCGTGATCAAATGAGTCCATTTGAAATGCCGGATGCCCAGTTTGTGAAAATGTTCACATTGAAGAAGCAGTGTACTATGAAAGTAAAAAAATCCTATACAGCAATTTTTACCAAGACTTTTTTCTTTCCTGTTTTCAATTAACTGGATGAAATGAACAAAGCAAACTACATAAAAATAAATGTATTTTCAAATTAACCCAAAACCATTTACTCATAACACATGATCCATGATCAAACTTACTATATAAGGTTATGTTCATCGATGTTTAGTTCAAAAGTGACACTGTAAATAAGATACTTACAGAGACAATTCCAGAATTGCATTATTTACGAATCTGAAAGTCGTCCAGTTACAGACCAATCGTATGCTACAGTATACAGTAACTTATAGATGAAAAGCAAAATACCACCATAAACTTATATTATTATCAGGGAAATTATATGTTAATCAATTAATCAACTATTGGAACAGCTCGATGTATTGAAAAATCATCGTAGATGATTTCCAATAATTCCAGAAGACATTTCTAAAAAACTTCACTCCCAGTCTCTGAAACAGAAATAATTACTTAAAATTTTTAATGAAGGTAAAGTGCTCCTGAAAACATTGTTGCCTAACAGTAAAACTAAAAAAGGAAATCAATGAAAAGGATAATGTAACGTTTCGGTGTCTATATCAGACACCTTCTTCAGACAAAACTTGTAAAATCTTCAGAATTGTGTGTTTTTTCATTTGCAGTCTGATTGATATTGTAACTTGTCAACACATAGAGATATTGATTCATTTAATTTTGAAATTTCCTGATGTCATTTCTTTCTTCAATAATACGATCTATTCCATTGGCCAAATTATCTACTTCATCTAACAAAATACATGTGGATTAGTGGATTCCTTAATTTTCTTTTGATAATTATCAGGTTCCGTCATTATAGGATCTTTGTGTTGCTCCAGTTCATCATATGATTTCCGCTATTTGAACACATGATCAGCGATTTGTGATCTTGTAATGTTTCTATTTTTGATGTTGTTCTTATGTTCCCGTTCTCTTATCTGTAATGGCCTTGATGTCTCTCCTGTATAAGATTTTCCACATACAGGGAATATTGTAAAAACAATTTTTTTTGGCATTTTCTGAGCGATACAGCAATTCACCCGGATATTTTTTCCATGAGGAATAAAAATTTCTTTTACCTGATTTGATCGACACTGTAATTGGCACTTACCTACAGTTAAAATATCAGAACAAATTCTGGAGTTTTCCGAGAAATCCATTTTTCAGATTTCTTTTCAATGGCTTGTCACGAAATTTTGGACAAATCTCAATAAGGGAAAACCCGGATAGATGCCCAACTTTTTGAAATTGCCTGATATTGTTGAAAATATTTATTTTATATGAGTAATTTCTATGGGTGTAGGTAGCCCATTATTTGATTTGAAATACTGAGACTTTTCGCTGACATAGCAATCCCAAATTTCACAAAAATTTGATTTTTGTAGAACCCTCTTTCTAGGGATAGATGCCCACAAGTATGGACAGTTGCCCCACCATAAAATACTGGGAGGGATAAATGCCCTTCATACTGTGTGAACCAAAAACCCAACTAAATACAATGAGATTTTCTATGCTCAAAAAAGCAACTTTATCTACGCAACATGGATCGAATTAACAACAATTGTCCATTTTTAATTGAATTTCAAAAGCATATATTAAACGGAAAGCTGTATCTTCATATTAACATAAAGCATTATGCACACATTCATGATAAATTAATGAAATAATAAGTCTCAACAAAAATCATCAGGAATCAAGTTTGAAATCAAAATAACACAATGAATCAAATATCTGTTAAGAAGATAAGGTTTTAGTTTAGATGTCCCAGGGGGCACCTATACCTAATAAAACAGGGCAACTATCCTTTTCGTTAGATGCCCATGATTTTTTTGAATAAATTAGGAAGGAAACAGCAACTATTACTACTCAGATGTACACCCTATGAAACACTGTATTGACGTATTAATGAAAATAACTGTATTTATTACCACTTCAAAAGTTATACAGCGGCAAATACTTACCTCTAAAACTTTGGCGTGTTTGTGAAGTTCGCTGCGGGGATGATCGTACACAATAGCGAAAAACAACCTCACTTCACAATAATCCTTACGAAACTAAAGTCCAGGGTGACTGTAGCATCTTCTTATAAAATTAATTTTTTGTTACGTGTTTCGGAAGTTGGGTATTTTGAAAATGGGGCATCTATCCCACTGGGGCATATATCTGGGTTTTACCCTATCGTTGTTGGACAGCTGAATATAGAATTACGACTCGATCGGATCATAATTATAAAGATATTTTCCGCCGACCTCGAAATAAAAGGTGCTTTTAATGTGTACGAAATTGAGCATTAATGACCCATTTTAATGCTCAATTTTTTAGCCATTTTAATGTGCAATCCTCATGGCAACCGTACACAAAGTATTCAGAAGCACTACGAGAAATGTCAAAACTCTACTGAAACATAGAAACATAGAAACTCCTTTACGTCAAATGTATGTCTTGTGCGAATTGAGAATGTATTTCAATCAAGTATTTGTACACTATTCATGTTGAGATCGTCGGAAAAATCTTGTAATAAACTCGGTTATTAATCGAGCGACTAATGGTCTCGAACTATTAACGCGTTCGCTCCGCTCACGCATTAAAATATCTTGACCATTAGTCGATGTCTTTAATAACCTAGTTTATTAAATAACTATTCATGAATGCATAATGCAAAAAGCAATTCAAAGATTTCCTACCACCACCACCCGAAAGCAAACCAAGAACATTAACTAATTATCCGCCATACCTATTTCCACTTCAGCATGATTCACGACCCCTATTTCTTGCGATGACGTGAACAAAAGCAATAAACATTCGGAAAGTAAAACTGGTCTCTGCTGTGTGGATAGCTGTTCAAATACATATGTTTCCGGAGATATTTGGATTTAAATACAAATGCCGTTTTAATCCGTGAAATGTTTGAGTATTTTAGCTTCTAGTTCGCTAATTAATGCCGGGTCGCGTCCCTTAGATAAGCATGGTTTATGGGGGTTGCTGTATTGTGATTCCGAGGTCTTTGTGCGAAGAGGATGGGGTTGATAGTAGAAGTGAATAATTGGAGGTGTGGGTATGTGTGGGAATTTCGAATTCGATCTAGGTCATTTTCTTTGTTAGGAACAGAGCTGGAGGAGAAATAATAGTTTTTGTTTTATAACTTGCTTTGAGATACGAAAATTATATGCAGAATAAGATTATATCGGGTTTTCAAGTGATTCTCTAACTGGTTTCTAGGTCAATTTCTTCTTAAAAAAAAACTTTTTGGAAAAGAGGCCAACTAGTTTCGATCTTATTTCAAAATCTTCATCAGGGCTCTGAAATGGAACAACAAACTACAATTTCAGATGTTCGAAATAAAACATTATTTTGAAACCTATCTCTTAAACACATACACTTATAAAAATATACAAGTGAGGAAACGGGTTCGGAAATTTCCAACTTACATTTTCACCTTTCGTTGTCATAAATTAAAATCTTGAAGAGAATTACATATTCTCTTCCAAATTTCAGATTTCAAAATAATGTTTCAATCGTGAATTTCGAACATCTGAATTTGTAGTTTGTTGATCCATTTCAGAGCCCTGATGAAGATTTTGAAATAAAATCGATACTAGTTGGCTTTTTTTCCAAAAAGTTTGTTTTTGAAGAAGAAATTGACCTAGAAACCTGTTAGAGAATCGCCTGAAATCTATACATAAAGTCTTATCATCGTTCATCATTATATCGGGCGTACCAAGGTGAGTGGCTTATTAGATTATTATGGAAACTATTGATGGTAAAGATTTAAAATTTTGTGGATCGATATTTGGCCATGTAAGGTACATTTTTAGAATAATTTCACATTTCCAGTGTTGCCGGATGTACGACATTTTTGTAACAACTTTGTTATTTTAGATGGGACATCGGGTACTCCATAAAACATTGAATCTATTCACTCTCACTTTTTCATTCCTATCTTTAACTGTTTTTATTTTTCGAAATTTTATATCAAATTGGCGTGTTACGAAAATGACTCTAGTTCGCTCAATGTTTGAGATTTAAGTCAAAAATCAGATATTGATTTGATTAATGTCACTGCTCTTGACTTATAGTTGTCAGTAATACAGGATGGACCAAAAAAATCATCATTTTCCAAGTTACAAAATCGTTGAGATAGGTATGGGGACGTGAATTCAAAATTGTGGAGTGCGTTGTACTGATTCCAAAAAATGGAAAATATACTAGGTGCCTAATCTGAAAAAATATACTTTTTTACGATTTTTTAACTTGGATGATTTGTTTTGATCCATCCTGTATAACTGACAACTATAATTCAGAAGCAGTGACATAGATCAGATCAATATCTAATGACTTGCTAAATTTCTGACATAAATCTCAAATATTGAGCGAAATATAGTCATTTTCGTAACACGCCATTTGATCTGAAATTTCGAAAAAAAATTAATTACTCAAAAACCGTTAAAGATATGTAGGGAGAAGTAAGAGTGAATAGATTTATTATTTTATGGAGTATCATAAAAAATAGAAAAACCGGTTCACCCATTTAAAATAACAAAGTTGTTGCCAAAAAAAGTACCTCACATGGCCAAATTTCGATCCGCAAAACTTGAAATCTCTACCATCAACAGTTTCCATAATAATCTAATGGGCCACTCACCCGATATATTAAGTTGCCGTCTAAAATTAACCTTATTCGAGATACAAGGTGTTTTTTTGAGAATCTCTCCGAAACCTTTCGTGAGCATTTTCTGATCAGTTATGTTTCTTCGGATTTTTTTTTAAATATTAAAAGGTAAATTGTAGGGTTAGTGGGTATGCTTCTGCCCGACGTTCGTAAAAACGATAACTCTCGAAAGGATTGTCCTAGGACCACGAGAATTAAAATGTTCGGGATAGGTCCCAAAGGCGTCGGTTGAATTGAAGAAAACCAAAATGTTATTTTGCGGCCAAATACCCTTGCAGAAATTAGAAACATAAATTTTGTTTTCAAGTCGCGTTGTTGTTTGTTCTTCATTGTCCATTTTTCAGAAAGGAGTCTTTTCTCAGGCACTTCAAAGAAAAAAATTGGAACTTACACCAGGTTTCAAATTTTGGAAATCCAATTATGGGCTACCCTATCCAAAATTAGACAGCTTTCATGTTTTATAAAGGTTCTGTGGTAAAATTAAAATAGATCCTTGGCATGAATGTTTGAGTCAAATGATTGTGCTCATTCAAGAAAAATGTCATTTATGCTATACCAAATTTCAATATTTCACATCCGCTACTTACCTATTTCTCATAGTTTACAGTTGTAGTGATGACAGATTTGGACTACATAGTTTACAGGGGTTGAATTTAAATAAAAAACAAATAGTGTTCTTCATTCAATGCCAGCAACTCCTGTTAGAATTCGAGGTGATGCAGTATCCAAAATTGGGCTCCTGTCCAATATTGGGCGACTTGGTAACCTAATTTTACTCGAAAAGGGATGAATATTGATTTTTACCAAATACCGTCAACAGATTGAAAAAATATTCTTCCTTTTTCGAGAAAAATCAGGTTACCGAGATAAGCGAATCACCTTGTACAAAATCTTGATCTTTATCTCTGTACCTCACCGACCAGTAACACATTTAATAAAAACAGATAAAAATTCTTAAGGAAAAAGCTTCAGAAGCGCAACTTCCATTCGGTTGCCGTATAAGACCGCTTCAAAATTATTTAATCTCCGAGTTTAATATCATCAACAGTCGATGAGCCGGCTTGATGAGCTCTTTATCGAAAAGCTTTCATTCTCGTCCAACAAGCTTCCAGTTAATCGCCATTATGAAGAAAACGGGAGGTCTCAACACCTATCAGGGTGGTACTCAGGAATTGTATCCCTCAGTTGAAACTGATTTCAAATTACGCATAGCTGTGTGATTAAAATGTTATTTTTCGATTGCGGTGGAAAATAATAATCTCATCGGTTCGAAATTTTATATTTTGCTGCTCAATAAAGTTACAGAGACTTGTGTAGAGTCTCGTGGAAATCCCTCAAATAGAAATCGAAAAAAAATATATTCGATTCTTCAGAAAATCTTCGTCATAACAAAGGAAATTGCTGAAATTTGGAATGTATGTTTGTTTCAAAAGGGAGAGATTGTCACTGTCTCAATTTTATATAGAGTTCTATTTGAGAGGGATATCATCTGTACGACATGCTATAATGCAAACATATAAATTCATTGATATTTGTATTTCATCAAAACTTTTTTGGGTATAAAGAAATATGTTAACCATTCACTCTCATTAATACATGATCGTGAAAATAATCGATCCCATAGACAAACTAAAATAATAGATGAGCCACTCGTATATGTCGCGCCACCTGTCGGAGGAGGATACTAATACACGAAAAAATTATTCTTAATTTGATAGTTAGATGTCGTTGCATTCATGGAAATCCTATCGAGAAAATAGTAAGTATGTAAAATCGTTATTATCAAAAAACCTTTGAATTGTCAACTGACACAAGGAGTGGTTTGACACGTTCTTTTTGAAATATCATGAATTTCGATATGCCTGCAAGAGTGAAGATGTGTTGTGTTATTGGATGTGAAAATCGAGATGCAAAAAGGTAAATTCAAAATATATATTATATATATTCTGTTACCTATAAGAATTAAGATAGTTTTCAAAAAAGTTTTTCATGTATTGAATGAGTTTAGTAGGTAAATACTCATATTTTGTATTATTGAATTCATTATTGTTAGTTTTTGAGAATGTTTTCAATGCAATTATTAGTTTATTGATTAGATATTTATGAAATGAATCTGTATTTTCAATTAGTGATATCTATTTCAGTAAATAATTTTTATTCTATCTAGAATTTGATTATTGATCCTCACTTCTCGATTCCAAAAGAAAATCATATGAAAGTTCGTTGCAGGTATTATTTTCATGAAAATAAATTTCCTCACTCATCGATAACTTGCACGAATCCATTTCTGATTTCCTTTTGGAAATTGAATTTCAAAAAACTTTTTGCACCTTGTATATGGGTGTACCTACCTATTCAAAAGGTGCACTACAGAATTCTTTTTGAGGCAGCTTTACGATACAGATTCCTTTTTCAATTGAGCTTTTTTCACGAATTAGTAATGTTGTACAAAAAAAGATGTCGTTGAAGCTCGTTCTACTAGTGTCTCATCTATTCTCCGTTTAGTTAGTCTATGATCGATCCACTCAAAAATACGATGAAGTTTGTTGATTCATACATTTTTTTTCAATTATAGATATGTTCATCCTTACTCAATCACCAGTTTTGAATTTCAAGAAGACTCGGCGTACGTCATTTTATATAGGGTGAAACAAATCTGTTTTTTTAATCTAAGTTTAGAACCACTTCTGGTGTGTTCCAGTTGTTCCACCGTGTGATTTCTTATTTCATCATCAAGACACATCTTTTCTCGACAATTTAACTCTTCATTCATAACAATAGCTCAATTTTCGTTAAAAATGCAGGGTTTTCAGTGAAACATTAAATTTCGCTAAGGCTACAACAGTACTTCAACAAAGTCAACCCTGAATTATGACCTAATGAATACAAACTGAAAACATAGTCAAAGAAATAACGTGTTTTCCGGCCAGAAGCAGATAAAGGTGCAATTCGTCTCGGCATGTCTTCATCAAGCTTTTGAATTAATTAGAGCATCACTGAGCTGCTGCAAATTTTCAGGAGTTGGATACGCGAGATCGAATTTTCCTCGCAAGAGCATCCAAACATGCCCAATTGGATTCAAACCTTGTCTTAAAGGAGGCCAGCAGAATGCTTGAATATCACTCTCTCCTAAATATGTAGTCCCTGGCAATCCTAGCCACATGCAGTTGATGCGGTTGGGCATTATAAAGCATTAGAACGAAATCGTCTCCAATAAACGGTGCATACCGAACAGCATGTCGAGATGATACTCCTCTTGTTTTATGTTTTCACTCAAATTTCAGTTTATTTTCATAACGTTCGGATTTAAGGTTAAATCTGTGAAAATACTTTCATAACCATAGCGAAATTGTGGAGTTCAATGTTGCTCTGATAACCCTGTATCTTTAACAAAAAATGAGCTTACCGGTGTATAGTTATTCCTCAACTCAAGGTATTAGGTAATAAAACTTTTTATGTAAAGGGTAGTCAGAATTGGTGATTCCTGAACACCTGAACTACATCTTTCTAACCCAATGAACTCCAGTATCTGAGAAGGCTTCAGGGAGGCTAGATTCGAGTTTCTCTCTCTATTAATATTCATTATGTTACTAAGTCTTGAGACATAATGTGAAATTTTTTTTCCGATAAGTTCTTCTTTCGGTCTAAAATATCTTCAAAATTCCCAGAAATGTCTTTTTTAGCGAATGGCTACAATCGCTGGCCCACACCTGTCGCGTGTGGTCCACAGCACCGATTGGATTACAGTCTCGCATAAATAATTGACTCTCGCCAATTAACTCAGTCGATAACTAAAGGTACCTACATGTATATATTCATGTATTTATGAATATTGGTGAGCGAAGTTCTCCGCGAATTGGTGATAAATCCATCACAGCGCCATTATAATACGGCCTCAGTTTGTGTGTGGCCTCTCTTCTCGTCTCCTTTTTTTATCTTTGTTATTAATTTTATAGTTCTGTTTTTAAACGGGCCAATGTATATTTAATGAGACGGTTTATGGCCCGTTTTATGGCCCTGCGGAGTCGATTCTGTCTTATTATTTACGAGTCAATCGCTATCAGTTCATTAAAAACCATTTTGTTCGTCCAGTGTGTCAAGCAGCATGCCATATTGTAAAGGTAACCCGGTCCGAACAGAATTCCGATCTATGCAGATAAAAATGTTATGATGATGGTTTTGCGATTTTTGGACGTTCGATTTTTTATTGCTCGTTCCGTTTCATTACACTGCCGAATAACGTTTTGGAGAGATATGATTGGACAGTCGGATGCAATGGAAACATGTCAATTATGAATTTTATTACACTGAAATTTCATTATGTCGGATTCAATGAGGGGAAGAATTAGTGAAACCCAAATGAATAGAAAATACGAGTTGAATTCAAACTTGTATAATATTCGCCTTCTTTAAAACTTCATTAACAATTATATCGTGAGAATTTCACAGTAACTCCTAACTTTAACCGCAAAGAGCACATCTCATCAGCGAACCTACCTATTGGTGTTATGATGAAAAATTGAGCTTAGGAAAAAACTTTAACTCGATGAGAAGGAGAAGGAAGAAAAGGAAAGGAATGCACCATCAAAAAATTAAAAGTAACTAAGTGTATACTGTATACATCAGATGGCTCTTTAATCACATAAGGTTGCCTGTGGGAGCATCACTGGAGCTATGAGAACGTGCCCAGATTGGGCACTTGAGGTCATTTACGGATCTCACACTCTACATCTAGTGATTGATAGGGTAGCCCATGGGCTACCTCAGAATATCTAAGGAAGGTACAGGTAATGAGAGAATAAAGAATCAGAGAGTCTGGTCCTCTCTGCACAACTACATCTCATCTGCGAACCTCCCTAGTGATATAATGATCCAGAAAGCAAGCACTGATAAAAACTTCAGGACATTCCTGAGTAAAAAAAGACCAATGGGAACGGGAATACAGCGACTATAATCTCAAAGAAAATACCGTAAAATGGTATACAGATGGTACCAAAACATCTACAGGAGCTGGCGCTGGGATATACGGGCCAAGTACTAGGTGTGCTATTGCTAGGCTCCTGTATGAGCGTCTTTTAAGCGGAAATCTTAGCTATTGAAAGATGTCTTCATATAAATCTAGAAAGAAACTGTCAGCAATGCGATATAGCCATACACTCAGATAGTCAAGCTGCTACTAAAACACTGAGCTCCTACGTCATCAACTCAAAGATGATCTGGGAGTGCCGAAACAAACTGGGTTCCCGGCCATTCGGGAATCGAAGGAACGAAGAGGCCAATACACTTGCCAAAGAGGGCGCACGAATGCCACTCATTGGCACAGAACCCTTCTGTGATATAGGTAAATATACCTATATTAAAGAAGGAATTTCTGGAGAAGGAGAAAGACGAGAAGGAAAAATTCTGGCGGAATCTCCCAGGGATCGATCATTCCACTAATTTCCTTCGGAACTTTGGGAGTGTAAGATCCAAAAGATATCTGGGTCTTAATAAGAAACAAATACACCTCCTCACTGCTTTCTTACAGGACACTGTCGCCTCAGTTGGATGTGGAAACAGAAATCACCAATTTCAAACTGGCTAACTGGCAGATGAAAGTGGCTGCCTAAATGAGCTGATCAGAATTAATGTGGATCAAGTCCAAATCAACAACTTTTTTCTTTCTTCCGAACAACTCAATCATACTGTGATATAAGTTAGTTCATTTATACACAATTCTTAATTTTTGACAAAAATTACCTCATAAATGTATATTTATGTATGATTATAATTTATGTAACCAATACCCAATTTGGTGTAAAAATCTTTTATAATTATCGGTGTTAAATCGACCATTCAAAAAGAGTTATACTCTATCTAGTGTGAAAAAATACATTGAATTGAATGGTGAAGTTATCGCACCATGAGGTGTTCTTTGTACACCGCAAAAAATGTTTTCCTTAAGTCGAATTGCTACCATAGTTAGACAAATATCAACCACTGCCGGTGTAAAATATATTCACCATCACAGTGTCTATTGAACACTGCACCTGTGGTGTTGAATAGACACCAAAATGGTGTTTATGGATATCGACACCGCCAGGCAGTGGCGCAGCCAGGATTTTGTTTTGGGGGGGCTGAACTGAAAAATTCTTGATGATAAAACAAATATGAAAGTTGCAAAAAAAATAAAGAAGAAAAGAATAACGAAGAAATTAATCTTTGAGGGGGGGGGCTGCAGCCCCAAAGCCCCCCCCTAGCTGCGCCAGTGCCGCCAGGTGTTATTTTGGTGTCAAATATCACATCGATTTTTTACTGTGTACAGACATTATTCTATTTCTTCACAATTTTCCTAATAACGATCATCATTCTAGAGAAAATCAAAATCGAATAGATAGTGAAGCATCAGAACTTGCTTCGCGTTCGTACAAACCTTAGACTAAAGAAAGAGTCTAACGTACAGACTTATTCTGACAGTTGCGAGCTGCAACAATCTTATTAACGAATTTAGCTGATTCCAGTCGGAATTGATGGCACATAAAAAGCGTCATTTGGCAAGGGAAGATGATACTGAGACAGGCCGGCACGTAATCTTCTCCTATAATTCAATATTAGACGATTCTCTAGCACATCAGCGAAACCATAACAATCACTCACAGCACTCACCGAGGCAATTCATTGTCAGGATTGCGGTTTTTCAAGACCCCGCCATATGATAATGCCACAAGTACAGTGGCGTATCTCCTATTGTTTGACAAAGGTTATTTTGAACCTAGTTTCATTAAAAATATTGCTGTTATTATCATTTTGCATCGATGCATGAGGAACTATTATTGAAGAATATTTGTGAATTGTTTCGGTCTCAATTTTTATTATTAACTTAGGAAAATGAAAGAGAAGTACGAAATATTCGAAGAAAACTTTTCACTTTTCACTTCTTGAAGTTTTTTCTCTAATTTTGTGGCTAATCCGTCAATCACTTAGGTACCTACATCTTGTATAGACCAAAATATGATCTAAGCGACCAAACCCCATCAGTGTGACACGTGGCATGTTCCTGTTAAAACCACATGTCACCCACATTCAGCTCGCGAAGTTGTACCTTAGTTTAACGCTATTCTAATAGTGATTTTTGGAGAAATCGTACCTTCAATAGGCACACTGCATCTTTGTGGGATGGATTGTAGCTCATGTGTTTTATTTTTTATTAATTATATTTCTTTCTAAGACTTTTCCAAAGCTCTTTCATTCATAACACTTTGCTGTGGCGTATCGGATGACGGCCTTAGTTTTTGAGCATAGGTTTCTATCACACCTCCTAGAAAAGCCTGAATTTTTTCTCGTGAAGTTGAATACAATCCTGTATACGTTCTACACACACTATTCGGTTATTTAATATCCCATAACAATAACGTGAAATTGGTACGAAATTTGGTTAGAATGGTATGATGCTGAGAAAGACCAATATGATAACCATAAAATGATTGTAGTACCTCTGCACAACACATTTTTCACAAAATGTCTCAATAAAAACAGAACTTTTATTTTGGCCGAAGTTCTGGAACACGATATGATCAGTGTACCATCGATCATGGCTCACTTCGTAGGAAGAAATTTAGCATTATTAAGGATTGATTTACTCATTATTGGTAGGTATCATTTGAAGCACTTTGTCTCGGGCTGCTTCAGAAAATCGATAAACAAAAATACTGAGGATATCTATTATCAAAGAGCTATTCGTTTTGATGGATGAGCTGTTCTGGAGCAACTCGGGAGTTTGAGTGGCTCTGGTCTTGAAGAATTTTGTTTGGAACTTGATGCTCCGGAGTGTCTGTGTCTGTCTCTATTTTCAACCATATGATTTTTCGTTAACATCGGTGCTGTCATCATCATTCGTTCTGATTGTGGATATTTCGATGGTATCAGAGTTATCTACTTAATTGAAAGAACAAATAACTGAATTGCTTCGAAGATCCTCTTTTCACAGCTTATTGTTTTATAGTTATATTTATAGTTCACTGCGACTCAAGGTCTATTGAGCCCCCGTCAGACCTGTTCTGACCACACCTTTACATCTCGTCTTCCAGTTCCAGAGATCTGATGAAACCCAATATCTGTAAAGGCTTCAACAAGGCATTCTGTCCTTAGGCTTGCAATGCCAAAGCATTCCGTGACTAGGTGAATGGGGGGTTTCTTCCTCCTCCCCAAAGAACCTACACTCGTCAGTGTCCGATAATCCCATCCTCAACAGGTGCTTTCTGAGGCAACAGTGTCCTGTAAGAAAGCCAGTGAGGTGGTGTAATTGTTTCTCACCAAAATCCATATTTTTCTGGATCTTGCTGTTCCAAAGGAACTAAGTGGACTGATCCATCTCTGGGAGATTCTTCCAGAGTTTTGCCTTCTCGTCTTTCTCCTTATCCGGAATCTCCTTCTTATAGGTACATTTACATTTACCTATACCACAGAAGGGTTCTGGGCCAATGAGTGACATTCGTGCGAGCTTCTCGTTTTGGTTGTACTTGTTTTTTCACCATTCCTTCAAAAACATGTGAACACAGAACTCTGGAACAGCTCAGGAGCTTGAATCTCTCAAAACGAATACAGTATACCTACCTAGGAATTGAATTAATTAAGTCAAACCTGCACAAAACCAATATTATTCTACAGTTATCAGCTATGTCCTAGTTTGTCACACGTTTTTCATCATTATTCCGAATTTAATTCGATATTTATAGGATGAAATACCACTATTTAAATCAATGGATGATGATTACCCTTCAATAGGGTCTTGTAGCGGTCTTAGAAGAACAGGAGATTCGAAAAATTATCACTTGTAATGCCAGACCTGATGGTTTAAAACACCCTCCTGGTCCAAGAGCATGAATTAAGTATTTGTATCTGAATATTGAAGGTATTTATTCGAATAGTTTTAAGTTTAAATTTTTAAAAACGGCGAGACCGGGTTTTTTCTACTGAGGTTTTTCCCTGTGCTCGGGTATGATACGCCAGAATGGTATGGTACCCCGTTTTGCACCAACCTCAGCTAGGGACTTTTTTGTTTCATGTATTGTATTTCGTTAGCTCTTGAATTCAAAAGTATATACCTATGTCCTAGAAAACCATAGAACAAGACGCATTCTCCCCTAACGACTTGTCACCCTACACCACTGAATTCTCCGCAACAATTTGCGGCGCCGTAAAAACCCGTAGCTATTTGTAACACGTTTTCCGAAAAGCCATTTACTATTTTAATAAAATGTCCGACTCCGCTCTTACGGTCCGTTTTTCTCCAGCCCGTCCGAGTCATACGCCACACATGGTGCCGCTGAGGCGCATAGAGCAGCGTGTGCGTGATCACAGAGGAGGGCCGGGCGGCGTCCTACGTCCACCAATGGCGCTGCCTGGCCCTCCCTGATGCCCGCTTTAACCGTATTTTTTCGACATCTGGTAATCACCGACCGACCCGAGGCTGAGGCCATTAACGGCCGATGGTGTTGTGTGCCTGTGCCGCTGCTAAAGAGCCGGTTGGAATGTGAGAAAGCACCTTCGGTATGATGGTATGGATGTAATGGGAAGGGAATTCTATGGGTTTTGTGAGGGACTGATACGTGTCTGAGGGAAATTTTCATGCAATTTTCAAAAAGGGGAAATCGTGTACTGAAACATTTCTCATAAAATTCTGTGGTGCGGTCTGACAAATCTTCAACGTTGGATCATAATAATAGCTTCATTATCCTACATAAATCCATTCACTGGACGATTCACAATAATATGAATAAAAGTAAAACGAATGAAAAAAAATTTATCACATAAAAGCAACAAAAAATATTCTTTGCTGTGACAGATACTCTAAGGACCTAGGGCCATCTTCACCAGGGTTTTTTGTGAGCACGAAAAATGATCAGATTAACTGACCTAAAAAATTAAAATTACCTCACCTAAACATTTCAGCAATGGGCGACTTCCGTTAAACAAGAATCATCCAAACCAAACCTATTGGTGGATAAACGCCATATATCTACTATGAATATGAATATCAAAAACTTCTCTGGACAGCCTGTTTAGTTCTGTACTCCTGTGGCATTATTCATAAAATGGGTTCCACATAAGTACGGGACAGTGGGGGAATATCGACTACTTAAGCTCTTATCATAATATCACCCTCTAATATTCGTATTAGGAATATAATCAAAATAGACAAATTGTATGATTACTTTTTTTATTTTGAAGGCGTTCTCGTGGTTCTGCAAAAATATGTATAATTTTTTCCAAAAAGGGTAAAATTGACCATGCACATATTTAAACTGAAGCTCTTTCAGTTCTAATACTCTCAACATGGGCCAAACTTACAAATGAACCACACCGCCACCTAATGTCATAATCATATCTAAATCATACTTCTCTCAGATCTCAGATCATACTTCTGTTCTTTTTCTCTTTTTTCCTGCAACCTGTAATTTTTCTCGTAATCTTTTTGCTAACATCTTTCTTCTTTTATTTCCTTATTTTCGTGCCCTTCCTTCAATGGTGTATACCTAATTCATAGCTTTTATTTATTAATAATTGATATTATTTATATAACTTTTTATTCATTGATATTCTCATGGACTCTTACGCCCAAGAGGAACGCCCGTTTTTTCGGACATAGGTATAATCTTGAAATTTTTTTGAAGAAAAATACATAAAATAGTTGCAGAATCCAACGCCGAAGCTGTAGTAAACAATCCCCTTTACACTGTAAAAGTAAAAAGCAATCAATTTATAAAATAAATAAAAATTATAACCTTAGGAAGAGAAGCGCCCTATTCGTATATCAGTAAAGTCAGAAAAACAACAATATCGTCGGCATGTACGCATGTCAAATTATGGCAACCCAATCTGAGGACACATTACGAAGATATACTTCGGCCAGTCGGTATATTTCTTTCGTATGGCGCCAAATTCATGAGATTTTAAAGTATATATATTCCCTCACGTTCCCCTATAAGTAATACTCGCAAAACTATTCCAAACTTGAGCGATCGAGAGAACCGTGCGAGAGCTTGAGCAATGGCACATTTCTGAAATCCCCACAATAGCTGTCAATGAACCCATAACTCCTATAAAAGCCTGCAAAATAATCTGGGAAATATGATCCCAAAATGCAAGTTTTGAATCAAATAAAACTCGCAAATTCTTAACTGCCAAGTACCTACGAAATTATCACATCTTTCCTCAAATAAAGACCATCATAGTTCGTCTCTTATACCTATGTCATTATCTTACATTTTTCTATATTCAACATTGATCTGTTTTGAAAACACCCATCACCTCTGTGCTATAGTTGAATGAATGGGTAGGTTAATGCAATCGACGATATTTCTTATAAGAGCAAAAAACTTCATATCGTCTGCGAAGCTTAAGAATAGACTCCTCCTCAACTCCGGATGTTGACGGAATGACGGAAACCTATATAGACATTTGTTAATTACATTTCGGATGAACAATAATAAGCTGCTACCTTATAATAATTCAGTGCGCTAAAATTAACTTCAATTTAGAACTGTTATTTCACAATGATTATAATATTATATTATACAATAGTATAAAATCGACAAAATTTATATATTCTTAACCAACTTGATTATAGTTTATCACTTTTCAATCGTGCTCATTATAATCTGACCTACCTGATGATCTGTCATCATAATATATTATTCATGATCATAAAGTTTTTAACGATATACTTTTTTCTGCCTACTAATTAACCTTATTGATCCAAAAACTCATAATACGAGTATAGTCCTGTTGAACGGGAAATCTATTAAAATTTCACGATCGTAATAATGGCGATAACGGTTAACTCAGAATTTGAAATGGGCATTTCCAGTAACTTCCAGAAAAATCATTGTAGAAAAATGGACCCCAAAAAGTAATAGCAAATATTCGCTTTTTGTTTTGAAGTCAGGATTTTCAGGAAAAATTATTGAAAGTACCAAAATAAACTATAGAATTCAAATGACCAGAATTGACGGTTGAGTGTGACGTAGGTACTCGTTAGCATTCATTTAATTGGTTGAATGTTGAATAACAGTTCACAACGATGTCAACTGACCACTATGTATTGAATCGTTATACCAATTAATTAAGCTATCTTATACGCGAAATCTAATACTAAATTGAAAATTAATATACACTTCGCAAAAAAATTAACGCACATTCTGAAAATCTCAATTTTAATGAATGTTAACTCTACATTGACTATATAACTTCTTTTTTATGTTCTCTCGGGAAATTTTGAACGAAACAAGACACATTAAATGGAAGAAAAATTCAGGATTTCACCGAATCTTATGCGAAAGAAGAGAAATAAACAATTTTCAAAATACTGGAATGCTGATAAGTGATTTAATACTTGGTATTTCTAGCCCTGCGCTTAATTACAACTCGGCAACGACGGTTCATACTCAAAATGAGTGATCTTAAAATCCAATCATTCCCAGATTTCTCTGAGTTGGATTCCTAAGTCATTAAGAGTAGCTGGATGATTTTCTGAACTTCTCAGCTATTGAGCTTGTCTCAAACTGCTCAATCGGATTGAGATCTGGACTTCTTGCTGACCATTCCTTTCGAGGTACTTCAAGGTACTCCTGGACGATGCGCGCACGATGGGGTCTGGCATCATCGTCCATAAAAATGAAATTTTTACCAATGTATGGGGCAAATGGCACTATATGCTCTTCAAGAATGTTCCCTATATACCTATCAGCATTCATAGCTCCATTATCAATGACCAGTCAAAGATATTCCACCCCATACCATAATCGATCGTCTCCCGAAACCAGTTGTATTCAGGAAATTGCACTGAGCATATCTTTCATGTGGACGTCTGTGTACAAAGGAACGTCGATCACAATGGTAGAGACAGAATCTAGACTTATCTGTGAATGAACTCTTTCTCAATCAGCATAATTCTGATAAAAATAATTATCATTGAGAACACCTTCAGTTGTAGAATAGATTTGAGATTTCCATAATGTACGTTGATTTTTTTGCGCAGTGTACTTGAAATTTAAGTGAATAAACCGATAGGTAGATATTTAACACTATTCTTTATGCTGTCATATGTCTCATACAAGCATAAAAAATTCTCCAAAGCTTCAAACCCATGAAAAATCTTCCTCATCCGGCCTATAACCCATAACATAAATCTACCATCAGTTCCAAAATACCCATTTCTCCGTATCTCGTCCATAGCAAGGTCAAGTCCGGGAAGGAAGCCATCATTAAAAAAAATTCGCCCAAATTATACGTTTGATGTGGGCATGGTCGGGGCAGCTGTTGTATGGTAGAAGTCTAAATAAATTAAAATATCAGATATGCCCCCATAATGGATGGGTCTATTTTGGTCCCGGAGATATGTATATTACAAAAGGCAAAAATTTCGATGTGTTCAAATATTTCGAGCAGGTAAAAGAACGGTTCTAGAAGGAATCTTCATAGATCTCGTTGAAATTGGGACAGGTCGAAAAAAAAGTATAATGAATTTGGGAATTATACAGGATGTAAGTGAAAAATTGCTACAATATTCAAAATGTTATAGCTCGAGCGAAAGATTCTATCAACTCACCCTCTACACTGCAATACCCATTTACGAAAAACAGGCTGTAGAAATTGAAAATAAATGTTTTCGTGGATATCTCCGGAACCCTTTCTTGTACGAAAATCAGCTTTCGAGAGCATTTTCTAATAATCACAAGCATTGTTTCCTACGGTAGGATTTTTTTCTCTCGTGCCATTTGGTGAAAGTTTTCAGGGATATAGTGGGTGTTTCTTTCCTCCACTTCTAGGCTTATGGAAAAAAAATTTTTATTTATATCGAAACCCTCATGTGAACCGCTAATGTTTTCTGCACAAAAAAAGTACTCGTGGTCACTGGTCATACGCTCTAAAATCGACAGTTTTCAAGAAAATCAACTTTTCAGAACATAGTCAATATTTTGACTGTTGGTGAAAAAGTAAAATTATTATTTCAAGAAGTGACCATGTTTCTTGACATGAAAGGGGCCTCTGGAGTAGCTTTTTTATGATGAAAATATTGGCAATTCGTCTCAAAACCTTTTTCCATTAGCGTAGAAGTTGGGGGGACACCCACTAACTCTTTAAAATCTTCACCAACCTTCCTCAATGATGACTTGAGAAAAAAACACGCAAAAACATAGCTTATCAATATTAGAAAATGCTCAAGAAAGCTGTTAAAAATAAAATGTTTCGTTCATATTTTTGGTCGAGGTATAACATCCTTAAGTTTATCGCACTTATTAATCGTGAATTTTGTAGAAGCGTTTCAAATTATTTGATTTATTTAGCGTATGGCTACATCACATTAGGTAAGTACCAACTTAACAATAACAATATAGAAAAATGGAAATCTCACAAACGAACACGTTCTGAAAAAAGTCTTTTAAAAATTACTGACGTTGAATCAGAAACCTCAAAAGTAAAATTATTAATGAATTAAAAAAATATTCAGTGAGACTCAAACTTTTTATTAATATCATTTAATTGACCACTACTAGACTACAGGCCCGTGTTGAAAAAATTATGGGTCATTTGAACCACCAGGAGACCTATCTAGAACGATATAAGGGCATAAAATAATAAGATTCAGCACTATGCCATCACTTGTAAGCTGTCCAATTGAGTGCAGGTGAGAATTCGAAAGTACAGGTAGAGTGGGTACATTTTGGTTACATATTTTTGTACGGCATTCTTACCATCGATAGATCCGTGAAAAATAATAAGAAAACGCGTAGCGCCGTAAAAAAATGTGGAGCCACAAAGTCGAAATTTTTTTAATTTTCCGACAATTACCAGGGCAATTTGGTCATTTGATTTTGTACGGCATCTGTGTCATACTATTTCAATACTGCTTCTTATCCATTATTCCGCAACGCCGTACAAAAATCATCCGACAAGGGGAAAAAATCTAGGGTTGCAATCCCCTCTCTTTCCGTAGTCCAGGAGGTGATTCGACCCAACATGAAATAAATTTATTTTGAAAGTATTTTACGCAAAGATAATTTTTTTATACGCCGTACATTTTCGTTGGGCCAAAGGGGAAAAAAGAAAAAATTCATTTATTTGTACTAATTTTCATAGTCTTTTCGTGATTCTAGGTTCCTAGTTAGAAACTATGTTGAATATGGGTTTGTATTCTATCCATTTATACCAAAATAGACATATCGTCACTGATAATTCCAAAATACAACATAGGTTTGTTCGCGTCGCAGTTCGGAACTATTCGGAACTGTACTTTATGGTTCCCACCCGTTCGCTTCGCATGGAACAGAAAAGTTCGGAACTGTTCGGTACTATTCCTACTGTTCCTGATCCGTAGAAGGAACAGCGGACAGAGTGTCAGGTGATCTAACCTAACGTCAAGTGTTGTAAATAAACAAACATTTCTGAATTGGTTTCCACGATAGATGTTGGTGTTTTTCAAGTGGTGGAGTTGAAAATTCACTTCTAATTTGGCCCACAATTCCACGAATTGTGAGTCGATTAACTGAATAATGTCGTCTACGAATTCTTCTTGAATTCTCCCAGTTTGGTTTGAACAGTGAGCACTGATTTTGATAAAGCAATTTAACAATTTTCTGAACGTTAAATGGTATAACCTACTGAACATAAAATGACATAAGAGATGTCAAAAAATAATACACATTTTGCTTCAATAACCATTTTAAATTGTATCATCGCTACTGGAAAACCCTTCAGCTCAGAACTTTTTCCATCTTCAAACAACTGTCTTTACTCATTTTTTCCCTTCACAAAGAAATGCGTGCCTTCATTAGTACATTATTCATTAAATTTTTCATTGTCAATAAATTATCGCTAACAGGACACTCCTTGCGACTAAACATAATGCTACCGACTTGATACTTCAGAAAATCATTATTTGATGTTCCTCCTTCAGCGCTATCTTTCCACAAATTATAGAGTAACTGACATTACTCTCCTCATCATCGTGAACATTCATGAAAACATTCCATTAGCCTCGATGACGGATGATCTCCAATTGAGTGACTTTCAGAAAGACTTATTGTGGCCATCTTCTATCATTATAACTTGAATAATTGAACTGTCTTTTTCTAAGTGACACAAAGTTTAGTTGTCAGTTGTAGAATCGACAACATGTCTTCAGCAAACGCGGTTTATATCAGAAACAGTATTTACTTGAAATTACTGTAATCGAAGTTTGAAGTAATACCTCGATAGTAAATTGACCAATTATTATGCATCGTCGTTGTTGGATTTCTGTATCAGAATGAATTATCTGAAGATCGTTGAATTCGACGTTTTGTTGGTTTCTCTTGAATAATTGGTTGATCATATTTATTCGTTTACGTACCGTTTACTTAGATCATGAAGAAATTTATGCACAAATATTAACGATCATTATTGCTGTTTCGTTGTGATGCCTTGTTAACACTTAGACACACATTTATACATTACAAATTTTGTGAGTTGTGGATGAAGAAACCCGAAGATTTGAAAGTGGATAGTTAGTTATAGTTATGGTTTAAAAAGGGGTTACTGCGACCTCAAGGTCTATTGTGCCCCCTTACAGAGCTGTTCTGACCACACCCCCTTTACAAGTCGCCTTCCAGTTCCAGAGATCTGATAAAATCTAATATTGTGAAGGCTTCAACAATGCTAGTTCCTCACTCTTACAAGTTTCTCGCCCAAGGCATTCGCAATGGCAAAAAATTCCGTGACTAGGTGAATGGGGGTTTCTTCCTCCTCTCCATAAAACCTACATTTGTCAGTGACCGATAATCCCATCCCCAATAGGTGCTTCCTGAGGCGACAGTGTCCTGTAAGAAAGCCAGTGGGAAGGAGTAATAATTGTTCCTTACCAAGATCCAAATATCTTTTGAAAGTGGATACATGTAATCATCAATTGGAAATTGGAATTTTATATCAAAAATACCGAATTGAAGTTAATTTTAGTATATTAGCAGGCCAGCCGATTAGGTTTGTTATATATTATGCTGACTCAAGATTAATGCTTATAAATGCTCTTATAAATACCACTTTTTATCATTCCTACCAATAAATAAGTTGGTTGAAATTTGAAATTAATGATGACAGATTTAAGAGAATGTTCTAAATACCGTCAGCCGTTCTTCATAGAGCATATACAGGGTTTTATGAATAAGTGCGGCAATATTCAGGAGTTGGTTCTGCATGAAAAGATAATGACATTACATGCTATTTATATCTTTTGTCCGCAAATGCGTCTTTTCCGAGATACGTTGAAGTTTTACTTGAAAACTGAATATTTATTTATTGCTCTGAAACCGATTAAGATATGCGTATGAAATGTGGTGGGTTTCAAGAAATGGTAATTAAGCATTTTTGACATGTAATTACAAATTGTATTTCATCATTACAGCGCATACGTGCAATGGCCCAAATTCGAAAAAAAATTACTGAGAAACCACTGAGAAATTTCAAACAAACAATCATTTTTGAATTTATCGTTAAATTTGCGGTAAAAAATTTCTACTAGTTTTTCGTATGAGATGCCGTTTTTATGTGAAGAAATAATAGTTATTTAATCAATTAGTTTATTAATGACAGTTGATGGTTCGGGACCATTAGTCGCTAGAACAATAAACGAGTTAATTACAAGATTTTCTGACGATTTCAACATGAATTGTAAATAAATTCTTGATTGAAATACATTTTCATTTTGCACAAGACATATACTCCGTTCACGAAAGGTTGAGCCCGTGAGCCGTCGGTTGACGTTTGGCCATGGAAATTTGGCATAGTCCACTGTGTATATTGAAATTTTAGGTTATGTTTCCTTATTTTCTTGTCAGATTGATACGCAATGTTGTCAATATTGCATAGAGTTCTCTGATAACTCGCAAGCTCGTCGGACGAGGCCAAGTACATTCGGCAATGTTGACTTTATTTTACTTTATGACAGTAAATGCTGCCAACTTCAGATAAATATTCAGATAATAACGCCTACTATGCGCTCAAACTTTCGTGAACGGACTATACCTACATTTGACATAATGAAATTTTATGTTCCAGTAAAGCTTTGACATTTCTCGTAGTGCTTCTGAATACTTTGAGTACGGTTGCCATGAGGATAGAACATTAATACAGTAAAAAATTGAGCATTAAAATGGGCCATTAATGTTCAATTTCGTACACATTAGAACCACCTTTCATTTCGAGGTCGGTGGAAAAATATCTTAACGTTGCGTCAGTATATGTTTTATTTTTCGCATAAAAACTGAACCCCATTCGAAAAAAGCCATTACAGTTACGTTTTTTGTCACGAATTGAACGAAGAATTGAATAATCATTGTTAGTTTGCATTGTTCATGTTTCCTTATCTCGGAACATGAAGCATTTGTAGAGAAAAGTTATACAGCATAATGCCATTATTTATGTAGAATCACAACTGGAAATTTGTTGCACGTATTCACTCATTCTGAGTAGACCTTTCGGTCTTTTTTTCATCCCCAATTTTTTATAATGGCTTTTCGATTAAACTACCACTCTGCCCAAAGAGAATCATCATTGAAAAAACTCAGGTAAGTACGTCAATATTTCTTTCGTTCCCATTGGACCGGAACAACCATCACGTGAATCTGAAGCACCGTTCTAATATGTTAATAATTACAATACGGCAATACGACATAATTGATGGTAACCCTTCATTTACCGACCGAATGTTCGAAAATAATGAATGATTTCGAATTCTACGTAATTCGTTCGGCGCAAATACCGACTCTAACTGAATTGAATCGAACGGTTATTAATTTTCGAACGAAATGCGTTTTTAATTATTGGTTGTCGCGCATACGTAAAAGATTCATTTCGCATAAAATACTGTTTTACCTTTTGTGAGCTGGATAGGTCGCCTTTGCCAGGAACGTATTTGATTTGGATATTTCTACTTCTGATTTTATCGTAGTTATAATGGTCATAATGAACATTATGCTAATCGGGTTGAGCATATTTCAATTACCACTAGAATACAATATATTGAAGAAAAAGCATTAATATTACTTTGTGGAATGTAGATTGTTAAATTGGATATACAGGATGACTCTTGACTTGTACATATATTTTAACCGTAGAATCCTGAGGTGTGAGGTCAAAAAAGAAACATTTTTTTCTCTACCCCTTCGGTCTAGATTGAAAGATGGTCATTTTGAATTTCCATAATAAGCTATGCCTCCCTGCAAAAGTTTTTCTGAGCATAAGATATACAAATACAACATTCAAATCTTTGAAATGAGGATCTATACGTATTATAAAAACAGGCGTAAACTTATCCTTTTATTCAATTCGGTGAAAAAAGTAGTATGTATTTATAAAGTAACGAATAAACTATCTATCATAAATTTTTTTTGGCGACAAAAGTTGAATATTTTCTCTAGATTTCATTCCATTCTCAATAACGAAAAATCCATCTTACACTCGTCTTTGAGATTCATCCTCTGTACCTGTTCGTGTTTTCTGCCACTACATTCTTTGCGCGGGTTCACAATGGCGAGAGGAGTTTCCTCCTCTTCCCTCAGAATCTTCACTCCTCAGTTTCCGTTAAACCAATTCTCATCCTATGCTTCTTAAGGCGACAATGTCCTGTTAGAAAGCCAGTGAGAAGCCATAACTTAATCTTACTCAGATCCAAATACTTTTTGGACCTGCAGTTTCAAAGTTCCGAAGAACTTTTTGGAATGACCCATTCCCGGAAGATTACTTAAGGTGCTTCTCCTTCATCTTTTCCCTTCAGGAAACTCTTTTTTATTGATGCACTATTCGGCACTCTCATATTTGCGTTGAGTCGATGACATGAAAGTTCAGTGATTTAATGCAGCTTGAGTATCAGAATGGATCAATATATCACACCCTGGATAGTTTCTTTCCAGATTTCTATCTAAACGTTTTTCGATTGGAAGTATTTCTGCCTGAAAACATTCGAATCAGAGCAAAACGATAGTGGATAGTGCATACTTGGCTCTTGGTCTGTATACTCCAGCCCTCAGAGTAAGTAATAAACAAAGAGATATCCCTACGCGTGAACTGCAATCAACCCAGCATTAGAAGGAGATGGAGAGCATTTCACTGCCGCATGGGATGAAATAAACAATTGGTTAGATATTTCTCCTATTCCTGAATATAATACATCATTTTCGTAATTTTGCCCTAGCCATAATTAACTTAATAGCCTCAAGCAACAATAAACTGATACCAAACCATTGAAATAATTCAGTTCATGAACGTCAAATCGAAATGAAAATGTAAACACATCGCATCAAGAAACTATAAAACATAACGGACAATGTTGCCAAACTGACAGAATTATATGTAACAGACGCAAGCTGTTAGTATCAGAGTAGGGGAGCGGTAAACCAATATCCCCAATATGGAATAACATACGGCACGATTTCGCAACGCCGGAAAACAACTCTATAGATTACTTTTTACTCTGAGCTCTAGCCTTAGTACCTGTCGTGGTTTTGGAACAATCTGTAGGTATTCACTCTGAAGGTTGGGAAATACATTATTTTTCCCATTCTTCCTTCTCTTATAGCATCGGGTTGAATTTCTTCTTGATGCTCATTTTTGTCATTATATCATGTCAAAGAAAGGTACAGAAATGCAGTTAACGCGCATTGTGAGATTTTCTCAATCTCTAATCTAATCATTGACCATTTTATTTAGTAACGAAAGCATATACCTATGGAAATATTATCCTCTGAAATTTAGGTTCTCGCCGCAAGAGCCCCAAAATAAACCTCCAATCTGTCGTACAATTCAACTCTCATTTTTTCCTAATGAACCACACCGAAAAAACAACTAGACCATAACCTAATCCGACTCTCCAACTACATAATTATAACGAGCACCTATCAAGAATCGAATTATAGTGACGTAATAAATACGAGGCGTTTTCCATAGATGAATGGCCCGGTTGCACGCATCTCTTACATTTTTGACTAAATAATTTGTGAGGCCGATTATCAGAAAATGCGCCTTGCCCGGACACCTTAATGTGTGGGGTGTGGTTGATTCATTTGGTCCGGAATCAGGCATGGTGTTTTTTCTTCGTGATGGATGGCCCTTAAGCTTAATTGGGTTCAGCGAATTAGGTCTACGGTAAATATTCTGAAAAATAACGGAATAATGAGTGAGCCATTAACAAAACCACCGGAAAATGGAAACACGCTGGAAGTTTGGATCGGCAGACCTTGGTTTATTTCGGTGTGGCCTTGAAGGTGGGGCTTGTCGAAATGTAAATGAAGCATTTCATCAAAAATGCAAAGTATAAAGGTCAAGATGATAGAAAGTATCATTAGTTTTTACTACTCGAATAGTATTTTTTCCTCAATGATCTTAATTTCCATGAGGGTCTTTAGTATTACTAACCACAAGATGCTGAGAATAATACCTTTTTGAGCTATATCCTCAATTGATATTCGAGTAATTTGAGAAAGTTCGTACCTACTCCAGCAAATCACAAATACAGATATAGCCTCATCAAAGATTATGGAGTTCCTCTATACTATATATAGTCTTTGGATTCACTGAGATAAAGGTAAAAAATAATGTCAAACTAATGTTATGGTAATACTACTTTCTGTTGAAATATATCAATTTTTTCAATTTAAAATGAAAATAATGTTTCAAACAAAATCAAATCAAATTTTCACCTGCCGTTCACCTCTTGACAAGATACCATCCTATTAACAAAACCACCCCCCCTCCCCCCCCCGAAATATTTCGGAGTTATTTTTTGCAATTGAACCAGTTTATCTCCAAAAATCTAGTTAAAATATCAATTCATATCAGCAATATGGATGATATTAAAGTTTCATTCCATTTCTAGAACATACCTACTATCCAACAATTAACTGACAGATTTTCTAGACACCGAAAATATCAGCCTTATCTGGTCTGCTACTCCAGAATTTTAACAGAGTATATAAATTAGAAGACGCATTATCGATGTATTCTTCACTACCCCAGAAAAAAATAAAAACGTAGTTAATGCAGAATTTGAAATATGGAAAATGTCAATGAACTCCATTTCGAAATCGGCATTAGAATGCTTAGATGAGTGCAATCAGAATATGTACCCGAACATCTACATCCTACTACAAATTTTAGCTACGATTCCAGTATCTACTGCTACTCCAGAAAGAAGTTGTTCCAGCTGAGGAGAATTAAAAAGTACTTGCGCAATTCTTCTAGCGAAACTAGATTGAATGGGTTTTCGCTTATGAATATTTATAGTGTGTGTGAAAATTGATTAAAATGAAGTGGTTGACCAATTTGCTAGAAAAAAAAGAAGGATAGACTGTAACTGAAAGAATTCACCATAAAAAATATTGTTTGTTTTTTTCACTGTTTCATTTTTAATACCTATTCATATGTTGTTGGCACTATTTTGGAGTAAAACATTAAAGAACTCTATGTAGTTTCAATGAAAGCACACATCCACTCTAATTTCATATTGATTCATCCTGTAAGTATTGTTTGAGAAATAAATATTGTTTTTTAAGTTTTTGTTTGAGTGAATAAAAATTAAATTCTGAAGCATATTTGAAAAATAGGTTTATCTAACCTAACCTGGATACTATGTGGAATAATTATTTTCGAAGTAGGAAAAGGATTATTGAATTCTTAAAAACAACAAATACTTGCTACAGAAAGCGACCCTCACAATTCCCGGCACCTACAAAGTCAATTGCCAAAATGTCTGCTCAACCAAATTTATTCCGTTGCTGTTGATGTACATTGTAGAGTCAAGATTGCAGGGATATATATCGAACAGAATCATGGAATTTTCTATTTTTATTCAATTATCCATTTTTGGGATATTCACTAGAGTTTGCACAAGATGATTTCTACAAAACTTCCGGAGAAAACCTATATGACCCTGGTTGTTTGTAAATTCACAACGTTTTTTGATGTTTATCATACAGTGAATTGAATGTCCATTTTCCAAAATTTTGCATAGTCATCCCCTGATCCCCTGTGCTCACGCTGCTACGATGCTTTTCAGACACAATGGGACCTCATATTCGATGGATATCATTGGAGCATCGTGATTGGCAAGTAGAACGGAGATCTCCGACTAAGATACAAGTCCATGAATAATAAATTAGTTATTGTGTGCTTGACAAGTGATGACGCAAAAGAATGTTCTGTTGTAACCTCCCTTATCTGTCTGTTGTGGGTGGTCTTTCGATTGTGTGCAGCATACACTGCTCTAATATATAGTTGATCAATGGCCAAATAAAAAAATCATATTTCAATTATTATTCACTACGGAGATTTTCGAAATGTCAGGGTTATACAACGCTCTGTGGCTCTGTCACGTGAAATCATATCATGTGGAATTACAACCTAAATCAACCGGATATATCGTATTTCAGCTTGTTGTTTTTGGAAAACTGTATTTGGCCATTTTCATTTTTGTAAAGAAAAGCCTCCACTTGAACCCCAATAAAAAAGCAAAAGTCAATACAAAATCATAATAAATCTCCTTGTCAATAAACAAAAGTAACAACTCAAGTGGATCCATAAACGATTAAAACTACTTGAACAAGACGCAGTTAGCCATCCGAGGTAACATGTTGCCCAATAAATCCCTTTCAGGCAATAAACGGTGATCGAGTTGAGTGAAATGATCACTAGCCTAACGTGCGTGAAATATCTAATGGAGAAAAACAATTTTCTGCATCTATAAAGGAGTATGATACTTTGTATGATTATGATATTGCATTCAAGTTCAGTAATTAATTTTGTTTCTCAAATGTACATTGATGTATCAATAATCGCCAGAGAAAACCCTATTTTGATTTTTTCTCACAATAGCTTTATTTTGCTCGTTCAACAATCTAACATAATTTGTTGATGAACTCAACAATAAAAAAACCATTATTATATTACTTATGGAAAGGAGTCTTCAGAAAATATCAATAGATTTTGAGAACAGGTTTAAACAAATGATCGATTTTCTTGAATATCTCTTGAATCTTTCATCTCACCGAAAACATCTTTCGTGGACATTTTCTTATCATAATGAGCTATGTTTTTTACGGAATATTTTAACTCTTGGTGAGGTTTTTGAAGGGTTAGTGGTGTCTTTCCCCATTTCTACGCTAATGGAAAAATTACGGTTTTTGAGACGCTCATTTGATCCGCCAATTTTTTCTACACAAAGATGTGAACCCGGCCATAACCTCTAAACTATTACGTTTTCGAGAAAAATCAACTTTTATGTTGAAGACATTTTTGACTGTTAGTAAAGAAGTTCAAAAAGAATTAATTCTAAAGAATTGACCTTAATTTTCAACATAAAAATTTATTTTCCTAGCAAACAGTCAACTTTAGAGCATATTATCAGGAGTACCTTTTTGGAGAAGACAAGATTGGTGGTTCAAAGGACGTCTCAGAAACCGTACTTCTTCAAATAACGCAGAAGTTGGGTGATAACATCCTTCAACCCTTAAGAACCTTCACCAACCCTTACCAATTGAGATTCGTTTTTTTTTTATATTTAAGAATCTTCACGAAATATTCAAGTTTCTACTTAGCTCAGTTCGATTGAAAGCTGTTCGAAAGGGTGTTACGCACGGGCGGCTGGGCTGAATTTTTTTTTACTTCAGATTCTTTATTCATTGAGAATATCTCGTTGAGACATTTTCCGGACTAAAACATCTGGATGGATTCAATTTGAATGAAAACATGTATTTATTTCAATGATATCTGCTATATACTTATCAGCTACTTCAATATCAAGTGAAACAGGGCTCAAACTTCCAACTTGTGCAAAATCTGGCACGCTGTACCCCTAGAAACAAGCACGCATAAACAAAAAAAGCCAAAAACGTTCCCATGGGCATCCAATATTCGCACACAATGGCCCATAACCACAAGAACCTGCCAGAAATATTCATTGAAAATATCTCGTTATCTCTATAACTCAAATGCCCATAGAACAGGTCCTCAAATTTATTAGACCATCAAATTTCCAACATTGTGACAAGCAAACACGACAAATAAATCCCATTAGGGCTATCCCAAGGCACCCTGCCCCAAAACATTCACTAGAAATCGCAGTGGATCTCTACGAAAAGGGCCAACAAAAGGGTCGGCACTCCTTGAAGCGAAGCAGTGTTTTGACTCGGCCTCACCTGTATTTTGTAAATGCCTTCGTTTAGCGTCAACTCGGGTCAAAACATTTTGGTGGACCCCCGCTGCCATCGAGTTGTGTGGCATCCAGTATCGCGACCAGATCGCACTGTCAGCACCGAAATAAATGTCTTTTTGGTACTTTGTGTGGTGCTTGTGTCGGTCAGCGCCAAAGATGGGAGATGCCCGATCCTGATGGTTTTTACGTCCTTTCCTGTCTTTTACGAATGACTTTCGTGAGGGATGATTGTGTACGACAGGCGTCGTACATAATCAGGTGAAATATATGGCGACTTTCTTTTTAGGCCAAGGTTTATTGGTTTATCCAAGGATGGTTTGTATGGATGCTTCAATTTGGGGGGTATTTTGGGTTCCTGATTGTTTGAGATTTGGTTTTGATAGCGTTATGGAGTTGCGGATTATGAATGGGTATTTCGAGTAAGTCAAAATTTTATATTTGGGTGCTCAATGTTGCTGTTTAGACTTGAGCGAAACTTCATTAGAGTTCCTTGAACTTTAATTTCATAACGTTATGACATATAGACTCAATATTTTCGGAATAATTGATGTGTGGTGGTAATATGTCGTTCGTTTATGGGTCAATTTATTTAAGCATTTTACTTCTCGAATATTTTCAATCACATCAGGTCGAATTGTTCAATTCAGCGCAATGACGGTTCAAAGAAGTGGGCAACATTTCGTGAAAATTTTGGGTCAGAAAATTGAAAAAAAATGTTCTACAAGATTACTCACCTCATAAACTGTTTGACTGTATAAAGAGCGTACCTTTACAGCATACTCCCAATAAAATATGTTCGTGTTTTTTTCTGTATCGGTCAAAAAAAGCATATGTAGGTATAATTCTGATAGTACTTGATCTATATTTGCATCCAAGGCAAATTCTTGACACAAAATTAAACGAGACAATTCTATACAAGGTATAAGTGGGCTGAAGATTCTGAAATCACGTCAGAGCATATCAAAGAACTGAAAATGTAAATGATATAGTCATTATTGATTTGCAGAAAAGGGAATACTCCGGAACATCTTGTGACAAATTGGCTGGCCATGGGTTCCCAACGGAAAGAATTCTTGGGTAAGAAAATCATCATCAAGGGACTGAGACATCACATCCTTTAAACTACTCCAGTTTCTGAGTTTCATAAGACTCTGGAATAAGACGGCGAGAAAACGAGTACCGAAAAAGGTTCAAGGCATTAATCACTATTAGGATTATTTTCAGTTGAAAGCTCGAATATTATTTCAGAAGAAATATCGATATGAGATTGTGATAAACTGAAATAAAACCCAGGAAAGACATAAAATGACCAAGCAGTTACTTTTATAACCATGAATTAACGTTTGATTGCGATTATTATCATTTATTCATTTTTCATGTTCCGTCCTAATGGATTCTGATCCAAATAAAATTCATATCCACCTTGTCCTGCAGACATTTTTATGCCCTTTCCCAACATATCATATTCCCTTCATTAGCCAGGTATTAAATGTCTGAATAATACCCATTCAACATTTTCGACGACGTCAGAAGCTTATAAACCACAAATTTATTACTTCCATGATAAAATCATCATATCAATTTCCAAATTCCAGCGGCGGTGGATCGAAAGTCCATCCCAAAACTTCACCCACTATTAAGGATGGCAGCTGACATCCAATCCCACTTCTAAATACGACTCGAAATCATTGTGATAAACCACTTAGGCATCGCATCGTAAAAAATGTCACCGGGTCTCTTCCGACGATATCGCGTTCTTAAAAACACTGAATTTATTGCTACCACAGCTCCCTGTTCTGTGATCGTAACATAGATAAGTCCGGCCAGAGGACGTTCTCTGAAATCCTTTGGGTTTTCTAAAAAATGGCGGCATACCTGCGATGGAATGCCTGTCTACATCTGCGTGAGTTTCTTGTGATCAGACGCTGCCATTGTTATTGGAGTTTTTGGTAATTATTGGGTTTTTTGGTAGGTATATGGAATCTTGGTACAATGGTTTGGGTTGTTAGGTTTTCGAAGGTAGGTTTTGAGGTATTCATATTCGCCAGGATTTTGGTTAGTTTTGCTTGAGCTATAAGAAGGATGTGTTGGAATCAAGAGTCCTATATTGCTCGCATTTTCCGAATGGTCACTTGGTTGGGTTCTCTCATGATTTGAACAGGTAGTTAAGTTCATTCAGTATCAAAGTAATGAGAGATGCCTGGACAACTCATTCTTGATACATCAATATCAAGAGGTACAACTTCTAAACGATTAATTCTAACCTACAACTTAGCTTATGGTAAGCGCTTCCAGTATGAAAGAAATGTCTGGAGATCTTGTAGACCAAAGCTACAATACGAGTTTATTGAATTGTATCTACGTTATTTCTGCTGTATGTGATTCCACATAATGCGCAATTATTGAAAACGTTGAATTTATTGCTACCTGTTCTGTGATCGTAACATAGATAAGTCCGAACAGAGGACGTTCCCTGAAATCCTTCGGGTTTTCTAAAAAATGGCGGCATACCTGCGATGGAATGCCTGTCTACATCTGCGTGAGTTTCTTGTGATCAGACGCTGCCATTGTTATTGGAGTTTTTGGTAATTATTGGATTTTTGGTATATGGAATCTTGGTACAATGGTGTGGGTTGTTGGGTTTTTGATGGGTTTTCGAAGGTAGGTTTTGAGGTATTCATATTCGCCAGGATTTTGGTTAGTTTTGTTTAAGATATAAGTAGGATGTGTTGAAATAAAGAGTTGTATATTGCTTGAGTTTTTCGAATGGTCACTTGGTTGGGTTCTTTCATGATTTGAACAGGTAGTTTAATTCATTCAGTAGCAAAGTAATGAGAGATTCCAGGATAACTCATTCTTCATACATCAATGTCAAGAGGTTCAGCTCCCAAACGATTCATTCTAACAATTCAGCAATAGGTAAGTGCTTCCAGTATGACAGAAATGTCTGGAGATCTAGTAGACCAAAGCTACAATACGACTTTATTGAAAGGTATCTACGTTATTTCTGCTGTATGTGATTCCACATAATGCGCAATTCTTAAAACGTTGAATTTATTGCTACCCGTTCTGTGATCGTAACATAGATAAGTCCGGCCAGAGGACGTTTTCTGAAATCCTTCGGGTTTTCTGAAAAATGGCGGCATACCTGCGATGGAATGCCTGTCTACATCTGCGTGAGTTTCTTGTGACCAGACGCTGCCATTGTTATTGGAGTTTTTGGTAATTATTGGGTTTTTTGGTATATGGAATCTTGGTACAATGGTTTGGGTTGTTGGGTTTTTGATGGGTTTTCGAAGGTAGGTTTTGAGGTATTCATATTAGTCAGGATTTTGGTTAATTTTGCTTAAGATTTAGGAAGGATGTGTTTAAATCAAGTGTTATATTGCTTGCGTTTTCCGAATGGTCACTTGGTTGGGTTCTTTCATTATTTCATTTCATTAAGTAGCAAAGTAATGAGAGATTCCTGGGTAACTAATTCTTCATACATCAATATCAAGAGGTTCAGCTTCCAACCGATTCCTTCTAACCTGCAACTCAGCTTATGTCAAGCGTTTCCAGTATGATAGAAATGTCAGGAGATCTAGTAGACCAGAGTTACAATACGACTTATTGAAAGGAATCTATGTTATTTCTGCTGTATTTGATTCCACATAATACGCAATTCTTGAAAACGTTGAATTTATTGCTACCTGTTCTGTGATCTTAACGTAGATGAGTCCGGCCAGAGGATGTTCTCTGAAATCCTTCGGGTTTTCTAAAAAATGGCGGCATACCTGCGATGGAATGCCTGTCTACATCTGCGTGCGTTTCTTGTGACCAGACGCTGCCATTGTTATTGGAGTTTTTGGCAATTAATGGGTTTTTTGGTATATGGAATCTTGGTACCATTGTTTGGTTGTTGGGTTTCTGATGGGTTTTCGAAGGTAGGTTTTGAGGTATTCATATTCGCCAGGATTTTGGTTACTTTTCCTTTAGATATAAGAAGGATGTGTTGAATTCAAGAGTGGTATATTGCTTGCGTTTTCCGAATAGTCACTTGGTTGGGTTCTTTCATGATTTGAACAGGTACTTTAATTCATTCAGAAGCAGAGTAATGAGAAATTCTTGGATAACTCATTCTTCATACATCAATATTGAAAGGTTCAGCTTCCAACCGATTCATTCTAACCTGCAATTCAGTTTATGGCAAGCGCTATCTATATTCGCTAGGATCTTGGTTAGTCTTGCGTGGGAAATTAGAAGAATGTGTTGAACTCAAGAGTTGTAAATTACTACTGCTAGCAAGATTGAGGTTTCACTGTTCAGTACTGAGAAATTCCGGGTTAACCCAATCTTGGCACATTAATATCAAGAGGTTCAGCTTTCTCGATTTGACTTTATCGAAATGTCCCTACGTTATTTTTTCTCTAATCACGCATTATCAGGCCATTAGCTGGTATTGTCATAATACATACCCAAGTAGAATTCGGCTTCTTCGCTTAGATACAAAAACAGTATTCCATTCCAGGTTTCAGTTCAGTTGTTCTTCTTTAAGAGGTTAGGTTTTGAATTTGGTTTTATTTCAGAGGGTTTTTGGAATGGTTCTTTCTGAATATTTTGTAGCTTGTTTATGCTCAAATGGACTGAGTTACCTACTACTCCCTATAGCTACTCCTTTGATTTTTTTAGCTATAACTTGAGAGGGAATATCATGCTTGAGAAATAAATCTTGTTTTATGAGTAAATGATATTTGAAGTACTCTATAAAATCCCATTATTTATCATCCAACTCTTGAATTAAAAAATTTGAATAGCCTACAGTGAGCCTATAGTGTGGAACACTACATGATGAAGGGTAATTACATACTGTCAACAAATTGATCGGTACCTAATAACTCATGATCTATTGAAGAAGTTTCAGTATGATTCCAAGATTCTACGTAATCAATTTTGAAAGACTACAACATACAAATCGAGAAATAATAACCTGAACTTTCCTCAATGCTCTACCTGACTCTGGTAGACAGAGAACTCTGAGGAGTAATTTATTATGCCGACATCCTTCAGATGTCCGCACATAGGAGTGACATCTGTCGGCCGATATCCGTTCGATTCGTCAGATTTTCGAGGCCATCTTCTTCACGGCTGATTTCCAAGAAATCGAAGAGAGCGGTATCCTCTGAAGGCGTTCGGATTAACACATTAATAATTCGGTTAAATTAAGTCGGTATAGAATTATAAAACATGTAACCACTCGATCGGAAAGAAACCAGTTCAGAGAGATCAGAACGAAGGAGCAGTCTAATGAATACAGTGCCGTATTTGCACATAATGTTATATGAAAGTTTCGGTCCCTTAACTTCGTATTTCAACTCATATACCGATTTGGAAATTCACATCGAAAACATACGATATACAATGCATCAGACAGAGAATTCTTCCCTCCAGTTGCACAGATGAATAGGCGAGATAATCAAGTGCGATAACTGAATGAATTCAACTGTCTTACTGCAAAAATCTAGTCTTGTCTCTCTCTTATCGCAGTATGTTAGGGAACCCGCACTGCACGTATAGAATTTTTAATTTGTCAGGCTGCCCGTAATACTCGATTCAAGTATTTACTGTTGCCTACCATACTATAGAATTACGCTCCTCAAAACGATAAGAGAGAGACAAGACTCGAATAATGAAGTAAGACAACTGTATTCAGTGTATTACAGCAAGTGATTGTCTCGACTATTCATCTGTGCAACTGGATTGAAGAATTCTCTGTCTGATGCATTGTATATCGTATATTTCAGATGTGAATTTCCAAACCTGTATATTCACTTTCATGAAATCATCTTTCTTTCAATAATCACACCCTTTCAGTGAGGGGTTGCTTCAGCGTCGCCAAGACCATTTTTCAGTGGAGTGCCACAAGGCATTGGGGTCACTTTTTTTTTGCAATTTTTGTCTGATACATGTTCTTGGTTCCAATGCTCCCGCGTCTATCCTTATGTCAATGTCAATATTCAATAGAGTAGAAGATTAGACAAACTAGGTACGATATGAAATTGAAATGAGATGTAAACTTTTGAAACTTTCCGTACAGACAGATACGTTGTAATGGATCTTCTGACATGAGATGACCTTGTATCTATTATTTTCGTAAACGAATTTCCTTATTCGATGCTCCAAAGGAAGGACGAAATAGATTATCACAAGTCTTCTATTGGGATTTATATTGTGGTAATCGATTAATACATCAAATTTCTTTATTTGGACGGTAAGCAAATAGAAGATGTGACCTATGGTTAATGCCTCTGAATATGTCGAATAGTATTCGGTTCTTTCTATTAGGGGAAAACAGTCACAGAGAATACTTCTTAAGCCAAGGTTCAGAACCATGAGTACCTACTACTAGCCAGCAAGATTTAGGCATAACCATTAATAAGAATCTAACATAGGTGGATCTTAGATCAGCTCTTCTTTTCAGGAGTATTCCCGTCGTCTCGTTCCCTTTTACCAAAACATCAAATATGAATATAATGAGACCTATAAAATAGTTACCAAAGAATCATATATTCATAGGCGGTCATATACTCTTAAATTTTCCCATATGGAATAAAGTAAAGATGGAAATTTTTTTTGATTAATTGTCAAAGTTTCAAAATTGGAGCTTCCAAATTTCGTCTTTCTTCACGCTTGGACGAAACTCGAAACTCATCTATTGTAGTTTCTGTTTCATCTTATTTTATTCGATTTAAATGACAACAGAGACTTAGGAGTATTGTCTTGACATGTCAGCATTCAAGAAATGAATCATTTCAAAAAAACCTTGGGTTGAGATTGAATTTCTGCGTTTAATGAGAGAAATATCTATGGGTTTTATGAATAGCTTGAAAAGTCACTACGAGCTCAGCCAGACATAAAACGTGCTAGTTATTATTCAATATTTATCAGGAATGAAAACACACATAATTTACTCCCCATCTATTTATAACCACAATCAAATAATTCAATCAACGAAATATAAAAGAATCTCATCCAATCGTCCAGTCCCCTATTACAAACAAATCAAATATTAATACAATTAACCTATAAAACCCAAAGGGTCATATATTCATGATCGACCATACGCTTCATCTTCCTACCAATTCCGTGCTTAAAACAGGCTCTTTGTTTCTCAGCAAAGACAAAAAAATTTCATAAGTTTATTTCATCTATTGTAGTTTCGTTTCATTTTATTCTAACGGCAACAGAGCTTGAGTTCGGACAGATTCAGTTGATTAAAACTTGTTTGTTTTATAAAATTATTTGATTTTTTGCTATGGTTAGAAATGTTGTGGGAACATCTCACCATTCGAATATATATGGGTTAAGACTTTGTGTGAATGGAAAGTTCTGCATTTAAAGAGTGTGAGTTAAAACTTTATATCAACGAAAAGCTTTGCTATGGTTTGCATTTATGTATATAACATGATCCACAATATACTTATTATCATGAATAAAAACACATAATTTACTCCCATAATTACAATCAAATAATTTAATCAACCGAATATAAAAGAATCTCATCTAATCGTCTAGTCCCCTATTAACAACAAATCAAATAACCATCTAATCTTAATATATATTTTCTTGTGTGCGTGTGTATGTGACTGAACTCCTCCTAAACGACTGGACCAATTTTGATGAAATTTTTTGTGTGTTCGTGGAGATTCGAGAATGGTTTAGATTCACAAATCAGCCCGACAGGTGGCGCTGCAGTCGGTATCTAGGTTATTATAATTATAAGGCAAGAAACGGTTGCCGGATCAGCTAGTAAACCTATAAAACAGTTACCGAAAGGGTCATATATTCATAACCTACCATACGCTTCCATCTTCCTATGGAAAAATTACAAATTCCGTGCTTAAAACAGGCATATGTTGTTGGTCATTGTTTTTCAGCAAAAGTAAAAAATCTTTTATGAGTTAAATCTATATAATAATATGGTAGTTTCTGTTTCATTTCATTTCAATGACACCAGAGACTTGGAGTTCGAACAGATAGCTAATATGATTGAAACTTGTTTGTTTCATATTGAATTGTTGCTATGGATTAGAATATTGTCGGAACATATCAGCATTTAAATGAACACAATTTTAAAAAAATATCGTAGGTTGAGACTCATGAAACAGTTATAAAAGGGTCATATTTTCATAACCGACTTCCTATGGAACAAATGACAAATTTCGTGCTTACAACAGCTTTTTGTTTTCCTTCATGTTTTTCAACAAATATAAGCAATCTTTAATGATTTGTTCTAGAAAACTTTTTAGGTTTTCACTACCAGTCTTTGAAACAGAAATAATTAAAAAAAATGTATTTAAGATACGCAGCTCCTTCGTAAATCTTGCACTAATTATTAACATAAGAACAACATCAAAAATAGTGACATTGCAAGATTACAAGTCGCTGATCATCTATGTTCAAATAGCGGAGATCGTATGATGAACTGGAACAACACAAAGATCCTGATGACGGAACCTGATAATTATAAAAGGAAAATTAAGTAATCCACATGTATTTTGTTAGATGAAGTAGATAATTTGGCTAATTGTTCTGTTGGAATAGATCGTTTTTGGATTGATTATTGAAGAAAGAAATGACATCAGGAAGTTTCAAAATTAAATAAATCAACAACCATGTATTGACAACTATCAATGTCAATTAAACAACATGCAAACGAAAAAATAAACAAGATTTTACAAGTTTGTCTGAAGAAGGAGTCTGATATAGACACCGAAACGTCACATTATCCTTTTCATTTATTTCCTTTTTAGTTTTACTAGGTAACAATTTTTCAAAACCAATTGGCTCCTGAAAATTAGTGCTAGGATTAACGCCGTAGCATTTCATCTTAATTAAATTTTTTTCAATTATTCCTGTTTCAGAAACTGGAAGTGAAAACTTAAAAAGTTTTCTAGAAATGCAGAATCCTCCCAGATTATTCGATTTAATGATAACAAATACTTGAGCCTGGTCAGATAGCCCATATGCTTGAAACTTTGTTTTATCTTTGAATTTTTGCCGTGGATTAGAAATATTGTTATGACATGTCAGCATTCGAATAAATGAACCGTTTCAAAAATAATTCGTTGAGACTTTATATAAATGGAAAGTTCGTTTAATGGGAGAAATATATAATGGGTTTTATGAATAACTTGAAAAGTCAGACAAAATACGTGCTTGTTTATTATTCAATATTTATCACGAATGAAAATACACACACAATCAATCCATAATCATAATCAAATCTAATCGTCCAGTCCCCTATTACCAACAAATCAAATATGAATCTAATAAAACCTATAAAACAGTTACCGAAAGGGTCATATATTCATAACCGGCCATACGCTTCCATCTTCCTATGGAATAAATTACGAATTCCGTGCTTAAAACAGGGTGTGTGGGACGATTAATATCCGATGGTACATCAATATAATTAATATTATGCCGGTTTCCTGCAGATAACTGATTGCCTTGCGTGATAATTGATTCGAGCACATTACGAGTATATTAGTTTCGAGTTTTAGCTTTCGCCTAATGCATTCCTATTTAGGTTTTTTGTTTTCGATGAGGCTAGAGAATGAAACTTTGTTTGATTTGGTTTTTTGTCATTGGAATTACCTGTGGGATGGAATGGATTTGAGGCAATTTGTACTCGTTAATTAAGGGGCATGGGTTATCGCTAACTATTCATTTATAATATGCCTACAAACGAGTTGAAAACTCAAAAACTTGCCATTATATATACTTATTTTCTATATGCTCTGAATTTTCATTGAAATTAATCGAATACTTCCATAATTATTGTTTAGTTATTTTTGCATTAGAAAATTTTGGTTGACACACCTGTTTTCCCAATTAACTGTAAAGCAAGGTCACCGATCGTGAAATAACTATATTCTTCTCATTGAAAAAAATATGAAAGACTCATTTCTAATTCTTCATGTGAAAGTGACCTAAGGGGCAATCAGTTTAGTGGTTTATGTTGGGAATTTATTTTCTTCTTTTTCTTACCGCTAGTGACCTGCAGTGCAGCACGTTTTATGATAATTTTATTCCATATATTTTTTTCTGTATTGTGTCAGTGTGCCTTGATTCAGAGACATAGATGTGATGTGTTTCTTAAAATCGAAGATACTTTCTAGCAAATTATTTCTCAATCATTTATTCATCAAATATTATATTTTATAACAAAAGTTATTTATTATACAAGAAAAAAGTATTAGATTTTAGCTCTAGGTTATATTGTCCGCTTTGCGTCGGGAGACAAAAAACCGAGAGCTAAAATCTAATATTTTTCCCGTGTATAATACACTATTTTTTCTATGACAGGAAAAACGACCATTTAATAGTGAAAGAAATATAACCTCCCACGAAATTACTTTTTTGCCCACGGGAAAAAGTGAGTAATTTTTTCCCGGATACCTACATAGACAATCACTTTTTTGAAAAAAGTAATTTCGTAAAAAGTCATATTTTGTGACCTGTCAAGAGATATAAATGTCACATTTCTTTCCCGTCACAGAAAAACAAACATTTTAATAATAAATGCAACATGTCAAATCATATGTGTTATATAGCGGCCATTTTGATCCATATACAGGGTGTCCGGGGAATAACTGTACATACTCATACCAGAGATAGAGTTGGACTAGCTGATTACAAATTGACTATAAAAAATTAATTTCTGAATTCCCTAGAAATCTACAGGGTGATTTTTGAACTTCATGGAAATACTTACATCATCATAAAATCCAACTGATTGACGGATATTATTGAAGCTTGGGAGATTATTGGCACATGCTAAGGCCGAGTCAGAAAGATATCAATGATTTCATCATTCCAGGGCCGGACTCATTTATCTTCATTTAAAGTGTTCAGGGTTAAAAAAACACTTTGTATTTCGAATTAAAATAATTGATTCGTTTCTCAGAAAGAAGCTAAATTATGCTTCAATTTGTGATATCGCTTGAAGTTGTCACATCAACAGTTATTTTTATGAATTTTTGAATTTGGATAAAGTTCGAAAAATCGAATTTATTTACCAGAACAGGACTTAGCCATCTTGTAGAGGTTGAAAAAAATTATAAATTTTCTTAAAAAAGTCGCTGAAGGTGAGAAAGATATAAAAATTTGTTGATATACTGGGTGGCCACCCCAGACGCGGATCTCATTGCGATGGAGTAAATGAAGGTATTTTTCGAAAATAAATTGTTGATTTGTATAGAGTATACATAAGTATATTCAAAATAATTCGTATGTATACCGGGTGTTCGACAACAAAGATATAGACCAAAGTGACACTTCTTCCAATGAACACCCGGTATAAATACGAAATATTTTGAAATATGCTTATGTATTCCCTATACAAATCACCAATTTTTTTTTTTCGAAAATACCTTCATTTACCCCATCGCAATGAGATCCACGTCGGGGGTGGCCACCCAGTATATCAACAAATTATTATAATCTTTCTCACCTTAAGTGACTTTTTTTAGAAAATTTATAATTTTTTTCGACCTCTACAAGATGGCTAAGTCCTGTTCAGGTAAATAAATTCAATTTTTCGAACTTTATCCAAATTCAAAAATCATAAAAAAATAACTGTTGATGTGACAACTTTAAGCGATATCACAAATTGAAGCATAATTTAGCTTCTTTCTGAAAAACGAATCAATTATTTGTAATTCGAAATACAAAGTGTTTTTTTAACCCTGAACACTTTAAATGAAGATAAATGAGTCCGGCCCTGGAATGATGAAATCATTTATATTTTCTAACTCGGCCTTAGCATGTGCCAATAATCTCCCAAGTTTCAATAATATCGTCAATCAGTTTGGATTTATGATGATGTAAGTATTTCCATGAAGTTCGAAAATCACCCTGTAGATTTCTAGGGAAATCCAGAAATTATTTTTTATTGTCAATTCGTAATCAGCTAGTCCAACTCTATCTCTGGTATGAGTATGTACAGTTATTCCCCGGACACCCTGTATAAATTATATCTTTTCCTTAGTTCATTTTAAGTTACTTTGTCCAAGTGAACCCTAATATTTTGGCCAAAGTAACTAAGATATAAGAAATAAGCAAAAGATATAATCTATGTATGGACCATATTGGCCAGTATATAGAACATATGATTTGACATGTTCGTTTGTTTATTGCTATGAAAAATAATATTTGATGAATATTATTGATAAATAAGAAGAAGTCTCTCTGATTTTAAGAAACATATTCATATCTATATCTTTAAATCAAAGCATATTGTCACAATACAAAAAAATAAATGTAATAGAAAATAGATTTAACATGATACACGCTGCAGGTCGCTGACGGTAAGAAATAGAAAAAAAATGGTATTCAGTAGAAACATTCAGAATTGAATTATATTTCGAATAACACAATAAAAAGGGTATGTTCCTTCAGACAAACATTTTGATGGCGTCGCGACGCCTGGCGTCTTAATTATTTTCTCCGACTTTTACGCACATCTCAAGTCAACATTGACTCGCACCAAATACTGTTAACAGAATAAAAAATGTTCATGCTTTTTCGAGAAAAATTAGGTTACCGAGATAAGTGAATTACCCTGTACCTATACAGGGTTTTCCTTTTAAGTTGTCCTATTAGACGTTTTCGGAGAACTAGTGAATATTTCGTTTGGAATTTCAGGTGCAGCCTTGAGGATGAAGGAACTCTTCGCTGATATAGTTTCAAGTCGACAGTGTGCCACGTCTATCTCAAACGCATATCTACATTCTTATTTCAAATGGAACTACCTATATTTTTATTTACATATGTACCTATCGATTCAATGCCAAATTCGCAGTATAACCTACTAAAAAAAAGTATCTGCCACGTACTCTTGCCAGGTTATCCAAAAATTTGACATCTGCATTGCCAGTTTGGAAATGCAATATCTCCATTATATTCAATGCGGTTATACGGTTCCTTTGAATATAGGTAAAGCATATCATAGAAAGTATGACACGCAAATACGTGAAGCCTTCTAATTTTTCAATGAGTTAAAACATTCATTATTCCGAAATTGTAATCGATATGATATTCGGACGAAATACCGCTGTTGTATTCATTGTAATATCTATTCGAATGTGTCTGCAGGTACCTAAATTGTGGCACAGAAGTGATATTTCAAGATGAGAATCAGATGGAATGCAAAAAAAATTGGTTCAATGAAAAGAATCCTTCGATATTAATATTACAGCTTATTATTCAAACAAATTCAAACTTAGAAGCACTATACACTCACCTAGGGAGGTAAAGGTTATTTACAGAGGCTTTTTCTTCGTGCTCTTGTATCATACGCATATGAGTATTGTACCCCTTCACATTTTTCTCTCTGATAAGGTGAAATACAAATCATACTATATTGTTTGACACAATAGAAACTTTGTACAGCCATATCTCCAAAGAATATTAAGCCAGATACCTAGAAATTCAGTAAAAAATTCATTCAAATATTTTTCGGAAGAAATTCTAAGCTGTGGTCTAACCGCGAAGGCATCACCAGCTAATCGCGTGTCCCTATTTCGAGCGCGTTTCTACCTGGACGATAAAAAATTCCCTGGAACCCGAACCGGCATCGAAAACAACATAATTTACGAGGGGGATGCAACAGCGCTGCCGACCCACAAAAACTTAATAGCTTATTTATTCAAAACTCGAAAAATTCAAAATGGCCGCCGCGATCCGCAGGTATAATACAACCGGTCGCGATGAAACGAAGAACGCGCCCGCTCTCATCGCTAGTGTTAATAGTTGGCCATGCTTTGTGCCAGATAAGCCTATTCAACTGTTTCCGAGATGATAGCAGGGACGTATCCATGACCAGACCAGATGATGGGACAGCTGCTTCAGGCTTGTCTATGGTCTAATGAAAAATCAATTGTTTCTGGGGTGATTGGAATAGGCAGCATGCAAACTAGATTGCTGTGTTTCATTTGATTTTTTCGTTCTCGAGTTAGAACAAGAGATAAAGAGATTTACTCTTACATAGATACTGGATAGGCTCTGTCAGATGTAAATACAGGCAAAAGTGAGGAAAAGATCTGTATCCACGACTATTGTAAAATCCGACCATTTTACGTCTCTGTGCTCGGCCATAATAGTACACATCACAAGCGAATAATGAGTTATTAATCACTGCTGTCAGATGATTCATAGATTTAGTTTTGATATAATATTCTACAAATTGGTATTTTTTCAGTATTCTTAACTACTCTCCAACTAGGGTATACCTTGTCAATAGAGGGCCAAATCTACTTTTTTATGTCAATTAAAGCATTTTTTTATTACAAAATATACAAAGCCAGTTCTCCAAAAATGTCTCATGTGTCAACTTGACTTTTTCCACGCATGTCAAATAAGGGTCTTGTCGCGGCCAACTGTAAAAATCTTCAAGAAATATAATATAATATGTATTCAGCAGTCGTGGATAAAGTATTGTATGCTACTCGCGTATAATGGCTGTTATTCACTCGGTGATTTGGGCCAATCGCTTTAGGCTCGTGGCCTAAACTTGTCCTCTTCAATAATAGCCATCATTATACGCTCGTTGCACCCTCTGCTGCTTATAAACATCAACTAACTTTGGGTATGGGTATTTTATGATTTTCAAGACTTTTGCGCCTGTTTTCGTGTTTCTACGGTTTAAGGTGCACGCAGTAATGTTTGATTATTTTGAAAAATTGCCGAATAACTGTATAATTTGCGAGAAATGTGAAAAACATGATTGAATACAAACAGCAACATTACAGGGTTGAGTACAGTAGCGTGTGGTGATTATGGTAGTGTATCTTCATTCATTTCTGTTTCTTTCATTCTGTAAACCTATAATTAGTTAGATAATATATACACTCTCTAATAGTCATAAAGTGGACGCAACATATTTCCCAAAAAAAAATTCCTATTGATCTCAGTTTATGAAGAAGTTATATTTATTTCGTTTCAGTACCCCTAACGCGTGACTATGCTTATTGTTTATTTTGAACTGTCAAATTCCAAAATGAAAACAAACATTTTATTGGTATAATCTGATCCTCAAATTCATTCCGCTTCGGGCCTATCTATGTTTTCTATTGATCTGAGGGTTTCCATAAAAATATTATTCATGTCTTTTTCAGTTTCAGATTAGGTAGTTGCTGCAACAAAGTTTATATTCTTTAGGATAAAACTTTGGTTTTTTTGCCATACGCCAAATTATATTTAGATTGGATTGAAAGAGCTGAATTTAAGAAGAAAATCTGCACAATTTCTAATTAATCTATGTTGTTATTCATGAGATCAGTAATACCTACAAATATGATATGGTTGTGGAATTCTTAACCTTTTTCCATTGTCGTGATATGAAAGATTGTAACATGAGCAACTGGAAAAAAGAAGATGAGAAAGTATTTTCTCTGAATGAAGAAGAAAAGAGTGAACAGAAGGTTCATCCTTCCACTAGTGCCGTTTTACGCCCTCGAGAATTAAACATGTTATAATTTTTTTATCATTCTTTCAGAACTTATATTAATATTCAGGATAATGCCACTGTTTAAATCTATCTATTACCCAGTAATATTGTAGACAATCCCTTGACATCTGAGGTTCTGAAAGATCATCACTTGAGAGGCCAGACCTGGTCTGATAAACCCTCCTAGCTGAAGAGCAGCTTTTTTCGAACATCGAAGGAATTTCAATTAGAAGTATAATGATAATAATAATGATACCAAATCATCTTTATACCACAGTTTTAGCAGATGAACATATAAACGGGACTATTTTTTGCGTATACTACTGGATAACAGAAAAGAAACTTTAGTTAAAACCTTCATCACACCGTATAAGTTGTTTACAGTATGAGCTGAAAAAGTGAAATATTCATATCGAAAGCCATTTTATCGTTGAACCCAATTTTCTTTTTACCCTTCATCTGATTTTACATCTTGAAATTGTCCCTGATGAAGATTTGTTTCATTGACAGACTACACCTTGTTATTAAAAAATTCAATGTGTCACATGTCAATCGACAGATTCAATTCTAGACAGGCAGATTATATCTGAATTAACAAATTTCATCTACAACAGTGAGACTAATTGGCATTCCATGACGATATCAGCGCTAAGGTGGCAGAATCAAAGCTGAGCTAAGATAAGTAGTAAATGTAAACAATCTCGTTTGGGACAGATAGGTATGTTATCTATATGCATTGGAGTTCATCGAAATTTTTACGAATAATTTGAAAATCAATATGCAGTTGGAATCTTATTTGAATTATTTTGTGATTTAATCAATATTTCAATCATTTTTAAATAATATTGTTTAATTAATATGAAGGTTACAAGTCGGTAAGTCTGGTTGTAGATATTGTCAATCTTAACTTTATTTAAAATTTCTTTCAGTTCATTCATATCGTACATGTATACACGTATATGAAGTGAAGTGCAGCCATTAGAATTTCTGGAAATTCAGAAGTTTTAACCTCTAATTCTAGAGCCCCAGTAGAAGGAGAAGTTCTAGAAGAAGTTCTTAATGCATGTCATATTATAATGTGTTGGGAAACAAAGTGTAGGTCCAGTTTTATAGACATTTGCTTTTTGTGTTCAAAAACTATTGCCCTAGTCCTCAATACAGAACCTCATAAAATTGATAGTTCATTGATTGTGGAGAGGGATAAGGTAAAACAAAACTAATATGCACGATATGTTCTTGCGAAGGTGGAGTGAGGAGGAAACGTATACATATAATTATAGTTGTTTTGATTATATTAATCTGGTGCATGATGTCCTGATCCATCCATGGTTGAATCATGCCAAAACTCATGATTTTCTTTCCTTTTCTGCTATGTGTTTCTTTATCGAGAATAATCTTTCTGAACTTGAAGAAATATCACAAACAGAATTGAAGTGATAATGGCATCAGCAGAAGGCTGATTCAAGAAAATAAGGGTTCGTCTATAGAAAATATACCTATGCCTGCTTGAAAAACAAATTTGCTGTATCGTCCTCTATTATGAATCAAGAGGATATGTAGAAATATTTTATAAACTCTTTACCAATTCTGCAATAGCCAAGTAAAGGTTTGTGAAATAATATGTTGTATGTGTGCCTTAATATTAAATGATCCTAAGAAGCTTGTCGTATTCTGCTGTAATATCAAAACTTCCTATATAATTCTGACGTAAGAGGTTAAAGCGACAATAATGTGAATTTATTGAAGTATCCTTAGACTTTTTTCTTGGGAAGTATCTGAGATACAAGCCTTCCTTTTTCTATTAGTTTCCTTCCAAACTCGTTTTCAAGATATATTTTCATTTGGTTTTCCTGAGGAAAGAAGTGATAACTATATCCTAAAGTTTGCAATTTTTCGCCCATAAATTGCATCGAGGCACACAACAGTAGTCAATTCTGATCGAAATCATATTCAAGAAGATAACAATTTCAATTTTTCCTTGAATACTTCTTCTAAACAAAAGTTTTTGAACAATTACGAAATTATTTCACTGAAATACGTTCAACGCTTTTTTTACTACCATCTTAGCTCTATTTCGATTTCTACCACCAGAGTGCGTATCGCTGGTCAGCAGAAGCCAATACACCGTCGACAAAACCATAATAAAAATATCAGCTGAATAAAATGAAAGCAACCTACTTGACACGACGCGTGCTAGTGCTATGCCCAATTTCGTACGCAAATTAGGCGTTACAGGAATTCGTACCTCGTTTCTCGAAAAAACCGCAACTGTCGTGACCAATTAAATCAACAAATTACAAAAATTCAAGGGTTGAAGTAGTTCGCATTTTTCTCGCTAGACACGTCGAGCGTTTATCAGCAGTCGGCGACGTAATGGTCCACCTACGATGTAATTTTTCAAATATTTTACGGCCATTCACGACACGAACGTTGAAATATCGTATAAATAATGTGAATTTAAAATGAAAATAAAATGGGAACCGACAAAAGTAGTAAGGCAAGCCGTTTATTCGGGCGCTAAAACGCAATCAAAGTACGTTGCATCATATACGAAGCGGTAAAGTCAGTTTTTTTATGTACTACGGACTTGTTTGTGGTCGCGCCATATGGCCGTAAAAGCTCTATTCCGATGCTTTTTTATTGCCGCTTCTTCTGGATTCTAGATCTTTGATCTGATGTCGGAAGCTTCAAGATGTACTATATGTGGCTCTTTGAGTGATTTTGAAATAAAGTGATTTTGATAGAGTATCAATGCTTTTATATCTTTATATTGAGACGGCGATTTATATGAGACGCCGGCTTGTTTCAGGATCAAAATGGAAAAAAATTTCAAAATATGATGCTTTTTTGCAGGTTTACCAAGCGTATCTGAAATTTTTACTGCAAAAATTATCAAATCGTTATGTGAATGTTCAAAGGTGATTCATAGACTAAACTGGAGCTATATTTCGGTGTTTTTATAGTGAAAAAGTCACGTGAAGATGTGACATTTCTTGAACTTCTGAAGGCCGCCGCTCAAACCATCAACCCCGCCGTAGCTGACGTTCACGAGGCTTCTTCTTACTCTCTGATGCATTCCTGATGAAGAATCCGTGGTCAAACTAAATTCTATCCGTGGGGCCTGCCGTTAGCAAGATAACTTTCGAACGGATTGTCCTAGAGACTTGAAATTTTCAGGGTGAGTTCGGTTCCCGAATGTCTCGGTTAAGTTCGTTAACCAGCCAAATCGTACTGGTTGTTCTCAAAATATGGCCATTCAAAATTTTTGTTCTTAGTATCTCAGACAAAAAGAAACCAATCGAAATGAAATTTTGAGGCCAAATGCAAGATGCTCATAATGAGCCTCGTGCAAAATTTCGCATCATCAGAATTATAGAATTTATTTTTTTAATTTATATTTTTTACATATAGTGGAACTTCCCTATAACGAAATCGCTAAATCCACCAAAAAATCCGTTATAAAGAAATTTCTTTCTATATAGAAAATTTGGTTCTATAGTCAGTAATGTCGCGGTCGACTTCACTGACAAATTTAAGTTTATCATTCAAACTTAGGCACCTGCTTTTCGACATTTTCGCACAACTTACACACTAGCGTAATGGTTAGATTGAAACCAAACAGCCAGGGGTGTATTTGAAACTGTTTCAGAAGGATCTCTCTGCCAGCCGCAATGATTCAGTTTAAGGTCGTGATATATTAGGGTAAAGGGAGGTTAGATGGACCAGGAGGATAGACGGACCATCGGTAATATTCTGCAAGGAACGACAGCACCGCTCCAATTGACCAGCATACGTGGTGCGTTTCGAACAGATCACTTTGAGACATAGAGGAGGTCACAGCAGGCCCGCCGTAAGCGGGCGTGCAAGGCGTGCCCGGCACAAGGGCGGCACGTCCAGAGGGGCGGCAAATCCAGTGAAATTGAAATTTTTTTTGGAGGGGACAAACAACGTGATAAGTGGGGGGGAGGAGAAAAAAAGGGGGGCGGTTGTCCAACTCCAACTGCTTTAAAATTTTGCCAACTGTCATAGAAACATAGAAATTTTGCCATATGCGATCGAACTTTGCCAACTGCTTCGAAATTTCTCCAACTCCGTTCAACATTGGGGGCGGCAAGGTCTCCCCATCCCCCTTAGAGAGACTTTTTCTCTGAAGGATCGGGAGGACAGGCGGCCAATATCGATAATTTCCGTATATCCACGGAATTCAGTGAATTCACTGCAGTGTTTCTTTCAGGTATATTTCCGGGAGGGGCATTGCCGCCCCCCGAAGTTCCGCAGAACTATTTGTTAATAGTCTTCTGAGTTGGATCAATAAATAATTATTGATATTTGAACTTGTTGAGTTTAATAATAATTCATTTTACCTGAATTAGTGCAAAAGAGATAAGTGCAAGGTGATCGATAATAATAATGGTAAGTACTTATCTAAGTTTATTTGTTCATTAACTTATAGCAATAATTACTATGCAAGGAACATTAAGGGCTCTGAATACTTGAAAAGTAGACTCGCTAAAACTTGCCACTAACAAAATCCGCCCCCCCCCACGAATTGCTCTCTGGATACGCCCTTGATGTAGCGCCTTATTGGGGGCGGCATAACAGTATTTGCACGCGGGCGCTCAGACAGCTAGCGGCGGGCCTGGGTCACAGTTTCACGCATTTAATTGAATCTTTTTAAGAAAAACACATTTTGTTTTGGTGAAAATTATATTTAAAGTTATATATTTGTGATTTTAACCCATGTAGGTAAGTTTCTGATGTTTTTTCAAATACTGGAACTATGAATATGTGTATTAGTGCCTCATAGGACTTAGAATACGGAATCCAACTTGAACCGTTAAGCTGTTGTCGAATGGTCCGTCTATCCTCCCATTTGAGGATAGACGGACCAATACGAGGGAGGAGAGTCGGACCAATTTCTCTTTGTTTCAGTATAATGACTTATAAGTACAAACGTAAGAGAAATGTTCCTGTTCGCTTTATCAATGGCCAATGCCGAATGAAACAGCGTGAGCAGGTTCAAAATCTCCTCAATCAAGTACCTTTGGTCTATATAATCAACAAACCACTTCTGACAAATCAACAGCTACTGAATCTGTTACTACCGGAAAAGCTCTGGATGAAGTTGCCCCTGTACCCATCATATCTATGGCTATAAAAAGAGTTCGTAGAAAGATATCAGGAGATATAGGTAACCTCACCCGAATTTATTGAGGGAAGAAAAAGAAAAACGCGAAAATAAAACCGTGTTCCAATTTGGCAGTAAAAGCAAAAAATAGAAAAAAAGCAAGAAATAATCAATGAGGCAATTCTTCATCTTATGAAGCAGAAGCAGAGGATGTCACATTAAATGACGATTCCAGTGCAGATGACATTTCAGCGATATAGAAAATGCTGCAGTGAAGATGATCGAATAACAAAAAAAGAGATGAATGGTTACAGTGTCTTTTGTGCAAGCGCTGGTTGCACAACACATATAACACTTTTGTCAGAATTATGGCGACGTATCTTCTAAAAAAAGAAAATAGTGATGTTCATCCTTGTTACCTCCTATGGTCCATCTCACCGACCTGCTATGGTCCATCTCACCTCCATAGGGTAGGATAGATGGACCTTTGAGAAGTTTAAGATTTTTATACTTTTTCGTTCGAATGATGAATATTCTTTTATTTGTAACTATACCAAAAAGGATACCAAAGTTAAGCTATTTTATGAACGACTTTGCAGATTTTTTCTCTGATTAATCAACTGATTATATTGACTTTTGTAAATTATGGTCCATCTCTCCTCCCTTTACCCTACATACGTCCGGAAAAATTTCGGAACAAACCCACCCTTATATCTAATTACCAATACCCATTCAAAGAGTGATGTTCTTGAAATATTTCTTTATAGAGAGAATTAGCTTCGTTTTAGAGGGTGTTTTTAACATAGAATTTGGATTCAAGGTGCAATGTCTTGTACGAAATTCGTTATACAGGGAAATTTGTGTATTTCTGTATTTACTTTTCTGAATCATTTCCAAAATACAATTCCGATGGGATTGTGGAGATTTATATATTTGGTATCAATCTCCAGTCCCATATAAAAATTTGAGGAAATAGTGCCCCACCAATGAACGAGAGCTTAAAAGCTCCTGCTCAGGGCTTTTCTTAAATTTTTCTGGGATCACATGGCTGATAGTAGCGCCAACAAATCTCAACAAAATTTGATCAGAATTAATATGCCTAGGGAATTTGTCATGATTATCAAAAGTTACTCTCCATTTCATCAGCATGAAGCATTCTTCATATCACAAACATTTGGCTTAAACCATAGTATGTCGTAGAAACAAGAGCGTCAAACGTTGGATTCCTCTCAGTGTTATTAGTTGCTATCTGTTTTCCTGCCAGTTTTTGGTCTTGAGTGCATGAGTACAGTGAGGTTAGGTAGTTGTTGAAAATGACAACGAGTGTTGCACAAAAAAAGCTTTCGGTAGTAATAATGTCCTACGTCATGACTGCCACTATATATAGAAAGACTTTCATCTTCAGGAGTGTTGTAACTACATTACTGCTGCTGCCGTTCACAAACAAGTATGGAATAATGTATTGAAGAATTCAGTACTTTTATTTCGCCAACTTTACCAATTACTGACCCTGGCTACCTATGACATCATAATTGACTAACGACCGTTTCATTTGAGACTATTCCAATTCAAAATTTGAAAATTACAAAATGGTTGTACGATCTTGTCTCTAGAACCTGATGTGAAGTTAAGGTCGTTCGCAAACTAATTTCTTATATAATTCGCTAGAATTATCGTTGTAGAGAATTAAGAACTTAATCTTCAAACCCCGAAAATGTCTGTACCAGCCCCAGTACGAGTATCTCCACTCATGAAGTTCGCAAGATGGAGTTTGCTTTCAGTTGGTGTAGTATACGGAGCATTCCACCAAAACAGGTTCTCTAAAAAAGAAGCCAAGCTGAGAGAAATCGAGGAACAACACAGGGAAGCTCGTGAAGCTCAACTACAGATCGAGAGGAAAATAAAACAAGAGAAGGGAATGAAGGAATTGGAGTCTTACATGCAGCCTAAAGTAGCTGCATAAGTTACTGTTTCTTTCCAAACTAGTAGAGGATGAAGTCTAAAGTATGTGTTTGAAATACCTTGATGTACTGATGTAAAACGTCTTTATATTAATTAGATCATAATAATTAAGAGCGCAAAAAGTTGGATTTCTCTTAGTGTAATAAGCAAAATTTTACTCTCTAGTTTATCAACACGAAGCATTTTCCACCAGCATTTTGACAAAGGTACCAAAGCACCACATCCATTTCCTCTTGCCCAGCCGGAACCTCACCTTGACTCTCCACCTTGAAACTCTCGCCAGACCAGGCAAGATGTTCCCGACCAATTATTTCTCGAAACACAAAAACAACTGTTCGGCTGCGTTCACAAAAGTACGGCGTGGTCAACGCGCCTCAGCAGCCACAGAAAAAAGTGGGAGTATTCGGTCCGAACATCAATATTATGCTGCGTTAGGGCACCGGCCTCTTTTTCTTCCTTTTTCTGTGTTCGTTTTTGGTCTTCTCGAAACGCCGGACCGACTAAATTATACCCCTGACAGTGCCGTATTTCACTCCGGGCCAACCGCGGAAAAAGAAGAAAGAACGAGATCACTTGATTTATGGGCACTTAGATCGGATTTTGGATTGATAAATGAGCTGTCATGGTTGTTAGTTGAGAGGTGGTGGGGTAGCATGGTGCTTATTAGGGTGGATACTGCAGATTCAAACCTTTTTTTTCGAATTTTGGTTATGGTGAATAGTATAAGCTAACATAGTCATCTATAAATAATAATAGGAACTGAAAATTAGGTTGCACACATTGTGAATTAGCCCGAAGGATAAAGTTCGGGTATAACACTGGAACCATAACTCATTTCGAAATGGTATACAAGTTGAGTTACTGCCAAATATCCCTTTCTGGATAGTGTGTTAGCATCTTCTTTCTTTTTATTCCTGAGTGACCACAGACTAAAGACACCTTGTTGTCCTTGCCTAATACTTGCTACTAGTGAATTTCTTATGCACTTTCATATTAGCTTTGGGTGTCGATGACATAGCTACTCTAATAGCAGCTTGACTGTCAGAATGGATCACTATGTCACTCCTTTATGGTTTCTTTTCAGCTTTATGTCTACGCATTTTCTGATTGCAAGTATTTCTGTGTGTACACTTGGTTCTTGGCTCCAATCGTGGTTTTAGAACCATATGTTTACCATTTGACGGTATTTACTTTGAAGTTTTGGGTAGTGTATTTCTTTCCCCATTCTTCCTTCTACCATAGCGTCGGGGAGTTCTTCTTGACGCTCACTTTTTTCATTATAACTTCACTGGGATGAAACTCTCTGATTTTTAATATTTCAATAACCTGTACCTTCACTAGATTTTGTATAAGGATTGACTTATGGGCTATTCTATTGATCACTAGACATAAGGCGTTTTCGGATACTTACTCGGGTTAACTCGATCCCTAACCTTCGAGTACGTTTACCTAATCCGAACATCCAACCCGTGTTCGGAAAGTATGGTGCTATTAACTCGATCACTGACTCAGGTTGATCTATCGTAATCCTACACGAGAGCAGCGTCGTAGAATCATCGCATGCTCACTGCAGTTCAATTTCGTATTAAAAAAGGCTGGAATAAGTCTTCTACTTTTTTTTAGCAATTTCATATATTCTATTATTAAAAATTATGGAAGGAGAAGAGTATTTGGCTCAGTGTAAAATGTGTGGTTCCATGAGCCGAGAAAATAATGTGAAACAACTTCTTCATAAATTTGTATGCAGATCTTTCTGCGTTAAAGCTGAAGCGTTCTTTACTTCTTCACCATAGGTAGTCAAAGATAACATTGAACATGCGAGGGCACACCAGAAATTGTAAGCAAGATTTTACAGAAGCCAATAAATCCAAGTAAAACACAGTAGGAAAATGAACTGAAACTGAAAAAATAAATTCTCGACTTCTTCAACATAGGTACTCAAAAATAGCATTAAAAATGGATGGGTACACCAGGAATTATAAAAAATATTTTACAAAAGCCGCTAAATGCAAGCAAAGTTAGAGACAATCAGAAAATAAACTGGGACTGAAAAAATAAATCTATAAAACATTTGGTTATGTTATAGACGACTGTCATTTCAAATCCTAAACCTGATGTGTTCGTAGACTTAAAACCAGGGTCCGTGATCCGAGTAGATTCGTCACGTGATCCAATGGATCGAGTTTCCGAAAACGCCTATAGAGGATATTCGCCATAATAGTCCATGCGGATTCTTTGGTAGGGCAGGGATTCGCTCATAAAAAATAATGTGGGTAGACTGGTAGAGTCATAATAATGCATTTCCAATTCTCACTTGTCCTCTATAAGAACCGAGAACTCACGAATTCTTCCTAGAAAACAATTACTCACCAAAAACACCGCAATTTAAAGAATTTAATAATTCATTCTTCATTGCCCTATGAGTGATAGCAAATCACTAGAAACAAGAATAAATAACGAATAAAAAACCACGACATAACACCAATAGATCTGTTATCTCACATCACGCTTCTTCGAAAAATTCCCATGAGTAAACGTATAATACTTCCATAACCCCGATAGCGGCACTTCTATGAAAACATCATCCTGTACACGTATCATCTTCGAAATTGCGTTAACCACCTCTAAGCGACCGACCCGACAAGGCACCATAACTAGAAAACAAGTGGTATAATTTATATTCACTGATAATGGTCTTCCATCTTGTAAAATCTCAATTTAAAGAACATCAACCGGTGTTTGGGACTTCAAACGATACAGGTATGTAGTTTGTTCTTATTCCTCCACGTCCGAGATCGCTCGTAGAAGACGTCATGAAGCAACCAGGTCTTCAGATGATACCGAACGGTTGACCACGTTTGGTTGTACGCTTTCGGAGGTTTTCGGTCTTACAAGTTGCCTTGTTTTGTGACCAGGTGCACTGACTTGAAGTCATAGATGATGAACAAAATTCTAACAGATCCAACAAAATACTGATGTCAAACCTTTAAAGACTTCTCTCCCGCTTTTGACCCTTTGGAGACTTTGGACGTTTGGTTGTACGCTTTTAGAGGTTTTCGGTCTTGCTGGTTGACTTGAAGTCATAGTTGATGAACAAAAACTCTAACAGATCTAACAAAATACCGATGTAATAACCTTTCTAGCCTTCTTCCAAGCTTGTGACCCTTTGAAGTCTTTGGACGTTTGGTTGTACGCTTTTGGAGGTTTTCGGTCTTGCTGGTTGACTTGAAGTCATAGTTGATGAACAAAAACTCTAACAGATCTACAAAATACCGATGTAATAACCTTTCTAGCCTTCTTCCAAGCTTGTGACCCTTTGAAGTCTTTGGACGTTTGGTTGTACGCTTTTGGAGGTTTTCGGTCTTGCTGGTTGACTTGAAGTCATAGTTGATGAACAAAAATTCTAACAGATCTAACAAAATACCGATGTAAAACCATTCAAGCCTTTTTTCCACGCTTTTGACCTTTTGGACGTTAGGCTTTATGCTTTAGCTGGTTTTCGGTCTTGCTGGTTGACTTGAAGTCATAGTTGATGAACAAAAATTCTAACAGATTCAACAAATTACCGATGTCATAACCTTTCAAGCCTTCTTCCACGCTTTTGACCCTTTGGACTCTTTGGACGTTTAGCTGTACGCTTTTGCAGGTTTTCGGTCTTGCTGGTTGCCTTGTTTTGTGACAAGGTGCACTGACTTGAAGTCATAGTTGATGAACAAAAATTCTAACAGATCCAACAGAATACCGATGCCATAACCATTCAAGCCTTCTTCCACGCTTTTGAGCCTTTGGACTCTCGTTGGAGGTTTGGCTGTACGCTTTTGCGGATTTTCGTTGTTGCTGGTTGGTCATAATGTCGCATATCATATTTCACGTTGAAATAACTTCGTATTATCATTATCACCAAAAAGAATTTGATATTTAGGCTGTTTAAATCTAAGCGAGATAATTATACAGTATTATGGGTCTGTAGACAGCTCCATCAACATCTGATGTTGATGTATGATCTGAAAGATCATAATTCAGAGAGCCAGACCTGATTTGATGAACCCTTCCGGAAAATAGTACTTTTTTGAATATCGAAGGAGTTTCAAAGTAAAAAAGTGAATGTGACTGTGATTTGAATTGCATAGTAATATTTGATTCCTTCTTTTGTTTTTCTGTTTTTGTTGTGATTTTTTTAGATGCGAATTAAAGATGACGAATCACACGAAAGGAAAAATGGAATTGTTCCAATTTCTGCTCATTCTTCAATTTTCAAACAATCCAATAGTACAAGAACTACATAGGTTTTTACTCTGTTTTTTTCTGTTTTCTCTTCTCTCATCATACGCAGCGATGTATGATTTTTTGTTTGCATTGTTTTCTGCTGATACTGAGAAATACACATGCCATATTGTTTCATACACGAGTAATTTTGTGAAGCCATATCTCTTTAGGTTCATTTGTTGTTGATATTCCCAGATTTCGAGCCGGTTCTTATCTCCAATAATTGAACTGGACGATGTGAACTAAAATACTCGAAAATAAAGAACAGGATTTTGAAAATAAATAAAAAATGGGGTATCCAAAAATAGCTATTGTATGTATTCATGAAAGATCATTAAATATATTTGTCCGTCGATCTCAAAATAAAAGGTGATTTTAATCTGTATGAAATTGATCATTATTGACCCATTTTAATGCTCAATTTATGCAATTTTAATGTGCAATCCTCATAGCAAGCGTTCACAAAGTATTCAGAAGCACTACGAGAAATGTCAAAACTCTACTAGAACATAAATACATAGAAATTTTATTATGTCAAATGTTAGTCTTGTGCAAAATAAGAATGTATATAAATCTAGAATTCATACACAATTCATATTGATATCGTCTGAAAAATCTTGTAATCAACTCGGTTATTAATCGAGCGACTAATGGTCTCGAACTATCAACGCGTTCGCTCCGCTCACGTATTAAAATATCTTGACCATTAGTCGCTATCTTTAATAGTTGATTAAATAACTAATGTTCATTGCCCAAGGACGACACATTGACAAATCTAATACCTGTCTGTATATTATTTACGTGAGATGCACTATTATTGCTTTGAACATGGCCGAATCTCGAATTAGAATGCTTAAAAAAGCCACTACTTAAATGAATAAAAATAGGAAAATCTTGAAAAGCTTTTGAGCGTTTGAATTAGTTTGACTATCCTAATATTATCATTGTACTGATCCATGAATTTAATTCAACCATTCGAATCTTGAACCTATACCTTGAAATATTCAATTCAAATTCCAATTTTCAATATGTGCACTCTTATTTTCTGAGGATTTTTCATTTATGAAATGATTCATTCTGGAAATCACAGGAAACAGGATAATAAACAAAACGAGAGTATACTAGAGTATTTTTGAAACATAGATAAATTGAAAATTGTAATCATCGAAATGAATACAATCTTCAATTTATAGGCTCACAGAACCTATAAATTGAAGATTGTATTCATTTCGATGATTACTATTTTCAATTTATCTATGTTTCAAAAATTTGTTAGGTTAGCCTCCTTAAAGGCAAAGAATTTTTTGTTTGTCATTTTTTTCTTTATCTTCTACTAGAGTAGTCCCAGAATTGAGCACGCAAATGTGCAAATACGTAGTATCTTATTCTATAATAATACTAACCAAGAGTGCAAGAATCTACTGAATAGCAATTTTTTTCTTCAAGAATAACCAAAATTACAAGCCAAATCACACAACTATGCACGTGTGACGCGTATCCATACCAAGTCCATACAAAGAGATCAATTCTGCTCAACCACCCCTGGTAACACTCGTGTAGAACCGATGTTCGCTCATTCAGAAGCGATGTTTGCAAAAGATAAATTATATTGATGGTAATAATCCCGAAGCCGATGGCACAATTCCCATAGCAAGCTTCTCTGATGGCAGCCAGTATGCCCTCATTGTGCGAAAGTGAATACAATGTCATCTTCACAATATATGATGCTACCTTTCGAAAAGATACGGATTAGCTGCCACTGACACCTTGTTCCGCTCCGCGAGATAGCTCTGAAGCAGTGGCGGCGATGACAGTGGGTCACAGCAGTTCTATACACTTTTTCTTAACCTAGACCAGGTTTTTCTCTTCAGAAAATGCATACTGGCTTTATGAGAAGGTGACTTGTCGACGCCTAAAAACTAGTGATAATGTTCGTAAATTTTGAAAGGTATCATTGAAACTGTTTTTATTATCATTCATTTGGTGACCACAAATTTATTAAAATGTTATTTGGGATATTTTCATCCTCTTTGCCTCTATTTTCAACGTTTCAGATTTAGAATTTTCAAAAAGAGGCGAAAGTTGCTTTTATGAAAGTTCAATGTCTGAAGGCCTTTTTGTCGGCCTGGCCGATTCCGCCTGAAATTTCAACGAAATTCGCTTGTGACTGGGACTATTTTGGTGCCTATTTCAGGTTTTCAAAAAAAAACCGGTTCTATCTTTCACTCCTGATACGTGGGGATTTCGAGCCTTTTCGTAGAAATAAGGAATCGGGTTCAATAACATAAATTTTTTTTCCCAAAATGACATCTTGGCGTAACCTAATATATTTTTTCTCCAACCATCAAAAATTGTTGACATTTTTGTACTATTTTCAGGTGCAAAAGTCATAAATTCCCTTACCGTACAAAAATTCACTCGTTACTTAGCAACACTTTTAATCCTAGGATTAAAAACGCTACTTTTAATCCTTGGATTAAAAGTAATTGCATTTGACGTCTAGTTGACAATCACTGTCATTAGTATGTGTTCAATTTATAACCAAATTATTAACGATTTTTGACTAAAACCAATTTTATTGTAATTTTGACTTGGTTGGAGAAAAAATAGTATATATACTATTTTTCTCCAACCATCAAAAAATGTTGACATTTTTGTACTATTTTCAGGTGCAAAAGTCATACATTTCCTTACCGTACAAAAATCACTCGTTACTTTAGCAACACTTTTAATCCTAGGATTAAAAACGCTACTTTTAATCCTTGGATTAAAAGTAAATGCATTTGAAGTCTACTTGACAATCACTGTCATGATTCTGTGTTCAAATTCATAACCAAATTATGAACGATTTTTCACTAAAACCATTTATTGTATTTTGACTTGGTTGGAGAAAAAATAGTATAATATTATTCGGATTAAAAGTGCCTATTTTAACTCGCAATTTTGCATTCGCTCGGCTGCGCCTCGCAACTGCAAATATTGCTCATAAAAAAATATGCACTTTTAATCCTTATAATATAATATACTATTCTTTTGAATTGCTCAATAATAAATATGTTAATTACTCTTTTTCTTTATTCAAAGATTTAATGAATGAGCAAATCAAAATGAAAAATGAATGAAGTGATATACCTTTTATTATATATGAATAATTTAGACTCATTTATTGCCTGATTTTTAGTTCATCCAAGGCTTCACATTCTTTCTCCTGTAAAACCTTTTTTTTGTTATGTTTCAGAATAACAGTAACAATTGCAATAATAGTTAAAGGTGATTTTTTCTAATTCATTTCATGTTCTATTGTTTGCATCATTTTCTTTTCATATCAATACAGATGGCATGGTATTCTTTCGGAAAGATTTCAATAAAACACCAGAATATAAATTCTTCAATGGTTGCACTTTTGGAATTACTACCTGAAACCCCTTGAAACGACCCTTGAAAAGGCATGATGTGATAGTGCGACTCATTTGGGGGAAATTTACCTAACAAATAGCCCTGAAAAAATATAATGTCGAATATAGACATGAAAAAAGGCATGGTGTAATAAGGGTATTACAAAACATTAAAAAATGTTGTGCTCTCATTGAAATACTCCTTATTGGCTTTATTTTGTTTGTGAATGTAGTAATGTATTGGATTATTTCTGGAATGGTTAAAATCATTTATTCACATGATTGACCTTTGGAGCTACCTAATAAAAATCCACCATTTATATTTATTATTAAAACAAGCTTGCCACCAATATTTTTCCAGTACCTGCGTGCACACCACTGGCGAAGGATCGCTTCCATTTTATAAGGGATGATGATGAGCAGAAAAGTTAAGTGATGGTGTTGGTACACATGTTTTGTGCCTAGCGAGCTTTCGTGAGGAGACAGCTGCTACATCTGAAAGAGTTTTCTCATCTCGAAGATATGGCAGAATCGTGCCGGATTTTTCTTATTCGGAATTGATGGAACTTTAGGCGCATATTGCGTAGAAATAAACGAGGGTGACGTTCGGAATTCTGGGAAAAAGTTTCCCTGCTCTCAGGCCAGCCGACAACTGATGTTTTCTGTGATATCTGCAATAAAAAAGTACCATCAATACTGATCTCTTTGGGAAAACTCTACTTCGGCGTACAGCGTGTTTCGATGAAATATTTCTTTGTAGGATAAAGTTCAAAAGTATTAATAAACGGTCCGCTGTCGTTTGAGGCTTTTTCTCGGTCATATTGTGAAAATATCAATTCATGTTTAAGTAGACGGAAAATATTGATGTCATTCTATTCATTAATGATTTTCTGGTTCAACTTTTGAACTTTGAACTTAATGAAAATTTCGGAGTTGTTATTCTTCTCTGAACTAATTATGTTTATTTCGGAACGTACACTAATAACCTCATAGTTTCGATTGAGGGGATCATTGAAAAGTTCTATCTTTCCACCAAGGGGAAGTAGGTACTGCTGGGCAACACTCATTATTATTATTAGGAACCTATATTTTCTGTATGAAATTTTTAATCACGATGTTCTTGGGTATCGATGAAAATTTCCAAATTGGGTTGAATACTGGCCGTTGTTTCAAATACAGTGGAATTTCTCTATAACGAAAGCGCTTAATCCGTAAAAAAATCGTTATAAGGAAACTTCATTATATAGAAAATTTGTTTCTTCAGTCGGCAATGTCGCGGTCGACATCACTGATAAATTTTAGTTTGTCATTCAAACTTAAGCACTTCCTCTCAGACTTTTTCGCACAATTTTCCACACTAGCGTAATGGTAAGATTGAAACCAAACAGCTCGGGTGTGTTGTGTTGAAACTATTTCAGAAGGATCTGATTGGCCCCGTAATGATTAGTTTAAGGTCGGGACTTATTACGTACGTCTGGAAAAATTTCGGTAAAAACCCACCCTTGCACCTTTTACCAATAATCATTCTAAGAGTGATGTTCTTTGAATATTTCGTTATAGAGAGAATTTACTTTACGTTTAAGAGGTTGTAACATGGAATTTGGATTCAATGTGCAATGTCTTGTACGAAATTCGTTATACAGAGAAATTCGTTATAGAGATGTTCGTTATAGGGAAGTTCCACTGTATTATGTGCTTACTTAAAAGTCACGCCTCTGTGAATATTGTTTATCACCTTGTGCTTGTAGCTTCAGGGATTGAACCATATTACAATTATTTATATATACATATGTATAGCATTTCATATCAGGATTAAATGGTTGTCCACATTATCTTCGTTCGACTTGGTTATGGGAAATCTCAATCTTTCAGAGTAAATTTTTGCGTAAAATATGTTCAACTCCTGAGCCCAAACCACACAAAAACTTTGAATTGAAAATTTATTCAGAATTTTTTTTAATAAAATCGAAAAATGATTGCATAATCGGCAAATTTACAATAGAATTTTTACCAAAATTAACGATCATTCCTGGAAAATCTGGATATTACATTCGTATACTCAGTTAGTATTAATTGTAGAAGTTTTTGCGCGTCAATGGGCAATTTGAAATTCAGTAATTGTAAGAGAAAATTTCATCCGACAAAATAGAGAAAATGAAATCATTCAATTCCATGGGAGAAATTCTGACTTCAAGTTTGATAGTGAATTAGTATGTAAATTTATGCACCAAAAAGTTTAAGACTTGTTAATTACGATAATGTGATAATTGAGTGTGAATGTATGAACTAAACATTATAATTTAAGTATGTCGTTATTTATGCTGTTCAGTAATAATAATTAAGCTATACACAGATGTTATTTGCAAACATTGGATTTGACTAGTGTCAACTTCAGTTTGCCAACTCAGCATTGAAGGATTAGAAAAACGATGGTGAATAGATTTTTTTTCCTAGAGCATTAAAATAATTAAGATATGCGTCTTGTACTGTAATCAATACCATACGTATTTCACGGATTTTGAAAAAATATTAGAGTCTTTTCAATACGAATAAACGTGAGAATGCTTTCAACTCGTATGATGATTAGAACAGAATATATCCAGAGATATCAACTTATAAAATCAACGACATATAACATTTACATAGTAAGTTTGGAAAATATTGATAGTATGGATATGTGTCCTGATCACAACTCATTTTCCAAGAATCGAAAACTAATCATCCGAGCTTTATGTCGAAATTCTGCAGACATGAGCACCAATTTTTATTAAAATACTGAATTCATACAACAGATTAGCAGTTAATGAAATTAGACCAGCAGTAATGGACGAATTCTAGTTCAAAATATCAAGTTTGACGGCCCAAAATCAGAAAATACCAGTCATTTTGGCGAAACGATAGCAAGCTTCTCCTAAGAAAAAAACGCACCAAAAATACTGCCAGGCCAAGAGAAATAACGAAAATTGGTACCAGATGGTTTTTCACGATACAATCCCTAAATCGAATCTGAAACATTCACAACTTCATTATGAAAGATACGTAAAAGGTCACGAATTTGTACAATTGACGCTGTACTTTTGTCAGACTGAACAGGGACAAGTTCTACCTATTTTATAGGCATTAATTTAAAGCTTCATTTTAAAGAAAGAAAGTCAAACTTTTCACATTCAATGACATTCAACGTTTCGGCCAATAATAAATAATGGATCTTCCATACCAAGAAATTCACGTCAAGAATATTTGTAATTTGCATAAAGTGCGAAATATATATCCGGATGATGAAACATGCATAATGTATGCATAATTCCTTGAAAGTAGGTGTGTATAGCAGACAGTAGCAGACAAAGAAGAAGAATCTGATAATCTAAGCAGGTTGACGAGTGAGATCACTAATTGATTCTCTTTCTTAAAAAGTCTGAAACACTGCTTATCTCAAGACATACATTTTCTCAGTTCTCCCAAAGTTCCCTCAAGAACAGCTCAATTCCTCTTGAAAACCCACGCATTTCATCAAAACGAATAAGGAACCTCACTTTAAAACCCTGTCTCATCAAACAGCTATAAACATCAGCGATACCATCTCAAGAGAACGAGAAGAAAGGTAGCAGTAGTCTGTAGATAATTTTCTGGATAATCATAAGACTAAATGCCTGTATTGTTCCACCTGCACCAATTCTCCTTTCCGGTTTGTTTAAAATTAACTGAGCCGAACGTGCCTCTCGTTGATTACGCAATGAACTGTGCTCTATCTTAATTAGGTTTTTTAATTAGGTTCGTGAAATACGGACGTCTACGGAAGCTAATTGCCAAGAGATGTAAATTGGGGATTTAACTCAGGGCTTTGTTCAAGCATAAATTTAGTGGGAATTTCTGGACTCTCGAGCTAAAATTTTTGTGTTCTTGTTCCCTTTGCGGTAGGAATAGGAGTTTTTCATTTTGTGTTGTGAAATATTGAGGTTTGCATAATTTCAAAATGTTAGGCTGAACATACAAGGAAGTGAGAAAGCTGATTCACTTCCCAAAAGAGTAGAGAACACTTCCCTTACTAGACCGGTGCCATGTTGGTGGTTGACCCAAACTGAATAGTATAGGGGACGATGATTAAGAAAACACGGAAAATAGTTCTCACCCAACAGGCCAAAGGCAAGCGAAGAGAATGATTGCATCCTAAAAAGGGAAGGCTCATGCTCAACAAGCTCTATTTTTGTCAAACAAAAAGCTGAAGATGCTTACTATGCCTTCCACCGGACATCTTCTTCTTCTTCTTCTCTGTGCGGTGCCTTACCGGCCGAACTGAGGCCTAGAGTGGCCCATTGTTCACCCGCATCGTTCTATAGAGACTCAACTCTTCAGCGGACATAGTGATATTTTACTTACACAAGTTTCTGTTGATTTTATGGATCAGCTACTGAAATTATATACAGCGTGCCAAAAATATAACGTAACTGGTCAATAATTCTTGTACGGAGAATTATAAAAGAAAATTTTCCACCTGTCAATTCTTAATTTCAAAAGCAATTCATCAAATGCTCTTTTGAATTTGATATTTCTCACCCCCTACAACTACCCTTTTCCTTTTTGAGCGCTCGTTCTAGTTGAACGAGTGCTATATCGTTTTGCACAAATGTCTGTCAATTTCGAATTTTGAGCTGAGAATGGTCTCAAACGATAAGGTTCGACTACCTGATGACGAATCCGTGGTCCAATTCAATTCTGTGCGTGGGGACGTCCGGCGGTCGGTTCCCAAATGCCGCGGTTAAGTTCGTTAACCAGCCAAATCGTAGAGGGGTTGTTCCATATATAATCATTCAAAATTTTTGTTCCTCTCACACAAAATAAAATCAATCGAATTAAAATTTTGCGGCCACATGCAAAATGCTCACAGTAAGCCTCATGCGAAATTTTGTAGCCATGGTGTGAACAGAACCATAGAAAATTTTAGTGGAATATTGAAAAGAAGAAACTTCATATTTTCATCAAGATATCCAATTCGAGTGAAACTTATTTTGTGAATAAGGATTGATAGGTATATTGAATTCGTGCGAAAATTCAAGGGGATTGCATTGTCAGAACCATAGAATTTAATTTTTCTTAATTATTGATTTCTTACATATTTCAGTTTTTGAATAATCTCCAGAATATTATTCCGTTCGTGCTAATATTTTGCATTCATAAATTAAGTATCAATCTCAAGTACCAAATTAAATTTTGAGCTCCACCAACTTAATTATAATTTAGATTAAGCTCACAATTAGAATCATTGAATATTCGAGTTAATTCAAATGTAATACCAGCCATAAAACCAAAATCTATTCCTCCCCTCTTTATGTTTTCCCAAAATTAATCACACAAATAAAGCTGCTCTATGAAACCTCCAGGGAATAACTAATAGCTAAATATCCCTCAGTGTACGCTACCCATCAATTTATTCATATGGCCATCTTCAAAACTGTGTAATATTTACACCATCAAAATGTAATTACAGATTATGCAATTCATGTGAAATTTCACGGGGATCTCATTATAAGAACCATCGAATTTAATTTTTCTTAATCATTGGTTTTTTACATATTTCAGTTTTTTGATCATCTCCAGAATATTATTCCGTTCGTGCTGATATTTTGCCTTTATGAATAAAGTATCAATCCCTTATTAAAGGTAGGTAATAGTCTCATTGCTCCACCAACTTAATTGTAATTTAGATCAATCTCACAATTAAAATTATTGAATATTCGAGTTGATTCAAATGTAATACCCGCCATAAAACCAAAATCTATTCCTCCCCTCTCTATGTTTTCCCAAAATTAATCACACAAATTAAGCTGCTCTACGAAACCTCCAGGGAATAACTAATAGCTAAATATCCCTCAGTGTACGCTACCCATCAATTTATTCATATGGCCATCTTCAAAACATGTGTAATATTTACACCATCAAAATGTGATTACAAATTATGCAATTCATGTGAAATTTCACGGGGATCTCATTATAAGAACCATCGAATTTAATTTTTCTTAACCATTGGTTTTTTACATATTTCAGTTTTTTTATCATCTCCAGAATATTATTCCGTTCGTGCTGATATTTTGCCTTCACGAATAAAGTATCAATCCCTCATTAAAGGTAGGTAATAGTCTCATTGCTCCACCAACTTAATTGTAATTTAGATCAATCTCACAATTAAAATTATTGAATATTCGAGTTGATTCAAATGTAATACCCGCCATAAAACCAAAATCTATTCCTCCCCTCTCTATGTTTTCCCAAAATTAATCACACAAATTAAGCTGCTCTACGAAACCTCCAGGGAATAACTAATAGCTAAATATCCCTCAGTGTACGCTACCCATCAATTTATTCATATGGCCATCTTCAAAACATGTGTAATATTTACACCATCAAAATGTGATTACAAATTATGCAATTCATGTGAAACTTCACGGGGATCTCATTATAAGAACCATCGAATTTAATTTTTCTTAATCATTGGTTTTTTACATATTTCAGTTTTTTTATCATCTCCAGAATATTATTCCGTTCGTGCTGATATTTTGTCATTATGAATAAAGTATCAATCCCTCATTAAAGGTAGGTAATAGTCTCATTGCTTCACCAACTTAATTATGATTTAGATTAAGCTCACAATTAAAATTATTGAATATTCGAGTTGATTCAAATGTAATACCAGCCATAAAACCAAAATCTATTCCTCCCCTCTTTATGTTTTCCCAAAATTAATCACACAAATTAAGCTGCTCTACGAAACCTCCAGGGAATAACTAATAGTTTAATAGTTAATATCCCTCAGTGTACGCTACCCATCAATTTATTCATATGGCCATCTTCAAAACATGTGTATTTACACCATCAAAATGTGATTACAAATTATGCAATGGGCAGAACCGCTGTGTTATTATCGTGGCGAACAACCAGCAGCTTGTTGGCAATTAAAAGTCTCAGGCTGGTCGAATGATGAAGAATTCGAGCGTGGTACGGACAGACAGATGGTTCTTAATTGAAATCGGATGAGTAATTGGGGACTGTCAGGGAAATGGTTTATTTCGGGAGCTTTCTTTCTTGGGAAAGTAATGGATTAACATAATAAAATGGTGGGCTTGTAATTAGTCATGTTGACTAACATGAAAAAAATTCGAAAAAGCAAAAAGTATGATCAAGGATTAGTGTTTTTACAGTACAAATCTACTCACTTATCTAGGATTGATCTAAATCTGTTAAGGGGTCATTTGTATTGAAGTATTTTTCTAACAATTATATAGCAATTGCGAGAAGTGCACATATACTGAAAACCTTTTTGAACTAACTAATTGAGTGGATTTGATAATAAGTTAAATAGGTTTTCATTTCAATGGGTGTCTTCTTCATTGACATAAATTTTTCTATTCTTTCATCAAGTAACTATAAATTATATCTATTCTCAAAAACAACATTTACAACGAACAAGATGATGAAAAAGAAGCAATAGTTGTATTAGATAATTTGCGCAACAATAAAGTAAATCTTCTTTCGTCAGAAATCCTTTCTGATGTACGTTTAAAGTTATTGGGCATCAGCAGTAGTTTTAACCTGTGGTATTTCACCCTAAAGACTAATAAAATTTGAGATAAAATTAAGGAAAAGCCTTGAGCAGGTGCTTTTGAGCAATAAGACTTTTACCTGAAAATTTTAAGTAGGATTTTAGATTGATACCAAATATATAAACGCAGAATCTCAGCACAATCGGAATTATATTCTGGAAATTATTCAAAAAATGAAAAAGGTAAAAAATTAGTATATAATTAAAAAAATGAATTCTACGGTTCTGATGATGCGATCCTCTTGAAATCTTGCATGAACATTCTGTATATCATTCTTGATTCACAAAATAAATTTCACTTGAATCGGTTATCTTGTTATGGAAATATAAAGATTTTTCTTTTCAATATTCCAATTGAATTTTCTATGGTTCTTTTGACACTATGTCCACAAAATTGTGCATGAACATTCAGTACAACAGTCTTCATTCGCAAAAAAGATTTACTTGAATCGGATATCCTGTAATGGAAATATAAACTTGTTTTTTCAATATTCCAATTGAATTTTTTATGGTTCTGTTGACACTATGACCACAAAATTTGGCATGAGAATTCAGTATAACAGTCTTCATTCGCAAAAAAAATTCACTTGAATTGGATATCCTGTTATGGAAATATAAAGATTCTTCTTTTCAATATTTCAATTGATTTTCTATGGTTCTCTTAATACTATGGCCACAAAATGGTGCATGAACATTCGGTGTATCAATCTTCATTCATAACATAAATTTCATTCGAATCGGAGATTTTGGGGAAATATGAAGTTTCTTCTTTTCAATTTTCCAATTTAATTTCTAGGATTACGTTTACACTATGGCCACGAAATTTTCATAAAGCTTTTATATGAGCATCTTGCATATGGCCGCAACATTTCATTTCGATAGGTTTCGTTTTGTCTGAGATATTGAAAGTCTATACTTTATGGAATACCCTGTATGATTTAGCTGCTTAACGAACTTAACCGAGCCATTTGGGAACTGAACTCACCCTGAAAATTTCAAGTCTCTAGGAGAATTCCTTCGAAGTTATTGTGCTAACGGCCTCACGAACAGAATTAAATTTGACCACGAATTCGTCATCAGGTGTAAAACCCTATCGTGTGAACCATTTTCGGCTTGAAATTCGAAAATTACAGTCATTTTGGCAAAACGATATAGTACTCGTTTAAAGAGAACGAGCGCTAGAAAATTAAAAACTTGTGACAGCTTATGTCAGAATAACGAAGCCTCTTGAAGAGAGAAGAAGGCTATACAATAATTATACTTCCACAAAATCCTACACATCATCTGTCGTCATGCAAAGCTAAGAAAAAATCACTTATTTCTCACAACTTCCTCTAATGCACTGCCTGAAAAGTTTCCCAACTGCTCTCTTTGCAGTAATATTCTTATCGACGTGATTCCTGTTGGCAACAATGTAAAGAGTCATATACGCCCATTTTGCCCGCTGGTACCCATTCCGCCAGTTTTTCCGACACGATTTTGGCATGATGGTGCCCAATTTGTACCTCGGACAATTTGTATCTTTGTTCAGAGGCGCCATGAGCGGTTTTGCGTCTACCAAATGATGGCATAACGAAAATAAGTGCAGAATTATCGTAATGGGCAGCATATGGCCACTCTGTGTTCGAGAATTTTGCGGTTTCAAATTAGGGCAATTTTCGGATCAGCTGGGCATACGTGCAGGCTTAAAATGTCGAGTTTTGTGGTATGAATTGATTATGGAGGATTGGCAAAATGGTGTTTTTATGCTTTGACTACTGGTCTATTCTTTCATTTCAGAGAATGATCAGATGGATGCAAAAAATCGAAATAAACACTACAATAAACATAATTCAATAATTATTTTTACATAATGAAGGTTCTCTCAAATGTTTCAAATTCTCAATCGTTTATTATTATAACACATTGACTGTCTTTCACAATGTGGATTATGAAAAAAAAATTTTATAACAACAAATTTTAGTCACACTTAAGATCATTTCTTTCTGTTTTGCCTTCTATTTCTCCAGGTGAAAGAATTATTAATATAACCAATTAGAAAAGATGCTCAAGCTCATGACAATTCATAACAATTCAATCTAATCTGGATTTTTTCAGTCCTCGAAATGGATACGAAGTTATGTCATCTGAATAAAGATGTTAATTTTTACATTCGACCCAATGGGATCACATGTATTTCATATTCAGTTTGAATTTAACATTTTTCAGTAAAGTGGTAATACAATAATTTTTAAATGAAGAATCAATTATAATAGGGGGAGATGGGGTACCTCCATACAGTTTTCCTACTTTATCCTATAAATTTTTTTCTGTTATCGATATCTCTAAATCAATTCATCACAAACTAATAGTCTCACTATCTGGTCATATATTAGAAATATGTGATTTGTATGAATACTCTTGTGCGACTTTCTATTAGAGTTACAAAAAAAATTTAAAATGTATGAATGTACCCCACATGCGGGGTACTTTCATACAGGAAAATTTCGATTCGAATACACGATTTTTGCTATCAGGATCTTTTGTTTCGCGTAATTTCTTAATAATTCTATGTAGTGTTTGTGCATTAACGCCATGTTCGGCTGCTGATTTCCGTAAGGAGAGTTTGTTTTTCAAAACTACATTGATAGTTTTCAACATGGCATGTTTTCCACCTCTCCAATCCTAGTCTAGTTCCTTTGTTCTTGTAATTTCTGACCATATTTCTTCTAGAACAATATTATGATTTCAATTCAGTTCCAAAAACTAATATGGAAAAGAAGAGCAAATTCATGCAGTATGAATTTACCCCGCTCACGACTGTATGAACCTACCCCATCACGTAAAATGAAATAGAAATACTCTTGAAAAAAAACAACCATATGTATCATTGTTCTCATATCAATTCACAAACTTTATTATCTTTCAAATGAAATAATCTAAAAAACAGTTTCTATCGATAAAAATGGGTTCAAAGTGAGGTTCAAAAATTACTTTGGCGTTGCCAAATTACTTGTCGTGTCACCTCTTCGGCGTTTGGTTTTCAAACTTAGTGAGTAATCACACACATAGATAAGCTACGTATACAATATGTTCAAGTCTTCCTTTGATGCGCGCTAACTACAGATATCGGTAGTGTATGTAGTGCCCCGTGTATGAATCTGCCCCACTTTCCCCTAACCGGTCTGGACCTGAATTCTTCAAAACTTGCATCTAGGTTATTTCAAAAAAAAATTCAACCGTGATTCAGCATTATATGGTTACTGAACTATAATGGTATTTCTGCCTATATTACTTATAATTTGTATGGAAAGGTTTTTCACGAAAAGTTGATAGTTTCCGAGTAAGAAACAAAAAACTGACCAAGAATGAGGTTTTTCATCTTTTTTGTAGTTTTTCTATGTTCCGTCACGAAATTTTGTTAGCAACCTCAGATTTGGATTCAGCACCACAAAAAACATAAAAAATGGAAGATATCAAAACTACCCAAAATTTTTCTTTTGAGCACAAATAATATACTGTATTGTCAAGGCTTTTTCAAAGGTATTTGTATTTTTTCAAGGGTATTGCAGATGACCAATATTAGTCTCATATGAATCATTTGACATAAGATTTGGAATGATTGGACAGATGAGCAACAACGCTGAAACACAAGTCAATGCCTTCTCAAATTTTGCAAGTAATTCAACCAAAATTCTTCTCTTCATAATCTTCAAGATCACCACCACATCTTCAACAACGTACTAATGCGCCACACAGCACAACGTTCAAGCATTCGAAGAGCAAAATGTTGGTCTGTACGTCCGGCACCCAAATTAGACCCCATTAAATGGGTGGGGCCCCTGGCTATCGCCCCGAATTACTGCCAAACAAAAGTTTCGGGGTTCTTATGAAATTTATATCTTCCGTCGGCTGCCATCTTGGATTTCATCATTTACGGCGACCCTTACTACCTGCAGAAAGACCGGGTTTTATAATGAACTTATTATGGGATAATGGTAGCCATTATAAGTTCATTTGGTGGTCTGATGAAGAGGTTACACTATAAACAGATCTGTATCCGATGGTGATTGCATGGGAAAATTCGCTACGTTTTGTTGGGCCATTGTCTCAAGATTGCTTTTTTAATGTGTTTTCGATGGATTCGAGCAGGTGCTGTGGAAGATCAGTAATTACTGATACTGAACAAAATATATCTCATGACTGAATTCTGGTGTTTTTTCATTCGTTCAAGAAAAATGCTGACTTGGAGAATCAGTACAATACGAATTCCACCATATTTGCGACAAAACTTATTTTCAGAAGGGATGTTCATGAGGTCGCGATCAGGCATGGACAGAGGCTTATTTGCCTAGTTTTCGTTCAGCCACGTTTCATCAGCGCTCTTTACGTTCAACGCTGTGAAGCTCTACAATGAGCATGCTCATATGTATGAGTTGACCTCCGTGAGTTCGCTGAGGTCGGCATTGAGGACGGTTGTTGACCGAACAAAGCTGTTAAAAATGTTTTATTTCATGTACTTTATTAGAAAATTTAATTTTTTTTTTGTATGTATTTGGAAGGGTTAAGTTGAGTAGCTTATGCTAGACTTCGCCCTTGTTCTGTGAAAGGATGTATTTTTTTTAACATTCAAATAAAGGCACTATTATTATTATTATTATATAATTTTCCATAATGTTATGTGTTTTCACAAACTGCATCCAATTAGGTATGCAGTTTTTGCAGTGAACACTCGTGGAGATCATATAATTTCACGATTACGGAAGAAAATAATAAGTAAATAATACGAGTACTCCCATAATTTCGAAAATGAAAAGTTTTTGAACTACCTCTACCTTTAATTTAGTAGTACCTAGTAAAATGTAGTATCTATACCGAAGAAAAGGAATGAATGAATACAGAAACTATTCAAAAAATTTAAAAATTTAGTGGTTATTATCAGTAATATAATCACAAATTGGCAAAAATTTTTCAATTGGACACACTTCATAAAATTCCTGCACCTGCAAAATTATCAATACCTAACAAAATTCAAGAGAAAACTTTCAAGTAAGGTTAAAATATTGGTATGTATTTATATCTTGAAAGTTACTTTCATTTTTTTTTCATAACACAAAACTCTGAACATTGATTACAAAATGATTAATCACAGAATTGAAAAAAAGAATTATAGAAGATCGAAAAATTGCTGTTATACCTATTCATAACAGTTGAACTTGAAATTCCTCTCATTTAAGAATCGAGATTTCTAAGAATTACATTTGTCGGAAACCATCTGCTATATACCCAATTCCCGGACGTTTTTTTCTTGAGAAAGTAGCATTTCCTCTCTAGTGCAGAAAGTACTGGGGACTAGGCCGGGAATAATCAAGTTGCAGTTGATCCTTATCATAGCATTGAGATAACGGCTGACAGTTCATATGAAATAAGTTGTCGTAAGCTAGCATGTTTTTTATTTCAATTTGGAAAACAACCGGTTGTGGAAAAATTATTGAACGCAACATACCTGAAAATAGTTTTTTGGACTCACACACAGTTTAATGTTTGATCCAGAAATATTTATCCCGAATAAAGGACAAAGGATGAATACCGATTTGAGTTGCACTGCCTTAGCCTTAATTCCCTCAAAGAACTAGAGTACCTACTAACTGCTAAATTTTGTAAAAACCCATTCTTGAAGTGTAATGAAAGTTTTTAAAACACTTCTACTTGAACCAGAGTAGTTTCTCTGCCTGCAGAGTATGAGAGATTATATGAACGCTTCGAAGTGAGCAGATCATTATCACTCAGATAAAGATTCGTAACGCACCCTTACATTCATCGTGTCCCATACCACAATGGCAATAATCTATACAATGGGTATATTCCGTAATAAAAACCGGTCGATAATATTTTGACTCCTGGTTGTTTCGGTTGAAATTTATTCACGGAACGTATTTCGGTTGCTGTGTGACTATTCAGGTTATGTTCAACTTCAAAATAATTTTACTCATTTAGAATTCAGTCCACTGGAACTGGAAGATGAAAATGATAATCAACAGAAGAGGAAATCATTTGGTAAGGCAAATAAAATGTTCTCGTTCAACCAGATATTGTTCCTACTAAAACAATTGAAAAATTGAGTACCAACAAATAATTTTTTTCGTGATGAGAAAAAAGGCGGGAAAAAAGTGGAACTTCCCTATAACGAAAGCGCTAAATCCGCAAAAAATTCGTTATAAAGAAATTTCGTTATACAGAAAATTTGTTTCTTTAGTCGGCAATGTCGCGATCGAATTCACTGATATTTTAAGTTTATTATTCAAGCTGAAGCACTCGCTTTAAGATAATTTTGCACAACTTTTCATACTAGCGTAATGGTTAGATTGAAACCAACCAGTAAGGGGTGTATTTAGAACTATTTCAGAAGGATCTAGTTGATTTAGTTTACGGTCGGGATCAACCTATTTACAAGGAACAAATAGTTCAAAACAAATCGGACAAAATGTCAAAAACCTTAAATTAATGAACAAAACAATAGAAAATAAATCGACACTACATAAAATGAAAAAATATTTGGTTCCATTCAGCAACACAAATCACAGCACAGAACATGAAATATTATCACACTAGCACACAACGATTCAAGTCTAAAATAACCTAAATTCCAGAAGACGAAAACAATAACAAACCAAGAATATCCTCGGTTGTTTCGGTTTCGGTAGCTGAATATTACCGCTTTTTTCTGTAACCGTGTTCCGTAAATAGACTGTTTCGCAAAAACCAACCGAGAATATCATATTTATGGAACAGAAAAATACCAACCAAAACCAAGTTGATTCACGGAATATAACAGACATTCTGAACCGCATCATTCGACGCTGTGACCAACCACTCATACGTGCAAACACATTAGTCGCATCATCGATTAGCATCAATAAACCTCTCGAAAAATCATACATCACCAAATTTGACTCTGATTCGAACCCAATCAACTTGATAACATGCTCCAAAGCCCATTCAACGTCCGATTCATTCGTACAAAACATCGAATCTGGTTCAATAGGACACCTTTCCAAACCGCACACAAACACCCAAATGGCTTTACCTTTATGCATTTACGTTCATCTTCTCTCCTAACAAAGAGTGATATATGTTTACACCAGCTCGCCTAACAATTACTTAACCTTGTTCACCACAAACTGTCAAAGCAAACTAATCTCCTTAGAACGTCTGAAAGGCACAAGTCTCGCCGCTAATTTCGTGTGGCATTTAAAGTTTCCGCCTTTTTTCACAAATAGAAAATCCGTGTTAGTGACCGGTCGGACCATTGTGTTTTCGGATGCCTCCCGTACTGCTGGCCGTATATTTTGACTTTTGGTACTGTAGGGCGGTTCGTTTGTCGGTAAATGACAAGGTGAGTCTAATGTAACTGATAGGTCTTTCTTACCTGGGAGGCATCTTGTCCTGCGTTTAAGTCTTTCATCCATTATGTTCGGACCGTATAATATGTTTTGTTTTCTAATGGTTATCTTGTCTCTTGTTTTGGTACTTTCTTGATTTATATGTTTTTCATTGTGCATTGGTTATCGAGTAGAATGGTGAAATTGATTTTGTGTTATTTTGGCCAGCTGGACCAATGTTTACCAATGGTTCCCAGGAAGCATGCTGATTGTCTTTTTGTGTGAATTCGTTTGTGGGAAATGTTTGTAATTTCCGAATTTTGGTACAATGAAAAATCTGCATCGATGAAGACTTTTGTTGAGCCGTAAGCGAGTAATGAAAATAACATTCAAAGGAAAATAAAGACATTTTCCAAATCTAATACCGTATAGTGACTTTGCCTTACTGAAAAACGGATTAAAAGTCTGCTGAGCGCCGAGCGGCGTTGATTTGTTTAGAAAATATTTATTTCTAACTTTTAAATTATTTGATTTCTATTTGGCCTGGTTGTAAACACGATAACTTTCAAAAGAAACAACATCAAAACTCGAAATTTTCAAGGATGTTTCAAGATTTGAAAGTTGAATTCATGAATTGGATATTAGGATTTATGATTTTCCCAATATGAACTACACTATTTACAGTTGTAATTCAGAAAATCAAAGTTCGATTTCAGAAAAGGGAACATGTATTTCCGAATAGGAATATGTAATTCAGAAACAGAAATTGAATTTCAGAATAGTTAATTCAATTTCAGAAAAGCGAAATTGAAATTCAGATGAGGAAGTTGTATTTCAGAAAACAAAGTTGTAATTCAGAATAGTGAATTGAAATTCAGAAATGGCAAATTCAATTTCAGAAAAGGAAAATTGTAATTCAGAAGTTATAATTGAATTTCAGAAAACTCATTCCATAGTTAATGATTTTGTATTTTAAAGTTTGTTTTTTTCCCTGTTTTCGTGTTTGATTGTATAATATTACCGGGCAATGCCTGGTACCCAAACCATTATACTATCTTTGGCAAATAAATAATTCATTACATAATATTATGTAGATATATGTATATAACATAGATATAAAAAGGTACATATTCATGTTCATTATATCTCGAGTACATGCAACCAATTCTGAATTACAATTCCCCATTTCTGAATTTCAAATCACCAATTCTGAATTACAATTTATATTTTCTGAAATTCAAATTACCCTTTCTGAATTACATATCACTATTCTGAAATTCACATTACGCTTTCTGAATTACATATCACTATTCTGAAATTCAAATCACCATTTCTGAATATCAATTAACTATTCTGAATTACAATTTCCATCTTCTGAAATTCAATTTGCTATTCTGAATTACATTTCACGTTTTCTGAATTACAATTGGAAAAGGTGTAGTGCGCTTCTTTGGTTGCCTGAAATTTTTAATGATGGAATATTAATTGATATTTTATAAGGGTCACAAAATTTTGCAAGAGGCTTACTATGAACATCTTGCATGTGGCCGCAAATTTCATTTTGATTGGTTTCGTTTTGTCTGAGATATTAAGGAAAAAAAATTGATTGGCCATATTGTATGGAACACTCTGTACGATTTGGCTGGTAAACGAACTTAACCGAGGCATTGGGGAACCGAACCCACTCTGAAAATCTGAAGTCTCTAGAACAATCCCTCCGAAAGTTATCGTGCTAACGGCCGGACGGCCCCGCGGACATAATTAAATTTGACCACGGATTTGTCATGAGGGAATCGCTAAATCCGCAAAAATATTTCGTTGTACAGAAATTTCCTTATACAGAAGTTTCTTTATAGTGTTAAGTATGGAAACAAGCAATTGCATTTTTTATTATGCATTCATATACATAATCAAAAAGGTGTGTAAGTGCATTTCTAATAGCTCATAGTCATTTTATGTTAGGTACATATACAATAAATAGCTACTCACGATTTTTTGGGCAAATAATTCGTAATTTTTGACTGAGTGGTACAATTCAAAAACATTTTATTCTCATAAGAAAACTTCGCATTTTCTCAAAGATTCAAAAATATTTTCCGGAACCCCTTCAATGAACCGGAAAGCGAGACCACACGTTTTAAAGACTTGAAGTACCTCTTCACGATTTGGTTTTTTGGCCGGTTGCCCCTCCAAAACAACGCTGTCGGTATCATCAATGCTATCGTAGTGATCTCGAACAATACATTTGACACTGTTTAACATATCCTTTTCAGTTGGTAGTTCATTTGTTACAATTTAACATCGACACTAACGAAATCATTTTAAATAACCGTCATTTTCAAAATTTCCAGCTGAATCCAACGTTTAGTTTATGGTCGGGATTTATTACCTTCTCCAGCATAATTATGGAATAACTCACCCTTATACCTTTTTATTTTACCAATACCCATTCAAAGAGCGATGTTCTCGTTCTTGAAATATTTCTTTATAGAGAGAATTTACTTCGTTTTAGAGGGTGTTTTTAACATGGAATTTGGTTTCAAGGTGCAATGTCTTGAACGAAATTCGTTATACCGGGAAATTCGTTATACAGACGTCCGCTACAGGGAAGTTCCACTGTATTTTGGCAAATGATAAAGCTCTCGTTTAAGTAGAACGAGCACTCAAAAAGATGGAGTACAAATAATATTTCAAGAAGCCATTTCTTTTTCAAATATGTATTCTCAAATCTCTGCCTCCCAAGCAAACGAACAAATTCAGCATTACCAACAAACGACATCACAACTCCAAGCCTGACCGGCGATGTTTGCGGCATGATATATTCTGATTGGTCGGACAACCATTTGTTCGATGCCTGTCCTCTATGTTCTGGTACCGCGGTACCAGTATCGATGATCCGAGGCATGAGCGATATGTCGATTGCCGCGATTCCATATCCGGCAAACATCATGGTTTGATCGACGTACCGAAGAATTGATGTTGCTTCGGGTGCCAGCTATAGCTCCGAGGGGACAACTGGACTTCCGGGATCGGCCACGCAGCTTGCCAGAGCTGATGTCAACGGACAAATTGCGAATTATCGTCTTTTAGATCTGATGGTTGTAACAAGGATGAGGAAGTTACGAACAGGGACACAGGTGTATAGTCGTTCAGTATTCCAATATTGAATTCGATATTTAGGGCGAAATACCGTGTTTAAATCTATGAAAGATGATTACCCCGTATTATGGGTATGTGTATGTAGACAGGTTCATGAAAATCTGAGGTTCTAAAATATCATCACAAGTTGCGTTTACGGATACTTACTCGGGTTAACTCGATCCCTAACCTTCGCATTCATTTACCTAACTCGAACGTCAACCCGTGTTCCGAAAGTTTGGTGCTATTAACTCGATCACTGACTCAGGTTGATCTATCCTATCCTAACCCTGAAGTTCTCAGTAATTTCATATGTTCTATTCCTAAAAGTTATGGAAAGGGAACTAGAGAAGAGATTTTGGCTCAATGTAAAATGTGTGGTTCCATGAGCCGAGACAATAATGCGAAACAACTTCTTCATACTTTGTATGTAGATCTTTTTGCGTTAAAACTAAAGCCTTCTTTACTTCTTTAATATAATTTCATAGAATCCCATGTTGAAGTGTTGATGATACTCAGGAAGGAAAGGGTCTTAAAACACTTCTATTTGGAAACCTTTATTGCATCATCTTGGTTACATGTTTCGGCGATTCCGCCATTATCAAACCAAAGATTGATTATTCGGTCCAAAGTCATATGGTAAAAACATTAGATATCTCAAGTCAAAAGGTTTAAAATTAAAAATGTAGTAGACAGAAACACACATCACACAATTAAAATAATAAATAACATTAAAATGAATAAATAACATGTAACCAGATGATGCAATAAAGGTTCCACAAATAGAAGTGTTTTAAGACCCTTTCCTTCTGAGTTCTTTAATATAGGCACAACAGATAACATTGAACATGCGTTGGCACACCAGAAATTATAGGAAATATTTTACAGAAACCAACAAATGCAAGCAAAGCTAGGACTATCCTAAACCTGATGTGTTCGTAAACTGAGAACCCGGGTCCGTGATCCGAGTAGATCCGTCACTTGACCCAATGGATCGAGTTAGTAACCCTGAGTAAGTTTCCGAAAACGCCTTGTGAGAGCTAGACCTGGTTGGATAAAACCTTCTGATGGCATTAGAGCAGCATTTTTCCGAATATCGCAGGAATGTCATCACGGAAAAGTTTGAATGTAAAGGGTTTTTCAATTGGCGCGGGTAGATTTTGGCGGCCCGTGGCGGCCACTTTGTTTTGGTGACAATTGTCAAATCTTTTGCTTATTATTCAGTTGCTTATGCCAAATCACCATGGCAGGTTACACGATTGAACAGCGCGTACAAATGATAAAACTTTATTATCAAAATGAGTGTTCGTTAGTGCAAACGTTGCGTGCATTGCGCCCATTTCACGGTAGACGTGGTGGCCCTTCACAGTCGACTCTTCAGCGTTTGGTGGCAAAATTTGAAACAACCGGTTCGTTAATCCGCAAGATCAGCCGAGAACATCGCGGCGGTCCGTCAAAGTGTACAACAGAACCCGAGGCAGTCGATTCCTCGCCGTGCACAAGAACTAGGCCTTTCGCAAACTTCAACTTGGCGAATTTTGCGACGGGACTTAGGGTTACACCCGTATAAGATTCAACTGACCCAGGGGCTCAAAGTTCATGACCATAGACAACGTCGTTTGTTCGCTGCCTGGGCATCGAATCGTTTGGAAGAGGATCCCAATTTCGGGCGAAAAATCATCTTTAGCAAAGAGGCTCATTTTTGGATGAATGGCTTTGTTAACAAACAAATTGCAGTATATGGGACGACACAAACCCACACGAGGTTCACCAGGTGGTAATGCATCCTCAAAAAGTTACGGTTTGTGTGGATTTTGGGCCGGCGGCGTCATTGGTCCGGAAGAGTCATTAAAATTGGGCCACTCGGATCCGTGCCACTGTGAGAAGCCGAGGCGGGCATTTGAATGATGTCATCTTCCATACTTAATGGCATATATGGACCTTTTAAATAAATAAAAAAATTGTTGATACCTCATACGCAGCTTGTTTAATTTCGTTTCAAAATCTACCCGCCTTATTGAAAAACCCTTTATAAGTGTAATTTGTGGCACATAGGTTGTATACTTATACATTACTTAGGTATTACTTGGTTATCCTGTTTCTATTTCGTTTTTGCGCGCTAGTGCTATATCGTTTTAACCAAATGTCTGTAATTTTCGAATTTTGGGCAGAAAAAAAGCGATAGAGTTTGACTATCTGATGACAAATCTGTGGTCAAATTGAATTCTGGCCGTGGGGCCGTCCGGCCGGCCGTGGGCACGATAACTTTCGAAGGGATAGAAGCATTTCTCTATACAGATGATACAAATATTGTGGTATCATGCAAGGATATTGAGGGAGAAGTGATCAATTTGAGGCGATCCATGTCATTAATTGAGAATTGTGCGCTCAAAATGGCTATCTCTTAACAGTGATGAAACGAACATTTTAATAGGTATTTTCGAACATCAGATCAAGTTTCGCACCTCCCAACAGTATAGATTTAGGTGGTGGTACAATTCAGACATCAGACAGTCCTAGAGACTTGAGATTTTCAGGGTGAGTTCAGTTCCCAGATGCCACGGTCAAGTTCGTTAACCAGCCAAACCGTACAGGGTTTTCCATAAAATATGACCATTCGGAATTTTTGTTGCTCAATATCTCAAATAAACGAAACGAATCGAGATGAAATTTTGCAACCATCACATGTAAGATGATCATTATAAGTCACATACGAAATTTTGTGGCCATAGAATCGCATCATCTGAACCATAGATTTTGGTTTCTTTCAATTATATATTTTTACATATTTCATTTTTTGAATGATTTCTAGAAAATAATTCGGATCGTGCTGAGTTTTTGCATTGAAATACTTAGCATGTCATCAAGTCATTTACAAAATTTTAAGGTAATAGCATTATTGCTCCACCATTGAAGGAGCGCCCCAAAGCACCTGCTCAGAGGGCTTCCCTAATTTTTTTTTCAGATGCAATATCAATCAAGATGACAAATTAAAAGAAAAGAGAAAAAATTGATTCAATGAAAAGAGGAGCTCACTTTAGCTCTTTCTTCGAACAATTTCAAACATATAAGAAACAAGCCTTACACTTACACGGGAAATTGGCAGACAAAGGTTTTTACTCAGATTTTTCCTTCTGTGCTCTTGCATCATACAAATATTTAGTACCCCCTTTACACTTTCCTTTGCTAATACTGCGTTTATACACATCATATGCTGCATCACGCATCAACTTTATTTATTCAGTGCTTCATTTCTCGTCGAAGAAGTGATTCAATCATAATGTTCAACATAAAAATTACATTATGGCTTTTTATGACAATAACTGTCGTTAATTGTATACGTTTATGTACCGAAAACTTTGATTTCGAAATAATTAATGGAAATTCTAAATGGGTGCTCAGTGGAGGTTCTTACATTAATCTTTGCTTCTTTAAACTACTGAGAGAGAACCATACAGATGGCAGACTTCATTTAGATAATTAAAAGTGCCAGAATTAAGGGTGCTTCAATAAGAGTACAAGTAAGAAAAAAACACAGTTTTCTGTAGCAAAGTGTTGAATATCTATATTGATTTAGAAAATATACATATAGGATTTTGACTAAATTTTGTATAACGTCTAATTTCTGATTCAATGGTTGTAGGCTTATTGGCATAAATAAAATAATATGTGAATTGTAAACCTTCAGCAACTCCTTTTTTGTTATACGTCAATGCTATAGGTACATGAGTATTTTAGATGCTGATCCTTCATTCGTTTTGGATTTGAAATGATTATTATTGTTTTTCGTTTCTGGTAGGTAGTGGGGTAGTGAAGAGTCAGGTGTTCTCAACCGACCTGGGTCGATAAAAATAGTCATTTAGATCCCACGGAAACATCTCTAACTGAAATGACTGTTCATTTCAGATCCCTACCAAATAATTAAATTAAAGATAACCGGTATTCAACGAAACTAATTATTCCAACACCGTTTTCTTCTCAATCATCGATACTTGAACGAAAAACTGGAATTCACCGACCATCACCAATCGAATTGTAAAGATAGAGATATAAAAACGTCCTTGGTCGAAATTAATTTCTTTCTGGCGAGAACTTCATTTAATCATCATTCATTACGTGACTACCATCGGCTTCGGAAAAAACCCTAAATCGCATCACCGAAGGCCTTTCTCAATATGGTGTCTATACGAACCACCACAAACAAGCGCTTGATTGGTCCATGGAAAATATAACAGCTGCACATCGGGGCCATTAATGGGATCATCAAGGCACACTGGGAGACCGATATTATGGTTAATGTGTTCCCCTTACCTGGGCTAGTCGTGAGGGGTCCGCTGCCCCTCCCCTCGCTCTCCCCCGCAGCCAAGCCATTTATACGGTTTTCAAAAAAAAATAATTAGTTGGAGCATCTTTCTCTCTGATCATGGCGAGCAATCAACTGCGGTCTAGGGTTTGGATACCTACGTGTATTCCTCTTTAATATGCGAGATGATTACGTTTTCGAATTTGGTATGCCTGTGGTGGACGTCAACGTTGATAAATATACAACTTTCGTGTATTAATTATGGTGGGTTATAAATAATACTTGAGAATCGTGTGGTTCTCATAGGAAGGATATCAATTTTATACAGGGTGTCTAACACATTAGTTTGAATTGGATGATGATTTGAGATTTTGAAGAGGTTCATTGCTTTTCGAAGTTTATTCAGTTGAAGAATTTCAATTTGGTCATAATTCATGTAAAATTTGATTTTCCAGAGAACTTTTAAAATATATTTTGTATCCATTTGATGAATCGGTTTCAAACTGAGAAAAATGTCAAGGGTGAAGTGGTCCTATACCTGTCACATTGGGAGTACCACAGGGCACTGTATTGGGCTAAATATTATTGGTTTATATAAATAATTGTTTCAGTGGCTCAATTGTTGGTAGGATAATATATTTCATGCAGGGGCCTTTTGTGAAGCCAGACGTAGGAAGAGGTTATTGAAATGGCTGAGTTGGGTTTGCGAATAATTCGCGAGTTTTAGAACTGAAGCCTTTTGGCTTTCAATATTTAGACTCATCACTTTTTCAGATACAGTTATCGATCAAACAAATCTTGATCTATTGTGGGAACATGACTATACTATATGAAGACTTTAAATTGTCAATGCTGTTCATCACTACTTACAGAAATGTTGGAGCAATGAAATAATTAGTTGGAGTATTTTTCCTTTCGATCAAGGCTGGCAATCAAGTGCAAATATGCAAGATGATTACGTTTTCGAATTTGGTATGCCTGTGGTGGACGTCAACGTTGATAATATACAACTTTCGTGTATTAATTATGGTGGGTTATAAATAATACTTTAGAATCGTGTGGTTCTCATAGGAAGGATATCAATTTTATACAGGTTGTCTAACACATTAGTTTTAATTGGATGCTTCGAGGTTTCGAAGTGGTTCATTAGTTATGAAACTAACTTAGATCTAGCCTACAATATTTCGTACCCATATGGTGAATCGGTTTCAAATTCTGAAAATTGGCAAAGGGGAAGTGAAAGTGATCATATGCTTGTCACCACTGAAGTTCTTCAGAGCGACATGTGATTGTCTGCCAACCACATCACATTCTCCTCCTTAAATCTAAATAAAGTTTTAAAATATAATTCGCAACACGAACGTTTTGGTTGGTAGTATTTTTTCAAAGCGAATCATATCGGGCTTAACAACAAAAGCAAAAGAATCACAAAACAAAAAACAGATATACTAGCTTTGTGATGGCTGCGCAGCTACTTGAAGACTGAGCATAGTTGTTCTGAAAAACTTTTAGGTTTTCACTACCAGTCTCTGAAACAGAAATAAATAAAAAAATTTTAATCCATATCTGATGAGTCTTTAATCTAAATACAAGTAAGTTGCTTAGCCAGAAACCAGGAAAGAAACTAGCAAGGGTGTAAAGCTGCTTTCGAAGCACTGAACTTCCATATTATGCCGATTGAAATATAATCTGGGAGGATTCTGCATTTCTAAAAAACTTTTTAGGTTGTTTTCATTCCCAGTCGCTGAAACAGCAATAATTAAAAATGTTTAATTAAGATAAAATGCTCCTGCGGAAATCTTTGACTAATTCGTCAGGAGCAAATTGATTTTGAAAAAATTGTTGCCTAACAGTAAAATTTGCTCCTGACAAATAAGTGCAAAGATTTTCGCAGGAGCACTTCATCTTAATTAATTTTTTTAATTATTTATGTTTCAGAGACTGGGAGTAAAAATCTAAACAGTTTTTTAGAAATGCAGAATCCTCCCAGATTATATTTCAATCGGTATCAGAATAGTTTGTTGTGAACCTAGATTTCTACTTTTGAAAGCAAATCCTTCAGTTTTTGAGCAAATGGTTCTTTTTATGAATACCACTAGCGTAAAACCTTTTACTTCAAAGAAAACTTCTTGACACAAAACCTTTTTCTTCAATTATTTTTATGCATATACCACGAAGGAATTGCTGCACTTTTTGAAAGTAAAAGGTGAGGCTTGTTTTAATGAATACCGCTTATTTTCGGATGGACTATATTGTCTATATTTACAAATCTCTAAAGCTGATCAACCGTTGTACTCTTGAAATCTCAATATGAAGGTCTCACAGGACTAAAGATAGCTCACACCTATTATATTCCAAGGTACAAACCTGTAAGCATACTTCCGCAACATGACTGAATGCTTGCATAATCAGTCTTCGGAACTCTTTATCTTGGTATCAGGGCATTATCGCAGCCCCACCAAGTGGGTGTTATTGAATTATTATTATTAACCATGCCATAATGATTACGATCCCTCGGTGCCATTGAGGCACTGATACTTTAATTGTGTTCCGAACAATTACCCTTATCGCTTCACGATAGGAATACATTATGAGATCATTGTATTTTTTCGAAAAATTTTATTGTTATAACGAACAATGTACTTAGTAGATAAAATATCGGCACCGGCTTCGTTATTGTCTATCGTAAATCTTTCAATGGCGATTAAAACGATAGTAAAATATGGTAGTCACTCCTTTCGATCAAATTTGAATGGAAAAGCATGTTTTATTGCCTCTAATGATGTTTGTTATAGGCGAAATGGATATTGGATGAATGGATTTACAAGGTTTCTCGTTGGTTCTTCGGATTAGATTAACCATATTTGTTGTGTTATGCCTCTTATGAGGTACCGCTGCTCCATTAGCCAAGACAATGTGTGGTCATCGACATACTTTTATATGTTATCACTGTAAAGATGTTTCATGAATATAAGAGATTTCTCAGTTGGCATCCCCGAATAGAACTTTCAAAATGACAAGAAATCAGAAGCTTTTAGTATGTTTTTAATTTCAACGAATGATCACTCAGATATCTCAGATAGATGTAATAGGTAATAATATAATATTGTTTTCTCTGCCATATTGTTTTCATTCTATTCCTTCATCAATCGGATGAAAAATTCTTCTTGAAATAATTCTAATTTGGTTACCGAAATCTATATTTTACCAATTTCCGAAATTTTTTTTGGCGAATTCGATCAATATCTAAAAATAATGAATTGATTTTTGTCGATTCATTCTATAAGTGTATAAGTAAGTGCATCATTGCTTAGAATCATTCAAACAATCATCACTATCGAGAACGTTAAAATCTACTTAGATGCTCAAGAATTGAAGCTTCTTGATGCGGTCGATTCACCCGCATGATTGCTCAATATTGAGGGTGCCATATGGCCGAAGCAAAATTAACTGGACTGAATGAATATTTATTGTAGATGATAGGAATTGACCTACAGATTTTGAATAGAATTTTTAGATTGTCTGCATAGAGGAGTGTTTGATATTCAAAACGGCAATCAGGTATGTTTCTGATATAAATCGAAAAGACGCCTCCGAAAATAATCCTGTGGTACTCCAGATTTACAATTATTCAATTTATCCTCCGACACTGTACTCTGTTGGTTACATACCTGAATAAGATCATCAAATTCATTGGCAGGAATTCCATAGCCATCACTTATACATAGATACCACAGTTTTTCGAAAATGTTCATTAACTATGAAATTATTTTCTCCGAATGTCTGTTTCCACACATTTCGATACTTTGGAGAATGGGTTGGAAATTATAGTAATCGAACGTTCATTAGAACATTGAAATTTATGTTCAATTCGCAATTTCTCTTCAATTTTCTGCAATGAATGAAACCATGAGAGTGGAACTTAAAAATAGGAACAACATACATCCCATCCATCGCTGCTGAAAAGACCTCAATAACTTTTGAAGAGTCCAAATTGACCCAATGATTCTGAAGTAATAACTATTTTTGGGATTTTGTGTCCATCGTTTCAGTTATATTATATTCGCAAAACCAATGATACCAAGAGCAAGGGGGTAGTGTTCTCAAGATCAGTGATGAAATGCCCATTTCAAGTGATTTCCAGAAAAAAATTTCAATGATAATGAACCCTCAGAAACTCATAGCGATTATCCATTTTTTCTGTAGTGAGATTTCGAAAAAAAATTGAAATAACTGAAATAAGCAAACAAATTCAATCGATCAGAATTGTCGTTTGAGTGTGATGTGCGCATTAATTTCATTGGTTCAATGTTGAATCACTGGAAATGGTCATTGACAGATGAACATACCAACAAAAAACTTGACCCTAATTCGCTTTTCGCAGTAGACAACCAGAGATAAGTGTTTATGACCATCAAATCTCATCAAAATTCTTTCCCAAACAAACATAATCAAAACCAAGTGGCACACAACGGTTCTCACCCTTCTCCCTCTGTAACGTCGGTCGTGTCGTAAATGATATTATCGAAGGGCGTGGCCCAGATTGCCATAATATTTGTCATAATCCTCAAAGGAAGCTGCGTCCCTTTGAAGGGAGAACGAGATGTGGTCTCGCATTTAGGCAAAGGTGTTGCAAACACGTGTTGGTTCACAGAGGGGATGTAAATCCGCCCCTCGGTAGCAAATGAAAAATAAAGTCTCATGGGAACGCGACAAGAATGTATCAATTGATGTAAATGGATTATGGGCCTTCTTGCTGGATAAGGATTGGGATTTTCTTAATGGGCAATTCATTTTGTTGTGCTGTGATCTACATAGGACAGAATAATGGTGGTGGGTTTGGAGCAAGGTTGCAATGATGTCGTTTAATGGTCGAAAAAACTAATCTTTTAGTTATTTTCTGGAACGTGAATTATTATTAATTGAAACAAACTTTTCACTATGTTGTTTTTGCTAGCAGCAATTTGCCAATTTGTTTCAATTATGATGAACTGCCAAGTAGTAAAGAGTTCAATATATATATATATATATATTCTTTTGAACTGAGAGCTAACAAATACAATACATGAAACAAAAAAGTCCCTAGCTGAGGTTGGTGCAAAACGGGGTACCATACTATTCTGTCGTATGATACCAGAGCACAGGGAAAAACCTCAGTAGAAAAAACCCTGCCTCGCCGTTTTTACAAAATTGAAACTTAAAACTATTCGAATAAATACCTTCAATATTCAGATACAAAATACGTAATTCTTGCTCTTGGGCCAGGAGGGTGTTTTAAACCAGGTCTGGCGTTCCAGTGATGATTTTCGAATCTTCTGTTCTTCTAAGACCGCTACAGGACCCTACTGAAGGGTAATCATCTCCCATAGATTCAAATAGTAGTATTTCATCCTAAATATCGAATTTAATTTCGGAATAATGATAAAAAACGTGTGACAAACTTATGTCAATATTTGTTGATGAATTTAGTATTTCATCCTAAATATCGAATTTAATTTCGGAATAATGATAAAAAACGTGTGACAAACTTATGTTCAATATTTGTTGATGAATTTAATTTAAATACAAGTAGGTAAGTTGCTTAGGCAGAAACCAGGAAAGAAACTAGCAAGGGTGTAAAGCTAGGAGGATTCTGCATTTCTAAATAACTTTTTAGGTTTTCACTCCCAGTCGCTGAAACAGCAATAATTAAAAAATGTTTAATTAAGATGAAATGCTCCTGCGAAAATCTTTTCACTATTTGTCAGGAGCAAATTGGTTTTGAAGAAATTGTTGCCTAACAGTAAAAATAAAAAAGAAAATGAATGAAAGGATAATGAAACGTTTCGGAGTTTATAGGTATCAGACACCTTCTTAAGAAAATAGGAACATAAGAACAACATCAAAAAAAGACATTACAAGATCATAAATCGCTGATCATGCATGTTCAAATAGCGTTCATATGATGAACTGGACAACACAAAGATCCTCATGACGAAACCTGATAATTATAAAAGGAAAATTAAGGAATCCACATGTATTTTATTAGATGAAGTAGATAATTTGACTAATTGTTCTATTGGAATAGATCGTATTTGGATTGATTTATTGAAGAAAGAAATGACATCAGGATATTTCAAAATTAAATGAATCAACATCTCTATGTGCGAAAAAACACACAATTCCGAAGATTTTACAAGTTTGTCTGAAGAAGGTGGCTGATATAGACACCGAAACTTTACATAATCCTTTTCATTTATTTTCTTTTTTAGTTTTACTGTTGGGCAACAATTTTTTCAAAACTAATTTATCAAAAAATTTTCGCAGGTTCCAGCGGACTGGAGTGAAAACCTAAAAAGTTTTTTAGAAAAACTGAACATCCGTGTCATCGATTCAACGAATATGAGAGTGCCGAAAAAAAACTTATTGATGAAGGCAAGAACATCAAGTTCTCTTTAGTCAGGCTTCCTGATAGTCATTCGAGAATCCAAGGATAAGAAGGTTCTTATGGAGATTCGCAACTGTAAGGCCAAAAAAGTATTAAGATCTCAGCAAGAATGACAAGCGTAGATTCTGTGAGGAGGTAGAAATTCCTGTTTTCATAAACTATTATATCAATGATTATAATCTATTTTTGTGCGTTTGTGCCCAGGGGAACAGGATGCTATTATTTTGCCCAAATGTCTGTATCCATTGACAAACCGAATACAACAAATGAAAAAAGTAAAGGGTGGGCCATGTAAAATTTTAAACTTAAAAAGTCAATAAAAAAACGGCTTGATATTTTTCAAAGGTCTAACATTTATTATTGTGTTTTGTTTATTGTGGAAAACAATTTCGGACAAATGACCACCACGGCTGAGTTTACAGTAGCTTATCTGATCCACCCAATTTTGGAGTACTTTCTCGATGGTTTCAGGCCTTATGGCAGCAACAGCAGCTTGAATCTCGTACTTTAGATCTTGAATTGTTTCTGGATGGTTGGCATAACATTTATCTTTAACAGCTCCCCACAGAAAATAGTCCAACGGAGTTAAATCGCAGCTTCTGGGAGGCCAATTCACATCACCTCTTTTGCTGATTATGCGATTTTCGTAGATAGGGTGTAAAAGATTGAGTGTAGCGTTTGCTGTATGGCACGTAGCGCCGTCCTGCTGGAACCAAATGTTGTCCAAGTCTTCCTCTTCAATTTGCTTGAAGAAAAATTTGGATAACATTGCGCGATATCGCTCACCATTGAAGACTCACCACTTTGGAAAAAAGTTTTCAATATTTCCCAGTTTTCTTCTAGCGAATAGCGACCCTTTTCGTAAATTTTAGACGTTTAACTGAATATCTGTCACTTTCCGAATGGTATTTGACGTTTCCAATGTCGAAATATAGATAGTTCAAATTTAAAACGCTAGATGGCCCAGCCGTTACTATAAAACGAAATAAAACTGAACCCATGAACACAGAATGATCATGACTACAGATGAAATCAAAACTACTTCTTCAATCATTCAAATGTTTGGTTTGAATCACTTTTTATTATTTCATTAAGGTTTTCAGGAATACTCGACATTCAAATAAAAAATTATTGTGGTATAATTTATTATAATATATTCATTTACAACTTTTACCTATGCTTACTCTGTATCTCAAGAATACCAATTGTAGAAGAAAAATCTTTGATAGGAACAGTTTTATGATTTGAATACCTCCTCCGCGCCATACTATTTCTCAAAGAGATAGGATAGTATAGAGTTGCCATGATTGAAATAAACGTGGTATCAGATCCGCCATATTACTACCACCTTACGTCCAATTTGACAACCGTTGAAATTTTTGGAAGAATTGTGATTTTTGCTCCTTTTTCTATTTAAACTCTGATTTATCTGCGTTATGAAACACAATAAAATGGTATCGTATGCTGTAAGGCTTTCTTCAAGCAAAGTAGAGACAGATAAGAAGAAAATTAGAAGAAAATCATATCACAGGTAGGGATGAGTACCTACTGAACAGATCCGCATTCGAAATTTTCGCAAGTCTGTCTTGGTAATCTGATATCTTTTTATATGTGTTTATTATCGCCTGAAGAAAAATTGTTTATTTGACATTCAATTGACCTTATTTGAACAGGTTTCTTGAACACCCAGCACGTCGTATTTTTTGGGTGAAATTTTTCAACCGAAAAAACTGACAACTTAATTCAACCCTGAACTTTCCGCCATATTGGTTGATTGGTTCTCGACTTAGCCCCGTCAAGTGGTACTATTTTTCCTTACTCCATTGTATGTCATAGTGTCTCCTATCTATTATATCTCGATGCTATTTCTCAACAATAGAGACTCCAACCAATCTAAACTTCAAATCACGTATTCCCTCATTACCTTGCCTAACCATCTCATTACTAGTGATCAGTCTATTCACATTAGCCAGCTAGATCCCGAAAATTAGCCTCTTCCTTTCTCCTATCCGCGATTCGAAAACCATTTCAATCTCGATGTAATAATCAAATACGGGCATTCTCTAATGGCGACCAAATTCGGTTTTTTATGGCCCACGACCTAGGATCATTACTATCCAATCATGGAGTCCTTCCTCTAGAAAGCTGGGTAATTCTTGGTTAAGACATACTTTTTTCTATTACGTTGGGTCATTTCAACTCATCATAACTACGGTTATTATTTTAGGTGAATGTCGACCGAGAATCGAAGAAAAAATTGGTACGTTATTATTGGTATTAATGTCGAAACTTGGTACTGTATTTCAGGCATAGTTGTATTGTAATGGGCTTTTTGGAAGTGGTAAATATATATATTTCTGTTGGTTGATCGAAGATGGCTGCCTTTTCATGGGTTTCAATAATTGAGTGATCCATAATTAGTTTTTTAGGATGGAAGATTTACACTTACATGGTTTGAATTGGTTGGGATTCTTGTGGATTGATCTATCTCACCATCGAACGCTTCCATAAAAAAGTTGCGAATTCTTTATAGGATGACGTTGAAAGTATGAATAATCATCAGATTCGTAACAGGTAAAAAGATAGAGGTTGATGAAATCATATCTGGGTTTATTTGTAGTTTCGACATAAAAAATTATTTTTTCTGCTTTCACAATTTTCATTTTCATCGAACTGAAGGACGATATTTTATAGGGCTGGCCTAATTTGAAATTAAGAAAATTAGGAGTTTATACTTTCGAATCATGAAGTCCTCCCTATAGAAAGCTGGATAATTCTTGGTTAAGAGATACCTTTTTCTATTACGTTGGGTCATTTCAACTCATACATAAATACGGTTATTATTTTAGGTGAATGTCGACCGAGAATCGAAGAAAAAATTGGTACGTTATTATTGGTATTAATGTCGAAACTTGGTACTGTATTTCAGGCATAGTTGTATTGTAATGGGCTTTTTGGAAGTGGTAAATATATATCTTTCTGTTGGTTGATCGAAGATGGCTGCCTTTTCATGGGTTTCAATAATTGAGTGATCCATAATTAGTTTTTTTTAGGATGGAAGATTCACACTTACATGGTTTGAATTGGTTGGGATTCTTGTAGATTGATCTATCTCACCATCGAACGCTTCCATAAAAAAGTTGCGAATTCTTTATAGGATAACATTGAAAGTTTGAATAATCATCAGATTCGTGTCAGGTAAAAAGATAGAGGTTGATGCAATTATATCTAAGTTTTATCTGTAGTTTCGACATGAAAAATTATTTTTTAGCTTTCACAATTTTCATTATCATCGAACTGAAGGACGATATTTTATAGGGCTGGCCTAATTTGAACTATGCTTAATGCATCAATGTTTTTATTGTGATTTACACTCTAGAAAAATCATAACTATCCCATCTTGAAGTCCTTCCTCTAGAAAGATGGGTAATTCTTGGTTAAGACATACTTTTTTCTATTACGTTGGGTCATTTCAACTCATCCATAACTACGGTTATTATTTTAGGTGAATGTCGACCGAGAATCGAAGAAAAAATTGGTACGTTATTATTGGTATTAATGTCGAAACTTGGTACTGTATTTCAGTCGTAGTTGTATTGTAATGGGCTTTTTGGAATTGGTAAATATATGTCTTTCTATTGGTTGATCGAAGATGGCTGCCTTTTCATGGCTTTCAATAATTGAGTGATCCATAATTAGTTTTTTTTAGGATGGAAGATTTACACTTACATGGTTTGAATTGGTTGGCATTCTTGTGAATTTATCTATCTCACCATCGAACGCTTCCATAAAAATGTTGCGAATTCTTCATAGGATAAGGTTTAATCATCAGATTCGTGTCAGGTAAAAATACATACTTATAGTGGTTGATCGAATCATATCATTTACTTGTAATTTCAACAAGAAAATTATTTTTTCTTCTCTCTGCTACTAGAACTTCCATTCTCCAATTCTTAATTTGTATTTTACTTCCACAATTTTTTCATTATCATTGAACTGCAGAACAATAATTTATAGTGCTGCTGTGAATAAACTTGAAATTAAAAAGACCAGGAGTTTATACTTTCCTACAATTGGAATGCATTTCCCTCTATTGGGTACTACTAAAGCTACACAAAATTTATTTTAGATATAATAAAATGAATGATTTTACTGTGATTTTCACTCTAAATTAGCAGGTTCTTATAGGTTCATTCAATTTTTAGAAGAGCGCTTGTGACCAATATATTTTTGATGAATTTGGAATGTTCTTCTCATCAAATTTGTCTGTGAAAATATCCACAAGTTATTCCCAAATGGGCATTTAAGTCTCAGATCATTAACTCTTTTCTCCTTTAAATAAGCTTTCTTCCTAAGGTAACATAACTCTGAAACTATTTACTGCTGCAAAACTATCCTATCCAAGGAATAATTTCTGGAATAATGAATTCAAAACAGAACTTATGCATTATTATATTCTTATTTTTTTGTCATATTACATGCTAATCGAATCTGCTGTTCAGGAAATATCAAATCTCAAAATATTAAATGCTTGATTACAATAAATTCAAGATTGTGTGCATTCACGAAATAGAATTGATAGTATTCAAGCAAGAAATCTTTTTTTGATAGTTACACAGAAAGTTTAATTCATCATTACGCTGCGATGTATCAATAATTCTTTAAAGTCGATACAAAAATGAAACATTATCAAGTGGCTCTTCTCTTTGTTCCCGACAGTACAGAGATCGATCCAGCGCATAAAGTTGAATTGCGGTGTAATAAAAAGCGTCGCAGTATTTTGATTCTGTATACCTGAACCTTCTATGCTACTCCCGAATTTTTGCTGGAATAATATGCTTATTTGTTTTTAATTCAGTTATGCCGATTTTTCCCAATGAAAAAAAGGAATGTATTATTATCAATTATTTCGAAGAAAAAAATCATATCTTATAGTTTAAAAAGATCTCCATTTTGCAATATAAGATTTTAATGAATCGATTTACAAGCTCTTCAACTTTTGCCAATGTATCAGTATAACAGGGCTTTCATATCATCATCTTGTTTTCAATAAGGCGAAATATATAGCTGCATTCTGCAAAGGAAACTTAAGCACCAACATAGTTAAGTAGAACTTCCACATAATCTTCTACTGATTTTATTTCTTTGAGCATCTTCAAATCATCGGCAGAAAGAAGGAAAAGGAACTAAACACATCCGAAACAGCTTTCAGTATCGTTCAGAGTAAGTAATGGCAATAATGTACAATGTTCTGAAAACGCATCAAGAACTTTCTGAACTTCTACATGATCCTCTACTGATTTCACTCTTCTCAGCATCTTCAAATTATCTGCAGAAACCAGAATAAAGGAACTAAACACATCTGAAACTTGTTCCAGTAAACATCGTTCAGAAATATAAAGAATTTCATTTAAGATTGAAGAAACCTACTGATGATGCCGAATTCGAAATTCTCCAACTAACGGTTGTATTATTATGAAGAACCAGGCTTCAAAACTTCAAGAATACTGCAGACGGATCTGAAAACCCAGACATTTCAATATTTTATGACGCTTTCCAGTGCCATATTCGACAGAGAAATTTTCCATTACATTTTACCATTTTAAACGCAGTTCACAACCAATCAATAATTACAAAACGAATTATGATGCGAATGGTAGAAAATTTATAGGTTTTTAAGTATATTTTAATGTGTATCTGATGAGTCCAAAAAAACTGGCAGTTCCAAGAAAAAGCTGGTGAATGTCGACAGATGTTCTTGGCGACGGAGATATCTATATGCAATGCACCGTTCATTTTCATGGAAGAAGCAAACAATTCTTGACAACGGGGAAATTTCAAGAAATAATGGTTAGCATATAATGGGATATGCCTCAAGGAATCAAAAGGCCCACTATGGAAGTTTGACATATTTCATTTTGTCGGATAATATTTGTTAGGTTAGAGTCATTTTTCTGTCTGATATTGACGTTGTTCTTGTTACACTTACACAAGGAACGTAGAAACTGAATTTCGAAGAGATGTTGAGAGATGAGAGATGTTGAATTCAATGGATCTGAGAAATGTTGAAAAAAACAAGTTTAAAAGATTTATGGATTCTTTAGAAAAAAGGATAGATATACTTGTGTATTAGTGAAATTGGGGACACCTATGTTATTTAATTATTCTATTCTGTGTTTTTATCTTTTTTTTTTAATTCATTTTGTTTTTTTGTTAAATTAATACATTTATCATTTTTGTTTAATTAATAGGTCCATTCATCATTACTTATACAAGCATCGGTTATTACTGCATAATTTTCAAATCAAGATACCTTTTTGGTGTAAAATTAAATGATGTTTTAATTCACTTGGTATTCTGTCTGAGTCTGAATAATTTAATATTAAAAAATTATGTTTAATACACTGGTACGAACCTTGTAACTAGCGCCCTCTATAAGAGTCAGACATAAAAAAAATTCAATGCATCTATCAGCTTTATGAAGGGTGTCCCAAATTAACGCAAGATTTGAATTTGCCGCCATTTGTGCAGTGAAGTGTTGGCAACCCTGAAAAAAAAAGCAATTTGACAGCTAACAGTATAGGGTTATAAAAATGGAGCGTTACACGATAGAACAACGTGTCTTCATTATTAAAGAATATTTCAACAATAGTGAAAGCTTGGCGGCTGCAGTTCGAAAATTTCATACAAAATATGGTCGGCATAGTGTTTTAACTTCGTCAACTGTGAAGAGATTAATTGAAAAATTCATGGAGACTGGATGATATTGATGTGTCCAATATGTGGTTTCAACAAGACGGTGCCACATGTCATACAGCCCGTGAAACAATTCAATTACTGCATGAGACATTTCCAGGTCGTGTACTCTCTCGTTTCGGTGATCAAAATTGGCCTCCTAGATCGTGTGATTTAACACCATTAGATTCTTTTAGGGTTATTGAAATCAAAGTCTATGTCAACAAGCCCACAACCACCCGTGCATTAAAGGAGGAGATTCAACGCTGCATCAACGAAATTCAGCCACATTTATGCAGAATGGTCATGGAAAATTTCAACAAAAGAGTGCGCATGTGCATGCAAAGCCGTGGAGGCCATTTGTCCGATGTGTTATTCCATACATAACCCTATCCTATGTACTTTACGAGTCAATAAAAATATAACTATCAAAAGACTAAAAGCGGCGTTTTCTATTTATTCAAATCTTGCGTTAATTTTGGGACACCCTTTAGCATCTTTGAAAACCTGAATTTAGAGCGCTCGTTCAACTTAAACGAGTGCTATTTCGTTTTACCCAAACGTCCGTAATTTACGAATTTTGAGCCAAAAATGGTCTCAAACTCTCTGATGGCGAATCCTTGGTCAATTGAATTAAGTCAATAATTTTCAGGAATAGAATAAATTAAATACTAAGAAAGAGTAGAAGAATTATTCCCGCCATTTTCAAAAACAAAATTGAACTGCAGTGCGCATGCGGTGACTCTACGACCTGCTCTCGTGAAGGATTACGATGGATCAACGAACGCGAAGGTTAGAGATCGAGTTAACCCGAGTAAGTATCCGAAAACGCCTATAATACCTATCGGATACGTTTATGAAATTCCCTTATCGATCGTTTTTATTCTGTCTGAAGCAAGTACAGTGACTAAAGTCAACGTGTACTTCAAAGCATAACCAGATAATGATGCTGGTCATATACGACCCTCCAGTTCAAAATTAACAAGGAGAAAATGGGTCTCGACCTGTTCTCATAATTAAATTATTATTCAAACACTTGTATACTTACGTAGGAAAAAATGCTCGAACTTCCTCCAGGCATTATAATTTCGATCACACTCACCATATTCTTCAAACGCCCATAGAACATGCGAAGTCGACCTATGAAGACTCTTCTCGCATTACGTGAAGTACATGAACATAAATTATAGGTTATTATTCATATTTTTCGAGAGGAATATATTAGATAGCTAACCCAAAGGGCCGAACTCACGTATCACGTGATATATGACTTTTTATGACAGCTAAGTCATAGAAGGCGTCTACTTTGTAGTATACAGTGACAGCGTTTATGGAGACCTGTACGATTCATAGCTGTGTATGTCAACTATTCATCACTTATTAAAAACCAAATTTAAAAAAAGACTATACCTGTAGTCCGTTCACGAAAGTTTGAGCCGTAGGTTGGCCATGGAAATTTGGCATATTCCACTGTGTATTAAAAATTCAGTTAGCTGTTTATTCTCTTGTCAGATTGATACACAATGTTGTCAATATTACATAGAGTTCTCTGATAACTCACAAGCTCGTCGGACAAGGCCGGGTACATTCGACAACATTAACTTTATTTTACGTTATGACAGCAAATACTACCGACTTCAGATAAATAAACAAACGCCTACTATGCGCTCAAACTTTCGTGAACGGACTATATGTAAGATTTCGGTAGAATAGTTTCTTCGAAGAAAAGTTAAAAGGAATTCCGGTGTCAATTCTCGGGATCACTCGAACGTACCGTTCGTGAGTGAGTAAAATCGAAGGAATAGTTCGAAACAAGTTAATTCTGTGCATATCGTCAACTACTCGTTCAGACGAAAGTATACCTACATTCATTTTGAACGGATAAAATCATTACAATTTCCAGAAATCTACTCTCAAAATGTCACGAACGTATACGTTCGTCAAACGAGTGATCCCGAGAATTGACACCCCGTTATCTCGGAATTTGTTCCATATTTTCTGCTGAAATTAGGAGAATAACTACATTTAGAGAACGGAATGAAAAATGTGTACAAAATGTCAGATGTGAAGATCTCCCGCGAAAAAAATCGATTAGAGTACAGTGGATTGACACCTGAAAAAAAAACTATAAAGTGTGTCACATATGGACCAATTTTGATAGTCAAGCTGCTATCAAAGCCATAAAACATAATGATCAAAGCACTGAACTCCATTGTAATCGACTCAAAGCTAACTGGAATAGCCGAAAAAAACTTAATGAAGTAGGCAAGAACAACAAGGTCTCTTTGATCTGATTCCTGGTCACTAAGGAATCAAAGGAAACCGATAGGCTTGCACACTAGCCAAAAATGGAGAACAAATGCCACCTTCTGGTTCAAAACAAAAGGCATTTATAAGGAATAGTTTTTGGAGAAGGAAGAATCTGAAATATAAGCACTCTGATGGAGGAATCTTACGAGAATGGATCATTTCTAGAAATTACTTCGGAATTCGAAGACTGGAAGGTTCAAAAAGTATTTGGATCTCAGTGAGAATGAGTTACTCCTCCTCACTCGCTTCGCAGCAGGACATTGTCGGCTTAAGCAGAAAAGGATGAGAATTGGTTAAAATAAAATGAGGAGTGTAGATTGTGTGGTGAAGAAGAGAAAACTCTTGTTCACTTAGCTACAGAACGCCTCGCCATTGCAGGCCTACGCAAAGAATATTTTGGATAGAAGAATTGAAGTAGAATCGTGGGCTCAGAGCCCTCTTGAAACTATCTCAGATACTCGAGTCATTTAACCCGTAACTGGTATGGTACGTTTCCTGGTACGTATTCAGTAACCTAGGGCCAGACTTTTTTCTCGAATATATGTGTTCGCATTGAACTATTGACTTTTTATAAGTACAGTATGAATGTTTAGGTATTCCTGAACGTACAGTGTGAATGATAACGGGTTATCCATTTCGCGGTTTCAAAAGTATAGGGCTGGAATTCGACATCTGTCAAACGGAGTTTTTAAAAAAAAATTTTTTGTTCAGTTGAAAGTCTGACATTTATGAAAATGGATCGCTTGACTATCGCACAACGCATGAAAATTGTGAAAACATAATAATACAATAATAATACAAAAATGGCGATTCTGCCACAGCCACATATCGTGTTTTAAGAGCAGATTTTGGTTTACATAATCGTCCAACTACACAAGCAATTGGTAAAATTGTGAAAAAATTTGAAGAGACTGGATCGGTTACAGATATTGTAAGCCCTGTGCATCATCGTACCACTGAAAATATCGCTACTGTAAGTGCAAGTGTTGCCGAAGACCCGAATCTGTCGATTTTTTGTCATTCTCAGGAATTAGGACTGTTATGGCACATTTTGCATTAAGATCTACAACTACACCCATATAAAATTCAGCTCACTTACCAACTGAAGTCAGCCGACCATTCACATCAACATCGTGGATACGTCGAATGGGTGCTTGAACAACCGGCGGTGGACGGCGATATCAACTGGCCACCAAGATCATGCGATTTGACACTGCTTGACTTTTTTGTGGGGCTACGCGAAAGATCGTGTTTATGCAAATAAACCTTTAACTCTTGAGTAGTTAAAAACCAATATTCGTCAAGTTATGGCTGAGATACTGCCCAATATTGACAAAAAGTGGTTGAAAATTACCTCAAAAGAATCGATGCCTGCAACAATTCGGGTGGTTGTCATTTAAATGATGTAGTGTTTCACACAAATGTCAACGTTCAAACTTTATAATAAAAAAGAATATCATGATAAAAAATATTTTTTATGTGTTTTATTTACGTTTACTTTTGAAACCGCAAAATGGATAACCCTTTATAATTTGAACACTCAGAAAGTAATTATTTTATTCGAAATAAGCGAATCTGGATGCGGAAAGAGCTGAAAAATGTCAGAATTTCGGATTTCACATAATTCGGAAAAATACAAATGATAGGTGTTTCTGAAGATTCAAAACATAAAATATAAATTCTAATCTAATAAGCAACTGAAAATAACAACATTTTGTGATATTTAATAAGAAACTACAAGAGTCTTCAAAGATGCTTCATCCACAAGTGCCATAGGTACTGGAAAATGGAAAACGACACACGTTATCAAGTGTTTAATGTCTTGCTCGTATGAACATTAAGTGCATCTGAATCCCTTTTTTAATGTTTTCGATCTAATTCCTTCAGCTTCTGATAATTGAAAGAATGTTCTGTTTCAGAATCTAAGGAGATACTTTTTGTATTCTTCTTTCGTATGGAGAAAACAATTTCCAGAGCATCCAATTTTTGAAATGACCATTCTTCAAACCATTGATCATCCGTGCGCATTCGTTTTCGTGCAAAACTTGATATCGCAATATCCAAAGCAACATGACGTCGATTACAGAATAATTACACTATGGTAAGGGGGTCTTGTATACCCCAACCCAAAAAAAATTATCAGAAAAATCGTAATAGGAATACATTCGTAACACTGAACTACGCAAGAAACATTAAATGAAAGGTACTGTAGTGGTCAGTGGATGGCATTATTCATCAAAAACTACTTGAACTATCGAGGAAACGAAATCTTGGGGGTCTTATGGACCCCACCATACCAGTAACGGGCTAATTCAAAGCCCTAGAACGGAAAATAAGAACATCTGTGATGGACCTTAAGATCCAACCGTGGAATATAAACTAAATTATCGACAATATACTCTTAATACAATATCGGTCATTATTCAATCAGATTATCAAATAATCGAAACTTCTAATCTAATTAGATTTGTGCCATAAAATATCAGAATACCAGCTGGTTACGAGCAATCAACGAAGAAACAAGCGGAGATGGCAACTCGTGGAGATTTCAATCAGAGGAGGCCCGAGATAACGCAACCAACAAGATCATTCATTTCGAACTGGCATTGCTGGTCGAGGTGTCTAAATTAGGTACTTGAGTTATGAAACTTTTACTGCATTTTACTTAATTTATTATTCAAAATAAAATCTACAGGATCTTGCGTTTCTTTAAGTTCACTACTTGAATTATGATTCTCACTTCTTGATTCCGTTTCCATCTTTATTGTTTGAATATTAAAATCTTACCTAAAAACTTTTCCGAAAAATGTCACAAAACCACAAACCGCACGATGAGAGTTTTAATACTTCGTAAATAAAAAAGTTCAGTTTCGACTAGAAGCAAAAATGCCGCGGCGCCGGGCCTCCGACACGTGATCTAAATCTTGAATTTGAGTGGTTCTCGCACCGTTCATTTAAAGCTTGAAATGTTACATTCTTACGAATCTCGGCTCGTGACATAGAATGATGGAATAATACAGATATAGAAATATGATTATTTTTTATTCGAACTGGAATTAAAATTGAATAAAATGCAGTGAAATCAGGGAAAGTCCGGCCTCCTCTGAGCAGCCGCCACTGGCAACAACTGGACTACCAATCCACCTCCATCTCTTGTGAAAAAACTCCACGGTGAATCTGGCTAAAAAACGGATAGATCCATCACTGTCTAGGGTTCTTTGTACTGGGTACATTACGTTTTTGATCATACAGTTTTTGTCCCCGGGCGAGATGTGAAAACATTTAATCATACGAATGTGGCCGGCTAGCAAGGTGTCCACGTACCCAACAAAAGGAAGATGCATGTTCCCTCCATTGTATTTTTGTAACTACGTCCTCCAGTTTATCTTGTGTTCGTGTTCAAAAATGAGCGTTGAGAACTGGCACTTCCTGGGTACCTTGTTTATGCGTGGGTCATTAAAAATTGGTGCTCTTCGTTTTAAGGGCCCCACTCACTTCGTTCTTCTCCGCCGTTTTTAACCGACGGTTAAAAACGTTGGAAGGAAGAACGTTGTCGGTAAGACCACCCACTTCAGTTTTCTTTCGCGGCAGTTTATCACGATGAGCGTAAGTGTCTGTTAGCAGTGGCGGCGGCTGTTGCTGTAAAGAAAAGTATTCCGCTGATTTTACTTTCCATGAACACGGAAATGACCTGTACACTTCAATAAATTCCAACAAAAGTTCCGGTTCCACTTGCCGAAGATCATACATTGTTTTCAAACAATTAAGACTCAGCAGTAAACAATCAAAAAAGTTATGTTTATCGCCACCAGACCTGTTCGCCACTGTCTCTGAAATATGCGCGACCGACTTAACTGTTTACCCCCACACACCTCGTGTTTACCCGAAGCGTTGGAACGTTAACGGACGAAAATCAGGCCTCATCTGAAATTTGCAACGACGGTAAGTGCGCCGTTTTTAGCCCATACACTTCGTTTTTTTGCGGCAGTTTTACCCGACCGTTTTTAACCGTATTTTGAATCAAGAGCTAACATGATACAATATATAAAACAAAAAGATTCCTAGAAGAGTAAGCAACAAAGTGCAAAATGGATACCATACTAAAGGGTTTTCCATCAAGATGTGTTATTTTGAATAGCCCGCTATTTCGGTAGATGTCACGTATGAAGCTGTCATTGTTTCACATTTGACGAGAAGAAACTACGCCATTAATAAAAATGGAACGATACACGCTTCAAGAACGCATTGAAATTATTAAAACTCATTATAAAAATGGTGAAAATTTGGCAGAGACGGTTCGTAAAACTCGAACATTTTTGGGTCGTCGTGAAGCACCTTGTCGGACCGCAATAAACAAATTGGTGGAAAAATTCGAGCTGTGGGGACAAGTTAGTGACGTGAAGAATAAAACCCGTTCACGTCGCTCAAGAACAGCGGAGAATATTGCTGCTGTAGCCGAAAGTGTTGAAGAAAACCCATGTTTGTCCATTTATCGTCGTTCTTTGGAATTCAACATTCCACAAACGTGGATTAATGATTTTTTATGGCTGAAATGGGAAAGTATTGATCTGGACAAAGTTTACTTTCAACGAGACGGCACTACGTGCCACAAAAGCAACGGAACCATTGATCTTTCGCGGAAAAAGTTTCCGGACCGTGTTATCTGACGACGAGGTGATCACAATTGGCCACTGAGATCTTGTGATTTAACACCTTGCGACTTCTTCCTTTGGGGCCACATGAAAGAGAAGGTCTACGCCAATAGCCCACTGTCGATTCAAGACCTCGAAGATGGAATTCGTGAGGCTATCCAGGACATAGGGCAGCCACTTTGCAATTTGGTTATGGAAAATTTCATGAAAAGGATATGGTCCTGTGATCATGGTGGTCATTTACCTGATGTTATTTTCCACCATTAACGGCATAGCTTCTTCTTTGTAATGAAATAAACATCCGATCATTAATATTGAAAAGTGGCATTTTTCTTCGAATGCCAAAATAACACCTTTTATTGGAAAACCCTCTACTCTACGTATGATACCAGAGCTCAGTAGAAAAAACTTTGCCTCGCCGTTATGACAAAATTAAAACCTAAAACGAAATACCTTCAATTCTCTGCTCTTTGGCCAGAAGGTTGCTTTAAATCAAGTTTGACCTCCGAAGTGATGTTTTTTTAGGATCTTCTGTTCTGAGAATACTAAAGGACACTAATGAATGGAAGTCATCTTCCATAGATTGACTTAACTTTCGAATTTTGAACCGAAAATGGTCTCAAACGATATAGGGTTCGACTCCCTGATGACGAAATCGTGGCCAAATTCAATTGTGTAGAATTGTCCTAGAGACTTAAAATTTTCAGAGTTCGGTCCCCAAATGCCTCGGTTAAGTTCGTTAACCAGCTAAACCTTACAGGTTGTCCATAATGTATGGCCCTTCAAAATTTTTGTTTCTCAATATCTCAGACTAAAAAAACCAATCAAAATAGCGAAAAATATGTGACCATACCTAGTGGTGAACAGAACCATAGGAAATTCAATTGGAATATATTGAAAAGAAGAAACTTCATATTTACATAACAAGATATCCGATTCGACCGAAATTTATTTTATGAATGGCTATTGATTTACTGAATTCTCTGAACCATAGAAAATTCAATTGCAATATTGAAAAAAAACGTCATATACAGTGAAACTTCCCTATAACGAAAGCGCTAAATCCGCAAAAAAATTCATTAAAAAGAAATTTCGTTATACAGAAAATTTGTTTCTATTGTCGGCTATGTCGCGATCTACTTCACTGATAAATTCAAGTTTATCATTCAAACTTGAGCACTTGCTTTTAGACATTTTCGCACAACTTTTCACACTAGCGTAATGGTTAGATTGAAACCAAACAGCCAGGGGTGTATTTAAAACTGTTACAGCAGAATCTCTCTGCCCGCCGTGATGATTTAGTTTAAGGTCGAGATTTATTACTTAAGTCCGGAAAATTTTCGGAAAGAAACCCACCCTTCTACATTCTTATCAATATCCATTCAAAGAGTGATGGTCTTTGAATATTTCGTTATAGAGAGAATTTACTTCGTTTTAGAGGGTGTTTTTAAACATGGAATTTGGATTCAAGGTGCAATGTCTTGTACGAAATTCCTTATACAGACGTTCGTTATAGGGAAGTTCCATTATAATTCGATGTAAATCATAACATTTTATGCTAAACAACGTGACTAAAAACACCATTACTTTAACATATTTTGCAGAAAACTGTATTATGAAAATCACAACCACCTTCTAGTTTAGAATTTCGGTTGAATTTCCTACTTCTCTAACCACCACTATCTAAGAGACTTCATAGAGCATCCTGTATAAATTATCCTTTCACCTATAATACAACTAACATACATACCATGGACTGAACTTAACCTCGTAATGGACCTTATTCTAGGTATAAAAGTGTGAACGTTATACAATTTTAACACCAGGTAAACCTGAACGACGTGAAATTGCTGTTGAACCTTCATCGAAAATTTCAAGACTCTATATCGGGATCGCCTGATTATAGCTGGTCAAGTTTACCCCGAGCATTATTGCTTCATTTTAAGTCTCGAGACATGATGATCAAGATATGACAAAGCGTGTTTCATATTTTTACCCCAACATCTATCATTTGCTTCTCGAACATGAAATGCCGATATCCAGATAGTCTATCCGATTTTTGATCTGGAACACACCTTCCTTTAATTCAATATGGGTTCGAATAGTCAATCAGGCGTTGTTTTCTGAAAGGCTGAATCTTTTCACCTTGAAAATATTGTGATCACGTGGATTATATGAAATTTTATATTTTAATGCATTAACGGAACTAGAAGGATACATTTAATTTAACTCTTCTGAGGCACTGAATTGGGACTTTTAAAAGATTAGAAAATATTAGAAGTAGAAAAATCCTCATAATTTTTTCAAGCTTGAGGTAAAATCCATATTTTCACATTCTATTTCAATCAAAATTGGCTAATTATTAATCGATTATCTCGAATAATTTTTTTTATTGTTGATATTCGCAATTATGTTTATTCCAAAAAAAATTGTAGATGTGACAAAAGCTGAAAAGTTGTGGAGGTTGTTTTTTTTTTGTTATTAAAGTATTTCGAACAAATAATAAGGGTGTTTTTATTACAAGTGTCCCCCGTCAATATCTCAACAGTAATCAGAATTCGTGAAAACACTCAGACTCGATTATTGATGCTAGGGGGACCATGATCTTGATAAAGGCTTGTTTCCACTAGCAATCCCATGGAGAGGTTCACAACTCCATCAGGAATTTAACAGGAAAGGGTGTAGTTTTACTGCACGAATGTATCACCGTGGACCTTAGTTTTGTAAGGGTTTTGTAAAGTGAAGCCGTTTTTCGCTTATATGTGCGATCATCTCAGCAGCGAACTTCACAAACATGTCAAAGTTTTTAGAGGTGGTATTTGCCGCTGTATACTTTTGAAGTGGGAATAAATTCAGTAATTTTCTTTATTACGTCAATACATTGTTTCATTGAGTGTACATCTGAGTACAAATATTTTTTGTTTTCTTCTAATTTATTTAAAAAATTCATGGGCATCTACCCTATCAAAAAGGATAGTTGCCCTGATTTTTTGAGGTATAGGTGCCCCTTAGGATATCTAAACTAAAACCTTATCTTCTAAGCAGATTTTCGATTCATTGTGTTATTTTGATTTTAAACTTGATTCCTGATCATTTTTGTTGAGACTTATTATTTCATAATTTATCATGATGTGTGAATAATACTTTCTGTTAATGAAGAATGCACTTTTCGTTCAATATTTATGCTTTTGAAATTCAATTAAAAATGCACAATTGTTGTTATTCGATCCATGTTGCGTAGATAAAGTTGGTGTTTTAAGCATAGAAAATCTCATTGTATTTAGTTGGGTTTTTGGTTCACACAGTATGAAGGGCATCTATCCCTCCCAGTATTTTCATGGTGGGGCAACTATCCCTACTTGTAGTCTGTTAGTCCCCACAGCATCTATCCCCAAAAAAAGGGTTCTACAAAAATCAAATTTTTGTGAATTTTTGCATTGCTATATCAGAGAAAAGTCTGAGTATTTCAATAAATAATGAGGCTTCCTACACTCATAGAAATTGCACATATGAAATCAATATTTTCAAAAATATGAGGCAATTCAAAAACTGGGGCATTTATCCGGGTTTTCCCCTAGTTCCATGAAAAGCACCCTGTAAATTTCTGAATATTCACATAAATATAGAACACAAACTGCAGTTTCATACTAATTTCGATCCATGCATACATTTACCTATGCTTTAAAAACTACCCACTTTTCCAATTCAAATTCCTGATGGGTTAGCCATCATCATCAGCTGGTTTTCTGTGTTTTTCAACGAAACAGAGTTGATATTTTGAAAATATGACTTTCATGGGAGAATCCAAAGGAGTCGGTTGAAATCACTACCTATCCACTCAAAATTCGAAACACACACATTTCTGTACAAATCTATTGCTCGTTGAATGCTAGGAACAGAAACACAAAATTATGTTGGAAATAGGAGGGATATAACTTCTTTATATGTTTGCTATTGTCACAGATTTGAAGAGAATAGGTTTTTGAGAGGGTGGTCATTTTAGGTAGGTATTTATAAGTATACTTTCAATGTAATTTCGAGAAGGAAAGATAGGTTGAGGCCAGAATTTCCCAATATAAATCGGTATTCAAGTCTATAATTTTGAATTTTGAGCCGAAAATGGTCTCAAACGATAGGGTTAGACGGCCAAACGCAGGATGCTCATAACAAGCCTCATGCAAAATTTCGTGGCAATAGTGTTAACAGAACTATAGAAAATTCAATTGGAATATTGAAAGAAGAATCTTCATATTTCCATAACAGGATATCCGATTCAGGTAAAAGTCATTTTGTGAATGAAAATCTATACACCTACTGAATGTTCATGCAAAATTTCAAGAGGATCACGTCATCAGAACCATGGAATTAATTTTTTTATATTTTTCACTACATATTTCATTTTCTGAATAATTTCTAGGATATAATTCGGATTGTTCTGAGATTTTGCATTTATACATAAAATATATATACTCAAATCCCATATTTAATTTTGAGGTAATAGTCTCATTGCCCCACCAATTAACGAGCGCTCAAAAGCTCCTATTCAGGGCTTTTCTAAATTTTTTTTGGAATAATTTCATTTATAATACCTAAGTAAATCTGTATACAAGCGTTGAATACATTTTATTCGCGGTCGAAGATCGTCCTACGCTTGGTTTAGGCTGCTGAGTTATTACTTATATCTGATTTTTGTTTATTTTGAGCATTTCTATCGAAATCGAATCATATAAAATTAATTAATGACATAAACTCCATAGGCTATACCCACATCTCGTCAAAATAATAAACTGAATTAGACCAATGGAACGAATGAATACTACCTATAGCTTACAAGATTCAGGTAGACTAGATTCAGGTTAGAAGTCGAAAAGATTTATGATCCCCACCTGGTCTTAGAAATTTGAGATTATTAGATTGGGAATTTAATTATTACAATGTCTCTTATTATGTTATCTAGCTGAGATCGATAAAGTTGTGGATGATAATTACATATATGATCGTATCGACCTTTTTTCAGAAGAAAATAAATCAGGGCAAACATGATTTATCTGTTTTTTTATCAGCGATAAGTGTACTTTCTATTTAAATATCATTAGATTTATGATTCATCAAGGACAAATGCGAAAAATTGCTCTTTATTGCTTCCATAATTAGTGTGATTTCTATTTGAAGAGATGAATCTGCAAAAATTCTACAAAAGACTGCAAAAGCTTCAACAGCAGTCAGCAGATTAGTACCTACATGGTGTTTTGGTTTTTAATTTCTGGTAAATGTCTATACTTATTGATTGTTATTTGCTCTAGTTCACTGATTTTTATCTGCATAGAATGACTCATCTCTGGGAATATAGGCAAATCAAGCTAAGCGATACGCCCTTTGGTGAAGATTTGAGTAACCTTTAATATTTACATGATTCTTTCATTTTGCATTGTGTTGTTATGAGAATATTTAACCCTTAGCTGCATGAATTTCAAAATTTTTTTAGAAAATTAATAAGAAAATCAGTGAATTGTTGAGACCCAAAATGTTCGAAAAAAAATGTTTGAAAAAATTCATATTACTTTTTTTTTCTCCAAAAGAGAGGGGGATTCATTTGTATCAAATATGATATATTATGCATTGAGGAGAAGGTACAATATTAGTACTGAGAAGTCTCGACTCATGATTTAATTTCAATTTTGAAAACAGTAACATCTTCTTATATTTTCTTTTCGGGTTGACGAAATGAATAATATGTATTGAAAAAAATCTATTGGTGAAAATCATAAAAACAGTCATCTTTTTCATTTTGCAGCCTTTCCTCGAACGGATTAGTTTTTCTATTTCTTTTTTTCTACTGATAACTTTTTCACTACTGATTACTCGTTTTGGAGCGATACTTGATGGTGCCTCCAAAGATGTTACAGTTTTCGAAGTGCTAGGCATCTCAGAGAAAATTTCCGGAGGAACTTCGTCAGGTATCTCAATCTCGTCCGAGTCATAAATGGAAATAAGTCATCTTCACTCTCATAAGACATATCCATCAATTTATATACATCTTCTTCAGTCAGCGGCTTCTTCTTTCCATTCTTTTTTACAAGATATGTATAGAACTCCATGATCTGTGTAAAAGAATGATGTTCTCTATAGTTCACAAGATGGAACAGGACTTCATGATGTATCACATATGATATCGAACAAATATGTAATTTTCAAAATCTTCCTGGTATCAAATACTGTAACTGACTGAATAAAACAAAAACACGCACCTCAAGAAATAACAGATGAATTTTCTCTAAAGAATTTCGTGAACATACGCTTTGAAAAAAATCTTTGAAATTCACCACTCTTTCATAACCGCTGACCATTCCTCATTGGACACTCTCGAAGTTGAATAACGAACGTACACAAACCAAATATATAAATATGTTGGAATGCATATTGTCTCAAATATGTTACAGCATAAAACTCGTAAACTCATTCATAGATGTCCGTAGCAGTATCATAAATACGATATATCAAATATGATACGCTCTGCAGTTAAGGGTTTTAACCTTATTTCTAATTTTTTAAGTATAATTCATTGAAATCGTTATTGTTCAGTTCCTCAGTGTTCTTCCTGAAAAAAAGATTTCCAAATAATATACACTTCCATGCCTTTTCTCAAGCTAGGGATAATTTGTGTTTGGGTAGAAGGGAAATCGAGGAGTAAAGTGACAAAGCGTTTATGGATCGACGAAAAGCCTGGCAACTGAAACTTAAAATCGGTAAACCCAGTCACGGAAATATGAAAGTTTCTCCTTCCATTTTTTAGAGACAATTATTTTTATCGAGGAAAGTACGGATTACACAAAACTTGTATAGTTAAATTAGATTTATGAGGTTGAACGTTCAAAGATTCCAGTTCATAACAGAGGTAGTTTTTGAGAAATACTGCTGTCCTACCAAAAATCTTCCCGTTGGATTCACTACCAAAAAGGAGGAACAACCGCAATGTTCTAGTTCTAGTAGGAAACTGAAAGTTTGAGACAAGGAAGTCTGAACAAAGAAAAATCCTTTGAAGAATGCTTTGTGAAGAAAAAAAGTACTGTTTGAATATAATAAAATGAAGTTAATTCAACAAAAAAATTGTTTTTTTCTTAATCTCCTCAACAGCCTTTTAACCTAATTCATCTTTCACTATGAAGAAATAAATTAACAAATGATGACACTCACCGTATTCACACAAATAAATATAATATACACAGTAATACACTCGTTCACTGTAGATTTCTGAAATTTTGCTATAGGTATTGATGAACAATAAAATTTCATTGAAGCAGATATATACATAAACAATACAACTGAATCCTTCCATGTCAATATTAGTAGTTTTTACGAATGCTCGCCGTGGCGCTGAATTCTTATTTCCAGAAGCCTATTGTATGACAGAACATTTTTCCGTATCACTGAATTTACATATATAATAGATAAATTTGTGGCAGAAGAGATCGAGTGCCAACATAATATAACAATAGAATGTAACCATAAATCTGGTAAATAGAATAAAACGAAAATTTGGTAAAACGTATGTAGAAAACACTTGAACTTATCATTCACAAGCAGAAATCTCTAGCCTGCGCTGAAAAAATCAATATTTTCAGACGCATATCCAGCTACACGAGTACTCTCATCATGTTTCTGTTTCCCTACAAGCTTACAGTAATAACCGTATCAATTTTCTGTACACATAACGTAATTTATTGCTTTCTGGACATGACATATTGTTTCGTGTTCATACATTATCCAATCCATCCATGAGTGTAATTAGCTAGCGCCAATAAATCATTCTGGTAATTCGCTCACAAGAGATCGTAAACTCACGGTGCATCTCTTGAGATTATCTGAACCAGTTTCCAGCAAACTCAACTAGTAATTGATTCTTTGAAGGTGTATAGACATTGGGAAGATTATTATTACCGAGAGTACTGTCTTGTTCTCCGAGGAGGTTATAATTAGTTAACCATCCACATCGCAGGAAAATAATACACGTAGTTTGCTTTATGATTGTTGGTACCCATGTGGAATTCGAGAATTCACGGTCGGGTTCAGAAAAATATGTTGTTCTGGAATTCAGCTGATTCGTTTGTGAATTGATTGAGTTTGTTTCAGTTTAGTAAGAAATGTAATAAAACACACTATGGATTATTTATATAATCTTCTGCGATCGATTTCGGAATTATCCCATCAAGCCAGCTGAAAGTATACAAATGTAGAACATGTATTTATTTGAGTGAAAGTAGGCAACTTACTGTCTTTGAATAAAATGAACATACATCGTTTAAAAACATTCAAAATGGTTTTCTATTGTCAGAATTGTAAAATTTGTTGATCTCTATATATAGAGTCAACCTTTATTCCGGTATATCTGCTCTTGCAGGAATGTCAACTGAATATGGAATTGTAGGATATGTGGGAAATGTGATATCTAATATTTGTTATTATAAGGTGATGTATTGATCTATCTTTGAAAGGACCCCGCACATTTGTATGAGAATTGGCTCCCGGTGGATTTGGCTGAAAATTTGATATGATGTTCTACTTATCCTTCTGATCAAATGTCTCTACAGTCACGAAGCTGAAAAATGCATACTTCTAGGAATTTTTAGCGATTTTGTATCCATTATGGCTTACGTATTACCGTTCACACAGAAATGTTTGAGAATATTCCGTGATTATTGAAAGCAGATTCTGTCAATTCGAAATATTTTCAACATTTCTGTGTGAACGTAATACGTAAGCCATAATGGATACAAAAAATCCTAAAAATCCTAGAAGTATGCATTTTTCAGCTTCGTGACTGTAGAGACATTTGATCAGAAGGATAAGTAGAACATCATATCAAATTTTCAGCCAAATCCACCGGGAGCCAATTCTCATACAAAATGTGCGGGGTCCTTTCAAAGATAGATCAATACATCACAGAAATGTTGAGAATATTCCGTGATTATTGAAAGCAGATTCTGTCAATTCGAAATATTTTCAAACATTTCTGTGTGAACGGTAATACGTAAGCCATAATGGATACAAAAAATCGCTAAAAACTCCTAGAAATATGCATTTTTCAGCTTCGTGACTCTGGAGACATTTGATTGGAAGGATTAGTAGAACACTCATACCAATTTTCAGCCAAATCCACCGGGAACCAATTCCATAATACGTAAGCCATAATGGATACAAAAAATCACTAAAAACTCCTAGAAGTATGCATTTTTCAGCTTCGTGACTGTTTAGACATTTGATCAGAAGGATTAGTAGAACATCATATCAAATTTTCAGCCAAATCCACCGGGAGCCAATTCCCATACAAAATGTGCGGGTTCTTTAAAATTTACTGTTGTTTTTAAGAATCTATGAGTTTGAAAATGCTCCTTCTGTTAAATTCTATATTATCATTAAGTAAAGTTGGTTGTCTTATTTTTTTAAATTTGTAATATGTATTATTTTATGGCAGTTATTTTCTTTATGAATATTTTCAGATTATTTCATGTGATATTATGCCCGGTATCGCTAAGATGTGTGCCTTAAGCGTAATGGGGTTGATTTCTTTTGTGTTAATTGAATCTTTTTTCTAAGTTACGAGTTGTCATTCCTATGTAAAATGAAGGGCAGTTTGTGCATGTTATCTCATAGACTCCGCTGGATTGTTCACGTTTAGATTTCATTTTATTATTGATCAGTATATTCGCTAATGTTCTATGTCGTTTACTCATTAGTGTATAATTGTATTTCTCTAGAATTTGGTTTAGTTTTTCATGAAGATCTTTGTAATATGGTGTTGATATAAAATGTTTCCTGATGGGTGTGCGGGGGTAGATCTTATCAAGAATTATTTTGCTCTTCATAGATGTTAGTATTTCGTCGATATATGATTTGGAATATTCAAATTCAAATCATATATCGACGAAATACTGATATCCATATGGCCATTCAAAATTTTTGTTCCTCAATATCTCAGACAAAACGACACCAATCGAAATGAAATGTTGCAACTATATGCAAGATACTCATACTTCATGCTTCATGCAAAATTTTGTGGCCATAGTTTAAATAAACAGAACCATAGAGAATTCAATTGGAATATTGAAAAAAAGATATTTCCATAAAAAATTATCCGATTCGAATGAAATTTATTTCATAAATAAAGATTGATACACTGAATGTTAATGCAGAGTTTTGTGGCCGAAGTGCTAACAATACCATAGAAAATTCAATTTCAATATTGAAAAGAAGAATCTTTATATTTCCATAAAAGGATATCCGATTCCATTTACTGCTTTTTCATATCGATAACTCAGTGAGTACTCTCACTCATGTTCACTCTAATGATGATTAATGCTTCGCGACCATATTCGAAATACGTGAGTTAATGATCATCTAATATCAAAAAACAGCAATCTTCTCTAATAACGAGCAGCGCATAATCAGAAAATTGAAAAAAACTCCGCCATAAGTGGTGGTACCAGTGTTCATACCTCAGGTTTACGTCTACACATCCTTATATTCGCCACGGCTGATTACAACTTATAAGTGCACCGATTATAGAATATTTAATAAATTTTTGTTCATTTGGAAAACTTTCAACGTCCTAGACAAATGCCCAAAAAACTTTCGCAACCTTGTACATTGATTCATCAGTCCGTCGAGTATAAGAACGAATATTAGACAGTCCTTCATTTATAGTGTTTCACACATTATTGATGTGTCTTATAATTAGAATTTCATCAAGAATGACTGGGAAACATGTTCATTTACTTTGAATGGTGTAATTGTCCTCCTCCTGCATAAAAAATAAAAATTCATCCACATATAGGTACAACGAATAAACCTGATGACTTCTGTAATGATAAATTCTTCTTCAAGAAGGAAGTTTTACCGATGTTGGTTTCCATATTATAGTTCGAAGCAAATTGAAATATTGTTTTTTCATTCCGCAAGTATCGCTTTTTATACCGATATATCTCAAGTAAGTACTTTCACCTAGTGATAAGTAATGTTCGACGACCATATTCGAAATACGTGCGTTAATGATCATCTAATATCAAAAAACCAATCTTCTCGAATAACGAGCACCGCATAATCAGAAAATTGAAAAAAAAATCCTAGCCGAAGAAACAATAATTTCCGTCTAGATTTTTTATAATCCTGTCATAAGCGGTGGTACCAGTGTGCATACCTCAGCTTTACTTCTTCTACATTCTTATATTCGCCACGACTGATTACAACTTAGTGCACCGATTATAAATATTGAAGAATTTTTAATTTATTTGGAAAACTTTCAACGTCCTATTGCTTGGATAAAAACATTTCCTAGACAAATGACCAAAAGAGCTTCGCAACCTTGTACATTGATTCATCAGCCCGTCGAGTATAAGCACGAATATAAGAAGGTCCTTCATTTATAGTGTTTCACACATTCTTGTGGCTTAATAATTAGAATTTCATCAAGAATGACTGATTAGCTTGTTTATTTACTTTCAATAGTGCAATAATTGTCCTAGAGTATAAAAAATTAAAAATTCATCAGAGTCATCCATATCTACAAGCGAATAAACTTGTTAACGTTTTCTAATGATAAATTCTTCAAAAACGAAGTTTTACCGATGTTGTTTTGCATCTTATAGTCGAAGCAAATCTAAATATTGTTTTTTCATTCCGCAAGTGCATTTATTGCGTTTTTATACCAATAACTCTCAAGTGAGTACTTTCACCACCTAATGATATAAGTAATGATTCGACGACCATATTCGAAATACGTGCGTTAATGATCATCAATATCAAAAAACAGCAATCTTCTCGAATAACGAGCTCCGCATAATCAGAAAATTGAAAAAAAAACTCCGAGCCGAAGAAACAATAATTTCCGTCTAGAGTTATAATCCTGCCATAAGGGGTGGTACATATACCTCAGCTTCATTTCTACACATTCTTATATTCGCCATGGCTGATTACAACTCATTATTGCACCGATTAAAGCATATTGAGACTTTCTTATTCATTTGGAAAACTTTCAACATCCTATTCTTTATAAATAAAACATTTCCCAGACAAATGCCCAAAAGACCTTCTCAACCTTGTACATCGATTCAGTACGTCGAGTATAAGCACCAATATAAGACGGTCCTTCTTTTGTAGTGTTTCACACATCATTGTGGTTTATAATTAGAATTTCATCAAGAATGACTGATAAATTTCTTTTTTTTACTTTGAATAGTGCAATTGTCCTAGAGCATAAAAATATTAAAATTCATCAGAGTCATCCACATCTACAGCGAATAAACTTGTCAACATTTTGTTATGATGAATTCTTCAAAAAGGAAGTTTTACCGATGTTAGTTTGCATCTTATAGTTCGAAGCAGATATGAATATTGTTTTTCCATTCCGCAAGTGCATTTACTGCTTTTTTATACCGATATCTCTCAAGTAAGTACTTTCACCTAATGATAAGTAATGATTCGACGACCATATTCGAAATACGTGCGTTAATGATCATCTAATATCAAAAAACAGCAATCTTCTCGAATAACGAGCACCGCATAATCAGAAAATTGAAAAAAAACTCCGAGCCGAAGAAACAATAGGTTTGTTCCAACAGCTAACTTTTGTACGGTAATTGACGGTCACGAAACTGTTAGTAATCGATCTTATGCGCATGTCTAAACTTTGACCGTACAAGAACCGTCCAAACAGTACTTGCTCCAGACCAGGGATCGAAATGACGATCACAAAACCGTTCCACTCACGGTCCCGAAGCAGGATGGAACAAAAACGAAACCGTTCTCAAACGATACATTTTCAGTTGGAACACATTTTTTATCTATTGCGCAGAATCCTGACAATCATTGTACGGTCAATTCTTGAGTTGGAACAACCTAATAATTTCCGTCTAGAGTTATAATCCTGCCATAAGCGGTGGTACCAGTGCGCATACCTCAGCTTTACTTCTACACATTCTTATATTCGCCACGGCTGATTACAACTTATTAGTGCGCCGATTATAAATATTGAAGAATTTTTAAATCATTTGGAAAATTTCCAACGTCCTGTTTCTTGGATATAGAACATTTCCAGACAAATGCCCAAAAGACCTTCTCAACCTTGTACATCATTCAGTGCGCCGAGTATAAGCACCAATATAAGACAGTCCTTCATTTATAGTGTTTCACACATTATTGTGGCTTATAATTGAATTTCATCAAGAATGACTGATAAACATGTTCATTCACTATGAATGGTGCAATTGTCCTCGAGCATAAAAAATTAAAAATTCTTCAGAGCTATCCACATCAACAGCGAATAAACTTGTTAACATTTTGTTATGATTAATTCTTCAAAAAGGAGTTTTACCGATGTTAGTTTGCATCTTATAGTTCGAAGCAGATGAATATTGTTTTTCTATTCCGCAAGTGCATTTACTGCTTTTTTATACCGATATCTCCCAAGTGAGTACTTTCACCTAATGAAAAGTAATGATTCGACGACCATATTCGAAATACGTGCGTTAATGATCATCTAATATCAAAAAACAAAAATCTTCTAGAATAACGAGCACCGCCTAATCAGAAAATTGAAAAAAAACTCCGAGCCGAAGAAACAATAATTTCCGTCTAAAGTTATAATCCTACCATAAGCGGTGGTACCAGTGCGCATACCTCAGCTTTACTTCTACACATTCTTATATTCGCCACGGCTGATTACAACTTATTAGTGCACCGATTATAGAATATTGAAAAAATTTTTATTCATTCGTAAAACTTTAAACGTCTTATTTCTTGGATATAAAACATTTCCCAGACAAATGTCTAAAAAACCTTCGCAAACTAGTACATTTATACATCAGTCCGTCGAGTATAAGCACGAATATAAGACAGTCCACATTATTGTGGCTAATGAATTAATTAGAATTTAAACAAGATTGACTGATATTTTGTTTATTTACTTTGAATGGTGCAATTGTCCTCGAGCATAAAAAATAAGAAATTCATCAGAGTTATCCACATCTACAGCGAATAAACTTGTCAACGTTCTGTACCTAATGATAAATTCTTCAAAAATGAAGTTTACCCGATGTTGGTTTGCATCTTATAGTTCGCAGCATATCTAAATATTGTTTTTCTATTCCGTAAGTGCATTTACTGTTTTTTTTTACCGATATCTCTCAAGTGAGTACTTTCACCTAATGATAAGTAATGATCCGATGACCATATTCAAAATACGTGCGTTAATGATCATCTAATATCAAAAAACAGCAATCTTCTCGAATAACGAGCACCGCATAATCAGAAAATTGAAAAAAAATTCCTAGCCGAAGAAACAATAATTTCCGTCTAGAGTTTTTATAATCCTGCCATAAGCGGTGGTACCAGCGTGCATACCTCAGCTTTACTTCTACACATTCTTATATTCGCTACGACTGATTACAACTTATTAGTGCGCCGATTATAAAGTTCGCAGATCCTCAAAGAACTCCTGAAATATAATTATGCAGCACACTTTTTTGCAATTTTAATGGTGTTCGCCTGTAGGACATAGACGGCCAGAACGAGAGGTACCTTGCAGAGATATTGCCGACCTCTTGCAGTTCGCTTGTACGACTTTGCCAATTGGACTCGCAGACCACCCAAGTTTGCGCACTGCTGTGACATACGTTAAATTATATCATTAGGCTGAACAGACAGACCGTGGCTGTGATTACGAGGGCTAGCTGGAATGAATGCAGTGATTCCATGATGGAATAGTTATTTCACAACGACTGCTGAAGAATATAGCTCTTATTATTGCGATAAAAGAGCATGATGGAAACTTTGTTGGATATTACAATCATCTTAATTTCAACCTTTTAACATTTCGAAGAAATTCAAACTCATGGACATTTTTTCTACTTTTATCTCATTGTCAAACTTATATACAACAATGAATGAAATTCATGCGTTTAACAGTAACGCAGGCATAATATAAATAATGAAAGCGGAGAATAATATTATCGATATAAAATCAACCAATATTAAACCCACACTTCGGAACTAATCCCGTCAACGAACAAAGAACATGCATAGTGGTAATATCAAACAGAGCATCCATAGATAGCTATTTCGCCCTATTTGGGGCTCATCAGTATGGTTTACGACGAAGAAACGAGCGTTTCCACTTCATCGACTGAAGGTAAAAATCCACAAAGTTGGACTGCCACCAGTTCGTATGAAAAACGGATGAACATCTCGCGACTTCGTTCAACGTTCATGCATTGGAGGTAGGTGTTCGTAAGGATCCCAAGAGATGGCGTCTTGTTTCTGTTATTCTCAGAACTGGGCAACATTTCTTCAAGTAAGGGAACCTAGAATGCCTTTCAAACGGAGCTCCTCCATACTGATGAGCCCCAAATAGGGCGAAATAGCTATCTATGGATGCTCTGTTTGATATTACCACTATGCATGTTCTTTGTTCGTTGACGGGATTAGTTCCGAAGTGTGGGTTTAATATTGGTTGATTTTATATCGATTAATATTATTCTCCGCTTCATTATTTATATTATGCCTGCGTTACTGTTAACGCATGATTTTCATTCATTATTATTATCACCACGTCTGGTTTACGACGAAGAAACGAGCGTTTCCACTTCATCGACTGAAGGTAAAAATCCACAAAGTTGGACTGCCACCAGTTCGCATGAAAAACGGATAAACGTCTCGCGACTTCGTTCAACGTTCATGCATTGGAGGTAGGTGTTCGTAAGGATCCCAAGAGATGGCGTCTTGTTTCTGTTATTCTCAGAACTGGGCAACATTTCTTCAAGTAAGGGAACCTAGAATGCCTTTCAAACGGAGCTCCTCCATACTGATGAGCCCCAAATAGGGCGAAATAGCTATCTATGGATGCTCTGTTGATATTACCACTATGCATGTTCTTTGTTCGTTGACGGGATTAGTTCCGAAGTGTGGGTTTAATATTGGTTGATTTTATATCGATTAATATTATTCTCCGCTTTCATTATTTATATTATGCCTGCGTTACTGTTAAACGCATGAATTTTCATTCATTATTATTATCACCACGTCTGGTTTACGACGAAGAAACGAGCGTTTCCACTTCATCGACTGAAGGTAAAAATCCACAAAGTTGGACTGCCACCAGTTCGTATGAAAAACGGATAAACATCTCGCGACTTCGTTCAACGTTCATGCATTGGAGGTAGGTGTTCGTAGGATCCCAAGAGATGGCGTCTTGTTTCTGTTATTCTCAGAACTGGGCAACATTTCTTCAAGTAAGGGAACCTAGAATGCCTTTCAAACGGAGCTCCTCCATACTGATGAGCCCCAAATAGGGCGAAATAGCTATCTATGGATGCTCTGTTTGATATTACCACTATGCATGTTCTTTGTTCGTTGACGGGATTAGTTCCGAAGTGTGGGTTTAATATTGGTTGATTTTATATCGATTAATATTATTCTCCGCTTTCATTATTTATATTATGCCTGCGTTACTGTTAAACGCATGAATTTTCATTCATTATTATTATCACCACGTCTGTTTACGACGAAGAAACGAGCGTTTCCACTTCATCGACTGAAGGTAAAAATCCACAAAGTTGGACTGCCACCAGTTCGCATGAAAAACGGATAAACGTCTCGCGACTTCGTTCAACGTTCATGCATTGGAGGTAGGTGTTCGTAAGGATCCCAAGAGATGGCGTCTTGTTTCTGTTATTCTCAGAACTGGGCAACATTTCTTCAAGTAAGGGAACCTAGAATGCCTTTCAAACGGAGCTCCTCCATACTGATGAGCCCCAAATAGGGCGAAATAGCTATCTATGGATGCTCTGTTTGATATTACCACTATGCATGTTCTTTGTTCGTTGACGGGATTAGTTCCGAAGTGTGGGTTTAATATTGGTTGATTTTATATCGATTAATTATTCTCCGCTTTCATTACTTATATACAACAATTCTGATGTTTTCCATACAAAATGGATTTCCCCAAGACTGTTACATCAGGATATATTGAGAAATTCTCAGCCTACTGCAGAACCAACAAAATTTCAATGACAAAATATTATATTACTCATCATATTCTGCTTTTAATTGGATACATTTATCACATCAAACCTGCAATATCCCTATCTAAATGTTTTCTCTTGCTGTGCAAACTAGAAGTCCACAACTTTTATCACCTCCTCGTTGGAAGAATATTTACGACCTTTCAAACTTTTTTTCTGGTGAATAAGGGGGTGTTCTAGTAATTCTTCCCCAAATAAACGAATTTTTGCATGGCAACATGAGATTTTTCTGCTGGGGCGGTGTCCTGCAAAAACAGAACACTTTTGGATAGCTTTTTGCATCTTTTCTTTTTAATTTTTTTCGTCGATTGGTCAGTAATGTCGAATAGTAATCTCCAGTTATGTTCAAAAAATCAATCATGATTATACTCCATGGCAATCCCAAACAACTGAAGCAAGAACTTTTCCCGCAGGTGTTTGGACATAAAATTTCTTAGGTCTTAGAGAACCAAAGTGTCGCTATTTCATCGATTGTTGCTTTGTTTCTGGATCGTAAAAATGTTCCCAAGTCTCATCCCTAGTAAAAATTCGGTTTGAGAAATCTAGTTCCTTTTCAAATCGAGCACAGATCGAAAGCGATTCTTCTACCCTTGCACGCATTTGGTCAACTTTCAAAGATTTGGGTATTCTTTTTGGAGAAATTTTTCCCGCGTTGAAATTGGCGTGAACTATACGATGAACGCGTTCGTATGAAATATTTAGTGCTTCAGATATCCATTTTAGCCCAATTCGACGATCTGATAAAATCATGTCATGAACTTGCATCGATATTTTCGGGGACTGACACAGAAACTGGTCTTCCCTATCGGTCATCATCATCGATAAAAAAATTACCTCTTTTGAAGTTTGCAGTCTAATTTTTCACTGTCGCATACGAAGTACATTGATCATCAAGGGTATTAAGTATATCTTGGTGTATCTGCTTACCTCTTAACTTGGCGCTTTTAAATACAGGTACTTGATAGGTACTTGATAGGCTCGATAGGTACTCCCATTTTTCGATTTTTACAATTTCGGTGGAATTTTTTTCAGTTTATAACTTTCTAGAGACACTTCTAATAAGTTATTGTTCGTCGCAATGGTATCGCAATGTTTTGTTTATGAATGGAACTGGTCTAGGCTAACCAGATAGCAATACAGAATGTTACATAATAGTATACCACAACTTAAGAGGATGAATCGTATAATTTCAAGAAAAAAGGCCATATAAACATGGCTCTGCAAAAGATTCGTTACAGAGCTACAGAGTGTTGAAATTTCCAAAAAATATTGGTTTTTTCTCCATATCTCCTGCAGTTTTTGAGATTTTCAGTCAAAATTTGTTACGCGAGCTATTTTCGAGAGTTTTTATCACTACACTTCAGTCTCAGATGACGAGCTATCAAAATAAAAGCAAATTTTGGGCATACCATACCTTTCGAGTATTTCTATTTTTTTTATTTAGCGAATAACATACAACCGTACATAATTTTTTACTCGAAAACGGTTAGAGATACGAAAAAATTACAGGAGTCAAAAAAGTTTCTAAATTGAACATATCAAAAATTGATTTTACGCTGACCAGTGTCGTACCGCGAAAAAGTTTGATAGAGAAGAAGAGACATATGACTCTGGAAAAAACACCCTGTAGATTCTATTTAAGTTTTAAGATGTGCAATGATGGAGACTGTTGAAAATAGCTCGCATTCCAGATTTGGACAGAATATCTCAAAAACTGCAGCGGTTATGAAGAAAAAAACAATTTCTTTTGGAAATTTCAACACCCTGTCGCTCCGTAAGGAAGCTTTTACGGACCCATAAATATATAAATTTTTTTTCTTAAAATTACATGTAGATTCACCTCGTCAAGTTGTGACATACTATTATATTACACCCTGTATATCCTTGTATACAGGGTGTTTCCTAAACATGCGGCAAAAATTCAGGGGATTGTTCCTTGGACTATTCTAAGAATATTTTGTCCTTTGATGATTTTTGAAAAACCTCTTTGTTTCGAAGATACAGGGGAAACAATATTTTAGATAATAACATTTTATAATGAAAATTTAACTTAACCTACAAAAACTGTTGAAAATGACCACCTCTAGCCAGTGTATAGCGATTCATAATAGTCAAAGATAAAATGTTAATTGCTAATACATCACAAAACGAATTCAAATGAAAACCGTGTTTAATCTGTATTCCTTTACCATCTGAACCAATCAATTTAAGTAAAAAACTGGCCGTTTTTAGTAATTGGAATGTTGTTAAACAAATTTGAAAATAAATTGTACCTATTTAGTAAACACAGTGCGGTACGCATTTTTATTTAAACTATTATTAATTTTAAAAATATGAAAAATGTTGTTCGCCCTGTATCTTCGAAACAAAGAGGTTTTTCAAAAATCATCAAAGGACAAAACATGCATAAAATAGTCCAAGGAACAACCCCTTGAATTTTTGCCGCATGTTTAGGAAACACCCTGTATAAATGAAAACTTTTTGGTTTGTCCTCGTACCTGCACCCATATCATATGAACTTAATTGAATAATGGCTTAGCTAATTGAATCGAATCGATACGTCTATCCGTTCATACTCGGAAGAATGATATCTAATGCGGGGTTTCTGCAAATCGTCAGGTATACCGTTGAGATATGTAATTGAATTACCTGCAGACCCGTTCTCATGTTATACGGATGAGATTTCAATTTGTGTTTTTCATTTACCCGCAGTATCGGTTTCAAGATTTATTTATTACCAGCGGTGCTTTCAGCTCAGCGGAGATGGAAATAATTTTCTAATTAAGGATCAGATTTCGTGTTCCTTCTTGATTGTGAGAAGTGAATAAAAATTTAAGGAAAGCCCTGAGCAGTGTTTTTTTGGGTGCTCGTTCATTGGTTGAGCAATAATGATGCTACTACATACCTCAAAATTTCTTGTACGACTTGAGATATGGCAGTATATGAATGCAAAATCTCAGCACGATCGGAATATATTCTGGAAATTATTCAGAAAATGGAAATAATGTAACAAATAAAAAAATCAAAAAAAATTCTATGGTTCTGATGATGTAATATTCTTGAAAATTAGCATGAACGTTCAGTATATCAATCTTCATCCACAAGATAAATTTCATCCTTATCGGATATATTGTTATAGAAATTAAAGGTTCTTTTTTTTCAATATTCCAATTGTATACAGGTTTGGAAATTCACATCTGAAATATACGATATACAATGCATCAGACAGAGAATTCTTCCCTCCAGTTGCACAGATGAATAGTCGAGACAATCACTTGCTGTCTTACTTCATTATTCTAGTCTTGTCTCTCTCTTATCGTTTAGAGGAGCGTTATTCTTTAGTATGGTAGGCAACAGTAAATACTTGAATCGAGTATTACGGGCAGCCTGACAAATTAAAAATTCTATACATGTAGTGCGGGTTACCTCCCATACTGCGATAAGAAAGAGACAAGACTAGATTATTGCAGTAAGACAGTTGAATTCATTCAGTTATCGCACTTGATTATCTCGCTATTTATCTGTGCAACTGGAGGAAAGAATCTCTGTCTGATGCATTGTATATCGTATGTTTTCGATGTGAATTTCCAAATCGGTATATGGTTCTGATTACACAAAATTTGCATGGGGTTTAGTAGGTATTGGTATAGGTATCTTACATGCGGCCGCAAAATTTCATTTCGATTGGTTTTGTTTTGTCTAAGATATTGAGGAACAAACATTTTGACTGTGCGATTTGGCTGGTTAACGAACTCAACCGTGGCATTTGGAAACCGATCTCACCCTGAAGAGCTCAAGCTCTAGGACAATCCCTCCGAAAGTTATCGTGCTAACGACCGGACGGACCCACGGACAGAATTCAATTGGCCACTGATGAGTCGTCATCATGGAGTCGAATCCTATCTTTTGGGACCATTTTCAGCCCAGACTTCGAAAATTATATATATCAGTTAGGAAAAACGATTTAACACTTGTTTAAGTGGCACTATAAGAGGGTGTCTCAAATTACGCGTTTTTTAGAATGAATAAAATATACTGTCTTCATTTTCGAAAATTATTTAAGTATAAGTGATTGACATGTCAGTTATGAAAATTATATAAGTACGAAAAATTACACCTGCTGAATGGCTTCAGTTTGTAGCTCTTTTGTTAAAAGATTTATTGACATTTTGACATGATTACTAATGACGTTAATAATTTTGTCATTTAATTCAGGAATCATTCGTGAATTTTCATCACCCCAGCTAGATACGATACTTTTGTTTAGCCACTAATTCTGATCGTTCTGAGATTTACATTCATATTCATATTCTTAACATGAATCTCGAGTCCTATACAAAATTTTGAGGTAATAGCATTATTGCTCCACCAATAAACGAGCGCTCAATAGCACCTGCTCAGGGTTTTTCTGAAATTTTTCATTATATGATATCTATTTCGACAAATTCAGTTCAACTTTCCACGTTAGTTATTTCAATTGTGGATAAAAATCTGCTATTGAGAAAGAGTCGTATGATATGGATATATCTATGTAAGTAATTAAGATTATTATAAATATACGATTTACGATATATTTCATTTGACACATTCCTTCTCTCAATTTAAATTATGATCAAATGGACACTTCTTTATTTATTACGTTTTTTCGAGAAAAATTAGAATTCTATAAGAGGTGTAATGGATGTAGAATAAAATCTCAATTTTATCATCGAGTTTGAAAATACTGATAATTTTTCAACTAAATTTTTTCATTAAAATCAAAATTAAATCAAAAATATAAATTTTAGGGACATCTATGATTGACTCCTTCAGCTAATTTGTAGAATTTAATCTGAAAAAAAAGGAATCTGTTATCTCTAGATCAATTAGCATCTGCTGCCATCTGATGGAATTAAAGCAAATATGATTTCCAAGAACTCTGTAAATAAGGAAGAAATCTAAAAACTTAGTTAGATTTCTTCTTTATTGAGAAGAAATCTATTTGCTTAGTTAGATTTCTTCTTTAGTACATACAGTCACGGCCGATAGAGGGCCCAGCGATGGTATTCCGCAATAGAAATAGTTACAATTATTTCAATTATTTTTTTACAGCACATTATGATATATTTCCAAATAGATGAATAGTCATTGATCTTCAAATATAAATATGGTAAATTTGAAGCTAATCGGGAAAAATTCAGTCAAATGAAATGAAAATTCTATGGTTATGAAAAACTCATTTCATCTGTGACTGTGAATGACATACTCGATTCGACCGTTGGAAAGTTATGTTTGAAAATTGAAATTCTATTTATGTTTTGTGTCTAAAAGTCTAGAAATTTGAGAATTGAGAATATTAAAGAACAATTGGTACTTAGTGGAACTTTGCCTTATTAACTATATTCAGTAAGTAGCCATCAATCAGTATTTCCAAGTTTTAAAGCACTAGCCGAATAAAACATACAATTTTCATCAAGATGCATTATATCTCACTTTTTAAAATAAAGCTCCTCACCTGTGATTGATAAAAGAAATAAGAATTACAACATAATGTACAACTTTGTATATCTCTTATTTTCATTATGGTTTGCAAGAACCATTAGAATTTTCCCATTTTTGAAACAGTTCAATTAAGAGATGTAAACAGATACGAGTATAAGTAACAATCAAATTTGATTAATGTTCGTGAGTGAATTATCACTGAACCTATGTTATTACTATTGTAGTTTCGACAACAATTAGAAATTATCGTACCTCTTTCGTTTGAGGTTCAAAAATATCTATTCTGTTTTGAACTATTTTTGGAAAATGAAAACAGAAATGGTCTTTCTTGTTTGGTCATTTTAGCTCTCGTAATATGTGCCACTCGAAGTTCGTGCTTTTAAGGTTGAAAACTAGCTAGTTCTGTCTGGTGCTTCAAACCTCAAAACGTTAAGCTTCAGTGTTTCATACCACTAGGCATTCAAAGATATGGGTTGGTTTGGTATGTCCTAGTGTATTAATATTATACCATTAATAGATTTGTGTATTCTCCAGAATTTTTCACAATGCCTAGAACTAGACAAGTGAAAAATCTTAAGGAGTCGATGGACGAGAGCATGGATTTTTTTCAACAATATAAGTCAGTATGTAAGTAATAATTTTTATTATTTACTATTATCGCATCGTGCCATCTGATATAACTAAACCAATGTTTATATATTCCCACAGATTTTCAAGAGAAAAAAAAGTTAATGAAACAGAAGGAAGACTTATTACAAAACTTCAGATTATTGAGTAAACAGCATAGGCTTCTGATACCCGCTTCAATTGGAAACAAGACACTGCATGAGTTGGTATGTATAGAAATAAATTCCAAGAAAACTACATATAAAATTTTCTGATAGAGTTATTGATGAATTTTTATTTTTCAGCGACAAAAAAGTAATTGGCAAACATTTTCTGCTTCACATATGTCAACCCTCTGTAGTACTGGACCATCAATGCATTCAAAAGGAGAACTATCTAAAAAGAAAACTTCGGACGATGGTGAGTCAAAATCTCATTTTGAAATCAGACTGTGTATACGATAATTATACCTGCAAAACTTTTTCACATCGACTTTATCGATTTTATCAACATCAAGTCACATTCTTAATAGACTAAAATTATTTCGAAAGTTGTTATTTTCATTCCTTCCATCTTCACTAGCTGCTTATAAATCAGAATGTCCAAATTTGGATTAAAAATGGTTTTACTAGTAAAGTGATTTGTGATCTTCAGTTTAAAACAATTCTGCGGAATTTTCAAAATTTGTTTATATTGCTTTCCATAATTTCAGCTTATTATGAGCCATATATTAGATGTACTTGTGATAAACTATGACTTTCAAGGAATATGACTTAAATCGAGTTTGAGATGTTTAGAAGAATGTAACATATTATTATCTTATTATATCTGCTTTAGATGTAGAGTAATAAAAGACTTTTTCCTCTCAAATTATCTTAGACATCAAACTCGATATACATAGGAGAAACACCTTATAGACTTGCTTTACTTCTAGAAATCTTTGTATCTGTTCCTTTGAGATATCAAAATGTTAGTGCTTGCAACAGTTATTGCCTTTTATCTTCATGCTTTTTTAGAGCAAATCGTTGTTGTTAAACCTCTGTAAAACTAAATTTTTTTTTACTCATCACGTTTTGTTTTTATTCAGTGCTTAAAGAATTAAAGAAACTTTTTTTTCATAATATATTTGCATATTTTGAAAATGTCAGGGCATAAAGTAAATACATTATACATTTCGAAAAAAATTGACAGAAAAAAGGTCTAGGAATTTTTCAACAACTTTGAAATGCGTAATATTATATGGTTTCACTTTCTAGTTTTTTTTATAGTTTGGCAGTGGAGATCACTCTATATCTAAAACTTAAAGAATTTTTTAATGGAATCATTTTGGCTCAACTTGTGCACACTATCATTGAATTATACAGGGTGTTTCGAAAAAAAATTGATCCCCTCTCTAGGGAATATAGAAAACCAAAAAATAATTTGGGTTTGTTCAGTAAAACTGGGACTGAAAAAATAAATTCATAAAATATTTAGTTATGTTATTGATATGACTGTCAGTTCAGATCCTAAACCTGATGTGTTCGTTAACCTGGGTCCGTGAATCTAGTAGATCACGTGACCCAATGGATCGAGTTAGTAACCCTGAGTTGGTTTTCGAAAACGCCTTTATATTAAAAAAGTTATGTTCAATACTTACTAGGTACGAACCCTGTAAGTGGCGCCCCCTATGGGAGTCAGACATTTAAACAAATTCATTGGATTTATCAGCATCTAAAACATATTCGTATAAAATTTCATTGTAATGTTGACAGGAGTTTCGGCATAATCTTAAAAGAAGTTAATAATTTTTTTTCTTGAATACGGATGGCGCCACGAAAATATTTTACGGAACAAACTTCAATTATTTTTCGGTTTTCTAAGTACCCTTTTTTTCAAACACCCTGCTGTATGTACTAAAGAGTTTTCCAATAAGAGGTGTTATTTTGATATTCAAAGACAAATACCATTTTTCAATATAAATGATCGGATGTTCATTTCATTATAAAGAACAAGTTAGGTCGTTAATAGTGGAAAATAACATCAGGCAAATGACCACCACGACCGCACTTACAGGACCATATTCTTTTAATGAAAATTTCCATAACCAAATCGCAAAGTGGCTGCCCCATGTCCTCGATAACCTCACGAATTCCATCTTTGAGGTCTTGAATCGACACTGGGTAATAGTAGTATTTAAATTACTAGATCTCGGTGGCCAATTGTGATCACCTCTTCTAGAGATAACACTTGTGCTTGTGTGGCACGTAGCGCCGTCTTGTTCTGAGTAAACGTTGTCCAGATCAGTAGTATTCAATTTCGGTAATAAAAAATCATTAATTCCAAAGAACGACGAGGAATGGACAAACAACACAATATTCTCGGCTGTTCTTGAGCGACGTGCACGGGTTTTATTCTTTACATCACTAACTTGTCCCAACAGTCGAATATTTCCACCAATTTCTTTATTGCGGTCCGACAAGGTGCTTCACGACGACCCAAAAATGTTCGAGTTTTATGAACCGTCTCTGCCAAATTTTCACCATTTTTATAGTGCATTTTAATAATTTCAATGCGTTCTTGAAGCGTGTATCGTTCCATTTCTTATAGTATTCGTTTTGAGGAGTTTTGTGCTCCTGAGCTGTTCCAGTGCTTGTGGCAAGCCGTATTTCGAGCTTTTGAGTTACTCAGGAGCACGAAATATCTCAAAACGAATAGGCTATTTATTAATAGAGAGTTGAAATGCTGGACTATAGTACATTCACGAAAGGTTGAGCCGTCGGTTGGCTATGGAAATTTGGCATATTCCACTGTGTATATTAAAATTTCAGGTTATGTTCTTCATTTTCCTGTCAGATTGGTGCGCAATGTTGTCAATATTGCATAGAGTTGTCTGACAACTCGAAAGCTCGTCAAAAGAGGCCGGGTACATTCGCAACGTTGACTTTATTTTACGTTATGACAGCAAATACTGCCAACTTCAGATAAATAAAAGAACGCCTACTATGTGCTCAACCTTTCGTGAACGGACTATAGATGTAAACGTTACAATTGACATGTGCTCATGCGCACTCGTCAGTTTCTTACGTTCACGCTTGGGCCGGCTTTACGTGCGACGTAATTCGTAAACTAGCGTCCGAAAGTCGAACGAATCCGACCATAGAGATAGAATAGATCTCTATGAATCCGACCGATGAAGGGCGAATGCTGGAATTTTGAAATGAATTGCTTCTAACCTTAAAAATTTAAAAATAATCTAGTAGCTGAAACTTTGTTTTGAGAACAGGATTAATTAACTTTTTACTTAATATCTTCCTTATTATTTATAAACTGTGATTTTGCATTTTTCTGAGAAGTGTTGAATTTTTTCAATGCAATACTTCTGTTACGAGATTGCATATAAGTACCAAGAACTAATATATTATTTCGATAAGTTACAAATGTGGAATTTTCCTTTCAAATGAGAGTGATATTTACATACAAGCAACTCATTTGTGATGATTTCCTCTAAAATTCCTGCTTTCGGCAAGAACTCAAGTTATAAAAAATTATTTTCATTATTATTCATTTTGAAATTCGAATGTAATGAAGGAATCCTACAAATATATGTTCACCTCATCAATTTGTTTATAGGAAACAGACAATCTGAATCGCTAATATCAGAAACTTTCTGTCAGAATACAACAAAAAGAAATAATAGGTTAGCTTTAGCCTCTAAAATGGTTTGCCGTACGTACGTATGGCAGCACTTCAACTCTATTTTTACTTCAAGACGTAAACGTTATATTTGACTGTTTTTCTCACGTCTACGTCCACGTTCGGGCTTACGTGCTGCGCGCACTTCAACTCTCTAATAGCGTAGTTTCTACTTGTCAAATGTCAAAAAATGACAGCTTCAAACGTGACATCTACCGAAATAGCGGGATATTCAAAATAATACCTCTTATTGGAAAACCCTTAAGAAAGCAATAAGTAGTTTTGTTGTTAACACTCCATTCATCATTTACTTACTAACTGGGTTGGGCCATTCCTTCAGGATACCTGACATCTGACTCCAGAACTGATACTTCAGGTGGAACAAGATCGTCGAGGGCAAGTAGACGTACCCGGTCAGCTTCACAAAGTTCTCTCAGACAATCATCAAGAATCAGATCGGAATCAAGAGGTACTGCACATGGGAAATCTGCAATAAAAAAACCAACACGAAAATCCAGATCAGTGTCCAGAACCTCCAATCACCAAGCTAATAAGTTCAAGACTCCATTAAATACCAAGACATTGAGTAATCTAGGAATGGTCACACCAAAGGTAAAATTATGATACACAATAATAATAGTTATTTATCTACCAGGTTATTAATGACAGCGACTAATGTTCAATCAAGATATTTTAAGGCATGAGTGGAACGAACGCCCATCAGTCGCAAGATTAGTAAACGAATTGATTACAAGATTTTTTCGTCGACCTCATTATGGACTGAGAATGAATTTTTTATTGAAATACGTTTTTTTTTGCACAAGACATACATTTGACATAATAAAATTTCTATATTCCAGTAGAATTTTGACATTAGTCGTATTGCTTCTGAATGCTTTGTGTCCAATTGTCTTTTACCACATTACATTAAAATGGGACATTAATGTTCCATTTCATAACCATAAAACTCACCTTTTATTTGGAGGTCAAAGAAAAAAAATGTTCATGTATAGATCTCAATGATTGGTTATATTGAGAGAATATTCAATGTGTGTAATTTTTCAATGAAAAATCATATCAAACGTGGGTTGAATTGAAAAGGAATTGAAAAAATCATGCATACTTTGTCTTAACGTGTATAAACTTGTTTATCCACGACTATTTTATAATCTACCTATAATAAGTCTGTTTGCTTGGCTATAATAATACCCATTAATCACTAGTCAAGAATGAGTCATTATTCACTCCGGCAGATGCTTCATAGATTCAGCTTTAAAATTATATTCTTCAAAATAATATTCCTTAAGTATTCTGAAGTACTCCAACTGACAAATATGGTTATACCTTGTCAATTGAGGACCAAATATACTTTCATTTCATCAATTGAAGCAATTTTCCTTAGAAAATATACAATGACAAGTTCTCCAAAAATGTTTCATGTGTCCACTTGATTATTTCCACACTTGTAATAGAAGGGTTCTGTCACGCTCGCAAAATCTTCAAGAAATTTATTGAGTTAGCCTAAACTTCACCTCGTGAATAATAGACAACATTTTCAAATATCTGCTGAGCTGATTAAAATGGCATTTTTCTCTAGATAAAACCAAACACACCATCGGTTGTTTTAAGACGGCCACAAATGGGCGAAGTAGCAATTTCTCTACAGGGAAGTCCATTAATGACTACTGCAATGGTATCTGAGACAACTGCTAATGTTAACATACCTTTGGGTGATGGACGAATGATTAACATTCAACCAATGAAAGGACTGAGACGTTCAGAAATTCCAGATCTAGATCCTGAAATACAACGACAACTGAAAACTCTCAGAGATAATTTGGATAAAGTGTGTCAGTTTTCTTTAGCGAAATAACTTCTTTTGTTGGATAAGTTTTTATTATTATTAAACTATATTTTTTATGAATAGTTTGTTATGTACTTTCCCGCTATTCCTTTGTACATTGCAGGATGCCAATGTTGACAAACCTAGGGCTACAGCAGTATCAAGACCTCACAGAAGGTACCAACTACCAATTATAAAGTTAAATGCATCAATTGGCAGGACAACGACGATCCTGAGGTTATTGCAAATTGAATTATTTTATACAGGTTCGGAAATTAACATCTAGAACATACGATATTCAATGCATTACAGAGAGTATTTTGCCGTGCAGTTGGATAGTCGAATACTAGACAAATAACGTGCTACGTTTCGCTTTCGCTTGACGCGATGGATGGTTCAATGAACAAATAATATGGTTGTCTCTCTCAAGTGTACTAACACGGTTAGTCCGACGCATTGAGTCCTCAAGCCTCAATTACACTCAGCCCCTGCTACTGCTGCTCGCGTTGTCGGCAATAATTCCCGAAATACTTCTGCAGCGGTATCTAAGTGAGCATTTACACTCTGCCGCAACCAACATAGTTAAATTTACACAGCTGTTCACGCTGCCGGTTCTTTGACTTCCGTACGAAAAACCGCCAATTAAGGGAGTATAGAGCAGCACGAGTGGCAGTGTGAGGTAGCAGGGATGTGTAGTGATAACATTCTCGCGCTGCCCACTTCCCTGCAGTACTCTGCAATCAGAAATTGTAAATTATTTCCTGATTTTTCAATTTGAAAAAATAAAATAGAAGGGTGCATGACGTAGAGGGTGAGAAACATCAAATTCAAAAAAGCTTAGCATAAATTGTATTAAAAACCAACGTGCTAGGATTTTCCTTAATAATTCTTAATTCGTATAAGAATTATTGACGAGTTAGGTTTCTTTTTTGACACGCTGTATACAGGTTTTTTAATAATAAAACAGAATCACCAATTCTACTTTTAGCCACTTTGTTGGATAGGTAATCAAATGACTTTTCACTTGATGTATCAACCCATAAATTCCCATTTAAAAAACTCAAGTAGAGGGGGTGCGAGTTGTAAAAGGTGAGAAAAATCAAATTCAGAAAATCATAAGATAAGTTGCTTTTGGAATTAAAAATCGACTGGTGCGAGAATTTTCCTTAATAATACTTCGTACAAGATTTATTGACGAGTGACGTTACTTTTTTGGCCACCTGTATGTTTGTTTTGACTCACCATCCAAGTGTGAGCCGCTTTCATCGGTGAATTTTACCTGTACGTTCAAATGTTCAAAAAAGCTAAAATAAACAATATTTGGTAGAAATATGACCAACCAAGCGCAAATGCACTAATGGTAACATTAATTTAGTTATACAATGAGCTTATTTTACCTCTGCACTCATAATTCCATAGTAAAATTGTTTTTCAGTTCTTCATGGATTTGCTATTTTACACCACATTCAATGCTCGTGTTTCATCTGCCGTTTTCATTCGCTGGATTACAGTAGTTCTAGCTACATATTAATTTGCACCGGCTTAAATACGACAAAGAGAAGTGCTTCTATTAAATACTTCATACTTCTAAAAATGATTGATCACATATCTATTTATAAAGTCGATTTGAAAAGTTAGGACAAGCGAAAAAAGTAGTTCGATTTATGGTTTCAGCATAAGCTTCCTTGTTTGATAACTATTCAATAGAATATTTGTATAATTTGAAAGTGTGATATGTATTTGATATTAGAATAGAATAAGCTGTCCATGACCAAAGCATACATTTGAGGAAGGTATAGCAAACATATTACACATTCCGTGTTTTATTTATTTATCTGTACACTGGAAAACATGAAAATATTCATATATTGCATGGCAAGTCATAAAAAGGGAGGTTGCAGAAGATAGCTGACACTCTAAATATATCAAAGTAACGTGTGGAATTCATTTTCCATGAACACTCGGCAATAAGATCTTGCTCGCTAAACTGTTAGGATCAATGTCTCGATCTCAGTTCATGTCCCATAAATGATTAGTTTATTTGGCGACAATATTTGTTTATTCATAACAAACATAATCATAATTATTTAAACCACCTGAACCGAACATGATTTCGATCATGATTTCCAGATTCTCCTTACCAGCAAAATATCATAGATTTCATTTTTTAAGAAAAATTAAATGATTAAAAAAATGTATTTTGCACAAAATATTCAAACTTTCTGAATTAAAATCATTCAATCCCCACATAATTGTTACGTTTTATTCGAAGAAACTTATGTTGATTGGAAATAAACAAATATCCTACCGTCCAAAAATTTAATTTTATTCACAAAAAATTATAGCAAGCCCTGAGGTTCAATAGCATATACAGGATGTCCCAAAACTCGACGTCAACCCGAAACCGGGTGAAATGTCAAGTAATGCTGGTTGTCAGAAGATATGAAAAAAGATTTAAGTTGCATGATTTTAAAATGATAGGCATTTAAAAAAACACAGAAAATTCCACACCCTGTTGCCACAAATATCCACTTTTTCCAACTTTTTTTTGCTGTGTAACCCTGAATAATGCTTGTCTAAACTGTAATCACCGTAGTTCAATTCGCTTTCGATTGCCTGTGAATACACTTTTTCTTTAACTGCTTCCTAGTAAAAAAAGTCCAATAGATTCAAGTCCGGTCCCCGAGATAGGACCAGAACGGCTGATCCATCTTCCGGGAAAAAATGTTTCCAGAAAAAAAAATTTCCAGAGAAATTTTTTTAATTTCTCTGGAATTTTTCCCGGAAGATGGATCGGACGTTCTGGTCCAATCTCATGGCCGACCAGTTCACTGGACTTGAATATATTGGAAAGCTGTTTTTCAGGTTATATCGCGTCTGCTCACAGTGGACCAAAAGCAATTATCAACGTGATGATCCAGAGAGCTGTGTCGTCGAAATAAAAACTACTGTTTTCGTGGGTATGTTACAGATGAATAAACATGGATAGACCACTTCACTCCGGAGTGAAATTAGAAATGAGATGAGTGGACGTCAGCGTCAGAAGCTGGCAAACCACATCCAGAGTGACCAAAATAAGAGCAAGAGTCGGCTGGAAATGTAATAGTGTCCTTGTTTTAGGGCGAGCATCATGGAATTCTACTCACCTTGAAAAAGCCAAACCGTCGATATTACATATCGTTTTTAGTGCTTTTGAAAAAAGAAATCTCAAGAAACGGCTAGGAAAATATGCATTTCCATAAACACTATCATCAGTCATCACCAACTTACAGGATTTCGTCTTTGAATTATTTCATCATCTACCTGCTTCTCAAGATTCAGTATGTAGCTTTTATTATCTTTTTGTAAACCTGTGAAGGTAAGGCTGGAAACAAAAGCCTATTTTGAGGCTGAAATTGAGAATGATATTTTCAACATGAGTTCAATTTCCAAGGAAAATAAAGACTAAGGAGTTACAAATTACAAATTGGAACCAATCCACCTGTCAGCATTGAAATTTCAGCGTAAACCAAGTTTGAATTCTGCATTTCGCGGTCCATATGTTCATTATCAGTGAGAGGAAACCAAATTAAACATTTAGTCTTCTCAGAATATCCCCTGCCATGAATATGATCGCGAAAAAGTTTAATCAATTCCTTGAAATATCTATTCTACTAACAGTCGAAAAATTGATCATGCTTTTCAACATAAAAGTTGATTTTTCTCGAAAACGGTCTACTTTGGATTTTATGACCATAGTACCTCATTTTTTTTGTGTAGAAAACTTTGGCGGTTCAAATGAGCGTCTCGAAAACCGTTTTTTTCACTAGCGTTGAAAATCAAGATGACGAATCAGATGAAAATAAGAAACGTGGTTTCAGTGGAAAGAAGCTCATCGTAATGAATGATTCAGCTATTGGTTGAATGAATCCTAGAGCCTCAATCAAACTCAGCCTTCTGCGACAGTATCGAAGGCAGTAGAGCATTCACACCATAGACTAACTAAACGGAGAATAGATGAGACACTAGTAGAACAAGCTTCAACGCCATCTTTTTTTGTACAACATTACTAATTCGTGTGAAAAAAGCTCAATTGAAAAAAGGAATCTGTATCGTAAAGCTGCCTCAAAAAGAATTCTGTAGTGCACCTTTTGAATAGGTAGGTACACCCATATACAAGAGGCAAAAAGTTTTTTGAAATTCAATTTCCAAAAGGAAATCAGAAATGGATTCGTGCAAGTTATCGATGAGTGAGGAAATTTATTTTCATGAAAATAATACCTGCAACGAAATTTCATCTGATTTTCTTTTGGAATCGAGAAATGAGGATCAATAATCAAATTCTGAATAGAATAAAAATTTATTAACTGAAATAGGTATCACCAATTGAAAATACAGATTTATTTAATAATATCTAATCAATAAACTAATAATTGCATTGAAAACATTCTCAAAAATTAAAACTAATGAATTCAATAATACAAAATATGAGTATTTACCGACTAAACTTATTCAATACATGAAAAACTTTTTGAAAACTACGAGTATCTTAATTCTTATAGTTAACAGAATATCATGTAAATTTTATAATTACCTTCTTGCATCTCGATTTTCACATCCAATAACACAGCACGTCTTCACTCTTGCAGGCATATCGAAATTTATTATATTTCAAATAGAACGTGTCAAACCACTCCTGTGTCAGTTGACAATTCAAAGGTTTTTTGATAATAATGATTTTACATACTTACTAATTTCTCGATAGGATTTCCATGAATGCAACGACATCTAGCTATCAAATTGAAAATAATTTTTTCGTGTATTAGTCTCTCTCCTCCGACAGATGTCGCGGAATATACGAGTGGCTCATCTATTTTATTAGTTTGTCTATGATTCACACTCAGCTGCAACATTTCTCTCGCCGGTAATGACGTGAATACTGGAAATTGGGTATTTTGTAGTACAAATGTATGCATGTATTCAAATTTGTATGAACCTGCAGTTTATGTTATACAGGGCGTTTACTTTTAAAGTGGACAAACTTCGAGGGTTGATTATACAAGTGATTTGCAACAAAAAATATCATGTCATTAACACATGGTCGAAATGTGGACGGTTATTCTTCAATTTAACATTTCTCGATTTCAGGAAAATAGCTACCGAAGAGACCAGATCTTACGCCTTTGGATTTTTATGTCTAGAATACTCTGAAAGAGGAAGTATATCTAATTCGTTCTCAGACTCGGAAGGATATCTCATCAACATAATAAAATTGTGTTGTGCAGAAATGCGTCAGAAACGCTTGCTTTGTAGAATTGTAGATTCAGTACGAAAACGATGTGTCAAATGTAATGAAGAAAGAGCTTTATTTCTTCGTTATTATTTCGATTCAAGATGAATTAATGATTTTCATAAAACTACATTAAAATTAATCCCGAAGAGCTTCCAAATAGAGCAAATTTAGGTTCGGAATTTTTAGACTTTCTCGTTTTTATCATGTTAGCCATGATATTATAGCGGAGAATGAGCAGCTAGCACAAAAGTTGATATGTCATTCGAAAGTACACTAAATGAGGTATTTTTTACTGAACAGGAAGCTTGTGCATAATTTTCAATATTTCATCGAAAAAACCATTAGAAAAATAGAACTGATTTTGTTAACTTCAGAATCGTTATATTCTTCTCCTTACCACGCCTGCAATAGGAGTGTGACTCTCTGATCTTGTAGCAAATTTATTAGCCTTTCCGAATATGTGGTCAAATTTGATGAGACTACAAGGTTAATTAAATAATGATCTTTTTAGAGAAAAAACTTGAAATTTTTCGTGTAATCAAGAAATGTAAAATTGAAGACTCGTCAACATTTCGACCATGTGTTATATGACATTTTTTGTTCCAAATCACTCGTATAATCACCTCTCGTTTGTACATTTTAAGAGTAGACACCCTGTATAAGATGAATGTTCTATTTAATTTTGCCGGTACCATAATTCCATAAAAAAACATGTAACTTTATGAATATTCATTTTATAGATCAAAAACTGCAGATTTGTACAACTTTGAATCCATGCATACATTTGTGCTACAAAATTAGCCACTTTCCCTATTCAAATTGCTAATGGGGTTGCACCCCTCCCTATAGGGGGTTGCTAGTAGAAAAAATCATTGTATCCCAGGTCAAAAACCTCAAAATATGCGATTATCCACCAAGAATCTTGACTGCCAACAAACAACAGGTGAATGTATGTTCGTATTTAAAGAGATTAATAATATCGCTTTTTTATTCACAATATAAACGAAAATGGACGAGAACCAGACAAGGCATGAAGAAGATTTCAACATGAGCTTGATTTCCAAGGAAAATATCAAAAATATGGACTAAGCAGTTACAAACCAATCCACCTGTCAGCATTGAAATTTCAGCGTAAACCAAGTTTGAATCCTGCATTTCGCGGTCCATATGTTCATTATCAGTGAGAGGAAACGAAATTAAACATTTAGTCTTCTCAGAATATCCTCTGCCATAAATATGATCGCGAAAAAGTTGGCGGTGCGCCGTTCAGAACGAGCGCTTCTTCGAGTTATACCTGAAAATTGTTTTCAGCTTTCAGTGTTTCGCTCGCGCTTCTACCATCAAGACTGATCAGGTGGTAAGCGCATCCGTTCAGAGCGCGTTGTGGAAACACGCGAAGAGTTTTTCTTCAACTTGGATCTAGAGAAAACACCGATTAAGGGTTTTGAAATCTTGGCTGTGCGTGATTGGGGCACTTTACGAGAGTTTTCCAGTTTTTTGATCATACCGAAAGATTTTTTGAGACTGAGGTGAGTGAATTATTTGAAAATATGGGGGTGAACCACCTTGAATATTTAATAATTTCATTCGATTTCATATAAAGTACCGGGTGTCCTAAATGCGTTGTCTAGTGAGGGGATCTCAGAAACCCGATGAGCTACAACAAAATGTAATAAAGAAAAATTGATCACTTGAATGAATTCTACTGAAAAAAAAGTGCTTGTATTATGTTTAAGTTTAACGTTTATAACTTCAGTAATACAGAAGTTATGAGAACATTTGACGACATTTTCCAATTTTCTCTAATAGGTCGAAAACGGTTTTTTTCACCTAGGATCTTCAGGAAAATGTGCCACTCATTTTGTTCTAGAGCTCATTGGGTTTCTGAGATCCCCTCACTAGACAACGAATTTAGGACACCCGGTACATAAGTTAAGGTGGAATTCGCAAAAATATTAATAATAATATAACGAAACATTTAGAGATGTGCTTCTGTAGTTTGCAATAATATCATTGTATAAAGAAGGATTATGCAATGATAATATGTATGACAATGATACCAGAAAAAAACAGAAGAGAAATTAAGCGAGCCACTAACATAAAGTTTTTGAGAGCTTGCATCGGGTTATCAACTAATTTGACGCCAAAAACACAAGAAGATAATATTGAGGAAAGTGTTTTTTCACTTAGGATCTTGAACAAAGGCTAATTTTGACTCATTTTAGTAGTGCTTGATTGGCATTTAAGCAGGCACTTTTCAAAACTTTTCAGTATTTTATTTCAACCCCTGAAAAAAAAGTTTTTTTGTATAACTGTAAATGTTTTTGGGAAACTGAAAAACTAAAGGTATAAACTAACACAAAGAGTATATTTCCTGGTTTGATTCGGTTTCATATATATGTAAGTTCAAGTGAAATTCGCAAAAAAATTAATAATAACATCGGTTGAAAGCACATTGGGGAAACATGCGAAGAGTTTTTCTTCAACTTGGATCTAGAGAAAACACTGATTTCGGGTTTTGAAATCTTGGCTGTGCGTGATTGGGGCACTTTACGAGAGTTTTCCAGTTTTTTGAGCCTACCGAAAGATTTTTTTGAGACTGAGGTGAGTGAATGATTTAATTTTTTGACAGATAAATAGGTAATCTAGAAAATGTGGGGGGTGAACCACCTTGAATATTTAATGATTTTATTCGATTCCATATCAAGTACCGGGTGTCCTAAATTCGTTGTCTAGTGAGGGGATCTCAGAAACCCGATGAGCTACAACAAAGTGTAATGAAGAAAAATTGACCACTTGAATGAATTCTACCAAAGAAGTGCCTGTATTATGTTTAATTTTCACGTTTATATCTTCAGTAATAAATAAGTTATGAGAACTTTTTATTTGACGCCATTTTCCAATTTTCTCTAATAGCTCGAAAACGGTTTGACTAAGAACGTTGCGGTTTTCACTAAATTAATTCTCTCAAAAATCGAGCCCGAAAATGTGCCACTCATTCTGTTCTGGGTTTCTGAGATCCCCTCACAAGACAACGAATTTAGGATTCCCGGTACATAAGTTAAAGTGGAATTCGCAAAAATATTAATAAAATAATATAAAGAAACATTTAGAGATGTGTTTCCGTTGTTTGCAATAATATAATTGTATAAAGAAGGATTATGCAATGATAATATGTATGATAATGACACCAGAAAAAAACAATAGAGAAATTAAGCGAGCCACTAACATAAAGTTTTCGAGAGCTTGCATCGGGTTACTAACCAATTTGACGCCAAAAACACAAGAAAATAATATTGAGGAAACTGTTTTTTCACCTAGGATCTTGAGGAAACGCTAATTTTGAGTAATTTAAGTGGTGTTTGATTGGCATTAAAGCAGGCACTTTTCAAAATTTTCCATGGTTTTAACCTCGAAATTTTTTTTGGTATAGCTGTAAATGTTTTTTGAAATCTTGGTTGTGCGTGATTGGGGTTTGATCACTTTGATCAGGCACTTTTCGAGAGTTTTCCAGTTTTCTGAGCCTACCGAAAGATTTTTTTAGACTTTTTTAGAGGTGAGTCAATGATTACATTTTTTTGAAAGACTAATGATTAATCTAGAAAATATGGAGGTATGAACCACCTTAAATATTTAGTGATTTTATTCGATTTCATATGAAGTCCATAAGTTGAAGTGGAATTCGCAAAAATATTGATAATTATATAAGGAAACATTTGGAGATGTGCTTCTGCAGTTTGCAATAATATCATTGTATAAAGAAGGATATGGATAATAATATGTATGTATGACAATGACACTAGAAGAAACAATAGAAAAATATACAATAGAAAAATACACTTTTCAAAATTTTACCCTTGAAATAGATGTTTTCGTATAACTGTAAATATTTTTGGGAAACTTAAATTCTAAAGGTACAAACTAATATGAAGTATATATTTCCTGGTTTGCTTCGGTTTTATATATGTGAGTTCAAGTGAAATTGGCAAAAAAATTATAATTACATAGGAAATAAATAAGAGCTTGACGTCTGTAGTTTGCAATAAAATGGTTTCTCATTAAGAAAGAATAACGTAAAAATTTTGTTAGGCACTAACACAAAGTTGAGAGTTTTTGCAAATTCGCGCCGAGTTATAAACTAATAATTTGATTTGACGCTGAAAAAACGAAAATAATATTGTGGATTATTGGGTGAAACTAAAGCACGTCCAACCCATGGCAATAAATGTCAGTTGACGTTTATCCACTGAGTGAATTAATTTTTATTTTAATTCACGATTGGACTTAAATATTGTTTTTATAGCCGGCAATATCGCGGTCGACTTCACTGATGAATTTAAGTTTACCATTCAAACTTAAGCACTTCCTTTTAGACATTTTTGCACAATTTCACACAAGTGTAATGGTTAAATTAAAACCAAACTGCCAGGGGTGTATTTAAAACTGTTTCAGAAGGATCTCTCTGTCCGCCGTAATGATTTAGTAGGTATAAGGTCGGAATTTATTACGTGCGTCCGGAAAAATTTCGGGAAAAACTTACCCATTCAAAGAGTGATATTCTTTGAATATTTCGTTATAGAGAGAATTTACTTCGTTTTAGAGGGTGTTTTTGACATGGAATTTGGATTCAAGGTGCAATGTCTTGTACGAAATTCGTCATACAGAGTAATTCGTTATACAGACGTTCGTTATAGGGAAGTTCCACTGTACTTTCGTTTCATCAATTAAAGCAAGTTTTATTACAAAATATACAATGACAAGTAATCCAAAAATTTTTCATGTGTCCACTTGACTTTTTCCACTCTTGTAAAAACAGGGTTCTGTCACTCTCGCAAAATGTTAAAATCTTCATAAATTTATTCAGTAGTCATGGATACAGTATAGTATGATACTCGCGTATAATGGTTGTTATTTGCTCGGTAATTTAGGCCATTCAAGCTGCAATGTCTTGTACGAAATTCGTTATACGGAGAATTTCGTTAGGTATACAGACGTTCGTTATAGGGAAGTTCCACTGTATTTAGACATAATATAACATCATAAAAATTCTAGAAGAATTCCGTGAAGTATGTGAGGAAATCGAAAGAAATCTTAGCAGCGTTTGGCGAAGTCATTATCAAGCTGAATAATCCTCATTCTAAAGTCAATTGCTTCGGAAACTAAACCTATTCTGAATTCCATTCTGATTGATTTTTCGAATAAGATAACGAAGTAGTTACTGTTGCATCTTTAAATAGAATCAGAAATATCTCTTTTCTTCTGATATTCGTGAGCTCAAATTTCCTGATAAAGATCAAACGTTTCAGGCGTTGAACTGAGCCAGTGACAAACAGTCCCGGAAAATAAATTCATTCCATCCATCTCATCAGGCTTGTTTGTTTTTTGTTGGTAAACATCATAAATCACCGGAAATATACGAAATGTATATTTATTGGGACTGAAAAATAAATACAATGTTAATTATGGGGTTCATTTTGACTTTAATTGGTGGATTCCCAAAAATAATATTTTATCTGAGCTCCAATATGATACCATCGCTCCAATTCTTGGTTTATTCTTTGACGAGGTAGGTACATTTTGCCAATAGTTTAAGATCGTTGTTCGAAGGTTATTTTTTCTCGAAAGCGGTTCATGACAGAAAGGTTTTTTAGAATAAAACCTGACGTTTCCTACTAGCAAAAAAAAATTGTCACTATCGCTAAAAGTGTCCTACTAGATAGATTAGTTTCGCATTTATGACTATCTATCTCTGTAGTTGTTCGTAAAATAATTTTTTACTGCGAACTGGTTTATTTTGGGCAAAAAACTCAGGAAACATTTTCTGTTTAGAATGATACAGGCTATCGGAAATAAATTTTTAAATGGTAAACAAATAATAAAACAAAAAGTTACATTGGAAATAATCTTTAGTATTTGCGTTTCCCCTTACAACCATGGGGTAAACCAAATAAATAACTGGATAAGTGTCTTTTTGCTGGTAGGAAACGTCAGGTTAATTTCAATATTGTAACTTTTTTGGTGCTTGTGAAAAAAATTGTTATACAAATTTTATGTACTCCCTTTGAGGGGCTATATTTCAACAAGGGATGCTCCAATGAAGTTTCTTTATATGAAAGATCCTATCTTTTTTTCGATGAGGAATCACCTCCTTAAATATTTTACACTTATTTAGTTCCCTCTGTATAGTCCACGACTACTGAATATTTTTTTGATGAACTTGGCATTGTATATTTTGAAATAAAAATTACTTTAATTGATGTTATAGAAGTAGATTAGGTCCTCGATTCACAAGGTATAACATTATTTGTTTTTTAGGAAACTTTAAAATAATGAAGAAATATCAGTTAAAACAATATAATATTATAGCTGACTCAATTAAGCATCTGATAACAGTGAATAATAACTCATTATCCACTAGTGATTAATGGGTATTATTATATATGAGTAAATAGACATTTGATAGGTAGATTATAAAATAGTCGTGGATAAACAAGTTTATACATGTTACGACAAAGTATTCATGATTTTTTTCAATTCCTTTTCAATTTAACCCAAGTTTGAAATATTTTTCATTGAAACATTACACACATTGAATATTGTCTCAATGTATCCAATCGTAGATAAAATATTTCAAACATCCTCACGTGAACTTGAAAGCTCTTGGGCTTTTGTTCATATAGTGAAAGCGTCAACTGAAATGTAAATATCCTGAGACTTATTGGTTTAATTATGTTCATTCATGAATTTCTTGGTAAAATCTTAAATTACTCCCGAAAGTTTCAATTCGTTTCAACAACTTCAAAACTTGATATTTTCTAGCTAGGTTGAATATTCGAGTAGGAAAGTAGAACTCATGAATGAATTGAATTAAATCAGTAACTCTCAGGATATTCGAATTCGAATGATCGTTTTCAACTATGTATAAGCGTGCAAAAGCTTCCGACTATGATCCGGTTAATAATAGAAACTAATTTGGCTAATGTCAATGATATAAACCTCGTCACAGAGTATTTGAATTAATCGAACTGTAATTTGTCATTGTATTCCTATAGTACAGTCAAATAGGGTTTTCAAGCAGGAAAGTTTTGGGGTAGTTTTGATTTTTTCGGTTTTTTATGTTTTTTGGGGTGCTGAATCCGAATCTGAGAGTTTGCTAACAAATTTCGTGAGGGAACATTGAAAAATGCAAGTACATGAAATTTCCTACAAATTGTATTACCACAGCTTGTTCTGCGACAACCCGTTCTGGCTCAAACTATAGTTGAAAATGAGGTATTTTCTATGACTCAATAAATGAAAATAAATTAAATTCCGTGGTTCCGATAATGAGAACGTCTTGAAATACTGCATGAAAATTCAGTATATCAGTCTGGATTCACAAAAAAAATTTAACTCGAATCGTATATCTTGTTATGGAAATATAAAAATTCTGCTTTTCAATATTCCAATTCATTTTCTATGGTTCTGTTCACACTATGGCCACCAATTTTGCATGAAGCTTCTTATGAGCATCTTGCATATGGCCGCAACATTTCATTTCGATGGGTGTCGTTTTGTTCTGAGATATTGGGGAACAAAAACTTTGAATGGCCATATTCTATGTTTCATAAAACATCGAAATGAAAGGTGCGGCCAAATGCAAGATGCTCATAATAAGCCTTATGCAAAATTGTGTGACGATAGTGTGAACAGAACCATAAAAAATTGAATTGGAATATTGAAAAGAAGAATCTTTATATTTCCATAACAAGATATCCGATTCGAGTTAATTTTTTTTTGTGAATCAAGACTGATATACTGAATGTTCATGCAAAATTTCAAGACGTTCGCATTATCGGAACCATACGGAATTTAATTTATTTTCATTTATTGGGTCATAGAAAATACCTCATTTTCAACTATAGTTTGAGCTAGAACGGGTTGTCGCAGAACAAGCTGTGGGTATACAATTTGTAGGAAATTTCATGTACTTTCATTTTATATGGAAAGGTTTTTCACGAAAAAATGATAGTTTCCGAGTTATAAGCAGAAAACTGCCAAAGAATGAGATTTTTTCTCTTTTTTTTGTATTTTTTTCAATGTTCCCTCACGAAATTTTGTTAGCAAACCTCAGATTCGGATTCAGCACCCCAAAAAACATAAAAAATCGAAAAAATCAAAACTACCCCAGAACTTTCCTGCTAGGAGTTCTTTTGAGCACGAATTGACTGGACTACATACTAGTGAAACTGACAATTCTGAGGAAATAACGAATGAGTTTGTCGAATTATTCATTAATTTATCTCTATTCGCATTGGATACGAAATAAAGATCAGGAACTATCAGAATGATACTTACGTTTGAATCTTATTGAGTGAATGTAGTTTTTCGAATAAAAAATCGATTATTTTTTCTCGCGAACAAGATAGGGGTTGAATTTATGTTTCTCCGATTTGTCCGACGATCTATACAGAGTGTCTCATTCAAAAGTGACCACCCTGAATAAAATCAACAAGGAATCAGAATAGGGATGTTGACTATTTTTTGGAATTTATTTTATTTTAAAGATAAACCCTATACAAACACGAAAAAATTACTTTTTTTCTCAAAAATATAGTAATTGCAAATAAAAAATACGTAATGGAAAGAGAACTCAAAATTCCCGCGGAAATGCTCAATTTTGTCACGTTATGATGATTACGTCAATATCCGTTATTGCGTCGGTCTATAAATGCTGTATGAGATGTTTCTTTTATTTGTAATGATGAATATGAGTTAAGAGTTTGATTTTCACAAAGAAATTTTCACGTTTCTAAGCTCCGCTGCTCAAAAATCCTTGTTTTCAGCAGAGAGAAACTTGCGACCATCAGGGAATCAATCTTCCGCCAGTTACTACTATTACCCTTGTTGAATTCTGTCTCCATTATAAAGAAAATTGTAGATTATCGTTCTTGTAACGAATAATCGAACTATTTTGTTCTCTTTCAGCTTTCAACTTCGTAAGTTCGAATCATATATGTATAAGATATGATATACCATATATTTACTATGGTTCGAATCACAGAACCTCAGATCAACAAAACACTATGAACGTATTTTGTTGATCTGAGCACAGAACATTCGTCAACTACCTCTGATTGGCGTTCGCAGTCACGTGGTAGTTGATAATGAATAACATAATTTAAATCAGCGTTATTTAATTTAACAAGAATAATAAGATCACTAAAATAGTTTTTAAGGATTGCAAAAACTTCCTTCTATGAGGAAAACCTCAATTTATATGAATTCGTAACATGAGTCAACATCCCTATTCTTGAAAACACATGATCCGAGATACAAAGCTCGGTTTTACAAACTTCAGGTTCATACTAATTTGAATCCATGAATATATTTGTGATACAAAACTGCCCTCTTTCCCTACTCAAATTCCTGATTTGCCATTGGGTTGCTAGTAGAAATAAGCTTTGTATCCCAGATCATGACCCCCTGCCATCAAAAATTGACCTGTCTGAGTGTTTTCAGAAATTGTTATTCGTTGTAGAATTACTGAGGCTGTACACTTTTAGATGACTCATTCTGTATACAGCATTTTTATTTCAATAAAAAAAACAATCTTATTCTGGAAAATATATCATCACAATTCAACTAAACAGCACTATACAGAGTGTCTCATTTAAAAGTTTCCACACTCAATAACTCAACATCAACAACGAATCAGAATCCGTGAAAACACTCAGACAGGTCGATTTTTGACGACAGAGGGATATGATCTGGGATACAGAGCTTGTTTCTACTAGCAACCCCATGGAGAGGGTAGTTTTGTAGCACAAATGCATGGATTAAAATTTGTATGAACCTGCAGTTGGTGTTCTATAAAGTGAATGTTTTATTTAGCTTTATCGGTGATTACCATAATTCCATAAAAAACTTCTCACCCTGTGTTCTCCCCTATTGTTCTCATTGAGAAACAGAGATGTTTACCTCATCAATATGTTCAGTGCAGTGTTTCATCCAGATAAATCAAGGAACTTGATGGATGACCAGACGAACCCTGCATTCTGCCATAGTGCCATATAGCAATAGTTGAAATTCAATTAATTTGTACCAATAATTATCCCTTCCGATCACAGCGTCATCGAACATGTTACCTCTCATGTAATCTGAACGGAGAAAATTGCCTTTTCGGGATCCATTTTGAAGTAACATATTCGGTACGTAATATACATGCAGTAATCATACCTACAGTGTGGAACAGCCAAATGGAATAAATTCGATAACGAATAAATGAGAGCGTGTTGGGAAAAACGCCTGAACACGTCGATTTGTATCTTTACATGCGCATTTTTTTCAAAAAACAATAATTATATAGGGTGCGTCATGTGACAGTGGTGTCTATACCAACTTTCTTATTTTAAATACAACCCCCTGTATATTATTAGTTTTTTGGATTCTTCCGAAAATTATAGACATAATTCATGTACAATGTCTCATACCTATCGGTATGGTTTCGGAAATATTAATTGTTTTCGAATGTATTGCAAAAATTAACATTTTTTCATTTCACAAATTCGATACATTACACTCAATACATCTCCTATATTGAAATAAATGTTTTTTTACATTTTTTGTGGAATTTCCGAAACAGTTGAAGATAGATATGGGACATTGTACATGGACTATGTCTAGAATTTTCAGAAAAATCCAGAAAACTAATAATATACAGGGGGTTGTATTTAAAATGATAAAGTTGGTATCGGCCACTGTCACATGACACACTCTATATCATTATTGTTTTTTGAAGAAAATGCGAATCGACGTGTCCAAGCGTTTTTCCCAACACGCTCTCATTTATTCGTTATCGAATTCATTCCATTTGGCGGTTCCACACTGTATAGCTGATATTCAACTCCTCAGTATTTTACAGCAAAAGATTTATGCTAAGCTATGGATTACATAATCCTTAGAATTCTTTCTTCTTTTGAAATTATCAGATCGCTAGATATTTTTTTGAAAACAGACCCTTGAAAGAGATTTGTTTATCTAATCAATATGTTCACTGCATCTAAATGTTTCATCCAAATGAACACCAAGCAACTTGATAGATGAGCAGGCAACAGGCATCCCCCGCATTCTGCCATACAACAACAGTTGAAATTCAATTAATTTGTACCCATAATTATCCCTTCCGATCACAGAGTTAACGAACATGTCACCTCTCATGTAATCTGAACGGAGAAAATGTGCCTTATTTCAGATTGACCCATAGGCCTTATGGACATAAAATAACATAGGATGATGAGAACATAACGGGGAAAGGCACAGATATTCAACTTCTCAGTATCCTATTGCAGAAATTTTATTCTAAGCTATGGATCCCATAATCCTTAGAATTCTTTCTTCTTTTAAAATTATCAGAATGCTTGATTATTTTTTTTAAGATCCTTTGAATAAAATGCCATTTCGATCTCTAGACTCAAAAACCATAATGAATAGTTTTTATTGATTGCAAATTCAAGTAATCTGATATTCCAATCATTGAAAAACAGACTCTTGAAAGAGATTTGTTCATCTCATCAATATGTTCACTGCATCAAAATGTTTCATCCAAATAAACACCCATCAACTTGATAGATTCTGCCACATAACAATAGTTGAAATTCAATTAATTTGTACCCTTCCGAACACACAGTTAACGAACATGTTACCTCTCATTGTAATCTGAAAGGAGAAAATGTGGCATATTTCAGATTGACCCATAGGCCTTATAGACATTGAATAACATAGGGTGATGAGAACATAACCAGGAAAGGCATAATATTGGTTTCCAGTGTTGTTTATATGTAAATTCTTGTGGAGTTCACTAATATTCTGAATAAAACAGTCAGTCAGTGTTTCTCCCAGCCCATTCGACAATTTCGTTTATGCCTTTTTCATTTGGAATCCACAATGTAGTCAGGTCCGGATTAATCATGAGGCAATGCAATTTTCGGGGCCCCTTTTGAAGTAACATAATATTTATCAGCAGTAATCATATAGCTGATATTTAACTTCCTAGTATTTTATAGCAAAAGTTTTATTCTAAGCCACGGATCCCATAACCCTTAGAATTCTTTCTTCTCTTAAAATTGAAAAAACACTCGATATTTTTCTGCAGATCCATAAAATAGAATGCCGTTTCGATCTCTAGATTCGAAAACCGTAATGAGTAATTTTCATTGATTGCAAATTGAAGTAATCTGATATTCCAATCATTGAAAAACAGACTCTTGAAAGAGATTTTTTCATCTCATCAATATGTTCACTGCATCTAAATGTTTCATCCAAATAAACACCCAGCAACTTGATAGATGAGCCAACAATCCTTATATTCTGCCACATAACAATAGTTGAAATTCAATCAATTTGTACCCATAATTATTATCCTTTCTGATCGCAGAGCTAACGAAAATGTCACCTCTCATGTAATCTTTACGGAGGTAATGTGTCTTTCAGAATTACCCATAGGCCTTATATTATAGACATAGAATAACATAGTGTGATGAGAAGATAACGAGGAAAGGCATAATATTGGTTTCCAGTGTTGTTTATATGTAAATTCTTGTGGTGTTCACTAATGTTCTGTATAAATTAGTCAGTGTTTCTCTCTGTCCATTTGACAATTTCGTTTATGTCTCCCTTATTTGAAATCTACAATGTGGTCAGGCAGGATTTAACATGTGGAGGGTCCTTAGGCACTGTGATTTTCGGGGTTCCTTTTGAAGTAACATATTCGGTACGTAATATACATCAGCAATAATCGTATGATTCATATTCAACTTCTCAGGATCTTGTATGCTATCTATGTATTGGTAATAGAAGATGATCTAGGTATATGCGTAGTGTGTATAATACAGGGTGTCTGTAAACAAATGCAAGGGATTTAGGGAGATGATTCTTCGATGAAAATGAACGGGAGTTGTTCCTTTAACCTTTTTTCGAAATCGACCCTCCTTCCAAGATACAGCCTTTGGAAGGCGATAAAGAGTTGACAGTTTTCAATTTTTTTTGGGAGTCCTGAAAAACACTGACTCATAAAACCATACATAATATGATTCATTGAGTAGATGCTACTCACACAATTTTTTTTGATCCCATGACTTTATTAGGGGAAGTATGCTATGATGGCATCCTGCTTATGATGGCACACTTGAAAGAAGTCTGTTAACATCAACTGAACAAACTTATATTTACTGATTTTGTACGCCAAATGGCATTTACGCTTGATATACGTAATTACACCTTGAATACATGGCAATTTGTGACTGTTATGAGAGTTCAATCATTTCGGTGAGTGTTGATGTATGATAGTTATTTAATTCTTTTTCGTTTTATTTGGATATTCAAAAAATCTGTGTAAAAAATGATTATACTTTCCTTTAATCACTCTATAACAATGCTTTAAGTGTAAAAGTTTCAGGTTTTTTCGTCTTTTCAGTATCTTTTTCGCTTTGTTGAAAAATATATATTATTTATGCGTATGATGGCATAGCCAGAGTGTTCCTATGATAGCATAGGGTGCCATCATAGGAAAAAGAATCAAGATCAAGAGACGATTCCTCCAAAGCCTGGCACTTCGCAAGAAATATTAGAGGTATCCGAAAATAATGAAAATGGTTTCAAGTGAAGTATCGAGATCATTGAAAATCATACAAAAACTGCCACTGCCAACTGCCGTTGCAGAATCAACAGTGAACAGAGAAAGAAAACGCAGAAAAGTTGGAATCTTCAATACAACCCCTGACATAAATAAAAGAAAAGAAGTTGGAAGAATAGGAAAATACAAAGAAAGAGAGAGAGAAGCTAGCTAGAAAGGTCAAAAGACAGATTAAGTTCGTAGAAGGAAAATAAGGAAAATGAAGAAAGACATTATGACGATGATTCAGATGCCGCTTGTTTTCATTGTTATAAGCTGTTGTCCATGTCTGGACCAAGGGAGAATTGGTTGCGTTGCCAGAAATGCGCCAGCTGGTGCCATGCCAAGTGTGCAAGTGCAAATTATATTCGTATGTGAATTGTGCGTATAAAAATTATATTTGACGATGCCAAATAATGTTAATTCAGTTTCTTCACACTTATATTTTCATTTTAATGAAATAGGACTGCTATTTTCATCAATAAAACATTTCAAATAATAATATCATTTCATTTTAAGTTATATGCCATCAAAGGACATACGTGATCTTATGACGGCACCCGTAGCCAAATTTTAAAAAGTGCTATAATTCAAATTTTTAAAATTTATATTGAAACTATGTAAAAGAATGCATACTACATAGGAGTAGCAGTAAATCTGTCCATTCGATGACATAGAAAAATATTTCTTTGATGAAATATGTAAATAATTCGTTAAGGGTGCCAACATGGGCACACTTCCCCTATTGGGGATTGAAAATAACAATAGTTTTCGTGTGATCTTTGAAAAATAAAATCCTCTTATGGTTTCCCATTCAATTCTGGAGAAAAAAGACTGTTGCAAAATTTCGATTTTATTTTTCTCGGGAAAAATAAAAACTTACGAGCAGTTATGATCACTGTTCATTCCATTTCATCGTATGTTCCATAGTATCTGGAAAAAAATAAAAACTACTGTTGTCAATTATGCTTATTAATCGAAGTATCACAACCCATATATTTCCATTGCCCATTTGAAAAAAGTGAAGTGGTGCGGGGGTGAGAAATATCATATTCAAAAATGTTTCAGAAACATTGCTTTTGAAATTAAAAATTGTCGGAGGCGAAGATTTACCCTAATAATTAGTTACGTAAGTTTTTTGGCTTGCTGTGTATTCTGAGCATAAATGAAGGAGAAAAATAAAGAATGTCAGAGGTCAGAACGTTCTCATCTTAAAAGCTCAGTATGCATACATAGAAATAGAAAAATCATAATTTAAGGCCTTCCTTCTCTGATCCGAAGTTTTCAGATTATTTCACTCTGTTAAATACTTATGATTAAAATAATTATGTGGATTAGAACTCATACAAAAATATTCGAATGCAAAATTCATGAGACCAGTTCAATTAAAATTTCTTTTGATCTCAAATGCGTTTTGTAAATTATTTTGCAAATCTCAAGAATATTTCGACCTGAGGGGTTGCTATAAAGACATCTCATTTGCGATTGCTTCCTCAAAGAATCTGCTTTTCAATAACGACAAGAAAATAATGATTTCAGTTGATTTGGTTGTGGTGAAATCAGATTATTTTTGTTCTATTTATAGGAATGGACTAATAATGTAAGGGAAAAAAGTACTTCCAGCAGAAATAGTATGTGAAGAATGGTCATATGGTATTAATTTTTGCACTATAATGTCTTTGTGTTGACAAAGATCAACAACGAAAGAGAGGACCAGAACCATTCAGCGGATATTGTTGAAAACATATTCATCGCTAAAGAATTCTTCTTCACCTAAACTTATATTCTCATTTCCCTCCAGTTTAGATAAAAACCGGGTGTCCCGGGAAGAATGCGCCAAACAGATACCATGAATCAAATACATCAAGGAGGACTCGCATCAATAATCGTTTGAGGGCATTCGTTTGGGGTATACAGGGTGATATTCATCTTGTAGCTGAAATTTCAGGGTTCAGTAACCCTCAAACTATTCGAACGAATGATTTAAAATTTGGAAGTTTTGTCGCCCTTCAATTCCTTTCCCAATTTTTTCTCAAATTGAAAAACAGAACCGGAACAAAAAATTTAAGACTTTTTCTGACGATATTGGATCAGAAGAGAGTTCAGATTAAGAAATCAAATCAAAAAGAGGAGTGTTTACTAATGAAACTGATTTATTCAAAGAAAACTTTCCACCAACAAACTGGATAATGAATGAAACAAAAAAGAGCAAAAAGTTGGAAATATTCGATCTTAAAAACAAATTGAATGGAAAAATTTCCAGTTCAGGAATTGATCAAAATTGTATCCTTTCATTTCAATACATTTTGGAGCACGTTGATGAAGTTGTCTGTCAATTTGAGGAAAATTTCATGGAAAACAGAATTGAAAAGTGACAATAATTGGAAGTAATTTCACCGATAAGGTCAAGATTTATCGAACTATGAAATTTAACTCATGAGGAACGTTTCTAGATCACTCTGTAGGACTGTACCAAGCAGAAATTAAATTTTTTTCTTGTTAATTGATTTTTTGTGGCTACGAAAATGAAAAAAACATAATTTTCACGTACAGGGATATCCAATATCAACGAAAATAGAGAACGTCTCAAAATTTTCTAGTCCGCATCTGGTTTATTCAATTTCTGAAACATTGAAAGATGGCATTCGTAAGGGGTGACAAAAATTCCAAACTTGAAATCATTCGGTCGAATAGTTTAAAAGTTATTGATCTTTGAAATTTCAGCCATTAGATGAATATCACCCTGTATACCCCAAACGAAGGCCCTCAAACGATTAAAACCTTTTGATGCTAGTCCTCCTTGATGTCCTTGATTCATGGTTTATATTTGTCGCATTCTTCCCGAGACAGCCTGTATATTAAAATAACATCTGAAAAAGACGAAGAAAATAAAACTAAGAAAAAGGACCAACTTCTGCAACAAACACAAACTCTTAATTATAGAGAATTAAATATCTAGGTTTGGTGTGATGCAATCTGCGTTGGCCAGACATGGTGTTCCGCCTACTCTTTGTCGGTGGACGGGGTCTCTGCTTGGTTCACGTAGTAGCAACTTACGACTTCCCAGTCTGTTTGGTGTTGGGCTCACTCTATCCGAACAAGTTCGTTATCTCGGGGTGATATTGGACCGCAAACTTTTGTGGAACAAACACGTTGAGACTCAAACGAATAAAGCCAATGTTATATTCTGGTCTACTTGGAGGGTGCTGGGTAATGGATGGGGCTTCAAACCGCACGTTATGCACTGGTTGTATACTGCCGTGGTGAGGCCTATCCTGACCTATGCCTCTGTGGTGTGGTGGCCTTCTATGGAGAGGGCCGTCAACCAGAACATTATGACTAAATGCCAGAGGAAAGCTTGTTTAAGTATTACAGGCGCTCTGAGGTCTACCCCTACAGCAGCGATGGAATGTCTGCTGGGTCTCCCTCCTTTGCACCTAGTTGTGAAGGAGGTGGCTGTGAAGACAGCTCTAGGAATCTGGGAACGGGGACAATGGAGCGATGGAGGACTCTTCACTCAAAATGGTTAAGGATGCTCACGCTCCCCTTCTCCAAAGAGGTGACCGCGCGGGCACTAAGTTCTACTTCGACGAACCCTACAGGGTAATTGTTCCCGACAGAGACCTATGGTCTTCATCAAACAGGCTTCTTAGTCCAGAGGGTCCCACCTGGTTCACTGATGGCTCTGTCACAGCAACAGGGTCTGGGGCCGGAATCGTGGGTCCTCACTTCAATCAGGCTATCCCTCTGGGGAAAGACTGTTCCATTGTGCAGGCTGAGCTATTTGCGGTTCTTGCATGCGCACTAGAAAATATTCGCAGGGGATACTCTGGCCAGCACATTTATATATGTTGCGACAGCCAGGGAACTCTGAAATCTCTATCCGATGTTAGAGTTGATTCTCTTTTGGTAGAAGAATGCAGGAAAGCTCTGCGTGGGCTGGGCTCTGATAACTTTTTGAAAGTAATCTGGTGTCCGGCTCATGCGGATATTCCTGGTAACGTTAAGGCAGATGAACTGGCTAGGCGGGGAGCCGGATTAGCATTTGTTGGTCCGGAGCCTTCGCTGCCAATCTGTCAGAAGTTTCTTCAGGAGCTGGCTGAACAGGGAATTTTCCTCGGAATGGAGCGCAAGGGTGGGTCGAGGATTCTCGTTGAGAGACCGTCCTCGCGATCTGAAGTCAATAGGCTTCTGTTGCTGGAGAGGAAACAACTCGGTCTGGTGACTGGTGCATTGACTGGTCACCTGTTTAACAAGCATTTGAAGAGAATGGGATTGACGAGCTGCTCCCTATGCCGGTGGTGCAGGAGTACTGATGAAACGGTTGAGCATATTTTGTTCAACTGTGGAAACCTTACTGAGTTTAGGTCAACACACCTAGGAAATCCAACTCCTTCTATTCCTATGGTGAGAGGGACCACTCCTGGCAGGCTCGCGACATTTCTGTCTTCGTGTCTGAGGAGCTGAGTCTCTATAGAACGATGCGGGTGAACAATGGGCCACTAGGCCTCAGTTCGGCCGGTAAGGCACCGCACAGAGAAGAAGAAGAAATATCTAGGTTACAACTACAGCAAAACAACTTTCTTGAAAACAAATTGAATTTGGGAATAGAAATAAAAAACTTGTTACAACTAGAATATGTCAAAATGACAGAAGTGTTCGTATTGAAACTATAACAGCATCAGAAAATATTCTCGTCTGTACTTTCAAAGGGAGTAAAATTGAAAAGCTGAACTGAAAACTCGAATTCTGGTATGTTTCAACTTCGTAAACTTTCCCAAAAATGCATTTAAAAGGAAATATTACCTTCCCAATTGGAAGGTTGAACTTGAAATCTAATCTTTGCCATAACAGAAAGTTTCTAATGACAGAGCCGACAGGTATTTCAATGGGACACGGTTTTATTCTTTTCAGCATTTAAGAAAAGAATTCTCCTCGCAAATCGTAATAATATTATGAAGAACTGCTCCGGGTGAAAGAAATCATAATTCACAATTTTCCACCCTCACGAATCTGACGAAATAAATCAGAGATAATAATTCTTTTGGTATATTTCTCACAATCTGCCTTTGAGGAATTAATTCGTATTGCATTCCATTGATAAGAAGATATGGAATTGGTTGGCTGAGATTGGGTCAAATTTATATTGATTTGAATGAACATTATACTGTAACGACTGTAGATTTAGGTTAAAGTTGGTGGACAGGATTGTCTGTGCATTGTGACCTAACGGTCTATTCTACCCCGCGCCTACGCAACTTGACCTATAGCTCGCCGACGAGTTCTAGAGTATTGATGAACCCCATACACTACTGACTGGTTTCAAGGATGAAATATTTTTACTCCTTGTAAGATACCATTCCGATATCGAATTGCCTAAACAAACAATAATCGCTCTATGATCATCTGAAGATTGAAGAAATGAGAGAAAGAAGAAGAAACATGTTTTGCACGAAGCGATGCCGACGAGTCGTTGAAATATTATATTAGATTATAAATTTTCATTGAGGAGCTTTTTGAGCGCTCGTTCTACTTAAACAAGTGCTATATCGTTTTACCCAAATGTCTCTAATTTTCGAATTTTGAGCCGTAAACTGCCTGATGACGAAGTCGTGGTCAAATTATATTCTGTCCGTAGAGCCGTCCGGCCAGCAGTAAGCACGATAACTTTCGAAGGGATTGTCCTAGACACTTGAGATTTTCAGGGTCAGTTCGGTTCCCAAATGGCACAGTTAGGTTAATTAACCAGCCAAATCATACAGGGTATCCATAAAATATGTCAATTTAAAATTTTTGTTCCTCAATATCTCAGACAAAACGAAACCAATCGAAATTAAATTTTTCGGCCACATTCAATTGGAATAGTAAAAGAAGAATCTTTATATTTCCATAACAAGATATCCGATTCGAGGGAAGAAATATTGTGTTAATGAAGATTGATATACTGAATCTTGATTTTTTTATTGTTTTACATATTTCAGTTTCTGAATAATTCCCAGAATATGATTCCGATCGTGCTCATATTTTGCATTTATACATTCATTATTAATCTCAAGTCCTACACAAAATTTTGAGGTAATAGCATTATTGCTTCACCAATGAAGGAGCGCTCAAAAGCACCTGCTCAGGGCTTTCTCAAATTTTTTTCCAGAAAAATTTATTCAAATGATTTCGATTGTATACCTGCTCAACAACGAATGAACGCGTTTAATATAATTTCATCATTTTTGATACGTTTTTTTACGTTTATCGCATACTTCATAAATAGTCGAATAAACTATTTTCAGACATTGAAAACAACAAAATTTTCAATTTGCTGGCTGGAATTTTTTTTTGGAGTCTAGAGCTTTTAACATACAACATCGTGCTCTCCTTGTGTGTGAAGAGAATTGAAAGAATATTGGTTTATCGTCGCCCTACATGAAATATGACACCTGTAAAACCTAAATACACTTCGTGGTTAATCGCTAATCGCCGAAAATGTGAATTTCGATGTTCTGTTCCTTTGCTGTTACTGATGGAAAGGATGAAGGATTTAATCTCATTTCAGTTTCTTTAGGATTAAGATTTTTCCGATTTTATAGTTGGAAATACGAATCTATTGATAACGTCTCGAAAAATTTTCATAATGAGATTTAGGTATTAGATATTCTTGATGATTTTTGTGCGCTTGTTGCTAGGGGAATGGCAATTAGACACGTATTGAGTAATTTCATTATTTTTCATATGGGTCCTTGGTTGTAGTGATTTTTTCGAACAATCAAAATAGTTATCGATTGAAATATAATCTGGTAGGATTCTGCATTTCTAGAAAAGTTTTTAGGTTTTCACTGCTAGTCTCTGAAACCGAAATAATAAAAGAATTTTTAATTAAGATGAAAGGCTCCTGCGAAAATCGTTGCACTAATTTATCAGGAGCAAATTGGTTTTGAACAAATTGTTGCCTAACTGTAAAACTAAAAAGGAAATAAATGAAAAGGATAATATAACGTTTCGTTATCTATATCAGACACCTTCTTCAGACAAACTTGTAAAATCTTTGGAATTGTGTATTTTTTCGTTTGCAGTCTAATTGACATTGAAACGTTACATTATCCTTTTTTTTGTTTTACTGTTAGGCAACAATTCTTTCAAACCAATTTTGCTCCTGACCATAAACTAACTAAACGGAGAATAGATGAGACTCGTTGGATTTTCTATGGATGAGACACTAGTAGAACAAGCTTCAACGACATCTGTTTTTGTACAACATTACTAATTCGTGAAAAAACCTCAATTGAAAAAGGATCTGTATCGTAAAGCTGCCGCAAAAAGAATTTTGTAGTGCACATTTTGAAACGGTAGGTACTCCCATATAGGCAAAAAGTTTTTTGAAATTCAATTTCCAAAAGGATATCAGAATGGATTCGTGCAAGTTATCGATGAGTGAGGAAATTTATTCTCATGAAAATAATACCTGCAACGAACTTTCATCTGATTTTCTTTTGGAATCGAGAATTGAGGATCAATAATCAATTTCTGGGATAGATATAGAAATTTATTAACTGAAATAGGTATCACCAATTGAAAATACAGATTTATTTCATAAATATCTAATCAATAAACTAATAATTGCATTGAAAACATTTTCAAAACTAACAATAATGAATTCAACAATACAAAATATGAGTATTTACCTACTAAACTTATTCAATACATGAAAAACTTTTTTGAAAACTACGAGTATCTTAATTCTTATAGGTAACAGAATATACATAAATATTTTATAATTACCCTCTTGCATCTCGATTTTCACATCCAATAACACAGCACGTTTTCACTCTTGCAGGCATATCGAAATTTATTATATTTCAAAAAGAACGTGTCAAACCACTCCTTGTGTCAGTTGACAATTCAAAGGTTTTTTGATAATAATGATTTTATATACTTACTATTTTCTCGATAGGATTTCCATGAATGCAACGTCATCTAACTCTCAAATTGAAAATAATTTTTTCGTGTATTAGTATCCTCCTCCGACAGATGTCGCGGAATATACGAGTGGCTCTTCTAATTTTTTAGTTTGTCTATGCTCCTGACAATTTAGTGCAAAGATTTTCGCAGGAGCATTTCATCATTAAAAATTTTTTAATTATTTCTGTTTCAGAGACTGGGAATGAAAACCTAAAAAGTTTTCTAGAAAAAATAAAAAGAGTACCATTTTACTTGTTGCAGAATCCAATACTGCTGCGAATTATTCAATTACTTTCATTATTCAATAATCGATAGAATATTACGAGGTCAGAACACACAAGTATGGGGAAGTTTGTGGTAAAGGGGATAAAGTTCCATAATATCACATTTTCTGCTGAAGGCACTTAGTTTTCAACGTGAATCGCATACTTCGTGAGTTGTAACTCCCAGAAGTATTCGAATAAACTATTTCTAGATACTAGAAAACTTTCAATTTGTAGGCAGGGGTAGAACATCCCTCAATCAAAATTTGAGCATCAAACCATGTAAATGAGGGATTCTCGTACTCAGTTCAACCCAGATTAGGCCAATTGAGGTTCAACAGTAATAACGTTAAAATTAAGAATAAGCTCCCAGCGCTCGTTCATTGGTGGAGCAATAAAGCTATTAACTCAAATTTTGTGAAGGACTTGAGAAGGATGCCAAATATATGAATGCAAAATCTTAGCACGATAGGAATTATATTCTAAAAATTATTTAACGAATAAAATATGTAAACAATAGATAACTAAAATTTCAGAATTCAATTGTTTTGATTTCACAACCCTTTTGGAAAATTTGCAGGATCATTCACTTCGACTAATTTCATACTCAAACTTGATTCCATTTCAATCGATAGTTTTTCCGAGAGAATATCAGATTATTAGAATTTTTTTCGCAAATTCGACAAATTTCTGGGAACTACTTTAAATTGTTATAGAACAGTTTACCGCGTCACTTCAGCTCGATCGAATGGACAAATTCTGAATTATTCGAAAAAATGAGTAATTTGGAAAAAATTTAATTATATGGTTCTGATCATGCGATCAGAATCTCCACCCACAAAATTTCACTCTTATCGGATATTCTGCATTGGAAATATAAAGATTCTTCTTTTCAATATTCCAATTGAATTTTCTATGGTTTCTGTTAATATCACAAAACAAATTTCACTGGAATTCCATATTTTTTATGGAAATATTAAGTTTCATCTTTTCAATATTTCAATTGAATTTTCTATAGTTCTGTTCACACAATGGCCACAAAATTCTGGACGAACATTCAGTATATCGATCTCCATCCACAAAATAAATTTCACTCGAATCGGAAATCTTTTCAGGAAAATATGAAGATTCATCTTTTCAATATCTCAATTGGATTTTCCATGTTTCTATTCACACTATGAACACAAAATTTTGCATGAGCTTTGTTATGAGCATTTTGCATTTGGCTGGTTTATTTCATTTCGATTGGTTTCGTTTTTTCTGGGATATTGAGGAACAAAAATTTTGAATGGCCATATTTTATGGAACACCCTTTACGATTTGACTGGTTATTGAATTTAACTAAGCCATTTCGGTCCCAAATTCATCCTGAAAATTTTAAGTCTGTAGGACAATTCCTTCGAAAGTTATTGTGCTAACGGAAGGCCGGACGGTCCTCGGACAGAATTGAATTTGATCATGAATTCGTCATCAGGGAGTCTAACCCTATCATTTGAGACCATTTTCGGCTTAAAATTCGAAAATAACAGACATTTGGTGAACGATATAGCACTCGTTTAAGTAGAACGACCCTCAAAAATGAAAAAATTATCATCCAATCTGATTTAACCGAAAATTTTATTCATCTGTCAAATTCGACAGACAACAATGTTCCGACTGATTTTTTATTGTTGTTTTAGCCAATGAGCATACAATTAGGCGATAATTTTGCATTAGTGCAAATTATCGATAATTCGCACTTGTGCAAAATTATCAGGTCCTTTGAAATAAATGCAGACGTAATTATGAACGTTTATTACTTATTAGAGTAACATGAAAACTGACAGCAACTTACAGCGACACAATATGATTTGATGGATTCACAAAATTTTCTTATTAAATTTAACTCTTGCAATGAAAATGAATCGATAATTTTCATTGCACTAGTTAAATTACAACTGAAAATTTTTATGTATACACATATTCACAATTCGTTACTAATGAGAACTACATACTTTCATTCAAATTTGACTCACTAAGGCAATTAATTAGAGCGTTTGTGTATTGAAAACAATGGAATTCATTGTATTCATTGTGGGATCGAGCTCATTCAATTCTAACGAAAGCTCCCCAACCTTTGCAGGGTAAAGTTCTCCACCCTTTCCAGATTTGTCTCTTGTTGAATATTTATTTAATCGGACTAATGTTTCGGAATAAATTCAATCATATATGGCTTAAATCTTTTGTTCTCAGAGGCATCCGATTCAGTTTGAAACTTGCACTGAAAATATAAATTACTGAGATTATGTTGATATGACGAGATGTTGAGAGATCGAGGTAGACGTAAATAAATTCAACCCACTGTTTGAAATCGTAACTGTTTTTGTTTACATTTTCCTAATGACTTGATTGTTAATGTGAAATTCTTGATAATGGAACATTTACAGAAATTATTTTCGTCTTTGCAATGGGAATTTCCATTGATTTTCAGGAAAATTGATTTTCTAAATGATGGATCCACAGGAAGTCATAGCAATTATCTGTTTTTGTTTCATTGTCAGGTTCTACAGGCAATTGTACTTTTCAAGAAATCCGTAAATAAGTGTTTTTTGGGTGACTAGGCAGAGTTCTAGAAGTCCTAAATATATAATTCAATTTCGAAATAATGATAAAAACGTATGAGTTATACTAACTAACTAATAAAACTCACAAAAATAAATGAAGGGTTTTCCAATAAGAGGTGTTATTTTGATATTCAAAGAAAAATGTCATTTTTCAATATAAATGATCTGATGTTTATTTCATTACAAAAAAGAAGCTATGCCGTTAATAGTGAAAAATAACATCAGGCAAATGACCCTCACGACCACGTTTACAATTCCGTATCCTTTTAATGAAATTTTCCATAACCAAATCGCAAAGTGGCTGCCCTATATGTCCTCGATGTAGCCTCACGAATTCCATCTTTGAGTTCTTGAATCGACGCTGGGCTATTGGCGTAGACCTTCTCTTTCACGTGGCCCCGAAGGAAGAAGTCGCAAGGTGTTAAATTACAATATCTAGGTGGCCAATTGTGATCACGTCTTCGAGAGCTAACACGGTCCGGAAACTTTTCCTGCAAAAGATCAATGGTTTCGTTGCTTTTGTGACACGTAGCGTAGCACTGAACTTTATAAGCCCCGAAGACCCAAATCTTTATACAAAATACGGTGTAATGACATATGTGGAATTGGGGGAGGATTGGACAAACCTTCGGCTACAGCAGCAATATTCTAGGCTGTTCTTGAGCGACGTGCACGGGTTTTATTCTTCACATGACTAACTTGTCCCAACAGCTCGAATTTTTCCACCAATTTCTTCATTGCGGTCCGACAAGGTGCTTCTCGACGACCCAAAAATGTTCGAGTTTCACGAACCGTCGCTGCCGAATTTTCACCATTTTTATAGCGAATTTTAATTATTTCAATGCGTTTTTGAAGCATATATCGTTCCATTTTTATTAATGGCGTAGTTTCTAATTGTCAAATATCAAAAAATGACAGCTTCAAAAGTAACATCTACCGAAATAGCGGGCTATTCAAAATAACACCTCTAATTGGAAAACCCTTTTGAAAAGGGTACGAAACGAGATGTATAGAGAAACGAGAACAGGCGAAAAAGGTGGAGGGAAAGAATCGATCTGACCACAACGCTTCATAAAGTGAGTGCACTTACAAATGTACAGGATATCTTGAAATAAATCTAAAACAGAGTTCATTATTTTAATTGGTATTGTTAATAACGAATTTCAATGATTTTTCGTCGACCTCTAAAAAAAGGGGGTTTAACCTCCTCTGAGGGTTTAACGTATACAAGATTGAACAATAATGACCCATTGATTTTCAATTTACGCTATTTTAATGTGATATTGTCCTGGGTAACCGAAAACAAAGTATTCAGAAGCAATACGAGTAATGCTGCGATTCTACGGGAATATAGTAATTTATTTTATGTCTAATGAATGTCTAGCGAAATGAAAATGTATATCAATCAAGAAGTTATACTCAATTATAATGTGGTACGGAAAAATCTTGTAATCAACACGTTTATTATTCTATCAGTTTATGGTCTCGAACTATTAACGCGTGAGATGAGCGAGCGCGATAAAATATCTCCTCCATTAATAGCTGTCATTAAAAACTAGTTGATTGAATAACTATTAACTTTTTCAGTTGGAGCAGTATTATTGCGAATATCTTGCCAAAAAAGATTTTTTCAGATGAACAAATACAAAAATGAGACGAGCAGCTGATGCTTCCACAGTCAATTCATTGCCAAAAACTCTCAAAACAAAATTATTATATTAATATTTGTTCAATGAAGTTATTTCTCTATACTTGAATCTTAGTTAGTAATAGATAAAGGGTAAAGCATAATTTTCAACTTGAGGTAATGGTCATAAATCTCTCACCTTCGGCTCGCGTTGATCTAACATTCATCTACGTGAGTTATGACCTTCATTACCGCTCGTTAAATAATAATAAACTATGGATTATTGATACCTCATACTGAAATATTTCGAAAATAATGGTGAAAAGTTTCAGAGTACCTTCAGTTGTTTTTTCCTTTGTCCATAGTTAGTGGACAAAAAATATATTCACAGAATTTTCATCACCATTATTTGAGTTCATCATTTGCAATTACAAATTCAAACTTTGAGGCTTCTCCCACACGAACGTTTACATCCATTTTACAGCAACCATTTCGAAATGATGGAATCTTCATTTCACTGTTTGGCAGTGAAAATTCTACATTTGAAATTTCCTTCAGCATTTAGGAAGTTTTAAGTGTTATAATTTTTTCAACTTCAACTTGAGGAGTGAATCAAGGAAATCTAGTTTAAAATGGAAATGACACCAAGTTTGGGACAAACACTAACAAGAAAAGTTACTCAGCAAAACGAAGTTCCTTTTCCTCCCCTAGAAAAGGATTCGTAATTTTCAGGGTCAGGTGAAAGGGGATGAGCAAATTATGTCAAATTCCATTTTAAGCTGACTCAACGAAGCAGTTTTTTTATACAATTAATGTCTGCCATTTGGGAATGCTTTATGGAAACTGTTCAACTGTATCCAATTTTGTGGGAGATTTTTTCAGGTCCTGTAAATTGGAATTAACTACAACTTCAAATTAAATGTGATTATAGAGTCATAATAAATGAATTGCTTTTTTACATTTTATTGAACCGGAATTTGCAAATTCCCAAGATTAAAATTCTTTGGACGCAATTAAAACGAATATTTTCGGAAAATGGTAGAACTTCAGACAAACTTCATTTCTTCAACGGTGAATTTGAATATCGTAGGACCTATTGGTGTTTTTTTTCAATTCAACTTTGATGTTCAAATCTTAAAGCTACTTCGAAATTTCGAGTTTTGAAATTGTTCACTGTCAGAACACACATTTTGGACAAGCTATTTTCATAAATGAATATAATGAGAATAATGTTCCAATTTTCAATAATAGTAAAGATTATAAAGGTCTTTATTTCAAAACATTACATACCTGTTTTACAATATATGTAATTCTAAAATAAACAAAATAAGACAGTTCTGAAAAACGCTAGATCCAGTGTACCAATATAGTGTACCTACTGTTCAATTTAACCTGCATATAATATAATAACAATTCATATTTGATATTGTATCGAGTGTGCAGAAACTCCTGAATTGCATAATGTTGTTAGACAAAAGAAAAGTACATATGTTTTAATGAATAGAACACTACTGAATGTTTTAAAAATGGTATATGTGAAAGAAAACTTTAGTATAATGAAACCCATTGAAAAAGGCAGATTATACAATGAAAGGAATAATAATCTCATTGACAAAATTAAATGGCAAAGTTTTAGGTAGGTAATAAAAAGATCTACTACTTCTTATCCACACTTTTTTCATAACCTCAAAATTTATATGTAAAAAATACTATGGTAAATGGTAAATGTTGTTCTCAGAAAATGCAAATAATTTTGTTTCAGCTTTGAAATTGGATGTCTTTCAGAAAGTAGATCACAAGAAACATTATTTAAAATACATAAATGTATGCTCAAATTGTTTTTCTTTAACTTTTTTCAAAGCCGTGAAATTTTGAGTATTGTTTTTGGCAGCCAACTTTCAAAATGTTACAACCAGTTTCACAGCTGCAGTAAACTTTTTTGCATTTTCTGAGATTATTCACCACAGTATTGTATATTTTTTTTACTCTTTGAGGACAAAATAATTGAATAAAATTCAACAGACATTTTCAAGAATGCTGATATTTCAACATGGAAAATTTCGACTGGAAATTTATGAATAATTTTATTATTTCCAAGCTTGTAGGATATCCTGAAGGAGACAACAGAAAGAAAATCCTTAAAATGCCATTCTGCATGAAGAATCAAGGGACACAAATTTTTGTTGATTTTACGGAAAATGCGTGAATTGTCGTAGACCCTGCGTGAGAAAACTACCCTAAAATCTCCATTTAAGCCCTCGAATCAGACCCCATCAGTATTCTTCTCACGTACACATGCATGTATTATTTGGAGAATTGAGGGAAAAGATTGAAATCTGAGAAAAACATTGTGAATGGCAACCAGTTGCAAAATACTGTCCGGATTCCGATGTTAAACTGAAAGTCGATATTTCCTGAATATATAGAGCTTTTTACTCACAACATCGTGTATAAGGTGAATAGAGAAAAATAAGATTTATCGTCGCCCTACATGAAATATGAAACCCGGAAAAACCAATGACATTTCGTTGGTATTCGTAGAAAATTTGAATTTAGATGTCACCGTTCCCTTGCTGATACTGATAGAAGGGATGAAGGATTTAATCTCATTTCAGTTATACCTGGGTTACCGTTCACTGCGACCTCAAGGTCTATTGTGCCCCATTACAGAGCTGTTCTGAACACCACCCTCGACAGCTCGCCTTCCAGTTCCAGGGATCTGATGAAATCCAATATTTGTGAAGGCTTCAACGATGCTAGTTCCCCACTCTTACAAGTTTCTCACCCAAGGCATGCTCTTCTTAGGCTCGCAATGCCAAAGCATTCCGTGACTAGGTTAAGGGGGTTTCTTCCCTTTCCCACAGAACCTATACTCGTCAGTGTCCGATAATCCCATCTTCAATAGGTGCTTCCTGAGGCGACAGTGTCCTGTAAGAAAGCCAGTGAGGGGGTGTAATTGTTTCTTACCAACACCCAATATCGTTTGGATCTTACTGTTTCGAAGTTCCGACGGAACTTTGTAGAACAATTCATCCCTAGGAGATTGAAGTATTTTTCCTTCTCGGCATTCTCCTTCTCCAGAAACTCCTTGTTATAGGTATTACCTATACCACAGAAGAGTTCTGAGCCAATGAGTGACATTTTGGCGCCCTCCTTTGGCAAGTGTATTGACCACTTCTTTCTTTGATTCCCGAATGCCGGGAACTTAGATTAAAAAGACCTTACTTTTCTTGCCTACCTCATTGAGTATGTTCCGGCACTCCCAGATCCTCTTTGAGTCGATGACGTCGGAGCTCAGTGCTTTAATAGCAGCTTGGACTATCTGAGTGTATGGCTATATTGAAGTTCTGATAATTTCTTTCTAGATTTATATGTAGACATCTTTCAGAAGCTAATATTTCCGCTTGAAAGACGCTCATACAGGAGCCTATTTTACGGTATTATCTTTTACTTAGCAATGTCCTGATGTTTTCTCAGTGCTACCTTCTTGATCATTACATCAGTAGGGAGATTCGCAGATGAGATGTAGTTGCTCAGAGAGGACCAGATTTCTTTATTCTCATTTTAGTTAACGGATGGGCCATCTAGCCTTTTAAATTTGAACTATCTATATTTCGACATTGGAAACGTCAAATACCATTCGGAAAGTGACAGATATTCAGTAAAACGTCTAAAATTTACGAAATGGGTCGCTATTCGCTAGAAGAAAACTGGGAATATTGAAAACTTTTTTCCAAAGTAGTGAGTCTTCAATGGTGAGCGATATCGCGCAATTATCCAAATTTTTCTTCAAGCAAATTGAAGAGGAAGCCTTGGACAACATTTGGTTCCAGCAGGACGGCGCTACGTGACATACAGCAAACGCTACACTCAATCTTTTACGCCCTATCTTCGAAAATCGCATATCACAGCAAAAAGAGGTGATGTGAAGTGGCCTCCCAGAAGCTGCGATTTAACTCCGTTGGACTATTTTTCTGTGGGGAGCTGTTAAGATAAATGTTACGCCAACCATCCAGAAACAATTCAAGATCTAAAGTACGAGATTCAAGCTGCTGTTGCTGCCATAAGGCCCTGAAACCCATCGAGAAAGTACTCCAAAATTGGGTGGATCGGATAGCTAACTGTAAACTCAGCCGTGTGGTCATTTCTGTTCTCCGAATTGTTTTTCCACAAATGAATTTCATAAAACAACCTTTCAAATAAATGTTTAGACCTTTGAAAAATATCAAGCCGTTTTTTTTATTGACTTTTTAAGTTTAAAATTTTACATGGCCCACCCTTTACTTCGGGAAAAATTTTCCCTATTCTAGAGTTCGAAATGCAAATTTATCTAGGTCATCTTGAATTGAAGAATTTTCATAACGAGCTTTAAGTTATATTCTTGATGATCTCATCACGCTTGTTCTTTGAATTTTCTGATTTTATCGACGCTCCATATGTTTCATATTTCAGAGAACTAGTTGATAGATTAGCACATTAACAAAATAATTTTATTATAACCGTGTTTTACATTCCGGAAAAAACAACGGAAAGAAAATCTGTTATGCCTTAAGAATCAAGAAAAAAAACAGATTTTGTTGATGTTGCGAAAAATGCGTAAATTGTCATGCACCCTGCATGAGTAAACTACCCCAAAATCTCCATTTAAAACGCCTGAATCTGACCTCATCAGTATATTTCTCACGTACACATGCATGTATATTTTGGAGAATTGAGGGAAAAGATTGAAATCTGAGAAAAACATTTTGAATGGCAACCAGTTGCAAAATACTGTCCGGATTCCGATGTTAAACTGAAAGTCGATATTTCCTGAATATATAGAGCTTTTTACTCACAACGTCGTGCTTCCCTCGTGTATAAGGTGAATTGAAAGAAATTAGATTTATCGTCGCTCTACATGAAATACGAAACCTGGAAAAACCCATGACATTACGAAGGTATTCCTAGAAAATTTGAATTTCGATGCCACCGTTCTTTGCCGTTATCTAATGACGGAAAGGATGAAAGATTTTTCCTTACTTCAGTTCCTTCAGGAAATTATTTTCCGATTTTATAGTATGAAATGCAAATGCATTGATGTAATCTTGAATTGAAGAATTTTTATAATGAGATTCTAGTTTATTCATCATGATCCTTCAGGGAAACAGCGAGCTATAGTTTTGTCCAAAATAAATCAATTTCTATTTTCCACCACACCGCTGGAATCAAAAACTTTTACACGTTTAATCATAGTGGATACTTCATGCCACGATTTTCTTAATTTTTCAATCTTATTGACTGATACATATTTTCCAGACTTCCATGACATCATCTTAAATCATGGAATTTGAATGTTCTTCTTGTGAAATATGTGATGTTTTCCATTATATTGAAATTGAATTATCCTAACGAATTATGATCCTAATTGAAATTTAATCATGATTATCTATGAGGAAAAGAATTGAGATAATAACGTAATATATTAACGAAGATGACTTCTCGAGTTCGCAAGAAAACTTGGACGATAAAAAATGAGAAATATGTCGAAAACGGAGGAGCATATTTCATTATGATTCATTAGAGCCGTTGTAGTCTTAACCTACTTCCGAAGTTAATGGCGATATAAAAAAGCAGATCAAATAATAAACCTCTTGAAGTATAAGAGAGAATTCGTCAGTATTCACTTTGAACGTAGTGACCCACATTTTAATACGTGCTCCAGAAATATACTAAATACTGAGAAATATCTTATTGTCGATTTTATACTCTAATACTGCATTTCTCAATTTCAAGTCACCAATTAAAATTTCTCTGAAAATTATGTTTCGTTGAAGAATTAAGATTGCAACTTCACTGAGATCGAATGTTTTAACTATTTTTCGACAAAATGTATCGTCCACTCGTTAACACTCTAACTGATCGGACAGAACTGAATCATTTTGAAGGAACAGTTCGGAATACCTCAGTTGAGTTCGTAAATTGATCAAACCGATCCTAAAATTTTTGTGTGAATTCAAAGTTAGAATTTCTTAAAAAAAATATTATGCTGAATATTCTTCAAAGGCTTTTTTCAGGTGACAGCATTAAGAGTTGTGATAAATATATACTTATCCAATTTATGACTTGAAATTTCAAGTATAGTCTATTCACGAAAGGTTGAGCCGTCGGTTGGCCATGGAAATTTGGCATATTTCACTGTGTATATTAAAATTTTAGGTTATTTGCTTTATATTCTTGTCAGATTGATACGCAATGTTGTCAATATTGCATAGAGTTGTCTGATAACTCGCAAGCTCGTTGGACGAGGCCGGGTACATTCGGCAACGTTGACTTTATTTTACGTTATGTGAGCAAATACTACCAACTTCAGATAAATAAAGAAACGCCTACTATGCGCTCAACCTTTCGTGAACGGACTATAGGTAATTAATTTTTAATTGAATATTGAAAATGCGATGTCTATTATAGTCGTGTGCTTAATAATGCATAATGAGTGGTGATGACGATTCACAACAGAGTGGCCACTTGGCATCGTTGTACACTGTGATTTTCCATTCAACCAATGAAATGAATGCTAACGAGTACGTCATACTCAACCGCCACCTTATTTCGCTGATTTCAATAACTTTTTTCTCGAAACCAAAAACAAAAATCGAATAATCGCTATGATTTTCTGAGGAGCCTTATATCCAAAATGTTTTTTCCTGGAAATCTCACTGAAACGTGTGAGCAAAATAAGCGTTTGAAAAATTGAAGAGGTTATTTTACTTTGATGAGTTTCAAACTGAAGCGTTTGGTATTCTTCTATTTTTAACTGTTTAATTGATTGTTTATCAATTCCTTCATTTTAATGACTATTGAGTCTGGAGTGAAGAGTTATATCGTAATATATTACTATTATTATACACTTACCGGCAAACAATCCAAAAATCGATGATGTTTGTCAATTCATAAATATAATATTTTAAGTCCGATTTGATTGAAAGTTTTTTCAATTGTAAGCAGGTTCCTGTGAAATCAATCACCAGTTTTTAATATCAAGAAAAATCGACGTACTTCATTTTATAAGGGTGAAAAAATAGATTTGAAAATATAAATAGATTCTAACTTCAGAACCACCCCTAGTGAGCTCCAGTTATTCCACCGTGTGATTTCTTATTTCATCGTCAAGACACATCTCCTCATTACAATTTCATTCTTCATTTATAACAATAGCTTGATTTTGGTTTAAGATACAGGGTTTTCAGAGCAATATTAAATTCCACAATTTAGCTATGGCTATGAAAGTACCTACTTTCACAGATTTAACCTTAAATCCGAACGTTATGAAAATAAACTGAAAACTAAGTGAAAACAGAAAAAAAGAAAATTTTCAGCGTGACATGTTGTTCGTTGTGCACCGTTTGTTGGAGACGATTTCGTGCTAATGCTTTATAAAGCAGCGTCCACACTATGCCGGAGTATGCCGGGCGAAGCCGGGCGGGCTGACCCGGGCGGCCCAAGCCGGGCGGGTTCGTTCGGGCCGGCACGACGTCCACACCGAAAACGAGGCCGCCCGGGTTATATCTACCTACTCAATTGTAACTAAAGCCGCCCGGTGCCGCTCGGCACGTCCCCACTACATATTTTCGTTCGGCTCGGGCCGGCATCCTTTGATCTGTACCTACTTTCTGCGGGTTGGGATCGGCTCGGCTCGGGCCGGCTTTTTAAGCCGCCCGGGGCGTCCACACCAACCCGGCTTAGGCCGCCCGGGTCAGCCCGCTCGGCCTCGCCCGGCATAGTGTGGCATAGTGAGGCATAGTGTGCTCGACCGCATCAACCGCATGTGGCTAGGATTGCCAGGGGTGTATTTAGCAGATATTGATATCCAAGCATGCATTTGGCCTGCTCTAAGACCAGATTTGAACCCAATGGGGCATGTTTGGATGCTTTTGGGAGAAAAATTCGATCTCGCGTACCACCTCCTGCAGCAGTTCAGTGATGAATTTAAGGTTAAATTTGTTGAAGAATTGTTATAGCTTTAGCGTTAATGTTTTACTGAAAACCATGTATCATTAACACTAATTAAACTATTGTTAAAAATGAAAAAAACCGAAATGGTTAGGGTAAAAAACAGATTTTGTTTCACCCAGTATAAAATGACGTGAGCCAAGTTTTCTTAACATTCGAACCGTTTCGAATGAACTTACCTAAAAATGAAAAAAAATCAATAAAATCGGACTTGAAATAACATATTTAAGAATTAACAAACTTCATCGAATTTTTGGGCGGATATAATATTTTGCCGGAAAGTGTATTTATTGCCAAGAAAGAAGGTTAGATACCTGGTATCGACAGAATATTCTGTGAATTTCCATTATAATTTCATATATTAGGATTTCTGAGCCCTAATAGCTACTCGTTTTGCCCATCATGGAGTGAAATTTCTGACGTTGAAGGATTCTAGTATGCGAACCTATTTTGGCAATTAACAACGACTAAATGATCTCAATTAGCTGTCAAGTTGGATTGACACCACATCAGGAAGCACATTGCCGTTTTCGAAATTCGATATATTTACACTGGGTACCTTAATGGAGCTAGTTAGACTTGACAACACTTCGTTCTTGCTGTTCATCAGTGTCGAGTTATAAATGTAATCAAACCTAATAAAATTTTGATTGATTATTATGGATCTAATCAAGGAGTTCATCAGTTTTATAGGGCGACAAAGAATTATCTACGTTGGTATTCGTTGAATTAGTGAAATGTCGAAAGAATGGAATATACACTTACCGGCAAAATAATCGATCCACTCAAAAAATCAATTTTTTTCTATTATAGGTATGTTCATCCTTAATCAATCATTAGTTTTGAATTTCAAGAAGACTTGGCATAAATAATTTTATTTGTTTCTCATTTGTAAACGTCAGTTTCCAAAAACACAATATTAATCAAGAAAGTTTATTTTATCAAGTCACTAACTTGTAAAACTGACAGTTAACTTGTAAAATTTTTTACAAGTTAGTAGTTTATTTACATTGAGATTTGTCAAGTACTTGCTTCTAATTTCTTTCATCCTTGTAATTTCAGAGTTCCTGGAACCAATGTATTTCTCAATAAACGTTCTCGAACTCTTCGAAAACGAAAACGTACCTTGTTTTATTCGTATCTATTTGTTTTCCTTCTCAGATTTGCAAATATCCTAGAAGTTTTTGACCTGTAACTCTCTGACAGTTTCACGTACTCGCTTCTAATTTCATTTATTCGTCTAATTTCATCGTTCCTGGAACAAATATTTTTAGTAATAAACGTTATAAAAGTATTTAAAACGATATTCATGCCTTGTTTCATTTGGATCTGGCCTTTTTCATCAGAAATGAGCAAATATTCTCGAAAGACTGCCCTCTCGTAAAGCCACTGACAGTTGTCATAAATAATCATAAATAATGCAACTTACGACATTTGCGACAAATTCTTGAGATTTTTTTGGAATTTATCTAACCTTTTTACAAATGAGAAACAAATAAAATATAAAACAATACACGCAAGGTAAAGGGTTTTACTGGCTCAAGGAGGTAATGGAGTTATATCCTCCATTCGCCAGTAAAAACCCCTTACCTTGCTAGTAATGTTATATACTATTATACAGGGTGAAACAAAATCTGTTTTTTAACCTTTAAAACCAACCCTGGTGTGTTCCAATTATTCCACCGTGTGGTTTCTTATTTCATCATCAAGACACATCTTCTCTTGACAATTTAAATCTTCGTTTATTACAATAGCTCAATTTTTGTTACAGATACATAAAACAAGTTTTAACGCGACATATTGTTCTGCATGCACCGTTTATTGGAGAGGTTTTCGTGCTAATGCTTTATAATGCCCGACCGCATATAACGGATTCCAGGGAGTATTTAGCAGAAGTTGATATTCAAGAATTCAACTGGCCTGCTCTAAGACTAAGACTAAGATTTTAACCCTATTGGGTATATTTGGAAGATGCTCTTGGGAGGAAAATTCGATCTCGCGACCGACTCCAGAATTTGCAGTAGTTCAGTGATGTTGATCCAAAATCTTAATGATATATATATATATATTCTTTTGAAATCAAGAGCTAACATAATACAATACATAAAACAAAAATAAAAAATCCCTAACTGAGGTTGGTGCAAAACGGGGTACCATACTATTTTTTCGTATGATAAGAGCTCAGGGAAAACCCCAGTAGAAAAAACCCTGTCTCGCCGTTTCAACAAAAATGACACTTAAAAACTATTAGAATATTGAAGGATTCCTTCTTCATTCAGACCGAACGATAACCCTCTCCAGGATGCCTTCGGAATTCTGAACGAGAAAATCAAAGCAGTAAAAAGGAACAGAAAAATAAAATGATTGAAACTCTATAAATTGATTTAAAATTAATAACCCAATTCAAAAACGAATCGGTAATTTCATGTATAGCTCTCAAGCCATCCTGAAATTTATATTGGAACAGTTTTTTCAGGTGTTCAATTGTCTCCTCTGCTTCTCCGCATTCGCAACTAGGACTCTCAACTGAATTCCATCTGAAAAGCATACTATTGCAACGTCCATGACCTGTTCTTATACGATTGAGAACAGTCCATATTTTCCTTGGAAGATCAAATCCAGGAACTTTATTCGAGGGATCAGTTATTAAATCTTTGTTCTGTATATTACATAAATTCCACTCGGATTGCCAAATTGATTTATCACTTTCATCTTAATGATGACATGCCGAGATGAATTGCACCTCTCATCTGCGTCTGGGCAGAAAACACGTTATGTTTAAGAAATTACACGGTGGAATAATTGAAACACACCGGGGTTGTTCTAAAATTAGGGTAAAAACCGATTTTGTTTCACCCTGTAACATGGCGTACGCCGAGTCTTCTTGAAATTCCAAACTGGTGATTGATTGAGGATGAGCATACCTACAGTTGAAAAAATCGATTGACTTGAAATAACATATTTATGAATTAACAAACTTCATCTATTTTTTGAGTAGATCGATTATTTTGCCGGTGAGTGTAGAGAGGAGAAGATCTCGTGATTGACCTAAGTTTCCTAATATTTTAAGGAATTAAATGTGAATATAACATTCTGAAGATCTAGAATTTAACTTTCAAAGGATCAATATAATAAATCTACTATATTTCGATACCTACTCTCTCAATACTTTCAATGGATATGCTGAAATGCGTTTTATGATTATTCGAAAATATGAATCCTTAGCGTGAAAAAAAATCATTATTTTCGTTTGAATGTTATGTGGGAAACAAAGGGAAGAAACTATTATTTCAAAGATGATTCTAGAGATGCTAAATGATTCTGTCCAACTCTGATCTTGAAAAATTTGGCTTTTTCATTTTTAGAACTCAAAATTCTTCAAAAAATAATTGGACTTACGTATTATGTCTAATCGAAACGATCAATATGTGATTTCACTTGCTTTTTTTTCAAACGTCTCAAAACCATGATTTTCATGAGTTATCGATTTTCGGATATTTTAAAAAACGAATAGTTGGAATACGTGAAGAATTGAATTTCAACAAGTTCTTCATGATTGGTATCGTTTGCTCAAATAAGACGATATACGATTGGTTGTCAAAACTATATAAATATTCAGAAAATAATATACAGGGTGTTCCCAAGTTGGACGTACAAACGAAAAGGGGAGATTCCTAAGTGAGTTTAAGAAAAAAAAGCCCCATAACCATGGGGTCGCAAACGTTTCGTTTTCGAGATACAGAGTGTTGAAGTTTGAATTTTTTTCAAGTTTTTTCTCATAGTATCTACAGTTCACAAGCTATTCAACTGAAATTTGGCATAGATATTACATTGAGAGTTCTCACCACGTGACATGGCAATTTCGATAGAAGATCTATAGAGTGATATTTTTTCTGGAACACTGCCACCTGTTCTTCTGCAGAACTTTTTTTGGTGAGCAACTGTTAATTTGAAAAAAAGTAAAAAGAAGCTTTGTTCTTATACTGAACTTTTCGGTCTCTTGTAGTTTTGTCGTATCTACCAACGATTTCGAGAAAAAAATTTGAACGATCCTCTCGAAACCCTCGTGAAAATCCAAACTATGATGGGAAGGCCACTTGTAAACTGTGGTGAATGAATTCAGTGTCAGTTTTTATGGAAATTTTCCTGATCTGTAGCGATGATTCATAAAGATTCGATAAACTCGTATAATCAACACATGTTTTTGATTAAAAGTTTTAACACCCTGTATCTCGAAAACGAAACGTTCGCGACCCCATGTTTATGGGACTTTTTTTCTTAAACTCAGTTAAGGAATCTCCCCTTTTCGTTTGTACGTTCAATTTAGGAACACCCTGTATAACAATAGTAGAAACATGTTTTCTTTTCATGATTGTACTCTAGAGACATTCGCAAATCCAACTTTCTTTACCATCGAGTTAGCAATGTTTCGATTGATGGAGAAAAAATATCCTCATTAAAGAAGAGGTTCAACAATTTTTTTTATTATTCGGTCGTGAGTGTATCGAAAAAATACCTGAAAAAATCGGTATGCATTAAAGGTTCATGTTACCTACTACCTATATAACATCTATTTTTAGCAAAATGATGGTATAAATATTATGTATCGAAAGTTATTATGTCACCCTTCGAAAGGATAATCAAGGTTAAAAGATTCGGTGGAAGGAATGTGGCATTATCACTTTATCATCATTTTGAACCCCGGTACGTTTATGGCTCGAAAACACGAACGATATAGAATTGTTATGATAGTACATTTATTGTTCTTCATAATGGTCAATTTGGATCTCTTCGATTTACGGATATGGATAGTAATCTGTTTATGGGATTTTCACAAAAAAATTTCAAATCGTTATCTCCTGACTCGATTTATATCTTGAATGTATCGAAAGCACTTCAATCATTTTCTCAAGATAATAGTCAATTTTCCTTTCCAGCAAAGAGGAAATTGTATGAATTCCTCAAAAAGTTCCTGTCTGTGTCGTTCCATGACGTAGTATCTTTTGTCAAATGCCGAATAGGACAGCTGTCCAAAACAAGTCAAATTTTCCAAAATCGTCTTCTCCACTAATTATGTTTGATCGTACATTATCTTGGCACGACATTTGAACTATCGTGTAAGTCAGAAAATATTTTATTAGGAATTAATTACCGTAAATTGGGGATACTTTGTGACTAGTGGGTAACTTTGTGACAATAGGCAAATCGAAACAAACTGCCCAATATTTTCCAAGTTTCGCACGCATAGATATTTTTTTCTGTCGCCAGGCGGCAGTAGGTATACATATCTCATCCCAATCAAATATATCTTCATAAAACTCTCTAGTAACTTGTAGATTGCCATGAGAAGAGCACATACCGATTCTGTCGATTTTTTCAAAAGCCGGAAACTTTCGTTTGCACAGCCAAATCTGAAATGTTGTCAATTAAAATCGTAAGTAGGTAGTTATTATATTATATTCGAAATTATAGTCAAGAATTAGTGATTTTAATATCTTTTTTCGAAGTGGACGAAAAAAAGTCCGCAGCATGGGGTAACATTGTGACATGTCATTAAGTGCTGTTTTCCAATAATTACATATGATTTTTTTAAACTTTTTGCATGTAGACTGCGACCGAAATCTCGAACATGCTTCGAACATATAAAAACGCTTGGAAGCAAGAGCTTGCAGAAATTTTACTGAAGAAAGGTTACAAAATGCTATAAGAGAAATTAAATCGAAGCTTAGTTATAGACAGGCGGAAGAAAAATATGGGATTCATAGAAATGCGCTTGTAAAAAAGGTACATGACAAACGTAAAAACAAAAGCAACTATGAAAGACCAACAGTACTAAGCCCAGAAGAGGAAAAAATCATAGTAGGGCATCTTATTGCTATGGCACATTATGGATTCCCCTTGTCAAATATCGATATTAGACATATCGTGAAGGATTACTTGGATAAAAGTGACCAGAAAGTAAATTGCTTTCGTGACAATTTTCCAGAACCAGGCATAAAATATTACTCATTCACGGGCTGCTACAGATGAAGAAATTCTAACGAATTTTTTTAACTACCTTGAAGTCGAGCTCCAGGGTATCCAAAGCTGCAACATTTGGAATTACGTTGAAACCAACTTATTGGACGATCCTGGTTCAACAAAAATAATAACAAGTAGAGAAATTCAAAATGCATCAAAGGCACTCTTACTGCGAGGTACAACAGAACTAAATCTGGATGGTTCGATGCCAATTCCTTTGAAGACTGTAGTTATTTTATCCAAAAAATATAAGCACATACTTTTTTAATTTTTAGTAATTTTATTCTCAAAAGGCAGGGGTTATATTGTGCTCTGGTCCGAATAATGCGTTGTCACAATTTCGAAAAAGATTATAGGTATCAAAATAATTTTTTCAACAATATTATATTCCCATTGTGTACCGAAAGAACAGTTTAAAAATGTGTAAAAAGTATCCCCGTTTTATGGTGCTTGAAATTTTCCTATTGGGCATTTCCATCAGTAGATATGTTTAAATAAAAGTTTTTTTTCATTCAACAGCATTAAAAGTGGAGTTGAAAATATACCTATCCAATTATTCACCTAACATTTCCAGTAATGAATTTCCAATTGAATATTGAAATTGTGATTTCTATACTCGTAAATACGAACGTCGCAACATGACTACGTACGAGCAAGCATAATTGGGAAGGATGGTCATTCTTTGCCAATGTGCGTGTAATTACACGAAATTCTTGTAATTTCATTGCATTACGTGTATATTTCGTGTAGTGGTCAAAGGTGTGTAATTTGCATAAAGCAACTCTAGTGACATAGTAATTAATTCATTGAACCAAAGTTCACTGAATCATGAAAAAATATGTTTACGTTCTATTGATTTATGAATCCGTGCTCAGTTTCGATAGAATGAAATTCGTTTGTTTACCTCTAAACAAAACAGCTAATTGTGACAGATCATTGGACTGTGTGATCAAATTTTTATTCTACAAAACAGAATCATCATTTTTGCATATTATGGTATTGTTCAATATTCAATTTTTCCGCGCGCAAATAAACATCAATGACGTGGTAACAGACGACTGTGTATATTTTATTCATAGCATGATTGTAGCTTTGCAGGGTTCTTGAATGATATAATATGAACCCTGCAGCTATATCTAAGTTAAGATTTTGGCAATGGGCGACCACTACAAAATTAAATATAACAATTATGCATACACCACAAACAAGGGAGAAAAATAATTCAGTTGTGGGCAATGCGTTAACTGGTTGCGGGTAAAAACGTGTAATTTGAACATTGGAGTCGTGTAATTGTGAAGTTTGAGGTTGGCAACACTGGTGCTTCAACATTCCACCAATGGAATGAATGCTGAAGCGTACGTCAATGAATGATGCAGCACTGTATATCAACTTTGTAGTAAGTCTAAAAATTGTGAATCTAATGGAATGCTTGTTTCTAATCTTTCATTTATCTGATGAAAAAGTATTAATCCCTTGGATTTATTAAATCCAAGGTCATCAGCTTGCCAGAAAAAACCTAATCAATGCGTTAACTTTTTCGTACGAGCAGGAGGTAAAATATTAACGAAAAATGAATCCTTCGCATTAGCTGGTTATACGATGAATATCAGTAGTGGTGACCATAGACTAACTAAATGGAGAATAGATGAGACACTAGTAGAACAAGCTTCAATGACATCTGTTTTTGTACAACGTTACTAATTCGTGAAAAAACCTCAATTGAAAAAGGAATCTGTATCGTAAAGCTGCCGCAAAAAGAATTCTGTAGTGCACATTTTGAATAGGTAGGTACTCCCATATAGCAAAAAGTTTTTTGAAATTCAATTTCCAAAAGGATATCAGAAATGGATTCGTGCAAGTTATCGATGAGCGAGGAAATTTATTCTCATGAAAATAATACCTGCAACGAACTTTCATCTGATTTTCTTTTGGAATCGAGAAATGGGGATCAATAATCAAATTCTGGATAGAATAAAATTTATAAACTGAAATAGGTATCACCAATTGAAAATACAGATTTATTTCATAAATATCTAATCAATAAACTAATAATTGCATTGAAAACATTTTCAAAAACTAACAATAATGAATTCAACAATACAAAATATGAGTATTTACCTACTAAACTTATTCAATACATGAAAAACTTTTTTGGAAACTACGAGTATCTTAATTCTTATGGGTAACAGAATATACATATATATTTTATAATTACCTTATTGCATCTCGATTTTCACATCCAATAACACAGCACGTCTTCACTCTTGCAGGCATATCGAAATTTATTATATTTCAAAAAGAACGTGTCAAACCACTCCTTGTGTCAGTTGACAATTCGAAGGTTTTTTGATAATAATGATTTTACATACTTACTATTTTCCCGATAGGATTTCCATGAATGCAACGACATCTAACTCTCAAATTGAAAATAATTTTTTCGTGTATTAGTCTCCTCCTCCGACAGATGGCGCGGAATATACGAGTGGCTCATCTAATTTCTTAGTTTGTCTATGGTGGTGACATATCGCGCGTGTGCTGTAACTAATACGATCGCTGAGGCTGATACCTTCATTATAAAGTTATCTACTTCGTAATGCAAATGTTTTTTATGTAGATGCGAAACCAGGAAATAGATGGTCATTCGCACACGTGGTATTTTCAGAAAACCATTCAGAAATCGGAATCGTATTTATATCGATCTAATCTCGTGTTTGCTGTTACTAATGCGATCGCTGGGGCTGATACCTTCATTATAAAGTTATCTACTCCGCAATGCAAATGCCTTAAGCTGTTTCAAGTGATAGTGCGCACCTGTAGGGAATGGACTCATAGTTGCCTACATTCTATCAGCGAATTCCTTTCTGAACCACAATAGAATGATTATTACATCAACAGCACTCCATTTTCCATGTCAGCTAGCTGAAAATAAATGCGCTCCATCCGCTAAATTGCTCCAGCTGTCAGAGATATTTGCAAGTAGATATTTGCCGCGGTATTATAGGAATTAAAATGTGTGTTCTTTGCGGCCTACTTCTATTTTCCTTCATGCAGATTCTGTTTTTTATATGTAGATGGAAAACCGGAAATAGATGTTCATTCGCACACGTGGTATTTTCAGAAAACCATCCAGAAAACGGAATCGTATTTATATCGATCTAATAACATTTTACGAATTATGATTAAATTGCTTTTGTTCTGTATGGAGTTCCAAACTCTAACAGAATTCTAGCCCCGATAAAAGTTCGGGGAAACTCTTTCAGTTTATAAAAAATCTATACTTTCGAATCATTTTGAAACTTGCAACCTTCAGGGTAGTTGTAAGGTAGGAATAGCTCACTTAATGAGCTGAATCAGTTGAAAGTTACCCAGTTCAGGTGATTTGATTTTTATTTAAATGGTTTCAAGAAGAGACATTCGAGTGGTTGCAAATAAAATATTTATGTGCTGAATGATGATATTGATACCGAGTTCATAAACTAGCTAGAATACAACCCAATAATTCGTGAACATTTTCGTACGACCAGAGGGTAAAATATTCACAAAAAAGCATTTTTTCGTATTAGATTTCCAGACAATCAATATTAGTAGTGTTGACATAACTTGCGTTTGCTGTAACTAATGCGATCGCTGAGGCTGATACCTTCATTATAAAGTTATCTACTTCGCAATGCAAATGCCTTAAGCTGTTTCAAGTGATAGTGCGCACCTGTAGGGAATGGACTCCTAGTTGCCTACATTCTATCAGCGAATTCCTTTCTGAACCACAATAGGATGATTATTACGTCAACAGCACTCCATTTTCCATGTCAGCTAGCTGAAAATAAATGCGCTCCATCCGCTAAATTGCTCCGGCTGTCAGAGATATTTGCAAGTAAATATTTGCCGCGGTATTATAGGAATTAAAATGTGTGTTCTTTGCGGCCTACTTCTATTTTCCTTCATGTAGATTCCATTCTTTTTATGTAAATGGGAAAACCGGAAATAGATGATCATTCGCACACGTGGCATTTTTAGAAAACCATTCAGAAAACGGAATCGTATTTATATCGATCTAATAACATTTTACGAATTATGATTGAATTGCTTTTGTTCTGTATGGAGTTCTAAACTCTAACAGCATTCTACCCCCGATAAAAGTTCGGGAAACTTTCTCAGTTTATAAACAATCTATATTTTCGAAGGATTCTGAAACTTGCAACCTTCAGGGTAGTTGAAAGGTGTGAATAGCTCACTTAATGAGCTGAATCAGTTGAATAGTTACCCAGTTCAGGTGATTTGATTTTTTTAAATGGTTTCAAGAAGAGACATTCGAGTGGTTGCAAATTAAATATTTATGTGCTGAATGATGATATTAATATCGAGTACATAAACTCGCCAGAATATACCCCAATAATTCGTGAACATTTTCGTACGACCAGAGGGTAAAATATTAACAAAAAATCATTTCTTCGTATTAGATTTCCAGACAATCAACATTAGTAGTGTTGTCATATCTCGTGTTTGCTGTAACTAATGCGATCGCTGAGGCTGATACCTTCATTATAAAGTTATCTACTTCGCAATGCAAATGCCGTGAGCTGTTCCAAGTGATAGTGCGCACCTGTAGGGAATGGACTTCTAGTTGCCTACATTCTATCAGCGAATTCCTTTCTAAGCCACAATAGGATGATTATTACGTCAACAGCACTCCATTTTCCATGTCAGCTAGCTGAAAATAAATGCGCTCCATCCGCTAAATTGCTCCGGCTGTCAGAGATATTTGCAAGTAAATATTGCCGCGGTATTATAGGAATTAAAATGTGTGTTCTTTGCGGCCTACTTCTATTTTCCTTCATGTAGATTCCATTCTTTTTATGTAAATGGGAAAACCGGAAATAGATGATCATTCGCACACGTGGCATTTTTAGAAAACCATTCAGAAAACGGAATCGTATTTATATCGATCTAATAACATTTTACGAATTATGATTGAATTGCTTTTGTTCTGTATGGAGTTCTAAACTCTAACAGCATTCTACCCCGATAAAAGTTCGGGAAACTTTCTCAGTTTATAAACAATCTATATTTTCGAAGGATTCTGAAACTTGCAACCTTCAGGGTAGTTGAAAGGTGTGAATAGCTCACTTAATGAGCTGAATCAGTTGAATAGTTACCCAGTTCAGGTGATTTGATTTTTTTAAATGGTTTCAAGAAGAAACATTCGAGTGGTTGCAAATTAAATATTTATGTGCTGAATGATGATATTGATACCAAGTTCATAAACTCGCCAGAATATAACCCAATAATTCGTGAACATTTTCGAATGACCAGAGGGTAAAATATTAACAAAAAATCATTTCTTCGTATTAGATTTCCAGATAATCAATATTAGAAGTGTTGTCATATCTCGCGTTTGCTGTAACTAATGCAATCGCTGAGGCTGATACACTCTAAGAAATTTTGGAACACCAGCTAACACCCGCTGACACCAGTCGTATTTCCTCAGAGGTCCTGATATTTTGGTGTTATTTCGCACCTTCTAAAATAACACCGACGTTGAATAACTTTATGGTGTGTTTCATGATTGCACTTGTTTGGTGTTAAATCACACTAGAGCGGTGTGATCTCAATTGATCATCCAGTGTGTTTTGACACTGACTCAGTTGTTTTTCACAGTTTATTAGTGTGAAATACTATACGAGTTGGATCGGTTTCGGTGTGAATTCGCACCGTTTCAGTATTAATTTGCAATAGTTTAGTGAGGTTGCAATAACCTGTTCGGTGTTATTTGTTGAATGTTATACCTTCCCTTGAGAAGAGAAATGAGAAATTATTATCTGAATCTAAAAAATTCAATTCAACAATTTGAATATTAGATATTTGCTAAAGAGGTTCCTTTGAAGCTAAAAGAATGCAGATCATGAACAATAAATTATTAATTATTTTTAAGCTAGGTACTTACTTCCTATGTTAATTTTTCGTTTAATATTTATGTTCTGTAGTTGTTATTCCTGAAAAGTCTTTTAGTGTATTCGTTTACTATGCAGGTTTTTCAAACAATTCATTTCATTTGAATTTATTCACAATGAAAGATTACAACAATATTTGTTGCCAAATAAAAAAACATTTTCTTGTTGATCAAATTTATTTTCTTTACGCTGATAAATACATAATGAACAAATATAGATATGTATCTTTTGGTAGACCAAATGAGAGGTTGACAGCAGAAGTATCTTCCAATATCACCCTAAGGAAAGGTTTTTTAACTAGCTTGGAAAAAAGAAAAGATCACATATAAGCACTTATAAATATAAATGGATATAAATTTGTACATCTTATCTTTCAGTGGATTGAACTTTTTTCACATATGCATTGAAGTGATTCACCAATATCTATTTCCATCAATCGAAAATATATGGGTAAATAATCTCAAAAGAAGTCACAATAAATATTTCCACCGTATAACCTAATAAGGTATATTATACAGTAGGAAAGTTTCAACGCTTGTGAAAACTGAAGGAAGTTACCTGAATCAGTTCAAGTTCAAATTCGTAGTACCTACTTGCAAACAGTATTGATTTTGTCCCCGAATCATCATATCAGCCAAAATGAACTTTTCTCTGTTTCCAAATCAAATGGTCACGCATTTCACTTTCTTCACCTCCATCAATTTTACACTATCGTTTCATCATCACAAAGGCGCATACAAGAAACAGATATAGATAAGAAGGTGAAACCATTCGCAAGTCCTATTTTGACTATGCTGAGGATTCTTTGTAGAGCCGCCAAGAATTGGAACTATTGCTATTCACATTGTTGCCGAAGTTATTCGATTGGAATAATCAGTTCATCAGACACTATGGTTCTAACTGTGTGACCGCTCATAATTTGGCAATATCTGGCAACCGTGTAAAAATACTGAAGACAAACTAAAGTAAACGTATGGGTATTTCATATTTTTGGTGCGAATTTTGATTCAGTTGGTGTGAATTTTGAAACTTGATTTGGCCGACAAACACTTCTAGGTGTTCTTTTTGTTTCTAGAAGCTTCAGAAGTAACACCTGATCATTTCTGTGAAATTATTATTTGAAACTTGAAAGATGGAGTGTATCTTTTTACCCAAGAGATGATTTTCTGATTTATGGAGCAATTTGTTTGTTAGATTGGTGTTATAGCTTGATACACACAGTGTGTTTTCAAATATTTTTCTATTTATTCTTGCTTTTGTTTCTGTTTGTGATAATGTGTTTCATGAATTACACCACTCAACACCATATTCTCATAATTTCGATAAAAATGATAAAATTGTGACATAAAAAGGGAAAAATATGCATGATAGTTTAGTATTAGAATTTACACCGGGATTTTTTTTAGAGTGTACCTTCATTGTAAAGTTATCTACTTCGCAATGCAAATGCCGTAAGCTGTTCCAAGTGATAGTGCGCACCTGTAGGGAATGGACTCCTAGTTGCCTACATTCTATCAGCGAATTCCTTTCTGAACCACAATAGGATGATTATTACGTCAACAGCACTCCATTTTCCATGTCAGCTAGCTGAAAATAAATGCGCTCCATCCGCTAAATTGCTCCAGCTGTCAGAGATATTTGCAAGTAAATATTTGCCGCGGTATTATAGGAATTAAAATGTGTGTTCTTTGCGGCCTACTTCTATTTTCCTTCATGTAGATTCCGCTTTTTATATGCAGATGGGAAAACCGAAAATAGATGGTCATTGCACACGTGTTATTTTCAGAAAACCATTCAGAAAACGGAATCGTATTCATATCGATCTAATAACATTTTACGAATTATGAATAAATTGCTTTTGTTCTGTATGGAGTTCTAAACTCTAACAGAATTCTACCCCGATAAAAGTTCGGGAAACTCTCTCAGTTTATAAACAATCTATATTCTCGAAGGATTTTGAAACTTGCAACCTTCAGGGTAGTTGTAAGGTGGGAATAGCTCACATAATGAGCTGATTCAGTTGAATAGTTACCCAGTTCAGGTTATTTGATTTTTTTAAATGGTTTCAAGAAGAGACATTCGAGTGGTTGCAAATTAAATATTTATGTGCTGAATGATGATATTGATACCTAGTTCATAAACTCGCCAGAATATAACCCAATAATTCGTGAACATTTTCGTACGACCAGAGGGTAAAATATTAACAAAAAATCATTTCTTCGTATTAGATTTCCAGACAATCAATATTAGTAGTGTTGTCATATCTCGTGTTTGCTGTAACTAATGCGATCGCTGAGGCTGATACCTTCATTATAAAGTTATCTACTTCGCAATGCAAATGCCGTGAGCTGTTCCAAGTGATAGTGCGCACCTGTAGGGAATGGACTTCTAGTTGCCTACATTCTATCAGCGAATTCCTTTCTAAGCCACAATAGGATGATTATTACGTCAACAGCACTCCATTTTCCATGTCAGCTAGCTGAAAATAAATGCGCTCCATCCGCTAAATTGCTCCAGCTGTCAGAGATATTTGCAAGTAAATATTTGCCGCGGTATTATAGGAATTAAAATGTGTGTTCTTTGCGGCCTACTTCTATTTTCCTTCATGTAGATTCCGTTTTTTATATGCAGATGGGAAAACCGGAAATAGATGGTCATTTGCGCACGTGGTATTTAATATGAATGGAATATTTTTCGAATATTCAGCATCAGGACTCGTGCACACTGACATTTCTTGCCATTCTTAAACGGAATCATTCTTATATCGGTTTATTAACATTTAATGAATTGTTCTGATTAAATGGTGACGCTTAGTTCACGAAGTTCAAAACTTTATTCATTAACGCCTGCTATTTGCTCCTATGTCTTACCTTCGATGAATGTTCGAGGAAACTTACTCCGTTCGTAAACACTCTAACTTTCGAACGGAAGGAGCTAGAGGGCAGGTGCAGGGAGGAATAGCTCGGTTAGTTGTCCAAATCGGTTGAAGAGTTCTTGAGTTATGACTGTTCGAAATCGTTATCGATTATTTTCTAAACTGAGAATCCAATCTGATCCAAATTTTATATTTAGGTACCTAATGATGATTTAGACATGTGCAAAATTTTGTGATGTTCTCTCGAATGAAAATCTAATATGAAACATTTGTGGCATAATAACAAAAATACCACCCCAGTTATATGTCTGACGCAATTATCATCTTGTTTGTTAATGTCAAATACATCGAGTTGTTTCAGAGTTATAAATATCAGCTGCTCATTAACGAAAGATACAGAAACTTGGAGGAAATTTTATTAAGGATTTCGATACTTGAAAAACTTTTTTTCTAATATAGCTGAAATTTTGACTTAACTTATAAAGTATAGCTATAATCAGGTGTGCAAATATTCAATCATTTCAAACCTCCAGTTGTTGAGAAGAAAGTATGGGGTTTTTCCATTATAGGAATTGAAATGTATGTTCTTTTGGCCCTACCTATTTTTATTTTACTTCATGTAGATTTCGTTTTTCATATGCAGATGGGAAAACCGGAAATGGATGATCATTCGCACACTGCACAAGTGGTAAATTATGATTTAAATAGTTCTATCAACATTCTTGCATTATGAATAAATTACTACTGCTTTGTATGGAGTTCCAAACTTTTTTGGTAATCGCCTTCTATCAAAATTCTACCATGGATAAAAGTTCGAGGGAACTCTCTCAGTTCGTAAAAACTTTATACTTTCGAAGCATTTAGAGACATAAAATCTTCAAGGTTGTTGTAAGGTGCGAATAGTTCACTCATTGGACTCAACCAGTTGAATAGTTCTGCAGTTATAGTAATTCGAATGTTTATTAACTGTTTTCAATTTGTTTATATGCAGCTGGGAAAACCGTAAATAGATGATCATTCACATACGTGGTATTTCATATGACTGGAATATTGAGCATTGGGAGTTGTACATGGATATTTCTTGCCATTCTGAAAACGGAATCGTATTCATTTCGATTAATCAAGCTTTTATGAATACCTAATTCAGCTTAACTGGTGTCCCTTCAGATTATAGAGTTTCGAACTTTATTGGTTAACGGCTGCTTTCAGTCGTGCCCTATTTCCCACCTTCGATGAAAGTTCGAGGAAACTTACTCAGTTCGGGAGCACTCTAGCTTTCGAAGAGAAAGAACTAGAGACCTGAAATGTCCAGGTTAGCTGCAGAGTTGGAATAGTTTGGTGAATGGGCCGAATCATTCGCATAGTTCCTGAGTTATGGTGATAAGAATTTTTTTCGATAATTTTCATGAACAGAAAGATTATATTTATATAATTACTTTTTGAATAAAAAACTAAAATCATCAACCTTATGGCGGAATGACAAAGAAAGGACCCCGCACATTTTGTATGAGAATTGGCTCCCGGTGGATTTGGCTGAAAATTTGATATGATGTTCTACTAATCCTTCTGATCAAATGTCTCTACAGTCACGAAGCTGAAAAATGCATACTTCTAGGAGTTTTTAGCGATTTTTTGTATCCATTATGGCTTACGTATTACCGTTCACACAGAAATGTTTGAGAATATTTCGTGATTATTGAAAGCAGATTCTGTCAATTCGAAATTGTATTTTCAAACATTTCTGTGTGAACGGTAATACGTAGGCCATAATGGATACAAAAAATCGCTAAAAACTCCTAGAAGTATGCATTTTTCGGCTTCGTGACTGTGGAGACATTTGATCAGAAGGATTGGTAGAACATCATATCAAATTTTCAGCCAAATCCACCGGGAGCCAATTCCCATAATACGTAAGCCATAATGGATACAAAAAATCACTAAAAACTCCTAGAATTATGCATTTTTCAGCTTCGTGACTGTTTAGACATTTGATCAGAAGGATTAGTAGAACATCATATCAAATTTTCAGCCAAATCCACCGGGAGCCAATTCCCATACAAAATGTGCGGGGTCCTTTTTCAGCATTCATGTGTGACTGGAGCTTATCGGTTTCTTTTTTGATGTTAAATAAATCGAGTTATAAGAATTACATAATGAAAGAGCTATATCTGATTTTATCGGTTCATATCGAACGAGAATGATGCTAACCTATAGTATCAAAATCGCAATATTTTATTTCGTCATCTTCATATTGATTATTTTATTTTAAGGTTGTTGGCAGGAAGGTCTTTTTTGACGAGTTCTACCGCTTGTCAAAACAAAAAATAAGAGATAAACTCATGATGTCCTCAACCCCATTGCTCTATCACCGCTTTTCTTTTGGAGTTATAAGTCAAAACTGACATTGGCCAATTTCAACTTTCGTTATTTCCGTTCCTGTTAGTGCTTTGAACTTCAAACAAAAACTTTATAAAAACACTTTTTGATAGAAATCCAGTGGCTTTATCTGATCGCATACGCTAAAATAAAATTATTTAGCATATCATATTTCTCGTAATTTCCGTTTTTTGCTATAATGCCACCAGAAAGTTTAATCGACTTCTAATGAGTTATATCTATAAATTATTCTAAGAGAATTGTAATGACCATGAGAATAGATATGATTCTGAGATTCGTTCTTCATAATATCGACCTAAACTATATTTTTCAACATAGATATCTGAGTTCTTCTAAGGACAAAACAAGAAATAGAAGCTTATTCTTTTCAACTGAAGATGAATTAATGTTTCCATGAGAAAAACATGAGTCTGCATAATATATGGGGAAGGGAACCGTCTAGAAAAATCAGATCAAGCCACAGGATTCTATCCAAAAATTGTTATTATTTTTTGAGCGCTCGTTTTCCTTAAACGAGTGCTATACAGTTTTGCCCAAATGTCTGTAATTTTGAAATTTTGAGCCAAAAATGGTCTCAAACCATGGGATTCAACTTCCTGATGAAGAATTCGTGGTCAAATTGAATTCCGTTAGCACAATAACTTTCGAAGGGATTGTCCTACAGATTTGAAATTTTCTGGGTCGGTTCGGTTCCTAAATGGCTCGGTTAGGTTCGTTAACCAGCCAAAACGTATAGGGTGTTTCATAAACCATTCAAAAATTTTGTTCCTCAATATATCAGACATAAAAAAACCCATTGTAATGAAATGTTGCGGCCATATGCAAGACTCTCATAATAAGCCTAATAAGCATAATAATAAGCAAAATTTTGTGGCCATAGTGTAAACAGAACCATAGAAAATTCAATTAGGATATTGAAAAAAAGAATCTCTATATATTTCCATAATATAGGATTCAAATAAAATTTATTTAGTTCATAGCTGAAACAGAAACGGACATAACGATCAAAGTTGAAATTGCCCTAGTGTCAATTTTGGCATATAACTAGAAAACAAAAGAAGATAGAGCAATGCGGTAGACGGCATTATAAGTTTCTCGAAAAAACAACTGCAATGTTCCGTTCATTTTTTATTTCTTAGTGTAAAATGTTGTAGTACATGGCTCACCAATTCTGGCTACCCTGTACAGTATATGCGTTTATACGAGCAATCAATAACTGACCCGTCAAGTCCAAACTGCTGTATTTAAGTTTGAATTACTGGGATAACATTCTCGAACTCCTATAACACAATTCAGAAAGGGTTACCGCGATGATCCTGCATCCTGTGAATCCTGTGATTCCACAAACCCCAAACTCCTCCCGTCCAAATTCAATACAGGCAACGATTCAAGGTTAAAAGGCCCGAAGTCGGTGGCGCAAAGACAAATCAACAAGCCATCCTCTTTACAATTCGGCTAAGAGACTCACAACTTAATTTGTGGAGTTTCATTGTGCCCTCGAAATGGGCAGGAACAGGATGAAGTTGTCCCTGATATTTCGAGTCGAAAGAACTTGGAAATTAATTTGATTATAGGGGAGAATCCTTCGATTAATCGGGCATGCCCTGAAAAGGGGAAATTTGGGAGATTTCCATTAGTCCGGTGCAACTTTGGATTTGTTTTGTATACCGGGATTCGGCAATTTAAGAGTTGGTTCTGTACAACTTCAGGTTCGTTGTTTGTTCCTGAAGGTTCGATGAGTTGCGAAAATAGTGTTTTTTATCGAATATTTTTTTTACATTTATTACTGTTCAGAGGTAGCAACTTGTACCAATGGGTATTGCTGTTGTCATTGTCAGACACGGGTTGAATTTCAAAAATTATCAGACCCAGTGTAATTCACTTTACCAATGCAAAACGGTTTTCCAATAAGAGGTGTTACCGCTATTTCGGTAGATGTCACGTTTGAAGCTGACATTTTTTGACATTTGACTAGTAGAAACTACGCCATTAATAAAAATCAAACGATACACGCTTCAAGAACGCATTGAAATTATAAAATTCACTATAAAAACTAGTTCACTATGAAAACGGTGAGAATTAGGTTCGTAAAACTCATTTTTGGATCGTCGTGAAGCACCTTGTCGGACCGCAATAAAGAAACTGGTGGAAAAATTCGAACTGTTGGATCAAGTTAGTTATGTGAGGAATAAAGCCCCTACACGTCGCTTAAGAACTGTCGAGAATATTGCTTCTGTAGCCGAAAATGTTGAAGAAACCCCAGGTTTGTCCATTCCTCGTCGTTCTTTGGAATCAAGCATTCCACAAACGTCATTTCACAGTATTCTGCATAAAGATTTGGGTCTTAAGGCTTATAAAGTTCAGTAAGCACAAGAACTCTAGCCGGCCAATCATCAACAACTTTGTGTTTTTGCTGATTGGGTCGTTGAAATGATTGAAAATGATCCTGAATTCCAGCGAAAAATCATCTTGAGTTATAAGGCCCATTTTCACCTCAGTGGCTTCGTCAACAATCAAAATAGCTCGGAAAACCCAAGAGTTATTATTGAAAAGTCTCGCTATCCTTAACTTGTTACTGTTTGGTGCGGTTTATGGTCCGGCAGAGTCATTGGACCTTACTTTTCCGAAAATGAGGCTGCAGCAACAGTTACGGTGAATGAATTGCGCTATCGAGAGATGATTAATGATTTTTTAATGCCGAAATTGGATAGTATCGATCTGGACAACGTTTACTTTTAACAAGACAGCGCTATGTTCCACACAAGCAACGAAACCATTTATCTCTTGTTATCTCTCGAAGAGGTGATCACAATTGGCCACCGAGATCTTTCGATTTAACACCTTACGACTTCTTGCTTTGGGGCAACATGAAAAAGAAGTTCAGCGTCGGTTCAGCGTCGGTTCCAGACCGCCTAAAAATTATTTTTTTAAAATATATGATCTTGTAAGCGTGGTCGTGGTGGTAATTTGCTTGATGTTATATTCCACTATTAACGGCATAGATTTTTCTTTTTAATGAAATAAAAATTTTTCTTTGAAAATCAAAATAACACCTCTTATTGGAATTTTACTAACTTCGACAAAAATGTCTACCTAACGTCGATTATCTAATTTTTTTTAACAGCACCCTCATGAAATACATAATTTATTGCATTACGACTTTGATAGAAGAATTTCCTAAATTTTTACAGCGACTCAGTGATGCCAGCTCTCATGTAGACAACCCTAATTCTACACACTCAGCCAGTTTAAGCTTCCCATACATATCCTCAAACTTATTCATTTACAATACGTTGAAATTTAATCTCTTTCCGAAAAAATTTAATTACTACATAAATTGGGTGATATTTCATTGAAATAGTTTCGGCTTTCAAAGCTTCGATGGTTACAATCCTTGATATTTTTGAGCATTAAAAGCGACAGCTTTGTCTATTAACTATCCATCAGATAAAATTGGGCATTATTAGTAAGAATGATTTGATTTAGAAAGGACAAATCAGCCTTTTTCTTTACAATTCGGCTAAGAGACTCACACTTTAATTTGTGAAGTTTCACTGTTCCTTTGAAATGGGCAGCAAAAGAATGAAGTTGTTTCTGAGATTTCGAGTAGAAAGAACTTGGAAATTAATTGGATTATAGGGGTAAATCCTTCGATTAATCGGGCATTCCCTGAAAAGGGGAAATTCGAAAGATTTTCATTAGTCCGGTGCAACTTTGGATTTGTTTTGTATTCCGGGATTTGGCAATTTAATAATTGATTCAGTATCAGCTTCTACAAATGCGGAAATGTAACTTTATTTTGAATGTTCTCTTTGTATTGATGACTGTATGTACAAATTTAAATGGTTTTAATGGCAATACTGCGTCTTATTTTTTTAAATTTCCTATATCATTTGTGTTCAGTAGGTTATGCAATTCAAATCATGGAAATACACACGGTTCAATAGCGTTCAGAAATAATTGAATTTTTTTATCAAAATCAGTGCTCAGTTGTGAACACTGAAATAAATGAAAAATAATTCATAGACCACATTATTCAGTTAATCGACAACTATTCGTCATATTGTAGACAAATATGAATGGGAATTTTCTTTACTTCACTTCCACATCGTTCTCAACATTCAATTTTTTTTTACAAAAATAAAGAGAATTGTAGAAAACGAAATTCAACTGCTTCAAAATATAGAGCCATTAGACTCCATACACGTTATTTATTTGCTGTTACTGTTCTTCAACAAATTGATGAACATTTTCATAAAAAAAAAATTCATTCAATGCTGAAAAATTGGGTTCACAGTTTGCAGTAGATCAGAAAAATCATGATGGTCATTTGAATGATATAGAGAGAACTAAATTAATAATATACCTATAGTCTGTTCACGAAAGGTTGAGCCGTCGGTTGGCCATGACAATTTGGAATATTCCACTGTGTATATTAAAAGTTTAGGTTATGTTGTTTTGTTTCTTGTCAGATTGATACGCAATGTTGTCAATATAACACAAAGTTCTCTGATAACTCAGAAGCTCGTCGGACGAGGTCGGGTACATTCGGTAACGTTGACCTTATTTTACATTATGACAGTAAGCACTGCCAACTTAAGATAAATAAAAAATGCCTACTATGCGCTCAAACTTTCGTGAACAGACTATATTAATTCCCAAAAGTACCGATTGAACTATCCCGACGCATCCGCCATTTTGCAACATTTATTTGAAAAAGCTATATTTTGTGTCTTCACTTTACGTTCAACACATCAATCCAATTTATTCATTTGTATCTGAAATGACATTCAAAGAAGAATATAAAACCCGTGGAGCAGATTCAGTACAGTTCAACTGAATGTTTGAACATAACTTCGCTCAAACAAGGCAATACCAAACACTATTCCTTATACGATTTATAAATATTTGAGTTTATATTCCATTTAAGCTAGCCAATACACACATAGTAAAGTGTGACCTATTCGATTCTCTTTCAAACAAGTTTGCTTTTCTACACATACAAATTTGTTCTGCCATTTAATATAAATATGATGTCACACATGTTCGGTGTACCTACGCCAAAGGTGCAATTTTCTGGCCATCGAAAAAACCATCATGAAAAAAATATTCCTCTTTGTACGTGAAAATCTGTCATAATTTTCATACTATGATGAAAAATTGGTGAAAGCTCTGAGCAGGTGCTTTTGGGCGTTCATTCTTTGGTGGAGCAATGAAGCTATTAGGTACCTCAAAAATTTGTATATGACATGAGATTGATACTATTTGAATATGTAGAAACTTAAAAATTGAAAAAATTTTATTTTATGGTTTTTATGATCCTCTTGAAATTTTGCATGAACATGCAGTATATCAGTTTTCAAAATGAGTTTCACTCGAATCAGATATCTTGTTATGAAAATATAAATCACCACAAAATTTTGCATGATGCTTATTATAAGCATATTACATGCGGCCGCAAAATTTCATTTCAATTGTTCCTTTTTATCTGGGATATTGAGGAACAAAAATTTTGAATGGTCATATTTTATGGAACACTCTGTACAATTTGATACATTTGGACAAAACGATATAACATCCGTTGAACGAGTGCTCAAGAACTAGATGTAAAATGTATTCTAGTATCTTCCGAAATATTATTATTATTATTATTATTATTATAAAAATTACAAGAGTTGAGGTTCAACACCTATAAACTCAAAAAGAAAAATACAAAGTTCGATACGCATTCACGATACTTGAGAAAAATTGACAAAAAAAACAAAAACAAAAGAATGTCTTAGTTGAATAACACCACACTAAACACGAACACTCCAAACTGCAGAACTGAGGTCACTGTAGATTTCTGAGGTCACTGTAGATTTCTGAATTCACCTCGTGTGAATGTGAGTAAGAAGGAATTGTTTTTGACCCCAAGTTTTTCATCTGTGAGCCCTCCAAAATCGTTTAAGTTAATTTCCAATTCGATTTGGATTTCAAACCTACAGATATCTCGGCCAACCTTTGACACGCTGTCCTCTTGGGATCAGAGTGGAAAAACAGGAAATGATAAAAATGGTATGAATTCCTCATCATCAGGAATTTCAGGTCAATATACCTATCTCGCTTTCACTTCCTGTGAATATTCATTCATGTTCAGGTCATTCGAAAATTCCCGTTCAATTCGAACGAAATTTCTGTATGATTCGACAATGACTGAATTATATGTAAGTTTCAAACGATTATTTCAGTAACTGAACTCATTCCATTTCCCAGGCTCATTCGAATCCTGTTTTAGTTTCGTACAATGAATATCTGTTTCCAATATCAGACATAATAGGTCAATTGTCATTATATAGGTATACTAGCAGATATACTATAATTGCTCGTTTCATTTCCGGAGAGGAAATCAGTTGACAATATCTGTAGGAATTGAAACGATACCGGTGTATAAATATACAATTGAAGAGAATAGGTGAATGATTTATATCGATTGAAATATAATCTGGGAGGATTCTGTATTTCTAAAAAACTTTTTAGTTTTTCTTTCCCAGTCAATGAAACAGAAATAATTAAAAAAATTAGAACAGAATAATCAAATTTGTTTTCTAGATGTTCTAATAAAAAAAATTATAGATCATTTTGAAACAAGTGTATTTCGAAAACAAACTCACACTAATAGATATCTAAATTTTTAACAATTGAATGTAAAAACAGATATTATGAAGACACTTCATGAAAGGATTCTTTTGATTTCATCTACACCTGAAATTAGAAATAATGCCTCCATTAAAGAATTTCTACCAGATATTCAGTACCCACCAAACGTTATAGAATTTTTTAACTATTTCTGTTTCAGAGACTAGGGGTAAAAAGTTTTTTAGAAATGAATGATTTATTGTCATTTGTATTATCTTTCTTATAGTTGTTTATAATACGAGTGTAGATGACACTGTGATATTCTTACGTGAGTTCATTTTTTGAAATAGGGTCCCTGCTTCTAAAAAGGCCAAACTTCAATTTTAGATCATACAAGCTATTTGCAACAAAAAACTTCATGTGATACTTCGTCGGAATATTGATGTTGATTTCCCGAAATAATTCGAGTTTTTCCATCAATCATTTATACTTCAGTTATGCTCTCAGCCTCATCAAATTTGAATAAACATTTAAAAACGAGAATAAATTTGCTACAAGATATGAAGTTCTGTGTGTGTTAAAATATAACAAAAATGAATTAGCTTAGAGCTATTTATTATCGAGTATTAAATTAATTTTCGTTAAAATCAAGAATTTACCTATCGCATCACAATAATTAAACTGAATTTGATGAAAACACTAACTTCTACTAAGAACATGTTTCACCACTTGCTGATAGGTTACTGATAGCTATCTGACAGATATCGTTGAAATAAATTCATCTGCATTAATAAAATCTAACCACTTGCAGATTTCTGATATGATAGATATCATGAAATTCATACGAAAAGAATATTTTGCGATGGGAAAATCTGAAAAGCTTGAATTTTAATGAATAGAGATAAATTCATTTTATGACATCTGCTGAAAATCTATTAGTTTCTTACCAAATATGAATGAAGCCCGTAGTGTTCCCAATTTCAATCGATCAAAAAAAAAATTGTGTTGTGCTGAAATGAATCAGGAACATGGTCAAACTCACTGGATTCTAGATTCAGTGCGAAAATGATGTGAAAAAAATCATTCAATCAAATATATCTCTATTCATTGAATATCGATCCTTTCAGATTTTTCAGTAGGGAAATTTTTTTTTTTTTCTTAGAAACTTTATAGGTTTTCACTCCCAGTCTCTGAAACATAAATAATTAAAAAATGTTTGATTAAGGTGAAGTGCTCCTGCGAAAATCTTTGCACTTATTTGTCAGGAGCAAATTGGTCTTGAAAAAATTGTTGCCTAACAGTAAAACTGAAAAATGAAACAAATTAAAAGGATATTGTAACGTTTCGGTGGCTATATCAGACACCTTCTTCAGACAAACTCTAAAATCTTCTTCGGAATTGTGTATTTTCTCATTTGTAATCTGATTGACATTGATAGTTGTCAATCTATAGAGATGTTGATTTATTTGATTTGAAATTTCCTGATGTCAGTCACTTTCGTTCCTCAATAAATCAATCCAAATACGATCTATTCCAACAGAACAATTTGCCAAATTATTCACTTCATCCAACAAATACATGTAGCTTCCTTAATTTTCCTTTTATAATTATCAGGTTCAGTCATGAGGATCTTTGTGTGGTTCCAGTTCATCATATGATCTCCGCTATTTGAACATATATGATCAGCAATTTGTGATCTTGTGATGTCTCTATTCTGATGTTATTCTTATGTTCCTGTTTTTTTTATATGTGGAAAATCTATACAGGGGAGACATCAAGACCTCAGAAATAAGAAAACGGGAACATAAGAATAACATCAGGAATAGAGACATCACAAGATCACAAATTGCTGATCATATGTTCAAATAGCGGAGATCATATGATGAACTGGAACCACACAAAGATCCTCATGACGGAACCTGATAATTATAAAAGGAAAATTAAGGAAGCTACATGTATTTTGTTGGATGAAGTGAATAATTTGGCAAATTGTTCTGTTGGAATAGATCGTATTTGGATTGATTTTTTTGAGGAACGAATTGACATCAGAAATTTCAAAATCAAATAAATCAACATCTCTATAGATTGACAACTATCAATGTCAATCAGATACAAATGAGAAAATACACAATTCCGAAGAATTTTAGAGTTTGTCTGAAGAAGGTGTCTGATATAGCCACACGAAACGTTACAATATCCTTTTAATTTGTTTCATTTTTCAGTTTACTGTTAGGCAACAATTTTTTCAAGACCAATTTGCTCCTGACAATAAGTGCAAAGATTTTCGCAGGAGCACTTCACCTTAATCAAACATTTTTTAATTATTTATGTTTCAGAGACTGGGAGTGAAAACCTATAAGTTTCTAAGAAATGCAGAATCCTCCCAGAATATATTTCAATCGATAAGGGAAATTTTTGTTTCTTCAGAAAATTTCATGGTATTCCATATCGAATAAAACCTGAATTTTTGCGATGTAATACACATTTTAACGATTTCATGAAATCTGTTTTATGAATGGTTAAATTATCCGTTTAAATTTTTGCGATTCGTGAGATAATTTCATGAATTTCATAGAGAATCACCTTGATATTCTGTCAGAATGAATTTCATGAACAGCATTAGGTTTGATATACTCGTATTTGAACTTCTCGTTGTACAAAAGTAGATATGGCATTCGAGAGCACACTAAATGAGGATTTTTCGTTCGAAAGAAAACATGTTATAATTAAAAAATTTTATCGATGATAACAATGGAAAAATATGACTGGTTTGTTTATTCCAGAATCCTGTTATTTATCTTCTTAACACGGTCGCAATAAAAATTTTCTTGGCACACAGAACATCTTTTTCGTATCAAATTTATTGTTGTTCCTAGATATATTATGTGATCAAATTTGATGAGGCTATAAGAATAACTCAAGAATAATTGATTTTATGGAACAACTTTAATTTTCTCGTGAAATCTATTCAAAGTTCTGGTATCAGTTTAATTGTGAAGATTTCAAGACTGTTGAAAAAATGTATAATATTTCAGTGCGGTGTTCTATCCATTGATTGTTGGTCTACTTACATTTTTCATGAATATAAAGCTGCCGTAAAAAGGTAAGTTCTAAAAAGCGTAATAGGTCACCCTGTAAGAAAGTAAAACTCAAGAGGCATTTTGTTCTCTCAAAAAATTTGATATTATACCAGAAGAAAACAGCAGTGGTTCAGATGAATTTTGCACTTCCATTCTACCGAAACTCACCTTTTATCAAACATGGCGAACTATAAGACCTAAAACTTGGAAGATATCAATAGAATTTGAATTGGAAATTTTCGATTTGGTTAAATAAAAAACTAGTTTGGAGAAGTTCCCCTATATGCTGGGATAAGGAAATACGTCGGTCAGTAAAAAACATGGAAAAATCTACAGTTTCTTATGTAGATTGTTTTCCGGTAAAGATACGGAGATCATATTATGGTTTCGAACTCAGTCGGGCGAAAAGGAGAAACATAGAAAAGAGGAAAGTTTGAGGTCGTTGTTGATTCCATGATGGATTGCTTTACGACTACAGTGATATATGTTCAAATAAATTCTTGTTTCATTTTTTATAGAATTCCAACAAATTTAAATGTTTCGGGTGAAAGATTAAGTATATCTACCAATATATCATTTTTATATTGAAATTAGACAAATTCTTAAAATGTTTCAAAGAGAAATAGGTGGATATACATTATATTCATGAAGCTTCAATGTGGAATTAGAGAAAACAAACATACTTTTGAAAGAAGCTGTGAGAAAATATCTTCTTGAAATTGTAAAGTTTAGTTACTGCTTGGATGGTTATTTATATAAAAGCACAGCTTATTTTAAATCACTTTATTCTTTAATTATTATCTTACATCTAGCACGCTACTTCACGCGTGTTCTTCATTGTTCTATGTTAAGTTATATATTAAACATGGTCATAGACAGTTATTAGGATGTGTTCCATAATATCCTAACAGAAATGAATTTGAATCATTCATAATTGTAAAAACAGATGGAATGATGAATTAATTTTGGAGAATTTCCTACTCAAGAAAAGTTTTATGTTTTTGAATATACAATTGGAAAATTTCAAAGAGATTCAAAAATATAAGGAATATACTTCATGTTATAATATCATATTTGTTTTTGAGTATGTTTGTCTTCAAATTACCCATTTCATTGATTTTATTATTCACAAATAATCTAGGAGTGAAGAAGATTTATTCAGGAAATAAGATGGAATGCAAAATCAAAAATTGAGAATCATAAATTATATTAGTATCCAATAGAATTTTTTGCAAGTATTTTTTTTGTGGTTTAACATGAATAAATTTTCTATTTCATTATTTCAATACCTTACGTTGGTACCAACCAAGCAAAAATTTTGAATTTAAATCATAATCATTATCCTTCAGTGTATGAGACCAATCAGTTAATTGAATACTCTGAGTGTGCCTAAAATTATTAAAAAGATTCGATTTTTATTTGTACATTAATACAAAATGAATTGACATGAAGATTATAATAGTTCAGTTGAGTTTTCACCGAATAGAAATTTTTAAAAAGTATTCAGGAATTGATTAAATATATCCTGGACGGTTTTCAAAAAAATAGATTTCAATCGAAAATTCACCCAATCATAATGTGATCGTCGGAAAAATCTTGTAATCAATTCGTTTATCTATCTAGCGATCAATAAACTAGTTGATTGAATAGCTATTAACAAGTCAAACATTTTATGCATCATAGGATTGGAAGGATATACACGAGTAAAATTAGAAAAAAAATCAATTCAATTTATATCAGAAACTCTTCGCCAATTCATCAATATGTCAAATATTTATTCAGTCTTTCATTCACACATAGCGTGCAGAATCTAATTTAACTCTTTATCTTCGAGTGCGATTGACTAGACCCAATCATCATAGTCGTCCTCATAAAAATGTTCATCAAAATATTATTTATTAACTGCATGATCCGGCATATAAGATTAGCAATATATCATGATTACGAAAACGTATCTGCTAATCCTTGAGAGTCCTACAAATATAATCAGGTGTGTTTAAACAACTTAAACAAATATAATAAAAAGGAGCTAGTTTATGTAACGTCATCAATAAAGTTAATTACGTGTCGACAGAAAAGTACGAGAACGAGGTGACGAAACAAAATAAAGACATAAAAAACCAGATATTGCTGGTCGTTCTCCAAGAAAAAGGACTCAAGGGCACAAGAATGACCGGCTGTAAAACGTTGCAGACAGACACAATGGAGTTTCATCTACGGCCCTGATTTGTCCATGTTTTATATTTCTTTCTACTCCAGAATCAATCTCTTATCGGAAGGTTTTCATCGGACTTTATTGGTGTATTGCCATGTGAAAAGCGCTCAGACCAACTGAATCAACACGTATTGAGGAAGGGCTATTTTAATCAGAAATGTGTTGAAAGCATCTTCAGAGGAGTGAGTGGATGGAAATATTCGGTGATCTTTTGTTGTCGGGGTTTCTCAAATGGAATGACCCTTGAGGTAATCTTCTATTTCGTTTTGTGGCGAAATCTTACGAGAATGTGATGGGAATTTTCCTACCTACCACAGCGGAAACAAATGTACTGGTTGGAAATGTGTTCGAATACTTTTTCTACAGAAAATATTTCGCTGAATTTCCAATATATCGATTGGAGTGGTTCCTTATCTGAAGCCTGAAGGAATTTGTTTGCAGTAGCGACAAATCAGAGACAAGAGACTCTAGACATATGTAATTGTTTTCCCAAGTGTATATACAGGCTGTGGAAGGGTTATTTTAATCCGAAATGTGTTTAAAGCATCTTCAGAGGAGTGAGTGGAAGGAAATATTCGGTGATCTTTTGTTGTCGGGGTTTCCCAAATGGAATGACCCTTGAGGTAATCTTCTATTTCGTTTTTTGGCGAAATTTCCAATCCATTGTTCGAAATGTTTGATAGAAAAATTTAATACAATATATGAGAATGTGATGAGAATTTTCCTACCTACCACAGCAAAAACAATCTCCATTATATCGATTGGAGTGTTTCCCTACCTGAAGATTGAACGAATTTGTTTGCAGTAGCGACAAATCAGAGACAAGAGACTCTAGACAAATGTAATTGTTTTCCCAAGTGTATATACAGGCTGGCTCACGGCCGATATTACCCTAGTCGTTTACGGAGAACGGGAAGTAGGAAGATATTGGAAATTTGGTTTCTCCAGTAGGAATTAATCGTTCTGAAACAACTTCACACATAAAAAAGTACTAATATAAATATAATACAGGGTGGTCCAGACTGTAACCAAGAAATTTCAATCATGTATTCTACATCAAAAATAAGCCCTAGTTTGTCATATAAACATATGTCGAGGAATGTTTCCTCTCCGAAACACGGGGTGTTAAAATTATAGAAAAAAAAATGTTTTTATTAATAACTTTCACACTGCTTGAAATATTTTTACGAAATTTGAGACATAGGTTTAGAGCGTCAAAGAGCACTTTTTGCATAATATCATTTCTTTTCTATTCCACCAGTGGCGTCCGTACTACAGCGAGACTGAATATTTTAAGTCAAAAAAATTATACGCCACTGGTTTTTCCGACAATAAAAATTACCATTCCAATTCTCATTTAATTTGTAGCAAATTCTTTGTTTTGACTTTTTGCTGTGCGAGGCACCGTTTCTGGTTAAAAAAATAAAACACATTCTCATGCATGAAGAAATCACCAAAATTTGAATGAGCAATAATTGCTATTATTGCAACTAGGGAAATATGGATAGTATATTTCCCGAAGTTGTCCTAGTTACATCCCGAGGACGAAGCCCGAGGGATGTATAGGCAACCGTGGGAAACGTATTCATATTTTCCGTGTTGTAATCAATAGTTTTTTCTGATCGAAACAATATTGTTCTTAAAATGGAAAAATTAATATTATAAGGTGAAGTGGGGTAAATGTGATAATGGGGCAATTGTGATAACGGACTATATATTCAGATCAAATTCATTAATACTGCTGCCATCTATCTAACACGTCTTCAAAATTGCAAGCGAACCACTAAAACACTAGAACGAACGAAATTACTTGTCAGTATGGTTGTAAGGCACGTGAATATTATTTCTCATAACGTAACCTTAAATTTCAGGTAGGTACGTCTCTACTTTATTTGGTGTAAATTTTTTAATTGATGAGTTAAGTCTGTTTTATTATTTCCAGACTTATTATTAACAGTTTTATAATGTGTTTTTAAATACTTTTAACTCATAAATTGCGCTGGTGATTTCTTTTTGTATATATCACATTTGCCCCGCACGAAATGCTTTTTGGGGTAAATGTGACATATACATTTGAGGCAATTGTGATAATATGAATAGGAGTGGTTCTTTCATATTTGAAGTGTCTTTTGACGGATATGATTTATCTTAATGATGGAAAAATAAAGTTCAATTAAAATATAATGTTTATTATTATATAGTTGTTTCTGCCTAATTTGTTTTTACTTCCTTTTTGTTCAGAAGCTGAAGTTAATTTCACATTTTTTGGCGTCGACTGAAATAAGGTCATCAATTTTTCATTAAGTGAAATATTTTATTTTTGTAAAAAACAAAGTATTCAATAATGTAAGATTTTTATACATTTACCCCAATCCTTTCCAAATAACTTAGTCATAGGAATCTGAAAGCTTTTATCACATTTACCCCAAATTCTGGGGCAATTGTGATTGAGCGGCATCATTTTTTTTAAAATTACCCAACATTTCTCAGAAAAGATTTCGAAGAGTAACCAGAATACAATCAATAGAGAACTATATTCTGATCATGCTTGCATTTTTTGGAATGTTCAACTTTGTTCAAACTGTAACTTATAACACTTTGTTTATGAACTAATCAAATACTATATCACATTTACCCCACTTCACCTTATTCTAAATTTTTGATTTAATTGGATTTTTTTGTTTGTGAGAATCATGGTTGACTGGTTTTATTTTGTTATTGTTATTGTTGTTGTTATTGTTATTTTGTCAGAAATAAAATTATTGAAATAATGTCGAACTACGTCGAAACTCAAGCGGCGAAAGCCGTGAATTTTTGATGCCAGCCAAATCTGAAGCCGCCGATAGTAAAGAGTTTGAAGGTTTTCAGGAGTGGAAAAGAAAAAGTTTGGTGGACGGTGTCAGCGAAAATATTTTTCTAGCATATTTTGAAGATTTGGTATGTTGCTCTGATTCTTGTTCTTTTCGATAAATGATTAATTCATTTGATCTCCTGTTGCTGGAATATTCACCAAACACGTTATGGCCAAAATTATCAATGTTAAGATCCATGCTACATTTGAAGGAAAAAACGAATATCAAATTATTCGATGAAGTGGAAGTATTGATAAGGAACAAAAATAAAGGATCCGTTCCCAAAAAATCAGCAGTGTTGTTCCGGAAGCAGTTCAAGAAATTTTTTATAGAAGCTCCAAATTACTTTTTTCTGATGTATAAGGTAGCATATTATACTATTTTTAGTAAAATATGACTTGACGTTTCATATTTCCCTTGGGACAATATGACTTGACGTTTCTTATTTCTCTTGGGAAATATGAGTGTGCTATGACATATGGTAACTAAGGCGATATGACTCAATATTGATTCGATCAGAAAAAAAAGTCTTATTATTATTATGTACCTACCTTATCAAATTCTTTCCATTTCTTCATGCATGAGAATGTGTTTTATTTTTTCAACCAGATTCGGTGCCTGGTGCAAGAAGTCAAAATACAGAATTTTCTCCAAATTAAATAAGGATTCAGGGTTTATTTTTGATGTAGACTACGTGGTTAAAATTTCTTGGTTACGATCTGGACGACCCTGTATAATAATAAGTAATAATTTAATGAAAAATGTGGTACTCACTGCATTAAGGTCATAGATTACTAATTTCGTAAGGGAGATACGATGCATCGTTTCAGTTTTTCCAAAAAGAATTACCAACATTCGTTAAGGTAATCTAACTACATTCATTGATTTCGCACTGTTTCTTTGAACTATATTCATGATAAGTTAAAATGAATAAACTTCACTGCTCAAAACGCTAGCAATAGGAAGAATATGAGAATTTCTAGGGGGGTTTACTTTTTACCGCTATCTAACAGCAAAGACCGGCAGCTATACTGGTTGATGCTAATATTTTTTTCAAGAAGAACTGAATCATTGTATGCATTAAAATAAATGAAAAGGTAATTGCTGTGGATTCGTTATCACCTCTGCCTAAACTATATGTAGAAATAGTTGATCTTAAATCCATTATTTATTCGAAGAAAGCTGCGTTACAAATGGGAGGTTTTGGCAAACCAGGTCTAGTTTTCGAAAAGATGATTTTCCATAACTTTATAAGTATACTAGCTGATCTGGCAACCGTTTCTTGCCTTATAAATTATAAATAACCTAGATACCGACTGCAGCGCCACCTGTCGGGCTGATTTGTGTATCTAAACCATTCTCGAATCTCCACGAACACACACAAAAAATTTCATCAAAATTGGTCCAGTCGTTTAGGAGGAGTTCAGTCACATACACACGCACACAAGAAATATTTATATTAAGATGAGAGGTACTTCATTTTTATAATACTGGGTCCTGAAACAATTTTGCCTTCAACAGTGTAACTTTCGGAAACACTAGGTTATCCACACATAATATAAAAGTAGTAGGTATGTTTAAGAAACTTAACAAACTATTTTTCCCAACATCTCATCGTCTCAATCATATAACTTTTTTGAATAATGAGATTATATACTTACAAGAAATGTTAAACAAACATCGAATTGAGTTGATTGATACGATAACTTAATTACTTCGTAAGATTTCGATCGACTTTTGATATAATCCACTGAATTGAAACTCAAATCAACAATGATCCATTTTCGTTTATTCTATAATTTTGGTCCATCCTGTAAACCTGACAACTATAATTCAAAAGCAGTGACATAGATCGGATCAATATCTAATGACTTGCTGAATTTCTGACTTAAATCTCAAATATTGAGCGAACTAAAGTCATTTTCGTAATGCCAATTTGATCTGAAATTTAGAGGAATAACTAATAACTAAAAAGCCATTAAAGATAGGTATGAAGAAATAGTGAACAGATTTAAAATTTTATGGAGTAACTTAAGGAAATAGAAATACCGGATGTCCTATTTAAAATAACAAAGTTGTTGCAAATTGTCGTACGTCCGGCAATACTTGAAATGTGAAATTATTTTAAAAATGTACATTCCATGGCCAAATATCGATCCACAAAATTTTAAAACTTTATCATCAAAAGTTTCCATAATAATCTAATAGGGCACTCACATTGGGACACCGATATAATATGTTCCATCGATTTTGGAAGCTTCACAGAAATTCGAAAATCAATTATCTTTTTCAGATATCTCTTCGTCATGGACCTATAATACTAACTGGACGTCGAACTTCCTTACTGTCACGTAGAAAAAAGTGAGGCAAATGGCCGCCATTTGCAGTTTGGAGTGAACCACAAATATTTTGATGTTTTATGCCATCTGTGCTCGAATTTTGATTGAAACATAGATGTTCCTTTAAAAGAAGTGGTGAAAAACGAACTCTTTATATTAGTGTTCTGTGAACTCTGACATTTCGGACTATTAAAATTATAAATATTTTCGATTCTTGTGATTAGTTATTAAACAATATTGGTAATCCTATCATTTTGATTCGTTGAAATAAAATAAATAAAGGAATATTGGTAATTCTAATATTTAAATTCATAGAAAAAGTGACATCTCTCAAAATATTTGTGGTTCACTCCAAACTGCAAATGGCCGCCGTTTGCCTCAAATTTTTTGACAGGTTCGCCATCTAGTTAGTATTATAAATCTATGCTCTTCGTATGAATGGATATTTTCAAAATGTTGAAATATAGGGATTCTTCTTGGAATAATATTGAGAGTACCTAATGTCAAATGTATTCCTATCCAATTGTTCACTCAAAATTCTAAGAAATCCATTTTTAATTAGATATTGAAAATTCGATATTTACACTGGTAGGCTCAAAAGTTAGGTCATGATGACGTACGAACAAGCATAAAAAGTGTGGATGACGATTCACAAAAGGGTGGCCAGTTGGCATTCAACCAATGAAATGGATGCTAAACCATACGTCACACCCAACTATCAATTTTGATTTTTTCATTTTGGGGATTTAAATAATTTTTGTCTCGAAAACCCGACACCGAAACAAAAACGTATATAATAACTAAGGATCCATTATTTCTGAAATAACTTTTTCTCAAATCTACTTGAAATACCAATTTTGAACATTCTCTATGCATCTGAATATGAATATTACCGTTTAGTTTTTTCTGTGTAACTTATCAATTTAATAATCTACATGCTATTATACAGAGATACATATAATATTATTGCCAATTTCAGAGCGTTATCATTTCATTATACTGGTAGGAAACAATCCATTCGTATGTAAGCACAATAACTTCAGAAATTAATTACTTGGAAATTCAACGTGAGTGAAAGTTATTCAATTTTATCGGCCTTAAGTATGCGCGATAAATTCGAGAATAACTTACTTAGGATTTTAACGGGAAAGTTATTATCATAAATTTATGATATCTCTATCGTTTCACCAAGACAATTAGACTTGCGCAATAGGTGCCAAATTTCGGTGTCGACCTCTTTATGACATTTGAAGCATTATCACAAGGATAATATGCGATAATGCTTCAATCTACAAATATCACCCACCTAATGACAGATACAGAATCGAATAACTGTTATGTTAATTTCCAATTTCCAAAGTTATTGTGCTTACTTGCGGATGAATTGTTTTTACTCGCTAATGAAATGATAGCGCTCTGAAATTGACAAAAACATAACATTGCAGACTTTGCTCACATGACCTGAAAAATAAAATAATATCGAATAAAAAATATAGATGAAGAAATAATTTTTCCCAATTCTTTGGCAAATTTGTTCATTTTCACACAGATTTTTAGGTTGATTAATGTTGGAGGAACTCCACATCTAAGACGTGAAAAGTTTTCTTTTTCGTTCAGATCAGAATTCTTACTGAAACTTTTGTTGACTGGCTCATCTTTCATCACAGACGAGACATTCTTCCCCAATATAACATTTATTTCACATTCGTATCAAAATGATGGATCTTCAGAACAAATCAGGAAATATAAAAACTTCCATCATATATTTATAGCTAAAGACAAACATCAACAATTCCTTTCCCCAAAGGAATAAATAAGTTTTTTCGCACTAGAAAAATCAAGAGCTGATATACCTAGTCATAAAAAATATACGTCCGAAGTTGAAGGGAAAAACAACTATTCTCCGAATTTCCTGAGTTGCTCTCAATGAATCTCTAAAGGCAGAGCTATCAGAAAGTTCTGAATGCCCACTTTGGCCGAGAAGAAAAAATGTTTATAGTTTGGAAGATGAATGTGCCACGTTGAATATAAGACATAGTAGATTCTGGATGAACACAAAAAGGTAGTTAGGAAGCCATTCAAGGGAGCCCTGAAGCAATATAATATTGATGCGTATCAGATGAAATTAATGAAAGCTTTCAATATTGTTGGGAATAATACTGAAGTTTTTTTCTCTTAACGAAGAGTTAAGATTAATTTATCCCTCCGTTTTCATTGTTTTTGACATCTCATTAAATCGTTATTTGATATCTGGGGTTAACTTTCAATGTTAGAGAGATCTTATAATTGACATCTTAATTTTCCTGTATCGGTCACCAGCAGTTAGTTTTAAAGATGAAAAGTATCCGGAAAATGACGGGAGAAAGATATTGTTCGGAAAAAAATACCAATATTAATATATTTATGAATAATTTGCATCGAACTCTAGAAACCATATGCAAGTTTTGAACTGCTTTGAAGAAAGGTTTAAGTCTTGAGCACTATCAATTACTTTTTGAGCGCTCGTTCTACTTAAACGAGTGCTATATCATTTTGCCCAAATGTCTGTAATTTTCAAATTTTCAGCCGAAAATAGTCTCAAACGATAGGGTCCGTGGGGCCGTCCAGCCGTCCGTTAGCACAATAACTTTAGAATGGAACGTCCTAGAGATAATTCGGTTAAGTTTGTTAACCAGCCAAATCGTACAGGGTGTTCCATAAAATAGGACCATTCAAAATGTTTGTAAGTTCATATCGCAGAAAATACGAAACCAATCGGAATGAAATGTTACGGCCAAATGAAAGATTCTGATAACAAGCCTAATGCGAAATTTTGTGGCCATAGTATGAACAGAACCATAGAAAATTCAATTGGAATATTGAAAAAAAATTCATGTTTCCATAAAAAATTATCCGATTCGAGTGAAACTTTTTTTGCGAATGGAGATCGATATTATGAATGTTCATCTAATATTTCGTTGCCAAAGTTACAACAGAACCATAGAAAATTGAATTGGAATATTGAAAATAAAAATCTTTATATTTCCATAACAGGATATTCGAGAGAAATTTTTTCTGTGAATAAATATAATATATGATTATATACTAAATCTTCATGCAAAATTTTGTGGCCATAGTGTTAACAGAACCATAAATATACAATTGAGCAGGGTCGTAGAGTCACCGCATGCGCATTGCAGTTCAATTTTGTATTCGAAAAAGGCGGAAATAAGTCTTCTTCTCTTTTCTTAGCAATTTCATATATTCTTTTCCTAAAAATGGTAAGAGAAGAGAATTTGGCTCAGTGAAAAATGTGTGGTTCCCTGAACTGAGAAAATAATAATTTTGTGGCCATAGTGTTAACAGAACCATAAAGATACAATTGGAATATTGAAAGAAGAATCTTTATTATTTCCATAACAGAATATCTGATTCGAGTGAAATTTATTTTGAGAATAAAAAATACTATACTGAATGTTCATGCAAATTTTCAAGGGGGTCGCATCATCAGAACAATATAATTTAATTTTTGTAATTATTTATGTTTTACATATTTCATTTTTTGAATAGTTTTCAGAATATAATTCCGATTGTGCTGAAATTCTGCATTTATATATTCGCTATCAATCTCAAATCCCATATAAAATTTTGAGGTAATAGTCTTATTGCTACACCAGAGAACGAGCGCTCAAAAGCTTCCTTTCAGGGCTTTTCTTTAATTTTTAACATTCAACCAATGAAATTAATGCTAACGCGTACCTCATATCACACAATCGCCAATTCAGATCGTTTGAATTCTCTAGCTTATTTCGTTGATTTTGATCATTTTTTTTCTTCGAAAACCTGATAACGAAACAGAAAACGGATGATCGCTATGATTTTCTCAGGGTCTACTATTTTAAAAGGATTTATAAGGATTAAAAGTGCATATTTTTTTACGAGCAATATTTGCAGTTGCGAGGCGGAGCCGAGGCACTTTCAGTCCATATAATATAGATATACTATTTTTTCTCCAACCAAGCCAAAATTAAAATAAATTTGGCGATAGCAAGTAGTCAGGTAGTCAGGGATATCTGGTATTGTTGATGAATATTGATTGTCAAGTAGACGCCAAATGCAATTACTTTTAATCCAAGGATTAAATATAGCGTTTTTAATCCTAGGATTAAAAGTGTTGCTAAGCAACGAGCAAATTTTTGTACGGTAAGAGAATTTATGACTTTTGCATCTGAAAATAGTACAAAAATGTCATAACTTTTTTATGGTTTGAGAAAAATTATTTTTTCAGAAAATCACTGGAAAACATCATTTTCCTAATATAACAAGCGTACAAAAAGTACTTTCGGTGCTTTCAATTTTCTAATAGTTCTTTCAATTGTTAATACAAACACTTGGATTTTACTCAGCCCAAAAATGCGAAGTAATAGACATTTGAAAGAAATGATATCACGCTACTCCAATTAGCACGAACCTGCATAAAAAATTTCATGGTTATTTAAAACCCAAAGAGGGTTGTAAATAGTGGGAAATTGGGGAATGTGAAAGAGAATAGGCTTAATCATTACCATGAGAACCCCCAACAGAATGAATTTTCAAACACGGGTCGAACTTTAATGAAATATGAAGAACCGTGAATAACAGCTCGTTGTAGCAGATTTATGATGCAACAAACATTGTTCGAATAAACTGACACTAAAAGGGAAATGGTGTGTATTACAGCTTCCTCTCGGTTGAGGTAAACGGTAAATTCAGTCAACACTTGAACGGTTTCAAGCGTTAAGCAATATTTCATCCTTAGAACGTTTAAATGAAAATATGGAAACCAGCAGCGTACCAACAAATTTCACATGTTGTAGTCCTTGAGAAAATGTGTTAGAGGAAGTTTTGTGTGAATTGAGATACTTTTACTATTGGACTGAATTGTTTCAACTGGTAACTATTATTTGTTTGCTCGTAATTGAAACAATTAGATATGCCTGAACAAATCATTAATGACTTGATGCATGAAATGTCTAGTCGTATTGGGCAGTTGATTGAAAAAAGAGGTGGTAATACGGTGTATTGAATTTGGATTCTGACTATAGTAAGTCGATAAATAATCGATGAATTTTGAATTTTTCCTCATCTTTATATGTTGTCTCATACTACCTAATGCAAATAAGAGAAACAAACAAAGATTTTTTCATTAAATATATTGTGAAATAGTGGAAAATATTCATTTCATTTCCAGAGGAAAGATTGTTCATTTTTTGAGAAACAAGGGTTGCCAAGAATTTTGACGATGCGACGATGCTCAAAATTTCATCTGGACCCCCGCTGTAAATGTAGACTTTCGATTGTGAGGTGAATAAAATAATTCTCCAGATAAAATACTTAAGTGATTTCAATGTCTCAACATGTTTCGAGTTATAAGTAGCTCATCTTCAGGGGAAAAAATACGAAAGTGAAGCTAAAAAACAAAAAACTCATGGAGAAACACCAACAAAGCCAGATGTAAAACATCAAAAATTAAATTATACACAGTACTCAACCTTAAAAAACAAAGACAAAGAAGAAAAAGTCAAATCAATTAAAAAAGAGAAAAAATGATTGATTTAAAGTCAGCTTTAGGAAAATACAAAAAACAGTGACCAAACAAACCGAAAAAATTGAAAAATACAGAATTTCACCAGAATAAACTTCGAATTCGAATTAAATTATTCCTACGAATTACACTAAATTTGTCGTTGATCCCAGAAAAGAACATCCTGATTGATAAAACAAAGCTAGTGCTTTGCTTCGTGATCATGAATTGATATTAATGAAATGCGATATTGTATTGCTAGATATAGTTTTTATTAGAAATCATTACTCACAAAAATGTAATAATGAAATTGAATACAAATCAATAATTATCAGCTACCGAATTATCAAAACAATTGAAAATAAACTACAATTCGAAGATGGAAATGAGAAACAAAGGAAATTTCAACACGATAGTGCTTCTTCATTTGTTTTTATTTGATCTGTAGAAAAATGCTCACCGCACATTCTAAAACAGCTGCGGAGATCAATATCAATATCCATTTGATAGTAATGAGAAACGGAGATACATAATATGATACGAGTTTCAATACCTACATTTCCATTTTCTCAGGTTCAGGTTCATGGCAATGTTTTCAAATGTCCTTGCTTTGCTCAGAATGGCCTCTAAAATCTTTGATTTTACCCATTCTCCTGAATTTTAGTACTTAATCCTGACACAATCGACTTGAAATTCTGTCATGTGCAAACAAGACAATAATAACGTGAGAATTTCCGGATTTAAAGATAATGTGGAAAACAAAATATTTTCCACTGGGGTGTTAAATACGCCAAATAATAAAGAACTTCGACACTACATGTACGTACATAATTGCTTTTCCAATTTTTCTGTCGCACACAATGGAAATCCTCGATGTCTGAATATTAATCTTGTCGCCTCAACTGTCGAAAGCATTCGCATGCTTCCTTCCCTTGTCCCGCTCATGCGATTAACTTAGATGATTTAACGCCTGACAGCTTTCTTTTTCAATAGATATTGGGACTTTGGAGATTAATACGTGAAGACACTTATGAAATGGAGGTGATGAGGAAATAGAAACTATAGACAGTAAATACTTGATCTACAGGGCCCGTAAACTGGGTTATTTTGCAGGAGGCACTAAGATTAGTTTATAAATATATAATGGGTACGTCATTTAAAAGATTGAATTGGAAGATGCGGTAAGAAAACGGTTCGGAATTTTGTTAAATTAACCATACTGTTGAGAAATACAATGGCTCCAAATTTTACCTGGCCCGCCGCTGTGAGAAACCGTTTGACACCATTTTCTCAAGCAATAAAGTCACCACATCTTTCCAGAGCAAGAAGCAGAAGCTCCCAAAATTCACATTTTCCGGATCAATCGGCTCGAAATTCTGTCGTTTGCAGGCAAAATAATACGGGTGAATTTGCGGATGGAAGGATCATGTGGAACAATATCTTTCACTGCGGCGTTAAATACGCCGAATAATAACGAACTTCGAGACTACATGTACGTACATAATCGCTTTTCCAACTTTTCTGCCGTACACAATAGAAATCCTCGATGTTTGAATATAATCTTGTCTCCTCAACTGTTGAAAGCATTCGTATGCTCCCTTTCCTTGCCCCGCTCGTGCGATTAGATGATTTAACGCCTGACAGCTTTCTTTTTCAATAGATATTAGGACTAAGGAGATTAATACGTGAAGACACTTTTGAGATGGGGATTGAAGGTAATGAGAAAATAAAATCTATAGACTACAAATACCAGGGCTCGCAAACTGCATCATTTTGCAAGAGGCACTAATATTAATCGATAGGTTTGAAATTAGGCCCAATTTATACTCGTGTTGTGAAGTCAAGAACACTTTATCCGGTTAAAAATGTGATATTTTTTATTCATATTTTATCCTGAAGCGCTCTCAGAACTAGAACTCATTGAAGAATTTATTGAATCTCTGGATTTCGATGCGGGCTGTACCGCATTTGCTTTATAATTTACAATCTTTCTTTTGAAAATTTAAAACCTTTTTGAACCTCCAACTTTCTTTATCGTATTCGAGGTCGGCCGTATTATTAGGTTGGTGTTGGTGCCCTTCTATACAACATATATGCTCCAAATTCCACTTGTCTCTGTAAGAAACCGCGTAACGCCTTTTTCTTGAGCAATAAAGCTACCACATCTTGCCAGAACAAGGAGCAGAATCTTCCGAAATTTACATTTTCCTTAATTAAACGACTCGAAATTTCGCAAACAAGATAATACGTGCGAATTTCGAGATGGTAGGATCATGAGGAATACGAAATATCTTCCCCTGCGACGTTAAATGAGCCAAAAATAACGAACTTCGACACCACATGTACGTATATAATCGTTTTACCAATTTTTCTGTCACACACAAAGGAAATATTCGATGTCTGAATATTAATCTTGTCTCCTAAACTGTCGTAAGCATTCGCATGCTTCCTTCCCTTGTCCTGTTCGTGCGATTAACTCAGATGATTTAACGCCTGACAGCTTTCTTTTTCAATAGATATTGGGACTTAGGAGATTAATACGTGAAGACTCTTCTGAAATGGGGGTTATGAGAAAATAAAATCCATAGACTATAAATACTTGAATTTCAGGGATCGTAAACTGGGTTATTTTGCAGAAGGCACTTATCTTAGTTGATGAATATAGAATGGGTTTGCCATTTCGAAGTTTGAATTGCAAAATGTAGTGAGAAAACGGTTCGAAGTTTTGTTGAATTTATCATTTTTTTGAGAGTACAATGACTCCAAATTTCACCTGGCCCGCCGCTGTGAGAAACCGTGCGACACCATTTTCTCGAGCAATAAAGTCACCACATCTTTCCAGAGCAAGAAGCAGAAGCTCCCAAAATTCACATTTTCCTGATCAATCGGCTCGAAATTCTGTCGTTTGCAGGCAAGATAATACGTGTGAATTTCTGGATGGAAGGATCATGTGAAACACGAAATATCTTTCACTGCGGCGTTAAATACGCCGAATAATAACGAACTTCGACACTATATGTATGAACATAATCGCTTTTCCAATTTTTCTGCCATACACAATATATGGAACTCCTCGATGTCTGAATATTAATCTTGTCGCCTCAACTGTCGTAAGCATTCGCATGCTTCCTTCCCTTGTCCCGCTATTGCGATTAACTAGGATGATTTAACGCCTGACAGTTCTCTTTTTCAATAGATATTGGGACTCAGGAGATTAATACGTGAAGATTCTTCTGAAATGGGGGTTATGAAAAAATAAAATCCATAGACTATAAATACTTGAATTTCAGGGATCGTAAACTGGGTTATTTTGCAGAAGGCACTTATCTTAGTTGATGAATATAGAATGGGTTTGCCATTTCGAAGTTTGAATTGCAAAATGTAGTGAGAAAACGGTTCGAAGTTTTGTTGAATTTATCATTTTTTTGAGAGTACAATGACTCCAAATTTCACCTGGCCCGCCGCTGTGAGAAACCGTGCGACACCATTTTCTCGAGCAATAAAGTCACCACATCTTTCCAGAGCAAGAAGCAAAAGCCCCCAAAATTCACATTTTCCTGATCAATCGGCTTGAAATTCTGTCGTTTGCAGGCAAGATAATACGTGTGAATTTCTGGATGGAAGGATCATGTGAAACACGAAATATCTTTCACTGCGGCGTTAAATACGCCGAATAATAACGAACTTCGACACTATATGTATGAACATAATCGCTTTTCCAATTTTTCTGCCATACACAATGGAACTCCTCGATATGTCTGAATATTAATCTTGTCGCCTCAACTGTCGTAAGCATTCGCATGCTTCCTTCCCTTGTCCCGCTATTGCGATTAACTAGGATGATTTAAAGCCTGACAGTTCTCTTTTTCAATAGATATTGGGACTCAGGAGATTAATACGTGAAGATTCTTCTGAAATGGGGGTTATGAAAAAATAAAATCCATAGACTATCAATACTTGAACTTCAGGGATCGTAAACTGTGCTATTTTGCAGGAGGCACTTATATTAGTGGATACATATATAATGGGTTCGCCATTTCAAAGTTTGAATTAGAAAATTCAGTAAGAAAACGGTTCGGAATTTCGCTAAATCTATCATTTTGTTGAGAGCACAATGGCTCCAAATTTCACCTGACCCGCCGCTGTGAGAAACCGTGCGACACCGTTTTCTCGAGCAATAAAGTCACCACATCTTTCCAGAGCAAGAAGCAGAAGCTCCCAAAATTCACATTTTCCTGATCAATCGGCTCGAAATTCTGTCGTTTGCAGGCAAGATAATACGTGTGAATTTCTGGATGGAAGGATCATGTGAAACACGAAATATCTTTCACTGCGGCGTTAAATACGCCGAATAATAACGAACTTCGACACTACATGTACGTACATAATCGCTTTTCCAATTTTTCTGTCGTACACAATGGAAATACTCGATGTCTGAATATTAATCTTGTCGCCTCAACTGTCGAAAGCATTCGTATGCTTCCTTCCCTGGTCCCTCTCGTGCGATTAACTTAGATGATTTAACGCCTGACAGTTTCTTTTTCAATAGATATTGGGACTTGGCAGATTAATACGTGAAGACACTTCTGAAATGGGGGTGATGAGAGAATAAAATTTATAGACTATGAATACCAGGTCTACAGTGCTCGCAAACTGGATCATTTTGCAGGAGGCACTAATATTAAGCGATAAATATACAGGGTGGCCATTTGAAAACGAAACAGACGAGATTACAGACGAAATAAATTTTTCGATAGAAATGCTCGGACAGGTCGATTTCTGTTTCGAGGGGGACAACTTAATATGTAGGTTACGGACGCATAGCGCTTCAACCCTTGCTACTACAACCCTCACCCCCAATTTTTGAATAGGAAAGATGGGGTGAGTGATACCTCATTTGAAAGGTATTTTATACTGATTTCAGCACAGTAATTGTTTTTTCATTTTATGCATTAGTTCTCGAAATATTCTCAACTAAGTATTTGAAAATGAAGTGGTGTTTTCATGGCACTTGTAGTGTTTTTTTTGTGAAAAATCGACATTTTGAGCTTCAAAACAACCATGTTTATCTAAATGTCGTTGATTGAAGAATTCTGCGGTTCTATTCGCACATTGATTGTTTGCAAAAAAAGTGAAATTATTTCCACCCTTTCTGCAATTGAATAAACCATGTCGAACAATGAATTAGAACACATACAAGTACAAGTCTCGATTCAAAACTAAGAATAATTCACATGTCAAGAACCAGTAAGCCAACTTAATGATCTGTTCGTAATAAATAAAAAATTATCGATTCTCATTTTTTTTGAAAAAGATATGAATTCAATAATCAACAAAATGAAAACATTATTGAAGCCAACTGAGAAAACACTTCATAATTGAGTCCGGAATCGTTTCACGAATTGGGACTGGAATATTTCATCATTCATTAATGATTTGATTTTCTTGCCTGGTAATCTGATTAGAGATATGTACGTATTTGGACTTTTTGGAGATTTCTATCGATCAAGTGTTACCGCATGTTATTGGAAATACTGCAAATTATATCGAAGATAATTTAGATTGAGTTCCTTCGCAATACGCTTTGTTTGTTCGGTATCTTGATTAAAGATTTCTTTGTCAGTGGATTGGAGGAAGGAAGCCACAGTCATGGTTGTTTTGAAGTTCAAAATGTCGATTTTTCACAAAAAAACACTACAAGTGCCATGAAAACACCACTTCATTTTCAAATACTTAGTTAAAAATATTTCGAGAACTAATGCATAAAATGAAAAAACAATTACTGTGCTGAAATCAGTATAAAAATACCTTTCAAATGAGGTATCACTCACCCCATCTTCCCTATTCAAAAATTGGGGGTGAGGGTTGTAGTAGCAAGGGTTGAAGCGCTATGCGTCCGTAACCTACATCTTAAGTTGTCCCCCTCGAAACAGAAATCGACCTGTCCGAGCATTTCTATCGAAAAAATTTATTTCGTCTGTAATCTCATCTGTTTCGTTTTCAAATGGCCACCCTGTACACACAGAGAACAATTTCATTGACTGAAGTGAAATCGAACTTCTGTCAACTCAATATGAGGATTGATAACGAGCAATTAAATATTTAATTTACGGAATGAAATGAATTTCTTGAAATCAAACTGAATAGCAATCACTATTTTATTCCTCCAAACTAATGAATATATTTATGGTAATTTGTACACCACTTCTGGGAAGTAAAAAATTTTTCATCCAAAATGCTTGATTCACTTCAAGGAAATCGAAATATATTGTTCTAAAGTTCTATTCGATTGGAGAAAATAAAAGAGTTGTTGTGTCAATTAAATTATTATTCTCTCATTTAAACGATTAGATTATCTCAAGAATGAATTATTTGTTTCTATTACACGTTTAATTGTCTCAAACAAATTATGTTTCAAACAATCCCAGTTCTGTTGTTCAGTGAATCTGAAAATAATTCCTGTGAACAATATGATATAGTTGTACATGGTGTCCCAAATTAGATGCTTGGGTACACTCAGAAGTATCTTGAAAACAATAAGATTTAGAGAAAAAAACTTCAAGAGCCCCTTGATTTCTTTTTCGATGGAATGAGATATGAAAATCAAATCATATAAAATGTCGATTTGTTCTTGAGTTACAAGGTGAATCTAAAAAGTAGGTACCTAATTGTTCCAAATATTTCGCTCTTTTCTATTTTCGTTTTTATACTTAAAACGTTTTCCAGTGGTATATATGTTATCATGGTTGCAGCGAAATATTTTGAACAGTCATTTCTCAGAAATAATGTCGTGTAACTAGAGAATGGATATTTCTTTGATCTATTCTCTGATATCTTATTATTCAACAAGGAGATCCGGAGATTGGCGATGCTTGAAGGTTTTTCCCAGAGTCTTATAGTTATCTAGATGTTTCTAGTGAGCTTCGAATTTGGAACACTTATACATATTAATTTCAGGCTCACTTCAATAAATAAATGCACTGCATGTATAAAAGGAGTGAAAATGTTTGGGATGGCCAATTAAAATATTCCATCTCATTTTTAAGTTTTTAATCAATATTTAATGCAAATATATAAAAAAATAAACATTTATATCAAGGTTAAAAATCATGAACGCATTCTATTATTATAAGTTATTATATAAAATATAAATAATATAATATACAATTCACAACACAAACATAGCGTGAGCTGATTATAAAATATGAATCTCATCACCAAAAAATAGAGTATAATTTATGAGTACTACATACTCATAATTCGGAAAAGAGGGCAGGAGAAAAAATAAATCTGCAAATTTCAGAGCCTACCTACCTTTCGGATTGGTAAAGATCTCATCCAGTCCCCAGCAGGCATCCATTATTGTGTATGTCTTCGTATGGATTCATATCACTTCACAAGAAATCACGTTCATCGAATAAACAATACAATTTTCTATAATCACATTCACTTTCACACCGAAGAAACCCTTAACTGTCTAAGTCGCACCCTTGCATTTTATATGAAATATGAGTTCGTTTCTCGAATCAAAGAGGTGGTTATTCGTTCGTGATCAAACAAGAAAGATTTCTGGATCAATCTGAAATCTTGATGGTCCAGAAGCGTCACTTTTAGCGTCCATCAGGTTAAATTCGCACGTCAATAATAATATAGTTGGCGCTACCAAAATAAATTTGCCTGAAGAAATCAGTTTTTATTTCACGGAAGGTAGTATTTTGATTGAATTGATATTCGACCCTAATCTTGTATGAATTCAAACAGTACGATCACTTCAAATGAACTATTACTTGAACCAATCCTTCAAAAAATACATTTCATTTCATGTTGCTTGGGAGAATACCTTGTTTGGTTGAAATAATTAAATGAAGGATTCTTAAAAATGATTTGCTTCCATGGTTTGAAGACTTTGATTTATGAGAATAACTATCTGTTTGACACAATGAAATTAGCTCCAATAAAATTATTTTATTCAAGCAATGATGAAAAATTTCACTGTTCAATCGAGGATAGCTGTTGATAATCATTTACTGTTTGGTTGCAGTATGAAATGGTCAATTCTACCATTTAACTGACACAAGAATATTTTTTCTCTGTGTGTATACTGGGGAGCCCATTCAGAAGTCTGAATTCAAATATGCATTGAAAGGTACGAAATTAAGCCCAATTTATTCTCGTATTGTGAAGTAAAGTACACTTTATCCGGTAAGAAATGTAATATTTTTTATTCATATGTTAGCCTGAAGCTTTCTCCGAACTAGAACGCATTGAAGAATTCATTGAATCTCTAGATTTGGATGCCAGCTGTAGCGCATTTGCTTAATAATTTACAATCTTTCTTTTGAAAATTTAAAACCTTTTTGGAACTCCAACTTTCCTTATCGTATTCGAGGTTGACCGTAATATGAGGTTGGTGCCCTTCTACAACATATATGCTCCAATGCTCCAAATTCCACTTGGCTTGTCTGAATAATAAAGAGCGTAACATCTTTATCTCGAGCAATAAAGCCACCACATCCTGCCACAACAAGGAGCAGAATCTTCCAAAATTCACATTTTCCTTTAGAAAACGACCCGAAAATTTGCAAGCAATATAATTCGTGCGAATTTCCAGATGGTAGGATCATGTGAAACACGATATATCTTCCACTGCGATGTTAAATACGCAGAATAATAACGAACTTCGACACTACATATATGTATGAACATAATCGCTTTTCCAATTTTTCTGCCATACACAATGGAAATCCTCGATGTCTGAATATTAATCTTGTCGCCTCAACTGACGAAAGCATTCGCATGCTTCCTTTTCTGGGTCCCTCTCGTGCGATTAACTTAGGTGATTTAACGCCTGACAGCTTCCTTTTTCAATAGATATTGGGACTTGGGAGATAAATACGTGAAGACACTTCTGAAATGGGGGTGATGAGGAGAAATAAAATATATAGACTATGAATACTTGAACTTCAGGGATCGTAAACTGGGTTATTTTGCAGAAGGCACTAATCTTAGTTGATTAATATATAATGGGTTTGCCATTTCAAATTTTGAATTGGAAAATGTAGTAAGAAAATGGTTCGGAATTTTGTCAAATTTATCATTTTGTTGAAAAGTAAAATGGCTCCAAATTTCACCTGGCCCGCCGCTGTGAGAAATCGAATCGTGCGACACCGTTTTCTCGAGCAATAAAGTCACCACATCTTTCCAGAACAAGAAGCAGAAGCTCCCAAAATTCACTTTTTCCTGATAAATCGGCTCGAAATTCTGTCGTTTGCAAGCAAGATAATACGTGTGAGTTTCCGGATGGAAGGATCATGTGGAACACGAAATATCTTTCAATGCGGCGTTAAATACGCCGAATAATAACGAACTTAGACACGTGCATAATTGCTTTTCCAATTTTTCTGTCGTACACAATGGAAATCCTCGATGTCTGAATATTAATCTTGTCTCCTAAACTGTCGAAATCTTTCTTTTGAAAATTTAAAACCTTTTCGGAACTCCAACTTTCCTTATCGTATTCGAGGTTGACCGTAATATGAGGTTGGTGCCCTTCTACAACATATATGCTCCAAATTCCACTTGCCTTGTCTGAGTGATAAAGAGCGTAACATCTTTATCTCGAGCAATAAAGCCACCACATCCTGCCAGAACAAGGAGCAGAATCTTCCAAAATTCACATTTTCCTTTAGAAAACGACCCGAAAATTTGCAAACAAGATAATTCGTGCGAATTTCCAGATGGTAGGATCATGTGAAACACGAAATATCTTCCACTGCGATGTTAAATACGCAGAATAATAACGAACTTCGACACTATATGTATGAAAATAATCGCTTTTCCAATTTTTCTGCCATATACAATGGAAATCCTCGATGTCTGAATATTAATCTTGTCGCCTCAACTGTCGAAAGCATTCGCATGCTTCCTTCCCTGGTCCCTCTCGTGCGATTAACTTAGATGATTTAACGCCTGACAGCTTTCTTTTTCAATAGATATTGGGACTCTGGAGATAAATACGTGAAGACACTTTTCAAATGGGGGTGATGCGAAAATAAAATCTATTGACTATAAATACTTGAATTTCAGGGATCGTAAACTGGGTTATTTTGCAGAAGGCACTTATCTTAGTTGATGAATATAAAATGGGTTTGCCATTTCGAAGTTTGAATTGGAAAATGTAGTGAGAAAATGGTTCGAAGTTTTGTTGAATCTATAATTTTTTTGAGAGTACAATGACTCCAAATTTCACCTGGCCCGCCGCTGTGAGAAACCGTTTGACACCATTTTCTCGAGCAATAAAGTCACCACATCTTTCCAGAGCAAGAAGCAGAAGCTCCCAAAATTCACATTTTCCTGATCAATCGGCTCGAAATTCTGTCGTTGGCAGGCAAGATAATACGTGTGAATTTCTGGATGGAAGGATCATGTGAAACACGAAATATCTTTCACTGCGGCGTTAAATACGCCGAATAATAACGAACTTCGACACTACATGTACGTACATAATCGCTTTTCCAATTTTTCTGTCGTACACAATGGAAATCCTCGATGTCTGAATATTAATCTTGTCGAAAGCATTCGTATGCTTCCTTCCCTAGTCCCGCTCGTGCGATTAACTTAGATGATTTAACGCCTGACAGCTTTCTTTTTCAATAGATATTGGGACTTGGGAGATTAATACGTGATGACACTTCTGAAATGGGGGTGATGAGGAAATAAAATTTATAGACTATGAATACCAGGTCTACAGTGCTCACAAACTGGATCATTTTGCAGGAGGCACTAATATTAAGCGATAAATACAGGGTGTCTGGTGAGGAATGGGACAACGTTTAGGTGGTGATGAGGGATGTCTCAAGGAGTGAGAAAATGCCATTTGAAATCATCAGAGGTACATGGTTCCTGATATACAGGGGTTTTAGAAAAAATTAGGAAATTTCAAATGACCATAATTCAGGAAATATGAGAGCTAATCCGATGATTTTTCGTATGAACAATGATAGAGTGAGTACGAATCTGTTTGAATGAAAAATTCGAAATAAAATCAGATCCGGACTCAGAAATTTCATTTTTTCTGAAATTAGGTAAAAACAACACCCTGTATGCGGTTTTCAATTTTTTTGACTTCATATTCTGAGAGAGCAGAAAAAATACTTTCGAACTCACTGTCATCCCGAATGGCACAAATTTTCCCCAATTTATTCTCGTATTGTGAAGTGAAGTACACTTTATCCAGTAAGAAATGTAATATTTTTTATTCATTTGTTAGCCTGAAGCCTTCTCCGAACTAGAACTCATTGAAGAATTTATTGAATCTCTGGATTTCGATGCGAGCTGTACCGCATTTGCTTTATAATTTACAATCTTTCTTTTGAAAATTTATCGTATTCGAGGTTGGCCGTAATATGAGGTTGGTGCCCTTCTACAACATATATGCTCCAAATTTCACTTGGCTTGTCTGAGTAAGAAACAGTGTAACATCTTTATCTCGAGCAATAAAGCCACCGCATCCTGCCAGAACAAGGAGCAGAATCTTCCAAAATTCACATTTTCCTTTAGAAAACGACCCGAAAATTTGCAAACAAGATAATTCGTGCGAATTTCCAGATGGTAGGATCATGTGAAACACGAAATATCTTCCACTGCGATGTTAAATACGCAGAATAATTACGAACTTCGACACTACATAATGTATACGTACATAATCGCTTTTCCGATTTTTCTGTCGCACACAATGGAACTCCTTGATGTCTGAATATTAACCTTGTCGCCTCAACTGTCGAAAGCATGCTTCCTTCCCTGGTCCCTTTCGTATGATTAACTTAGAGGATTTAACGCCCGGCAGCTTTCTTTTTCAATAGATATTGGGCCTCAGGAGATTAATACGTGAAGACACTTCTGAAATGAGGGTGATGAGGAAATAAAATCTATAGACTATAAATACTTGATCTTCAGGGCTTATGAACTGGGTTATTTTGAAGTAAGCGCTAGTATTAGTTGATAGATATACAGGGTAATAGTAATAGTAATAGTAATAGTAAGTTTATTTAACATCAAAATATTACATGTTATGTCAACTATTCAAATAACATATTTGAACCCAAAAATTCCTCAATGCTGTAGAAGGTACCATTAATCAAAAAGTCCTTGATGGTTTGATCAAATTTTTTTATTGGCAGGGTTTTTATTCTTAATGGGAGGGCGTTGTAGAATTTTACCCCCCAGCAGTCAAAGAATTGTGGTGTCCTGGCTAAGCGATGTAATGGTGTTATTAACTCATCTTTTCTTCTTGTGTTATACTCATGCTGATCCCGATTTAAATTCATTGAATTCTTGTGCTGGTGTACGTGCTTTAAACATTGCCTGATAAAGATTGAAGTTACCGTAAGTATTCCTTTATCTTTGAATGAACTTCTGCAGCTCTCTCTCCTACTCAGCCCTCTCAATGCTCTTATAGCCTTTTTTGGCAATATAAAGACCTCTCTTGATGACTGGCCCCACAAAAGTATTCCATATGTGAGATGACTATGTACGCAAGCATAATATGCAGTCTTGGCTGTTTGGTGCGTGGCTATTTGCCTCATTTTCCTGATAAGAAATACTGATTTTGAGATTTTCTTACAGATCTCTTCTACATGTGCTGTCCAGGTCAGTTTACTATGAAGAGTGATACCCAAAAACTTAATATGCTTAACCTCTGCATTATGATGGAAACTTATTTCTTCCGTCTTATTCGTATTTAATTTGAGTTGATTTGCAGTAAACCATTCTTCAATATATTTTTTGGTATTTTCTTCCTTGTTTTGCATATCTTGTACACTTCTACTCTTCATCAACACTGATGTGTCGTCACAGTAAAGGCAAGCATGGACCCAATCGGGAACATCTAAATCATTTATATAAATTATAAACAAAATAGGTCCCAAAATGGATCCCTGAGGCACGCCAAGTTTAACAGCTGCCTCACCGGATGAAGCACCTCCAAATGCCACATGTTGTTTTCTGTTTCTTAAGTATGACCTCAGAAGATCGTTTACCACATCTCTGAAACCATAGAAGTTTAGTTTGTCCAATAAAATTTCATGGGACACTAAGTCAAAGGCTTTGCTTAGATCGAAATTGAGCATTTTGACAAATTCTCCTCATCGAGGGCTTCTGTGATATTTTCTATGATTTCTATTAGAGCTGTTATTGTGCTTTTTTGTCTTCTATACCCATGCTGGCCCCCATGCAGCAGCGAATACTTCTCTAAGAAATTGACCATTCTATTTTTGATTTGGGTGTTTGGTAATTCGACTATATGGCGATATTTTAACTTTTTGGAATTTTCTACTTAGTTATCGAAAATAATTAATATTTTGAGAACCACTTGACTCTAAATATTCAAAAAATATTTTTCTCAGAGCTTAATAGATGGTCCTTATTTCTTAGGAAAAAGCATTTACCACAAATTCTGATCAGCCGAGATATACAGGGTAATAAATAGCTGCAACTGTTTTTCTCAAAAAGTCTCCATGATATAATTGGAAATTACTCGAAAAAAGTACTAAGAACTTGATAAACAGGAAAATTTTCATGTTTTGTTAGCTTTTCAAAATGGTACACGTGTCAATAATTCCTTCATGCAATCAAAAACTATGGCCAAAAATCGAACAGGTAACAGACTTTTTCGAGTCGTTCAGACCAACTGTCCCTTGAGCGCAAATCGATTCTTTTGTTCAGCAGAGAAAATATACTGAATTTTGAAGCAGAATTGAATACCATTGTATTGTCAGATTCAAAATAACCAGTAGTTCAAAATTAAACTGATATATGGCGCATTCGCTATTTTTTATATTAGCTAATAACTATAAAAAAACAGTGTCTACAACTTCTGAGCAATCAACTAGGAAATGTTTAAGTGGCAAATAAGTATCATTTTGCCATTAGCTCTGAAATAAAATAATTATCTTAGTATTTGTCTACAACTTTTATTGTTTGACATTGACTTCTGGAGTCTAGACATCCTGTATGAACCATATACTACTGTCGCTGTATTCCCTCTTCAGCCACTGTCTCGACTCATTTATGTCCTTCTCCATCATTTCGTTTTTTCATAGCCTCGCTTACCTCATTTTCGCGGCATTCCGCTTTTTCTTCATCCCATGGGACTCCAGCTTGAAACTATGGATATCCATCTTGTTTTATTTGCTCTTCTTACGTGACCATAACATCTGTGCGTTTTTTTCTATATAATTAAGTACTTCCTATTTTGTCCCTTTAGCTCTTCATTTCTCATCCGATGTAATTTTGTCAGAGTGCATTTGCCTTGCGTGAATTCCATCACTGTCCACGAAATTTCTGTCTCATTTTGTTTGTGAATGATCGAGTTGAAAAAAAAGGTTCTTCAAGACATTCTTTCAGTTACTTTCTGTTTCATCTTTATATAAATTCCATATTTTCAATGATAAATAGGTCATTCAAAACATCTTACTAATATATCCTGTTCTGAAAGAAGAAAAATAAAAAAAATTAAAGAGCAACCGTCTTAATTTTTCACTATTTTGTACCTTTATTAACACTCACAATATGTACCTACCAAATATCTTCTGATCATATCCCTCTAGAAGATCATAACAAATTGACGAAGCATGCAAAAGCTTTTAACCATCACAAGAAATTACAAACCTTACATATAGTCCGTTCACGAAAGGTTGAGCACATAGTAGGCGTTTCTTCATTTATCTGATGTTGGTAGTATTTACAGTCATAAAGTAAAATAAAGTCATCGTTGCCGAATGTACTCGGCCTCGTCCGACGAGCTTGCGAGTTATCAGATAACTCTATGCAATATCGATAACATTGCGTATCAATCTGACAAGAAAATAAAGAACATAACCTAAAATTTTAATATACACAGTGGAATATGCCAAATTTCCATGGCCAACCGACGGCTCAACCTTTCGTGAATGGAGTATACATAGTCACAGACAGTTTTGGATTGAACGATCTGTCACCCAATGTCAAATTTTGGCCGATTTTGGAAACTAAACAGTAAAATTCATTCTTTTTCTTCCGTTACTATCACGCATTGGATGCGAATATTAGATCAAATCTTTTCATAAATTTGTTTCTTTAACTAACGTTATATTTTTGAATGAAAAAAACCAAAAGAGTTTTTAGAAACAAACTGGAGGGTTGAATTTTTGTAAACCTGACTTTATCGAACCTCTCAATATGCAGCGATTCATTTCTAACAGTTTCTGAATCGAAGAATTCTTCGAAAATATACTCTTTTCAATTTTAACTACAATTTTTCTCGTATCGTTATTGAACAGCTACGACTCGAAAAATCATATGTTCGATTTGACCCATGGATGAAGTTAGTCCAGATATTCAGACCACACCTGTACCCCAAAAATTTTGAATCTTTATGGCATACCCTAACAATGCGGTGGTTTTCAGATTTTCTATTGGAAAGATTCTAACAAGAATTTGAAACTGAATATAAAATTCACATCCCATGGAATGGTTTGACTATCGAGTTTGAGAACATTATCCTCTCAAAATTCGAAATTTAGAGACATTGAAGCCTATATGGCACGCTTTTTCCTAAGAAACGAGCGAGCAAAAATGTGTACGTTTTTTTGACAAAAAAATATCCAAAAATTTTTTCATGAAACCGTCTCGAACTATCAACCTCCTCTCACGCGTTATATAGTATATAACATTACTAGCAAGGTAAGAGGTTTTTACTGGCGAATGGAGGATATAATTGACGAGCCGCAGGCGAGTCAGTTACCTCCTTGAGCCAGTAAAACCCGTTACCTTGCGTGTATTGTTTTATATTTTATTTGTTTCTCGTTTGTAAAAAGGTGAGATAAATTCTAAAAAATCTCAATAATTTGTCGCAAATGTCGTAAGCTATTTATGATTATTTATGATATCGGAAAATTATGACAAGTGTCAGTGGCTTTACGAGAGGGAAGTCGTTCGAGAATATTTGCTAATTTCTGACGAAAAAGGCCAGATCCAAATGAAACAAGGTATGAATATCTCTTTTTTAATACTTTTATAACGTTTATTACTAAAAATATTTGTTCCAGGAACGATGAAATTAGAAGGATGAATGAAATTAGAAGCAAGTACGTGAAAAAGAAAACAAATAGATACGAATAAAAAACAGGTACGAATATCGTTTTTGAATAGTTTGAGAACGTTTATTGAGAAATACATTTGTTCCAGGAACTCTGAGATTAGAAGGATGAATGAAATTAAAAGCAAGTACTTGACAACTTTCAATGTAAATAATACTACTAACTTGTAAAAATTTTACAAGTTAACTGTCAATTTTACAAGTTAGTGACTTGATAAAATAAACTTCCTTGATTAATATTGTGTTTTTGGAACCTGACGTTTACAAATGAGAAACAAATAAATATCTTAACCATAAATCACTAATAAACTAGTTGATCAATAGTTATTTAATCAACTAGGTTATTAAATTACAACGACGACCTCAATATGTATTGTGAATGAATTCTTGTATGAATTACATTCTTATTTTGCACAAGATATACATTTGACATAATATATATATTTCTATGTTCCAGTAGAGTTTTGACATTACTCGAATTGCCTCTAAATTCTTTGTGTTCGGTTGGTCGTGGAAATTGCACATTAAAATATCATAAATTGATCATTGAAATAGGTCATTAATGATCAATTTCGTACACATCAAAATCACTTTTTATTTTAAGGTCGACGGAAAAAAACTATTATAGGAGTAATTTGGCCTATGAATTACTCAGTTAAGAAAAAACGGAATAGTTCTGGCCCGGGGGTTCCCAAGTTCTGTAGTTGGAGCACCGAACATAGACCCAACACCGTTTCGAATATGTACACAATCCAAGATCTGAGGCAGACACTTAGCTCTAATATTATCAGTGATATCCATTAGGATGTGGTTAGGTATATATACCTATGTTGTAGACCTGTTGGCTACTATTTGATTCAGTTACAAGTTCTATGTACCTGCAGGGATAATCGATATACCGAATACCACACCGGAATGCATAATTCAGCATTCCTTGCAGGCTTTCCCTACTAAAACCTGCGCCAATATTTATTTGTTGTGTAGGCGAGAAGAAATGGTGCATGTTGGAATCTCAAAGAAAAATAAATGCTACTCGGGTCGTGATAACTCGACTTGATGGTTTGATATAAATCTTGTGGCCTCCAGCTGAAGAGTGCTTTTATTTTATGGTTTTCTAGACCGTTGAGTGAATGAGAAGATTTTTTTATATCACCACTCCGCCGTTGCTAATGCGAAAGGAGTGTAAAAACGTTATAGTTTATTCGAAATCGAGTTTTTTTTACTTTTAATGTAAGTAGGTATTTGTTGAGAGTGGTCATGGATACTGATGTGACGGTATAAATAACTCTATAATGGATAATGAACGTAACATATACAGAGTGTTTGCGATATGACTGTACAAGAAGTCATTTATGATGCATGAAGTCTTGGCAACTGGATTTCAAAAGTGGATGGTTACTGAGATCTGACTCTTTGAAAATTCTTATAGTTCTATAATAATAAGACGGAAAATTACAATGAAACTGTTTACGTTGGAAAGAAATGGTCGACCAGTTCTCTTACGATCTATAGGAAATAGATAATGTAAGTGACCAAATTTTTTTCCTGGAAAATTACAGCGAAGTTGACATACATTTACATAGAAACATTATTTCAGTAATGTTTATCTCTCTTAATTTTATATATTATTTATTGATTTCAATTGGGATTTAGAGAGAATTCGCTTAAATCAGTGGACCATTTATTGATTCAACTAAGCTTTCGTGATTTTCTTAACGTGTGAACTTGGCACCCCCAAATTCGAATTTCGACGCGAAAATTTCAGGATCGTTTATCCATCGTAGGCCCACGTTTGCCCATCCAATATTTTCATTTGCCCACCCCCTGAAATTTTGGCATCAAAAATCGAATTTGGGGGTGCCAACTTCACATAGCTCGAAGTTTTTATGGGATCTTGGAGTTTGTAGCCTGGTAGATTATTGAAAAACTGTATACATCTGTAGTGTGCTTCTTTTTCTGTCTATGGATTGGGTACATGATGTTGTTGATTCTCGTTGGATAACTATGGCTTTTTTCAGTTTGTAATTCGCTGGTATTTTGTGAGATAAATATCAAGCACTCATAGATGTATAAAGCGTATATTTTGAGGATTTGGTGTTTCTTGGATACTCCTCGGCAACTTTCTTCAGCTTTCATTTTGGTAATAGATCTTACTGCTCGTTTTGAATTACAAGAATATCCTGGATATCTGAGTAGGACCCCCAAAATACGAGAACGATACCGTATTTTGCTATGGCTCCAAAGCAGACATAGTAAAAGGTCTTCATTCTTGCCTCATTCCTGTGGGAGGATATACTTCTTAGAGCATATGTGTTAAATTTAATTTTCCCGACACTATCTACTTCACGTATTCCCCCCAATCTAGAAACTCGTCCTGGTAAACTTCAAGGAATTTTGAGGATCTTTCTAGTTGTTGTATGCTGTTTCCTAGGGTTATCTGTTTTGGTATTTCCGCCTTAATTTGTTTCGCCCTGAAAAGAATAGCTGTTGTTTTCTCCTTATTTAGAATGAGTTGATTTGTGTTGAACTATTTTTCGATCTTGATGAAGTGTTGACTTTCCTTGTTTATGGTATTTTCTACTGTCTTTTCCTAGGATAAGATGTTTGTGTCATCGGCATATTGAGTTTTTCGAGGGATTCTACACTTTCTTCCGTGTTGATTATTTTTAAGTTATTGGGATTTACTTCACATTCCAGTTCCTCTTTCATGTTGTTCTGTTATATAGTTCTCCAAGTCGTTCACATAAATTATGAACAAGAAGGTATAAAGGATCAAATTTGCGGAAGTCAAAGAAAATACCCATCAGAGAATTATTTATTTCAAGGTTCGGATGAGGTTCATCCACAATAGATATTTCCATTGATGTTCAGAAAAAATCGTTCAGAAGATGATGGTCCATCGGAGAATCATAGCCATTTTCTGTTTCTTGTTTCACAATCGGGTTTCTAAGAAAGAAATTATTGAAATAACCGAAATAAGCTAGAGAATTCAGAAGATCAGAATTGGTTGTTTAGTGTGAGGTACGCATTGAAAGGGTTGAATGCTGAATTACAGTTACAACGATGCCTGCAGGCATGATGGCTCCAATGTCATCATGGGGCGTCGTTTGAACAAAATAAATAATGCTATCACAAAAATAGTTATTTATTATACAAGGGAAAAAAGTGGTAGATTTAGCCGAGAGCTAAAATCTAATATTTTTCCCGTGTATAATACACTATTTTTCTGTGACAGGAAAAACGACCATTTAAAAGTGAAAGAAATATAACTGTCCACAAAATTACTTTTTTCCCGGGAAAAAAGTGAGTACTTTTTTCCCGGCTACATAGAGAATCATTTTTTTGACAGAGAAAAAGTAATTTCGTAAAAAGTCATACTTTGTGACCTTTCAAGAGATATAAAATGTCATATTTTTTTCCCGTCACAGAAAATAGTATATTATTATAAGGATTAAAAGTGCATCTTTTTTTTAGGAGGCAATATTTGCAGTTGTGAGGCGCAGCCGAGCGAATGCAAATTTGCGAGTTAAAATAGGCACTTTTAATCCGAATAATATATACTATTTTTTCTCCAACCAAGTCAAAATTACAATAAAATTGGTTTTAGTGAAAAATCGTTCATAATTTGGTTATGAATTTGAACACAGAATCATGACAGTGATTGTCAAGTAGACTTAAAATGCATTTACTTTTAATCCAAGGATTAAAGTAGCGTTTTTAATCCTAGGATTAAAAGTGTTGCTAAGCAACGAGCAAATTTTTGTACGGTAAGGGAATTTATGACTTTTGCACCTGAAAATAGTACAAAAATGTCAACATTTTTTGATGGTTGGAGAAAAAAAATATTTAATTAATTTGACATTTTATATCTCTTGACAGGTCACAAAACATGACTTTTCACGAATTACTTTTTTCCCTGTCAAAAAAATGATTCTCTATGTAGCCGGGAAAAAGTACTCATTTTTTCCCGGGGCAAAAAAGTAATTGCGTGAAGAGTTATATTTCTTTCACGATTAAATGGTCGTTTTTCCTGTCACAGAAAAAAATAGTGTATTATACACGGGAAATATTAGATTTTAGCTCTCGGCTTTTTGTCTCCCTCCGCTTCGCGTCGGGACACAACACAACCTCGAGCTAAAATCTAATACTTTTTTCCCTTGTATAATGAATAACTATTATGTACTGGAAATGTCTATGAGGATTTGAATGCATCATTACATGTGTCGTACAACTATACGGCCCAAATACTCTAACAAGTCATAGAAAACTAGATCCTGGGAAAAAGACACTTTGATAATAGTTGGGTCGAAGGATCCTTTTCGAATATTAAATGATGATTACTCATTAAATTGTAATGTTCGTATTTTTGATCTCTTGAAAAAAGGCCTAGCAATTGATCCTCCTTGAATTCTCAACCTATATCCCCGCTCTAATATTTTCAGGAATAATTTTTACAGCTTCATTCATTTTTTTCTCAGGAAATCATTTCAAAGCTATAAAACGAACAGGATAAGACGAAGATTATGTATATGGGGTGATAACTAGCATCGCATAACCACCAAAGGTATAACCTTTCAAGTTTAATTGGGAGGATCATATTGCAGAAGGCCGCCACTTCTACTTCACAGAATCGTTAAATTAGGATATTCAAGTGCTTTCAGTAAACCGCAGTTCTGTCTACATCAGCCTTCGCACATTCTGACCTGTTCGGGACGTATCTACACTGATGCGAAATCAAGTGTCCATTTATATCATGCTTGTTATATAGGTACTGTTTCGTAGGTGTATATATTTGATTGGAGTAGTCTGTGTAGTGATGCATGAGAGCATCTCATGTTGTTGAATATCAATTTAATCCATCAGAGATCATTGTCTGAAATATACAGTTTGTAATGAAGTTCAATTTCATAACTGAGAAATTGATCTTCATTTTAAAATAATTTATCTGAGTTTTCATTTTAAATTCGTGAATTTTTATTCCGTTCAGAATTAATTCAAAACAATCGAAAAAACCGAACTTTAGCGCTGATTTTTGTTTTTCATACAGAAAACATCGTATAACCGTCCGCAAGAACAACGCCGATCGCCGATAACCCCGTTTTTTGCATATACGTACGATTAAGCCAGTTTTAAGATGTTTTTTACCGAGGTACTCTCCTGCAATTTTAACGTTTCTTGCGCCTACCTTTTCCACCCCCCTCCGGAAGATTATAAAGGCGGGGTTTCCCTCCATCGGTAATTAGTTCCGAATTAGTTCTGCTTCGGAAGTATACCTTTTTAATTAATTAGTTCCGAATTATTTTCTGTGCTAAACGTTTCTAGATTTTTCGAAGCTTCCGAATTTTCTGATTTTTGCTACCTTTTTAAAGTGAGTGCTAGTGCAAGCGAATTGTAAGTATCGAGCCGATTTATTGCAGTCCTATTTTTAATCCTCGTTGAGTCTACCTAAATAGCTGTTCCGTCAGATTCCGTAACAATACCTTTCCTAGTTTGTCCAGGTGCCCGTAGTTGGTCTGTTTTCATGGCGTGTAAACTCATGGTCAGACCGAAGGGCTCAAGTGAACAATGCTATAGTACGTTCAACCGAATAACATTCCTGCTCTGTCCTGCTCGTTAGTGCCTGTAGTTAGTCTGTCCTTCATGGCGGTAAAACTCATGGTCAGACCGGAAGGCATAACCGAACCAATGCTGTAGCACGTTCGACATACCTGTTCAACCCTCTAATTCACCTGGCCAAACCCAACCGTTTAGACGAGAAACAAACAAGTGGTAGACAACGTGGTGAATTCTAGGATGAAAGAATATCGGACAATTAAACCGTGGTGCACTCTTATACTGAACCCTTTTATCCCTGTTTTCCTGATATATATCATATATTTGAATTCACCGTTTAAATTTAACCTACTTTCTATTCTGGCTGACTCGTACCGGGAAAATATTTGTTTCTTATGAAAGTGCTCGCAGTCAGACAAAACTGACCAATCTTTTATTTTGTGTTTATTTCATATAGCGCCTTATATCACTGTACTTTTGTATAACTATTTTCGCTATTTGAATAAACTGTGTGTAAATTACTCTATTTCTGATTTTCTCTGTTATCGCTAATATCTTAGATAACGAAGAACTCTGTCTCTGACTAGCAGCTGCCCTGGTAGGTTTTGCCATTCTCCCTTATAAGAAAAAAGAATAGCTGGCGCTCGAGGTAAGTTTCACCGAGAAAACCAAAACACGTTACGTTGGTTGCTTTCCAATCTGTTCTTCGATCGCGGACTTAAGAAATGATCAGAATATCATGGAATGTGGAATCAAATCCATTAACAGATTAAAGCAATAGTTAGTCGAATACTCTAGAGATATGCATGCACAGGGTAAACCCAAATTCGTTGTCTAGTAGGGGGATCTTGAGAAATCTAGGACTGAAAGAAAATGAATGGCAAATTTTCTAGCTTTTTTCCTAGCTAATTCAAATATAGGAACAAAAACTGCCTTTTATTAATAGGATATACAAGTGCTTTCCTTAAACCTTGTACACTGTTTATGATGATCTGGGTTCCCGGCAATTCGGGAATCAAAGGAAACGAAGAGGCCAATCCTACATTTGCCGAAGAGGGCGCACGAATGTCACTCATTGGCCCTGAACTCTTTTGTGGTATAGGTAAATGTACTTATTATAAGAAGGAGTTTCTGGAGAAGGAGAAAGCCGAAAGGAAAAACTCTGGCGGAATATCCCAGGGATGGATCATTCCATTAAGTTCCTTCGGAACTTTGAAACAGCAAGATTCAAAAGATATTTGGATCTAGGTAAGAAACAATCACACCTCCTCACTGGCTTTCTTACAGGACACTGTCGCCTCAGGAAGCACCTGTTGAAGATGGGATTATCGGACACTGACGAGTGTAAGCTCTGTGGGGAGGAGCAAGAAACCCCCATTCACCTAATCACGGAATGCTTTGCCATTGCGAGTAAGGAACCTCGTTGAAGCCTTCGCACATATTGGATTTTATCAGATCTCTGGAACTGGAAGGCAAGCTGTGAGGGTATGGTCCGAACAGCTCTGTAGGGGGACACAATAGACCTTGAGGTTGCAGTGAATTGTAACCCCTTTTTAAACTGAAATGCTTATTGTATACTGTTTCATAGGTGTATTATATTTGATTGAAGTAATGCATGAGAATCATGAGAGCATCTCATGCTGTTGAATATCAAATTCAGAGATCATTGTTTGAAATATTCTGCTGTTCGTTTATCCATCTCTTCTTCTATCGTGGACCTGAGATATGCAGCATAGAATAAGTAGAAATTGAATTATATCCATTGATAGAATGATATCAAATATGCATGTACAGGTGACCAAAATTCGTTGTCTTGTATGGCTATATCGAGAACTATATAACCTGAAAGAAAATATATAACGAATTTTCAAGCTCTTTACTTTTAGCTTATGGCTCATTCAAATCCGAAACAAAATATGCCTTTTATTTACGGATCTCGAGTTATAATTAAAAAAATCGACATTTCCAATAAAGCGGAAGAATTCGTTTTTATGATTTTTGGTGAAAGATTTATTATGAGTTATATCATTATACGATAACGACTGCTAATTATGCATTTTTTTAACGTCCTTCGACCATGAAAAACACCGATTATTATCGCCATTGTCAACTATTGTTATTGAGTGAAATATATCCTCCTTATTCGACAATTGATGTGCAATGGTTGCAGAAATCGAAAAAAAATATGAAATCTGAAAACGGCACTGGATAGGGATCAAAAAGTGTATGTATAATGTTTTATTCAAGCTATCCAAAATTAGGCCCACCTGTATATAGGACAATATCTCGGAGTATCTGCAGACAGCTGTTTTGGAAAAGAGCACAACTGACACCCGATGTATAATTTGAGGTACTTGAGGATCCAAATGTGGGTGATTTGGAACGATTCAGACAGGTTTATCCAGTGTTGGCGCCATCTGGGAGATAATCACGGCAATCAGGGCCCTGAATGCCCTACTTTATATTGAAAGAATCTTGGACGCTGTGTAACGATGTTTATCGATTCGTCGTTAAACGACAAGAACATGATTAGCTCCAGACTAGTTTTTTCAATGTATTTTGCCAGCTAGCTTGGAAAAATTCATATCTTCCTATTCAATAGGTATTTTGCAGTTTTATTTTTTTTAACATGGTCGTCGCTTCAAGAAAAAAAATATTCAGCTTTCTGAGATCACTGCAAGCTACCCAAAAAAGCTTGAAAGCTAGAACTTCAATTCTCAGTAGGATGTACTCAAACATTCATTTTCGATTTAAAAACAAAAAAAGGTGTTTTTTAGATTTTGACCAAGTTTGAAAACTTTGCGGAGCCCTAAGCTACGACTGTCATAGGAAAAAAAGGTAGTTGATAAATGATACGACTTTTTTGTTGTGATCAGCTTTGGAAGGCGAATAGGCTGAAAATCATTGAAACTCAATAAAATTTGTTTTCCGCCGACCTCGAAATAGAAGGTGATTTTAACGTGTACGAAATTGATCATTAATGACCCATTTTAATGCTCAATTTCTGCTTTATTTTAATGTGCAATTCTCTTGGCAACCGTACACAAAGTATTCAGAAGCACTACGAGAAATGTCTAAACTCTACTGGAACACATGGACCTATAATACTAACTGGACGTCGAACTTCCCTACTGTCACGTAGAAAAAAGTGAGGCAAATGGCCGCCATTTGCAGTTTGGGATGAACCACAAATATTTGGATGTTTTATGCCATCTGTGTTCGAATTCATAGATTTATAATAGGTCCATGCTCGAATTTTGATTGAAACATAGTCGTTCCTTTGAAAGAAGTGATGAAAAACGAACTCTATATATTAGTGTTCTGTGAACTCTGACATTTCGGTCTATTAAAATTATAAATATTTTCGATTCTTGTGATTAGTTATTGAACAATATTGGTAATCCTATCATTTTAATTCGTTGAAATAAAATAAATAAAGGAATATTGGTAATTCTAATATTTCAATTCATAGAAAAATTGACAACTCTCAAATTCACCCCAAACTGCAAATGGCCGCCGTTTGCCTCAAAATTTTTGACAGGTTCGCCATCTAGTTAGTATTATAAATCTATGCTGGAACATAGACACATGGATATTCCATTATGTCAAATGTATGTCTAGTGCAAAATGAGATTGTATTTCAATCAAGAATTCATACTCAATTCATGTTGAGATCGTCGGAAAAATCTTGTAATCAACTCGGTTATTAATCGAGCGACTAATGCGGTCTCGAACATTAAAGTATCTTGACCATTAGTCGCTGTCTTTTATAACCTAGTTGATTGAATAACTATTTTCTTCTTTTTTCATTTTAATGGTATATTAAACTTGAAAATGGGATTTTGAATTGATTTTAATTAAAACACACTATCTTTCAGATCAACAGTTATGATGTAGGTATGCTTAAAGAATAAGCTATATTTCTATTGAAGGGTTCTTCTCATAGGTACAAAAGACGTTTCATTCACCATTTTATGTATCACACCTGAACAGAAGATGAAATATTCACATGAATTAAGTAGAGAATAAGATTCGTTCATGAATATCAACAAATATCCAACTTAAAAGGAAGTATAACGTCATTGAGAGTCTGCAGATAGCCGTTTAGGGGCTGTTGCCCTTTCATCACTTCATTCTGGACGACTTAAGGAAGGTGTTCTAGGATCGTAATATCATCGTTTTGCAAGTAACTAAACAAAATTAAACCCAGCTAGAGCCTCCTCAGAGATAAACTCCGTTCCATAATACAAAACCTTGTACGACGGTAATGATGTTTATCCATTTGCCGGTAGAAGTTTGCTATTTTGAAGCTTTTTGCCTATCGTCTACGACTAAAAAACGCTAAACCAATTAATGAATGGCGAGAATGAAAAAAATTTAGGGCGAATACGAACTCTCAACTCGATTGCTGTAATTAAACACTTTTTTTGGCATTGCCGTGAACTTTATCATTCTTACAGGTTGATTTATGTTCCTTGAATTATTTCGAATCTATTGATCCGATTCAAGGAAAAATCAACTAATGATATTGAAATGTACCAAATGATATATAATTTGGAAATTTAAAGAAAAACATATATTATTCAGTGAGACACAAATTTTTTTCATTTGCAATATTACATTATGCCATTATGTAAGGAAAATAACATCATTCAAATGACCACCACGACTTCTCCGTATGTATAGGGTTATCCATTTTGCGGTTTCAAAAGTAAACGTTAATAAAACACATAAAAAATATTTTTTCTACAAACGTCAAGAAATGACAAGGTTCGCGCGTTGGCAAGAATATGCGAAGTGACCCTTTTTTTCATTTCCTTCGTTACTATGATACCGTGCGCGAAGTAGTGTGCGAAATACTTACTTCGCACACTGCATGTAAACTATATGGAATTTTTATATTTTAACTTGGTAAATTTCTTGATATCCACGTTTTCTTTAACATTGAGTGTTGCTTTCAACATAGAATATATTGCCCATAGTTATAATACCTAATTACTTGATTTGGAAAAACAGTTCGAACAAGTTCAATATTTTTTTTCATATTAAGCTAAGCGTTTGTAGAAAAAATTTTGTTTGCATCTCATGCGCGAAATACTTGGTGATCTCGACTATTTTTTTTTAACTCGGCTGCGCCTCGTTAAAAAAATCAGTTCTCGATCACCAAAAGTAGCATTTCGCGCACTAGATACAAAAATAACTATTTATCATGATATTTCTTTTTTATTATGAAGTTTGAACGTTGACATTTGTGTGAAACACTACATCATTTAAATGACAACCACCCGAATTGTTGCAAGCATCGATTCTTTTGAGGTAATTTTCGACCACATTTTGACACATATTGGGCGGTATCTCAGCCATAACTTGACGAATATTGGTTTTAACTACTCAAGAGTTGAAGGTTTATCTGCATAAACACGGTCTTTCGCGTAGCCCCACAAAAAAAAGTCAAGCAGTGTCAACTCGCATGATCTTGGTGGCCAGTTGATATCGCCGTCCACCGCCGGTTGTTCAAGCACCCATTCGACGTATCCACGATGTTGATGTGAATGGTCGGCTGGCTTCAGTTGTTGTGTGAGCTGGATTTTATTTGGGTGTAGGTGTAGATCTTAATGCAAAATACGCCATAATGTGCCTTAAGACAGTACTAATTCCTGAGAATGACGAGGAATCGACAGATTCGGGTCTTCGGCAAACACTTTCACTTATAGTAGCGATATTTTCAGTGGTACGAGCAAAACGATGATGCACAGGGCTTACAATATCTGTAACCAATCCAGTCTCTTCAAATTTCTTCACAATTTTACCAATTGCTGCATAGTTGGACGATTATGTAAACCAAAATCTGCTCTTAAAGCACGATATGTGGCTTGTGGCAGAATCGCCATTTTTGTATTAGGTTTTTACAATTTTCATGCGTTGTGCGATAGTCAAGCGATCCATTTTCATGAATGTCAGACTTTCAACTAAACAAAAAAATTTTTTTTTAAAAACTTCGTTTGACAGATATCGAATTCCAGCCGTATACTTTTGAAACCACGAAATGGATAACCCGTTACTTTTCATTATGTGAACCCAAATGTGCATCACTTTTTCATACAATCTTGGCTGTATTTCCTCAATAGCACGTTTATTGTTATTATAAATTGCTCAATTGTTGTTGGGTTATCAACACAAACGTGTGACTTAACTATTTTCTATAGAAAGAAATCACAAGGTGTTAAATCACACGCTGTGATACGGTGTTGTATCGACCACTTACGGATTCAATGTTAAGCACCAGATGGTGTTTAAAACATTGACAATGTCTTTGAGCTGGTGTAAAACCTAATAAAACGGAAATTTTCAGATTCACCACTGTCAATGGTGTCAGAGTTAACACCATTCGGTGACAAAGAGTTGAACTACTCTGAGGTGTACAGATTTACTCAGTCAAATGTTTTACTGTGTAATTATTACGATGCTGACCCTAAACTGTTCTTACTCGATTCAACCTAACCTAACCTACTGAACACAAGTGACATAAGAAATTTCAAGAAATAATACGCAGTGTTGGCATTATAACCATTTCAACTTGCATCATCCCTCTTCATTTCCTTAACACAAGCGACAGAATTCCAATGGAATAAAAAAACTTAACGACGACGACCATAAACTGTTCCAAATCGATGTAATTCACTCAAAAGTAATTTAATTTTGTTTTCTCAGAATCCATTGACATCCTCATTCGATCGGAAAATCTAAAAGTAGTTTCATTTCTGTTTTCACAGGATTAAACACGACCAAAGTTTCAAGGAATGGGAGAGATTGAATCTTTTGTTCCTTCTGCATCTCCAGTTCCGTATTTGCGGGATATTCCGAATATTGCGAGCTACTTAACCTTTTTCAACTCGCCAGGATATTTTCTTCTTTAAGTTAACGAACTCATTGTTGGGCTAGCCGACATTCAATTAGATCTTTCCGATGGCTTTAATCTGTACATTATTAAAATCGTCTTCCTCTTTGAAATTAGAATTTCAACGTAGAGAGAGGTATTATTCGATATAACAGAATTGCAACGTAAAGACAAAAAATACAGGGTGTTACATAATGGTATGTCACAACTCAAGGGGGGTAAATCTACATGTAATTTTAAGAAAAAAAGGTTATATAAACATGGGTCCGTAAAAGCTTCGTTACGTTGAAATTTCCCAGAAAAAACTCCTTCAGTTTTTGAGATATTCAGACCAAATTTGGAACGCTAGCTATTTTCAATAGTCTCCATCATTCCACGTCCTGAATCTTAACTAGAATCTACAGGTTTTCGTTTCGGAGCTATGTCTCCTTTTTCCCTCTCAAACTTTTTTGCGGTACGGCACTGATCAGCGTTAAATCAATGTTTGAAATCTTCGTTCAATTTGAAAACTTTTTCGACTTTTGTAAATTTTTCGTATCTTCAACCGTTTTCGAGTAAAAAATTAGCCATTAAAATGAAAAAGTTTTGGGCAAAGCTATTGAGTAGATATTCCTATTATTTTTTCATTTAGCGAATGACATACAATCCTTCAATAATTTTTTACTCGAAAACGGTTAGAGATACGAAAAAATTACGGAAGTTGAAAAAGTTTTTGAATTGAACGAAGATATTAAATTTTATTGTTTTTACGTCGATCAATGGCGTACCACAAAAAAGTTTGAGAAGGAAAACGAAGACTTGGCTGCGAAAAAGAAAACAACTTGTAGATTCTGGTTGAGATTCAGGAAGTGCAATGATGGAGACTATTGAAAATTGCTCGCATTCCAAATTTTGCCTGAATATCTCAAAAACTGCAAGAGCTATGAAGAAAAAAAACAATTTTTTTGGAAATTTCTATACCTTGTAGCTCCGTAACGAAACTCGCATGGACCCATGTTTATGTAAACTTTTTTTCTTGAAATTACATGTAGATTCACCCTCCCAAGTTATTATGTAACACTCTTCATAAAATTTGTACCTGAGCGGGTAGATTCGAAAATATTCGAGAAAAAATTCAAATTCTCCCTTAAAATTAAATTCTCGAAAACTAAAAATACTATTGGATCCAAATTTTATATTTATAGGTGTGTTCAATGACCATATAAAGACTTGTGCGAAAAATACTACCTTATGACAGTATGACAGAAGGACTTGTAATAAAGGAGTACCGTATAAATGGCAAACTGTTTAAAAAACACCGAAAATCACTTCTCCTTTTATGCAATAAATTAACTTCTATTCGATAGCTCAGCATTGAATATATCCTGGAAATTATCAGATGTAAGGATGGTCTGTGGGGATTTCAATAAATTTTTCATTCTTATATGTTTTCACTATTGATGGTATTAAACTCACTCCAAGAGGTCTTTTATCAGATTATTTCTTTGCCAACATTACTGAAAACATGAATAAAAAAATTTATTGAAATCTTCACAGGCCTTCGTGACATCTGATAGTTTCAGGATATTATGCTTATCAAGTTTTAAACTTTCGATTAGAAGTTCATTTATTGCATGAAAGGATGTGAAATTCGGTGTATTTGGAGCAGTTGGCTAGCAGACCGTTATTCACTAAAAATATATCATAATGTTGATGTTTAACGTCTAGATGGGGTGAGTTACAGAGGAAATAGTAAAAGGATTGAAACAATTTGGCTCTCGTTCATTGGTGGAGCTATAAGCTATTACCTCAAAATTTGGTAAATGACTTGAGCTTGACACTAAATATATGGATGCAAAATTTCAGCATGATCAGAATAATATTCTGGAAATTGTTGAAAAAGTGAAATATGTAAAAACTTGACAACTGAAAAAATTAAATTCTATAGTTCTGATGATGCTATCCTCTTGAGATTTTGCATGAATATTCAGTATATCAATCTTTCTACACAAAATAAATTTCAATAAATCGAATATTTTCTTGTGGAAATATGCAGTTTCTTCTTCTCAATATTCCAATTGAATTTTCTATGGTTCTGTTTACACTATCGCCACAAAATTTTTGCAATGAGCATCTTGCATGTGGTCACAAAATGATTGGTTTTGTCTGAAATATTGAGGAACAAAAATTTTGAAAATCATGTTTTATGGAACACCCTGTACAACTTGGCTGGTTAATGAAATCAAGCACTGCAGTTGGGTTGAAAATCTCAAGTCTCCAGGACAACCCCTTCGAAAGTTATCGTGCTAACGGCGGACGGCCCCACAGAGAGAATTGAATTTGACTACGAATTCATCATCAGGGAGTCGAACCATATCGTTAGAGACCATTTTCGACCCAAAATTAGAAAATTACAGACATTTAGGCAAAACGATATATCACTCGTGTGAGTAGAACGAGAGCTCAGAAATATATCTCAGCTATGGTTGCTTATAAGTAGCTTAATTCGGTCAACTGGTTTTCATTTTGAAATATCTGCATATTTGCAATATCTAGTAGTATCTTTTGAAGCAACACCGCTAAAATATTCCCCAGAAAAAAACTGTCTAGGCGTATAATACAATATAAATTTTTTCGTCCAATAAAAAGATCCCCTGCGTACAGGCAGACTTACCCTTGGGATAATATTAGTCCACCTCGACCTAAGGGAAAGCTTTTTGCTCGTGATCTATAATTCCTCACATCGCAAAATGAAGTAATTTATATTGTGAAAGCCGTATGTTTGCTTTTTATCGGAGGCAATTTGAGGGTTAACGGTTTGCTCGCCCTATAGTGGACACTGTATTTTCTGGGAAAGTCGCCATATCAAACAAGTCAATAAATATATTTTTGATTAAATTGAAAGCACCGTATTTGATGTGCAATGTTTCAGTTGTTAAAATGCTCCAAATTATCGAAACTTACACTGTGAAATCTCTGAAGAATATATAGTTAAATTCAAAAAGAAGTTCAGAATCTATTGAATGTTAAATAAATTCAGTTCATAGTTTCGCGAATTTTTATGATAAAATTCGAAATTCGAGGTTTGTACATTCCTTTCTAGAGCAGCGGCATACATTCTCGTTATTATAGAACTGAAATTCCTATTGAATTACCCATTACTCACTTTCCCTATTCAAATTCCTGATGGGGTTGCAACCCTCTCGAGGTGAATGCCAGTTCACAAGTCGCTTTGAATAACAAGTATTATGAGTATTTCGAATCACGAATATTGTTTTTGAGTAGTATCCATTAAGAATTTAAAAAAACTAGACAGTAGAATCAAAAATCAAATCAATTTATTCCCTGATACGAGTACCTACAAAAATAATTTTCAAAATACTTTAAAACAGGTATGAATTTAATGTGACATCAGGAGATAAATCTTGTCTACCTAGTACGCTAAAAACAATGGTGTGATCGAGTAGTACATGATGCACACAAAATTGTCTTTACAAAGTAAATCATGCAAAAAAAGTATTATTCATACTAATACCTCATATAACCATATGTATTAAGTTTTTATTATAACGAACCCTTAGATATGTACCGGTTTTTCACTATAATTTGACCCCCCCTCTAACTTTGTCACTAAAAAAGATACAAAAAAATGTTTGTTTTAAAGTTTCACGAAATCAACTGAGGTTTTTTGATATGAGCCCAGAAACTGAAATAGATACAGGGTGGCCAACATATTGATGGCAACTTTTTTTCAAATGGAACACCCTGTATATTTTTCCATATTTGGTTAGCTCTTTTTCCCCTGATTTCGAATATGTAACATATGTTGGTCTATCTCTCTTATTCTGAGAACCACAGAGTTTAAAATTTAAGAACCCCTGCCAAGATCTGTAATCATTTTACAAGTGGCAGAGTGCGTTTACTGAAAATGATCATTTTTGGAGTTATAATAACGTCAATGGAAAGATATACAGAGTGAATAACATGAATGCATGAATGCAACTATCTTTTTTCAAATGGGACACCCTGTCCTGTATATTCTTCCTTTTTTTGATAGGCTATTTCCTCCTGATCTCGAATATAAATGCGTATGTGGATGTGTCTCTTCAATTTTCAGAGTTTTGAAATGATGACACCGAATAAAAAAATATGTGAAATACCTACGAAATTCTTTATATCCAAACAATCTACCTAAAAGTATTATTTTAGTATGAATAATTAACAATTACTTAACCAATGAAAAATGATAATTTATGGTAGTATGGTAAGAATAATATCAACTGAAGAAATTGCTCAAAATGACCACCTTCATTCAATACACATAGTTCATATAGTTGTCTCAAGTTGTTTAGACTATTTTTGATAGCATTATTATCGGCTCTGATTCAAGTCAGAAATTAAAGCTTCAAAATTTGTTTCTAATCATTACAATATTATCATTATTCTTTTTGCGTTAATGGGGTTAGTTCCGAACTATGGGTTTAAATTGGTTTATTTTAGATCACTATATATTCTCCGCTTTCATTGATTCATTATTGCTGAAGTAAATTTTTTCCTTCAGAAACGGCCATGAAAACGTGTCCAGCGGTGTCAAATCGGAACTGTTTGGTGGCCATAAATGGGTGCGCCATTACCAATCCTAAGATCAAATTGGCCACTTAAATATTCACGAACTTCCAAAACGCTATGCAAGTGGTTATTGAAATTTGAAACTCTGTGGTGCTCAGAAAAATAAAAGAGCCAACATATGTTACATATTCGAAATCAGGGGATAAAGATCTAACCAAATATGGAAAAAATATACAGGGTGTTCCATTTGAAAAAATGAAGTTGCCATCAATATGTTGGGCCACCCTGTATATATTTCAGTTCTGTACCATATCAAATAACCTCAGTTGATTTCGTGAAACTTTATATGAAACATTTTTTGTATCTCTTTCAGTAACAAAGTTAAAGGGGGGGTCAAATTATAGTGAAAAACCTGGTACTGTGATGATCGACAGAGAATTTTAGGTATCAAAAATGTAATGAAACGCTGAAAAATATTTGAGCAGCTTCGCGCAAGTAACATCTTGTTGAATATGTAAGTATGATAGTCGAAAGGAGATTTGCATTTCTCAGAAAGTATGTTGGGTTGATAAGAGAAGAACATCAAAGTGTGTTTTTTTAGGCAGACTATATCCACAATGGAAAGCAACAGTTGGAGACAACCAGGCTTTCTGAATATGATTTTCAGAGCAGTTTTCTGGCATACCTGATGCACTCTACAAAGCATGCTTCCATAAGCACCTACGCAAACAGTAATACAGTATCTGAACAATGATTCAACATGGAATCTATTAATAATTAATAGGAAGCTTATGGCTTAAAATATCTCAAAGTTCATACAACTCATAAGTATCTTTCTTTCTCTTCACATTTATAGGAAGAACTAGCTTTTACCCGCGACTTCGTCCGCATAAGTTCTTTTGTATTCTCCCGGCTGTAAGTCCCCCTGCAACAATGTCCCACTATCGTGTTCCAGTCCTCAACTTCACATCAAAATTTGTTCAAAAGCAACCTTAGTACATAATGGATAGCTCGAATGTTTCCTAGTAAATATAAAAAGGAAAAATCGTGTACAAATCAGATCAATAGTTTTGGCGTAATGTGATTCTAGACAGAGTTTCAATGTTGTAGATAGGTAGCTGTGTATAGGTTCCTGTGGGAATGAGATATTTTCCCCAAGTAAAAAGTATTCTGAATTTTGGTACCTTCCTACCCTATAAGTTAAGTAGTGTGATGGAATGTCGGTAAGTTTCGATCCAAGTAAAACTGTTGAATAAAGACAGTTGCATCAAAATTTTATTATAAATCCCTTAATTATGGCGCCTACCGACCTTCTGAGTTAGAAAAGTGATCAAATACTAACTTGAAGTCTCAGTAACACTCAGTTAAAAAAACATCAAAATCATTTCAGTAGCTATGGCGTCATGCGCTTCTTGACACGATCACGCTAGATTTCCGCGGGAATGAGGTATTTTCCCGCCGTAAAAAGTAGCCTGTGTCCGTGCCTAGGATACTATTTTTATATTAACCAAGTCTTATAACAATCCGTTCAGACGTGAATGAGGTAAACTTTTAAAACAAACGATCAAAAACAACTAACTTAATTAGTTTTCTGCCTACTGGCTACGCCTTAAATACGATAGCATGAATATTAATAACCCATATCCTTTACTAGGTTACTATCTATCACCTAACTAAATTTCAGCCGTTTAGGCATGATAGAGCAAAACTCCCAGCAAAATCATAAAAATAACGAATTCAATTCAGTTTTCCTGCCTACTTCCTACCCCCTTAGTACGATGACGTGATCATTTTGATCTTATATCCGTTTTTAGGTAACCATCTATTACCTTACTAAATTTCATCAGCCGTTTAGACGTGAAAGAGCAAAAGTCTCACAAAAACGACTAAAAATCACTAACTCAATTTAGTACATGCCTACTGCCTACCCCCTAAGAACGATGGCGTAATTATTTATAGCCTATGACCATTTCTAGGTTACATATCTATCATCATACCAAATTTCATCAGAATCCGTTCAGCCGTTTAGGCGTGAAAGAGTAACAGACAGACAGACAGAGTTACTTTCGCATTTATAATATTAGTATGGATGGTTCAGATGTTTCCATGATACCTATTAGGTATTCCCAAATATTTTACCGTAGATGTTCTTCATTAATATGGAACATTCTCGCGAACTGCCTTGATGTTATGATCTGAACAACCTCTACGTATCGTGTGTATCACATGACTAACCCAATCAGTACTTTCGAATTTTTTTATTATTCTTTTCACAGAAGACACATTATTTTGACCGCATATATTTGATGCACTTTTCCTTATAAAAGATGATGGACAGGGTGTCATGTGACTTTCACACTGAGTTTCGTGCCCCTAACATAAGAAAGAGAGATACTGAAAGGATGGAGTGATATTAGTATGAAGTATAGAGCATAGACTAATAAGACATTTCACTATCCAAATATCACTCTATCCTCAAAGTAGAAAGTAAACCTAGAGTTGCTTTCACGCATTTGTTATGCAGCCAAGTAGAATCTGTTTATACGCGCGAACAAACTTCTGGCGTTGCGAAATCGTGCCCTATGTTTATTCCGTATTGAGATAATTGATTTACCGCTCCCTACTTTGATACTAACGGCTTGCTTCTGTTACAGATAATTCTGTCAGTTTGGCAACATTGTCTGTTAGTGTTTAGTTTCTTGATGCGATGTGTTTACATTTTCGTTTCGTTTTTACGTTCATAAACTGAATTACTTTACTGATTTGGGGGCAGTTTATTGTTGCTTAAGGAAATTCCTGTAATTATAGCTATGGCAAAATTACGAAATGTTGTATTACATTCAAGAATTGGAGAAATGCAAATCTAACCAATTGCTTACTCTAACCCAGTGGGACAGTGAATTCATTTTCATCTCACCCTAATGCTGTATGTTTATTTCTTACTCTGAGACTCCATCCTTCACTCTCTCTTATGTTGGTTAAATCACACAACATGAAAACATTCAATGCCATATCTCTATCATATCCACGATCCAATGTTTATATATTCTGTACTAATATCATTCTATCCTTGTCTGAAGTCAATATTCTTTCTCACACATCTTATCCATTCTTTTATAAGTAATTGACAATTTGAACTTTAATCATTTTGACAATTTCCGACAGTCAGGGCGCTTCATTAAACCGTATATTAACTCCATGTATAACTCCATGTTTACTCACTGCCATCTGTCAAGTTTCGTAAACATTGACATTATAACTGTCAAACGAGGCGCGTAATTCAAATCTTGAGCTCTCATTGAAACACTCACTTTTATTTCTCATAAGAGAAATAAAAACTTATTATATCGAAGAACCGCCAAGTTCTAATAAAAAGCACTCAATCAGTTTCACCAAAAATACATTTTTGATATAGTAAACTCTCCATAACATTCTTCGAATGCTACAAATTTCGATTGACATTCAAGAATCGACCTTCAAATTTAAAATTCATTATCTCCTTACTGGTTTGAAAAGAAGCTCGTTTCGAGACAGATTAGATACACCTTGGAAAAATCTTGATGTTGTTTTTCTGATCATCCAACTGCAAAATTAAAACCCTTCTCCGACGTTCCATTATCCGGCTTCTTGACGCTGCAGGACGAAATCGAACGGGGCAGATATTTTATTTTATATATTGCGCCATTTCCGTTTTCATCAACTTCGCGACAGCATTGCTTCATTCTAACGAGTCTGGAACATTCCCTTGAGGCGATCTGAGGAAATCAGAAGCACGTCATGTTGTTTCAAGGAAATATTCATTTTAATCCAATCGAGGGGCATTTCCGAATAACATAAAAAATGGCCAAGTCTCGAGTGGATTCTGGAAAGGCAATCGAATGTATCAATATTGACATATAAAGAATTACTTCGTCAATGGCTTGCTTCGTTTGAGGGAGAGGTGGATATGAAATTTTTAGAACTGACCTTTATGTAGGTAGTTTACGATAACAACAATATAGCATGCGTATTTCAGAGTTTTATCAGAGAAAAATGTAATAAAAAACCTCTGTCTCCTGTATAAGTGCAACGCTTCCATGTTCGAATTTGATTGAATAATGAGTTGAAATGGTAATAATAATAATAACGTCATTCATCATTTTACAATAACAATAATGAAATGAAAACAAGTCCTGATGAAGCCAAACAATTAATAAATCAAACCACGAAAAACAACAAATTGTAATAACCATTATTTTTCACAAAAACCTAAGTCTTCGAAAGAATATGGTTCACAATAAAGTATTAACATAAATTGTGCCTTACAAAATTTATCATTTTTTGAAATACCTCTAATGACAATTGGAAAAGAATTATACGAGTGCTCCATTCAATGATCGAAAATCTATAAAATATCCCATCTTTTCATTGAGTCAAATTATCTCCCTCAATTAGATTAATCATCCTGAAGTTCAATCTGATTAGACGAATAACCAGGCAGAAAAACCAGAAAATTGTGTTCCCAACTGAAAATGGTTCCAATGAAATACGAATACGAATGGAAGAGTATAATAAAAAACCCCGCATCTAAACTCGCATTATGATAAAAATGTTCTGAACGAGCGGAATCTAACAAAAGCGTCTAATTAATAACCACAAAAATGTCCCTGAACATATTTCTTCTTGGAACTATGCCTAGAAACTTATGTCGCATACTTGCCTTCCATACGCAACCTGTGAGGTACAAAGGAAATGAATAACAACCCCAATTTGAAACGTATAATCTGTTATTTCAAAGGCATTCCGTTACATGTTGAATGGAGCTTTTCCTTTTGTGCCAACAACATACATCGACATGAAATAGAGTATACATTTGTGACGACTGTTTTGGTTTTTTAACATACGAGTATGCATATTTCAAACTGAATCTTATGGAGTTCGCGGTTCTATGTGGAACATTATAACCATTCCATTGAAAATGCAGTTTTTTTCATACAATTTCTTGAGGATTAGTGTATCAGTCTCAAGATCATCTTTCGAAGTACATACATACCTCTAGTAGCATTTTAACGACGACAACTACATTATGCACCAGGAATTAGTCGTTCTTGATACGTCGTCGCATTGAAGACCACTTTCAACGTAGTTGCGACGTTAAGCATGACTAAAGTTGCACTAGTCGTCGCGTCATCGTTGAACTGCATACGAAGTAGTTATTATTTTTAGGATTAGGAACGACGTGTTTATAACGTTTGTTCGACAACTTTAGTTTTCTGCAACGTGGTTTCAATCCAGAGACAACGTTGTGAATTTGACTACAGCCATGTGAAGATTTTCTATTGAAGTAGTTGACTTGCAAACGTTGTCGCGTAGTCATTACAGCAACCTTCAAATACGATGAGAATTATCAGAAAATTAGACTGATTTATTATATTTGTGTCGATAACTTTCTCAAAAATATTTCATTCTCTAACCCAAATGAGAAATATTTTTGAATAGTTGAGAAAAAAATTTTTAGATTAAATCCAGCAAAATCACGGTTATATTGTTTGTCTTATTTATTTTGATTCTTCAATCCATAATGACTGGGTGTATTATAGAACAAAAACAGCTCCAAATTTCAAATAAATTGTAAGCAAATCATATCGACATTTTATAAGCTTCATTTTGACGGGGTAAACCAACCTGACAGCAGTTAAGCTTTGGTCGTATAGACAACTAGAGTCGCATTTTGAGTATTATATTGGTTGTCTAGTAACCCAATGTTTAGAATTAGTGCAGTTTTTGGTCAACCAAACTACCTACGAAACTACGCCATGTTTTGAGAATAGTAAACCTTGAAACGTGAATGAACATAGAAAAGATTTCAAGGCAACTAAGTATCTGAATTTTCTTCTCGAAATTTTTTTAAATCACGTTTAGTGAGCGCTTGAACATGTTGAAAGCATCGGCAATTTCTTCCTTTTTTAACTTATTATGAATCAACAATTTTAAATTTTCCAGAAATATCTAATGAATTGCAGACTTGCTTGTTTTTCAGCATGAATCAATAAATATATTCAACAGTAAAGTGGTCGCCGTTATCGATTTCTGTTGCGAAACAATCGTTCCTACCCTTTAACAAGGGACTATTGACTCCATGCATAAGTTGATAAAAATCGACATGGCAGTACATGTTGAAAATATTTACATGATGGCCACGGTAATTATTTGGTTGAAATATCAACTATCTTGACGTCATAATGTGGAATGAACTTCGTTACCATAAAAGGCTCATGTATATGTATAAATTAGTTGCCTCAAAGTAAACTTCGCAACGTTTAGACAATGTAAATCTGATAACTGTAGTTGCAGCACGATGTTGTAAAAAACGGAAAATGATTGACCACACTGATGCACATCATGGTTGTGAGAATGTTGTTTTGAGGTCGGCGAAGTCACTTGCGTGACTCTTTAATATACGCTACTTGGGACATACTCGAAAAAAGTACCTAACGAGAGAAGTTACCCATTAAAAACAACTTGAATTGTCAATTTCTCAAAAACTGGTACAATGAAATTATGATGAACCACTAATAGGCGCTAATCAGTTATTAAATATTGGTTTCAGAATTAGTTCTTTCTACTTTTGGTTTGCTTCCGAATTGACAGATTTAAAAGTGCTAATTTCACATTTCATCGGTCAACTAATATCATCTGTCAATTTACACTTTTATCCTATTAATCGACACATTTAATCTATCAATTGACACATTCAAACAATTGCCGTCGTAGAAAAAAGTACTGGCTTTGCAGGTGAGGTGCCAATTGGGCAGCAATACGAATCTAAGGTTACCTTCTCAATATGTGCAATAAAAAGTAATTTAATAAGAGCCCCCCGATTAGCTACGCCACTGTTACGATTCGACGAAAGATTATTAAGTTTCAAGAGAGCTTTGATCCCTGAATAAACATTATTCAGGTATGTACACCAAGAAGGTTTGTAGAAATTTCCTTCTTTGTAAGAGGAAATCTCTTAGGAAGAACTAATACTTAAATTCAACAAGAGGTAGTATAAGTTTTCTCGTAAGTCTCCTACATGATTAGGGCAGTAAATAATTCTGCAGGAACAGAGTTGGAATTCTCATACCAGACTCATAATTTTTTCATTATATGCGATACCATCACTTTTTTCCTTGACATAATATCAATATATTATATTTGAAAGGCATAAAAATGTTTGAAAGAAATTCAGCATTCCAAGCCGCTCGAAATTACATTCCAGATACCTCAATTTTTTTATTGGTTACTCGTAGTTTGTGCAATAAGTGGGTTTACGAAAATTCTTCTCGCTCAATTCAGTATAAATTCCTCATGAAATTAAATTTCTTGTACCTGAAATCGGATTATTATTATACGACATTATTTTTGGATGTTGTATACTCGTTGAGAATGATTGCATAAGATTAGAATACATTCCATTTGAAAAAGTCTTGAAAAGTTGACACTCCAGACCTTATTCAATTCTTTTTCATTGGGGGAGTAGAAACAATTTAATGATTTATTTGTTTGAGTGAAGAAGACTGTAGAAATGAATACATTGGCATCTCATAAATATTCAACAAATATTGACCTGGTTTATATAAATATATAAATTTGCGCAACAATTGATGTGTGAACTCCGTGAAAATAGAAGGAAAATGATAGTTGTAGTAAATATGATACAGTAAGCAAAAAATAGAAACGCCTTGTTTGAGCTTCAAAATAGATAATGCTTTCTTTATGATTCAATAACTTTTATTTCATTGGAACTTCACAACATGGAAACAAATCAAAATGGTTTTTGAGAGGGAAAACCTATAGTTTGAATATATACATTCCTATTAGAACATTTATATAGAAGTTCGAAACTCATATGGAATTGGTATTTGAAACTTGTTCATCATTTACCCCAAAAGAAACAACTAAGTAACTACAACTTAAAACACGTGTTCAATACTCTGAAGCAAGATGGCTGATGCAATGTTTACCAGTTTCTATTCCATCATATATATCCCTCGTTATCACTTCCTTAATTGGTAAATTGTGGCTTTCAAGCTCCATACACGCTGCAACAAGTAACCACATAGAAACTACGCCTTCGGTGTTCTGTCCACACTAGTTTTGACAACAGCAAACAAAAGGGAAATATTCCTGAATTTATCGCATATATGAAGTTTCAAATAGGCAGTTAATTTCGGTTTCTAGTTAATTACGGTTGCAGCAAACCTACACCGAATAGTTGGTTAGAAAGCATTTAGTTCTCCAGCAAACCCTGGAGCTATGGGAAAATTAAATGCGATCATATAGAATTAAATGTTTTCATGGAATACAGGAAACAGGCGATTAGTAGTGCGGATTTTGTTCACCAAAGAGCTTTTGAGGTTTGGAAATTTAGTCTTAATTCCTATTTATGTTTCTGAGAGGTTGTTCATTGAAATGTGAGAAACATATTATTTAGTGAGAGCACTTAAGATGCATGCATCGAGACGTAAGAGATTATGTTTTCTTGAAATGCTTCTTGGTATTATCTTCGACTTCCGGTCAAAGTAAAGCCATTGGAGTATGTAAACATTAATTGCACATATGAGAGTGACAGTAATGATAACAAGTTCAATTCTTTTGCATTGGCTTTTCGCTACTGTAACCCCCATCTTCAAGAAGGGAGACAAGCTTTCTCCTGACAACTATCGCCGTATCAGCTTGCTGTCAACGATCGCAAAGATACTAAAAAGCAAAATTAGTGTTGTTTCTGGACCTGGACGCTCTTTACCATAAATCTTTTCTCATATATTTCCGACTGGACAAAAGCAGTGGACTTGATTTCTCCAAGGCTTCCGAAAGGGTCACGCACAATCGTTTACTGGCAAAGTTGGAGCACATTGGTGTTCGGAAAAGACTTCTTGATTGGATTAGAGTTTTTTACCGTTCATGCCTCGGCATGTTGGCGATGCCTTCTCTTCGTCCGCTTGCTCGTTCCGTTTTAGGGCCTCAACTATTTTTTTCCCTACACATGTGACCTTCAACATCACTTTAAATCTAGGGTATATTCTGTAAATTAACCGATGCAACCAGACCGGTCGATAATATTTTGACAGCGGTCATCTCCTGGTTGTTTTGGTTGAAATTTATTTACGGAACGTATTTCGGTTGCTGTGTGACTATTAAGGTTAGGTTCAACTTCAAAATAAATTTATTCATTTAGCTTTTAGTCCTCTGGAACTGAAAGATGAAAATGATAATCTCCTGATATTGTGTTCACTAAAACAATCGAAAAATATAGTAGGTACATACAAATAATTTTTTGGTATTTTTGCATTGATAAAATATATATTTTAAAACAACATATCTACAGGAAACAAATAATTCAAAATAAATCAGAAAAACGGTCAAAAACCTTGAATTAATGAAATAAAATAATCAGAAAATAAATCGACAAGAAATAAAATGAAATTAATATTCACCAACACAACTCACAGCACATGACCATTCCGAATTTTTGTTCCTTAATATTTCAGACAAATGAAACCAATTGGAATAGAATTTCTCGATCACATGCAAAATGCTCACAGTAAGCCTCATGCGAAATATTGAAAGAAAGAATCATTATATGTCATAACAAGATATCCAAGAATCGCATCATCTGAAGCATATATTCAATTTCTTTTAATTATTGATTTTTACATTTTCATTTTTTAATAATTTCCATAATATAAGTCTGATCATCCTGAGATTTTGCATTCATTTACTAAGCATGAATCTCAAGTACTATACAACATTTTGAGGTAATAGCATTATTGCTCCACCAATGAATGTTCGCTCAAAGCATCTGCTTAAGGTTGTTTTTATATATCTCGGATTTTACTCTCCATAATTCAGGAAGATCTTTCACCCAATCAAAGAAATCTACCCAAACTTGAACGTTTGGAATTTTGCTCATATCTTCTAGCTAAATTACTACCTTTCCTCGAATATTTACGACGGATTTTGATTTTGAATACGCTATGAGATGTTCAATCTACAAGGTAGGATTCCAACTGGTGTTGTCAACCTAGTTGATGACTACCATACAGACGCTCCAACATAGTCGTCAACATCGGGCTTCGCCCACCAAATATCAAACCGATTTGATCTCGCATCAACTTATTCTTCAACTGGAATATCAACCACCAACCAGCCTACAGACGTTCAACTTGGTCGTCAACATGCCGTGTTTACAACTTAGTCTTCAACTAGGTTGATCGTCTATAGGCCCCTTTACGGAACAGAGAAATACCAAACAAAATAACCAAGTTGATTTACGGAATATAACCAATATCCGTCACAGATTGCTGATGACATCAAACTGAACAATAACCCTATAGTTAATCATGTTGATCTTCAGACAGACTTGAAAATTTTGAATGAAGGTTCGACGAATGGTTGTTTTCCCTTAATAAAAGTAAGTTCTTCGTTGTTCACATTATTAAAAACAACCCCCGATTGTGTTACACCATCAGTTGTGAAGCCTCCTAGATTAAAGTCCTTGGCATTACCATTTTAGAAGATCTTAGTTGGTTAGCACTTATAGAACGTATCTCAGCCAGAGTAAAAGAACTTATCTTCATATTCAATACATTCTTCAGCGGTTGTGATCTTAGACTATATCCCGACTTAGTATAGAGTTGTGATGCCCAAACCTTGAGGATCATTTTCGAGATATACATCCAATCAACGCTGGAGTATGCTGCTCCAGTTTGGTGGTGTTACACGAAGGCTGTCAGTGATATTTGATTTGATAATAGATTCGACACTTTTCAAGGAGAGATTTGAATGCAGTGATCTGAAGTTCTCGTCCCAAGCCATGCAAGCCACTTCGATAAGAGGCTTCGCAAGAAGAACTTGCGGGAGCAGATTTATAGAATGAAACGTAAAAATTAGAGAGAAAACACTTTCACTCCAATGGCATATTCCACAACTTAAACCATTTGCCTGAGAACCTGCCTGTGTGTGGTTATATCTTATCCATATCTCTTTCTGTACTTGTTCATTATCTTTGATCTACCTACGAGTTCATATGTTTATCCTCAACCCGAATCAACTAGGTAATAAATAAAAAATTTAAAAAAATTGAGCTAGCACTATCTCGGGGAATCATTGTTGATGTGAAGCTTTTCCACGCCAGTGGAAACATTCAAACTTCGAAGTTCTGTACATGTTCCTTCAGTAGGAGAGAATATAACAGACTGCACATAATCTTATATGGATGTTTAAGCATAAAATAATATTTATCAGTTGAAATTCACAACATTGTATATGGTAAACTTCGAAGTGAGAGTTCTTTTATGGTATACATACATACACGTGCAGTTATGCTCCGAAAGTTAGCCTCTCTTAAGAAATATGGATTTAAGAAGCCATTCAAGCTTTGGTGAACTTAAAGTTCGTGAGCCAAAAGCAGCACATTTTCATATTTTTCTGAATAAAATATTTTCAAAATTCACCAAATTTCGTGTGTAGCACTGAAAAGCCCTGTGTCTCCATGTTTCAAACGAGAAGCCTAGTTTAATCATCAGGAGTTTCGTAAAGGAATATCGATTAGACTTCACAGTTATTTCTCTCAAAGAGCTTGTTGCTTTCAGTGGTGTTGAAAGCTCCGAGTCTTTCAAGTCGAGTTAAAGGGGATATGTAGGTTCGGAATAGTTCTACTTAATAAATTATCGGTTCAGTTGTGTTTGCTAATTTTCTCCCTGATGTATCTAAGGCTATATTTCTAGGTTGTTTGCTTGTTACGCGCTTGACAAAGCTATTAGCGTTCTACACTCAATTAAGTTGCGGTTTCTCTGAATCAATCAACATTCGTGCTTTTAATGAAGGGTATTCTAGTCTTATGTGGCTGAGTTTTTTTTTAGTTGATCCTCTATATAGTGTACCTTATGTTGTAATTAGATGCAGAACGTGGTACTGGTAAGGCAGAATAAATTAGATGATTTGCAAGGGGCGTATGATAGAATTTTGGGTAGTTGGGATTTTTCAAGTGCTCTGAGTAGAATTTTGTGCTTGAAAGAACAGAAGATGTGTAATGGATTGAAGATGATGAAAAGATTATAAAGACAAACCAATGGTAACCCAATCACTTTATTTATGGTTTAGAAAAATGCAGCCTACCTAATATGGACTTTACAATGCTGGGTGAAGAGGATGATTATACTTTCAGATTGGTACCAGAATCAACAATTTCCAGACGAGATTGCCAACCTCCAGAAAGGTAAAAACTACTGCACCAGAGAAGTTCAGAGTGAGACCAGGATTGGTAATTTGGCACTGATGCAAAGGCTACCATTAGTGTCTGTCTTTTATCAGCATATAAGAAAGCAACATCGCTAAAGGCCCCATTTCGGATTCTGAGTACAAACGTGTTAGGAACAGATTAAAATGCTGAAAAACTGAGCAAACTGTGGAAACATGCCACTTGCAAGAAAGAGAACCAAGTTCATTTACGGTGTTCAATGGCCAAAAACGGGACAGTTTCAAACATGTCTCCTGAAGTTGAACCACATTTAGGAAAAGTAACTGCCACGTTACAAGATCAAATTGAACTTCATCACAGTATTAGATCTATGATGTATATTGAGATTTTCTTGCTAGCTTTACTCATAGCAGCTGTATTGTATTTATTTAGCTCACAAAATATGCGACTGAAATCTTCAAAACACCTAGACCTAGATATAAAGGAAAAAAACATGAGGAGTTTGGAGGGTAACCAGATGGAAAGATTAACTCAATTCGTACACACTATTGTACCTACACTTCTTTTTCCTGTTCAGTACTTTATTTTCTCTGATTAAATTTTTAATGAAATTGTATTGCTGACTGAACTGTGAATGTTTCAAATATATTTAAAAATATAATTCCAAACCAATAAGATTGCCAATAGCATCCCTTATTTTTCGGATTTTTCAATGATTTATCTAGCTCACATTTTCCACCTTCTGCAATAGGCAATATAAGAATATATGTTCAACCCTCTCCAGATTGCCTATTGAAGTTGTCATAGAAGGGCGATACTCAAACACACGAGCGAAATATTTTCTCCGATTCGAGAAATCTAAGCGAATCAATCTTCTTTCGATACGAAGATATGAAATGATCGGAAATTGCAAGCTGTATTTAAGGAGGAGTTGTGTGAGCAGTGCATTTTTCATTTACTTCCTCAGCTGGGAAATATCTGAAGCAGATATTTACAGTACATCGAGTTCAGGGTGAAGTGGCGGAGGGTGAATTGAGTAGATGCCCACTCAAATATCCAATATCAGGAGGGATTTCTTGCTGAAGGGGTTGAATCTTGAGGACTAAACTAGTCACAAGCGTTAGAGGAATTGAATTTCAAGATGAAAATTATAGTTTAATTTTATGCTGACCAAACAGTTTTTATAAAAGGTCTTTTGATATTAGTTTGTCTCAAAACTATTCCGAAAAAAATTGATATTCAGGGCTAATTATCGCTGTTTAAATCTATGTATATTACCCAGTATTTTGGGTCCATACATCTGAGGTTCTGAGAGTGAGAGATCATTTTAAACGAAACTTATGGATGCGAATGTAACTGTACAGGGGTGATATCATATAATATAGGTACTTGATACTTTACTTTCGTTTATCTTTTTGGGTTGTTTTCTTTTTTTAGATGCAATTTCGAGATGACCATTCGGGTGGAGGAAATGTGTTTCAATAAAAATTCAAGAATAGCCCTGAGCAGGAGCTTTTGAGCGCTCGTTCTTTGGTGGAGCAATAAGACCATTACCTCGAATTTTTTTATGCGATTTGAGATTTAAAGCAAATATATAAATGCAATATCTCAGCACAATCAGAATTATATTGTATAAATTATTCAAAGAATGAAATATGTGAGAAATAAATGATCAAAAAAATTGAATTTTATGATTAATTCTGATGATGCGATCTTTTTAAAATTTTATCAGTCTCGATTCACAAATAAATTTCATTTGAATCAATGATCCTGTTATGGAAATATAGGGATTCTTGTTTTCAATATTCCAATTGAATTTTCTATGGTTCTGTAGGCACTATGGCCACGAAATTTTGCATGAAAATTCAGTAAAACAGTCTTCATTCACAAAAAGAATTCACTTGAATCGGATATCCTGTTATGAACAAAAAGATTTTCTTTAAAAATTCCAATTGAATTTTTTAATGCTTCTGTTATTACTATGGACCACAAAATGGTGCATAAACATTCAGTGTATCAGTCCTAATTTATAAAATGAGTTTTATTCGAATCGGATATTTTTCTATGGAAATATGAAGTTTTTTTTTTCAATATTCCAAATGAATTTTCCATGGGTCGGTTTTCTGAGGAATTGAAATTTTAATTGACCATACTTTATGTAACACCCTGTAGGGATTGGCTGGTTAACGAACTTAACCGAGTCATTTGGGAACCGAACTCACCCTGGAAATTTCAAGTCTGTAGGACAATTCCTTCGAAAGTTATTGTGCTGACGGACGGACGAACGGTTCCACGGACAGAATTGAATTTGACCACTAATTCGTCATCAGGGAGTAGAAGCCTATCGTTTGAGACCATTTTCGGCCTACAATTCGAAAAACAGACATTTGGGCAAAACGATATAGCACTCGTTTGAGGAGAACGAGCGCTCAAAAAGCCTTGTATATTTATTTAGAAATACTACATCCAACATACCGAAGTCCAATAACAGGTGTAAAAAAAATGGTTTTATCCAGAACATAAGACGCTCATTGATTACAAACCAAAATAACATAATCCTAAATCTAAATACAAACAAAACTATAATTCTGTAGAACACTCGTCAATGAGTGAACAAACTGTGGCAAAGGCAAAAAAAATATATCAACATCATATTGATGCTATTATAACTCCTACACATTGTAGAAAGCGGACAAAAAATAAAATTTCGAATTTTGATTTGAGGTTCTGAATATTGACTGAAAATCTTTTCCTTCAGCATATTCACATGTATTGTTCACTTTGTTTTGGAGTACTTTTTTTCAAATTTTCAAGTTTGACATCTTCGAAGCAACTGCTGACCAAGATTTCCATGGTTCACCTTGATTCTCAGAGCAAAACTTTCCACTGTATATAGCACATACCTACTTCGATAATCAGGAAAATGATAAAAAAAAATGCAGCTCCAGATATACAGAGGGTTGGTTAGGTTAGATTAGGTATGAAGTATGGAACCGAGTAAATATCTTTTGAACGAAAAGGTGATTTTTTTTATATTATACTTTTGATGTTATACTACTTGCTGAACCGCAAATCCTCTCAACTTTATTATAATTTATATGAAACCTCCCGTATATATGTTTGCAGATGTTGAAAAAGCTTGGGATTTGAATTCGTATATATTGGATTCATTGTAAAAAATCCAATTATCGTACGTCAATAATGTTGTTCTGGGTTTTTCACACTACCATAAAAAACTCTCAGATCAAAAAATTGATGTTGAGTGTATAAATTATAATAATATAAACTGGAAACTGTTGCCTAAGTATAAAATTCGAATTTACATAAACTCAATTGTACAATGAAGAATGGTTCATCTAAGTCAAAGAGATCGTATCGAAATATTAATGATGATTGGTTATGGTGATCGTTTGGGAATACATGACGAAGTATGTCCTTATGTTTAGGGCTGTGTATCTTTAGAAAAATCAACTGAAAGTGTTACAAATTTGTCAAAGCATGCAGCAAACAACAATTAACGCAACTATCAAACTAAACATTGAAATTTATTCAGAATAATCACCTATGTTTTCGTTTAAAATATTATTTTATTTAGTCCGCAGTAAATAAATTCAGCTATTCTGAAAGTAGATTAGATTAGATTAGAGGAGGGGTGATAGGGCTTTGCTAAACCTTGCTGATACCTAAAGATCTGTTGTGCAACCCCGCGGTTTTTACCAGTCAGGTAGAGAGGCTTCGATAAACTTTACTACTTACCAGGGTGCTGCACCCATTCTTCTTCTTCTTCTCTGTGCGGTGCCTTACCGGCCGAACTGAGGCCTAGTGGCCCATTGTTCACCCGCATTGTTCTATAGAGACTCAGCTCCTCAGACACGAAGACAGAAATGTCGCGAGCCTGCCAGGAGTGGTCCCTCTCACCATAGGAATAGAAGGTGTTGGATTTCCTAGGTGTGTTGACCTTAACTCAGTAAGGTTTCCACAGTTGAACAAAATATGCTCAACCGTTTCATCAGTACTCCTGCACCACCGGCATAGGGAGCAGCTCGTCAATCCCATTCTATTCAAATGCTTGTTAAACAGGTGAACATTCAATGCACCAGTCACCAGACAAATCATTTTCTGAACTCAAATGAAAGTGATAAAGCAATTTGGCAATCCGAGTGGAACTCATGTAATATACAGAACAAAGATTTAATAACTGATCCCTCGAATAAAGTTCCTGGATTTGATCTTCCAAGGAAAATATGGACTGTTCTTAATCGTATAAGAACAGGTCATGGACGTTGCAATAGTATGCTTTTCAACTGGAATTCAGTTGAGAGTCCTAGTTGCGAATGCGGAGAAGCAGAGGAGACAATTGAACACCTGATAAATAATGTTCCATATATAATTTCAGGATGGTTTGAGAGCTATACATGAAATTACAGAGTCGTTTTTGAATTGGGTTATTAATTTTAAATCGATTTAATAGAGTTTTAATCATTTAATTTTTCTGTTTCTTTTTTCCGCTTTGATTTTTTCGTTTCAGATTCAGATTCCGAAAGCATCCTGGAGAGGGTTATCGTTGATTGGACTAAATAAAGAAGAAAACCTTCAATATTCTAATAGTTTTTAAGTGTTATTTTTGTTGAAACGGTGAGACAGGGTTTTTTCTACTGGGGTTTTCCCTGAGCTCTGGTATCATACGAAAAAATAGTATGGTACCCCCCCGTTTTGCACCAACCTCAGTTAGGGATTTTTATTTTTGTTTTATGTATTGTATTATGTTAGCTCTTGATTTCAAAAGAATATATATATATACCAGACCGAGTTGTTTCCTCTCCAGCAACAGAAGCCTATTGACCTCAGATCGCGAGGACGGTCTCTCAATGAGAATCCTCGACCACCTCAGGCCCACCCCTGCGCTCCATTCCGAGGAAAATTCCCTGTTCAGCCAGTTCCTGAAGAAACTTCTGACAGATGTGCGTCAGATTGGCAGTGAAGGCTCCGGACCAACAAATGCTAATCAGTCTCCCCGCCTAGCCAGTTCATCTGCCTTGACGTTACCAGGTATATCCGCATGAGCCGGACACCAGATTACTTTCAAAAAGTTATCAGAGCCCAGCCCACGCAGAGCTTTCCTGCATTCTTCTACCAAAAGAGAATCAACTCTAACAGCGGATAGAGATTTCAGAGTTCCCTGGCTGTCGAAACATATATAAATGTGCTGGCCAGAGTATCCCCTGCGAATATTTTCTAGTGCGCATGCAAGAACCGCAAACTGCACCCATTACTTGTTCCGGTTTTAAAAATAAGGAACCAAGATGTCGCAGCCTTCTCCTGAGGACAGCTTCACATTTTCATAGCAGCTGTTCTGCTGTCCCAGTGGCTTCTTAGTAGAAGCGCCTGTCAGTTTCATTAGCTCTGATTTACTAAGTAAGAGAACTTTTTTAGTCCATCTCGCTGAGTACAAGAGAAATGACTTAGCCTTTCTTTGTCCTCCCATATTCTGGAAGTAACAGTAAGTTGTTTCTCTTAGACTTTCATAACTAAATCTAGTATATGCGCGAAATTCCAAGTAAATAATCTATAAAATTGTAGCAGGTCTAAGTAAGAAAAACACACTTATATTAAAAATTTATTCTTTGGCGATCGATTTCGGTTTTCTAAAAAACCATCATCAGGCCACCTGAAAGGTACAATTCTAATTATATAAATTCAGGTGTGAACGTGCAATCAACTTACCGTACAAAGAGGTATTCCTTCAATTAGAATTACAAATAATGCAAGCATTCAGAAATTTTGATGTTATTGAAGGAAGAAAACAATTTCTTATTATTTCAAGCTAGTCTCATACTTTTCTCATAGCTTTTTTATAGAAAACCGAAATCGATCGCCAAAGAATAAATTTTTAATATAAGTGTGTTTTTCTTACTTAGACCTGCTAATATTTCGAACATACTATGGAAGCTTTCATCACCAAAAAAAAACTACAAAATTGTATCGAATGTGTGTCCATCTTATTTATTGGAGCTATTAAGTATTCTGAATGAATGAAAAGGTTTTCCGTGTCTACTTCAAATATTAATTTAATTAAATTGGCTTGCTACATTGGGACAGCAAAAGTTTTCCTGTCCCAAATAGCCTGAGGATGACCCTTAATTTGTGAGGGTCGAAACATATGTAGCAAACCAATTCAATTAGATTAATATTTGGAGTAGAGACGATAAACCTTTTCATCTATTCAGAATGATAAAATTGTACATCAAATGCATCTTACGCTATTCCTCTCATTTGCAAAATTTCATAAATATATTATTAGGGTACTTGATTCCGTAATTTATACCAGCACAAGTTTTGGATTCAGACTGACTCTCAAACAAATCGATTTTACTACTTTAACCTGTGTGTGGCTTGAGTTCAACGACTCGAGTTCCTCATCTTCAATCCAAACATTAAATAACGATTCACGCAACAAAACTATAATCTTATTACGTTACAAATTCGAGATAGTGCAATCAATTAACTTTTCTCCTTCATTTCTCCTTCGCATAAATGCTCAGACCATGCCACCACGAGAGCTGAGTAAAATTGAGCGAACATTTCATTCGGAAAATTGGATCGGTATTAATTTTATTAAAAGAACACAAATTCAATCTCCACTATAATCTATTTCACTTACAGTTTCCTTTCACTTTACTCCTGCTTCCCGGAAAACGGCAGTAATTTCCGGATTTGCAGGATTTTTGCAGGAAAATTAATCAAGCCGCAGGACAAACCAGGACTGAATTTATACAGTGCGATCATTCAAAAATGAAAGTTGATATTTTTTTGAAGCAAGGTTATTAATGGGCCAAAATTTTTTACATTTCGATCAGGCCGAACTTTTGCATCGTTGACTTTATCGAGAGCACTTTCTATTATGAACAGTCAGAACAAATCAGAAACTTTTGTGAGCTTCATCATGAAAGTCTAAAACTTTTGTGAGCTTCTTCATATTTTTAGCTGTTATGACACAGTGTAATATACGTACTACCTATATTGTCCGATGTTTGTGTTAAATTTTGTGAAGTCGTATCTCCAAGTAAATTATGAATATGATTGTATACAGGGTTGAAATCTTTTGAACGAAGAACAATATTCATAAAATTTGCAGGTAAATGCAGAATTGCAAACATCTTATGATGTACGTACAATTTCGTGTCAATAATATACTTCCAAATGGATCGGAAATACCCTCAATCTATTGGGATCTCCTGTATATATTTGCAGATGTTGAAAGAGCATGAAATTTCTAATTCGTACATACTGGGTTGAGTGTAAAATATAAAGTCTTTATGTTAGAGAACCAACATGGTTGCAGAAATCAAGACAAAGAATTATTGATGAATGTGAAATAATACATAGAGAGGTCTTGGAAATAGTGAGTCAAGAATTTGTCATAACATGATGGCGAATAATCAGGAAAGAACGGCAGGCATTTTGAGCATTTGATTTCATTTTGTTCAAAACAATATTCTCATTTGTCTGCATAAAAAAATTTAACTTTTCTGAAATTAATCGTTAAAGTTATTCCTTGTTTCAATAGATTTTTTACACTGAACTCAGAATGTGCGCATTTAAAATCCCGAACTTTTTCAACGTTTGCAAGGATATACAGAAAGAACCTTGTAAGTTGGAAAAATTGACGATATTATTTCAGTTAAACCGAGGTATATTTTCAACCAAAAATTGTACATCAGATGCATTTTGTGCCATTACATTTACTTTCATAAATATTGTCCTTTTCGTTCATTCCAATCATCCCCAACTGATTCTCCACTGAAAATTATTCATTATGGTATGAGGATCTCTTCTCTCGACCCCATGTTTGTTCCTATTGATGTTTCCTCTTCATTTCGTGTATCAAAAATAGATGGTATTATTTCTAGTCCAACCGAAGTATATTACCACAAAAAAGTGTACATTATATGCATTTTGTGCCATTATATTTACCTGCAAAATTTCATAAATATTATACCTTTCGTTAAAAACATATTAAATTGGTTCCATACTTGATGCAACCCTGTATACAGGGTGTGTTCATCATAAACTGACAACATATTTTCGTGTAGGGGACATCGGACGAATCATTTTTGCCTCATACAATATATCCCGTTTTCGAAGCATAAGCGAGATACAGGGTGTTAAACGTCATTTTTGAGCAAGATTCTTATGGGTGTGGTCAGTTATGTATAACACTTTAAGTAACGGTTTTTGGTAAAATCTCAGTATTTTTGGGTCCTCTATTTAGAAAAGTTGACGAACTCAGAAAAAAAATTACAAAAATGGCGGAAGACCTGCAATGTTCCTAATTTTTTTTTGCGGTTGTCAAATTGACTTTCATTTTCTGAATGAACACAATTTTCTAAGAATTTCTGCGAAAAAATTTCCTCAAAAATCGAACACAATATTTTTTTTACATGTCTACAGCTATGAAAAAATTTCACTCGACATGAATGAAATTTTGTACAATTGTACTTCTTGAATTATCAATCACGAATATGAAAACAGAATTGTAAAATATCGAACGGTTTCGTTTTCACAGTCATTCAAATATTTCGTTCAGACCTCTGAATAATGAAAAAAAATTGTTTTGAGTTCTAGAGTCAAAATAATTAAGTAATTAGCATGTCAAAACTTTCTAGATAAATTTATTAAAAAAAATCAGTGAAACTTAGTTGGGACTCGAACCGACTAGTAGTATTAAATAGGGAAATGCCGCAGTTCTAAGGATAATAATATTCGTTGCCAGGCAACGGTAGTTCGTAGTTCATAGAGTTTGACTGATATTTGAATTCAGTGAATATAATTTAACAAGTAGTCAAACTCTATGAACTACGAACTTAGAACTGCGGCATTCCCTATTTAATACCTACGTCGGTTCGAGTCCCAACTAAGTTTCACTGATTTTTTTTATAAATTCATCTAGAAAGTTTTGACATGCCAATTACTTAATTATTTTGACTCTAGAACTCAAACAATTTTTTTTCATTATTTCAGAGGTCTGAACGAAACATTTGAATGACTGTAAAAACGAAGCCGTTCGACATTTTACAATTCTGTTTTCCTACTCGTGATTGATAATCAAGAAGTACAATTATACAAAATTTCATCCATTCCGAGTGAAATTTTTTTCATAGCTGTAGACATGTAAAAAAAAAATTGTGTTCGATTTTTGAAAAAATTTTTTTGCAGAATTCTTGGAAAATTGTGTTCATTCAGAAAATGAAAGTCAATTTGACAACCGCAAAAAAAAATTAGGAACATTGCAGGTCTTCCGCCATTTTGTAATTTTTTTTCTGAGTTCGTCAACTTTTCTAATAGAGGACCCAAAAATACTTAGATTTGACCAAAAACCTTTACTTTAAGTGTTATACATAACTGACCACACCCATAAAAATCTTGCTCAAAAATGACCCTAACACACTGTATCTCGCTTATGCTTCGAAAACGGGATATATTGTATAAGGCAAAAATGATTCTCCCGATGTCCCCTACACGAAAATATATTTTGTTTGTCCAGTTTATAATGAAACACCCTGTATACTTACAGCACTCTTGAATTTTCCAAAAAAATTTCTTTATTGATGAAGCCATCTCGAATAAGTTCAGAATCTGAACTATAATCCTATTTTTCGTGGAACTCATTTGAGAATTAATTTCAGTTCAAATTGTTGAGTAGATATTTTGTCCTTCTCATCGAGGGATAATCAAGAAATCTCATTTAGGAGCGTATTCTGGATGGAATGCGGAAATAGAAACATATTGTCTCAAATTCAAACAATGTATGTCATATTGAAAAATTTCGTAGGTAAGAAAACATATAAAACGACATCAGTATTGTTGCGTGCGGTGTATTACCTAGGTATTTATTCGGATGTTCAGTGGGGAATAATAAAAATCCATTCTGCGTACGAGTACGTAACACTCAACTAAACATCATGCAAACGGTGAAAATCGAAGCCTTGTTGCGTGTTGGGACTGTTACTGCTAATCAGATTGAGTTTTGACAACGAAAGCAAAATTTCCAATCATCCAACTGATTCTCCACTGAAATTATTCATTATGGTATGTATGAGGTTCTCTCTTCTCTCGACCCCATGTTTTTTCCTATTGATGTTTCCTCTTCATTCGTGTTTCATGAATGGATGGTATTATTTCCTGTTCAACCGAAGTATATTACCAACATAAGATTTTACATTAGAAGCATTTTGCGCCATTTATTCACCCTGCAAAATGTCATAAATATTTCCATTTTCGCCCTAAACATCATTGAATTTTATAGAAAAATTTTCTTGTTTGTTAAAGCCATTTCAAATGAGTTGAGCATCTGAACTATTAGACCTATTTTGCTTGTTAAGGAACTCATTTGAGAATTAATTTCAGTTCAAATTGTTGAGTAGGTAATTATGTCCTCTCATTGTGTGATAATCAAGAAATTCTGTATACTTTACAGCACTCTTGAATTTTCCAGAAAAAATTTCTTTTTGATGAAGCCATCTCGAATAAGTTCAGAATCTGAACTATAATCCTATTTTTCGTGGAACTCATTTGAGAATTAATTTCAGTTCAAATTGTTGAGTAGATATTTATGTCTTCTCATCGAGGGATAATCAAGAAATTCTCATTTAGGAGCGTATTCTGCATGGAATGCGGAAAAAGAAACATATTGTCTCAAATCCAACCAATGTATGTCGTATTGAATTGATTCCGTAGTTAGGAAAACATATAAAACGACCTCAGTATTGTTGCGTGCGGTGTATTACCTATTCATTCGGATGTTCACTGGGGGAATAATGAAAAAATCCATTTTGCGTACGAGTACGCAACACTCAATTAAACATCATGCAAACGGTGAAAATCGAAGCCTTGTGGCCTGTTTAGACTGTTACTGCTAATCAGATTGAGTTTTGAAAACGAAAGCAAAATTTCCAATCGTCCAACTGATTCTCCACTGAAAATTATTCATCATGGTATGTATGAGGTTCTCTTCTCTCGACCCCATGCTTGTTCCTATTGATGTTTCCTCTTCATTTCGTGTATCATGAATGGATGGTATTATTTCCAGTTCAACCGCAAGTATATTACCAACATAAGATTTTACAATAGAGGCATTTTGCGCCATTATATTCACCTGCAAAATGTCATAAATATTGCCATTTTCGCCTAAACATTATTGAATTTTACAGAAAAATTTTCTTGTTTGTTAAAGCCATTTCAAATGAGTTGAGCATCTGAACTATTAGACCTATTTTGCTTGTTAAGGAACTCATTTGAAAATTAATTTCAGTTCAAACTGTTGAGTAGGTAATTATCATCTCATCTCATTGTGTGATAATCAAGAAATTCCCATTCAGGAGCGTATTCTGGATGGAATGCGGAAATAGAAACATATTGTCTCAAATCTAACAAATGTATGTCGTATTGAATTAATTCCGTAGGTAGGAAAACACATAAAACGACATCAGTATTGTTGCGTGCGGTGTATTACCTATTCATTCGAATGTTCAGTGGGGGAATAATAAAAAAAATACATTTTGCGTACGAGTACGTAACACTCAATTAAACATCATGCAAACGGTGAAACTCGAAATCGAAGCCCTGTTGCGTGTTGGGACTGTTACTGCTAATCAGATTGAGTTTTGACAAGGAAAGCAAAATTTCCCATCATCCCCAACTGATTCTCCACTGAAAATTATTCATCATGGCATGAGGTTCTCTTCTCTCGATCCCATGTTTGTTCCTATTGATGTTTCGTCTTCATTTCGTGTATCAAAAATGAATGGTGTTATTTCCAGTTCATACCTATTACCAATAAAAAATTGTACATTAGATGCATTTTGCGCCATAATATTTACCTGCAAAATTTCATAAATATTATCCTTTTCGTTCAAAAGATATTTACTTGGTTTCATACTTCATCCCAACCCTGTATTTACTTTACTTCTGGGCACTCTTGAATTTTCCAAAAAATTTTTCTTTATTGTTGAAGTCATTTCGAATGATTTCAGCATCTGAACTATAAGACCTAATTTGCTTGTTAACCCGTCGTCAGTGTTCCATAAAAAAATCACATGATGAATGTTCTGGGGTATATCATACCCCACGACGAAAATTCGGGCGAATTTAAATTTTGAAATATAATATCAAATTTAGTTATCGCACTTGAAATAATAATCCCTTAGGGGTCGAAAAATTAAAAAAATATCATGAAAAACTACGGTTTTATAATGCTAATACCAATTTCAAATTTTGCATCAATTTTTCTTCAAAACAAAAAGAACTTCAATATTTTGGGATATATTTTGGAAATCTTTATATTGCAGAGTTAGACTAACAATTATTTTGAATAAGGAAGATTTAAAGATGAAAATAATATATAAAGTAAAACATCATCTTGGCCAGTAAAAATTGTATGGTCTCTCGAATGTGACGCAATTTTCACAGCAAAAAACTGCATGCTCAAAGCAAAGTGGTGTTTCACACTGCACACTGGGTGCAGGCATAGAAAGTCTTCCTATTCCTATTTCATAGACATATTGAACATCTCCAACTTGTCCTCCTTCTTTCTTCGCTGGGTTCATGATGTTCCGCTGGCTCCAGCTGTCGAAGTCTTCTCCGTAAATAGGGATTTTGTCTTCGTTCTCCTCTGAGTTCCGATATCAACTGAACACCAAGTTTAGTGTTATTTTGGAGCTTTTGTTGCAAATTTGACATTTTTAGAACGAACAATATCATCCATCCTTCATCTGTGATGAATAGTAACCAGCAATCAAGAGGGTTTTTTTCACGCGCGACGCCAGGAAAAGGAATTGTTATGTTCTCAGATCTGGTTCTCACGTTTCGATTGTTTGGTACTTTTAACCATTTCGATTCATTTCTGTCCAAGTAATTTCTATCACCTTTAGTAAGCTCATCATTTTCTGGCTCTTCCAATCCTGAAGTATCTTCTGGCGTTATATCCTCTTCAAGCAGTACCTCTTCTTGTTCTAAAGTTACTTCTCCTTCGGACTCACTGCTTATAATAGGTTCATCATCCTCAAGATCACAAAATTCAACCCATAATCTAAGAAGCCTTCTTTGATTTTCTTCGTACGACATATTTATCAGTAATAACGAAACCGTTTGGAAAAATGAAGTGGAATACTGTTATTCTCCTGTACAAAAAAAGTTACGTCAATAGTATTTCGGGGTATAGGATACCCTAAGCGACATCACCGAGATCTCTTTGCGAACTAGAAGAATATAAACAAACTACGCGATAGACGCGTAATTTTCCTACATCTATTAGCTGAAGCTATTGGAAGCCTGAGGTTTCTAGGTTCGCGAATTTAAAATTTACAGACTAAATATGAGTAGTGGGGTGTGACATACCCCGGAACACTGACGAAGGGTTAAGGAACTCATTTGAGAATTAATTTCAGTTCGAATTGTTGAGTAGGTAATTATGTCTTCTCATTGTGGGATAATCAAGAAATTTTCATTTAGGAGCATATTCTGGATGGAATGCGGAAATAGAAACATATTGTCTCAAATCCAACAAATGTATGTCGTATTGAATTAATTCCGTTGGTAGGAAAACATATAAAATGACATCAGTATTGTTGCGTGAGGTATATTACCTATTTATTCGGATGTTCAGTGAGGGAATAATAAAAAAATCCATTCTACGTACGAGTACGTAACACTCAATTAAACATCATGCAAATTCCATCCCGGTGAAATCCGAAATCGAAGCCTTGTTGGGACTGTTACTGAAAATCCGATTGAGTTTTGACAACGAAAGCAAAATTTCCCATCATCCCCAACTGATTCTCCACTGAAAATTATTCATCATGGTATGAGGTTCTCTTCTCTCGACCCCATGTTTGTTAGTATTGATGTTTCCTCTTCATTTCGTGTATCATGAATGGATATTCTCTCTTCATTAGGCTAAAATTGTTACTCTTTCAGTTTCTGGTTCGTGTTTCAAAGGAAACATTCCACTGATTCACAATGAGGTTACTGATGAACCCCTAATCATTTTAACGACACTTTGGAATTTTCCATGAGAAGTTTCAGTGGTGAATCACAAGTTATACAGGGTTATTCAATTTGAATGACACGTAGAATATCTATGAGGAATCTATGTGAATAATATCTATTTCCGAATATTTTTTATAACAAAACACAGGTATTTCGAAGCTTATTCTTTCTAGAACCCAGAATACCTACTTAATTCTCTGAAGAACAATTGAATGAAAAACAATATTATTCTATCAATCTATTTAGACAGATAAATAAAAATAAGTATAAAAAATGGAAAAAACTTTTGTTACGGTTCACAAATATCAAACCCCTGTTCAAACTCACACAATTACATAAAAACCAAAATCACAAATATGTAAAAATCATCTTTTTATGAATCTAGCAAACTTCAATTTTGTTGTTGTTTAGATTCCTACGCCAAAATCCTATAACCCCGAATGAAAAACAAGTCCAGAGCAGAGTAAATATCAAAATATTGCTTGAGTTAGACAGAAACAGCTAATTCATGACGTCAAGGATTAATAACCAAACTTCATAACCACTCGAACGTAATGGTACTTACCAAACAGAAATAGTAATAACCAATTCTGTTTGGTTATCCCTAGGAGGATAGAATCCTCCTATCCTCCTAGGGTTATCCGCTTGAAATCGGTTCAGGAAAGGTTATGAGTATTGGCAGTCAACTAAAGAACAGGCTAAAATTGTTACTCTTTCAGTTTCTTCACTTCACATCAGGGTATCAGCTATAGCTTCCAGAGAATCTGCAGATAGATGATTCTGGCTTTTTGGCCGTCATCAGCGCAGCGAACTCTGAATGACCCAAGGAACTCTAGAACCGATTTCAAGCGAATAACCAAAATAAATTTCTTCTGACTGCGGTTACAGAATTGTTAAATGTAAATTGGGAAGGGGAAGCAGTTATGGCGTCATGAAAGTAATAACCAGACTTGATCGCTCGAACGCTGTGGTATTTACCAATGTTTTGTTGTATGAAATGAAGGTTAAAATATTTTTGGAATTATTGGGCTACAAAAGTAAAAGAAAAACGATACTTGTAATATACTTCATTTCTGAAAACGTTAAAAAATGCCTTACCAGCCTTTGTTACCCAACTTTTGTATGTCGAATGAGCATTTTGGGTTGAGGAATGAGTTGAAGAATATTGTGAAGGTATAAAAATAATGACTATAAATAAGAGTACCTACTGACATAAAGCTTAAAAAAGATGGAAAAAAATGATTTATTCATACCTACCTTATTGTGAATAACATCTGGGATATTTTATCATTTTTATTTATATTTCCGAATATTTTTTTAAATGAAACATAGGTATTTCGAAGCTCATTCCTTTTAGAACAATAAGAGTTTTACTCTGAGTACCCAGAATACCTACTTAATTCTCTGAAGAACAAATTGAATGAAAAACAATATTATTCTATCAATCTATTTAGACGAAATAAAAATAAATAAAAAAAAATAGTAAAAACTTTCATTACTGTTCACAAATATCAAACACCTGTTCAAACTCAAACACTAGTGTAAAAACCAAAATCACATATAAGTAAAACTCAACTTTTTATAAATCTAGTAAACTTCAATTTTGTTTTTGATTGAATTCCTACTTCAAAATCTTATAACCGCGAATGAAAAACAAGTCCAGGGCAGAGTAAATATCAAAATATTGCTTGAGTTAGACTGAAACAGCTAATTCATGACGTCAGGGATTAATAACCAAACTTCATAACCATTCCCGCTCGAACGTAATGGTAATTACCAAACAGAAATAGTAATAACCAATTCTGTTTGGTTATCCCTAGGAGGATAGAATCCTCCTTTCCTCCTAGGGTTATCCGCTTGAAATCGGTTTAGGAAAGGTTATGAGTATTGGCAGTCAACTAAAAAGAACAGGCTAAAATTGTTACTCTTTCAGTTTCTTCACATCACACACAGCCGTCTATCTATAGAGACTTTAGACGGCTGTGCTTCACATCAGGGTAACAGCTATAGCTTCCAGAGAATCTGCAGATAGATGATTCTGGCTTTTTGGCCGTCATCAGCGCAGCGAACTCTGAATGACCCAAGGAACTCTAGAACCGATTTCAAGCGAATAACAAAATAAATTTCTTCTGACTGCGGTTACAGAAATGGTAATCGTAAAATTGGGAAGGGGAAGCAGTTATGGCGTCATGAAAGTAAAACCATACTTGATCGCTCGAACGCTGTAGTATTTACCATGTAAATGAAGCTTATAATATTTTTGGAATTATTGAGCTACAAAAGTAAAAAAAGAACGATACTTGTAATATACTTCATTTCTGAAAATGTTGAAAAACACCTTACCAGCCTTCGTTTCGCCATTTTTTGTATGTCGAATGAGTATTTTTGGGTTGAGGAATAAGTTGACAAAGATCGTGAAGGTATAAAACTAATGACTATAAATAAGTACCTACTGACACAAGCTTAAAAGAGATGGAAAAGATTGCTTTTTTCATAACTACTTTATTGTGAATAACATCTGGGATATTTTATAATTTTTATATTATACTTCCGAATATTTTTTCAAATAAAACACAGGTATATCGAAGCTTATTCTTTCTAGAACAATAGAGTTTTACTCTGAGTACCCAGAATACCTACCTAATTCTCTGAAGAACAAATTGAATGAAAAACAATATTATTCTATCGATAGAAAAAACTTTTATTATGGTTCACAAATATCAAACCCCTGTTCAAACTCAAACACTAGTATAAAAACCAAAATCACAAATAAGTAAAACTAAACTTTTTATAAATCTAGTAAACTTCAATTTTGTTGTTGTTTGAATTCCTACGTCAAAATCTTATAACCGCGAATGAAAAACAAGTCCAGAGCAGAGTAAATATCAAAATATTGCTTGAGTTAGACAGAAACAGCTAATTCATGACGTCAGGGATTATAACCAACTTCATAACCACTCCCGCTCGAACGTAATGGTAATACCAAACAGAAATAGTAATAACCATTTCTGTTTGGTTATCCCTAGGAGGATAAAATCCTCCTATCCTCCTAGGGTTATCCGCTTGAAATCGGTTTAGGAAAGGTTATAAGTATTGGCAGTCAACTAAAAAGAACAGCTGCAGCTTCTCTGGGTGACATAGCCTCTATGCAGATTCCTTGGACGATGGGCATGAATAGCTCAGGAGCCTGAGTTCAATATTTATTGATTTAATCGACGAATATTCTTTGCTCGATTATTGATATTCATAATCTTTTCTGTTCATTCAGTATCAATTCATTAAAACAAAATAAATATTACTTATTGAGGAATCGTTCGCCCTATAATACGAGTCGAGTAGTTCTTCTTCTTCTCGAAATCTTTAAAATGGTTTCAGAGTTTCAACAGAAAATTAGAGCTCATAAATGAATAGAACGAGATCCATAGTTGCCAGGATAACCTAATTTGAATGATCGCTTTCTCCATGGGAACAAGATTGTAGAAACTTCTGACTTTTATGTTTTTGTATACATAAAAAATTTCCATTGTTCATCATATGGTGTGAGGTTCTCTTCTTTCGACCCCATGTTTGTTCCTATTGAGTTCAATATTTATTGATTTTATCGACGAATATTCTTTGATATTCATAATCCTTTCTGTTCATTCAGTATCAATTCATTAAAACAAATTAAATATTATAGTCCAGTCAATTTGTGCTCAAAAGAACCCCTAGCAGGAAAGTTCTGGGGTAGTTTTGATTTTTTATGTTTTTGGGGCGCGGAATCCGAATCTGAGGTTTGCCAACAAAATTTCGTGAGGGAACATTGAAAAAAATACAAAAAAAAGAGAAAAAATCTCATTCTTTGGCAGCTTTCTGCTTATAACTCGGAAACTATCAACTTTTCGTGATAGACCTTCCTATACAAAATAAAAGTACATACAATTTCAAACAAATTGCACTATTAAAGTTTTTCCTGCGATGAACCGTTCTGGCTGAAGTTATAGTTTTAAATGAGGTATTTTCTATGACTCAATAAATGAAAAAAAAATAATTTCTATGGTTCCGAAGATGCGATCCTTTTGAAATTTTGCATGAACATTCAGTATATCAGTTCCGATTCATAAAAATATTTCACTCGGATCGGATGTCTTGTTATGGAAATATGAAGATTCTTCTTTTCAATCTTCCAATCGAATTTTCTATGGTTCTGTTCACACTATGGTCACACAATTTTGCACAAGGCTTATTATGAGCACCTTGCATTTGGCCGCAACATTTCATTTCGATGGGTTTTATTTTGTCTGAGATTGAGAAACAAATATTTTGAATGGCCATATTTTGTTTCATAAAACATGCCCATTCAAATTTTTGTTCCTCAATATCTCAGAGAAAACGAAACCAATCGAAATGAAATGTTGCGGCCAAATGCAAGGTGCTCATAACAAGCCTTATGCAAAATTGTGTGACCATAGTGTGAACAGAACCATAGAAAATTCAATTGGAATGTTGAAAAAAAGAATTTTTATATTTCCATAACAAAATATCTGATTCAAGCGAAATTTATTTTGTGAATTGAGACTGATATACTGAATGTTCATGCAAAATTTCAAGAGGATCGCATCATCAGAACCATAAAATTAAATATTTTTCATTTATTGAGTCATAGAAAATAAGTACCTCATTTTCAACTATTATTTGAGTCAAAACGAGTTTTCGCAGAACAACCTGTGGTAGTACAATTTGTAGGAAATTTTATGTTTTTTCATTTCGTATGGAAAGTTTTTCAAGAAAAGTAGATAGTTTCCGAATAATATGCAAAAAACTGACCAAGAATGAGATTTTTATTCTTTTTGTGTATTTTTTTCTATGTTCCGTCTCGAAATTTTGTTAGCAAACCTCAAATTCGGATTCAGCACCCCAAAAAACATAAAAAATTAAAGAAATCAAAACTACCCCAAAACTTTCCTGCTAAAAGCACCATTCGACTGGATTATTATTACAATTGAGGAATCATTCGTTCGCCCTATAATACGAGTCGAGTAGTTCTTCTTCTTTAAATCTTTAAAGTGGTTTCAAGGTTTCAACAGGAAATAAGAGCTTTTTTCACATCTTGGTATCAGGAATAGTTTCGAAAATAACCCTATCTGTTTATTGAGTGTCAATGCATTAAAACAGATTGAATATTACTTTTTGAAAAATAATTCGTTTTTCCTTATACAATTACTCGACTGGTCCAGTTGTTCTTCCTTCTCTTGAAATCTTCATGATAGTTTCAAGATTTTAATGGGAAATTTGATTTCTTGAATGAATAGAAACAGACCAAAAGCTGCCAGGATAATCAAATTTGAACGATCGTTTTTACAAAATAGGAACAAGAGTGCCGACAACAAAAAACAAAAACATTTTCTATATACATCAAATGCTTTCGACCACATGTTTGGTTTTATTGATATTTTCTCTTTATTTCGTGGATCCTGAATGGATTTACTCTCTTCATCAGGCTGAAATTGAAATTGGTACTCTTTCAATTTCTAGTTCGTGTTTCGAAGGAACACTCCACTAATTTACAATGAGGTTACTGATGAACCCCTAATCATTCTAACGACACTTTGGACTTTTCCAGGAGGAGTTTCAGTAATGAATCACAAGTTAGACAGGGTTATATAGTTTGAATGGCACGTAGAATATTTCTGAGGAATATAGGCATTTCGAATACTCAATCATTCACTTTGCTTGACATCACGGTAACAGGAATAGTTTCGACAATAATTCTATTGAACAGTTCAATGTCAATTCATTGAAACTAATTAAATAGTAATCGTTCGAAAATTATTAAAATTCATTTATACAGGGTCTCTATAAATAATTATAACAGCGGAGTATGAAATGGGATGATTAACCTTTTCTGCACCGGCTTTGTGGTCATCACTTAGCTGTTGGAGTCTCACACACTTCACTCGAAATTGCTTAATCGGTTTTAACAGAAGAACAGATGAAATTGAAATCGGTGCTTATCAGAATAAAATAGTTGAATTTTTGAATTATCAAAAACTTAAGTTTGATCACTTTTCGAATATAAGCGCACAGTTCGATACTTGGAGAAAATTATTAATTAACGGCGATGTTTGATCACCGATCGGGTTCGCTCCGCGGCCGCAGGTGGCGCCAGCAATCGGCACAATTTTCAACAAGAGCTAGGGTATCGGGTTTTTCACTATAATTTGACCCCCCTTTAACTTTGGTACTAAAGGAGATACAAAAAAATGTTTCGTATAAAGTTTCACGAAATCAACTGAGGTTTTTTTGATATGAGTCCTGAAACTGAAATAAATACAGGGTGACCAACATATTGATGGCAACTTCATTTTTTCAAATGAAACACCCTGTATATTTTTTCCATGTTTGGCTAGCTCTTTTTCCCCTGATTTCGAATATGTAACATATGTTGTTCTATCTCTTTTATTTTGAGAACCACAGAGTTTCAAATTTTAAAAACCACCTTTCAGGATCTGTAATCATTTCACAAGTGGCAGAGTGCGTTTACTGAAAATGCTTATTTTTGGAGTTATGATAACGTCAACGGGAAGATATACAGGGTGAACAACATTGAATGCAACTAAATTTTTTCAAATGGGACACCCTATCTTGTATATTCTTCCTAAATGCGTATGTGGGTGTGTCTCCTCAATTTTCAGAGTTTCCATGTTTTGAAATGATGACACCGAATAAAAATATATGTGAAATATGTATGAAATTCTTTATATCCAAACAATCGACAATCGTATTATTTAAAATGAATACTTAACAATTACTTAGTCAATGAAAAATAATAAACTATGGTAAAGTATGGCAAGAATAACATCAACTGAAGAAATTGCTCATTCAATACACATAGTTCATATCGTTGTCTCAGGTTGATTAGACTATTTTTGATAGCATTATTATGGCTCTGAGTCAAAAATCAAAGCTTCAAAATTTGTTTTTAATCATTACAATATTATCATTATTCTTTGTGCGTTGACGGGATTATTTCCGAATTATGGGTTTGATATTGGTTGATTTTTTATCATTAATATTATTATCCGCTTTCATTTATTTTATCATTATTGCAGAAGTGAATTTTTTTCTTCAGAAACGGCTATAAAACGTCTCCAACGGTATTAAATCGGGAATATTTGGTGGCCATAGAATGGATGCGCCATTACCAATCCAAAGATCAAATTGGCCACTTAAATATTCACGAACTTCCAAAACGTTATGCCAGATGATTCTTGAAATTTGAAACTCTGTGGTGCTCAGAATAAGAAAGATAGACCAACATATAATACATATTCGTAATCAGGAGAAACAGAGCTAACCAAATATGGAAAAATATACAGGGTGCTCCATTTGAAAAAATGAAGTTACCATCAATATGTTGGTCACCTGTATGTATTTCAGTTTGTGAAGTCATACCAAAAAACCTCAGTTCATTTTGTGAAACTTTTATACGGAACATTTTTTTGTATCTCCTTTAGTAACAGAGTTAAAGGGGGGGGTCATCAAATTATAGTGAAAAACCCGGTACATCACGACTGAACAAAGATTCTTGGAAAAATTCGAATTTCTCACGTCTGTTTGTTCAATGTTGATTCATCTGAACTCATTCAATATTAAGTAATTGTGGGAAAATACAGAACGACATTTCGCGTGATTCTCACCGATTGATTGAAAAATTAGAAATATATCGTTTTACAGTTCTACATATTTAATTTACACATACAAATGATGTGATGAAAGTCGAAAGCAGTATCACTGAACAGGATACCAATATACGTTTGGTATCATTCATGCGAAATAATTCGATGATTGTGCATTCGCCATTTTGTAATCACGGGTAATTGATATGGAAATTAATAGTGTTTGAAATTGAATAAATTTAACACCCATCAGTGCAAAGCTGATACGGAAGTCGTACATATTGACTGAATTTCCCGTCTGTTTGATGCTTCGATCTGGAAAATGCATCAACTCTGCAAAGTTCCGATACCATTTTATTATGGGGGAGTATTATCTTCGAGTACATATCCTTGTTCAGTGAATGGGATGATTCGATACTTTTCGAATATTCCATTATGATTTATTTGCATTGTAAAGGTGCAGATTCTCATATGTACGAGTGAAATCAGCTTTATTGTGTGAACATAATGGATGTTTTCAACGGATGATTTAATATGAAACACTATTTATTTATTACAGTTTGAGAGAAAAATTGGAATGAGTTGTTCGAAAGGAAAAAATTCATTAGAGAACTCCAATCAGAACTACAAAAAACATAGATACATCGTACAGTGTAATTTTTGCTGAAAATCATCAAAAAACGTGGTTTCATTGATGTTTTTTCTAATTGTTTTAAAAATTCAAATGCTTATATAGAATATTATATCATTAAAGACATTTGATCTTTTACATCTCCTGTGAGTTCATTTTCAGATGCTCTTAGTTGTAAAATATTCATTTTTGTGATATTGTAGGCAAAACTCTTCTGTTTTCGACATTTCATTGTGAAATTTAAGTTCCAGGTGACTTTACAACCAATCTCACCATTATATATTAGTTCATTCATTTGAGATCTGAATATGTTTTTTCAAACATTTTTCACAAACGACGAACCCTCGAAAAATCAAAGCGATTATCATCTATTTCTTGTTTCGTTGTTAGATTTTCGAGAACAAAATTATTCCAGTCACCTGAAGAAGCCAGGGGATTCAAACTATCATAATTGACTGTTGGGTGTGACGTACGCGTTAGCAGTAATTTCATTGATTGAATGTTCAATCACAATTCACAACGAAGCCAACTGGCCACTCTGTTGCGAATCGCCATCCCCACCACTTATGCTTGCTCGTACGTCATAATGGCGTCATCCTCAATATTAAATTAAAAATAATTACTTAGTATTTTATGTGAATAATTGGATGGTATATACGTAACACCTTATTGCTGTCACATGAAAAAAACCTATATTTTAACATACGGGCAATGCACATTGTAGCCAAACACACTCATTCAAACTCAACTTAAATTTTAATATAATACATAAAGTTCAAACTTGCAAAGGTCAATATGCATTCTGTTATTCTCACCCTGTGTTTATTATAAAAATTTAAGAAAAGCCCTAGGCAGGAGCTTTTGAGCACTCGTTCTTTGGTGGAGCAATAAGACTATAACATCTGATTTCATATGGGATTGGAGATTGATACCAAATAAATAAATGCAGAATCTCCTTTAAATCAGAAATACATTCTGAAAACTTTTCAGAAAATGAAATATGTGAAAAATATAAATTAAAAAAAATTAATTCTATGATTCAGATGATGCGATGCTCTTGAAATCTTGCATGAATATTCAGTATATTAGTTTTCATTATCAAAATAAATTTCACTCGAATTAGATTTTCTTTTAAGGAAATATAAAGATTCATCTTTCAATATTCCAATTGAATTTTCTATGATTCTGTTGAAACTATGGCCACAAATTTCAGCATGAAGATTCAGTATATCAATCTTCATTTACTGAAGAAATTTCACTCCAATCGGATTCGGATATCCTGTTATGACAATATAAAGAGTTTTCTTCACAATATTCCAATTGAATTTTCTATGGTTCCGTTAATACTATGGCCACGAAATATTGGATGAATATCCAGTATACTGATCCTCATTCATAAAAAAGTTTATTTCGAATCGGATATCTTTTTATGGAAATTTGAAGTTTCATTTTTTCAATATTTCAATTGAATCTTTTATGGTTCTGTTCACACTAAGTATGACCACAAAATTTTGCAATAGGCTTGTTATGAGCATATTGAATTTTCATTCCGATGGGTTTCGTTTTTTCTGAGATATTGGAGAACAAACATTTTGAATGGCCATACTTTATGGAACACCTTGTACGATTTCGATGGTTGACGAACTCAACCGATCCATTCGAAACCCGAACTCAGCCTGAAAATTTCAAGTCTCTAGGACAATCCCTTCGAAAATTATTGTGCTAACGGACGTTCGGACGGCCCCACGGACAGAATTGAATTTGACCACCAACCCTATCATTTGAGACCATTTTCGGCTCAAGATTCGAAAATTACAGACATTTGGGCAAAACGATAAAGCACTCGTTTAAGTAGAACGAGCGCTCAAAAAAAGATCAATCATTACTGAAACCCGCAAAATAGCATCAAGTCCAGGATGGTGAGATTATTTATTACAATTACTTTATTTAATACTTGTCCTTATCTATATCAATTGCGATGCCAACCTGAAAAATTAATGTAACAAGGGCAATTCTTCTTGCTTTTCCTGTAGAAAATCTGGCAGTTCTGGCTGAAAACGTCTTCACAAGAACACCGTGAAAAGTAGATAAATGTGCGGAAACTCACATCGCTTTTCATTTTATATAATTAGCTTCCTTTGTCACTATCGCCCATTACGTTGAAGTTTTCTTGGAAACCTCCCAAATAGTTGGGAGTTAAGTCACTTCCTATCGTCCAGAGTTTTCACCTCAGTGAATTATTAGGAAACTCAGTTTTCCGGGCCATGAAGGAAATGGCAATCTCACGTTATTCACTCGACAAGATTTTTTGGCAGCTTCAGCGAATGTACATCAAAACTGCTTCAGGCATGTATGAAAACGACTTGTCTCTTCGATGAGCTTTTAGGGGACGTTATATAAAAGTATATCGATTTTCTCGGAATACAAATGGAAATAACAGTCAGAGCAGATTCGAAGTGAAATATCACTCGATTTTTACTTGTCCAATATCGCAGATGGTGCGGTCAATTTTTTCCCAGCAATATTTCGTTGAGATTTATCTAGCCTGTGGATATTTGAAATCCTTGGGACAATTTTTTATGAATGCTCAGCAATTTCGAGGACACCTTTCAGATCTCTTTTAGTAGAACTCAATATTGCATTATACCTATTGTCTGTATTTTTTAAATCTTTGATCTTGTGAATTATTTCGACCAAAAAAGATGAAAATTCCAGGAACTGAATATCTCGATTATTTTTTTTAATAAGCCACATTGATCTGATAGTTTGTGAAACTGCTATACGTACCTTCTGCTATACTACTACATCTTTTTATTTTGGGTTTCGGGTTAAGATACATGCACTATTTATTGGAAATTTGAAGAATGTTGGTTCCATAATGAAGAGCAGAGACTCCAAATTTTCAGGGTAGGTTCTGACTCTAAATATCTCTGTTGAGATCACGACTCACGAGTCAAAAATTGTTCCATTAACCAATCAAAGACTCCATTTGAAATTAAATTTTTTTATTCTTGAATGAGCAAAATGGTGTTGACAATTTCTCCCTAGGTGTAACAAAAAGGGGAATTTGCTTTCCTTTCATTCTTGGAAAATACTCAGAAATGGCACTATTATCAAAATAACTTCAATTAAACTAACAACCTTAAAAAAAATCATAAGAATCAATATAAATTTCCCTTTATAATCGATCAAAGTTGTATTTTCCAAAAAACCGATCACGTTGATTGTCATTGGTTTTCAAAACAAGGTTTTGTTCATTTTCGACATAAATAATCGCTTTAAATTCAATTCATGCATTTGACTGTCCAATCAAGCTGTTTGGAACCCTACTCTCTCTAGACGCACATCATAGAAAACAAAAGTTTTCCTCTTCAATTGATTCAATTAATTTTCACATTTATCTTCATCCATTGAATCAGGTAGTTATCACGTTCCACGTTTAGATACAAAATCATCATATAAGTAATGTCTCGAAGTATAATGTTTAGAGGATTATTATTGTTTAGCCAACAATTATGCTTTCGCCATATTATAAACACTCGAATTAAATGGTATTAAATACTGATTATTGAAATAGAATTGAATTGACACCTTCGGTGAACACCTGATGCATAAATTGTATGAAACTAAATAGGTAATTTAGTGAGTTATTTCATGGATATTGGCATATTCCATGACGACATCAGCGCCAAGGTGGCGAGAATCGAAGCTGAGCTAAGATAGTAGTAAATGTAAACAATCTTGTTTTGGACAGATAAGTCATTGGAGTTTCATCGAAATTTCTACGAATAATCTGAAAATGAATGTGGAATTGGAATCTTTGTTGAATTATTTAGTGAGTTCAGGGCCGGCGCTAGTAAATTTGGCGCCTGAAGCAAGGAATTTTCGGGCGCCCCTAGCCTACCATACCCTAAATACGAAAAGTCAGCTGGCGAAAAATGCCTCCCAGAAAGCTGGCGCCCTGAAACATTTGCTTCACTGTTTCACCCCTAGCGCCGGCCCTGAGAGAGTTAATCATTATTTCAATCATTTTATCACTAATATCAAGTGTTTAATCAATATAAAGGTTACAAGCAGTTACAAGTCAGTAAGTCTAGTTGTAGATGTTGTCAATCTTAAATATTAAATAAAAAATTTCTTTCAGTTCATTTACATCGTACATGTATACACGTATATGGAGTGAAGTGCAGCCGTTAGAATTTCTGGCAATTTGAAGAGTTTTAACCTCTAATTCTAGAGCCCCGGTAGAAGGAGAAGTTCGAGAAGAAGTTCTGAATGCATGTCATATTATAATGTGTTGGAAAACAAATTGTGGGTCCAGTTTTATAGACATTTGCTCTTTGTGTTTGAAAACTATTGCCCTAGCCCTTAATACAGAACCTCATAAAATTGATGGTTCATTTATTGTGGAGAGTGATAAAGTAAAACAAAACTTATGCACGATATGTTCTTGTTGAGGTGGAGTGAGGAGGAATGTAAACATATCATTACAGTTGTTTTAATTAGATTGATCAGATAGGTACATGATGTTTCTATTCATCCATGACAGAATCATGTCAAAACTCATGGTATTTTCTCCTTTCCTGCTGCCTGTTTCTTTATCGGGGAAAAAACTATCTAAACTTGAAGAAATATCACATACAGAATTAAAGTGCTTATGGAATTAGCAGAAGGCTGATGTAAGAAAATAAGGGTTCGTCTATAGAAAATATGCCTTGCTTAAAAAACGAATTTGCTGTATCGTCCTATATATAAATCAAGAAGATAATATGTAGAAATATTTTATGAGCTCTTTACCAATTCTGCAATAGCCAAGTACAGGTTTGTGAAATAATATGTTGTATGTGTACCTTAATTTTAAATGATCCTAAGAAGTAGAGAGAGCTTGTCGTAATCTGCTGTAATATCAAAACCTTCGATACAAATTCTAACGTAAGAGGTAAAGTGACAATATGACTTACTTTCCTATATTATTGGAGTATATAAGATACAAGCCTTTCTTTTACTATAAGTTTCCTTCCAAACTCGTTTTCAAGATATATTTTCATTTGGTTTTCCTGAGGGAAGAAGTGATAACTATAACCTAAAGTTTTCAATTTTTTCGCCCATAAATTGCATTGGGGCACACAACTGTAGTCATTTCTGATCGAAATCATATTCAAAGAGGATAACAATTTCAATTTCCCTTGAATATTTCTTCTAAACAAAAGTTTATGAACAATTAATTATGAAATTATTACATGAAATACGTTCACGCTTTGTTTACTATTATTTAGCTCTATTTTGATTTCAACCGCTAGAGTGCGTATCGCTGGTCAGCAGAAGCCAATTGCCAAGCAAATAGAGAAATTTTAAACGAGTAGGGGAGGATCTTTGACCAGTCAGATGTCTGGCTTATTGAAAAATATTTCAGAATATTATACTTAGTCAGTTTTTCAAAATTCAAATTGACATAGTAGACCAGGGTCTATAATTTTTGAAACAAAAAAAAAATTGCAGTAGGATGAAACCCATTAAAAAAGGAGGAAAATATGATCAAAATGAAAGAAAAAATAAATTACGGTCGATCCGAGTCCGGGAAGTGGGAGGGGGTGTGTTTTTAAGGGTAAAAAAAGGTTTTCCTTGATTTCCGGCAAAAGTACAAGTCCTATGAAAAAACGTTAAGAGGCCAAAGTTGTAGGTAATAAAAAGATCTACACTTTTGTATTTGCAATTTTTTCACATAACCTCAAAATTTAGGTGAAAAATCAAAAAACCAAGTTTTTGGTTTTTTTTTATATCTTTTTAAAAAAAAAAAATTTCTTACGAAATTTGGTGAAAAACTTACCTTATTATATCCCGAATACACTGTAATTTATTTGATTTAAAATATTTATGTTTTCGTCTTATTTTAACTTAATATCAAAAAAGCACCCTAATTTTCAATCGAAAATTCTGACGTCAAAATATCAGCTTTTTCGAAAAGTTTGGGGCTTTTTGTTCGTTGAAATATCTACTCTCTGATGGTGTGAAAAAAATATACATTACTATAAGGAGTGTTCTCAGAATCAACGATATATGAAAACCACCATTAGAGTAACTCAGTCCCCACTTCTCTATGAATAACTTACAATGGGTTAAAAATTAACCAAAAGTCACTCAGGTATATGAATTATCTTAAAACAGCAATAGTCATCTAAAAAATTATTTAAACAAGATTCTACAGCTTTTTCAAATATTGTAGATGTCTTATTAAATATTAACTTCATTAACTTATTTTTTTGTTAATTATAGAAGTATATTTCAATTTGCAATTTTTTTCGTTTATGAATGAAACAGAAAATCTTACGTTTTTTGAGTAATTAAAGAGTAAATTTTAATGAATACCTCAAATTGTACATAGTGATTAAAAAAAAATTTCGAAATTGAGTTTTTTCAATTTTTTGTATTTTCTGAGAACATTTCCAGTAATGTATATTTTTTTGCACCATCAGAAAGTAGATATTTCAATGAAGAATTAACCCCTAAACTTTTTGAAAAAAGCTGATATTTTGACGTCAGAATTTTCGATTGAAAAATGGGGTGCTTTTTTGATATTAAGTAAAAATAAGACGAAACATAAATATTTTAAACCAAATAAATTACAGTGTATTTGGGGCATAATAAGGTAAGTTTCCACAAAATTTCGTAAAAAAATTTTTTTTTGAAAAAGATATAAATAAAAAACCAAAAATTTGGTTTATTGAATTTTTCACCTAAATTTTTTAGGTTATGTGAAAAAATTGCGAATACAAAAGTTGTAGATTTTCATTACCTACAACTTTGCTGTTTAACTTTTTCCATAGGACTTGTAGTTTTTGCCGGAAATCAAGGAAAACCATTTTTCACCCTAAAAACTCACCCCTCCACTTCCGAACTCAGATCGACCGTAATTTATTTTCCTTTCATTTTGATCATATTCCCCTCCTTTTCTAATGGGTTCCATCCTACTGCAATTTTTTTAATTTTTTACCATTTTTGAAGGTTTTCGGCCCTGGTCTATAGGTCGACATATTTTAAACCAATTTTAAAGTGTCTGTCAAAAGTTTGGGGCTCACAGGAAGTGTCTGACAACTATATATTTATTTTTATTCAGAAATGAACTGAGTAGAGAATAACATTCGTCGATAAGACTAAAAATCAACAAATATCAAACTCAGACTCCTGAAATATTCATGCATGTCATCCAAAGGATCTGCATCGAGGTTTTGTCACCCAAAGAAATCTGCAGACAGCTGTTTCGGCTCGTTGGCCTTCATCAGTGCAGCGGACTCTGGATGACATATGTAAGGTATTCTAGGACAGTTATGATGTTTGGAAGACTAACCGATCCTTGCGACTACCCACCTCGATAACACAGTATTCTGTGGTGGTTATGCAGAAACCTTGAACAGCAAACACGAAGTTTATCCATCTGCCGATAGATTATTTTTATTTATAACCATATCCTATATTGATTTGAAAATCAGGATTTTAACTTTCACGTTAATTAGTATCCCTTTTTTTCCTTCGATAATTTTCCTTAATTCACGTTAGTCTGGGATGCCAAGGCTATTGGACTATTAGTATTTGGAAAAGTAATGAGTTGTGCTTGGAAATTTCTAGGTGCAATTGTTTTTATTATTGGTGTTATAATTTTTTTCTGATAAATTAACTTCAATATTGAATATCATAGACCTGGAAATGTTATTGTCACTTGACATCGATAAAAAAGGTACATCCTTTTTTATCGGATAAAAACTTCTCTTCCTCAATATGTCAATTAGTCTGTCAGATTTTTGAATTTTGAACATATAGTGCTTTCATTTTGAATCGGTGTGGTAATTATTTAACTTTGTTGATATAAGAACCCAAAAGATGAATCCTTTGGTGAAGTTTCGACTGAGCAAATTACGACAAATATCGAGAAGTCTATACCGCAATCTACAAAAAACACTAAAGCTTCAATCTGGAGACAATTTATGGAGTTTTGTCAAGTTCGAAAGTATAAATTGTCCGAAAACATTTCATTATATGAAGTAGCAAATATATTGAAGGATTGGGCCTATAATTTCAAAAAGAAAAATGGAGATGATTATAAAGAATATGCGGTTAAGTCAATTGGAATTCGACTGCGAAGGTGGTACAGAAAAAATATTTCTGTGAATACAATATTAAATTTAATCCTTTTGTCGACATAACTTTCAAAGAAGCCCGTGATGCAAGAAATAGTAAACGGAAAGAATTACAAGCTGTTCCAGCGAAAAGGAAGATATCTTCTGTAGAATTTATTGTATAATAAAGATAATTATTGTTGTTGTTCATCCATATATTCTGTCGTAATTATTTAAAACACACCAAAAAACACTCGAGCTTTTCTTTTATCAGATAAATTTCTCTTCAACTCAAAGTTTTGCCAATCACTAAATTGCTCGAAAAACCGACATCAGATAAAATCGCTCCACCTTCGGTGTCGCGATTTTATCATGTCAGTTTTTCTCGTAAAATTAGTGATTGGCAAAACTGTTTCGTTGCATAGAGAAATTTATCCGATAAAAAAGAGCTCTTGTGTTTTTACTGTTGATAAATTAACTTCAATATTAAATATCATAGACCTGGAAATGTTATTGTCACTTTGACATCGATAAAAAAGGTGCATCCTTTTTTATCGGATAAAAACTTCTCTTCCTCAATATGTCAATTAGTCTGTCAGATTTTTGAATTTTGACATATAGTGCTTTCATTTTGAATCGGTGTAGTAATTATTTAACTTTGTTGATATAAGAACTCAAAAGATGAATCGTTTTAATTATTGTTGTTGTTCATCCATATATTCTGTCGTAATTTATCTTGCCAAAAAACACTCGAGCTTTTCTTTTATCAGATAAATTTCTCTTCAACTCAAAGTTTTGCCAATCACTAAATTGCTCGAAAAACTGACATCAGATAACATCGCTCCACCTTCGGTGTCGCGATTTTATCATGTCAGTTTTTCTGTAAAATTAGTGATTAGCAAAACTGTTTCGTTGCAAAGAGAAATTTATCCGATAAAAAAAAAGCTCTTGTGTTTTACTGTTGATCAATTGAGATAAAAATAGTCTTCGATAGGTCACAAGCCTCGAATCAAAATACGAATAATAGTGTAACATTAATAGTTTGAAAGTTTGAAGAGCAAAGTAGAATAATTCTGGGTAGGTGACGCTGTATTGTAGTTTTGAGTACCTACTTTACTTCTCTTTGGTTATCAAATTCTTCAACTAGAAAAGAAAAGTACCATTCGTTTCAACTCTTCACAGATCAAAAACAATATGACACGGGATATCAACCTGCATAAAACTTTCGTCCAGCATATAAATATTAATTTTAAATTTAATTTCGTCCAGCTTCACTGTCGGATTGAATTTGGGAACTTTTTGTTAGAATATAATTAGGATGTCTAGAACACTGACGCGTCATCTCACACCTAACAAAACTTTTGACTGACGACATTCACAGTTATGAACATTCCATATCATTCCTCATTCAAGAAATATTTCAGCAGTCGGTTTTTTCATGTCGTTTTTTACATATCTATATAGTCAGGACTGGATTATTATTTCCATTATTTCTCATTATTCCTTTCGGCGTTTCGGAGGACATTCGTCGGCCTTTTCAGGAATATCTCTCATTTCTTATGGAATTTTTTTGTGCTGTTTCAGATAATTTGACAGTTCTACCAATCAAATTATCATTGAATTCAATTGCAAATGCCATTTTTTAATATAAATGATCGTTTGTTTCATTATTAGAAGAGGAAGCTATGCCGTTAATAGTGGAAAATAACATCAGGCAAATGACCACCACGACCACTCTTACAGGAACATATCTCTCTTCAATAAAATTTTCCATAACCAAATCGTAAAGTGGCTGCCCTGTGTCCTCGATAGCCTCACGATTTTTCATCTTTGAGGTCTTTAATCGACGCTGAGCTATTGGCGTAGACCTTCTCCTTCACTTGATTCCAAAGAAATAAGTCGCAAGGTGTTAAATCACAAGATCTCGGTGGACAAATGTGATCACCTCTTTGAGAGATAACACGGTCCGGAAACTTTTCCCGCAAAAGATCAATGGTTTCGTTGCTTGTGTGGCACGTAGCTCCGTCTTCTTGAAAGAAAACGTTATCCAGATCAAAACTATTCAATTTCGGCCATAAAATGCCTAATTCCAAAGAACGACGGGGAACGAACAAACCTGGGTTTCCTCAGCGCTTTCGGCTACAGCAGCAATACTCTCGGTTGTTCTTGAGCGACGTACACGGGTTTTATTCTTCACATCATTAACTTGTCCCAACAGCTCGAATTTTCCACCAATTTCTTCACTGCGGTCCGACAAGGTGCTTCACGACGACCCAAAAATGTTCGAGTTTTACGAACCGTCTCTGTTTTCACCATTTTTATTAATGGCGGAGTTTCTACTTGTCAAATGTCAAAAATGACAGCTTCAAAAGTAACATCTACCGAAATAGCGGGCTATTCAAAATAACACCTCTTATTGGAAAAGTCTGTTCACAAGGGATGTGGCATTATTAGATCATGTGTTTATATTATGTTGATTCATTCCTATATATAGTTTCCAAGATTGAGTGCGAATTCTCTGGGAAAAAAATTTTAGGGATGAGAGGAGTGATGAAACCGGAACAGGAATCGTACACATTTTTAAATTGCTGAACCCAGTGGCAGCCAAAATCACCACAACTAATATTTTCAACCGAAATGCTTGTACACCTAATTCTTGATTTTTCAATCCTTATACTTTTAGTTTCGAAAAAAGTTGAATATCGTTTTGTTTCGCTCAGATCGGCATATTTCTTCCAATTACCAGAAATGTTGTTCGAAGGAAATTTGTTCTCGACACATCCGGAGGTTTTCATCCAAAAATTTAACATCGTCCATCTGGAGCTTCATTCAGACGAACTATTTTCATAGAAATAACTCAATGTATTTCTAATTCTATTATTGAATTATTGAATCTGTAAATAGTCAGTGTGATAATCAGCCTTAATAATAATTAATCAAAAATTTCAAAATTTAAATTTCATGTTCTTAGTGAAAGATCAATTATTGGCAAAAGCATTTTATAGCGATGATGAACGTCTCGCAAAAATTATTCTTGTATCATCTGGACTCTTGAAATGAGAAGAGAAATCAGAAGAGCTACAACAGATGCAACAACACAAGGAAAACACATTTATTATACAAGTTCAATCTGATATCTGATTGTAATACTAATAGCAATATCATAAATAAATAATTATGTGTCTCGATTTGTTTGAATGAATGATGCAATAATTAATGAAAAATAAAATAAAGTATCAAAATAATACTTACGAAAATAATGGTTCCGCTATATTAATATGAAAATGTTAATAAATGTTTTCTTACTTTATGCCTTGAATATCATAGAATTTGTGCAGTTCAATAAACAAACTCATTTTTCGGATCCCTTTGGAAAATATATCCGAAGAAATTTTCATTGACATTTTAATTATATTCACAAATCTGAAATATCTGAATAAATTTTCAGGTAACCAGACAGATAACGAATAACAGTGCAAACAGAGAAATAAAAACAGGGATAAATACCCCAGAAAAAGCTTTTCCCCTGGAATTAGTGTTATGAAATTGTATTTGTTTAGAGATTGAGCTGATTCATTTTATGATTTTACTGTAGGACTTTTTAGCCATAGGGTTAACAGAAATTCTTCAATAATATTCATAGAATTATCTCAAACCTACACATCAGAAAATAATAAGCAGAGGTTCAACGCGTAACATCGCCATGAATAGAAAATAATTAGATACCAAGTAAATATCCTCGGAGCCATGAAATTTATGGATAGAATAACAATTTTATCTAGTAAAGAATATTTTTCGTGAAATTTTCCAGCAATAGTCAATTAATCCAATTGAAAGTTACATATCATCAATAACACCAAATATTTCGAGAACAATGTCGTCTTAAAATAGATCACTACAAACATTTGTATACAGTGATTTCAACCTTAAGGACAAACAAGTAAAAAATATAGTTCGATAGGTATATGCCTATGTTTCTCATAAGCAATACCCTTTTTTCATAGTAAAATATATCCGACTGACGAGCATTGTGTGTGCTCAGATTTACTAACGGAAATAGAATCCCCAGAAGGACCATCAGAAAATTTTATGAATTCCAGGACATCCTCAACATTCCACGAATCATAACACGAAAATGCTTTTGATCGTTCAGTTGGAAATTCCTAACAAAATGTTCCTTTTCAGGATGAATTCTTAAATCAGCTGCAATGACAGGGATGGACGATGATTCTGCCAACCTGATCAGCCAAAGTCCGGAATTTATTGCAGAATATGTACGAAACAATTTCATAGAAGAGAAATATGTCATCATAGCCCTATACATTCCAGTTTTCCTGTCTGCTTTGGTAGCTAACTGTTTGGTTATTTTGATCGTTATCAAGGACCAATATATGAGAAGGTAAGACATGGTATATTTTGCTGGGTTGATAATTGGATGAAAATTCATTCGGAAATAAGGCTCGAATAGTAACAAATGTTCGATAATTGAATATTAGATAAATAAATTTCGAACGAAAAATATAACTGAGCGTTAAAAAAATCGGAGACGCACAAACACAATTGATGAAAGTAGGAATAGTATCGAAATGCAGTAAAAACAGTAGCGTAACTCGTCAATAATACTTACGAAGGATTATTGAGGAAAATTATCGCACCAGTCTATTTTTAATTTCAAAAGCAATAATTTTTCCTATGCTTTTTTTAAATTGATATTTCTCACACCTGTACTTAATTTTTTTTCAATGGGAATATACAGGGTTTTCCTTTTAAGTTGGCCTATTAGACGTTTTAAGAGAACTAGTGAATATTTCGTTCTGAAATTTTAGGTGCAGCCTTGAGGGTGAAGGAACTCTTCGCCTAAAATATGTTCAAGTCGACAGTGTTGCCACGTCTATCTCAAACGCATATCTACTTTCTTATTTCAAATGGAACTACCTATATTTTCATTTATGTATCGATTCAATACCAAATTTGCAGTATAACCCACTAAAAAAAATTTTCTGCTATGCACTGTTGCCAAGTTATTCACAAATTCCTGAAACTTTTGACATTTGCATTGCCAGTTTGGAAATGCAATATCTTGATTATTTTTTATGCGAACGAAACCAAACTCAGCAGTCTCATAGTAAAGACTCCATGCATTCATGTGGTATATTCAGTATTTTGATACATCGTAAGGTTTTTCGAAGATATTGCTGCGAAAATGTGAAACTCAAAATTGAAATATTTCGAGATTTTCAAATGGCAACCCCATATTTATTTTACAGCGTTCGATTCGAAATGAAAAATACTAATTATTTATTTTGGATATTTTTCGAATGAGATGAAGAATACTGAAATTTTTCAGTATTTATAGTTCATGATCTATGGTTCTCTTTACGATGAAATGGTTCTATGATTATGGCGTGAATTGTTGAAGTAGATTCTATGGTTGAAATCATAAAAAGTATTCGATGATCATGGATGTCATAGAAAAAAGTTTACCCATATTATTCAAACACGATTCGGGTTGTTTCACAATTCACGGGAAATGCCAAAAAATTATTGAAAGGACCTGTAGGACCTTTAACTATCGTTATTCAAATTTAGCAAGAATGACTTCAGAGAAATTCCGAAAATTGTTTAGGCTTTCTGTAATCCTGGCCTTATGTTCACTAATTATTTATTTTGGACAGTTTTCAGATAGAATCTACTTCAACAATTCAAGCCATAATCATAGAACCATTTTTCATCGTAAAGAGAATCATAGATCATGAACTATAAATACGGAAAAATTTCAGTATTCTTCATCTCATTCGAAAAATATCCACAACAAATAATTAGTGTGAAAGGAGACTGCCATTCATTTTTCATTTCGAATCGAATGCTGTAAAATAAATATCGGGTTGCCATTTGAAAATCTCGAAATATTTCAATTTTGAGTTTCACATTTTCGCAGCAATATCTTCGAAAAACCTTACGATGTATCAAGATACTGTATATACCACATGAATGCATGGAGTCTTCACTATGAGACTGCTGATTTTGGTTCCGTTCGCATAAAAAATAATCGAGATATTGCATTTCCAAACTGCAATGCAAATGTCCAAAGTTTCAGGAATTTGTGAATAACTTGGCAACAGTGCATAGCAGAAAATTTTTTTAGTGGGTTATACTGCAAATTTGGTATTGAATCGATACATAAATGAAAATATAGGTAGTTCCATTTGAAATAAGAAAGTAGATTATGCGTTTGAGATAGACGTGGCAACACTGTCGACTTGAACATATTTTAGGCGAAGAGTTCCTTCACCCTCAAGGCTGCACCTAAAATTTCAGAAAGAAATATTCACTAGTTCTCCTGAAACGTCTAATAGGCCAACTTAAAAGGAAAACCCTGTATGTATATATTTTGATACACCAAATAAAAGGCAATTTGAATACCTATTCAGCAATGTGTCTGAAGTGAAATTAGTCGTTTTTTGAGCGTTATACTTGAACTACTGCTATATCGTTTTGCCAAATGTCCGTTATTTTCAAATTTTGAGCCGGAAATAGTCTCCGTAATGACGAATCCGTGGTCCAATACAATTCTGTCTGTGATGCCGTCCGGCCGTAAGCACGATTACTTTCGAAGGAATTGTCCTAGATTCTTGAGATTTTCAGGATGAGTTTGGTTCCCAAATGCCGCGGTTAAGTTTGTTTACCAGCCAAATCGTACAGGGTATTCAATAAAATATGGCCATTCGAAATGTTTGTTCCTCAATATCTCAGGCAAAACGGAACCAATCGAAATGAAATTCTGCAAGCACCCGCAAAAAGCTCATAATAAGCCACATTCAAAATTTTGTAACCAAAGTGTTTACAGAATCATAGAAAATTCAATTGGAATATTGAAAGAATGAATCTTCATATTTTCATAATAAGATATCTGATTCCGGTTAAATTTAAAGAATATAGTATCATCTGAACCATAAAAATCAATAAAGTATTGGATATATTATTTTGAATTCGAGAATTGTCAGGTGAGAAGTTTTTCCTCAATAATAATTCGTACAAATTATTATCGACGATTTTCGTTACTTTTTGACATGATGAAGGTATATGTTTAATTAATTGTTGATATCAACGAATATTTTCCCTTCTTACTTTCCCTTCATTTTATGTAGGTTGTAGTTGTAATATTTGTTATTTTTCAACCTGAATCTTGGCGAATTTTCTCAATATGAAATCTAAGTATGAAAAATGTCCGCAAAACGTGACACCACCTCACCACAAGCCTGCTATCGAAACTAAGAAAACGTAACGTATAAGGCTTGATATCGTTCCAAGAAAATACAGCTGACATAATTTGCATTTCTTTTCAATTTTGGAATGAATTGATATGCGGTCCCATATTGAAACCTTGAATGTTATTACTAAAAGAAGGAAATTGTTTCCAAACAGGATGAATCTCATGTTTTTCTTTCGTTATTTGCATGTAAATGATTTGAAGATTTCAGCCGAAAGATCTTTTCAGCATACGATTGAACGAACCCTAAGCCAGAACTCTCGGAATTAGATGCACATATGAAAACAAAACTTTCAATACCAAGAAGTTTATTTTACAAGGAATTGTAAATGCAAGAAAAATCTTTTCATTTCCATGCCAATTCGCAAAGCTCTACCTATTCAGATCGTTTATTACATCCGGATTGAGGGGAATACACATCTGTACCGTTCGTCATAAAAATCTGAGCAATCGGACGTCGATTTTTTCGCTCGGTCTATTTCGACGGAGCAAAGCGATTTTATCCATAGAGTTTATGTTTTTTATATTTTTTTGTTTTATGTTGAGTTTCCTGATCCGACAACCGATAGATTGAAAAATTCTAACAGTTTTATTCTTCTGTTTTCATTTATTCATTAAAAACTCAATTAATTCATTAAAATTTTCATATAGCTATCGTAGTTATAATGGGCAGTAGGAGATATGCTTTCCCGTTTGTTTTTCGTGTAATTAATCAATAAATTGATCAGGATCTTTCGGTACAACAATCGCCAACAACGACCAGAAGGGGATATTTGCATTACTCGTTTTCTTTGCATTCAGTGCCTTTGCACCTAATATTTTACGGAAGAGCTACGAAAAGGGTGAAAGTATCGTTAAAAGATGAGCATATTTCCCAAAATAGTGATCTTTGAAATCTCATAATCTATAAAAGTAGAACAGAGCAGTATGTTCTGTGACAGATGCTCTGTACCGTTCGTTTATTTCCAGATGTTTCAGATTTATCTGTACGATCTGTGGTCACGTGACTAAAAAATCCGTCCGCTCGCGGAGGTCAATGCCGAACGCCCCTATGGTATTCGTTTGTCGCATTCTTCCCGGGACACCCGTATATCAGAGCAGAGCTCTATTGGAGAAGCTATACACAAAACTCTAGGATTTAAATGCAAAATGGGTTTGGAAATATATCATTCCTTTCTGGATTACAGAACCTGTGGTGTTGCGTGAAGCTAGTACTACTCAGGAGCTGCAAAACTATTTAAACTATTTTGCTATTTTTGCTATGAATATGTCCGTCCCATATCACGAGGTAATCCTGCATGTTGCGAATACACCATGTGGCAACAGTTATTTATTGTTGAAATATAAATATGGGGTTTTCCAATAGTCTGATACAATTTTTAGGTATTCAATCAACTAGGTTATCAAAGATAGTGACTAGTTGTCAAGAAATTTTAACGCAATCGCTTCTCTCACTCGTTAAAAGTTAATCGCTAGATTAATCAGCAAGTGGATTACAAGATTTTTCCGCCGACCTCTATATGAATGGTGTTTTTTTTTTATACGCATCTCTCGGGAAAAGACTGAGCTTATAGCGCCCTTTCAAGCGCCCCGAGATTAATTTAGAAGAAATCGGTTTGTGCGTGTCTTAAACTGCTGTAAGTTGTAACCAAGGGGGAATACATCTTGAGGTAGGGTATTCCATAGCCTTGCAGTTCGGTAAAGAAAAGCCTTCTGATACACCGATGTCCTAGCTGTAGAAAGATGCACGGCAAACTGGTGACTATTATCGGCTAGCCTTGTTTGTCGATCAAATTGAGCCCCTGGTGGAATTATGGAGGCAATGGTAGCAGAACACCTTCGTGGTAGTATCTGTAAAAAAGGCATAAGTCTCCAACCTTCCTACGGTGATCGAGACTATGAAGATTGGCAGTTAACGTTGGATCATCTATTAGGCGCACTGCTCTTTTTTGAATGGAATCAAGTAGGAGTAACGAGTGCTTAGGAGCTGAACCCCAAGCATGAGAGCAATATTCCATAGCTGGACGTACTTGAGCCTTGTAAAGTAATAAAAGCTGCTCTTGGAGTGAACAATTTCCTCGCACGAAATAGATAGCTAAGCTTCTGTGCAGCCGACTTGGCCACTGAGCTGACGTGCTCATGCCAGGTTGCATTTGGACTTATATTGACCCCTAGAAGCTTAAGTCCATTAGTTGGTTTTATTGTTTTATTGTCCATTATTAGTTGTGTTATTAGGAGTGTGACTGTCGATGCTTTTCTTGTGAGCACAGTAGCCTGGGTCTTAGAGGCATTGAATTCCACCAGATTGTCAGAACCCCATTGTAGAATAACTTCTAGATCTTTGTTGATTGTCACAGCGATTCTTTGGAACTGGATGTTGACGCTGATACAGTCTTCTTATTTGTCGTGGACGCTATAAGAGTGCTGTCATCTGCAAAGCTTAAAATCTGATTCTTGGTTGAATTTAAAAGGTCATTAATATGCATTAGGAACAGAGTCGGGGACAAGATTGAGCCCTGAGGTACACCGGCGTTGACGGAATGAAGTGCAGACTCCGCACCATCGACCACAACACAAAGTTGTCTCTCGTGGAGGAAACTTCCGAGCCAGCTGCAAAGTCCTTCCGGGAGACCGTAAGATGGAAGCTTAGATAGTAATGCTCTGTGCCATACACGATCGAAGGCCTTGGATATGTCTAGGGCAACTGCAATTGATTCCCCATGCTTTTCTATAGCGTTTGTCCAAAGATGAGTGACATAGGTGAGCAAGTCACCCGTTGAACGACAGCGCCGAAAACCGTATTGATTGTCGCTAATGAGATTGTTTTCCTCTAGGTGTTTTACTATCTGCAAATTAATAGCAGTCTCCATTACTTTGGACAAAATGGGTAGTAAAGATATAGGACGATAATTTCGAGGCATGCACTTTTTCCCTTTTTTTGGTATTGGCTGAACTCTAGCGACCTTCCAGATGTTTGGGAAAGTTTTCTGCTCATAGGACAGCTTAAACAGCCGACACAACAGAGGTGCGAGCGACAAACTACATTTGTCTGTCCACATAATAAGTCTTTCGAAATGGCGAAGGAGTAGGATACAAAACAATGTTCAATAATTTTTTTTCTGCTGTTGTTGGGAATAATCTGAAGGATATGTATCTTCAACAAGACGGTGCCACCTGCCACACAGCCACCTCAACACTCGATTTACTGAAAACAATATTTGGTGATGTGCTTATCTCAAGAAACTGTTCAGTGAATTATCCTCTTAGGTCGTGAGATTAAACACATTGTGATTTTTTTGGGGATATTTTAAGTCACAAGTTCTGCTCCTGATAATCCAACAAAATTGAACTATAAAGAATCAATATTGAGGCAATACAGCTCAATTATGTGAGAAAGTGTTGTATAATTGGGTTCATAGTACGTACAGAGTTCTGTTATTTTTCATACATAATGCCACAACATAATTTTTTTGTTTCACTGAAAAATTTATGTTGTTTCTATTTTTCAATTGTATTCGGAAATTCTTTTAATTGATTTATATGAAATATTTGTTATTCAACTATTTTTTTGTCCTTTGACCTAGAGGATATCATTTTTATTTCTGAAAAACTTTATAGGTTTTCACTTCCAGTCTCTGAAAGAGAAAAAATTAAAAAAAATTTAAGTAAGATGAAGTATTCCTGCGAAAATCTTCGCACTTATTTGTCAGGAGCAAATTGGTCTTGAAAAAATTGTTGTCTAACAGTAAAACCAAAAAAGGAAATAAATGAGAAGGACAATGTAACGTTTCGGTGTCTATATCAGACACCTTCTTCCGACAAACTTGTAACATTTTCAGAATTGTGTGTTTTTCTTTTGCAGTCTAATTGACATTGAAAGTTGTCAATACATAGATTTGTTGATTTATTTAATTGTGTTCGAAGAAGTAGATAATTTGGCCAATTGTTCTGTTGGAATAGATCGTATTTGGATTGATTTATTGAAGAAAGAAATGATTTCAGGAAATTTCAAAATTAAATAAATCAACAAATTTATATATTGAGAACTTCAATGTCAATTAGACTGCAAATGAAAAAACGCACAATTCTGAAGATTTTACAAGATTCTCGCAGGAACACTTTATCTTAATTAATTTTTTTTAAATTATTTCTGTTTCAGAGACTGATAGTGAAAATCTATAAAGTTTTTTAGAAATCCAGAATCCTCCCAGAATATATTTCAATCAATATATAATTTTTGATTGGATCACTATTATGTCTATTTGTTCTTGAAATTCTTAGTGGGTAAGGAAATATCAAAATTATTTTGGGTTGAAACAAAACATAGTATCCTGATTCCATTAGACGAACACAACAGAGAGCTGCTTTCTGCATTAATTTTAGGGATTAAGACAGAACAGTCTGTTGAAGAATACATAAAACTGATATCTTAAGCCTGGACTATCTCATTTCAACGGGACATTCAGATTAGTAATAAGGGTTTATTCTTCGAAAGTATCTAAATAACTTCAGAAAAACTCTTTATGAATCTAGATACGTTTTTAAAATTGTAGAATCGAAGCCAAATTGAACATTGTCTCTATTTCCCGACCTACCCACTATTATTCAGCTCATTAAAATTAAGCATTTTCCAAAGCGTCCAGAGACATAGACTAACTAAACGGAGAATAGATGAGACACTAGTAGAACAAGCTTCAACGCCATCTTTTTTTGTACAACATTACTAATTCGTGAAAAAAGCTCAATTGAAAAAGGAATCTGTATCGTAAAGCTGCCTCAAAAAGAATTCTGTAGTGCACCTTTTGAATAGGTAGGTACACCCATATACAAGAGGCAAAAAGTTTTTTGAAATTCAATTTCCAGAAGGAAATCAGAAATGGGTTCGTGCAAGTTATCGATGAGTGAGGAAATTTATTTTCATGAAAATAATACCTGCAACGAACTTTCATCTGATTTTCTTTTGGAATCGAAAAATGAGGATCAATAATCAAATTCTGGATAGAATAAAAATTTATTAACTGAAATAGGTATCACCAATTGAAAATACAGATTTATTTCATAAATATCTAATCAATAAACTAATAATGGCATTGAAAACATTCTCCAAAACTAAAAATAATGAATTCAATAATACAAAATATGAGTATTTACCGACTAAACTTATTCAATACATGAAGAACTTTTTTGAAAACTACGAGTATCTTAATTCTTATAGTTACAGAATATACATGTAAATTTTATAATTACCTTCTTGCATCTCGATTTTCACATCCAATAACACAGCACGTCTTCACTCTTGCAGGCATATCGAAATTTATTATATTTCAAAAAGAACGTGTCAAACCACTCCTTGTGTCAGTTGACAATTCAAAGGTTTTTTGATAATAATGATTTTACATACTTACTATTTTCTCGATAGGATTTCTATGAATGCAACGACATCTAACTATCAAATTGAAAATAATTTTTTCGTGTATTAGTCTCCTCCTCCGACAGATGTCGCGGAATACACGAGTGGCTCATCTATTTTATTAGTTTGTCTATGGTCCAGAGATACAGCGTATAAAATATTCCCATAATTCCCCAACAATTATTTACAATGTCTGTTCACCGCACTTACCGCACTATTGTATCAACTATTTACCTGCTACCGAATAGTACGCATACAAATTTCAGGAATTTCAATGAATTTAACGTACAGATAAACACCGGATTTCATTCATACTCTATAAATATAACAAAAATGTTTACTTGTTTTCAACGTTTTCTGTCCGATAAATTCGAGAGTGTTTGGATGCAGACCGTTTCTATTTCGATTTTCCAAATATTTAGCGTAGAAGTGTTTTGTATTTCCCTTCATGATGGTCGTAGATGTCTGCGAAATGTGCGCGAATTGATTTATACGAGATATAAATATTAATATTTGTTATACACACCCAATTGCGAGGTATTTCATGTCCCTGAATCGAAATAAAAGTGTTTGAGACAAGTTTGAAAGGTTGAAATGGGTCTGGAATTATTTTAGTGAAGTAGTGATAGGCGCTTACTGAAATGCATCCTGAATCTATCTTTTACAAGGATATTCCACACGTGTTCAGGAGAATATTTTGGGCCAACATATTTCATTTCTATTTTAATGTTTCTTATGAATTATTGTATCAGATACGTAATTTCTAGCTGGGTTTTTTGAGAGGTTGGGAACTTTGAATAGATGACTTTTTTTCTCATCAATGAGGTCTTTTTACATGTCATTCTACAGCTGAGTTTTTTCAAAAACTTAAAAAAGTATTATTTTGTTAGGAAACTCCGCTCTTATGTTGGCTGACATTAGACATTGAAAGTCAGAAATATTGTGGAAAAAAATCATTTCAATCTGGCTTTCAATGTGAAGAATTTTTAGATTTTATACTACAGAACATCCTCATTGTTGTCGTCTAGCTACCGCTATCAATTCATCAAAATAAACTTAATTTTCAAAATAAATTTTAAAGAATGTTATAAGTCAATTGGTAACAAGCAGTGATAGCTACATAAAGGCATCCTGAATCTATCTTTTACAAGGATATTCCACACGTGTTCAGGAGAATATTTTGGGTCCCCATATTTCATTTCTATTTTAATTTTTCTCATGAATTATTGTATCAGATACGTAAATTGTAGCTGGGTTTTTTGAGAGGTTGGGAACTTTGAATAATTGTAGATTAGACTGTAGTGAATAAATGAATACTTTCCGCATCAATCAGGTCTTTTTACTTTGTCATTTCACAGCCGAGTTTTTCCAAAAACTCAAAAAATTTATTATTTTCCAAGAAAAATCATTGACAGACATTGAAAGTCAGAAATATTGTGGGAAAGAATCATTTCAATCTGGTTTTCAATATGAAGAATTTTTAGATTTTACAATACCTACAGAACATCCTCATTGTTGCCGTCCACCTTCCGCTATCAATTCATCAAAATAACTTAATTTTCAAGATGAATTTAAAAAAAGTATAAGCCAATTGCTACAAGCGCAGTGATAGCCACTTTCATCCTGAATTTATCTTGTACAAGGCTAGTCTCGACGTGTTCAGGAAAATACACTGACAGGCAAAATAATCGCTCCACTCAAAAAATCGATGAAGTTTGTTAATTCATAAATATGTTATTTCATGTCCGATTCATATGAGTTTTTTCAATTATTGTAGGTATGTTCATCCTCAATCAATCACCAGTTTTGAATTTCAAGAAGACTCGGCATACGTCATTTTATACAGGGTTAAAAAAACTGTTTTTTTACCTTTAGAACAACCCTTGGCGGGTTCCAGTTGTTTCACAGTGTGATTTCTTATTTCATCATCAAGACACATCTTCTCTTGACAATTTAATCCTTTATTCATAACAATAGCTCAATTTTTGTTAAAAATACAGTAAAACATTAAATTTCGCTGAGGCTACAACAATATGCTTCAACAAATCCAAGCTCAAATTCTGACCTAACGAAAACAAACTGAAAACAAAGTCAAAAACATGACGTGTTTTTCGCCCAGACGCAGATAGAAGGTGCAACTCGTCTCGGCAGGTTTTAAATCAATTGAGCATCACTGAGCTGCTACAAATTTTCAGGAATGTTACGCGAGATAGAATTTTCTCTCAGGCATCCAAAATGCCCAATAGGGATGTTGACTACTTTTTGGAATTTATTTATTTAAAGATGAACCCTATACAAACACGAAAAATTACTCTTTCCTTAAAAATATAGTAATTGCCAATAAAAATGAGTAAATTAAAAGACAATTCAAAATTCCCGCGGAAATGCTCAGTTTTGTCAGTTCTGATGATTACGTCATAATACAGTGACATACTTGACTTCTGTCAAAGCGAACTGATTTTGCCCATCCCTTGTGGAAAAGTTCAATCTAAGCCTTCAAATGAATAGGTCGGTCTGTAAATGCTGAATGAGGTGCTTCTTTTATTTGTAATAATAAATATGAGTTAAAAGTCTGCTACTTACAAAGACAATTTCACGTTTTTAAGCTCCGCTGCACAAAAATCCTTGTTTTCAGCAAAGAAACTTGCGACCATTAGGGAATTATCTTCGGTAAAAGTTACTACTATACCCTTGATGATCCTATCTCCATTATGAAGAAAATTGTAGATTATCGTTCTTGTAACGAACTAGGTATTCTGTTCTCTTTCACAGCTTTCAACTCGTAAGTTCGAATCATAGATATGATATATTATATATTTACTATGGTTCAAGTCACAGAACCGTTGGTTTCACAAAGCTTGATTGGCAATCAAATCGTTTATATTGAAGTAAGTCGATGGTTTATGTCAAAATCTGAACTGAAAATTGCAGAGAAATGATGACATTTCAATAATCAAGGTATTGGAGTTTTGTGAACCCGGCCTATGAATGTATTTTGTTGATCTGAGCACCGAACATCGAATTCGCAATGACAATACGAGTGTTTTGACGTCACTATACGAATTACCTTTGATTGGCGTTCGCAGTCACGTGATAGTGGATAATAATAACATAATTAAATCAGCTTTATTTAATTCAACGAGAATAAAGATCACTAAATGGTTTTTAGGATTGCAAAAATTTCCTTCTATGAGGAAAAACCTCAATTTATATGAATTCGTAACATGAGTCAACAACCCTATTGGGCTAAAATCTGGTTTTAGAGCAGGCTAGTTGAATGCTTCGAATCTTGGATATCAACTCTGCTTAATACTCCCTGGCAATCCTAGCCACATGCGGTCGGGCATTATAGCATTAGCAAGAAATCGTATCTAATAAACGGTGCATACCGAAGAACATGTCGCCCTGAAACTTCTCTTGTTTCATGTTTTCACTCAGTTTTCAGTTTATTGTCATAACGTTCGGATTTAAGGTTAAATCTGTGAAATTACTTCCATAGCCATAGCGAAATTGTGGAGTTTAATGTTCTCTATGTACCTTTAAAAAAATTTATTATAAAATGAAGAATTAAATTGTTGAGAGAAGATGTGTCTTGATGATGAAATAAGAAATCACAGATGGAAAAAACGAAACACACCTGAGGTGGTTCTAAAGTTAGGGTGAAAAAACAGATTTGGTTTCACCCTGTATAAAATAACGTACGCCGAGTTTTCAAAACTGGCTATTTATTAAGGATGACCATACCTACAATTGAAATAAAAATTCAATCGAATCGGACTCGAAATAACATATTATGTATGAATAAGTAATAAACTTCATCGATTTTTTGAGTGAATCGATTATTTGCCGTTCAGTGTAGTTTGGGTGCCTATATAATTAATTTCTATTTCAATGTTTCTTATGAATTATCATATCAGATACGAAATTATATCTGGGGTTTTCTGAGAGGTTGAGAATTTGGATTAATTGTAGATTAGATTATGATGGATTGAATGACTATTCTCGGTATATATGAGGTTTGAGTATTTCCAAAACTCAAAAAATCGATTATTTTTCTAGGAAACTCCGCTCTTATGTTGGCTGGCGTAAGAAATGATATATCGTGGGATGAATCGTGATAATCTGGTGGACAATATGTATTTTCAATATAAAGGAAATAATAATTATTAACTATAGAGATATAAAGTCTTTTCGGAGTAAAAACAGAACATTTATTGCCTCGAAAATCAGAGAATATTCACACTCATTTTTCTCATGCTACTTCAAATTATAGTCGAGAAAGTACACTCGCATCGGATTTTATTCAAACTGGTCTCCGAATATTCAGTCATAATTTAACTCAGAATTAAATTCCATAATTCAATTGCATATTCGAATATTCCATTGGCAATTAAGTACTTACTAAATGTTTCAAAAGTAAATCATTTCAGTCGGAAAGTATTAAGTAATTGGCAATTTTTCACTCGACTTAATCAACATTTTTTTCAATTTCCTTTTTGTAATAAATTTTTCGTTTTTTCAATTTTTTCAGCATAAAATATCCCTAGTACTTATACTTCAAAGCATACTCAATGGAAAACCTGTTCCCGCGGCCTTTTCGATTCATATTGAGGGGATCGATTAGGCATTGAATGAAAATGATTCAGCCAACTTTTCAGCTTTTTATTTCTAGTCATTTTTGATATTCTGTAAAAAACACTTTTTTCGATTTTATTTTTTATCTCTTGTGAAATGCAAACTTTTCGAATAGTGATTTTGTCTCTTGATTCTTTGAATTTAAAGGAGTAGACGTATATTTTTTTTATGAACGTCAGCTGAACTTACCATAAGAAACAGCGAGATTTCTTTGAATTTTTCCGATGTTTTTGCAATAATTATTGAACATATTTGAAATAAAATGAATCATATCTTCATGTTAAAATGTGCAGAGAGGCTTCGAACTTAATAAAGCGGTAATTCCGTGTTTTTGTAGTGAGAAAAGTGACTTTCAGGTGAAACATTTTTGGGACTTTGGGGGCCCATATCTTCCAAACTAAGACAGCTCGCCAATGGTATTTTCACACTAATATTGTTCAGGGAGCCAATATGAATACAACGGCACCAAAATTTGATGGTTGTCTGCTGAATCCCAAAATCGAACAGTTTTAATTTTTTTTCCAAATATTCCATCAATTTTAAAAATGTGAAAAAATTCGACGGTATAAACGACCACAGAAGACATTTTAAGAAGAGAAAAAGAATTAAAATGGAAAAAAATGTTTTTCACATAAATCTCAAAAATTGCTAGATATAAAAATTTGAAAAGTAGTCTGAATTATTTTCATTCAATGCCTAATCGATCCCCTCAATGTGATTCGAAAAGGCCCCGCTATACCCTATATTTTTTCTACGAATCCCTAGGAAATTTTAACATTATTGGCATAATTCCTTGAAGAAAAGCCAAGATTTCCTTACTGTAAGGAAATGTTTTTAGTGTTCTACATAAAACGTTTATATGCATTTTCCTACATTTCCCTTTATTTCTTCGGCAATAATTTTAATGAAGCAGTATTCACTTCCTCAACCAACTCTGGAGGAGTCCCAGGAATGGAAATTTCATCAGCTCTCATCAATTTCCTCTCGAGAACACCAGTAATTAAATTTATAAGCGTCAATTCAACCTTAATACTTTTCCGTTATAACCCAAGACATTTTATTGCGATTTTGTAAGCACTGTTCTTGAATAAAATTATTCGTCGTTTTTTCGAAATTAATTTGAAGGGTTTTTTTTCGATGTATAGAACTTTAAGTGAGCATTACTGTACAAGGTAATTCATCATGAATAGGCTGACTCACGCCTGAACAACGCTTGCAAATAGTGCAATTTTATTTCGAAAATAATGGTTCTGGGCGGAATATGTATCGCGCACTACGCCCATTTTATCGTCGTCAAAATCGTCCATCAGAGCAGTTAATTCGATTGACTATCCTAGCTTTCTATTTGCCTGAATAATTTCCGAAATCACTTCAGTTGGAAGTGAAGTGATTTTGACAAATAGAACATGCCTTTTTCGGATGACAATCAACAAAACGATAAGGTTTAAAATCAGAGTACCATCGACAATAGTACGGAAGGAAATTCTAAAAGTAATATGAATTATTCATTACTAGGAATGAAAACCGAGGATAATAATTCACTTTCTGCTATGTTTAGAAGTAAATTGTAAACTTTCACCAATATGTTAGGTTATGTTATGTTATGATGAACTGAAGTGATTGTGGAAATTAAACTGATTCTGTCAGAAAGCAACATCAGTTGGAAGTGATGCGCATCAGTTCAAAATCACAACATTGTCAAATAGAACGCGCATCAACTGATTTTACATCAGTTGGAAGTGATGCGGCTTCAAATAGAAAGGGCCTTATGGAACCTCTTTGCACCACGTTTGCTCTTATTGGTAACTCGGTTCTCCAGCCGTACGTACAGAAGAAACTATTGTTACTGAAGAGCGTAGCATTGAGGAAGACCCGAATGAGTCCATCTGCCATCGAGCACAGGAATTGGATCTGTGTCCATCCCCTTTATGGAAGATTTTGCGGAAGGATCTTGGTTTGCTTGCTTACAAAATCCAAATCGTGCAAGAATTGAAGCCAAACGATCATCAAGCAAGGTGTAGATTCGTCGAATGGGCCCAAAACGAGATTGTCGTTATTCCCGATTTTCATAAGCGAATTTTGTTCAGCGATGAAGCGCTGCATCAACAGCTACATCAACAACACAAACTGCCGCATTGGAGTGAAGGTAGTCCTCAAGTGTATGTCGAAACACCGTTACATCAAGAAAAACTGACTGTTTGGTGCGCTTCATGGGCTGGTGGAATCATTGGTCCGTACTTCTTTAAAAACGATGATGGTCAGAACGTTACAGTCAATGGTGATCGGTATAAAAATATAATTATTAACTATTGCATTCCTGAATTGAACAACCATGATGTCCAGGAGCTGTGGTTCCAACAAGACGGCGCAACATGTCACACAGCTCGTGCCACAATCGATTTATTGAAAGACACGTTTGGTGATCGCCTAGTTTCACGTTTTGGACCTGTGAATTGGCCTTCAAGATCTTTCTGTGGGGCTATGTAAAGTCTATGCGGATAAGCCACAAATGTTTGACCTTTTGAAAGACAACATTCGCCGTGTTATTGCCGATATACGGCCACAAATGTTGGAAAAAGTAATCGAAAATTGGACGTTCAGATTGGACCACATCCGAGCCAGGCGTGACGGTCATAGGTTAGAAATCATATTCAAAATGTAATGCCACAAGAATCACAAGATTATCTTCCTGATAAATAAAAATCATGTCAATCGAAAAATCTATCGTTGCAATTTAAAGTTCTGTTCCTCTAAAAAACACCTTCCAAAAGAGTTGCGGAATAATATCTGAGTAGTTTGTTCGCCTCGTACGAAAAGTCACATTTCTGGACTTTGTGTTGCTAAATCTTGGCTTGAGCCTCGACTTAACAGTCTTCTTCGTCTAGGAATATAAGGCTTTTTCTACCCTTGTCTATAATATACAATTGAAATTGTTAAATTTTTTCACACTTCATAATGATATCCTTTATATTTCAGCGTCACCAACTATTTTCTAGTGAATTTATCCATAGCTGATCTTCTCGTGACCTTAATCTGCATGCCAAAGGCTGCCATTGAAGCATATAAATTAACCTACGATTTGGGCAGATACTCGTGTAAAATATCTTCATATTTACAATGTAAGTCCTACAACCGTTTCAATTCTACACTCACCGGCAAAATAATCGATCCATTCAAGAAGTTTGTTAATTCATAAATATGTTATTGAAAACCGATTTGATTGAATATTTTTGTTTCAATTGTAGGTATATTTATTCGAAATCAATCACCCGTTTTCAGTTTGAAGAAAACGTGGCGATAACCCCTGGTGTGTTCCAGTTGTTCCACCAGATGATTTTTCATTAACATCATCAAGAAACATCTTCTTTCGACAAGTTTATTCTTCATTCATCACAACAGCTCGGTTTTTTTGAAAATACAGTGTTTTCAGTGAAACATATCATTTCACCATTTCGCTATAACAATAACAGTACTTACTTTCAAAAATCCAACCATAAATCCGAACGTAATGAAAATAAACTGAAAATTAAGTCCAGTATGCAATGAATAATGTTTTGAATTAAAGCGACTATTTGTCTGAGGTTGATATTAGGAATTGCAAACCCGTTTACCGATTTACCGGTAAATCGATTTACCGCCTTAAAAGTTCTTCAAATTACCGACGAAGAAATCGGCATCTTTACCGGTAATTTCGGTAAAAAATGTCAAGCTGACAACATCCAAATCGGCTAATGCTGCATTGTCCATTAAAGAAAAGATCCAATTAGCGATCAGAAACAAAATTGAAATTAACATACCTATCCTTCCAATCAGAAGACATCAGGCTACGTTTAACAATGTTCAGCTGTGCCGAAATGCAATATTTTCGGAAGGAGGGGATTCAGAGGAAATACTTGAAAATGGTTATCGCACCACTAATGATAGCTCGGCCTACTAGTGTGGAGTCCGAAAGAGCCTTTTCTGCGGCAGAAACACTTTGCACTAAGATTAGGTCGCGGCTTAGTGATAACACCTCAGAGTAAGAAATAAACAAAGAGATGCACCTACTTTTGAATAGTACTGCATTGTAATCAACCAAGCATAACAGTGAGATGGAAAGTATTTCACTGCCACACTGGGGTGAAATAAACAATTGGTTAGATTTGCATTCCTCCTTTTCCTGAATATAATATAACATTTTCGTAATTTTGCCCTAGCCTAGCTATAATTAACGAAATAGTCTTAAGCAACAATAAACTGCCACCAAATCATTGAAATAATTCAGTTATCAACGTCAAATCGAAAACTGACAGAATTATCTATAACAGACGTAAGCCGTTAATATCAGAGTGAGAAAGTGGTAAAGCAATTATCCCAATACGGAATAAACATATGGCACGATTTCGCAACGCCGGAAGTTTGTTCGCGCGTATAAACAGATTTCACTTGGCTGCATAGAAAATGCGTGAAGGCAATTCTAGGTTTCCTTTTCACTCTGAGGATAACAGTCTTGATAAACTGCGTTTTCTTAGGGCCTTTTTATAAAACGAAAAAATCGAAAGATTAAGTAACAAACGACTGATATTTTCTTATTTTATAGACTATTTCGAGTTCTAGTGGCATATTATTTTTTGAGTTTACCTAGAGTTTCACTTTCCTGTGTTTATTAGAGATTAAGCATTAAATGAAGTTTTGTTGTTCATTTTGTGGTTAAATTTTTTTCGGAAGAAAAACCGGTAAATACCGGTAAATCGGTAATGTTTCAAACAATTTACCGTATTACCGGTAAATTGAAATTCGGTAAATTTGCAATCCCTAGATGATATCCAATGATAAAATTGACCACCCCTGAGCCCAGTTTTGACTAAATTGATCATGTTGGGATGCTCTTGAAAAAAATTCAATCTTGTGAACTCCTGAAAATTTACAGCAGCTCAATGGCGTTTTCATGGAAGAATGAAATCCAAGCGTCTAGGCTTCAATTCAAAACCTTATTGAGGCATGCCAAAAGGAATAATTGCTTATTGAGTGTTTCATGTTTTTCAATTAAGTTTTCATTTATTTTCATTACATTCAGATTTATAGTTGAAATTGTGAAAGTACTGTGGTTGACATATCGAAATTGTGAAATAAAATGACTCACTGTATCTTCAACAAAAATTATGCTATTGTAATGAATGAAGAATGAAATTGTCAAAATTGTCTTGATGACAAAATGAGAAATCAAACGCCGACACAACGCCAGAGGTGGTTTCGAAGTCATAGTAAAAACAATTTCATTTCACCATGTATAAAATTCAATACTGTGATTAATTTCGGATGAACATACTTACGATTGACAAAAATTATTTTGCCGGTGAGTATACAGGGTGTTTCATCATCAAACTGGACAACATATATTTTCGTGTAGAGGACATCGGGAGAATCATTTTTCCTTTATACAATATATCCCGTTTTCGAAGCATAAGCGAGATACAGGGTGTTAAACATCATTTTTGAGCAAGATTCTTATGAGTGTGGTCAGTTATGTATAACACTTAAAGTAACGGTTTTTGATCAAATCTCAGTATTTTTGGGTCCTCTATTCAGAAAATTTGATAAACTCCGAAAAAAAAATTACAAAATGGCGGAAGACCTGCAATGTTCCAAATTTTTTTTAGCGGTTGTCAAATTGACTTTTATTTTCTGAATGAACACAATTTTCTAAGAATTTGTGAATAAATTTTTCAAAAATCGAACACAAATTTTTTTTTACTTCTCTACAGCGATGAAAAAATTTCACTCGAAATGGATGAAATTTTGTACAATTGTATTTCTTGAATTATCAATCACGAATATGAAAACAGGATTGTAAAATATCGAACGGTTTCGTTACTACAGTCATTCAAATGTTTCGTTCAGACCTCTGAAATAATGAAAAAAATTGTTTTGAGTTCTAGAGTCAAAATAATTAAATTATTGACATGTCCAGACATTCTAGACGAATGTATACAAAAAAATCAGTGAAACTTAGTTGGGACTCGAACCGACGTAGGTATCAAATAGGGAAATGGCACTGTTCTAAGGATATTAATATTCGTTGCCAGGCAACGGTAGTTCGTAGTTCATAGAGTTGGACATTTAATTTGAATTTCAGTGAATATAATTTAGCCAGTAGTCAAACTCTATGAACTACGAACTACCGTTGCCTGGCAACGAATATTAATATCCTTAGAACAGTGCCATTTCCCTATTTAATACTTACGTCGGTTCGAGTCCCAACTAAGTTTCACTGATTTTTTATATACATTCGTCTAGAATGTTTGGACATGTCAATAATTTAATTATTTTGACTCTAGAACTCAAAACAAATTTTTTTTCATTATTTCAGAGGTCTGAACGAAACATTTGAATGACTGTAGTAATGAAACCGTTCGATATTTTACAATTCTGTTTTCATATTCGTGATTGATAATTCAAGAAGTACAATTGTACAAAATTTCATCCATTTCGAGTGAAATTTTTTCATCGCTGTAGACATGTAAAAAAAAATTTGTGTTCGATTTTTGAAAAAATTTTTTCACAGAATTCTTAGAAAATTGTGTTCATTCAGAAAATAAAAGTCAATTTGACAACCGCTAAAAAAATTTGGAACATTGCAGGTCTTCCGCCATGTTGTAAATTTTTTTGCGGAGTTTATCATTTTTTCTGAATAGACGACCCAAAAATACTGAGATTTGATCAAAAATCGTTACTTTAAGTGTTATACATAACTGACCACACTCATAAGAATCTTGCTCAAAAATGACGTTTAACACCCTGTATCTCGCTTATGCTTCGAAAACGGGATATATTGTATTAGGGAAAAATGATTCTCCCGATGTCCTCTACACGAAAATATGTATATGTTTGTCCAGTTTATGATGAAACACCCTGTATACCTATTCAACCTGCAACATCAACTATGGTTTTTTTTCCATTTTACAGGTGTAGCTGTTTCATCCAGTATATTCACGATCACAGCCATGGCGCTGGATCGGTACTTAGCTATAGCGAAACCCATGGGTTTCTTCTTCCGTTGCTTCAACAAAAAGACAACAATAATCGTTATAATATGTTTGTGGTCGTTTTCTTTGACTCTGCTGTTTCCCATGTACATAATCGTGGACTTGTATAGTCATACATTGCGGTTTTACTCAAACGTGACTGTAGATATAGCGATGTGCTACGAGGACTGGTCCAATTTCAATCTGGTCTCCAGGGATCATATGGGATTGATCTGGTTCTTCTGTATTTTTACTATTCCAGGTATGTTGCTTAGTTAAAATTACCTACTTTTATATTTACCTGTACTGATATGCATTTCATTCATTTCTGAATACATTTGTAGAAAGAGCATGTTCTTCACCTCCAATCATGATATTCTCTTCTGTGAATAGATTTCGCCTTCGTATTGACCAACAACGAGCTACTTTGGTATTTCGGTACTAAAGTCAAGGCAGACGTTCGTATTGATGAAAGCAGCAGCGAAGCCCAAACAGAACGCTTATTTTCAACAAAGAAGTTCTAAGCACTAACAACGTCGGCACAGAAACAGCTGATTCAGAAATTCAAATTAACAAAAACTTATGCAAATATCGAAAAAATCATTTTTCCATCATCAAGAACAATATTGAAAGTTAATGTTCAGATGAAATCTGGCAAATGTTGCTCATTACTTTCGATAGAGTGCGTTAATCGTTTGAGAATATGACGTTGGACTACTTTGTGGAACATTTCGTTTGATATATTGGCGATAGCCAAGCAATGTGCTGAAGTGCTGGAAATCTCAGAGAATCCCAGGAAGTAAAACTCCTGACTCATGTGGTCATAAGTCGCTGGAAACTGACTTTTCGTTTCTTCTCAAAAAATATGAATCACTCCCTATAGTGCACGCCAAACGGTATCACGTTGTGAATGTTGCCAGATATCATCTTCAGAACTGTCCGAATTTAAAATTTCAATGGTTGATGATGGAAAAATAATTAAATCAATATTTGCATACGTTTTCGTTCAGTTGAATTTTTAAATCTGCAAATTATTCTACTCCACCCAGTAGTTCACAGAAAGTAGAGAGTGTTCTACCTATGAATAGGTACACATAACTCATTTTCCTTGAAAATCTATTTTTTGAGCGCTCGTTTTACTGAAACGAGTGCTATATCGTTTTGCCCAAATGTCTGTAATTTCCGAATTTTGGGCCGAAGACGAATTCGTGGTCAAATTCTTCTCTCCGTGGGGCCGTCCGGCCATTAGCACAATAACTTTCGAAGGGATTGTCCTAGAGACTTGAAATTTTCAGAATGAGTCGGGTCCCAAATCCATCGGTTGAGTTCGTTAACCAGTCAAATCGTACAGGGGTAAAATATGGCCATTTAAAATTTTTGTTCCTCAATATCTCAGACAAATCGAAAGTAATAGAGATGAAATGTTACGACCAAATGAACGAAATGTTGAGGTCATATGCAAGATGCTCATAACAAGCCTCATGCAAAATTTTGAGGCCATAGTGTGAACAGAACCATGGAAAATTCAATTGGAATATTGAAAAAGAGAAACTTAATATTTCCATGAAAAGATATCCGATTCGAGTGAAATTTATTTTGTGAAAGAAAATCGATATACTGAATGTTTTTCGGAAATTTCTAGATATTTCCGAAACCGTTTGAGACAACCATATTTAGCTAGAACATCTTACTGAGGTGATTACCATAATTTTACTTAGTGTCCTTGTTTATGAATTCAAATGATATTAATATCGTCTTCAGGACAAGGGCAAAGAAAATCCTTTTTAAACGGTCGACGTTTCGATCCTAGTTTTGGATCTTTCTCAAGACTGAAATCACACATTTATTGAACTTAGATCACTTACAATAGATGATATACATTATAAATATTTTTTACAAAACTTTTAGACTAATAAAACCAAATATCAACAGTCAACAAATTAAAATGTACGACTAAATAAATCTTCCCCATTTAATTGGACAAGCACAGAAACTTGTACATTAGTCAAAGTACTTGGGCCCAACAGAATGAAATTATAATAAGAACATGTAACAAACAACTCATTATTTGAAATTGCGATGATTAATCGAGTACAATATTCAGAATATGGAATTCTAACATGTTGTATGCTTATTTCCGTCGTATCATGCATATATTACTTAATACTTTACGATGAATAAAGGTCCTTCATAAACAGAATGCGGCGTGTGTGCTGGAACTAACATTCATATTCTTGACTAAAACGTATAGAGGTACACAGGTTTTTCCGTCAAGGTACAACTAATTTCTACAGTTCTCATCCAATTTTGAAAATCGTCGTTATTCCACGTGCCTTCATTCATTGAAATTGAAAACCCTTTGTAATTAGAACGATGAGTTTCATAACATCGAATACCTTATCAAATTACAAGAATTATTGATAATGGTCACCATAGGCTGAAATATGGTATATACAGGTTTGGAAATTCACATCTGAAATATACGAGGTTTGTTCCAACTCAAGAATTGACCGTACAATGATCGTCAGGATTCTGCGCAATAGATAAAATGTGTTCCAACTGAAAATGTATCGTTTGAGAACGGTTTCGTTTTTGTTCCATCCTGCTTCGGGATCGTGAGTGGAACGGTTTTGTGATCGTTATTTCGATCCCTGGTCTGGAGCAAGTACTGTTTGGACGGTTCTTGTACGGTCAAAGTTTAGACATGCGCATAAGATCGATTACTAACAGTTTCGTGACCGTCAAATTACCGTACAAAAGTTAGCTGTTGGAACAAACCTACGATATACAATGCATCAGACAGAGAATTCTTCCCTCCAGTTGCACAGATGAATAGCCGAGACAATCACTTGCTGTAACACACTGAGTTCAGTTGTCTTATGCTCAGTTGCAGGAACGTCCATTAAAATTTAAAGGTCCATTAAACCCTTAATCCTCCATTAGTTCCATGCTCAGAGTAAGAAATAATAGTATATTATTCAATGAGCGGTAATGCAGGTCAAAACACACGCAGATGAGTTTTGCACCACGAGCCGTCAGGCGAGTGGTGTAATTCATCAAGTGTGTTTTGAGCATTACCGCGAATTGAATACTATACTTTATCCACGACTTCTTCAGTAAAATTCGAATTAATCTGCATTTAAAAAATTTTGAATAGTTGTCAAAAGCATTGACAACATTTCGTCAAACCTCTGTACTCTGTGGTCGGGAATCAAATCAGAGTCTCTAATCAATCAAGTACTTTGGCAACTTCAAAAATTCACGTTTTCCAAAAATAAATCTGGAATGAATCGCTAGAACGTTATCTTGATGGCTGAAATAGAGGTCCGGATCGATCCTACTTTTTATTCATTTTTTTTGTAAGCAATTTCATTCTTCCTAGGTATTTTTATTAGCGGGAGTTATGAGCGGGTGTTATTATAACACTCGCTTTTCGGTTCATAGACATGTCTACGGTTGTGTTATGACTACCATTACACATAGAAATTAGTTAGTAGGAGAGGATAAACTAAATTTCTTACTCTGAGGTTCCTTGTAATAACGGAGGATTAAAAGTTTAATGGACCTTTAAATTTTAATGGACGTTCCTGCAACTGACACTATGTTCATTATTCTAGTCTTGTCTCTCTCTTATGGTTCAGAGGAGCGTAATTCTTTAGTATGGTAGGCAACAGTAAATACTTGAATCGAGTATTACGGGCAGCCTGACAAATTAAAAATTCTATACGTGTAGTTCGGGTTCCCTACCGCTACCATACTGCGATAAGAGAGAGACGAGACTAGATAATCGCAGTAAGACAGTTGAATTCATTCAGTTATCGCACTTGATTATCTCGCCTATTCATCTGTGCAACTGGAGGGAAAAATTCTCTGTCTGATGCCTTGTATATCGTATGTTTTCGATGTGAATTTCCAAATCGGTATGTACAATACCCGAAGCCTTTTAAATTCCTATTCCATTCAATATGTAGCACTCGTATCTTGGAAACGAACCATTTCCGGGCAAATGCCACAGGTCTTAATCGAGTGAAAAAACTTAAACCTTAAGTTTTTCACGACGTTTCAAAAAACCATCGCCATATGCTCCAATAAAATTATCGCTATCACTATTCTAGACTTCATTGAAAAGATATCAAGTGAAGAAAGACCTAAAATATCTATTCTATAACAATATTGAAAATTCTGTTATTAGCGACATTTGAAACTTAGCGAAGATAAAATGAAGTTCTTCGAATCGCATTTTGCGAGTTGACTTATTGCTGAATTTATCGCCAGTCAGATCTCACAGTTTTTTAAGTATAAGTGATTCCACCATTACTTCTAATGATTAGTCGAAGCCCAGGTATACTAGCTCCTCTCAATTCCCGAAAAGTCCCGCTCGAGTGTCGCTTTTTCGGGAGGAAATGCTCACCAGAAAATCGAAAAATACTGGAATATGAAGAAAACAATTCGAAAAAAAATAAAATAATATTCTTCATCAAGAATTTCATCCCCAAAACTAGTTTTCTCCTTCGTATCTCCAAAAACTGAGCAGAAAACATTCAGGGTATGTATAATTCTCTCAATTACCGAAAAAGCACTTCAGAATATCACTTTTTCAGAAGAAAATTCTCACCAAAAAATAGAAAAATGGTGGAAGATGAAGAAAACAATCCTAATAAAAACAAAATAATATTCCATCATCGAGAATTTCACCCCCAAAACTAGTCCTCTCCTTCGTCTCTCCAAAAAGTGAGCTGAAAACATTCAGTCTATATTCCCCTGACGCAATTGTCAATGATTCACTAAATCACTCAGAATTGGCCATTATTTTCGCCTCAACCTAATAGGGTGAGATATATACCAGCGAGTCAATATACTCTTCTCCCAGAATATATAAAATTCAGGAAGAAATGTATGGCATTCTAACGTCCAATTTCCTCACGTTCAGAAGGGTAATAACTGAGAACAACGATGTAGAATAAAATAGCGTAAGAAGAAACAGTGACAATTTGATGTATTGGGTTTGTTTTGAAGGTCTAAGACATGATTGCATGCCCCCTCATCTTAACAATGTGCATCCAACTGTGCAATGTCACTTTGATGTGAACTGGAGTAGAACAAATAATTTTTTTCAACAGCACCCTGTAGATAAATGTTTAACCAACGAGTGGTGAACCCATAGATGTTTTTGAATGGTACCACTAATGGTAATAAACATCCTTACCACAATTTTCGTTAATTGCTTTGATGAAATGAGGTCTTTTTCCTGTAAGAAGTTCCTTATTTTCTACATTATTCCCGAATTTAATTACATTTTTAAGAATAAATATCAGAGTTTGAATCTGGGGGAAATGATGCGTCCAAATTATGAACTTGATAAGCCCTAGAGCAATTTTATTCGAAAATCACATGGAGTTCTGCGTCATTTTTATCAATGATAATAATTAATTATTATAATTCATTTCTATCCTTTTGATTTTCTCGTCTTTGTGTTGTGTTTTTAATGCGATTTTAATATATTCGCCATGCCAGATTTAAGCAAGGAAATTACTTCAAAGAAAAAGAAGCCTATCGACATAAATATTTCAGTTTATTTTTTGAATAAATATGTTTACTTGTATCATTCTTTGAAATGTAGGTACCTAAGTATAGTGTCATAGTTGCATAAGAGAATAAACCTCTGAGAAACACTTCATTGCTGATTCCCTCTTTTAACTACCAATATGCACACCACGCAATGAAGTTCGTATACGCATTGAAAGATCACTTGTCGAGAACACGGCACCTGGTCGTGTCATTTCCTAAAAATTCGTGAAGATTTCACCTTCTTATACCAGAATTCAGAAGCTCCAGAAGCTGTCACGAGCTGAGCTTCGGGTGATGGTAGGACTGCTGACGGAGCAGTGTCGGTACAAATATCAATGGGTACGTTCAGAAGCACTCAACTGTTGGCATTAAGCAAAAATCAGTTGAGTAGAGTTGAGTTTCAGCAGATGAAAATTTTCTGAACGCTTCGCTGAATGACTTACAAATCTGACATATCATGATATACCGATTTGGAAATTCACATCGAAAACATACGATATACAAGCATCAGACAGAGAATTTTTCCCTCCAGTTGCACAGATGAATAGGCGAGATAATCAAGTGCGATAACTGAATGAATTCAACTGTCTTACTGCGATAATCTAGTCTCGTCTCTCTCTTATCGCAGTATGGTAGGGAACCCGAACTACACGTATAGAATTTTTAATTTGTCAGGCTGCCCGTAATACTCGATTCAAGTATTTACTGTTGCCTACCATACTAGAGAATTACGCTCCTCTGAACGATAAGAGAGAGACAAGACTAGAATAATGAACTAAGACAACTGAACTCAGTGTGTTGTGTTACAGCAAGTGATTGTCTCGACTATTCATCTGTGCAACTGGAGAGAAGAATTCTCTGTCTGATGCATTGTATATCGTATATTTCAGATGTGAATTTCCAAACCTGTATAACCTTACTCTTTAATACCCAGTTGAGAAACTTTTTGTGATTATACTTGCAGATTATAAATTGAAGTGTATTGGATTAACCAAAATACTCTTTAATAAACTTCAACTCACAGAACACAACAATACTAAACTTCAAACTTCAACTAAAAGCCCTAAGCATAAACAAATCACAAAATAGGTATATGCGCTTGTCTCAGCGGTCAGTTGAGTTACAAAGCGCAAATTTTTACAGCTGCCAGAGATCGACAGCTGCTGAGAAACATCGATCTGTCAGCGGTTTTGCTGAACGCTATCGCTTTCTCAACTTACTCAACTGTTGCCAACAGTTGAGTGCTTCTGAACCTTGGTACCGTATAGGGAAGTCAGAAGAATGAGGTTAACAGGCTCTGTGGATCAGGAGCAGAAACAGTTGAATACATATGGTAAGCAAGTGACTAGAGCTGGCAGGCCTAAGAATAACTCATATGGAAAAACCGGTCCTGGACACTTAAGTGGTAACGGCCAATTATCCTTAGACGGTTGTCGGTTTTATCAACGTCATTGGCGACCTACTTGGGTTTTCATGAATGAGTAGGATGAAGAATGGAATAAATACATGTTCCCGGAAGGCTATCGTAGCCACACAGATCCCAGTTCTAATAATAATAACCCTAAATTATCCTTCTTCTTATATCTAAGTCATTGTTCATCAAACTTCACAGTATTTTGTGGCGCAGATGATTTTTTCTGATGTGAACGCAATATATTCAGCCATTCCGCATAAAAAGATGACATTTGTTGAAAGAAAAGTATGTCGATATGAATATTTCAGCTTTTGATTCCAATTTAATCACACTCATACGAAGAGACAAAGCATTTTGATGAGGTTCTTATCTCTGTGTCCTTGTATCATTCTTTGAAATGAATGGTGCCACGCGAAGGAAACTCGTACTGTGTTCTTTAGAAGCTGTTTGGAAACTTTCTCTCATACAAACAGATAAATAGTTCAATTGGTGTCATTTTACGAAGGAGTAAGTTTCAGAGAAGTTTCTCTTACTTTACGTTATTGTTGTCGCATGTGCTCACTCTTTGAGGAATTCCAACAAACCTTAAACTGGTCAAAAGCTGGGAATCTATGATTTTACAGCTAACTGCTTCGAGAGAACAGCATTACAAGTAATGTTTACTTCAATAATTAGTAACAAGTCTAGTATGCAACGAGCGTATAATGATAGCTGTTATTCGCGAGGTGAAGTTCAAATAACCGAGTGAATAACATCCATAATACGCGAGCAGCATACTATACTTTATGCACGACTACTGAATATATTTCTTGAAGATTTTAACATTTGGCAACCTCGACAAGACCCTTCTATGACAAGCGTGGAAAAAGTTAAGTTGATTCATGTGAAATTTTTTAAGAACTGGTCATTGTATATTTTGTAATAAAAAAAGCTTTAATTGATATAATGATAGTAGATTTGGCTCTCGATTGACGAGGTACGTCCAGATCTGTTAGTTGGAGTACTTTAGAATACTGAAGAAATACCAATTTAAAGAATATTATATCAAAGCTAAATCTATGAAGCATCTGACAGCAGTGAAAAATATCTCATTTATCACTTGGGATTAATGGATATTATTTTGGCCGAGCACACAGACGTAAAATTGCTATATTATATAGTAGTCGTGGAAAAACGTTACTTTTGATATCACAACTGAACATATAATATGAGCATTCACAATATTCAGAATAAACGAACAGTCAAATATACCTACTACAAAATGTTTCATCCCAACATGGAGAAAATTTACAATTCCAATATCAATTACTTGCAGATATCGCCAGATATTTCAGTGCTAACATTATATTAATTTCTTATCGTGTCTCGATTACATAAAAAATGTTTCTCTCGAACATACTCCCATTGATAAGATAGCAAAAAGCATTTGAATGAGATAGGTTTACGAGTATCTGTCAAATCGTAACCTTGAATGGCAACCAATATTTTTTCTTCTCTCGAATGTCGATAAGTACCTATTGGAAATGGATCTCTTGTTAACTGAACATTTGATATGAACTCATAAATTCATTATCTCAAAGCTTAACGATACACAGATAATATACTATGTGACACTTTTAGTAAATTCATTCCACTTCTGTATTCCTCCCAAAAATACTTTTTGCGTGCTCCTAGGCTTACAGCGTATTATCCTTTTTTTTATACGCATCTCTCGGGAAAAAGACTGAGCTTATAACGCCCTTTCAAGCGCCCCGAGATGAATTTAGAAGAAATCGGTTTGTGCGTGTCTTAAACTGCTGTAAGTTGTAACCAAGGGGAATACATCTTGAGGTAGGGTATTCCATAGCTTTGCAGTTCGGTAAAGAAAAGCCTTCTGATACACCGATGTCCTAGCTGTAGAAAGATGCACGGCAAACTGGTGACTATTATCGGCTAGCCTTGTTTGTCGATCAATTGAGCCCCTGGTGGAATCATGGGGGCAATGGCAGCAGAACACCTTCCGTGGTAATATCTGTAAAAAAGGCATAAGTCTCAAACCTTCCTACGGTGATCGAGACTATGAAGGTTGGCAGTTAACGTTGGATCGTCTATTAGGCGCACTGCTCTTTTTTGAATGGAATCAAGTAGGAGTAACGAGTGCTTAGGAGCTGAACACCAAGCATGAGAGCAATATTCCATAGTTGGATGCACTTGAGCCTTGTAAAGTAATAAAAGCTACTTTGGAGTGAATAATTTCCTCGCACGAAATAGATAGCTAAGCTTCTGTGCAGCTGACTTGGCAACTGAGCAGACGTGCTCATGCCAGGTTGCATTTGGACTGATATTGACCCCTAGAAGCTTAAGTCCATTGGCTGGTTTTATTGTTTTATTGTCCATTATTAGTTGGGGTGCCACTGTCGATGTTTTTCTTGTGAGCAGAGTAGCCTGGGTCTTAGAGGCATTGAATTCAACCAGATTGTCAGAACCTCATTGTAGAATAACTTCTAGATCTTTGTTGATTGTCACACTTTTGCCCTGAAGTTTGTTTTTTTTTCGAATTTTGGATTGGGAATGGTTTCAAACGATTCGGATGACTTACTAATGAAAAATCCGAGGTCTAAAGTTATGCTGTCTGAACAAGATAACTCTCGGACGGACAGAGTTAGTGCTTTGCACTTTCATGGTTCATATTAAAAGTTTCTCATTTCATTTAGAACGAAAAAATCGGTTTTTTCCGAAATTTCAAAATATTATGTTTGAATATTGTTCTTATGGAAATTTGTAATCAAGTTAATTTGAAAATCACTAACATCAGGTAATCTCTAGATCGAATCAATATCGGCTAGCTTCGAAGTCAGAAATCCATATTCTGTGATGATTGAAATTCATGAATTAATGTTGGAATCTGTGTTATAACGAGAAGAGAGCTGACCCATCTGACCCTTGTTTATTTGAACAAAGGAATTTCCATTTCTGTATATAGATACAAGTGGTTGAAACCACAATTGCTTTTCATGATAAGTAGCTACTTCAGTTCCTATAATGTTCTAGAGGAAGTATGAATACCTGTGCTCTTTTTTGCGCCACTATTTTCAAATGTAATATAGTATTAGGTCAATTTGAAAACAAACAGTGCTCTTTCTGTGGTTGTAGGAGGATATAGAACAATCTTAATTGAAACAAACTGATTTCAACAACTAGTTCTCTTTTTCGAGAGCTTAAGAATAGTAGGTTGTAAAATCATTCTTCATAAGGAGGGTCCTCACTTGAAGCTAGAAGTTTTTACGCACTCGCTCATATTTGAAAACAATAATTCTCATTCAAATATCAAGATTACTATTAATCTCATTATATTAATTTATGAAGTCGACATGATAGCTTTAAACCTCGCAACTTTCAAGGTATGAAAAGAACGTTGAATATAGCAACCTATTCATCAAATTTTGGGCTAATTTGTGCTGATATTTCTGGTAAAATTGATGATATACTTTTGAATGTTTTCCCCTTCTTCCCCCAATATGACAAGATGCAAAATGCCTCAAATGAAAAGTGACCCACGGTACTTTTTACTCTGAAAATCCAAATTTCCCTCTTAATATATCGTGGTCCAATTTCATATTTTGGGTGCTAAATAGTATCTCGTGAAATCAGAATAATTAAGAGCTTTTCTAATCAGAAATCTCAATTTTTTCCAACCGAGTCCACACTCTCAAAATTCGAAAATTGCAGACGTTAGAGCAAACGCTGTTTTTCGATGAACAAGGGCATAATAATTCTCGAAATACTTTTCTCTTTATTCCTTATTTCGCAAATTATAATTTTTAATGAAAATCCGATAAATATCAAATTACAATGTGTACGAAAAGAAGATTTTCATTCAAAATTTTATTCTCATAAATAGAAACGAATCCGATTGTTGAAAAAATTGTCACTCTACTATGTTGATTGGATTATACCCGGTACATATGTACCGGGTTTCCTAAATTCGTTGTCTAGTGAGGGGATCTCAGAAACCCGATGAGCTAGAACAAAATGTATTAAAGAAACATTGATTACTTCAATGAATTCTACTGAAAAAAGTGCCTGTATAATGTTTTAGTTTCATGGTTATAACTTCACTAATAAGAAGTTATGAGAACTTTTCCTTTGATGCCATTTTCCAATTCTCCCTAATAACTCGAAAACGATTTGACTTAAATGGTTGCGGTTTTCACAAAATGAATTCTCTCAAATGTCGAGCCCTAAAATGAGCCACTCATTTCTTTCTAGCTCTTCGGGTTTCTGTGATCCCCTAACTAGACAAAGTATTTAGGACACCCGGTACATTATATGTATATTCTTTTGAGATACGACCATACAACATTCCACGTATATCAAACGATAATATATCATGTGTTTTGCACAGTCTAGCAAAGTCAATTGTAAATGGGGAACCGATCATTTCTGGTTTGCGTGAACTTATCCACACTTTTCCAGCCACGGTTTTTGACGTGTATACAGGAGGACTCAGATCATTTCTGAGTATGATAGAAGAGTCCTCCTGTATAACCGTAGTGCTTGTTTGTTTGAATTTATTTAAAAAATAATCTGATACATTCGCATCGAAGGCTCCTTTTTATTGTATCAATTCTTTTCTTCATTCATTCGATTCATAATCTTGAAATTGCAAACAATAGAAATAAAAAATGGAAGCAAGCCCTGAGCAGGAGCTTCTGAGCGCTCGTTCTCTAGTGGAGCAATAGGACTATCATCTCAAAATTCTGTATATGACTTGAAATTGATACTTTATAATAAACAATTAAAAAAATTCAATTCTATTGTCACACTTGAAAATTAAAATAATTAAATTTTATGGTTCTGATGATGCGATCCTCTTGAAATTTGGCATGAACATTCAGTTATCAATCTTTATACCAGGAATAAATTTCACTCAATTCAGATATCTTGTTATGAAAATATATTGTTTTTTTTTCAATATTCAAATTGAATTTTCTAGTTCGGATGATGCGATGATCTTCAAATTTTGCACAAACATTCATATATAAATCTCAATTCCAAAAATAAATTTCATTTGATTCGGATATCTTGTTATGGAAATATAAAGAGTCTTTCCTTTAATATTCCAATTGGAATTTCTATGGTTCTGATGATGCTATCCTCTTGAAATTTTGCATGAACAATCAGTGTGTCAGTCTTCACTCACAGAATGAATTTCAGTTAAATCGGAAGGTTCGTTATGGAAATAAAAAAATTCTTCTTTTCAATATTCCAATTGAATTTTCTATGGTTCTGTTAATACTATGGCCACAAAATTTTGCGAGAGGCTCACTATGAGCATCTGGCAAGTTGCTGCAAAATTTCATTCCGTTTGCCCTCGTTTTGTGTGAAATATTGAGGAACAAAAATTTTGAATGGCCACTTTTTATTGGAACACCCTGTACGATTTTTCTGGTTAACGAACTCAACCGAGCTATTTGGGAGCTGAACACACCCTGAAAATTTCAAGTCTCTAGGACAATCCGTTCGAGAGTTATTGTGCTCACGGCCGGACGGCCGGCCCTACAGAATTTGATTTGACTTATATTTTCCATCAGGGAGTCGAACCCTATCGTTTGAGACCATTTTCGGCTCAAAAATCGAAAATTACAGACATTTGTGCAAAACGATATAGCACTCGTCTAAGTAGAACGAGCGCTCAAAAAGACAAGAAGATAATAAAATATATGAATATCACCTCTAATTGCAAATTACAGTCACATTCAAACTTCTCCTTGAAAGATATCGATTGAAATGTAATATGGGAGAATTATGCATTTCTAGAAAACTTTTTTTAGGTTTTCACTCCAAGTCTTTGAAACATAAACAATTAAAAATTATATTATTTATATTTCAATCGATATCTTTCAAGGAGAAATTCTCCTTGAAATATCTTCGATATGAGAAAAAGCCTGCTCAAAACCAGAAGGGATTATCAAACCAGTTCTAGCTCTTCATGTGATGATCTTTCAAAACCTCGGATATTCAAGGTACTGTCTTCAGATCGATAATACCAGGTTATCATCTGTCATAGATTCAAAAAGTGGTATTTTGCCCTGAATTAATTGTATAACAAGTTGCCGAGAGCAAGTCAGTATTTCCTCAAATCGCACCCCCGGTGCGACACTGTCACTTATGCAAAAAATGCAAAATTGACTTAAATAGGTATTAGTTGTCCTAAAGCACCCCTTTACTTGGTGCAATAACGTTACTTCTGTAGTACGCATAGTTTCCTAAGAGGGCTACAGTGTCTTTGTGGTTTTGGAGCGAAACACGGTTACGCTGGGAGCTACACTGTTACTAAGGTAATTGTGTCATAATATTTTCTCGATTCTGGAGCAATAGTGACCCAAGATGCAGTAGTTGTGACATCATTTCTCCAATATTTAAATATTTTTGAACTACATCAATGAAAAACTGTTAAAAAGTTTATGTTCATTTCGAAGAGTTTTTGATTATTTTATTAACAACTGTGCATTATTTGATTTGAAATGAAAATCAGTAAACATTTTGTACTCGTTTTTTCATAACTCAGTGTGACACAACTACAGTTATAATTTTTCGATAGTGCCAAAACGTTACTTTTGACAGGGTTGAAATGTTTAAATAATCGTATAGTAAATTTTTTACGGTATTTAGTGATCATTATTCAACCAAAAGTGGAGTTAAAAGTTGACATTGTAGTAAAAGCTATTTGTCTCATCTCTATCTTCTATAGTTATCGTTTTGTGACGTGTCAAAGTTTAAAAAGCTTCTCCTGAGAAACTACATTTCTGCATAAGTGACAGTGTCGCACCGGGGGTGCGAAATTTTCATCATATAACGCTGCATATTCTGCATTATTTCTAATTTCAGATTCTCCATCACATGTGTTTCCTACGAGATACAAAAAATCTCTAGCAGCTTTCAGGAAGATTACCCCCAACCCAAAAGGAAAAACGGTTTAGTGCCTTTTTATCGAATACGAAGAAACCCCTTCCTTTGAATAGGTACTTCAGATTAAGCTGGTGTCTCTTCCCTATTATTCGAAAGGATTCACATTTTCACGTTATCACTGACAAAAAGAGAATCTTGGGATTTCTTTCCTCGCTTCGCACAATTCTTCTGAACATTTTTCATGATGAGCGGAATTACTGAATAATATGATTAATGTTGAGAAGCTTCACCTGAAAAAACATTGTTCTCATAACTATTTCAGTTGAAGCTGTTTTCTTTTTATGTACTGCGAAAACCGGTTTTCTCATTCGAAGTTTCCGTGGTTTATTCCTGAGGAAATACCATGATATCCCTAATGCGAGTAGGTGTGTATGGTTCATTTCATTCTCTATTATCCTTCTATGCATCAGATAGTGAGGATGGAAAAATGATGCACAAATACGATATTTCGGTGACATGACAGTTCGATTACTTCAAAACTTGGGACGTTCAGGTCGTTGATATTAACCAAATCAATTCTATTGTGGAAAAATCATACAATTCAGGAATTTTTCACCGCTTGTTCATATTGGAAAAACCAGAATTGGAAATTTAAAAGGAAATTTCAATACTCGTGAATTGAAACGTTGCATCATGACGACGCAGTAATAATTATTGGGGATAATGATTCACACCAGAGTGGCGAGCTCGCATCATTGTTATCTGTGACTCAGAATTCAACCAATGATATGAATGTTATATTAACGCAGAAGTCACATTCAACAGCCAATTCTAATCGTTTGAATTCGCTAGCTTATTTCTATGATCTCAATAATTTTTTTCTCGGAATCCAGACAATGAAACAAAAATTTGATAAAAGCTCTGAGCAGGAGCTTAAGAGCGCTCGTTCTTTGGTGGAGCTATTACCTCAAAAATTTTAAATGGGATTTGGGATTGATACCAAATATATCAATGCAGAATCCCAGCACAATCGAAATTATATTCGGGAAATTATTCAAAAAATTAAACATGTAACAAATGAATAATTAAAAATACTAAACTCTGATGATGCGATCGTCTCAAAATTTTGCATGAACATTCAGTATATCAGTTTTGATCCACAAAATAAATTTCAGTTAAATCGGTTATTCTGTTATGGAAATATAGAGATTATTCTTTTCGATATTCCAATTGTATTTTCTATGGTTCTGTTAACACAAAAAGGCCACAAAATTTTGCATGAAGATTCATAGTATATCAATCTATATTAACAGAAAAAATTTCACCCGAATCAGATATCCTAGCTGTTATGGAATTATAAAGATTTTTTTCAATATTTCAATTGAATTTTCCTTCGTTCTGTTGAAACCATGGCCACGAAATTTTGGATGAAAAATAAGAATATCGATCTCCATCCACAAAAAAATTTCCCTCGAATCTGATATATTTTTATGGAAATAATATGAAGTTTCTTTTTTTCAATATTCAAATTGAATTTTCTATGATTCTGTTCACACTATGGCCACAAAATTTTGCATTTGGCCGTAACATTTCATTTCGATTAGTCTCGTATTTTCTGAGATATTGAGGAACAAAAATTTTGAATTTCCATTTTTTATGGAACACCCTGTACGATTTAGCTGGTTAACGATTTCAACCGAGGCAACTCTTACTGAAAATTTCAAGTCTCTAGGACAATCCCTTCGAATATTTTTCTGCAAACGACCGGACGGCCCCACGGACAAAATTGGATTTGACCACGAATTCGTCATCAGCGAGTCTTACCCTATCCTTCGAGACCATTTTCGGCTCAAAACTCGAAAATAACAGACATTTTTGCGAAAGGATATAGCACTCGTTTCAGAAAACGAGCGCTCAAAATTCTCAAAAGACTGACTGACTGAGAACCTCTGTTTTGGATTGGGATAATGCATGGCACTTTTTCCCCTCGTCCTGTATGTTTTTTTTTTTCTATGTTTTTAAATGTGGCGTTCTTCTTTGTGACGCTTCAAGAACCGGTTTCAAATCTGGCTACCAGTTGAGATAAGAGACATTCGCGGTCTCTTTATTGTTGTTGGGTCATCTGGATGATATTGCATTACTTCTGCGATAGTTGGATTGGTATGGTTTTCGGCTTTTTCTATTATTTTTCTGTTTCGAAATCGGATTTGATTGATTATCTTGCTAATCTGAAGATCATTCCTGATATTTCTATTCCTGATAAACCAAGGGGAGTCTGTTATTTGACGTAGGATTTTGCTTTGAATTACTTCCAAATATTTAGGTGGGTCGCTGCAGCTTGTCCCCAGACTGATGAGCAATACAACATCACTGGCAGTATGGCGCTTTTATAAAGTCGAAGCTTGTTGTCAAGGCTCAGGTAACTATTTCTCGCCATGAGGGAATACATTTGATATCTTCTTATGTTCACTTTATGTTTGATATTCTCAATGTGGTATTTCCATGTAATTTTTTTATCAAATATTATTCCAGATATTTTATCTGATTTTTCCAGGGAATATTTTCGCCGTTGACTTTCAATTCATCGGTTGGCAGTGTTCTTTTTCGACTAAAGACAATAGCTTGGGTCTTCTGAGGATTAACTTTGATCTTCCATCTTGACATCCATTCTATCACTGTGTCCGTTGCTCTTTGTAGATAGCGCAAACCAAGGTTGAGGTTCCTAGAGTGCGCTAGAATTCCCGTGTCATCTGCAAACATAAACATCTTGGTGTCATTGGCGAGATTAGTTGGAACGTCAGCTGTGTATATGTTGTAAAGTTTCGGGGACAAAACTCCACCTTGTGGTACTCCGGCTGTGATGGACTTCTTGAGAGAAAGACAAGATCCTATCTTCACTTGGAATGTTCTTCCTGATAGGTAGCTTCCTACTAGCTGTATGATGGGAAGGGTTATGCCTGCTTGGTTCATCTTGAATACTAGCCCTCCATGCCACATCTTGTCGAAGGCTTTGGATACATCAAAAAATGCAGCAGTGTTGACATGTTTTCTATTTATATTATTAATAAGGTGTTCTGTTAATCTCAACGCCTGTAGCTCAGTCGAATGATCAGCCTTGAAACCATATTGCTCGTTTGGAATTATTTCTTTTCATCAAGTTCATCTTGAAGTCGCCAGAGGATGATCTTCTCCACTAATTTGCCTAAATTGCAGAGTAGGCTAATTGGTCGATGATTCTGGGGAAGCAATAGGTTCTCTCCTTTCTTCGGAATCATAATCACAATAGCATTTTTCCAAGCCTCTGGGAAGTATGACGTTCTCAGTATGCCATTGATTAAATTTGTCAGTCTCTCAATGTAGTAGTCCGGTAGTTGACTTATGTGTCTGTTGCTGATCCCATCCTCACCAGGAGCCGACTTTTCTTAAGCATTTTGATGACTTCTCTCAGCTCATCCAAGGTGGTCTGTCGAATGGTCTCTTCGGTTTCTTGTAGTAGAACAGTCCTGGCTCTGTGCTCGATCATCTCTTCGAATTCAATATCGTCCTCAGGCATGACATTAGGGGAAAATTGTTGCTCTAGATTCTCAGCAAAGCAGTCTGCCTTCCCTTGATCAGTGTACACCAGTCCATCTAGTCCATTAATTGGAGGGGAACGATTACCTTTTCTCTTTAAATGTTTGTTGAGACGCCATAGCGGTTTGTAGTGTGCTTCATGTTCACTGCACTCTTCGTTGATCGATTCTAAGAATGTTTCCCACTTCTCATTGCGATAATTCTTCATTGCCTCTTTCACTCTATTCCCAAGTCGGTTTGCCTCACGCTTATCATCTGGGTGGAGGGTTCTTTGTGCATTCTTCTCGCGCTATTCTTTCTTCTGATCAATGATCGAATTTCTTCTGGTAGTTTGTATCTATTGTTAGCCGGTCTTGGAACTATGGTTGTAGCTCTTGTAGAATTCACTTAAAATTCTCGTTGCTTTCATTCTATTCATTCATGTATATTTCAATATTTTGAAATTGTTCCCACCTGGACGGTCAGCTGTGAATTCATGAACGATTAACAAACACTGATGGTTCCTAAGAAGAAAATATTGAAGATTAAATTATCTTCTTCCCAATATCAAAAATTTCTAACATTAATTTATTGAAATTTTCATGAAAGAACCGATATAAATATATGAATATGGTTTGACAAAAATCCACTCGAATTAAAATAAAATAACAGCTCTCTATACAATGAAAAGATGCCCTTATGTTTCTCAAAATTCAATGAATAGCGGAATATTCATGAATACGTTCGCTATGGTGGTCGTACTGAGACACAGGACTTTCGAGGGCTTTGATATTCCTTCCTAGAAATGGCATGATCGACATTTTCAGAGCAGTGGTTTAGGAAAAAAAAATAACGGTTTGCAAGTTGCATTGTATTGAGTGAATGTGAGAAACTCTATTCATATGAACTGTTTGATTAAGTGCTTATGCTTCCATACAATAAAACAAACACAATGCGAACATACTGTGTGGAACAGCCAAGTGGAATAAATTCGAAAACAAATGAACGAGAGCGTTTTGGGAAAACCCAACCCCTGCATATTATTAGGTTTTTGGATTCTTCAGAAAATTCTAGACATAATCCTAGCACAATGTCCTTTACCTATCTTCAACTGTTTCGGAAATATTAAGTGTTTGTGATGTATTACAAAAATCAAAATAGGAAAAAAACATTTTATTTCAGAAATAATGAAATATATATAAAATTAAATTCACCATAGAACACGCTATAGCAAATTCACTGAATTTCTTAGATCTGAGCATAACACTAAGAGATGATAATGTTTTTCTTTTCGAAATCTACAGGAAGCCAACACAAACAACACCATCATTCCCTTTAGCTCATACCACGCACCCACAATGAAGAGAGCCGCATTTAGATTTTTATTTCATAGACTTTTTAAACCCCTTTAACACCAGAAAATTATAGGAAAGAACTAGATATAATATACCAAGTAGGCAGGGAAAATGAATATTCTGAATCATATATCGACGAAATTCTAAAATCAATGAAAAGAAAAATAATTCTAGATAAGATCTACCCCCACACACACATCAGGAAATATTTTATATCAAACCATATTACAAAGATCTACATGAAAAACAAAAACATACTTTAGAGAAATACAATTATACACTAACAAATAAACGACACAGAACAATAGCGGATATACTGATCAATAATAAAATGAAATCTAAACTTGAACAATCCAGCGGAGTCTATGAAATACATGCACAAACTGCCCTTCATTTTACATAGGAATGACAACTCGTAATGTAGAAAAAAGATTCAAAGAACACAAAAGAAATCAACCCCATTCCGCTTTAGGCACACATTTAAACGATACCGGACATCATATCACATTAGATAATCTGAAAATGCTTCATAAAGAAAATAATTACCATAAAATTATATTACTCGAACAACTAGAAATTTTAAAAAATAGAGACAACCAATTTTTACTTAATGATAATATAGAATTCGACAGAAGAAGCATTTTCAAACTCATAAAATTCCTAAAAAAACAACAATAAATATAAAATTCAAAAATTCGCGCCACCAATAGACCACAATATTAAACATATTAGATATCACATTTCGCACATATCCTTAGTGTCCATATTCAGTTGACATTCCCACAAGAAAGATATATTAGTAGTAAAGGTTCCCACAAGAAAGATATATTAGTAGTAAGGGTTGACTAGATTTTTAAAAAATTTTAACAATTCTGACAGAGGAGGACCACTTTAATGTTTTTAAACAATTTGTGTTCATTTTAATTCAAGACAGTAAGTTGCATACTCTCGCCTAAATAAATACATGTTATACATTTGTATACTTTCAGCTGGCCTGATGATGGAATAATTCCGAAATCGATAGATTAAGATTTTAATAAACAACACACACAACAATAGTGTGTTTTATTTTATTTTTTATTTCTTAATCGCATCTAAAAATACAAATCGACGTGTCCCAGCGTTTTGCCCAACTCGCTCTCATTTATTCTTATATTAACCATAAATATTTGAGAAACATCGAAATTCGGATTTCAAAGTGCACTTAACACCGCAACTCTTTCAAAATGTTCGTGAATGTTCCATTCGTTAATTATATAATTGTATGGAATTGAACGGAGCTCTCTATTTGAACATTCTTGAAATATTGAAAAGAAGAAACTTCATATTTCCATAACAAGCTATCCGATTCAAGTGAAATCTATTTTGTGAATGAAGATTGATGTATTGAATTTTCATGCGGAATTTTAAGAGGATCGCATCATCTGAATTCTGAACCATAGAATTTAATTGTTTAATTTCTCGAGTTCTAACATTTCAGTTTTTGAATAATTTCCAGAAGATTATTCCGATCGTGCTGAAATTTTGGATTTATATATTTAGTATCAATCTCAAATCCTATAAAAATTTTTGAGGTAATTGCCTCATTGCTCCACCAATGAACGAACGCTCAAGAGCACCTGCTCGGGGTTTCCGTATATTATTTTTCAATAATTCACCGAATTCGGTGAATTAGCAATCCCTTATCCTTATAGGAACTCATCAGCCATTATTGAACTGGCGAATAATTGCCGGAAGAAATGCGTGACATGAAAGTGAGTTTCGTTTTTCTTTCCCTTCAGAAACATCCCAGCCAGTTACAATAACATGACAAAAAATGCATTTGAGGTATGTGTTGAACATCGGATCGAATACATATTGAGGGCCTCCTAGCACGGAATATTTCGATTTGGTAATCTTTTTAGTTCGGCTTATTCAATAGGAAATTGAATTCGAAGGGAGCATCAGGAAAGAACGTAACAATTTTTTTTCCATTAGCTAATTGGGTTCGACAAGACGTCTCTCTTTGATGTTCGATTTATTCCTTTGTCTGAGTATTCTCGTCAAACTTTACAACGAATACTAGTGGGTTTGTCAGGGAATACATAGATGCAATTATTGTACATTATATATTCAATTTTAATCGACTCTGTACTGCCCACGATGCTTTCCCTCCCCAAAATCGAACGGTACACTCCCTCTTGTCGAATACGTGTTGAGTTTATTTGAAGTACTAGGGCGTTCAATATATTAGGAGCCCAACAATGAAAACAAAATGACAAAATTACTATTTATTCTTCCACCTAGTCATTTTTTAGCTGGATAAACTAAGACCAACGTTTTTCCAACATTGCGATGCCTTTTGATCAGTTAGATTTGGCAAGGACCCCAAAATATGATTCAGTAACCCATTTGACCTCTTCATTCGTTTCAAATTTCTTTTCCTGGAGCCATCCCTTCAAGTTTGGAAACTTGGCCATTTTTCTGTGATTTTTTCTTTCAATCGGTTTAATAATGTACAGTAAGTAATAGTCGCTATTGATTGTTCTTCCTTGGTGCGATTTCATCCGGCCTTACCCATTATTTTGCGAATCCTTTGATTCTGGTATATGACGGTATGTAGTGGTGGATCCATATTTCATCAATTGTTACTATTTGGCGCGAAAAAACAGTCCGATCAAGGTTAAAATGGTCCAAACAATGCAGAAAACTGCGAAGACGTTCATGTTTTTGATCGATTGTTAACAAACGCGGCAAAAATCTTGCACTTTTCATACCCAAATCATTATGCAACATTGAAACCACGGACCCAGTTGATATGCTGACGGCCTCAGATATCTCACGCATTTTTTTAGGATCGTCCAATAAAATATCTTGGATTTTTTCCGTTAATTTCCTCGGTAGTCACCTCTTTTGGATGATCTGGTCTGTCTTCATCAAAAATCCTCATCTGACCACGTCTCAATTCAGCTGTTCACCGTTTAGCTGTTGCAATCGAATCTAACTTGGATTTGATTCCAATATTCGTTTTCCTTTCAAATGAAGAAACTTAATCACTGTATGAGTATTCAACTTAACTTCCCCATTTTTCAATAAACACTAAAGTAATTCACTTCAGACACTCCAAACAAAAAAATTATTTATAGATTTGGCTCAAACTTTGACTGTGAGTGTTCGAAGGAATGTTAAAAATGAATTCGGTGTTCCGTTTGTGGCTCCACATATAGCAAAGCTTACTATACATCGAACGTCCGGGTAATGTAATGAAATTATGTTGTTTTTGCACCCACCCAAAATAAACCTGATATCCTGTAATAGGAAACACAATGCAATGTTCAGGAAGGAATAAGTAAAACCCATAACGAGGGTGGTTCAAATATAAACCAACATTTTGCTATAAAAAATTTCATTATTGAGTTACAGAGCTAACATTTTTTACAGTTTTTCTATATAGTCTCCATCACACTCTACACACCTTTGCCATTCGGATATGTTTTGCGTGAAAATCTCTCGGTTTGTCACGTAAACATTCGCACACGAAAGATTCTGACCGCGTTCCATTCAAATCGCAGTCCGCCAAGTGGCACATTCAATTGACCAAATAAATAATAATGATAAATCTCTCTTCCGTCGATCTCGAAATATACTGATGGACAAAATTACCGCACCACCTAAAATTTCGTTAAATTTTAACAATTGATATCTTCCCAATCTTCAGTGGGATTTCGACGTTTTTTTTTCAATAGTAGCTCTGTTATGGTCGAATTCCCTCCATTAAACAGAAGTCCAAAAAATAAAATCTTCATGTTGTACAGGGCGTTTAAATAATGTCATGTTTTATAGTCAAATTTTAACGTCTTCTGTGGGCAATGCCAGGTTGCTGAGGCATATAAAAACAATAAAGCGTTGTAGCCTAGTATCTCTTGAGTATTTTGTTTTTTTAAAAACCAATTTATCTTGAAGTCGTCCAGAGATATTCAACATTTTATCAACTCTTGTATTTTATGCAATAGGCTTGAATATCTTCGCAACCATTTGTCTGATTTGAATGTTTTTTTTAGTTGTAGCTCTTTTATTGGCGAATATCATACTACAATGAGATGTTCAAAAAAAGAAATGCATCATGCTGTACAGGGCGTTTAAATTTTCGGGTTTTTTTCATTACAGTTTAACGCCAGATATATGAGGCTATACAGTGATGTAGCCTGATGTTTCCTGAGTATTTTGCTTTTTTTAAAAGCAATTTAACTTGTACTATTCCAGAGATATTCACATTTTTATAACAGCTTGCATTTTTTTGTTTTTCTTAATTTGTTTTCGTTTATTGTTGTGTTGAAAGTTAATTCTAATTTATTTTTCTTTGGTCGTTGTCTCCGTAGACTTATGCAAACGGGCTCTCACGTTAAAAGACCAGATCAAAGTAAAAAAACCGCCTTCGAGTTGTCCGAAGGCAAGAAGAAGACTCAATGAATATGGATTGAATGCAAGACACCCGCAAAAGGCTTTTTTCACTTCACTGAAGACTTTAGAGTAAGCTTAAAATCATCCCATGGATGGGTATTTATCTGGAGAAGACAAAGCATTTCCTTGATTACTCGTATGGATCTTGTAGCAATCCGGGAAGGGGCAATAAATTCTGCGAGATACATAGGCGACAATTTTTTGCTGATAGACGATAATTCCATATCGTGAAAACCTTAAAGAGGTTGGGATTCAACATTTACAGTGGCCGGCTTTTAGACCTGACCGTTAACGTAATCGAAAACGTTTGGGATCAGCTTAAACTACGTATTCAACGTCGAATGAAAAGAATATTAAAATAAAGAAAACTTTAGAAATTAACACAATTATTAATTTCAAATGAATTTTATTAATTAGAAAAAATTATGACCACTGTAAACCCCAGTATCACTTGACTGAAAATATTCATTGTCAATATATTGTATGATATGCAAGATGTTATAAAAATGTGAATATCTCTGGAAGGGTACAAGTTAAATTGCTTTTTAAAAAAGCAAAATTCTCAGGAAACATCAGGCTACATCACTGTATAGTTAGTATAGTATAGTAGAGAAGCCTCAGGTATCTGGTTTTGCCCACAGAAGGCGTTAAACTGTAATGAAAAAAACCCGAAAATTTAAACGCCCTGTACAGCATGATGCATTTCTTTTTTTGAACATCTTATTGTAGTATGATATTCGCCAATAAAAGAGCTACAACTAAAAAAAACATTCAAATCGGACAAACGATGCGAAGATATTCATGGACAATGCATAAAATACAAGAGTTGATAAAATGTTGAATATCTCTGGACGACTTCAAGATAAATTGGTTTTTAAAAAAACAAAATACTCAAGAGATACTAGGCTACAACGCTTTATTGTTTTTATAGCCTCAGCAATCTGGCATTGCCCACAGAAGACGTTAAAATTTGACTATAAAATATGACATTATTTAAACGCCCTGTTCAACATGAAGATTTTATTTTTTGGAATTCTGTTCAATGGAGGAAATTCGACAATAACAGAGCTCCAATTGAAAGAAAAAACGTTAGGATCCGACTAAAGATTGGGAAGATATCAATTGTTAAAATTTAACGAAATTTTAGGTGGTGCGCTAATTTTGTCCATCAGTATATAAGGTGTCTTTAATGTATAAAAAATTGAACAGTATTCGACTGATCAAGATATTTTAACGCGTTCGCTCCGCCCACGCGTTAAAAGTCGCTGTCTTTAATAACCTATTTCTGAAAAACATTATCTCTGAAATAGAAATAATCAAAAATTTTTTTAGTCAATCAAACTGAAAATGAAAAAATACAGAATTCTGAAGATTTTACAAGTTTGTCTGAAGAAGGTGTCTGATATAGACACCGAAACGGTACATTGTCCTCTTCATTTATTTCCTTCTTCAGTTTTACTGTTAGGCAACAATATTTTCAAGACCAATTTGCTCCTGACAAATAAGTGCAAAGATTCTCGCAGGAGCATTTCATCTTAATTGATTTTTTTTATTATTTCTGTTTCAGATAATGGGAGTGAAAACCTATAAAGTTTTTCAGAAATGGAGAATCCTCCCAGAATATATTTCAATCAATATTTAATAACCTAGCTTATTAAATAACTATTACGAGTTAGAATGGAGGATTTTCAATTCAAAATTTAAATAATTTACCTGCTTCAGACGATTTCAAATCAAAATCTAAAATAGGAATATTCTTCTTCTCCATTGCAATAATACCAATGGTATTTCACATTGAAGCCACTCAAAATTCTAGTGTATTTCTACATCTACACCAAATTAGTTGAGGAAAGACCTGAATTTGCACCCTGTGAACGGACTCAACCATTAATAATAGCTGTCAAGATCCTCCAGACGTGACACAACAAGTTGAATGGAAGTGAAAATGTCGTCTCCGAACCCTGAAAAATCAGGGGTAACAAGATAGGCGTTACAACTTGCTTGGATAAACGGAACCATTATTATACTTACCGAAATGGAAAACATTTTTTCCAACGCTTTTCCGTTGACAGAGTTTCATTTCAGCAGCCATATATTTTCTTTTTATCGGTGAATCCTACTACGTTTCATATTCCCAAAGGTTTCTTATTCGAATCGAATGGCTCAATGGATAGCAATAGTGTCCTCAGAAACCCACTGAAGATGTTTTTGACTACGTTAGCACCGGGCCAAACTTCCGGGAACAGCGAATTCACATTTTATGAAATCCCTAAATTTTGCTCAGTCCTCCCTATGCAAAACAGATGCGTCTTGGGATTTCAGCTAGGGTAGGTAGGCTGAAGATACACCGGAGAGACGAATTTTTCGTTACAAAAATGTTGAATTCAAGAAAAATACATAGGTACAGGGGTTCAGGATCTTCAGCATTTAGTAGACATAGTTATACAGCGCGGCGTGTCAAAAATGTAAAGAAACTGGTCAATCATTACTTTACGAAGAAATATTAGGGAAAGTCCTTGCAACTATCGATTTTTAATTCCAAAAGAAAGGGTATAGCCGGGTTTCAATGGTAAATCTGCCCCCGCGGCCTTTTCTATTCATATTGAGGGGATCGATTAGGCATTGAATGAAAATAATTCAGCCAACTCTTCAGCTTTTTATCTCTAGCCATTTTTGAGATTTCTGTTAAAAACACTTTTTTCTTTTTTATTTTTTTCTCTTGTGAAATACAAAATTTTCGAATGGTGATTTTTTCTGTTGATTCTTTGCTATTAAAGGAATAGACGTATAATTTTTTTATGAATTCCAGCTCAAAAATCTATTTTTGGAAAAAAAATAAAATTATAGTCATTTTGTTTTTCGGTGTTCTTCGAAAGTGTCCATCGCCATTTTTTTACATGAAATGTCTTCTTTGGTCCTTTATACGCTGGAATTTTTTCACATTTTTAAAATTGGTGGAACATTTTGAAAAAAAATTAAAACTGTTTGAATTTTAGGATTCAACAGATATCCATCAAATATTGGTGCCGTTATATTCATATTGGCTTCCTGAACAATATTAGTGAAAAAAACAATTGGCGATCTGTTTTAGTTCGGAAGATATGAGCCCCCAAAGTCCGAAAAATATTTCATCTGAAAGTCACTTTTCTCACTACAGAAACACTAAATTACCGTTTTATAAAGTATAAGCCTCTCTGAACATTTTAACATGAAGAATTGATTCATTTTGTTTCAGATATATTCAATAATTATTGCAAAAATATCGAAAAAATTCCAGGAAAAGCCCGCCGTTCCTTATGGTAAGTTTGGCATCATCGCGTCTTTCAGCGAGTGACATTAGGAAATGATCTGAAATAAAATGAATCAATTCTTCATGTTAAAATGTTCAGAGAGGCTTAAACTTAATAAAGCTCCAATTTAGTGTTTCTGTAGTGAGAAGACTGACTTTCAGGTGAAATATTTTCGGACTTTGGGGGCTCATATCTTCCGAACTGAGACAGATCGCCAATTGTTTTTTCACTGATATTGTTCAGGGATCCAATATGAATACAACGCCACCAATATTTGATGGATATCTGTTGAATCCTAAAATTGAAACAGTTTCAATTTTTTTTCAAAATGTTCCACCAATTAAAAAAAATGTGAAAAAATTCCAGCGTATAAAGGACCAAAGAAGACACTTCATGTTTATTTTTTTTCTAAAAATAGATTTTTGAGATGAAATTCATAAAAAATTATACGTATAAAATTTTGGATTTCACAAGAGAAAAATAAAACAAACGAAAAAAGTGTTTTTTACAGAAATCTCAAAATGGGCTAGAGATAAAAAGCTGATAAGTTGGCTGTATTATTTTCATTCAATGCCTAATCGATCCACTCAATATGAATCGCCGCGGGGGCAGATTACCATTGAACCCGGCTTTACCCTTTCTTCACTGAGATTCTTCAGGGATCCAATATGAATACAACGCCACCAATATTTGATGGATATCTGTTGAATCCTAAAATTGAAACAGTTTCAATTTTTTTTCAAAATGTTCCACCAATTTAAAAAAAATGTGAAAAAATTCCAGCGTATAAAGGACCAAAGAAGACACTTCATGTTTATTTTTTTTCTAAAAATAGATTTTTGAGCTGAAATTCATAAAAAATTATACGTATAAAATTTTGGATTTCACAAGAGAAAAAAAATAAAAACGAAAAAAGTGTTTTTTACAGAAATCTCAAAATTGGCTAGGGATAAAAAGCTGATAAGTTGGCTGTATTATTTTCATTCAATGCCTAATCGATCCACTCAATATGAATCGCCGCGGGGGCAGATTTACCATTGAAACCCGGCTTTACCCTTTATTCTATTCTCTTTTGAATTTGATATTTCTCTCCCCCTACGATCTTGAAATTTTGCATGAACATTCAGTACCTATATTAATCTTCATTCCCAAAATGTATTTTACTCCAATCGAATATCTTGCTATGGAAATATGAAGTTCCTATTTTTCAATATTGCAATTAAATTTTCTATGGTTCTGTTCACACTATGGCAACAAAATTTCGCACGACGATTGATATGAGTATCTTGCATGTTGTCGCAACAGTTCATTTCGATTGGTTCCGTTATGTCTAAGATATTGAGGAAAAAATATTTTTCATGGCCATATTTTATGGAACACCATGTACGATTTGGCTGGGTAACGAACTCAATCGAGACATGTGGAAACCGAACTCACCCTGAAAATGTCAAGTCTCTAGGACAATCCCTTCGAAAGTTCTCGTGCTAACGGACAGCCCCACGGACAGAATTGAATTTGACCGCAGATACGTCGTCAGGGAGTCGAACCCCATACTTTGAGGCCATTTTCGGTTCAAAATTCTGAAATTACAGACATTTGGACATAACGATATAGCAGTCGTTTAAGTGGAACGAGCGATTTTTATGGTCTGCTAATATTCATAAATTTTTGCATGAGCCTTGTGAAAATATTGTTCAACTTAATACCGAATTGTCACCAAATCTGAAGTATATAGTTTTGAAAATGCTCGAAAAATAATAAATCACATAATCATAACTTTTCGTACAACTTCGTTTTTCAGCAGACTCGTCCAAGATATTGAAATCTTAAACTTTCCCTGAAAATTTTAGGGTCTTTTTCTTTCCGTTCAGCATAAGCTTTTCACTAAAATCAAAACATTCTCGGGAAAACCGGAGGTTCATCAGAAATTTCAATAATATTTCTAATGATTACAAGTATCACCTCACCGTGCGCTTATGTCAATGCGAAAAATGATTATTCTCCTCCCTAGCAGATAATTGCTGCTTCTTTATCTCAGGTGTAATTTGGCTCTGAATGCTGCAGCCAGCACTGAAAGTTTAAATCTAGAAATTGTGTCGAAATTCCTAAACATCGTAATATCGAACAGATTTAATTTGATGCTCAGCTGAAAATCCCTCGTTTCGAATCTTTTCCCATAAAAGAGTTTGAAACAAGCAACTCTGAGCTCTTCTTGGAATTAAATCCATTAAATATTATGATGTTTTACGTAGTATTCAACAGTACAGAGTGAAACATCAGGTACATTTTGAGGAGAATGGTTACGAGTTGACAATCTGTATTTTCTGATCCACTACATTTTAGTTTGTAAACGGATTTAATCAAATTTCCTTCAAGACGAAGATGAAATTCTTTCTCTTTTTCTTCATCCAATAAAACAGTACAAGGAACTGTAGGTCCATACGAGTATAAATCTGGGGAGAAACTATCGAAATTTAATTGTAGTGCCCAATTTTTGGAAAAACTTCATACGAATTCCAAATAGTATATTATATTATAAGGATTAAAAGTGCATATTTTTTTTACGAGCAATATTTGCAGTTGCGAGGCGCAGCCGAGCGAATGCAAAATTGCGAGTTAAAATAGGCACTTTTAATCCGAATAATATAGTCCGTTCACGAAAGGTTGAGCACATAGTAGGCGTTTTTTTATTTATCTGAAATTGGCAGTATTTGCTGTCATAACGTAAAATAAAGTCAACGTTGCCGAATGTAACCGGCCTCGTTCGACGAGATTGCGAGTTATCAGACAACTCTATGCAATATTGACAACATTGCGTATCAATCTGACAAGAACATAACCTAAATTTTAATATACACAGTGGAATATGCCAAATTTCCATGGCCAACCGACGGCTCAACCTTTCGTGAACGGACTATATATACTATTTTTTCTCCAACCAAGTCAAAATTACAATAAAATTAGTTTGAGTGAAAAATCGTTCATAATTTGGTTATGAATTTGAACACAGAATCATGACAGTGATTGTCAAGTAGACTTCAAATGCATTTACTTTTAATCCAAGGATTAAAAGTAGCGTTTTCAATCCTAGGATTAAAAGTGTTGCTAAGTAACGAGTGAATTTTTGTACGGTAAGGAAATGTATGACTTTTGCACCTGAAAATAGTACAAAAATGTCAACATTTTTTGATGGTTGGAGAAAAACATATTATTGATAATATCACTATTTAATTCGTCGACCCCTAATTTGTTAAATGAATTCTTAAGTTGAAACTTTATGGTAAAAATTTTTATTGAATATACTGAATGAGTACGATATTCATAAAGTGAATAAATAAATTGTATCCGCAATAGAAATAAAAAAGGCATTTTTGACGATACCTACCTACTTATAACGTCATGGATATTAAAAATGAAATGTACTTTGTTTCTTCCTTCCATACGAATAAACCTATGTAATATTTATTGGCGAAAGGACTTACACTTAGTTTGATTGTTTCTCGCCTATAGGTCTTCTTCAATGAATAATCATAAATTAAAAATTGATACAAATCATATTGCACAAAGCTGCATGATATTTCGCCATACGCGAAAAAGACGGAATGTCAAGATGAAAGCATACATTCCTTTCAGTGAATTTAAAATAAATAATTCCAGAACACCACCTACTTGTATCCGCTCCAAACTGATGTTTTAATCTGTTGATGTCAGAGTTAAAATTGGCGTACCCTAACGTTAGACTTGTAAAACATTACAAATGTTACATGCTCTACATTCGCATGTACGAGTTGTATTTGCCATATGTATTTTCATATTCTATTTATCAGTTTTACCAACATTGAATGAGATCCTCATTTCAGTAACATGGATATTTCCAGTATCTCAAAATATTGTTTTTTCTACGTGCATTAACAGAAGCGTTAATCATTTACCTATCCAATAATTTTCTAGAAATTTCAAGTAAGTAATAGATTTTTCATTTAATTTAGGAAAGCTTATGTCAGTATAAAATATTAATTTGAAATCTTTCGACATCGGCAACTCCACGCCACTGGTAGTTGTTCTCTTTAGGCTACGTTCAGATGATGAGCGCTCAACGCGCGTTAGCAAAACGCGCGTTGAGCGCTCATCATCTGAACGTAGCCTTACGCGGTCGAAGTCTCTGCATTGTTGCCGAGTCAGTTGGAGTTAATGTAGCTGTCCTTGTTCTACTCAAGTTAAATAGTTTTGGATGTTGGCTTGAACTATTCCTGAATTTATGAATGACATGCCGCGTCTCCTCTTTCTCTTGTCTAAGATTTGAACACATAATAAATAAATATATAACAATAATTTTTTTCTCTTATAAACAGTTATTATTACATAGGTAATGTAGATACTTCGTAGAGCATTTCATCCCTTGGTAAAATTGATATAGTGTCGAGGTAAGAAAGCGGTCACTAGACGTTAAACTAAAACTAACTCTGTTTGCAGGAGCTATCATGATTTTTGGGTACTCCATGATGGGCAGGACACTATGTTCTTCAGCGCCTCCCTTTGACAACGACGGAGCTTGCTATATGCAGCAGGTAAGTCATAGAGTGGACATTTCCACTTCGTGAAAAATCTAGGTTTTTCCATGGGATTCTTCATTCAGCCAATGAATGAAAGCGGAAGCATACGTCACACATCCGCCAATTCTATTCGTTTGGATTCGCTAGCTTATTTCGATTATTTAAAAAATTTGTTAATACAAAACAAAAATAGTTATTTTTTATTATACAAGGGAAAAAAGTATTAGATTTTAGCTCAAGGTTATGTTGTCTCCCGACACGAAGCGTGGGGACAAAAAACCGAGAGCTAAAATCTAATATTTATCTCGTGCATAATACACTATTTTTTTCTGTGACAGGAAAAACGACCATTTAATAGTGAAAGAAATATAACCTTTCACGAAATTACTTTTTTGTACAACTGTCAAAAAACTTGACTTTTCTTCATCACTATGGATGCGTAAAATATTACTTTTTTTCACCGTTAAAATTAGGACAACCTACAAATAATGCATATTTTAATTACAACAAATTTCACAAAATTATGATTGTATCTGTACCTACCTTATAAGGTAAATTAGTGTTGTCATCAGCATCCCTAAGAAATTTATTGATATCATCCCTCGATAACACTTTAGATTTCTCTCCTCGGTATCCGACGCTTTTGTTCTTAATAAGCGGGACCAATTTTGAAAAATTCCTTATATCAATTTTTTCCTTGACATTCAATGTTTTTTCAACATTGATCTCCATAACGTGGAAGGTTTCAAAATTTTTGAGTTTTCCTCGAAATAGCATGTGAGCACATTTTCAGAAACCTTTTTTACGTTGTTTTTGTTGCACCATTCTCGAAATTGGTTATATGTTTTCTCATATATTAGCTTTGATTTGGCTGGTAACATATTAGATACAATTGTATTTGCTTCTTCAGCCATATCACAACCACTATCAGGTTCAACATCCATCTTCTTTTAAATAATTCGAAATTGAAGCCACTACGATCAAATACTGTCAAAGATTCAAACAGTTTCAACAAACTGTTTCTATAGTTACGACACAGAAAGATCATTCATTTAAATATTGTACTGGAAGCATTATCTTCAATAATTATCCGTATTTCAGACGATGTAAATTCACATTCACAGTTGTACAAAAAATGTTGTTTGTATTTCGTGCGTGTAAAATTAGTGTTTTCATGGCACATTTGAGTGAATTTTTGACCTCGACCTGCGGTCTCGTCCAAAATTGACACTCTCATGTGCCATGAAAAAAACACTCATTTTACGCACTTAATACAAAAATAACTATTTTGCCCATGCAAAAAAAGCGAGTACTTTTTTCTTGGTACATTGACACTCACTTTTTTGACAAGAAAAAAAGTAATTTCGTAAAAAGTCATATTTTGTGACCCTCAAGAGATTTAAATGTCAATAGTATATTATATTATAAGGATTAAAAGTGCATATATTTTTCACGAGCAATATTTGCAGTTGCGAGGCGGAGCGGAGCGAATGCAAGATTGCGAGTAAAAATTAGCACTTTTAGTCCGTATAATATATACTATTTTTTCTCCAACCAAGCCAAAATTAAAATAAATTTGGCGATAGCAAGTAGGTAGTCAGGAATATCTGGTATTGTTGGTGAATATTGATTGTCAAGTAGACGTCAAATGCAATCACTTTTAATCCAAGGCGTTTTTAATCCTAGGATTAAAATTGTTGCTAAGCAACGAGCAGAATTTTGTACGGTAAGGGAATTTATGAATTTTGCACCTGAAAATAGTACAAAAATGTCAACATTTTTTGATGGTTGGAGAAAAACATATTATTGCTATAATTTCCTAAGGGTTTATTATTTCTTAAAAGATTTCTTTCTGGAAACCACCGAAAAGGGCTATTCTATCATTTTTATCGAACATCAGTATGGAAATTCTTTGATAGACCAAGTAATTTGCCATCAAGGAAGTTGAAGCAAGAGGTGGGAAGACCGCCAGACGAATTGAAAGTATAAGAAGTGAATTAAGCGATTAATGTATAAAAAACTTTTCAAACTAATCCCTTTTCAATGGCTCCCCTTCAGATTTGCTAAATAAATTGATCAATTCCGTTTCGTTTCAGCATCGATCCACTGATTTCAATCCGGATAATCGAACTCCCTTGAGGTATTAACTTGAGATATTTCGTAAATATAAAAAAGTTGGCGGGGTTGATTTCGATATTGTTATACTTTCGGTGCAAATAAAACGAGAACGGTTTTGGGGGCGGGGGTGTAGTATTGGGGATTATTAACGTCCTCCCAAAAGACTGAAACAATTAGGATTCTCCAAATTTCATCCGTGAAAAAAACCCCATCGGAATCCAGTATTTTATGTAATAGGATGAATGAAAAATTCAACATAAAAAATTGAACATTCTTGAGTTGAATCATAGAACTAAGACTAAGACTTTTGAATAATAATTTCAAGGTTTGACAAAGCAGTTTCAATTATTTTATTGCAAGTGAAATATGAGCATCTGACTGAACAATTCTCCAACAGATTCTAGGCATTACTCAGAATTTCACAGTATTTATTGTGGTAAATCCCCAAAATTGTGTTTTCATTAAGCATGTTAAGATAAACAAAATTTTTAATGAGCATCCATCAAGTACAATATTTGAATGAATCGTTTCATCTCAAACAAATTTCAATAAGCATTCTCAGTTTGATAAAATATACAATCCAGTCATTTCAGTAAGTCCACCTCGGAATTCGAGATACCCAGCTGTAAGTCTGTAAATAACTTATATATTGACACCCTAAAAGTTGTCTCAAAACCTACATATTGTAGGGTGTGAGCAACTATTAAATGTCAAAGGTCACAAAAGTCGGTTTTTTGTGCTTTTTTGTGAATATCTCATTTCCTATGAGTTTTTGATATCTGTATTTATTATCAATATTGTAGAATACAAAATTCGGTGCTTCGGTCGAAAACGCCCCATATATATTTGATAAACTATCGATAAATCAATGATTATGAATATTTGTAAATTTTTTCATTTTTTATATTATATTTTATTTATTTATTCATTATTTCTTCCCAACCAATCTACTTTTTATTCAGTATTAATTTATTTATCTACCTGCCCATGATTTTGCAGACTTGCTAATGAAAATATAGCAATCATATTTGAATTTTAACTTAATTAATACTATTCACTTCCTACGTGATGAAAAAAAATAAATGAATTATGAATAAATTTTTTCATTAAAAATATCATTCAATACATTTACAGTGGAACTTCCCTATAACGAACGTCTGTGTAACGAATTTCATACAAGATATTGCACCTTGAATCCAAATTCCATGTTAAAAACACCCTGTTAAACGACGTACATTGCCTCTATAACGAAATATTCAAAGAACATCACTCTTTGAATGAGTTTTGATAAGAAGGTATAAGGGTAGGTTTTTTTCCAAAATTTTTCTGGACGCAAGTGATAAATCCCGACCTTAACCTAAATCATTAAGGCGGGCAGAGAAATCCCTAGGAAACAGTTTATTAAATACACCCCTGGCTGATTTTAATTTAACCATTACGCTAGTGTGAAAAGTTGTGCGAAAATTTCTAAAAGCAAGTGCTCAAGTTTGAATGATAAACTTAAATTTACAGTGAAGTCGACCGCGACATTGACGACTATAGAAATAAATTTTCTGTATAACGAAATTTCTTTATAATGAGTTTTTTGCGGATTTAGCGCTTTCGTTATAGGGAAGTTCACTGTATTCTTATTAAAAGTGGAAAAAAGGGTACACAAACTAAAACTTATGGTGGTATATTTCAAAACGATCTTCATTATCGTGTTCAGCGACATTTGTGTCAAGTTCTTCCATAATTTCGGGGTCAAAGGTCCCATCTTCGTTAATGTCGCTCTGATATGGTTGAACATTGAGACAAGCTTGCCCATTACATTGTCCACAAGCTAGAGAGCATCGCAAACCCGCTTTCCTGAATCCGCATCTCGCACCACAACCACTTGCAGTTGCAGAAAATTGAATTAAGCAAATCTTCTGGTCTGCAGCAGGTGATAAAATTTTCATGATAAGCTCCATAATATCGTTTCGCATTGCCCAACCCCAAACTTGGTGTTCCAAATCATAGCATATACGCATAGGACCATTTTATTCCTGCACGAAATATGCAAAGAGTAAAAAAGCCTGCAGCCGACCCTGAAAATTTCTTCGTCCAAATCATTGTTTAGGTTATAAATTGTAAGGATGCATAAAAAGCAGAACCTCGTGGGCTACGAGATTCCTAGCGAAATCTTCACGGATGATAGGAAGTCACAAGACGCAAATGACTCCATAGTTTTTACCCACATCTCCGTTTGTGAGAGCCAGAGTACAAAGATAATTGATAGCTAGCGTTAAGGGGTCGGCGAGCATTGAAACAATTAAAACAATTAATGTCAAAGGGAGATTCATTTATGTAGGAGCGTCTACTGAGAAATTGGCTAGAGACCTAGCAATTCCTCTCTTACCTTCCTAATCTATGAACCAGTGGATATAATTGTTAAAGGAACAGAACTGATTTCAGTCCAAATGGAAATGGGCATTTCGTAGATGGGGAAAGACTTGGCGGTTCTTGGATAATGTGCTGCACGCAACGTTTCATTTTAATCAACCCTCAGAAGGCAATTCTCGAATACAAGGGGTGGTATAGAAAACTAATGTGTTTTCTTCCCATTTAAAGTAGATCGTTAGCAATTCTTCCGATAACTCATGTTTTCATTGAAATCCATCAGCAAAGTATCATCACAAATAACCAAAAGTTATGGCGTCTAATGGTAAACAGATGGTTCTTAAACCACGAAAAGGCAGGTTCTAGAGTTTTCGGACTAAGAACGAAGTGTACACTTTCGTAAGGCTCCTATTGAAGGGTTTTCAGGCATTAATACGTGCAATCGTAAGATGTATAGATACAAACTTGTATTGAAACGATCGAGGTTATGACATAGTGACCCAATGTAATAGTCAAGCAGCTATTAAAGCACGAACTCCTATATTATCAACTCAAAACAAATATGGGATTGCCAAAGAAAATTCAATGGAGTAGGCAAGAAAAACAAGGTCTCTTTAGTCTAGTTTCCTGTTCACTCATTCATCGAAGAAAACGAAGAGGCTTACCCATTAACCAGAAAGAGATCACTTGCTAGCCCAGAACACTTGACAAATGAACATATGAGAAACTGACGAGTGTAGACTGTAAATTCGGTGGTCAAGAAGAGGAAGCTCTTGTTCACAAAGTGCTTTACCATTCCGAGCTTGCGCAAAGAATATGTAGGACAGAAATATAGAAGATCCTGATCTAGCCCCCTTAAAGCTCTCTTAGATACTGGAGTTCCTTGAAGCTCTGCAACTTGAGAGCGAGCTTTAGCGCAGTTGCTAAAACAGCTCAGATAGAAAGCACAAAGTTTGCAAATTTAAAAAAAAATCCACCTGAAATCGGAGTTTGTAATCGCAACTCCAAAAGCTTCAACTCCAAATATCAGTCGTAATTCTCGCTCTAGTAGAAAGGCAAGTTCAATGAATATATTAGAATCTGCAAATTGATCGCGTGATGTTGTCATGTCAAGGAGACATCATTTGGTCGAAGTGTCGAAAATGTTGTCTATTTTTTAAATTTTCGGACATTGCTCTGCCCACATTATGTCACATTTGCTCAAATTGGAAGATTTGGACTTGAACTATACTCCGTTCACGAAAGGTTGAGCACATAGTAGGCGTTTCTTTATTTATTTGAAGTTGGCAGTATTTACTGTCATAGAGTAAAATAAAGTCAACGTTGCGAATGTACTCGGCCTCGTCCGACGAGCTTGCGAATTATCAGAGAACTCTATGCAAGATTGACAACATTGCGTATCAATCTGACAAGAAAATAAAGAACATAACCTGAAATTTTAATATACACAGTGGAATATGTCAAATTGTCATGGCCAACCGACGGCTCAACCTTTCGTGAACGGACTATACATGTTGTTTCAACAGGAGGTGCTATAAGTCACACAGCATACGTTACAATCGATTTATTGAAAAGTAAGTTTGATGTGCGTTATCTCAAGAAATAGGCTTGTCTATCGACCGCCAGGTTTCTCCCTCTAGAATATTTTCTTTATGACTGAATTAAGTCATTAGTTTATGTAAACAAGCCGACGAAGTTGAAGGATCTAAGGACCAACATTGAACGCGAAATAGTGATATTTTCTGTCGAAATTTGTGGCCAAGTCATTGACAATTTGGTCCAACGAATCGACCGCTGCACACATGCTCGCGGTGGCCATGTCAAGCAAGGATAATATCTACATATCATAACTGATATGAACGAAGCCGTTCCATTCATAAAAGTTTTGAATGTAGTTTTTGAAGTATCTCAAGTGATTCACCTTCCATTGAAAAAAGTTGTCAAGTCATTATTGAAAAACCCGGTATAACAGGCAATCCTCATACGGTGCGAATAAAAATCGAAAATTAACGAACTATCACACTATTTCACGTATTCATTTCTGTACGTACTACAGACTCTCAAGTCTCAGCATCCGTATTGTTGCATCCTAGAAATTTCAATTCCAAAAGCACTAAAACCAACATTCCCCCGAGGAAAACGACATATCAGACATTTTGATCCATGAACGTAAAATCCAGAATTGTTCCGCTTTGAAACAGCTCATCAAATCCGTTGTTAATTGTAATAGAGAGCATATTTGATGGTTCGAATTCTCTTCATGTCAGAACCATGACTAGAACCTTCTCCTGAACATGATCTAGCTAAATTGGAAATCAGAATCTTCAAAAGATGCCTAGAATTGAGTGGGGTTTTACTGATCCGAATACATTCGTGGAATTATTGTTTTCGACATGAAAGATATAGGTACTTGTAGTTTGTAATTTATATCCATTTTATGGGTTGCCATCGTTTTGCCGGATTTTGAAATCTACAATATGAGGTTTATTCGTATCCCTTTGGGATATAAGCGAATTGATGTTCTAGATAAATCATTATACTTCCCATATAATGTAAAGGGTTTTCCAATAAGAGGTGTTATTTTGAATAGCCTGCTATTTCGGTAGATGTCACGTTTGAAGCTGCCATTTTTTGACATTTGACAAGTAGAAACTACGCCATTAATAAAAATGGAATGATCCACGCTTCAAGAACGCATTTAAATTATTAAAATTCACAATAAAATGGTGAAAATTTGGCAGAGACGGTTCGTAAAACTCGAACATTTTTGGGTCGTCGTGAAGCACCTTGTCGAACCACAATAAAGAAATTGGTGGATAAATCCAACTGTTGGGACAAGTTAGTTATGTGAAGAATAAAACTCGTGCACGTCGCTCGAGAACAGCCGAGAATATTGCACTGTAGCCGAAAGTGTTGAAGAAAACCCAGGTGATTCTATTCCTCGTTGTTCTTTGGAGTAAGGCATTCCACAAACGTCATTACACCGTATTTTGCATAAAGATTTGGGTCTTAAGGCTTTTAAAGTTCAGTTAGCACGAGAACTCAAGCTGGCCGATCATCAACAACGTCGTGTCTTTGCTGATTGGGTAGTTGAAATGCATGAAAATGATCCTGAATTCCATCGAAAAATCATCTTGAGTGATGAGACCCATTTCCACCTCGGTGGCTTCGTCAACAAACAAAATTGTCGTATGTGAAGCGCGGAAAACCCAAGAGTTATTGTTCAAAAGCCTCTCTATCCTCAACGTGTGACTGTTTGGTGTGGTTTATGTTCCGGCGGAGACATTGCACCTTACTTTTTCGAAAATGAGGCTGGAGCAACAGTTACGGTGAATGGATTGTGCTATCGAGAGATGATTAATGATTTGTTATGGTCGAAATTGGATATTATTGATTTGGACAACGTTTACTTCCAACAAGACGGCACTGCGTGCCACACAAGCAACGAAACCATTGATCTTTTGAGGGAAAAGTTTCCGGACCGTGTTATTTCTCGAAGAGGTGATCACAATTGACCACCGAGATCCTGTGATTTAACACCTTGCGACTTCTTCCTTTGGGACCACGTGAAAGATAAGGTCTCCGCCAATAGCCCAGCGTCGATTCAAGACCTCAAAGATGGATTTCTTGAGGGTATTGAGGACATAGGGCAGCCACTTTGCGATTTGGTTATGGAAAACTTCATTAAAAGGATATGGTTCTGTAAGCGTGCTCGTGGAGGTCATTTGCGTGATGTTATTTTCCACTTCTTATTGGGAAACTCTTTATAATACACACTATTGCTATTCCGATTTCCGTGGTATCAAGTGTATTCTACTTCAACTCTTCACGATTGAATCTTGGGAAAAATTATGAATTCTTCATTAGATTCTAGTTTTCTTCGGTACTTATGATTTGGATAAGTAATTATCGATTAATAAACGATTTAGTTCCTCCAAAAACTTCCTTGCTCTGTACATTGCGTTCCTAACAATACAGAATAATCTTGTCGAATGTAATTGAAAACATATTTGATTGTTCTAATTCTCTCCATGTCAGAACCATACCTAGTATAGAACCTTCTCCTGAACATGATCTAACTAAATTGGAAATCAGAATCTTCAAAGTATGGCTAGAATTTGATGAGGTTCAGTTTTACTGATTCGTAACGTCTGTTAAATACATTCGTGGAATTATTGTTTTCGACATGAAAGAAACAGGTAGGTTAGGTACTTGTAGTTTGTAATTTATTATCATTTTATGGGTTGCCATCGTTTTGGCGTGGATTCTGAAATCTACAGTATGAGGTTCATTCGTATCCCTTTGGGATATAAGCGAACTGATTTTCTAGATAAATCATTACCTATACTTTCCACACACACAATGTGGTTTTGAGATATTGCTATTTCGATTTCCGTACTATCAAATCTATTCTACTTTTCACGATTGAATCTTAGGGAAAATTATAAATTCTTTATTAGATTCTAGTTTTCTTCGGTAATTACGATTTGAATAAGTAATTCTCGATTACTAAATGATTTAGTTGCTTCAAAATCTTTCTTGCTGTTTACCGGGTGTCCTAAATTCGTTGTCTAGTGAGGGGATCTCAGAAACCGAATGAGCTACGACAAAATGTAGGGGAAGGTGAGGTATAATGATCCCCTTAAGGGAAAATTTCAATTGTGGCTAAAGTTGAGGGCAAAACCGCAAGATTTCAATTGTTGAAGGTAGTGAATTTACTTAACTTTGTATCTGCCCACTTATTTTTCATTTCGTCTATGTAGTTTTTTTGTATCAGATATTTTTGTGAAAGTTTAGTAAAGGATCATTTTATACACCCCTGTGGATAAAATGATGCCTGGGGTAGGGGCAAAATGATCCCAGGAATCATTTTGTACTATAAGTTAATAAATATCAAATAAAAATGAAATAAAAAACTCTGCTGTTTATTTAAATGATAATATGTATTGTTCATAGCAATTTAAGTATGTAAGCAAGTAACACAAAACAAAAATATTCGATGGGTTGAAAAATAATATTCTTCTTGGGCGTTTCTCAAAATCGAGAGAAATTCATGCACCACATTCTTATTAAAACCTCGCGCACGCATTGTAATGTCTGGATGTCTACCTCTAAATCCACGAAGCCATTCAAGTCCAGCTTTTCATTTAGCTTCGGAAAATTGATGCGGTAAATTATTTCTTTCTGCCATTTTTGGTGAGCTGAGGTTAGGAAATCCTGAGTGGTCAGCCCGTATATTATTCTGGACTCCATGTCAACAAGTTCCAGTTCTTGTTCCAGGTTGAACACTGTTTGTATGCTACCTAACTTTTTAGCTGAGCCTACAGCTATTATATTTTAACCTTTGGCCCTTTTTTCTATTACCATCACAGGGACCTCAAATTCTCTTCTCGCGGTTTTGTAAGCCATACCATCTCTAATGCCTTTTGCATTTGTTCTTCAGGCCTCTTTTGGCGATTAGTTTTACGTTTATAAATTCTCGGCATTATCTGTAAACAAAAACTATTAATGGGGTAAAATGATTCCAGGGATCATTTTAGACACACAGAAGGGATCATTTCACCCCAAATACCAAATTACAAAATATCGATCAAAACAAAACATTCACATACCGCGTGCGATGATCGAACATTGCTAAAATATTAGCTAACTGCTACTAATACCCTCAAATAAAACAACATTCTAGTAAACACTTACATGTAAAAAAAACGAAAGTCCAAAAACATGCTTACCTTCGATCAGAGCCACACTTTTTGATTATTTTTTAATAAAATCACGCCAAGCACTCGCACCGTTTTGACATTTTACAGGTAACTCGCAGGGGTGTGGGGGAACATGTTTCATCTGTATTTGGATAGATGGTACAAGATGTTTTTGATTTACGGCAGGGGATCATTTGACCCTTAGGGATCGTATAACCTCACTTTCCCCTAATAAAGAATTATTGATTACTTCAATGAATTCTACTGAAAAAAGTGCCTCTATAATGTTTTAGTTTCATGTTTATAACTTATATAGCTCGAAAACGTTTCGACTCAGAAGGATGCGGTTTTCACCAAATAAATTCTCTGAAGAATCGAGCCCCAAAATGTACCACTGATTTTGTTCTAGCTCATCGGACTTCTGAGATTCTCTTACTAGATAACGAACTTAGGACACCCGGTACATGACGTTCCTCACAATACAGAATCATTCATTCAAATGTAATAGAGAACATCTTTGATTGTTCTAATTCACTTCATGTCAGAACCATGCCTAGAACCTTCTCCTGAACAAGATTGTAGTTTGTGATTTATATTCATTTTATGGGTTGCGATGGTTTTGGCATGTATTCTGAAATCTACAATTCTAGGTTTATTCGTGTCCTTTTTGGCTATAGGCAAATTGATGTTCTGGATAAATTATTAGGTAGGTAAACTCCCTATAGCAATGTAGTTTAGACACATTGCTATATCGATTTCCGTGGTATCATGTCTACTTGCTGTTCTTCCACTTTTCACGATACAATTTTGGAAAAAAATATGAAGTCCTCATTATTTTTGTTCGGTTCTACTGCTTTGAATCAATAATTCTTGACTACTAAACGATATAACTCCTTCAGAAAATTTCTGAATCTATATTACGTTCGAATTTAATCACAAAAAGTAAGTTTTCATAAAATTTTCCCGATATTACAGAATCACCTTGTACTGCAGTAAAGAAAATATTTGGTAGTTCGAATTCTCTTTATGTCAAAACCATGCCTAGAACCTTCTCCTGAACATGATCTAACTAAATTGGACATCAAAATCTTCAAAAGGGATTTAGAATTGCATGAGGTTTTACTGATCCTCAACTTATGTTGAATACATTCGAGGAATTATTGTTTTCGACATTAAAGATATAGGTACTTGTGGTTTGTAATTTAAATTCATTTTATATGCGATGGTTTTTGCATGGATTCTGAAATCAACAATACGTTGTTTATTCGTTTTCCTTTGGGATATAAACGAATTAATGTTTTAGATGAATCATTATACTTCCCATATAGACAATGTGGTTTGGAGAAACTGCATTTCGATTTCTGTGGTATCAAGTCTATTCTTTTTTTACTTTTGATTAAATTTTGCGAAAAGTTATTAATTCTTCATTAGATTTAAGTTTGTTTCGCTACAAATGCTTTGAATTAGAAATTCTCGACTACTTAACGATAAGTTCCTTCAGAAACTTTATTGATCTGTATTCTGTATTGCGCTGAAATCCGCTCATAAAAAAAGTTTCTTTAAAATGTTGCGATCAAGTTCGTTAACTAGCCAAACCGTACAGGGTGTTCCATAAAAAATGGCTATTCAAAATTTCTGTTGCTCAATATCTCAGACAAAACGAAACCAATCGAAATTTTGTGGCCACATGCAAAATGCTCATGATAAGCCTCATGCAACATTTTGTGGCCATAGTCTACAAAAAATAAAAAAAATCAATTGGAATATTGAAAAGAAGAATCTTTATATTTTCATAACAAGATATCCGATTCGAGTGAAATTCATTTTGTGAATGAAGATTGATATATGAATGTTCTTACAAAATTACAGATAGATCGCATCATCAGAACCATCGAATTCAAATTATTCAATTGTCAAGTTTGAAGATTGAACAACAATCAATCTCAAATCCTAAATAAAATTTCGACGTATAATAGCCTCATTGCTCTACTACTGAACGAGCGCTCAATAGGACCTGTGCAGGGCTTTCTTAAATTTTTGATACAGTATTTGGTGCAAATCGTTTCAAAGAAATTCGCCTATTAAATAAATCAATACTGCTGGCATTAAGAATTTCATACAAATATTTCGAACATTTCCGATACAGCTGTATTCGAGGAAATCCAAACAGCTTATAGCGGATTCATTGTAATGTCGATGAAAATTCTTAGCAGTATATCAAAAATGAACTCTCGCCACGATGTATTTAATGAATTTTCATTCCACCATGAGAATTTCTGAATATTGTGATTTTAGTATGACGTACTCTAAAATATTCGTTTCCATCTCTTTACTTTCAATTAAAAAGAGCACTGTGGTGTTTCTAATCAAATAGCCCATGAAAATCGCCTGAAGAAAAGGGCAATATTTTCCTTTCCGATGAAATATCGATATCTACGCCGGTCGCTTTATGAAAATTTGGGTTCCATTAATTTCCTCCGAAAGGGAGGATTCGAAAGAATTAATAATTCATTATCCGTTCAATGAGAAATTCCGTTATGGAATCAGGATGGTAGCGATATTGAGAAGACAACACTATTTCACTGGATAATTGATGGAAGGTACTTTCTAAGGGTGCAATTAGAAAATCATCGCGACTGCTAGCTGTGAAATGTCAAATTGCAAATTGGGTAGTTGAATTTCTTAATTTTTCAGCGAGAATTCAATTCGGAGATCATTGTTAACTAGGTACCTAGGACTGAAATTAGTCTGAAAGATAGAATATTCATTTTAATCGCCAGGCCAGTATTATATGCTGTTACCGTAAAATTCTTGATGAGGAAGTATTTATTGAAATATTATTAGGGCAATTTCCATCTTAAACTACTTGAACGAGTGCTATATCGTTTTGCCGAAATGTCTGTAATTTTCGAATTTTTAGTTAAAATGATCCCAAACGATAGGGTTAGAATTCCTGATGACGAATTCGTGGTCAAATTCAATTCTATCCGTGGGGCCGTCCGGCCTTCCGTTAGCACAAAAACTTTCGAAGGAATTGTCCTAGACTTGAAATTTTCAGGATGAGTTGGGGTCCCAAATGGCTCAGTTAATTTCGTTCATTTTGAAAAGAAAAAACTTTATATTTCCATAAGAAGATATTCGATTCGAGTGAAATTTATTTTGTGATTGGAGATCAATATACTGAATGTTCATTCAAAATTTCGTGGCCATATTGTTAACAGAACCATAGAAAATTCAATTGGAATATTGAAGGGGATAATCTTTATATTTCCATAACAGGATATCCAATTCGGGTGAAATTTTTTTGGTGAATGTACACTGATATACTGAATTTTCATGCAAAATTTTGCGGTCAGAGTGTTAACAGAACCATAGAAAATATTGAATAGTGAAAAAAGCATCTTTATATTTTCAGGATATTCAGGATATTTGATTCGAGTAAATTTTTTTTTGTGAATGAAACCAGAGCTTTATATGATATTAAAAGTTTATTTATTAAATCTTTGTAGCTTCTTGTTTTATGGTTCCAAAGAAAATGTTGTACATCTATCACCAAACATATCCAGGTGTGTTTTTCCTGATTATTAAATTTTTTCTCAAAACTCTTATTTTTTAGCAGTGGCGTATTTGTGAACCTACAAATATTCCCTCTTTTATTTCCGCTTCGCTGAGTTTAGGCTCTTTAAAAATGCAAATCAACTGCCATTTTTGGGCATAGCCTTCAAAAAATTTTTCATAAGTAGAAGAATGTCAGCAGAGTTTACTAAAGGATCATTTTCATCATTTTTATGGCCTGGGATGAGTGATTTACGCTTGGGTCACACTTTTTTGTATCGTTACTTGAATGCAATAGCTATACAGTCGCCCGAATGTTGTTATTTGAAATAAAACACGCATATGTGGCAGAAATGAATATGTATTGCGTTCACAAGAAAACTGGGCATGATTGAAACAAAATGATTATGTATTGTGAATGAGGGTACACACTGGCGCAGCCAGGGGGGGGCTTTGGGGCTGCAGCCCCCCCCAAAGATTAATTTCTTCGTTATTTCTTTCTTCTTAATTTTTTTGCGAATTTTGTTATTCACTGTATCATCAAAAATTTTTCAGTTCAGCCCCCTCCAAAGTAAAATCCTAGCTGCGCCACTGAGGGTACACCAATATGAACAAAAATCATCACAAACATGGTGTGACAATAACTCTCTTTACCAGTGTAATCAATCAGTGATTTCAGAATTAAAATTAATTAAGTTTTTTTTCAGAGGAACAGATTGATCAAGAGCAGAAAGAGAGTAGCCTGCATTCTGCTTCTTCTTGCGTGCATTTTTGCAATTTGCTGGTTACCCTACCACATAATGCTCCTCTGGCTGGACATAAGTGATACCGATGACGACACAGCTAAGGAGTGGAAGAAGTACCTCCTACTGCTCGGCCATGCAAACTCGGCACTAAATCCAATAATTTATTGTGCGTTATCCAGAAGATTCAGGAACTCCATCAAGGATCTTTTCGACATTAAAATACACTTTTCGAGGAGGAGGCATCGAATGCAGGTATGTATCCTTTGCATCTTTCCTATTTGCCGTTAAGTTCTTAAGAGCAGTTATGATCCCTGTTCATTCCATTTCATCGTATCTTTCTAAGATGTTGTTTATGGTCAAAATTGGTTTTGTCAATTATGCTTATTAATCGAAAAAAAGTTCTAGTTATGAAATTAAAATATAACGGATATAATTTTCTTCCGGAAATTAGCAATTAAACCTTCAGAAAAATTTATAGAACATATTTATCTCCTGTCATAGATATACAAGATCTTAAAATATTCATTCTATGGAATACTTATACAATGAAATGGAATGAACAGTGATCATAACTGCTTGTAAGTTTTTGATTTTTTTCCGAGAAAAGTATCGACTGTATCGAAATTTTGCAGAAGATTTCTTTCTCCAGAATTAAATGGAAAACCATAAGAGAATTTCATTTTCCGAAAATCTATCCCACGAAAATTATTTTTTAACGGGGTTGTTATTTTCAACCCCCTAATAATAAAGTTATGAGATCTAAAAAAATGTCTGTAAGTAACATCTACTTAGTTCTCCATATTATATATAGTCTTATGACGCAGTCTTCTCAGAAGACGTGAAAAAATTAAAAACTGTCATCTCGTCATCGCCTTCCAAAGGCTGTATCTTGGAAGGGGATAGATTTCGAAAAAAATGTATATGAACTACCACTGCTCATTTTCATCGAGAAATCATCTAAAAAAGTCCCTTGCATTTGTTCAGAGACACCCTGTGTATTCTGTAAATGAGACTAATATTTTCCGCTATTTCAATTACAATACATTAGATTGAAAAACTTTGGTTCTCTTTGATTTATGTAGTATGAGACAAAAAGGATAAATTAGAAAAAATCTAAATTTATCGGTTTTATTATTTCTGCTTAGTATGTAATAGTTATTCTAAACTGAATACAAATTAAATTGTCCATATAACCATCCCTTCTTTCAATCAACTGCCCAATACGCCTAGGCAGCCAACGAATCAACGAATTTTCAGGGAGTTTTTCCATTCTTCCTGAAGGGCTTAACTCAATTCCTGAAAAGTAGAAGGTGGGTTTTAGCGATTAGATACCGATCTTCTTGAGTAGTCCCATACGTGCTCAATTAGATTCACGCCTGGTGAGTTTGCTGGCCAGTTAATTTTCTGGATATTTTTCTCTAGAAGAATGTTTTGAGCCGTTCGTTAGCAGTATGTTTGGGCAGGTCCGGATTAACTCCTCCCCTGGGCCAAAAACAATTTTCCGCCCCTTGAGTAAAGAGAATTTAAAAAATAAATTTTTTTTCCGCCGACCTCGAAATAAAAAATGATTTCAATTTGTGCGAAATTAAACATTAATGACCCCTTTTAATGCTCAATTTATTCTTTATTTCAGTGTGCAATCCTCATGGCAACTAAAACAAAGTTTTAGAAGCACTACGAGAAATGTCAAAACTACTAGAACAAAGAAACATGAAATTTCATTATGTCAAAATTATGTCTTCTGCAAAATGATAATGTATTGGGATGAATAATTAATTCACAATTCATGTTGAGATCGTCGGAAAATTTTTGTAATCAACTCGGTTATTAATCAAGCTACTAATGGTCTTGAACTATTAACGCGTTACTCCTAATTCTTCAGAACTAATCGATTGCAATTTTGACAAAAAGGAGAACTTCGCAGCAAAACCCTTGTAGCAATTTTTACGTTCATTCAATTCTCTTGTTAGATAGTCAATTATAACAAGATAAACACCGCTACTCTGAAGTTGTCCCCCCCCCCACTCAAATCAGTAGGTCTCACTCGAGTTTCATCAGCAGGAACAGTTCTTGTTGTGGCTTCATCACTTCGATATTTCTCGAATCCAGAATTGATCTTCGCTCTTTCCGCGAATCGATCAAATTGATCTCTTAATCCTGAGATATAATCAACCAATGACTCATAAAACAAAACTACTTCATCTATAACCAATGTCAACTTTCTGTATTGCTTCGCTCACTTTATCAAATCTTTCCAAAATTAGACTCCATACAGCGTACATCATTGCGGTTTCGAAAGAGATGTTACCATGAATTTCAATCTCTTTGTTTCGCTCCCAGTCTTAGACCTGCCCCCTTCATCAATTTTGATCAAAGCTGCGACAACTTACTATATTTCTAATTTTATATCTCGCCGACCAGCTAATTGTAGTTTTCAAAAATGGTAATTTCTACATTTTCGTAGAGGAGTTGAAGAATTTTTATTATTCACCTAAAATCATGCCGCCCCTAGGCCATGGACTATGTTGGCCAAGGCACTAATATAGAGCACTGTGTTTGGAAGATATCCTTATAAATGAAATTTTTGCCGAATTCGTTGCGCAACAACGCAAAAAATGTTATCGCCAAATCTTTCTTTCAATGAATCAATAGTTTCGGTAGCAGCATGAGGTGTAGCACCACCTTGTTGGAACCAGAACACTTCTGGTTCAATATAATTCAAATTTTGTCAAGAATAATCATTGATCCATATCGAAAATCATTCACTGTAATATCAGATTTGGAGATAACATAAATGGTCCAATTAATTGGCCTTCAAGATCATGCGACATAACTCCAGTGAATTATTTTCTTTGGGGTTATGTCAAGTCATTGGCTTATGCCACCGAGATATAAAAGAAAAGAGACGCTTTGACATATAATTGAGTAAGAAAAAATAGTTACACTGTGCGGGGCTAAGTCGGGGACCAATATGGCGGAAAGTACAGGGTTGAATTAAGTTGCTAGTTTTTTTGTTAACTAATTTCACCCAAATAATACGACGTGTTCAAATAAGGTCAACTGAATATCAAATAAACAATTTTTCTTCAGGCGATAATATACACATATAAAAGGATATCAGATTATCAAGACAGACTAGCATATATTTCGAATGCGGATCTGATCAGTTCTCATCCCTACCTGTGATCACTGGCGTACCCAGGGGGGGTTATTGGGGATACAACCCCCCCCATTGGTCAAAAAGAACTCTCTCTCTCTCTTTTTTTTTTACCAGTAAACTAGCAAGGTAACCCCCCCATGAGTCGGCTCTAGTTACGCTACTGCCTGTGATATGTTTTGCCTTTAATTTTCTTCTTATCTGTCTCTTCTCTGCTTGAAGAAAGCCTTACAGTGCACGATACCATTTTATAGTATATTATTAAGCAGAAAAAAACACAATTTAACTAGAAACAGGAGCAAGAATCACAATTGCCCAGAAAATTCAACGATTGTCAAATTTGACGTTAAGTGGTAATAATATGGCGCATCTAATACCGCGTTCATTTTAATGATGGCAACTCTATACTTTCCTATCTCTATGGCTTATGCTGATGAACCAATATCAATTTATAGACGCTTTGGAACATAACATATTTAGTTTTATTGCTGAAATAAGGCCTGAATAACTCGGAAAAAAGGTCCAAAATTAGTCTATGCTGGAAATTATTTTTAAAACATAAATGTCATGAAACAATCTTTCAAATAAGAAAAGAATTGGCTTCATTCTTAATTCGAATGTGTTTTATTTCAATTTAAAGTTACATCACTCTCTGAAAACAAACACTCTATACTTACTTAAAGATCTCACTGTACAAAGTGTCCCAAATTCGATGATCACTGAGAGAATCGCGAGAACCATAAGGGTTAAAGAAAAAATGTTCAAGGACCCTCGATCTCTTTTTTCAAAATAATCAATTGCCAGCAGACAGATCCCAGATATCCGAATTGGTTCTCGAGTTACTGAAAAATTACTGTTTCAAATATTTCGTATCTCATTTTCTGTTGGAGATATCACGAAAATTCCAGATTGTTTTCTTCTGAAATTTCTATTGCCTATACGCTGCTTCCATCTGATCCGAAAAGTTAAAAAGTTTGTGTTTTTTAAATGGGACACCTTATGTTTTTCAATTCATATATCTGGGATCTGTTTATTGGCAATTGATTATTTTGAGAAAACGGAAGTACTTGAACATTTTTTCTCTAACCCTTATGGTTCTCGAGATGCTCTCAGTGATAATCGACTTGGGGACACCCAGTAAAAGAGAAGTCGTGAGTAATTGTTTGGTCTAGGGCAGGAAAAATGAGAACAACTAAAAAAAACATTTTTTTTCAGTGGGCTGACAGCAGTGGTTCTGCAAGCCAGCTCAACTATCTACAACGTATGAAGACAGTGCCAGTCAACAATCACCATCCTCTTTCTAGACTGAATTCAAGTCAACGTACAACCAAAACATGTGCTGTTTGAAATAAGTGAACATCTAAAGGGATTATGTGAAGTTGATACACTTGATGAGAATAAGGATCACTAAATGTATCCTCTCGAAATTGGTGAATGTCTTAAGTTATTCAGAAAAGGACAATGTGAACCTGTATTTTCTATAATTATTCTAAGATCTCGAGAAATATGGAACAATTTATTCTTATACGAGGGAGATCTGAATGTTTCAATGTCTAAATGCATTAGTCTTCATAGAATCATATTATTATATTGAAATATTTCATTTTCTGCTTAGATAAAGTCTAATTTGGATTTTGTTTCGATAACTTTTACAGTTTTATACTCTTTTTACACCATACCTTTTCCTTTTATCATGTCTATATTTTAGCTTGCTTTCGGGGTATTTGTTAGGAAAATTCCCCCCAAATGAGCGTCACTACCACACCATACACTTCAGTAATTTTTTCAGGGCGTTTCAGATAGTAACGGAACTAACGGACGAAGTATAATTTGTTATGTCGAGGTGTGAAATAAAAAAAATAATTCCACAAAATGTATCGAAATCCTTATGAGGCAAGGGAAAGTAAAAAACCATTCTATTACCTGAAATTACCACCAAAATAGTCCTGACCGCATTTTGTTAGCTTTTCAAGCCAACAAAATTCATCGAAACGAAAATAGGTATTTTCCTATCTAAAGCGGAAAATTGTACTTTCTTCAATATTAATTGGAGCTATTATTTATTCCGAATAATTTTCGTGTCTACTCCAAAAATTGGTTTAATCGAACTGTGCTACATGTTTCGACCCTTACAAACTTAGGGTCATCTTCAGGCTTGTGGGACAGGAAAACAACACAAACGTCAAACATACATGTTAGGTTGATAACTTCTAAAAATTCGATCATTTTAAAATAGTGTTGTAACAGAATCATATAATTAATAATTATGAACTAATTTTATAAATAGGCAGACACATTGATGTCGTTTTAAAGGCATTATAATTCACAAATTCAACATTTACTTGTTCGAAAAGTGTACGGTAAAATTATACAGGGTCTCTATAAATGATAATAACAGCGCAGTTGGTGTTGGACCATTATAAATATTTATATCCTGATGTAAACTTTAATTTAAATAATGGATACTGTGAGTTTAAGCTGGTAATTTCCAAAGAAATTGAATAAAGTGGCCAGAATTATAAATTTGTAAAGAATTTGTAAGAAAAGATAAGATGAAAAATTTCCAAAGCAACCTGCGATGTTACAATCATTTATAAAGACCCCGTACTTTCGAAAACAGTGCGAAAAAGTAGCTTTTTGGCACTGTTGTATGAAAATATTGTTTTGCAAAATTTCCTTCTCATGACTTTAGTACTTACATTTAATAATAACCATAATAATATATGAACGAAATGGTGACATTCAATGGAACATTCTTTTGAGCTGACAGGCACTCTCTGATTTTTTGAATGTGATGTATATATTAGTGTAAGTGATAAAATGATATTGAAAATGATTGTCGAAAAGTCTGGTGCTTTTCCAGTGTTTGATAAGTATTTTCATTCCTTGAGCTAAATGGTTTTTACTGTTGTGAAACAAATATATCTTAAACGTTACGGCTCTTGTTTTTTTGTCCAAACTCAACAGATTATGTTCAATGGAATCATTTCAGAGGTCTTCCCGTTGTGGATTTCATAGAATTGCTGGAAATAAATATGTCCTAATAAGAGTACCTTTTCATTTTAGTTTATTCCAGATATTTCAATTTGGAATCGATACATAACTTTTATTCTGTGTGAAAAAAATTCATTCATCTTGCCATATATTATAAATCATTCGTTCATTCGATTATCCAATAACTGCTAATTCAAAAGGAATATTTGCTACAATTTGAAATATGATGACGTAGGAAATATGTGACGAGAAAATAATAAATAGAATGAACTGGGACAAATTGAGAAGCTGAGATATGATAATTTTCGGTACATAAATAAAATTGTCTGAATTATGAAAAAAATTAAATTTATGAAATAATATTGACACATAGCTCAAGCATTCACATTCAACCAATAAGAACCAGGATGAACATCCTTCGTACTAAAGAAAAGTGAAAAAACTAAAGAAACAAGACTCTCTATCAAGACGATAACAACCACACCACCTCAAGAAAATACCCATGACAGACTTTAACCAATTTACTTAGAATGTAACAAAAAATTCATTAATTTTTCTCATATAGGTATTGTTAGAACAAATATTGATGACCATTTCCTCTACAATAAACAACATTTACTACTATTTATGCAATTGAAGTTGAGTGTAACAAAAATTTGTGAAAAATTTAACTCGCATGATAGCATATTCAATTATTCAAGAAAATTCTCAATGAGAATGAAAATTCATCGATATTTCAGTTCGAATATGACAAAATTAAACTAAGTTAAGAATTTATCATAAAAAAAGATTGATTCAAAACAACACAAAGATAAATTATTGAAATTTTTTACAAAAAAGGAATCTACCATTTCATATCTGATTTCAGAAATAACGTCTTTGCGTACAGAAAAAAGTCAGCAGTTAGTAGATGTTTTGAAGTTATAGATTCAAATAATGATTGTTTCGTCTTCAATGAAAAATCAAACATCAGAATAGAAATGAAAAGGTTGAGAAGGTTTTTTTCCACTGAAATCTGAAGGTCTCTTGTGTCACCTCATCAGATTTTTTTAGCAACTGCACTACAGCTCGACTTCCAGTTCCAGAGTCCCAATGAACTTCAGCATCTGAGGGGGCTTCGATGATGCTAGATCCGCGTTTCCCTGATTTTTCAGTCCAAGACATTCTGAACAGGAGTTTCCTATTCCTATTGATCTAATTCTCATCATATACTTTCCAAGGCGATAATGTCCTATGAGAAGGCGGTATTTATTATTGCTGAGATCCAAATTCTTCTTGGACCTTGCAGTTTTAAAATTTCGAATGAACTTTTTGGAATTATTTATTTCCAGAAAATTCCTCTAGAATGTCTTATAGTTAAAGTTACAGTTTAAAAGGGGGTTACAATTCACTGTGACCTCAAGGTCTATTGTGTCCCCTTACAGAGCTGATCCGACCTCACCCTTTACAGCTGGCCTTCCACTTCCAGAGATCTGATGAAATCCATATTTGTGAAGGCTTCAACCAGGTCAGTTCCTCAATCATACAAGTTTCTCGCTCAAGGCATTCTCTCCTTAGGATCGCAATGCCAAAACATTCTGTGATTAGGTGAATGGTGGTTTCTTCCTCCTCCCCACAGAACCTACACTCGTCAGTTTTCAATAATCCCATCCTCAACAGGTGCTTCCTGAGGCGATAGTGTCCTGTAAGAAAGCCAGTGAGGAGGAGTAATTGTTTCTCACCAAAATCCAGATATCTTTTGGATTTTGTTGTTTCAAAGTTCCGAAGGAACTTAGTGAAACTTATCTCTGGGAGATTCCGCCAGAGTTTTTCCTTCTCGGCTTTCTCCTTCTCCAGAACCTCCTTCTTAGAAACCCCACACACTGTCAGTTTAGTTAAACCTTTCAGTTAATAATATGAACAATTTCATTTCTCTCAGTTGAACTGTTCAGTTGAAAAATTCGAGTTGAACTGAGACTGAAATACTCACTCACGTAGAGTTTCGACTGACAGTTTTAACTGTTCAGTCAAAACTGACAGTTTCAACTGTACGTGGATGGCCGGCCTCATAGGTACATTTACCTATACCACAGAACGGTTCTGGGCCAATGAGTGACATTCATGCGCTCTTTTTGCCAAATGCCTCGTTTCCTTCGATTTCCGAATGGCCGGGAACCCATCAGAGTGTATTTCTTTCAGCTTCTTCCTTCTCCCTTATAGGTACATTTGTCCATACCACAGAAAGGGTTCTGCGTCAGTAAGTGGTGTTTGTGTCCCCTTTCTGGCTAGTTTGTTAGCTCCTCCATTTCCTTTGATTCCTAAGTGAACAGAAAGCCAGTCAATTACTATTCTTTTTTGAAGTTTGAGCATTTGTTCTGAACCCATTTCTCTCATTTAAATCATTCAGAAAAACCGAATTGAATAACGATATTCAATAATTGTTGCATAAGACATTGAGATGATAATAATAAAAAACAAATGCGGATTGAACTATGCCACATTGCCACAGAATAATCTTATCATCAATATCTGTTTAAGCAATTATAATTCGGATCATTATCAGATATCAGAGAATTAAATATGAAAGTATACCTAGAATAATCATTAGATAAGAAGGTTTATCAGTATAGACCGTAAAAATCGTTATATCTAGTGAGACGATTTGATACGTATATTGGTAGTTACATTAATTGTTGCTAGGTGAGAAAATTTTCGAAATTGAAACGTAAAACAGGGTCCTGCCGAAATCATGAAAAGAAATCTTTCAATAATACTCTCACTATGGATGTTATGTACAGGGTGGGCATATTTCGATGTTTTAGCAATACAACTTTTAAACCAGAGGAGATAGACAAAATCTGATACCCACTTCTCGATCTCTTTTTCTTAGAAACTAACAACTGTAGTATTCATTTTTGGCTACCTTCTTTTGTTTTCGAATTATTAGCGAAAATTGGAAAAGTGGCAATATCGAAAAAAATTCATATCTCCACTAATACTGATGATAGAGCTCTGAATTTAAAACATTATACAGGCTTTTTTTACGTAGAATCCAGTGGCGTACTCGCCTTTTTTGCACCATTTCTAATTACGGAGCTTTGACCCAAAGTTATGTTTTTTAAATGGAAATACTAGATTTTTGTGGCATTTTCTGAAAGCTTAATTTTTTCTGATTTCAAAATTATATAACATTGTATGGTTTGTATCAATATGAGTATAGAAAATGATCAAAAACCTTTTTTCATCTGAGTCTCAATATTTTCTATGGTTTCAACTGTTGATGAGCACAGAAAAATTTAGTATCGTATAATTACCACATATCTTTCCAGTATTATTTTCATTTCTATGCTCTTTACTCAATTTCTCTAAGATGAACTGATGTGAAACTTGATCCCTCATTTAAGTTATAACTAAGATGTCTAAAATAAGACATCTTAGTTATAACCTACTGACCTTTTATTGTAATCACTATTAGGTATTGAAAAATATTTTTCCTTTATTACTTTTCTGATTGAATTGATAACTTCAATCATATCTATATATGCGTTATTTCATACGCGATTTGAAATAGACTACTGAGCACTTGTGTGTATTTATTCTGGAGTGCAATAAAAATATTCTCTTGCATCCATCTCATTATAACTAAGTATATCGATTTAAACGGAGGATCATGTGGATCTTTTTGTTATTTCCAAATCCATTTCAAGATATAAGTTTTTATGAAATATATCCATGTTCGAATTTTTTGGAGAAATTAGTTGAAAGCATAGAAATAATGAGATTGACGGAAGGAGACTGCTTTTGTTATAGGAAGCTCCATTTTTCTGTGCTCGTCAACCATAGAAAATATTGAAACTCAAATGAAAATAGGTTTTTGACCATTTTCTATACTCATATTGATAGAAACCATACAGTGTTATTTATTTTTGAAATCAGAAAAAAATAAGCTTTAAGAAAATGCCACAAAAATCTAGTATTTCCATTTAAAAAAACATAACTTTGGGTCATAGCTCCGTAATTAGAAATGGTGCAAAAAAGGCAAGTATGCCACTGGATTCTACGTAGAAAAGTGCCTGTATAATGTTTTAATTTCAGAGCTCTATCATCAGTATTAGCGGAGATATGAATTTTTTTCGATGTTGCCACTTTTCCAATTTTCGCTAATAATTCGAAAACAAAAGAAGGTAGCCAAAAATGAATACTACTGTTGTTAGTTTCTAAGAAAAAGAGATCGAGAAGTGGGTATCAGATTTTGTCTATCTCCTCTGGTTTAAAAGTTGTAGTGCTAAAACATCGAAATATGCCCACCCTGTACAATTTGGAGCAAATCAAAATATTCATTTCAATCACAATTATTGGAACCACGAGTAAATCTAGGCCTAGACTTTCGAGGCCTAGTCCAGCTCCTTCTGCATATTTATGAAATGAACGTTCCATTCAAATCTTAAAACTACAATGGAAATTTATTAGTCGTTCCTACAAGAACACAAAAAAACTACAATACTTGTAATATTCATAGTTTATATTTATACTCATAGGAAATCGCCAAAAGATGGGCAAGGTTAGCTCGATTCCGCAAAAATTATATCACGTGGTATACATATGCATCTCTGAGTGAGCAAAGAGCAGATATAGACATCCAAATATGGGAATGTGCCGTGAAAGCCCATAAACAAACTCTTAACTGAAATTCTTACCAAAGAGAGATATACCCAATTTTGTATGTTCAAAAAAGGAATTCGAATTGTCTCAAGCCTCAATTACAATCAGCCCCTGGTACTGCTGCTCGCGTTGTCGGCAAAAATTCCCGAAATAATTCTGCAGCAGCATCGAAGGCAGTGAGCATTCACACTCCTCCGCAGCATTGCTGTCGCGACCACTAATCGGCAATGACGGACGAAGAAATTGCAGCCTCAGCGATTTGTCTCGCTGATTTATACAGGGTGTCCAGTAGATTGACGTCAATAATTTTGTTTTAGATTTTTCAGACCGTTGGCTATTCAAAATATCCAAATAGTATATTAGGGTAAGTCAGGGTGATATGGCGAATCGGGTGAAATGGTGATTTACTATATATTTCTTTTCCGAGTGCACAGATGTCGCTTAATGTCTGAGTACCAGCTGTATCTGATGATCCGTTCAACGTGCACCTGCAAAAAGTTGGGCCCGTTTTAAAAATCGTACTAAATTTGTACAAAACTATTTGCGATGCTCAATAATTTTTATACGTTGCATGCGTTATAGAGACTGCTTTCCGTAACGAAGGCCGAGAAGTATTTCTTGATATATTCTGCCTTCTTAGTTTATTTATGTAATACATAACCTAGAAAACATGGCCTCTAATATTCCTTTTTTTGCTGTGCTATTCACCGTTTCACCCATAGGAATTGGGAGATATTGTGAATCCTGGCATGGGTGAAATGCTGAAGAATAAAAAGCGTATTTTTATAAGTTTTGTCGAGGGTTTTGTAGATGCATAAATTTTAAAAAATATTATAAAAGATATATTTTCTGTTGAAGCGGAAGGGCCTAGGACGAATCGCAGCTTTTTATCTTTCGTGTTTCTTCTGGTTAGGTCTGTTCGAGGGTTTGTCTCTATTCCAGCAATCACCATTGTTCCAGGTAAGGATGCCTATATATTGAAGAAAAATTAATGGCTTTAGCTGACGTTTTGAATTCTCCAGAAATCATCGTTAAACTCCGAAACAGAAATCGTCAAAAAAAAATAACCGAGTCAGTGAAAAGTGGACCAGATGCTAAAGGAAAGCTCAAAGGAAAAACCATAGCAAAAAAAAAAAGCAAACGGAAAATCTTAGATACGTAACCTAAGAAATGAAAAATGTCCACCACTGACGCCGAATCGGAATCATCTCTGGATGTCGACTTGCAGGACGAGGATGACGGCATGGACGATGATGAGAGTTGTTGTGTAGGATGTGGTGAACTTGACAGTTGCACTAAAAGGACGTCGATTGGATGGAATGTATTAGCTGCCAACATTGGCTGCATGAAGATTGCACAAAATATGAATCCATGTGTAATTTGTTCGGCAAAACGCAAAAGAAGTAAGATCACCATTTCACCCTTGAGCATGGGTGAAATGGCGAGTTGGTTTGAAAAAAAAATTCATTTTCCACAGTTTCGTTATGCCTAAGGAGTTTATGGTACTGTTAAGTTGTTGTCTCTATATTTTGCAAAAGAAAAGTGTTTTCATTCTGTTTAAATATGAATTTTTTGGTCTACACGGCTCTTTTTTCTTCTTCACCATATCACCCTAACTTACCCTATGCGATTTTTTTGGAGTTCTCGAGTTATGAATCTTTGAGTGTTTTACAAATGTATTTTACCGTTTTTATTTTTTTAACATGATCGTCCTGAATTTTGATTCAATTTCAAAAAAATATTCAGCTTCCTGAAGTATCTTCAAGTAACCCAAAAAAAAACTTAAAAGCTAGAAAATCAGTTTTCAGTAGGATGTACTCAAACATTCATTTCTGAATTAAAAATACAAAAAGGTGTATTTTAGCTTTTGACTATATTTGAAAACTTGGCGGAGTCCTGAGCTACAAAAGTCATTGGAAAAAAAAGGTAATTGATTCGACTTTTTTTGTTGTAATCGACCTTGGAAGGCGGATTGTCTGAAAATCATTGAATCTTGATAAAAGTAATTTTACTTCTTTTGATCACTTTTATGTTAAACCATGCATACTGTAATTTGTTGGTTTCAAAATATTCATTATTTCACCCTACATTGACTTGAAAAAGCACCCAAATTTTCGATTCAATATACTCACAGCGACATGTCAGCGATTTCTAAAGATGTCTAGTGAATTTTGGATCAGTAAAAAAATATACGTTTCTATGGTATCTACATGTTCCAGAAGATGCAAAAAACTTTGTTTCAGATTTGAATCTGTAACATTTTGGAAGTTGAATGCCAAAACCATCAATTAAAGTGCTCAAATTTTCATGGTTCTGAAAAATATGGAAAAAACATTCTGACAAAAAGTGGTTCATCTCAAATCATGTTTTCGGCAGCCGAAATGCTACATCCAGTTTCACAGCTGCAGCAAACCTCTTCGAATTTTCTGGGAACATAGAAATTTACATATACCGATTTGGAAATTCACATCGAACACATACGATATACAATGCATCAGACAGAGAATTCTTCCCTCCAGTTGCACAGATGAATAGGCGAGATAATCAAGTGCGATAACTGAATGATTCAACTGTTTTACTGCAAAAATCAAGTCTTGTCTCTCTTATCGCAGTATGGTAGGGAACCCGCACTGCACGTATAGAATTTTTAATTTGTCAGGCTGCCCGTAATACTCGATTCAGTATTTACTGTTGCCTACCATACTAAAAAATTACGCTCCTCTAAACGATAAGAGAGAGACAAGACTAGAATAATGAAGCAAGACAACTGAATTCAGTGTGTTACAGCAAGTGATTGTCTAGACTATTCATCTGTGCAACTGGAGGGAAAATTCTCTGTCTGATGCATTGTATATCGTATATTTCAGATGTGAATTTCCAAACCTGTATATTTGTTATACCTACTATGGAAAATAGTGGATTTTAATGAACAAAAATACCAATAGTTATTTTTGTATTAAATGTAAAATGAGTGTTTTTTTCATGGCATACCTATGTGTTGTTAATTTTTCACTCGAATGTGCCATGAAAACAGGAATTTTATACGCACGAAATACAAACAACATTTTTTGTACAACTGTGAATGTGAATTTACATCGTCTGAAATATAAAATGAATGAGAATGCTTCAAATGTAATATTTCTATGCATATAGTCTTTAGTTTTTTTCACCGTTAAAAAAAGTCTTTTTTTTCCAACCATCAAAAAATGTTGAAATTTTTGTATTATTTTCAGGTGCAAAAGCCACCAATTCCCTTACCGTAGAAAAATTCACTCGTTACTTAGCAACACTTTTAATCCTAGGATTAAAAACGCTACTTTTAATCCTAGGACTAAAAGTAATTGCATTTGACGTCTACTTGACATTCACTGTCATGATTAGTATGTGTTCAAATTTATAACCAAATTATAAACGATTTTTGACTAAAACCAATCTTATTGTAATTTTGACTTGGTTGGAGAAAAAATAGTATATATTATTCGGACTAAAAGTGCCTATTTTAACTCGCAATTTTGCATTCGCTCGGCTGCGCCTCGCAACTGCAAATATTCGTGAAAAAAATATGCACTTTTAATCATTATAATATAATATACTATTTTCTCCAACCATCAAAAAATGTTGACATTTTTGTATAATACTATTTTCAGTGGCAAAAGTCATAAATTCCCTTACCGTACAAAAATTCACTCGTTACTTAGCAACACTTTTGATCCTAGGATCAAAAACGCTACTTTTAATCCTTGGATTAAAAGTAAATGCATTTGAAGTCTACTTGACAATCACTGTCATGATTCTGTGTTCAAATTTATAACCAAATTATTAACGTTTTTTGACCGAAACCAATTTTATTGTAATTTTGACTTGGTTGGAGAAAAAATAGTATATATTATTCGGATTAAAAGTGCCTATTTTAACTCGCAATTCTGCATTCGCTCGGCTGCGCCTCGCAACTGCAAATATTCGTGAAAAAAATATGCACTTTTAATCATTATAATATAATATACTATTTTCTCCAACCATCAAAAAATGTTGACATTTTTGTATAATACTATTTTCAGTGGCAAAAGTCATAAATTCCCTTACCGTACAAAAATTCACTCGTTACTTAGCAACACTTTTAATCCTAGGATTAAAAACGCTACTTTTAATCCTTGGATTAAAAGTAAATGCATTTGAAGTCTACTTGACAATCACTGTCATGATTCTGTGTTCAAATTTATAACCAAATTATTAACTATTTTTGACTGAAACCAATTTTATTGTAATTTTGACTTGGTTGGAGAAAAAATAGTATATATTATTCGGATTAAAAGTGCCTATTTTAACTCTCAATTCTGCATTCGCTCGGCTGCGCCTCGCTACTGCAAATATTGCTCGTAAAAAAAATATGCACTTTTAATCCTTATAATATAATATACTAATTTTTAACGGTAAAAAAAGTAATCATTTACGCGTCCATAGTGATGAAGAAAAGTCAAGTTTTTTGACAGTTGTACAAAAAGGGTTTTTCAAAAACGCTTATATATTGACTAGGGAGTTTACGATCAAGACTTAGTGTGGAAAACATGAATTAAAATGTACAAATTTATGCTCAAAATGTCATGGTTCTGAAAAATATGCCAAAAACAATCTGAGCTTAAATTGTGCATTTCAAATCATGTTTTCGGCAGCCAAAATGCTACATACAGTTTCACAGCTCCAGCACATTTGGGACTTAAAAAGTGAGTTTTCTACAAATTTCGTGAAAAAAATTGTTTGGTAAAAGACTTTGCTTTCAAACGGAAATCGGAATAAACCGTTTTTACCCTTAAAATCGCCCTCCTACAAATTTCTGACTTCAGATCGCCCGTAATTTAGTTTCCTTCCATTTTCATTTTAGTCTGCCTTTTTCAATGAGTTTCAAGATAATTCAGTACTGATCTATACTCTACTTGCTAGCATGATCGAAGAATCCTACGAACATAATCAACTTCACGAAGGAAGTTCTATTCCTTCCTTACGGACTTTATTGGTCACTGTGCAAAAAGGTATTCGTTGTGCCAATCGACCACAGTCTAATGATAATGAAAAAGTCGAAGTTTTCTTCACTGAATGAAACAAGGTATTAAGTATCTATAATATTTCAAATCACGCAACTCAACCGTATTTTGTTGTCTAAATAACAATTACTCGATTGCGTTTTCATCATGTTTTGTAATGATATAGAAAAACCCGTGATAATCAAAACCCATTGTTTCATAATAAATGGGACAGCCGCTACATCTGAGGTGACTTATCTTTCTCAGATAAGCTGTTCAAATAGTTTCATCGTTATCAGTTGCTATTTTAATATTCGTATACCTATATGGTGAATCACTTTACTGGCGTGAAATGTAACATACTTTAAAAAATGGATTATTTCTCATCGTTTAAACATAGCTAATTACATTGATGTGTAACTCACAGAGGAACTTTCCTGTATTTGTATTCGATAATGTTGAATATGAACAGAGAACCCAAGTAGTAATAATGAAATTATATTGATATTATTAGTTGAAAAGAGGTTATTATAATTGTTTCAATCGGTGGAAATCTTATTAATGTTCATAATCACGCCTTTGTTGAAATGTTAAGTGATGTATTTGAATACATACGACTTCTATACAGGATGTTCCTAAATATGTGTATCAACGGTTAACTGTAGATTCCTCATGATAAAATAACATTTTTTCCTCTGGGTCTTCGTTTCAGCGATACAGGATGTCAAAAATCTTAATTTTCTTTAGTTTTTTGCTTATATCTCAGGAAACATTTGAACTACAGAATTGATATTTTGTATACACATTGTTACAAATAATACCTACTTCCTATCACCTTACTCGGTGCCAGTGGCGGAGATATAGAAATTGCCAAATGGACAAATTTGCATTTACATAGCAAATTCGGGTGCGCCAATGTGTTCCACATAAAAAAGTACATTTGGTTCGTTGCTGTAAAGTGAACTCTTTTTGATAAAACTAACATTTTATGATAAAAACTGAATTAAATCAGTATGACAATTAACACAGTTACCATTGAATTAATTAATTTCGACCATCTTGCAACTATGGTAGCTAATAGTTATTTAATCAACTAGGTTATTAAAGACAGCGACTAATGGTCAAGATATTTTAATGCGTGAGCGGAGCGAACGCGTTAATAGTTCGAGACCATTAGTCGCTCGATTAATAACCGTGTTGATTACAAGATTTTTCCGACTATCTCAACATAAATAATGTATAAATTCTTGGTTTAAATACATTCTCATTTTACACAAGACTTACATTTGATATAATGGAATTTCTATGTATGTATGTTCTAGTTTTGACATTTCTCGTAGTGCTTCTAAATACTTTGTGTACGGTTTCCATGAGGATTGCACATTTAAATGCATAAAAAATTGAGCATTAAAATGGGCCATCAAAACTCAATTTCGTACACATTAAAATCATCTTTTATTTCGAGGTCGGCGGAAAAATAATTAAAAATAACTTTGAATTTGAACTTGAAAACCAAGTTTTTAATTTTGGTGAAATCGAAAAACTTTTTGATTATCACTACTCATTCATACATTTCATACATTTCCAATCACAAGAGATTTACAATGAGTTAGTAATTGTTTTTGATCATAAAGTCCTAGTTTTTCGAAAACGGTTCACTTCAGAGCAATGAACCTAGGGTAGTACCGGAATTTGCTGTGTAAATGCAAATTTGTCCAGTGTTGTAAAAATTGGGGGGTAAAACTTTTGTGCAAATTCAATATCACTGGCAGTTCTGATAAAACCAGGTAAAGTACAAGAAAGTAGCTATTATTAGTGACAATGTGTAAACAAAAAATCAATTCTGTAATTCAAATGGTTTCTGAGATATCAGCGAAAAACTGAAGAAAATATTTTTGACACACTGTATCGCTGAAACAAAGACCGGAAGGAAAAAATGAAAGAAGAAAAATAATGTTATTTTTTCATGAGGAATCTACGGTTGACCGTTGATTACTGAACGTTACATTATCCCCTTCATTTATTTCCTTTTTCAGTTTTACCGTTAGCAACATTTTTTTCAAAATCATTATGCCCCAGACAAATAAGTGCAAAAATTTTCGCAGGAGAATGAAAACCTAAAAAATTTTTTAGAAATGCAGAATCATATTTCAATCGATGAACATGATATGTCTCGAATGCCGCGTTGAGTTTGTAAACGGGTCAAATCGATCAGTAATTTCTGAGGTATTGACATTTGAAATTTTTATCTTTTTCACAATATTTCTGAAACCACGTCTATTCAAAATTTGGGATTTTGAAGGATAACGATGACCCGTAAATTCGTCAAAAATTTCCATTAGGAAACTTCAAGAAAATATTTTCTCTGCGCGATGTGGACCGAAAAATTTCTGGTCACTTCAACTCTCTTGAGGTGTTGGTACTTGAAAATATCATTCATGATTTAAGATTTCCATATGTTCATATGATTTCATAAGAAGGCAAAATCAGTAGAACGGTTTGAAGGTTACTCTAAACTCTAACGTAAATGATCTCTCATTTTTCAATATTTATGAAATTATGATCAATGCCGAACTTGATATTTAGAAGAGCGACAGTGACGTGCATATTTGAGCTGAATGTTGTCAGAATCATATCTTAAGAGGATTTTCAGACAAATAAAAATTATATCCAGCAGATACTGCTGGTCTGGGCATAAATACTCATAAACTTCGAAAAGAAATAACAACTCAAAATCTTCAGGATAATTCTGGAACATGAATATCTCGTTTGAGGTCTTCAGCGCTCCAAATCGGATTTATTTCTGTTTCGAAGTTATTGTCAGTCTGATATTTCTCTTCTCCTATGTTTTCAATATTTCTAGCTCGAAAATCCTCTCAAAAACAGGTGTGTATACGGAATTAAAGAATAATGACCTATTTTAATGTTCAATTTATACTATTTTAATTTGTAATTCTCATGGAAGCCGACCAAAAAGTAGAAGGTATACGACAATACGAGTTATTTCATATTTCGACTGGAATGTAGAAATAAGAATGTATTTCAATCAAGAATTTATATTCAGTTTATAATGCATTAGTTGGTAAAATCTTATAATCAACTCGATTAATATAATTATCTCAAAATAAAAGGTGATTTGAATGTGTAGGAAATCGAACAATAATGACGCGTTTTCATGTTCAATTTTTGCTTTTTTAATGTGAAATCCTCATGGCAAACGTACACAAAGTATTCAGAAACACTACGAGAAATGTCGAGACTCTATTTAAACACAGAAATTTCATTAAGTCAAATGTAGGGGAAGTGTGCCCATGTTGGCACCCTTAACGAATTATTTACATATTTCATCAAAGAAATATTTTTCTATGTCATCGAATGGACAGATTTACTGCTACTCCTATGTAGTATGCATTCTTATACATAGTTTCAATATAAATTTTTGAAAATTTGAATTATAGCACTTTTTAAAATTTGGCCACGGGTGCCATCATAAGATCACGTATGTCCTTTGATGGCATATAACTTAAAATGAAATGATATTATTCATTGAAATGTTTTATTGAAGAAAATATCAGTCCTATTTCATGAAAATGAAAATATAAGTGTAAAGAAACTAAATTAACATTCTTTGGCATCGTCAAAATATAAAAATATAATTTTTATATGCACAATTCACGTACGAATATGATTTGCACTAGCACACTCGGCATGGCACCAGCTGGCGCATTTCTGGCAACGCAACCAATTCTCCCTTGGTCGAAACATGGACAACAGCTTATAACAATGAAGACAAGCGGCATCTGAATCATCGTCATAATGTCTTTCTTCATTTTCCTCATTTTCTTCTACGAACTTAATCTGTCTTTTGACCTTTCCTGCTAGCTTCTCTCTCTCTTTCTTTGTCTTCTCCTCTTCTTCCAACTTCTTTTCTTTTATGTCAGGGGTTGTATTGAAGATTCCAACTTTTCCTCGTTTTCTTTCTCTGTTCACTGTTGATTCTGCAACGGCAGTTGGCAGTGGTGAGAGTTTTTGTATGATTTTCAATGATCTCGATACTTCACTTGAAACCATTTTCATTATTTTCGGATACCTCTAATATTTCTTGCGAAGTACCAAGCTTTGGAGGAATCGTCTCTTGATCTTGATTCTTTTTCCTATGATGGCACCCTATGCTATCATAGGAACACTCTGGCTATGCCATCATAAGCATAAGTAACATATATTTTTCAACAAAGCGAAAAAGGTACTAAAAAGACGAAAAAACCTAAAACTTTTACACTTAAAGCATTGTTATAGAGTGATTAAAGAAAAGTATAATCATTTTTTACACAGAATTTTTGAATATCCAAATAAAAGGAAAAAGAATGAAATAACTATCATACATCAACACTTACCGAAATGATTGAACTCTCATAACAGTCACACTTTGCCATGTATTCAAGGTGTAACTACGTATATCAAGCGTAAATGCCATTTGGCGTACAAATTCAGTAAATATAAGTTTGTTCAGTTGATGTTAACAGACTTCTTTGAAGTGTGTCATCATAAGCAGGATGCCATCATAGGCATACTTCCCCTATGTCTTGTGCGAAATGAGAATGCATTTCAATCAAGAATTTATACATAATTCGTATTGAGATAATCGGAAAAACCTTGTAATCAACTCGGTTATTAATCGAACGATTAATGGTCTCGAAATATTAACGCGTTCGCTCCGCACACGTGTTGAATTATCTTGACCATTAGTCTTAGTTGATTGAGTAACGTTATACCTAAATCTACTGGAACATAGAATTTTTTTGTCAAATGTATTTCTTATGCGAAATGAAAATGTTTTGTATTTCAAGCAGAAATTTATACTCTGTTCATAATGAGGTCGACGCGTCGACGGAAAATACTAACAATCAACTCGCTTATGAATGTAGGATTTCTAAACTAGTTGATTGAATAACTATTATGTACGAAACAATATTGTATTTTCAAAACTAATAATAGTTTTAGGAATAGTATTATCATCCAATGCGTAGTAGTATCTAGAGAAAGGCAAAGAAAAATTCGAAAATATATACAGATTTTCCGCAGGACATAATTCCTCATTTAGGTGACAGTTTTATTCCTACCCAAAACAATATACCTAATGGCAAACTCGGAAACAGATACGAAGCAGAAGGTAAAGAAAATCAAAGAATTATGCACAAAATTCAGATTTTTTCGAAATACAGCGAAACTTCCCTATAACGAAAGCGCAAAAAAATTCGTTGTAAAGAAATATCGTTATAATAAAAATTTGTTTCTATAGTCGGCAATGTCGCGGTCGATTTCACAGATAAATTTAAGTTCATCATTCAAACTTGCTTTTAGACATTTTCGCACAACTTTTTTCACTAGCGTAATGGTTAAGCCGGTCCCAGACAATGCGTGTATTTGACGAATGTTCGGCATTGGCGGTGCGTGGGAGCTCAACTTCGGCCCGAACACTATGGCCCACACACTATATGCGAAGCACCGCCAATGCCGAACATTCGTCAAATACACGCATTGTCTGGGACCGGCTTTAGATTGAAACCAAACAGCCTTGGGTGTATTTAAAACTTTTTCACAAAGCTCTCTCTGTCCGCCGTAATGATTTAGTTTAAGGTCGGGATTTATTACATACGTCCAGAAAAACCCCACCCTTATACCTTCTTACCAATACCCATTCAATATTGAATATTTCGTTATAGAGAGAAGTTACTTCGTTTTAGAGGGTGTTTTTAACGTGGAATTTGGATTGAACGTGCAATATCTTGTACGAAATTCGTTATACAGACGTTCGTTATAGGAAAGTTCCACTGTACTAGTTTCGCAACATCATCAGAAGAGTCTTTAAGGTGAATGAAGCTGCAGAAAGAACACCAAATCAGATATTCAGTTAATGAACTCATTTGCCAAATGAGAGTTGAATATTTTACACAAATACAGATAATATGAGGAAAACACTCAGAAAATAACATTTCGATATTGATGCATTTTGGGTTTCTTTGATTACTCTCAGCATGGAGATTTTAAACTTTCATTGAAGGTGTAGCTAACAATAAACACAATAACGACTTAGATATATGAGATTAATTGATTGATATGATCAATTGATTCCAATAAAAGACTGATATACTTCATAGAACAATCGAAACGAAATTTTTCAATTACTCACATTATACCAGAAATTGGGAATCGTCACGAGATAGATAATGACCCGATATTTATATCTGAAAGAGTGATAACCGATCGAATTCATTTATCGCGTAGCTCTCTGCTCAATTTTCACCTGGTGCTTGTATCGATTGAGTTTAGTTACAATCTGTGCAACGGTTTAGAATTAAGATGAAGATCCCTCTGTTTGTGGCTCTGAGCTGCATTTTATGCTCTTTAGGACAAGCTACCGATCCAACTGTAAGTTATATTTTATATATATTCAAGTTTTTTGAGTAAAAGCAATTTCGTCGGAATGGGATAGGTGACGCCCTGCTCCCAAAGATAACGAATTGGTTTCGTAATAGAATTTTGAAAAACGCAGCGTGTACAGGGCGTGCCAAATACGACACTTTTACATACATGAGAAGTCTTATTACTAACCAAGAAAGGCAAAATTGATGTTTGTATTTGAAGAAAAATTCTCATGAAAAACTTAATGGAGAAAACTGCACGTGAATATCTATGACCGTTTCATAGATATCGGTATTTCTAGAACATGTGCATTTTCGAAATGCTGCTATTCTTCTGAAGAAAATTTCTTTGAAAAAAATTATTTCGAGAACTTTTTCCTCAGTATACAATGACGTTTATTATGTCTTCCGAAAATTGTGTCCATATGCTTTTTTCAACAAGGCAAAATCGGTTTATTGGTTTCGGAGTTTCTGTCAATTTAACTACCTCTTATTAGTTTTTCAATATAAACAAAATTACAATTGTCATAAATGCCAAACTTAATATTTATAACAAAGACAGTGACGCCCATAATTTTGCAAAAGTTTGTTAGAATCGTATTTCTCGAGGATTTTCAGAAAAATGAAAATGCTGACCAGTACTGCTAAACTGGCTCAAACACTCATAAACTTCGAATCGAAAGAAGTGACAACTTAAAAATCTTCAGTATAGGTTTGGAACTTGGATTTGAATATCTGATTTCAGTTCGTTAGCGGGCCTAATCGGTTTCTAAGTTCCCAAATCTTTGTCATTGTAACATTTCCCAACATCCGTTCTATCTAAAATTCTAAAATATATCAAGCTCGAAAACAGATACGAAAGAGTATGTATAGTAAATCGTAAAGTTTCAAAGAAAAACAAAGATTCATATCTTATAGTATCTATGTACTATATTAGTATTTCGGAAAAGCACATTTTCGAGAAACGCACCGGTAACTATGGAACTGTCATAAATATTCACTTGCTGTTTACACCATTGAGTTTTTCATTAATATTGGCTCTAGCCACTGACTTCAGTTTCTGTCTATCATTGTTCGAAATAGGACATTCCATTCAAAAGTGTCGAGTTCGGCCCAATCTATACAAGATGGCCAGAATTATATTATTTAACACTACAACCAAAAAGCTAAAGAAGAAAATTAATAAATACCTGTCGATCTTGCTTTGTCAGAAAATTCGCATCCGAAGGGTTAAAATTTACAACTGAATCCGAATCAGATATTTAAAAGATGAGTTTGAATTTTAAATTTAGTTGGCTCTCTTATCTTAAATAACCCAAATTCTGATGGGCTCAATCGACCCGCCAAGAAAAATCAATAAGGAACTTACTATTAGAACATAAATTTTTGAATCCTGGTTTCTGGTTTCTGAACAAAAAACGTTGCATAGGGCCCAAAAATAGACGAAAAAATTCTGTTTTAACCAATTCGATTGTAAAATTTCCCGCTTAATCTGAATCTGCTTTTGTGACGAATATCTTATGTCATCAATCGCAAAAGTTCGTTAAATTAGAATGAATTCGCTTGTCCACCAAGGGTTATGAACATAACCGACTGTTTGCTCTGTTTTTAAAAACGAGTATCGAAAAAAGGATTCATTTTGACTAGTTGCAATTGATTAAAAAAAACTTTGAACATAAATCTACATCGGGGTATTTTAAGATTGAAAATATTTTCATATTTTATCTCATTTCAGCAACTAACAGTCGCTGTCGTAGAGGGTGCACCTGTCGTTGAAGCAGCTACTGATAAAACATTGCTCCAAACCAATTTAGACGAATACATAAGATCAGTGTACGCCAATGGGTACCAAGTAAGTGAAGAATATTTCGAATACTCCAATATAATTTGAGAAGATATATTTCCAATTCAGGTCGATTTCTTATCTAATTTAAAAAAATTACAGACAAAATCTGTCAGCTTATTCATCTTATCTGAGCTCAATATGTTCTTTTATTAGTAGGAGCTCTAAAATTTATGAAGATCATTTTGAAAAAACCTTCAACTGGTTTTATTGGCCTAAGAATTTTTAATCCTCAATTAAATACAGGGCAACATCGACACATAAAATAATAAGTTAGTGGAAACATCAATTCAGTATATGAATAAAGATTAAGAAGCTCTATGAGCCCATATGAAAATCCTAGAAGAGGAACCAACAAATATAGATTGTATAGGTACATGGATTTCCTTGATGAAATGCTTATATGTATTTTAATGATAAATCTTCTTCTTTTCAGAAAAAAATTAATAAAAACATTGCAAACGTGCTAACGTTCGAGATAATGATATTCCCAATACTTTTCAGCTTATTTGAGATAAAGGCTGGTGAAGTTCAAAAACAATTTCATAATTTTCACATTTTTAGCTACTTAGTTATGGTACAACCAAGAGATAAAATTTCTTCAGAAATTAATTTGAGTTCATAAAATAATTTTCAATTTGAGGAAAAGTTGTACCAAATTGATTTGAAAAAATATTCAATGCAAAATTCATACAGACACCGCTGACAAAAACAATTATTATTTGTACATCAGAAAATGTATCTCGATATAGAATTTCAAGGGGATGTTTGTTAGTATCATTGTAGTTAACAAAATTTTGGAAACTTTACTGCTTTTTCTCCAAGGTGAGCAGGTTTTAGAGGTACTATACGAAATTTGTCTCCCAAAACAACTCCAAGAATGGACCTCTTAAGTAAAAATGAGAAAACCCTGGATGGTGAAGAAGATAATGTGCTCCTAAGAATCTTGAAAATATCAGATTTATAGTTATTTGATCTACTAGGTTTATAATGACAGCGACTTATGGTCAAAATATTTCAAACCGTTCGAGACCATTAGTCGCTAGATTAATAAACGAGTTGATTATAAGATTTTTCCGTCGACCTCATTATGAATTGAGAATGATTTCTTGATTGAAATACGTTCTTATTTGCACAAGAAATACATTTTACATAATAAAATTTCTGTTTCTTCGTTCCAGTAGAGTTTTATTAACATTGCTTCTGAATGCTTTGTGTTCGGTTGCCCATTAGGATTGCACACTAAAATGGATAAATTATGTTCAATTTCTTACACATTAAACTCTCTTTTTATTTTGAGGTCATCGGGAAAGTAGCATAATAATCAATCAAACTAATGCATATAATTAATAAATAATTCAATTATCTTCACAGCCTGATATCATCGTTCTACCCGAATTTGGACTTACAGGAAGAACAGATGACAGCAAATTTGCAATCACTTCGACCGAGTTGAATGACAAAAATGCGGTAGGTTTCTTAATAAGTGTATTTAACGAATTCGAAGTGTTCAAAAAAGGAGAACAATTGTCTAATCCTGATAAGTTTTTTATTCTCAATCTTAAAACTGATATCTAAACAAGTTATATTTATATGTAACTCAAATATAAGGTCTAGAAGTAATAGCCCATCCAATAATAATTGATATCATTGAAAAAATCTAAGTTGGTAATGGTCCGTTTAGTAGTTCAAGTTTGTGTTGCAAAGCACTCTGACAGAAATAGTTATTTATTATACAAGGGAAAAAAGTATTAGATTTTAGCTCGAGGTTATTTTGTCTCCCGACGCGAATCGAGAGCTAAAATCTAATGTTTTTCCCGTGTATAATACACTATTTTTTTCTGTGACAGGAATAACGACCATTTAATATTGAAAGAAATATAACTTCTCGCGAAATTACTTTTTCCCCGGGAAAAAAGTTTTATTTTGTGACCTCTCAAGAGATATAAAATGTAAAATTTTTTCCCGTCACAGAAAAATATATTTGAATTTTGAGGATCTGTTTTTTTTGGTTTTGTTTGATTTTGATCGAACATAACAATTTTGATCAATTTTGAATACTCATAGATGAAATTATTCTTAACTCGTGATATAAAATAATAAGCTCAGAATTACAAGGTTAGAATTTTGGCAAATAACAAGTATGTATTGAGAAATAAGCAATCCAATATATATTTCTAAGTTGAAAAATTATATCTATGACATCATCCAGAGAAGATTTTGGTTACTTTTGCTGTGAGCAGAAATAAAGCTGCGCCTAGACGTTCAGGGCCTACTTATATGTCAATTATTCTAGGATGGACCATACATACAGGTTGTTCCTAAATTAACGCACAAAACTTCATGAGGTTATTTCTTACATCATTCCATGAAAAAAAGTTCCATAAATATACATGTCCGGAATTGTTTCCAAAATTGAAGTTGAAATTTTTCTCAAAAACTGACTGAAAAAACTGCTACGCCACTAAGATATTTCGAAGTAACATTTCTTTTTTTAATTCTTCGTTCAATTTGCGACAAAAAATCTCTACTATGGGACGCCGTTTTCATGAAAAAAAATGAAACATCTTAACGTAGCGTCGCTACTACATAAAGTGTTAAAAAGCCGACCAATACGCATCAAAATGTTTTATTTTCTCACTTAAAAACGGCACCACACATAAAGAAGTTACAGAAGAGATTTTTGTCACGAAATGAATGAAAAATTCAAACATAATTGTAAGCTCAAAATATCTCAGTGGAATACCACTTCGGTCAGTTTTTAAGTAACACTTCAACACATCTTGAAAACAATGTACGTTTTACGAACCTGCTAGTGTTTTCATAAAATGATCTGATTAATCACCTCATGAAGTTTGTCGGATGAATTCATTAACACTCACATGAATTTGACTTCCTCTAGAAAATTCAAAAAATGTTCAATGAAGCGAAGAAGTTTTTGTCTTTGCGATAACCAGCCCATTAGATTCTTAACATTAATTACATAGCAGCTACATTTACCAATTATTTTTCAGAACTTGACATATATTAATAATATAGCCAAAACCAAAAAAGCAGTAATAGTAGTCAACTCACTCGAAGATGATGACGGAGATCTGTACAGTACCACATTGGTTTTGGATGGAGGTGATAAACTATTAGCCAAGTATGTTGTCTTACATTTTTTTAGTCAAGATTTCAATTACAAAGAGTTCGAGGGTAACCTAGAAGGTTCAAATACAGGGTTGTGATAAAGTATGGAACCAAACAAATATCGTATTAACGAAAGGGACAATATTTATAGATTTTTTCAGCTAAGTGGCGCAAAATAGATGTAATGAAAAAGTTTTTGCTGAAAATATACTTGTGGTTGTACCGAAAAGACCCTCAACTTTTAATTTATATGGGACCTCCTATAAATCTTTGTGAATAATGAAAGAGCTTGGGATTTCAAATGCGCTCATAGTGGTTTTAATGTGAAAAATCTCTATTGAAGAATAATTCACTGTTAGATACTTCTAGAATAGCGGAATTTATTTGAGAATAATGTTTCAAACAAAATTGAATCAAATACTTCGCTATAACGAACGTCTGTATAACGAATTTCGTACAAGACATTGCACCTTGAATCGAAGTTCTATGTTAAAAACACCCTCTAAAACGAAGTTAATTGCCTCTATAATGAAATATTCAAAGAACATCACTCTTTGAACGGGTATTGGTAAGAAGGTATAAGGGTGGTTTTTTTCCGAAATTTTTCTGGACGTACGTAATAAATCCGGACGTTAAACTAAATCTTTACGGCGGGCAGAGAGATCCTTCTGAACCACTTTTGAATACACCTCTGGCTGTTTGGTTTCAATCTAACCATTACGCTAACGTGAAAAGTTGTGCGAAAATGTCTAAAAGCAAATCCTTAAGTTTGAATGATAAACCTAAATTTAATAGTGAAGTCTACCGCGACATTGCCGACTATAGAAACAAACCTTCTGTATAACGAAATTTCTTTCTAACGGTTTTTTTTTCGTATTTAGCGCTTTCGTTATAGGAAAATTTCACTGTATGTTCAAATTGCATCCTATTAATAAATTCATGAATCACTCTTCTCAATACACTCCGCTCCACGCATTAGTTCACATTCATCAATAATTCTTCATCTCAGTTCCTGAAAGTATGTTGCTAGTCTAGCGTGAACACGCGATTTTAGAGAATCCCAAAAGAGAAAATCTGACAGGCTTAGATCCAGAAAACGAGCAGGCCATTTCATGAATCCTCTACGGCCAATTAATCGAATTGAAAAATTCGCCTGAAAAAATCCCTAACCCTTCTTTTATAGTGGGGAGGTGCTCCATCTTGTAGAAACCAAAATTTTTTTTAGGGATAGAAATCATTCAAAATATAAGACACTTCGCCGTGACTTCTCACACGATCAGTATAACCGATCATCATTGATATCTCAATACGATAAGGGTATTTCCGGTGCAACTGAAGGTATATTATCAGCAAAAAATTGTACATCAGATGCATTTTGCGCCATTACACTTACCTGCAAAATTTCCTAAACATTGACGCTTTCGTTCAAAAGAGATTTACATGGATATTTCATTCAAACTCTGTATGAGAAACATTTCCTTTTATGCTTCATGACGATCAATCTTTTGCTTTCTTGTCGCCATAGAAAACCAATCATAGTAAGAGAAAAGTATTCGAAAAGCATAAATTTTGGTTGTTTCCCCAGGTATCATCGAAATACCGCATATTAATATACATAAAATAATATAACCCTGTATTGTGTTGATACAAATGAACCTCAGATAAAAAGAACATAGACAGGCTTTAAGCGTGATATTAATGAAATGAATTTGAGGATCAGATATACCTACGAAGCAAATATTTATTTTTGTTTTGAAATTTTACAGTACAAATGAGCCAAAAGCCAAGTCGTGCTTTTCTTAGGGGTACTGAAGCGAAATGAATATAACTTCTTCATAATTTGTGTAGATTATAATCTACAGGGGGTTGTATTTAAAATGTGAAAGTTGGTATTGGCCACTGTCACATTACATACCCTATATAATTATTTTTTTTTGACAAAAAATGCGCATATTTAAATACAAATCGACGTGTCCAAGCGTTTTTCTCAACACGCTCTCATTTATTTGTTATCGAATTCATTATGTTTGGCTGTTCCACACTGTATATGTACTGTTGTTGTATAATTAAATTGAAACCTTCTACTAATAATGAACCCACGCTACTGAAACTCTGGACTGTTTCTGTTTCTAAACAATCATATTCTTCAAATGTCTTGAAAATAATACAGTACATTCGGCAATTTTCTGAAATAGATGAACACTACAAGGCACGTTAAAATCTAGAATCCCGAAAAATGGAGCAGAAATCTTTAAAACCATAAGAAATACCAAAATTGGGCTAATTTTTATAAACAGGAAGGGGGGAAAAACATAGAGATCTTCTCCTCATTTTTGCATCTGTTTACATCTGACTGGGCCCATCTATAATATATATTCTTTATTGATCTGGGAAAAACAAAACATACCCATCTTTACTTTTCTTTGAATTGCATTAAACAAATTCGAACTCTTGGTTTTTTTCACTTTTTTCATTGTGTAAAATGCCTAAGTATTTGTTTTAATATTAAAGGTACCGAAAAATAAATCTCAATGAAACAGAAAAGAAGTTGAGTTCTTCCAACGACGTCGCAACCTTCTCTAAATGGGGTATCACATTTGGTTTACTTTCTGGCGATGATATTCTATACGATGAACCAGCTAACAAATTAATCAAAGACGATAAAGCAAGCCTTATTATTTACACCACTTCTATGGTATCAGTTGCACCATTCAAAACAGGTAAGTGTTAGATAAAATATCATGAATGTGGTAGATATATAATAATTTTCTGATAGTCGAGATGTCGCAGTCGGATTATAAAATCCGTCAGTTTACGAAATGACTAGGCAGTTTGTAAACCAACGAACGTACTTTGAATCGCTCTTGAAATGAACTTCGTTCTACAATCGGTCTAAAATTTTCAGTCTGTTTGTAAACTGCTAGCAACGCATCCAACGGATTGTCAAATCATTTGAATCGTATTCTGAAAACGTTTCGTGTCCTGATAATTTAATAATTGTTATATTTTGTGTGTTGTAGTTCAGATATCTGGGATCTGTTTACTGGCAATTGATTATTTTAAAAAAAAGTGATCGGGAGTCCTTGAAAATTTTTTCTCTAACCCTTATGACTAAAATGTTTCAAGCATTCTAATATTTTGTGATGTTTCTTGATTGTTGTATCTATTATTGATGTTAACTTCCATTTTCACCCTGAAGATTTTATAATTGTTCTTGTTTGATTTTCTATTTCCTTCTAATGTATAAAATTGATGTATGAAGTAATGAAAAAGTTTTTGATTTTTTAATGATATCACATTTTATCAAGCGGTTCTTCATTGACTGATCAGAAAAACGAGAAAATTTATTCTCCAAATATAGCATAAAACACTGGAACTGTTTCGAAAATTTCTATTTTCTATTATCTACATCAAAATACGAAAGGGTAAAAAAATAACTAATGATATTTTTCTAGAAATGGAGTTATGTTCACATAATATTATTTTTCGCATAAATTGAAAAATATTGAGTAAATTCATCGTGGTTTAATAAATTTATGATTGCAATTTTCCAAGAAATATTGTCAAAATCAATAATCTTTTATTGAAAACAGTTGTTTTTTGAGTGATTTCATAATGGGAAGATAATAATTGGGATCTGGATCTCTTTCTGGACATTTATGAATTGAAATTTTCTGTTCCTGTACCGAAGCTATCGTCAAAAGTTTCAACTTATTGTGTTAACGGATGACCCTCGTACATCTATCAATAAATCAAGCAATAAATCGATAAATTATTATTATTATTATTATGAATATCAGAACGCTTTATATTGTGGAAATATAGCTTTCAATGGCGGTTTTCGTCAGTTTGTGTAATAATATATTAGTAAATACCAATACCAATATTTTTACTGTATTATTCTGATTTCTTACAGCTTCGAGTCTCCATGCTGGTTTCGCGAAAACCCACGGTGTCAATTTGTTGGTGGCAAGTTTGAACGATCCATCAAATGGAGTCAGTGGAAGTGGTATCTATACACCATGTAGTGTGAATGCATACATAAGTGCAACCCCTGGATCCCAAGTAACGACAGGTACAATTGATACTACTCCAAAAACAGATTGTTCTAAACAGGACGTCTTGGTGATGGGTGCTAAGGTAATTATTTTAAGTTTCAATTGATAGACATGAACATTATTGGTGTAGGACTCGATGTTTTCGGATAGATATGAGCTCAATATATCATCTAAAAACAAGAATAATCTGGCGAATATTATAAATTATAGCTTTACTGCAGTATTCTACATAATTATGAATGAATATGGAAAAATATTATCTTGAAAAGTCAGATATTTGGCTAAACACGATGTTCAGGTACTTGATATTCCTTGGGTATTTCGAAAATTATCATAAATAACAGATATAAACACATCAAGTATTACATGAATTTCACATACAGGGTTTTCCCTTTAAGATGGCCTATTAGACGTTTTTGAAGAACTAGTGAATATTTCGTTGTGAAATTTTAGGTAGAGCATTGAGGGTGAAGGAACTCTTCGCCTGAAACATTTTCAAGTCAACAGTGTTGCTACGTCTATCTCAAACACATATCTACTTTCTCATTTCAAATGCAACTACCTATATTTTTATTTATGTATCGATCCAATACAAAATTCGCAGCATAACCTACTAAAAAAATTCTCTGTCATGCACTGTTGCCAAGTTATGCACAAATTCTTGAAATTTCTATATCTACATTGCAAGTTTGGAAATGCAATATCTCGATTATTTTCTATACGAACGGAACCAAACTCAGCAGTCTCATAGTACAGATGCCATGCGTTCATGTGGTATATTCAGTATTTTGATACATCGTAAGGTTCTTAAAAAATTTTTATCCGAAAATGTGAAACTTAAAATTGAAATATTTCGAGATTTTTAAATGGCAATCCCATATTTATTTTATAGCATTCGATTCGAAATGAAAAATGAATGGCAGTCCTTTTTTACACTAAATATTTATTTTGGATAGTTTTCGAATGTGATGAAAAATACTGAATGGCTCTATGAGTATGAGGTAAATTATTGAGGCAGATTCTATGGTTGAAATCATAAAAAGTGTTCGATGATCATGGATGTCATGGAAAAAAGTTAACCCATGTTATTCGAACACGACTCAGGTTGTTTCACAACTCACGGTGTATGCCAAAAAATTATTGAAAGGACCTTCAACAATCGTTATTCACATTCAGCAAGAATGACTCGAAATAAATTCTGAAAACTGTTTTGGCTTTCGGTAATCCTGGTCCAATATTCATGGTTCATGGCCTCAACCATAGAATTGTTTCCACTAATTCACCTTATAATCACACAGCATTATGTCCATACATCATGACTATAAGTTTCAATTTTGTAAAAACGGCGAGGCAGGGTTTTTTCTACTGAGGTTTTTCCCTGTGCTCTGGTATCATACGACAGAATAGTATGGTACCTTGTTTTGCACCAACCTCAGCTAGGGACTTTTTTGTTTCATGTATTGGATTTTGTTAGCTCTCATTTCAAAAGAATATATATATGACTATAAATACTGAAGAATTTCATTATTTTTCATATCATTCTAAAACTATCCAAAATAAATATTTAGTGTAAAAGGAGACTGCCATTCATTTTTCATTCAATATCGAATATTGTAAATTAAATATGGGGTTGCCTTTTGAATATATCGAAATATTTCAATTTTAAGTTTCACATTTTCGGAACAAAATCTTCGAAGAACTTTACGATGTATCAGAAGACTGAATGAAACACATGAATGCATGGATTCTCTACTATGAGACTGTCGAGTTTGGTTCCGTTCGCATAGAAAATAATCTAGATATTGCATTTCCAAACTGGCAATGTAGATGTAAAAAATTTCAAGAATTTGTGCATAACTTGGCAACAGTGCATGTCAGGGAAATTTTTCTGGTAGGTTATACTGCGAATTTGGTATTGAATCGATACATAAATAAAAATATAGATAATTGCATTTGAAATAAGAAAATAGATTTGCGTTTGAGATGTATTTTGGGCGAAGAGTTCCTTCATTGTCAAGGCTCCTCCTAAAATTTCAGAAAGAAATATTCACTAGTTCCCCAAAAACGTCTAATAGTCCAACCTAGAAAGAAAACCCTGTATGTTACAGAATAATCCCATTTTTTCGTTCATAAAATGATTATCACCAAAAAACGAAGACCCTCAAATGATTAAAACCTCTTGATATATTGATCTTGATATCCTTAATTCATGGTATCCGTTTTTTTCACTTTTTTCGTGATGAACTCCTGTAAAAATGATTTTTATGACCACTTAAGCATATACAAGAGGTCTAATTTGAAGGTGCCCACCCTTAATAACTCAACAACCAATCAGAATTTATAGAAACACTCAGACAGGTTGATTTTTTATGATAGAGGGACATGAGATACAAAGCTTGTTTCCACTAGCAGCCCCCTGGATAGGATTGCAACCCCATCAGGATTCAAATTTGTTTGAATCTGCAGTTTATGTTCTATAAAGTGAATGTTTCATTTAGTTTCATCGGTATCATAATTCCATAAAAAACACCCTGTAAGTTAGTGAATACGATGATGCTTTTCTACAAATTTTCACCTCGGCTAGTCTAAAATTCCGGAGAGTAGGGGGAATCGCGAAGAAACTAAGAAAAGAAAAATCAATTAACAAAATACTCAAAAAGGAAACAACAAAAAATAGAAAAAGGAGAAAATAAGAAAATAAATTTAGATTAACTAGTCGATAATATATTTGACGAAACTGTTAATTGATAAATCGAGACGAATAATTTTGGGCTCTTTCAATCTGGCCAAATCAATTGTGCCTCATAATCAGGCATATACAATTGACATAAGATATTTCTTTTGGTAATCCTGTCGAATCCACAAGTGACCTTGGGTAGAATTTAAACGCCGTATTGCGCATGCGGAAACAGCGTCATTTGAGCGTTAATGTTGCCAGATTGTGCACCTGGAATTTATTGTAATCAATCGCCAATTGAAAATTAATTCTTGAAATTGGTTATCATTTTTTTACATAGGAGAATTAAAAACTGGAATGATATGTAGGTGAATAGAACTATTATATTTTAGTTTCCTAACTTTTTTCAATCTAGATCTGAAACAACAACGACACATTTTCTTATAGAATTACAATAGTAAAATTTGGTTGTTATGTACTGTAAAATGTAAATGAAAAATGTAAAAAAGCTGTAACAATCTTAGTTTTATAATTTTTCAGGTCATAATTAAATGAAAATAGTTATTTTTGTATTAAGTGCGTAAAATGAGTGTTTTTTTCATGGCACATGAGAGTGTCAATTTTCACTCGAATTCACTCGAATGTGCCATGAAAACACGAATTTTACACGCACGAAATACAAACAACATTTTTTGTACAACTGTAAATGTGAATTTACATCGTCTGAAATACATATAATTATTGAATATAATGCTTCCAGTACAATATTTAAATAAATCCAGTGATCTTTCTGTGTCGTAACTATAGAAACAGTTTGCTGAAACTGGTTGAATCTTTGACAGTATTTGCTCGTAGTTGCTTCAAATTCGAATTATTTTAAAGAAGATGGATGTTGAACATGATAGTGGTAGTGATACCTGATACCCCCGCAGATATGGCTGAAGAAGCAAATACAATTGTATCTAATATGTTACCAGCAAAATCAAAGCTAATATATGAGAAAACATATAACCAATTTCGAGAATGGTGCAACAAGAACAACGTAAAAAAGGTTTCTGAAAATGCTATTTCGAGGAAAAATCAATAATTTTGAAACCTTCCACGTTATGGAGCTCAGTGTTAAAAAAAACATTGAATGTCAAGGAAAATATTGATATAAGGAATTTTTCAAAATTGGTCCCGCTTATTAAGAACAAATGCGTCGGATACCGAGAAAAGAAATCTAAAGTATTATCGAGGGATGATATCAATAAATTTCTTAGAGATGCTGATGACGAAACTAATTTACTTTATAAGGTACAGATACAATCATAATTTTGTGAAATTAGTTGTAATTAAAATATTCATTATTTGTAGGTTGTCCTAATTTTGGGTATCAGCGGTGAAAAAAAGACTTTTTTCTCCAACCATCAAAAAATGTTGACATTTTTGTACTATTTTCAGGTGCAAAAGTCATAAATTTCCTTACCGTACAAAAATTCACTCGTTACTTAGCAACACTTTTAATCCTAGGATTAAAAACGCTACTTTTAATCCTCCGGATTAAAAGTAATGGCATTTGACGTCTACTTGACAATCACTGTCATGATTCTGTGTTCAAATTCATAACCAAATTATGAACGATTTTTCACTAAAACCAATTTTATTGTAATTTTGACTTGGTTGGAGAAAAAATAGTATATATTATTCGGACTAAAAGTGCCTATTTTAACTCGCAATTTTGCATTCGCTCGGCTGCGCCTCGCAACTGCAAATATTGCTCGTAAAAAAATATGCACTTTTAATCCTTATACTTAATATAATATACTATTTTGTACAACTGTCAAAAAAACTTGACTTTTCTTCATCACTATGGATGCGTTAAAATATTACTTTTTTTCACCGTTAAAAAAAGTCTTTTTTTCACCGTTAAAAATAGTATATTATATTATAAGGATTAAAAGTGCATCTTTTTTTTACGAGCAGTATTTGCAGTTGCGAGGCGTAGCCGAGCGAATGCAAAATTGCGAGTTAAAATAGGCACTTTTAGTCCGAATAATATATACTATTTTTTCTCCAACCAAGTCAAAATTACAATAAAATTGGTTTTAGTGAAAAATCGTTCATAATTTGGTTATGAATTTGAACACAGAATCATGACAGTGATTGTCAAGTAGACTTCAAATGCATTTACTTTTAATCCAAGGATTAAAAGTAGCGTTTTTAATCCTAGGATTAAAGGCTGACGCTCACTGGGCGAGACGAGACGAAACGAAGAGAAGAGTTGTTTTCCGCAGGCACGATTTGCACTGAATCAAATGGGTAGACGCTGACTTGGGAGGCGCGAAGCGAAGATCAGTTTCTAACTAACTAACTAACGCGTCGCTTCGTCTCGTCCAAGTGAGCGTCAGGCTTAAAAGTGTTGCTAAGTAACGAGTGAATTTTTGTACGGTAAGGGAATTTATGACTTTTGCACCTGAAAATAGTACAAAAATGTCAACATTTTTTGATGGTTGGAAAAAAAGTCTTTTTTCACTGCTGATAACTAAAATTAGAACAACTTAAAAATAATGAATATTTTAATTACAACTAATTCACAAAATTATGATTGTATCTGTACCTTATAAAGTAAATTAGTTTCGTCATCAGCATCTCTGGAAATTTATTGATATTATCCCTCCATAACACTTTAGATTTCTTTCCTCGGTATCCGACGCTTTTGTTCTTAATAAGCGGGACCAATTTTGAAAAATTCCTTATATCAATATTTTCCTTGACATTCGATGTTTTTTTTAACATTGAGCTCCATAACTTGGAAGGTTTAAAAAATTTTTATTTTTCCTCGAAATAGCATGTGAGCACATTTTCAGAAACCTTTTTTACGTTGTTCTTGTTGCGCCATTCTCGAAATTGGTTATATGTTTTCTCATATTATTAGCTTTGATTTGGCTGGTAACATATAAGATACAATTGTATTTGCTTCTTCAGCCATATCTGCGGGGGTATCACTACCACTATCATGTTCAACATTCATCTTCTTTAAAATAATTCGAAATTGAAACAACTACGAGCAAATACTGTCAAAGATTCAAACAATTTCAACAAACTGTTTCTATAGTTACGACACAGAAAGATCACTGGATTCATTTAAATATTGTACTGAAAGCATTATCTTCAATGATTATACGTATTTCAGACGATGTAAATTCACATTCACAGTTGTACAAAAAATGTTGTTTGTATTTCGTGCGTATAAAATTCGTGTTTTCATGGCACATTCGAGTGAATTTTTGGCCTCGACCTGCGGTCTCGGCCAAAATTGACACTCCCATATGCCATGAAAAAAACACTCATTTTACGCACTTAATACAAAAATAACTATTTTTAACGGCGAAAAAAAGTAATAGGTATTTTACGCATCCATAGTGATGAAGAAAAGTCAAGTTTTTTCGACAGTTGTACAAAAAAAAACTTATGAATTTGAATTCTGGTATAATAATTTTAATACAAGTTTATAATTGCCCAGTTCGAACACCTCTTAAAGGAAAGAACTATTTCACTCAAGCGCCCTATGTTACAGAAAAATATACATAATCATATTTTCGTTTCAGGAAGAATATAATATATCATCTGTCTATTAGACAGAAACTGTGAAAAGTATCAAACGTTGACAAATTAAATTATTTTATGGCATTCGTTAAATACCGGATGTATTATCCAATCTGGCAACGTAGCTATGCATTTGCCGTAACGCGCGCTCAGATTTCAAGGTCATTTGTTGATTCGACAGGATTACCAAGAACTGGAATCACAGTTCTGTGCATAGACGTTCTGTGCTGGAATCCTCCTAGGTGTAGGTACTTGCGTTGTCCCATAGTGTGCAGAGGCAAGTTAGATCTACCAGCTGTTCGATGTGGTCGGTCGAAGATGTCACTATGTAGGTAAGAGGCTCTGGAGTCCTGGGTGCTCTCCTCAAAGTCAGCAGACAAATGTTAACATTTTCTTATGCCAGGATTCATTCTTTCCAATGACGGCAGTTCGAGTAAAAAAACTAATGAAACAAAAATCAAGGTGACTCCCCAAATTTGGGTGGGTATATCAGCCACGCTTCTATTGCTAGTCTGATGAATCTTCCTCGAATCAAGCCCTTTTCGAAAAAGAGTCGCCAATATGCTAATCTGCGGAATTCTTTCGAGAAAAAATAATCAAATTCTTGATTCTTCCTAATCTTCTGTCATCTTTGACAGCCCCCTATTTTCCATTATTTTCAGCCAACGCGTTCTATTTTTTTTTACTTTCCGACCACAGATTTAAATACTATGAAACGATATGACAGTTATAATATCCAGTTTTTGGAACACAAACTACAGGTTCATACAAATTTGAATCCATGCATACATTTGTGCTACAGAACTACCCACTTTCCCTATTCAAAATCTTGATGAGGCTGCATCCTTCTCCAGGGATTTGCTACTAGAAGCAAGCTTCGTATCCAAGATCATGTCCCCTTTTCATCCAAAATCGACCTGTCTGAATGTTTTCACAAATAATGATTCTTTGTTGAGTTATTGAGGGTGAACACTTTTAAATGACACACCCTGAATATACACATCGCCAAAATTCTTGGACCCCCATTACAAAAAGCATCGGTTAGAATAATATGCTTGGGAAAAATTTTTGAACACTAATTCAGACCACCTAGAAGGTTTTATCTTGAATTTTTTTCGTAATGAAGACAGAAATCATTCATTTCAATCCGTATATGAAGAATATGAAAATAATTTCTTTCAGGGAGGAACCGACGTCCCCATTTCGAAATTACCAAGATACAATTACGATGGTTTGAACACTACCTCCTCACCAAAAATGTTGATAATCAAGAATATTGCAACGGCAGTTTCTGCTGTTCCTTCACCGTATCCACGAACACGTGGCCCCACAGAATTTTACAGGTATTTATGCTTAGAAATTTTTCAATCACAAAACAATTTAAGTCGGATTGTTCGGATCTCTACTTGACCGAAATTCATCACATTATGGTAGAAGTAAAAAACTTATTCAAAAAAATTGAAAGTTATTTGTTAACACACAATTGTTTCGTCAATTATTGACTATATCAGGTATACAGGGTGTAACTAAATAAGTGTAAAATATTTAAGGAGGTGATTCCTCATCAAAAAAAAGATAGGATCTTTCATATAAAGAAACTTCATTAGAGCATCCCTTTTTAAGATACAGCCCCTCAAAGGGAGTACATAAAAGTTGTATAACATATTTTTTCACAAGCACCAAAAAGTTACAATATTGAAATTAACCTGACCTTTCCTACTAGCAAAAAGACACTTATCCAGTTATTTATTTGGTTTACCCCATGGTTGTGAAACGGAACCCCTAAAGTTTATTTCCAATGTAACTTTTTGTCTTATTATTTGTTTAGGTACCATTTAAAAATTTATTTCCAATAGCCTGTTTCATTCTAAACAAAAAATGTCTCTTGAGTTTTTTGCCCAAAATAAACCAGTTCGCAGTGAAAAATTATTTTACGAACAACTACAGAGATAGATCGTCATAAATGCGAAACTAATCTATCTAGTAGGACACTTTTAGCGATAGTGACAATTAAATTGGTATAACGCTGTCAGTTTATAGATTTTTGAAATAGACTTAAGTGTCTTTTTGTTAGTAGGAAACCTCAGGTTAATTTCAATATTGTAACTTTTTTGGTGCTTGTGAAAAAAATTTTTATACAAATTTTATGTACTCCCTTTGATGGGCTGTATCTTAACAAGGGATGCTCCAATGAAGTTTCTTTATATGAAAGATCCTATCTTTTTTTCGATGAGGAATCACCTCCTTAAATATTTTGCACTTATTTAGTTACACCCTGTATACTACCTACTTTCTAAATCTAAGGTTTATGAAATCATTATCTATTTGGGTAATTCCTTTTTCTGTTCACTATCTATTTGAGATGAACGAAGCTGTAAAATTAATTAATATAATGATGAAGTCAAAGGTGGAACAATTGTTGTGTAAACAAATAAATCCTAGCAGATATTAAGTTATTTTTTACTCGTATCATAAAACAAAACTATTTCAAGAATATACAGGGTGTCCACTTTTAAAGTGGACAAACTTCGAGAGGTGGTTATCAGGTTAGCCATGATATTAGGGCGCAGAATTTGCAGCTAACACGGAAGTTGATATGCCATGTGCACTAAATGAGGTATTTTTTACTGAAGAGAAAGCGTGTGCATAATTATTAATATTTCATCGGAGCCATTGAAAAAATAGGACTGATTGTGTTAACTTCAGAATCGTGATATTCTTCTCCTTACCACGCCTGCAATAGGAGTGTTTTCTGCACACAGTCTGTCTCCTCTTGTAGCAAATTTATTGCCCTTCCCGAATATGTGGTCAAATTTGATGAGACTAAAAAAAACTAAATAGTGATCTTTCTAGAGAAAAGTCTTGAAATTTTCCATAAAATCAAAATATGTTGAATTGAAGAATAACCGTCAACTTTTCGACCATGTGTTATATGACATTTTTTGTTGCAAATCACTTGTATAATCTTCCCTCGAAGTCTGTCCACTTTTAAAATAGACACCCTGTATAGTTTCTTCAAATTACTATGAAATTTGGATATTTTTGGCAAAATTCTCTAGCCACTTCGCTGAATAGGTAATGAAATTACCTTTCATTTGATGTAGGTATCCACAAATCACAATCCATATACATATTCCCATTTGAAAAATTAATGTCGAGCACTGAAGGGAGTAGAGAGGTCCCAATTCAAAAGCGCATAGGATAAATTGCTTTGGAAATTAAAAATCGACGGATGCGAAAATTTTCCTTAATAATTCTTCGTATAAGAATTAAGTTACGTTACTTTTTTGGTAGGTACGCTGAATTTCACCTATTGTCGATGGACCTTTATTATCGATAATATTGTTGTTACAATAATCAATTTACAGATTTTTCACTAGTACCTACCTTTACAACTTGACCTTTCGGTCGAAGAATACCATATTATATTAGTAATTTATTCCAGACCATGAAGAATAGGACAAATTCCTAATTAGGATTAATAACCTTTTCCGCCGACCTCGAAATAAAAGGTGATTGTAATGTGTACGGAATTGAACATTGATGACCCATTTTAATGCATAATTTTTGCTATTTTAATGTGCAATCCTCATGGCTACCGTACACAAATTATTCAGAAGCACTACGAGAAATGTCAAAACTCTACTGGAACATAGAAACATAGAAATTCCATTTTGTCAAAAGTATGTCTTGTGCAAAATAAGAATGTATTTCAATCCAGAATTTATTCACAATTTATGTTGAAATCGTCGAAAAAATCTTGTAATCAACTCAGTTATCAATCTAACGACTAATGGAATCGAACTATTAACGAGTTCGCTTCGCTCACCCACTAGTCGCTGTCTTTAATAACATAGTTGATTAAATCACTATTATCTAGTAAACTCACTCAAGTAAAAAGAAATAGTGTTATACCAACTCAAATTCCAGATACGCCGCATGTCTGTGACCAATATTCTTACGATTAAAAATTTTGTTTTCAGGGCAGCGGTAAGCGATGACCAGAAAGTGTGTGGTTTGTTGTATTGCACTGATAAGGACAAAGTTGAAAATTGTGGAGTAATCAATCAAGCTGCAACAACTCTTTTCTCCAACATTGTCATCAAAACAACTGATGGTGACGACTCATTCTTACCATATATCCTACACCATGATTTGACGTCTGGCTCAGATCTGAACAACACCAAGTTTCTTAAAGATGATGATGGTGCCAATATCACTGTCGCAGGATTAAGTGATGTGATAGCTGTTGGTATTGTATCCACGAAATCGGGTGCCAGCTCACTTGAAATCTTCGTAACTAGTTTAATAGCTATGTTTTTCTTATTGAAACAACTTTAATTTAATATCTATCAAGCATGAGCGTAGCTCAAATAAGTGCCGTAAATATGTAATAAATGAAAAATATTAAGTTGTACTTTTTTGTTCCCTAATTTAAATTTGTTTTTCGTCAATATTATGTCGAAAGTAGAGTAATGATTTTTTTCCTACTATGCCACCTGGCTCAGATCTGAACAGATCTGAGAGATGCTGCCAATATCATCATAAAATAATTGAATATGTATTAAACATGAGCGTTGCTTCAATAAATGCAGTAAATGTATACCTAATAAATAAAAAATAATAAGTTATACCTTTTTGAAACCTTTTTGAACTTGTTTTCCGTCAGAAAGTTTTCAGTTTTCCGCATCTTGAGTAGAAATTTCCCGATGGAATTGTAGATGGTGTATTTCGTTGATTCTCTTGGTTTTTAATCCAACTCCTTCCACCCTTTATATTTTCTTATCATACCTGATTTAGTGAAAGTGGCATCATGAGTTCATAAGGTACACTAAATGAGGTATTTTTTACTGAAAAGAAAACGTGTGCATAATTATAAATATTTCATCGACTACTTCCCTCGTCGTAATTTGCACCAATCAGAAACGCGCAATTTTGAATAACAAATGGTTTCTAGGTGGAAAAACTGTTTGCCAGGAACTGTCAGCAGTTTATTCGCGTTCACCCGCGGCAAAAATTGACAGTTATTGTCAAATCCATACCTAAACTTAATGTATGCAGAATAATTTGTCTCTAATGAAATAGTCTTGTCAAATACCATTCGAACATCTAATTTTTCCTGTGAAAAAAATCGAAAAAACACATCGCAAAGTAATATTTTTTGACAAAAAGCATTCGTGTAGGTGCAAAAATCCTCGTCTTAGACTCGGATTTTTGTTGCCACCAGCACCCATGCTTCTTGTCAAAATATTACTTAGCAACATGTTTTTTCGATTCTTTTCGGAAAAATTAGATGCCCTTATGATATTACTTACGATAAATTTAAGTTCATCATTCAAACTTAAGCACTTGCTTTTAGACATTTTCGCACAACTTTTTTCACTAGCGTAATGGTTAGATTGAAACCAAACAGCCTGGGGTATATTTAAAACTGTTTTTTAAGGATCTCTCTGTACGCCGTAATGATTTAGTTTAAGGTCGGGAGTCATTCAAAGAGTGATGTTCTTTTAATATTTCGTTATAGAGAGAATTTACTTCGTTTAAGAGGGTGTTTTTAACATGGAATTTGGATTGAAGGTGCAATATCTTGTACGAAATTCGTTATAAAGAGAAATTCGTTATACAGACGTTCGTTATAGGAAAGTTCCACTGTACTAGTTTCGCAACATTATCAGAAGAGTCTTTGAGGTGAATAGAGCTGCAGAAAGTACGCCAAACATTATATGCAGTTAATGAAACTATTTGCCAAATAAGAGTTAAATATTTCACACAAATACAGATTATATGAGAAAAACACTCAGAAAGTAACATTTCGATATTGATGCATTTTTGGTTTCTTTGATTACTCTCAGCATGGAAATTTTGAACTTTCATTAAAGGTGTAGCTAACAATAAACACAGTAACGACTTAGATATATGAGATTAATTGATTGATATGATCAATTGATTCCAATAAAAGACTGATATACTTCATAGAACAATCCAACCGAAAATTTTCAATTACTCACATTATACCAGAAATTGGGAATCGTCACGAGATAGATAATGACCCGATATTTATATCTGAAAGAGTGATAACCGATCGAATTCATTTATCGCGTAGCTCTCTGCTCAATTTTCACCTGGTGCTTGTATCGATTGAGTTAAGTTACAATCTGTGCAACGGTTTACAATTAAGATGAAGATCCCTGTGTTTGTGGCTCTGAGCTGCATTTTATGCTCTTTAGGACAAGCTACCGATCCAACTGTAAGTTATATTTTATATATATTCAAGTTTTTTGAGGAAACGCAATTTCCTCGGAATGGGGTAGATGGCGCCCTGCTCCCAAAGATAACGAATTGCTTCGTAATAGAATTTTGAAAAACGCAGCGTGTACAGGGCGTGCCAAATACGACACTTTTACATACATGAGAAGTCTTATTACTAAATAAGAAAGGCAAAATTGATGTTTGTATTTGAGGGAAAATTTTCATGAAAATTTTAATGGAGAAAACCGCACGTGAATATCTATTACCGTTTGTCTGTATTTCTAGAACATGTGCATTTTCGAAATGATGCTTTTCTTCTAAAGAAAATTTTCTATTTCTGTGAAAAAATTATTTTGAGAACTTTTCCTCAGTATACAATGACATCACCAAGGAGTGGGGACTTGAAAATTTCACGGTAGATTTGAAATTGTGTCCATAAGCTTTTGCAACAAAGCAAAATCGGTTTATTGGTTTCGGAGTTTCTGTCACTTTAACTACCCCTTATTGATTTTTCAATATTTACGAAATTACGAATGCGATAAATGCCAAACTTTATATTTAACAAAGACAGTGACACCCATAATTGTGCAAAAGTTCGTAAGAATCGTATCTCTAAAGGATTTTCAGAAAAATGAAAATTCTGACCAGTATTGCTGAACTTCAGTATAGGTTTGAAACTTGAATTTGACTATTTCCCTCGTCGTAATTTGCACCAATCAGAAACGCGCAATTTTGAATTACAAATGGTTTCTAGGTGGAAAAACTGTTTGGCAGGACCTGTCAGCAGTTTATTCGCGTTTACCCGCAGCAAAACTTGACAGTTATTGTCAAATCAATACCTAAACTTAATGCATGCAGAATAATTTGTCTCTCATGAAATAGTCTTGTCAAATACCATTCGGGCATCTATTTTTTCCTGTGAAAAAAATTAGATGCCCTTATGATATTACTTACGAATATCTCATTTCAGTTCGTAGCGGGCCAAATCGGTTGGTTTCTATTATTGTCACTGTAATTTCCCAACATTACTGATTATCCGTTCTATCTAAACTTCTAAATTATATCAAGCTCGAAAACAGATACGAAAGAGTATGAACAGGAAATCGTGAAGTTTCAAAGAAAAATAAAGATTTATATCTTATAGTATCTATATCCTATGTTAGTATTTCGAAAAAGCTTATTTTCGAGAAACAAACCGGTAACTATGGAACTGTCATAGATATTCACTTGCTGTTTGCACCATTGAGTTTTTCATGAAAATTGGCTCTAGAAACTAACTTCAGTTTTTGTCTATCTTTGTTCGAAATAGGACATTCCATTCAAAAGTGTCGAGTTCGGCCCAATCTATACAAGGTGACCAGAATTCTATTGTTTAGCACTACAACCAAAAAGCTAGAGAAGAAAATCAATAAATACCTGTCGATCTTGCTTTTTCAGAAAATTCGCATCCGAAGGGTTAAAATTTACAGCTGAATCCGAATCAGATATTTAAAATATGAGTTTGAATTTTAAATTTAGTTGGCTCTCTTATCTTATGGTATAACCCAAATTCTGATGGGCTCAATCGACCCGCCAAGAAAAATCACTAAGGACCTTACTATTAGAACATAAATTTTTGAATCCTGGTTTCTAAACAAAAAACGCTGCATAGGGCCCAAAAATAGACGAAAAAATTCTGTGTTAACCAGTTCGGATGAAATATTTCCCGCTTAATCTGAATCTGCTTTTGTGACGAATATCTTATGTCATCAATCGCAAAAGTTCGTTAAATTAGAATTAATTCGCTTGTTCACCAAGGGTTATGAACACATAACCGACTGTTTGTTCGGTTTTTAAAAACGAGTTTCGAGAAAATGATTTATTTTGACTAGTTGTAATTGATTTAAAAAAAAACTTTGAAAAAAATTCTTGATCGGGGTATTTTAAGATTGAAAATATTTTATTATATTATCTCATTTCAGCAACTAATCGTCGCTGTCATAGAGGGTGCACCTGTCGTAAAAGCTGCTGATTATAACTCTTTGTTCCAAACCAATTTTGATGCATACATGAGTTTATTGAATAATGCAAATTCCACAGTAAGTGAAGAATATTTTGAATACTCCATTATAATTTGAGAAGACATATTTCCTATTCAGGTCGATTTCTAATCCCAAAATTTAAAAAAATTGCTGACAAAATCAGTCAGGTTATTGATCTTATCTGAGTCTCAATATGTTCTTTTAGTAGTAGGTACTTCATTTATGAAGATCATTCTGAAGACACCTTCAACTGGTCTCATTTCCCTAAGAATGTTTAATCCTCAATTAAATACAGTGTGGCATCGACACATAAAAGAATAAGTTAGTGGAAACATTACTTCAGTATATGAATAAAGATTAAGAAGCTCTATGAGCCCATATGAAAATCCTAGAAGAGATAACAACAAATATAGATTGTATAGGTACATGGATTTCCTTGATGAAATGCTTATATTTAAATGATAAATCTTCTTCTTTTCAGAAAAAAAAATTAATGAAAACATTGCAAACGTGCTAACATTCGAGATAATGATATTCCCAATACTTTTCAGCTTATTTGAGATAAAGGCTGGTAGAGTTTCAAAACAATTTCATAATTTCCACATTTTTAGCTATTATGGGACAACCAAGAGATAAAATTTCTTCAGAAATTAATTTGAGTTCATAAAATAATTTTCAATTTGAGGAAAATTACCAAATTGATTTGAAAAAATATTCAATGCAAAATTCATACAGACACAGCTGACAAAAACAATTAATATTTGTACATCAGAAAATGTATCTCGATATAGAATTTCAAGGGAAAGTTTGTTAACATCATTGTAGTTAACAAAATTTTGGAAACTTAACTGCTTTTTCTCCAAGGTGAGCAGCTTTTCGAGGTACTATACGAAAATTGTCTCCCAAAATAACTCCAAGAATGGACCTCTTAAATATAAATGAGAAAACCCTGGATAATGGAGAAGATAATGTGCTCCTCTCCTAAGAATCTTGAAAATATCAGATTTATAGTTATTTGATCTACTAGGTTTATAATGACCGCGACTTATGGTCAAAATATTTCAACCATTCGAGAGCATTAGTCGCTAGATTAATAAACGAGTTGATTATAAGATTTTTCCGTCGACCTCATTACGAATTGAGAATGATTTCTTGGTTGAAATACGTTCTTGTTTGTACAATAAATACATTTGACATAATAAAATTTCTGTTTCTTCGTTCCAGTAGAGTTTTAACATTGCTTCTGAATGCTTAGTGTTCGGTTGCCCATGAGGATTGCACACTAAAATGGATAAATTATGTTCAATTTCTTACACATTAAACTCTCTTTTTATTTAGAGGTCATCGGGAAAGTAGCATAATAATCAATCAAACAAATGCATATAATTAATAAATAATAATTCAATTATCTTCACAGCCTGATATCATCGTTCTACCCGAATTTGGACTTACAGGAAGAGCAGATAACAGCAGTGTTGCATTCTATTCGACCGATTTGAATGACATGGAGGTACGTTTCTTAATAAATGTACTTAATGAATTCAAAGTGTTCAAAAAAGGAGAACAATTGTCTAATCCTGATAAGTTTTTTATTCTCAATCTTGAAACTGATATTTAATCAAGTTTTATTTATTATTCAAATATAAGGTGTAGAAGTTATAGTCCATCCAATAATAATTGATATCATTGAAAAATCTAAGTTGGTAATGGTCCGTTTAGTAGTTCAAGTTTGTGTTGGAAATCACTTTGACAGAAAATATATTTGAATTTTGAGGATTTGGTTTTTTTGGTTATGTTTGGTTTTGATCGAACATAATAATTTTGATCAATTTTGAATACTCATAGATGAAATTATTCTTAAATCGTGATATAAAATAATAAGCTCGGAGTTACAAGGTTAAAATTTTGGCAAATAACAAGTATGTATTGAGAAATAAGCAATCCAATATATACAGGGTGTTCTGATTTGTTTCCAACAAACTGAAATGGGTGATAGATCACATCATTTTAAGCAAAAAAGTTCTTAGGAACATGGTTCCGGAAATGCTTCGTTTCCGAGATACAGGGTGTTAAAGTTGAAAAAATAATTCGTGTTTTCTTTAATATGTTTCGAAGATGTAATTTGTGCATTCAACGGAACGGTGGACATTTCGAACACCTTCAAATATTATTATGTTATTTTGATTTGTTCTTAATTGTTACCTCTGAAAAATCTTCAATTTAAAATTATTACAAATTTGTTTCTACATGTTTTAGATGTTACAATAACTATGGATTTGGCTTTAAATGCGGTTTTCTCTGAAACGGTTGCTCCTAGCAACTTGAATGAAGTATACCTTTTTTAACTAGAAAAGTCAGGGGACTCGATTTTTTAGTCCAAAATGACGTACAGGGTAGCACAAAAAAGTTGCAATGGTTTGAAGGGGGCGAAATTATTGCCAGTGGCGCCATCTAGAAAATACAACCAAATCGATCACAAATTTGAATTTTTCGCCTCAAAAAACCCTATGAACCACTTTTCATGCAATTATTTAGAATCAGTCGAAAGATATTAAAGAAAACGCGAATTATTTTTTCAACTTTAACACCCTGTACCTCGGAAACGAAGCATTTCCGGACCCATGTTCATAGGAACTTTTTGGCTTAAAATGATGTGATCTATCACCCATTTCAGTTTGTCGGAAACAAATCAGAACACCCTGTATTTGTTGAAAGTTGAAAAGTTATATATTATGACATCATCCAAAGAAGATTTTGGTTACTTTTTCTGTGAGCAGAAATAAAGCAGCGCCTAGACGTTCAGGGCCTACTTATATGTCAATTATTCTGGGATGGACCATACATACAGGTTGTTCCTAAATTAATGCACAAAACTTCATGAGGTTATTTCTTAGATCATTTCATGAAAAAAATTCCCATATATATACATGTCCGGAATTGTTTCCAAGATACAGGGTGTTGAAGTTTTACTCAAAAACTGACTGGAAAAACTGCTACGCCACTAAGATATTTCGAAGTTGTTATATTGTCCGACCTGTATATACTTATAGTCCGGTCAATTTAGACAATTGAAATAACGAAAATTCCGACAAAGCCAAATTTTTGTAGAGACCTTAGGTTTACCACAAGGAATAAAGTCTCAAAAGTCCCCATCAGTCCCATGTGTGCTAAGGGACTTATTCGGGGTCAAAGGTCAAAATTTTAGGTTTTTTGGATTTTTCTCGAAAACGGTAAGTTTTATCGAAAAAGTACTTCAGAGCTAAGTTGTAGATCTAAAAATTTTCTATAAAAGGAGTCATAATGATTTTTTCTCTAAGACTCACTATTTCCCAGATATTGCGCTTGTAAGAATCACGTTCTACATAAAATGCATACCTTTCCACATCACCCATGAGGTAGTGTACTCTGCGTGTTTTTTTAACGTGGTATCCCCGGTTGGCCTATTCCACGAACCTTTATGACGTTATTTTCAGGAATAATAATTATTCAATAGTCTGAAGATTATTATTGATATGGGTTACTGAGTTTAACAGTCGTTCTAACTTCTTTTATTACTTTAATCTGACTCATACTCGTCATATTCGACTTCAACAATCTTCTTTAATTTCTTCTTGTTCTTCTCCTTCCTGTTGATGAATGCTTAGAAATTGTTCAAATGAAGATGGATCAGTTGTCTCTTCATCAAAATCACGTCAATCTTCCTCTATTGTATTTAATTAACATTTGAGCAAGAGACACTTTGGCAATTAGTACACGCTGGAGAACACTGCAACCCTACTTTTTTTACAGCCACATTTGGCAGTACAACCTTTCTTGCAATTGCAAAAAATAGTGTTAAGAAGTTTTTCTGGAGCAGGGTGCAGTAAAGTTCGAATCGGTTCCAAAGTATTATTTATCAATTTCCAACTCCAGTCTTTAGGGCTCAGTTCATTGCCTTGCCATGTCTGAACTTGATAGTATACTCGAAACAAATGTTGAGTAGCAGGAAGACAAGATAGTTGTGCTTGCTTTTTGTTCCGTGTATTTTTACAAATGTTAAATATCTGTACGTATCTATGCAATCAATTTTTTTGGAGCTCCATAAACCGCAAAGAAATCGAATTCCTTTAGTAATTAGTATTTGAGGTGAAGAATTAATTTCTGTAAATACTTTGATTGATTTGATTGACTGCGCAAAAGTATTTACAAAAATTAATTCTTCTCTAAAGGAATTCGATTTCTTCTTGCGGTTTGTGGAGCTCCAAAAAAATTGATTGCATAGATACGTTCAGATATTTAACATTTGCAAAAATACACGAAACAATAAGTACAACTATCTTGTCTTCCTCCAACATCGGCATATTCTGTTACTCAACAATTGTTTGTTTGTTGTTTGTATACTATCAAGTTCAGACATGGCAAGCCGCAAGGCAATGAACTGAACCCTAAAGACTGGAGTTGGAAATTGTAAATAATACTTTGGAACCGATTCGAAGTTTACTGCCCCCTGATCCAGAAAAACTTCTTAACTTTTTGCAATCGCAAGAAAGGTTGTAGTGCCAAATGTGGCTGTAAAAAAGTAGGGTGCTGCTGAGATGGCATAGGTATGCCATTTTACCCAGAAATTTCCAATTTGGGGAAAACACTAAATGATATTTTTCTCAAAGAATATGGCGTTATAACAGAGTTTCACAAAGACATTCCTGGAGCGAAGACAATATGAAGGAAGTGATAAAGGCAGAAGGCGGAAAAATGGACTGGTTATAGCTGCGAAGACGTTCAATGTGAACTGAAGAGTGAAGCAATTATATATGGGGGGCCAAAAAGTAACATTTGACGCAAGCCTAGAAAATTGAAATTTTCATCTCAAAAACTTAGAGTTCAGATTTCTCGATTTCACAACCCCAGACTTAAGAAAACTCGCTTACGAATAAGCAGAAGCTAAAAAATTCCCCCCACCGATTTTCCCAAGAAAAAAAAATGGCGGGGTGGGATTGGCTGAAAGTTTTCCGGAATCGCAATCCGAGTATTAGTCTTCGAACCCCAGAATCCACATCATTTGCAAGAGCCAGTCAGTGCCTTCAACAAGGTCCAAATTGAAAATTGTTATTTTTCGCTTCTTCTCTGGTGTATTGCCAATAAATTTTTTTGAAGCTAATGATATATGGAATGTTGACGAGTCAGGATTTTCCACAGTTCCTTCGAAAAATTCAAAAATGTTTGTAACACTTTATTTGCGATATATGCAAATCATAATTTGATAGGTATGCCATCTCAACCAGAGTGTTGCGACTGAGATGGCATCTGCAGGATCTTTTTTATTTCAACATTGTGCTTTGAAATCAATCAAATATTCTATTTTGAACGAATTTGTTTGTGAATAATTCGTTGGACTACCTTCTCGACTTGTCTTCAGCATCCGAAAACACTCACATGAAAAGATATAGCCCCACTCCAAAAAGTATGCCGTCTCAGACACTCTTCCCCTACGAATATGTGGCGATTTTAAAGTCACACTGAATCCGAATCTTCAAGTAGAAAAATATCCTATACCAAAAATTGAGGACTTGTTAGCTTCTCTGAAACACCACAAATATTTTAGTAAGTTGGTTTTCGCTCAAGCTTATGCTCAATTTGAATTAGACGATGAGTCGAAAGAATTAGTAACGATAAATACTCACATGGGGTTATTTCAATTCACGCGTTTAGCTTATGGTATTTCATCAAGTCCAGGAATTTTTCAGAAACGTGTTGAAAATTTTTTTAAGGGTATTGAAGGTGTTTACATATTTTTGGATGATTTTTTGATAGTTTCTCAGACCAAGGAAGAACATATAAAATTACTTTTGTATGAATTCGGATTGAAAGTTAAATTGGAAAAGTGTAGTTTCTTTCAAGAGAAAATTGAATATTTGGGGTATATAATCGACAATGAGGAATCCATACTTCCCCAAAGAAAATTGAAGCCATTCGCGAGGTAAGAAATCCAAAGAATAAAACGGAGTTGAAATCGTTTTTAGGCTTAGTAAATTATTATGCCAGGTTCATTCCTAATATTGCTCATAAACTGAATCCTTCATATAAATTATTGAAAAAGGATGAACAATTTATATGGGGAAGTAGTCAACAGTTAGCTTTTGATAATATTAAAGAAGAATTAGTTTCATCTCGAGTGCTAATCCATTATAATTCTGAACAACCCTTAGTACTTGCGACAGATGCCAGTTCATATGGTATAGGGGCAGCGCTTTCTCATACTTTACCAAGTGGTGAAACTAAACCGATAACTTTCGCATCAAGACCTTATCTCCATCTGAGAGTAAATATAGTCAAATTTACAAAGAGGCACTATCTATAATTTTTGGAATAAAAAAATTTCACCAATATCTTTATGGTCGTCAATTCACTTTGCTCACCGATCATAAGCTTCTTATTTCTATTTTTGGGGATAAAAGGGTATTCCAATTTTCGCAGCTAGTAGACTGCAGAGAAATTAACAGTAGAAAATGATACCGAAAATGAAATTGGTTATTTGTACTATATACAAAAAATTTGCCAATTGATTCTAAAGAATTGCCAAAAAAAATAAATTGTATTCAATTTTGAATAGAGTGTTCGGTTTTTGTTTACATGGATGGCCAAATATAGTTGATGATACCAAATTATTACCTTTCTGGCGAAAAAGAGATCAATTACATATTGAAAATGGATGTATTCTTTGGGGTTATCGCGTTATTATTCCGGAAAGTTTAAAAAAAAAAGGCGATACTTGATGAAATTCACACTACGCATTTGGGGGTGAATAATGCAAATCTTTGGCTAGATCGTATGTTTATTGGCCTTATATCGATGATTACATTTGTAAACTATGCGCAGCTTGCAAAATATGCAGTACATTCAGAGAAACTCCAAATAGGTCAATTTTGTTTCCCTGGCAAAATACTAAGAAACCATGGTCTCGTGTACATATTGATTTTTTAGGTCCAATAAAAAATAGAAAATACTTTCTACTCACTGACTCATACACTATGTGGCTCGAAGTTTTCGAAGTGACTTCGACAACAGCGTATAAAACTATAAATATACTTCGAGACGTTTTTTCTCGATTCGGGTTACCGATATGATAGTATCCGATAACGGTCCTCCTTTTGATTCAAACGAATTTAAGATTTTCACGAAAAATAATGGAATAAGACATTGTTTTTCTCCCCCTTACCATCCGTCAAGTAATGGAGCCATGGAGCGGCCGAAAACGCTGTTAAAACTTTCAAAAGAGCCCTGATAAAGGCATATTCTGAAAGTTCAGATATATGTAAATATATTTTATTTGTTTCTCATTTGTAAACGTCAGTTTCCAAAAACACAATATTAATCAAGGAAGTTTATTTTTTCAAGTCACTAACTTGTAAAATTGACAGTTAACTTGTAAAACTTTTACAAGTTAGTAGTATTATTGACATTGAAAGTTGTCAAGTACTTGCTTCTAATTTGATTTATTCTCCTAATTCAGAGTTCCTGGAACAATGTATTTCTCAATAACGTTCTCAAACTATTCAAAAACGATATTCGTACCTTGTTTTATTCGTATCTATTCGCTTTCCTTTTCACGTACTTGCTTCTAATTTCATTTATCCTTCTAATTTTATCGTTCCTGGAACAAATATTTTTAGTAATAAACGTTATAAAAGTATTAAAAAACGATATTCATACCTTGTTTCATTTGTATCTGGGGCCTATTGCACCAAAATACTTTGCAACTTTTCACTTTGCACTTTGCATTCTGACAAATTTCAAAAGTGAAAATTAATTATGTTGCACCACATTTCTCCCAAGATTTAATTTCTGCGAAGTGTTTTCCACTTTGCTCCTGTATTTCCAATTGCACTTTTCAATTATGAATGCGTTTCATGCAACATTATTCATTTGAAAAGTGAAAAGTGCAAAGTGAAAAGTTGCAAAGTATTTGGTGCAATAGGCCCCTGGTCTTTTTTGTCAGAAATTAGCAAATATTCTCGAAGGACTTCTCTCTCGTAAAGCCACTGACAGTTGTCATAAATTTTCCGATGTCATAAATAATCATAAATAGCTTACGACATGGCGACAAATTATTGAGATTTTTTTGGAATTTATCTCACCTTTTTACAAACGAGAAACAAATAAAATATAAAATAATACACGCAAGGTAACAGGTTTTACTGGCTCAAGGAGGTAACTGACTCGCCTGCGGCTCGTCAATTATATCCTCCATTCGCCAGTAAAAACCCTCTTACCTTGCTAGTAATGTTAGTATATACTATTTTCTGTGACGGAATAAAATGTGACATTTTATATCTCTTGACAGGTCACAAATATGACTTTTTACGAAATTACTTTTTTTCTCTGTCAAAAAAATGATTCTCTATGTAGCCGGGAAAAAAGTACTCACTTTTTTCCCGGGGAAAAAAGTAATTTCGTGAGAAGTTATATTTCAATCACTATTAAATCGTTGTTTTCTTGTCACAGAAAAAAATAGTGTATTATACATGGGAAAAATAGTAGATTTTAGCTCTCGGTTTTTTGTCTCCCTCCGCTTCGCGTCGGGAAACAATATACCTCGAGCTAAAATCTAATACTTTTCTTCCCTTGTGTAATAAATAACTATTATTTCTCGATTTCTATTTGATTACCGTAACACAGAACATTGCACAACTGGTTCTAGTCCTTCTCAATTAATGTTTGGTCGCAAACTCAAAAGTAGACTTGATTTGTTGTTGCCGAACAGAAATGAAAAATATGAGGACAAAAAACTGTCACGAGTAGAGAAATACGGTGGCAGAAGTAGGGTTTTTGAGTTAGGAGATGAAGTTAATTTCAGAGATTATACAGTACCTAATAAGCCTATTTGGCGTGAGGGTCAAATTATTCATAAAGAAGGAAATGTCATGTATGAAGTTAGATCTCCAGATGGAAAGTCTGTCAAACGACATTCTGGCCAACTGTATCGTAGATCGTCACTGAATTCTTATCCAACTTGCCCTTCTGGCGAAGTGGTTCCATTAAACAGGGAATTCGAGGACGAGGCTATTGCAGAGAATACTTCCACCAAACAGTCTGATGAAAATATTCAGAAATATGAGAATTTACCAGATAGTAAAAGTACAGATCTGGAAGTTCACCGTTATAATTTAAGATCTCGAAAAGAAATGAAGCAATAATTGAAAATGGAATTGTTTTGTTATTTCTAGGTAAAGGTTATAATGATAAAACTGTATATCTAAAATTGTAGTTTTGTAATTGTATTTGATTTTTTTTGTCAGATAACTATAGAATAAGAACAGGGGTGTTATATTGTCCGACCTGTATATACTTATGATAAGAGACGCATTATTTTATGTTAACACATGTGTTTTGTTATTGAATGAATAAATCAGTATTAATTCAAATCTCGTATGGTTACCACAGAAGTAACTTTTTTTTTAATTCTTCGTTCAATTTGCGAGAAAAAATCTCTACTATGGGGCGCCGTTTTCATGAAAAAAAATGAAACATCTTAACGTAGCGTCGCTACTACATAATATGTTAAAAAGCCGACCAATACGCGTTAAAATGTTCTATTTTCTGACTTAAAAATGGCGCTATACATGAAGAAGATACAGAAGAGATTTTTGTCACGAAATGAATGAAAAATTCAAAAATAGTTGTTAGCTTATAATATCTCAGTGGAATACCACTTCGGTCAGTTTTTAGGTAACACTTCAACGCATCTTGGAAACAATGTATTTACGAACCTGCTAATGTTTTCATAAAATGATCTGATTAATCACCTCATGAAGTTTGCCGGATGAATTCAGTAACACCCTGTATATACTCACATGAATTTGACTTCCTCTAGAAAATTCAAAAAATGATCAATGAAGCGAAAAAGTTTTTGGCTTTGGGATAACCAGCCCTGTAGATTCCTAACATTAATTAAATAGCAGCTACATTTACCAATTATTTTTCAGATCTTGAAATATATTAATAATATAGCCAAAACCAAAAAAGCAGTAATAGTAGTCAACTCACTCGAAAATGAGGACGGAAATCTGTACAGTACCACATTGGTTTTGGATGGAGGTGATAAACTATTAGCCAAGTATGTTGTCTAACATTTTTTTAGTCAAGATTTCAATAACGAAGAGTTCGAGGGTAACCAAGAAGGTTCAAATACAGGGTTGTGATAAAGTATGGAACCAAACAAATATCTTTTTAACGAAAGGAACAATATTTATGGAATTTTTCAGATAAGTGGAGCAAAATAGATGTAATGAAAAAGTTTTTGCTGAAAATATACTTGTGGTTGTACCGAAAAAACCCTCAACTTTTAATTTATATGGGACCTCCTGTAAACCTTCGCTTGGGATTTCGAAAGCGTACATAGTGGTTTTAATGTGAAAAATCTCTTATTTAAGAATAATTTTCTGTTGGGTACTACTAGAATAGCTGAATTTATTTGCTGAAGACTAAGGAGAATAATGTTTCAAACAAAATTGAATCAAATACAGAGGAACTTCGCTATAACGAACGTCTGTATAACGAATTTCGTACAAGACATTGCACCTTGAATCGAAGTTCTATGTTAAAAACACCCTCTAAAACGAAGTTAATTGCCTCTATAATGAAATATTCAAAGAACATCACTCTTTGAACGGGTATTGGTAAGAAGGTATAAGGGTGGGTTTTTTCCGAAATTTTTCTGGACGTACGTAACAAATCCCGACCTTAAACTAAATCATTACGGCGGCCACAGAGATCCTTCTGAAACACTTTTAAATACACCTCTGGCTGTTTGGTTTCAATCTAACCATTACGCTAGTGTGAAAAGTTGTGCGAAAATGTCTAAAAGCAAATGCTTAAGTTTGAATGATAAACCTAAATTTATCAGTGAAGTACACCGCGACATTGGCGACTATAGAAACAAACCTTCAGTATAACGAAATTTTTTTGCGTATTTAGCGCTTTCGTTATAGGGAAGTTCCACTGTATGTTCAAAATGCATCCTATTAATAAATTAATGCATCACTCTTTTCAATACACTCCGCTCCACGCATTAGTTCACATTCATCAATAATTCTTCATCTCAGTTCCTGAAAGTATGTTGCTAGTCTAGCGTGAACACGCGATTTTAGAGAATCCCAAAAGAAAAAATCTGACAGGCTTAGATCCAGAAAACGAGCAGGCCATTTTATGAATCCTCTACGGCCAATTAATCGAATTGAAAAATTCGCCTGAAAAAATCCCTAACCCTTCTTTTATAGTGGGGAGGTGCTCCATCTTGTTGAAACCAAAATTTTTTTAGGGATAGAAATCATTCAAAATATAAGACACTTCGCTGTGACTTCTCACACGATGAGTATAAATGATCATCATTGATATCTCAATACGATAAGGGTATTTCCGGTGCAACTGAAGGTATATTATCAGCAAAAAATTGTACGTCAGATGCATTTTGCGCCATTACACTTACCTGCGAAATTTCCTAAACATTGACGCTTTCGTTCAAAAGAGATTTACGTGGATCTATATTTCATCCAAACCCTGTATAAGAAACATTTCCTTTTATGCTTCATGACGATCAATCTGTTACTTTCGTGTCTCCATAGGAAACCAGTCATAATTAAAAGAGAGAAGTATTCGAAAAGCATGAATTTTGGTTGGTTCCCCAGGCGTACACATAATCGAAATACCGCATATTGATATACAATATTGAATATTATAACCCTGTATTATGTTGATACAAATGATAAATAGAACAGAAAAAGAACATAGACAGGCTTTTAGCGCGATATTAAGGAAATGAATTTGAGGATCAGATATACCTACTAAGCAAATGTTCATTTTTGTTTTGAAATTTGAAAGTACAAATGAGCCAAAAGTCAAGTCGTGCTTTTCTTAGGGGTACTGAAGCGAAATGAATATATTTTCTTCATAATTTGTGTAGATTATAATCTACAGGGGGTTGTATTTAAAATGTGAAAGTTGGTATTGGCCACTGTCACATTACACACCCTATATAATTATTTTTTGACAAAAAATATAATATATTTAAATACAAATCGACGTTTTTCTCAACACGCTCTCATTTATTTGTTATCGAATTTATTCCGTTTGGCTATTCCACACTGTAGATGTACTGTTGTTGTATAATTAAATTGAAGAAATCTTCTACTAATGATGAACCCACGCTACTGAAACTCTGGACTGTTTTTATTTCTAAACAATCATATTCTTCAAATGTCTTGAAAATAATACAGTACATTCGGCAATTTTCTGAAATAGATGAACACTACAAGGCACGTTAAAATCTAGAATCCCGAAAAATGGAGCAGAAATCTTTAAAACCATAAGAAATACCAAAATTGGGCTAATTTTTATAAACAGGGAGGGGGGAAAAACATAGAGATCTTCTCCTCATTTTTGCATCTGTTTACATCTGACTGGGCCCATCTATAATATATATTCTTTATTGATCTGGGAAAAACATACCCATCTTTACTTTTCTTTGAATTGCATTAAACAAATTCGAACTCTTGGTTTTTTTCACTTTTTCATTGTGTAAAATGCCTAAGTATTTCTTTTAATATTAAAGGTACCGAAAAATAAATCTCAATGAAACAGAAAAGAAGTTGACTTCTGGCAACGATGTTGTAACCTTCTCCAAATGGGGTATCACAATTGGTTTACTTTCTGGCGATGATATTCTATACGATGAACCAGCTAACAAATTAATCAAAGAGGATAATGCAAGCCTTATTATTTACACCACTTCTATGGTATCAGTTGCACCATTCAAAACAGGTAAGTGTTCGATAAAATATCATGAATTCATGAATGTGGTAAATATATAATTTTCTGATAGTCGATATCATAGACTAACTAAACGGAGAATAGATGAGACACTAGTAGAACAAGCTTCAACGACATCTTTTTTTGTACAACATTACTAATTCGTGAAAAAAGCTCAATTGAAAAAGGAACCTGTATCGTAAAGCTGCCTCAAAAAGAATTCTGTAGTGCACCTTTTGAATAGGTAGGTACACCCATATACAAGGTGCAAAATTCTATTTCCAAAAGGAAATCAGAAATGGATTCGTGCAAGTTATCGATGAGTGAGGAAATTTATTTTCATGAAAATAATACCTGCAACGAACTTTCATCTGATTTTCTTTTGGAATCGAGAAATGAGGATCAATAATCAAATTCTGGATAAAATAAAAATTTATTAACTGAAATAGATATCATCAATTGAAAATACAGATTAATTTCATAAATATCTAATCAATAAACCAATAATTGCATTGAAAACATTCTCAAAAACTAACAATAATGAATTCAATAATACAAAATATGAGTATTTACCTACTAAACTTATTCAATACATGAAAAACTTTTTTGAAAACTATCTTAATTCTTATAGGTAACAGAATATATATAATATATATTTTGAAATTACCTTTTTGCATCTCGATTTTCACATCCAATAACACGACACATCTTCACTCTTGCAGGCATATCGAAATTCATGATATTTCAAAAAGAACGTGTCAAACCACTCCTTGTGTCAGTTGATAATTCAAAGGTTTTTTGATAATAACGATTTTACATACTTACTTTTTTCTCGATAGGATTTCCATGAATGCAACGACATCTAACTATCAAATTGAGAATAATTTTTTCGTGTATTAGTATCCTCCTCCGACAGGTGGCGCGACATATACGAGTGGCTCATCTATTATTTTAGTTTGTCTATGGTCGATATATCGCAGTCGGATTCTAAAATCCGTCAGTTTACGAAATGACTAGGCAGTTTGTAAACCAATGAACGTACTTTAAATCGCTCTTGAAATGAACATCGTTCTAAAATCGGTCTAAAATTTTCAGTCTGTTTGTAAACTGCTAACAACCATCCGACGAATTGTCATATCATTTGAATCGTATTCTGAAAACGTTCCGTGTCCTGATAATTTAATAATTGTTATATTTTTGTATAATTCAGATACCTGGGATCTGTTTACTGGCAATTGATTATTTTTAAAAAAGTGATCAGGAATCCTTAAACATTTTTCTCTAACCCTTATGACTAAATTTTTCCAATAATTCTAAAAATTATGATTGCAGTTTCTAAGAAATTTTGTCAAAATCAATCATCTTTTATTGAGAACAGTTGTTTTTTGAGTGATTTTTCATAATGGGAAGATAATAATTGGGATCTGGATCTCTTTCTGGACATTTATGAATTCAAATTTTCTGTTCCTGTACCGAAGCTATCGTCAAAAGTTTCAACTTATTGTGTTCACAGATGACCCTCGTACATCTATGAATCAGAACGCTTTATATTGTGGAATTATAGCTTTCAATGGCGGTTTTCGTCAGTTTGTGTAATAATATGTATATTCATAGATACCAAAACCAATATTTTTACTGTATTATTCTGATTTATAACAGCTGTGAGTCTCCATGCTGGTTTCGCTAAAACTCATGGTGTCAATTTGTTGGTGGCAAGTTTACACGATCCATCAAATGGAGTCAGTGGAAGTGGTATCTATACACCATGTAGTGTGAAAGCATACATAGGTACAGCCGCTAGAACCCAAGTAACGCAAGATACAATTCAGACTACTCCACAAAAGGATTGTTTTACACAGGACGTCTTGGTGATGGGTGCTTTGGTAATTATTTCAAGTTTCAATTGATAGACATGAACATAATTGGTGTGGGACTAGATGTTCTCGGATAGATATGAGCTCAAGATATCATGTAAAAACAAGAATAATTTGGCGAATATTATGAATTATTATAGCTCTACTGCAGTATTGTACATAATTATGAATAAATATGGAAAAATATTATCTTGAAAAGTCAGATATTTGGCTAAACACGATGTTTAGGTACTAGATATTCCTTGGGTATTTCGAAAATTATCATAAATAACAGATATAAACACATCAAGTATTACATGAATTTCACATACAGGGTTTTCCCTTTAAGATGGCCTATTAGACATTTTTGAAGAACTAGTGAATATTTCGTTGCGAAATTTTAGGTAGAGCATTGAGGGTGAAGGAACTCTTCGCCTGAAACATTTTCAAGTCGACAGTGTTGCTACGTCTATCTCAAACACATATCTACTTTCTCATTTCAAATGCAACTACCTATATTTTTATTTATGTATCGATCCAATACAAAATTCGCAGCATAACCTACTAAAAAAATTCTCTGTCGTGCACTGTTGCCAAGTTATGCACAAATTCTTGAAATTTCTATATCTACATTGCAAGTTTGGAAATGCAATATCTCGATTATTTTCTATACGAACGGAACCAAACTCAGCAGTCTCATAGTACAGATGCCATGCGTTCATGTGGTATATTCAGTATTTTGATACATCGTAAGGTTCTTAAAAAATTTTTATCCGAAAATGTGGAACTTAAAATTGAAATATTTCGAGATTTTTAAATGGCAATCCCATATTTATTTCATAGCATTCGATTCGAAATGAAAAATAAATGGCAGTCCTTTTTTACACTAAATATTTATTTCGGATAGTTTTCGAATGTGATGAAAAATACTGAATGGCTCTATGAGTATGAGGTAAATTATTGAGGCAGATTCTATGGTTGAAATCATAAAAAGTGTTCGATGATCATGGATGTCATAGAAAAAAGTTCGAAGAACCATACGATGTATCAGAAGACTGAATGAAACACATGAATGCATGGATTCTCTACTATGAGACTGTCGAGTTTGGTTCCGTTCGCATAGAAAATAATCTAGATATTGCATTTCCAAACTGGCAATGTGAAAAATTTCAAGAATTTGTGCATAACTTGGCAACAGTGTATGTCAGGGAAATTTTTCTGGTAGGTTATACTGCGAATTTGGTATTGAATCGATACATAAATAAAAATATTGCATTTGAAATAAGAAAGTAGGTATGCGTTTGAGATGGACGTGGCAACACTGTCGACTTGAAAATATTTTGGGCGAAGAGTTCCTTCATTGTCAAGGCTCCTCCTAAAATTTCAGAAAGAAATATTCACTAGTTCTCCAAAAACGTCTAATAGGCCAACCTAAAAATGTTACAGAATAATCCCATTTTTTCGTCCATAAAATGAATATCACCCCAAACGAAGACCCTCAAATGATTAAAACCTCTTGATATATTAATCTTGATATCCTTAATTCATGGTATCCGTTTTTTCACTTTTTTTCGTGATGAACTTCTGTGAGAATGATTTTTATGACCACTTAAGCATATACAAATGGTCTCATTTGAAGGTGTCCACCCTCAATAACTCAACAACCAATCAGAATTTAGAGAAACACTCAGACAGGTTGATTTTTTATGATAGAGGGACATGAGATACAAAGCTTGTTTCCACTAGCAGCCACCTGGATAGGATTGCAACCCCATCAGGATTCAAATTTGTTTGAATCTGCAGTTTATGTTCTATAAAGTGAATGTTTCATCTAGTTTTATCGGTATCATAATAATGATAATCATAAAAGTAAGTTTGTGATATCCACTTTTTAGAACACAAACTGCAGGTTCATACAAATTTGAATGCATGCTTACTTTTGTGCTACAGAACTACCCACTTTTTCAATTCAAAATCTTGATGAGGTTGCAAACTTCTCCAGGAATTTGCTACTAGAAGCAAGCTTTGTATCCCAGATCATGTCCCCTTTTCATTCAAATTCGATCGATTCGAATGTTTTCACAAATAGTGATTCGTTGGTGAGTTATTGACACTTTTAAATGACACACCCTGAATATACACATCGCCAAAATTATTGGACCCCCATTATAAAAAGCATCGGTCAGGATAATATGATTGGGAAACATTCTGAACTCTAATTAAGGCCTCCCAGAAGATTTTATGTTGAATTTTTTTCGTGATGAAAACGGAAAGCATTCATTTCAATCCATATATGTAAAATCTGAAAATAATTTCTTTCAGGGAACCGACCCCCCCCTTTCGACATTACCAAGATACAATTACGATGGTTTGAACACTACCCTCCTCACCAAAAACGTTGATAATGAACCATATTGCAACGGCAGTTTCTGCTGTTCCTTCACCGTATCCACGAACACGTGGCCCACAACAGAATTTTACAGGTATTTATGCTTAGAAATTTTTCAATCACAAAACAATTTAAGTCGGATTGTTCGGATCTCTACTTGACCGAAATTCATCACATTATGGTAGAAGTAAAAAACTTATTCAAAAAAATTGAAAGTTATTTGTTAACACGCAATTGTTTCGTCAATTATTGACTATATCAGGTATACAGGGTGTAACTAAATAAGTGTAAAATATTTAAGGAGGTAATTCCTCATCAAAAAAAAGATAGGATCTTTCATATAAAGAAACTTCATTGGAGCATCCCTTGTTAAGATACAGCCCCTCAAAGGGAGTACATAAAAGTTGTATAACATATTTTTTCACAAGCACCAAAAAGTTACAATATTGAAATTAACCTGACCTTTCCTACTAGCAAAAAGACACTTATCCAGTTATTTATTTGGTTTACCCCATGGTTGTGAAACGGAACCCCTAAAGTTTATTTCCAATGTAACTTTTTGTCTTATTATTTGTTTAGGTACCATTTAAAAATTTATTTCCAATAGCCTGTTTCATTCTAAACAAAAAATGTCTCTTGAGTTTTTTGCCCAAAATAAACCAGTTCGCAGTGAAAAATTATTTTACGAACAACTACAGAGATAGATCGTCATAAATGCGAAACTAATCTATCTAGTAGGACACTTTTAGCGATAGTGACAATTAAATTGGTATAACGCTGTCAGTTTATAGATTTTTGAAATAGACTTAAGTGTCTTTTTGTTAGTAGGAAACCTCAGGTTAATTTCAATATTGTAACTTTTTTGGTGCTTGTGAAAAAAATTTTATACAAATTTTATGTACTCCCTTTGATGGGCTGTATCTTAACAAGGGATGCTCCAATGAAGTTTCTTTATATGAAAGATCCTATCTTTTTTTCGATGAGGAATCACCTCCTTAAATATTTTGCACTTATTTAGTTACACCCTGTATACTACCTACTTTCTAAATCTAAGGTTTATGAAATCATTATCTATTTGGGTAATTCCTTTTTCTGTTCACTATCTATTTGAGATGAACGAAGCTGTAAAATTAATTAATATAATGATGAAGTCAAAGGTGGAACAATTGTTGTGTAAACAAATAAATCCTAGCAGATATTAAGTTATTTTTACTCTTATCATAAAACAAAACTATTTCAAGAATATACTGGGTGTCTACTTTTAAAGTAGACAAACTACGAGAGGTGATTATCAGGTTAGCCATGATGTTAGCGGCAGAATTTGCAGCTAGCACGAAAGTTGATATTCCATTCGAATGTACACTAAATGAGGTATTTTTTACTGAAGAGAAAGCGTGTGCATAATTATAAATATTTCATCGAAACCATTGGAAAAATAGGACTGATTGTGTTAACTTCAGAATCGTGATATTCTTCTCCTTACCACGCCTGCAATAGGAGTGTTTTCTGCACACAGTATCTCTCCTCTTGTAGAAAATTTATTGCCCTTTCCGAATATGTGGTCAAATTTGATGAGACTACCAGGAAAACTAAATAATGATCTTTTCAGAGAAAACACTTGAAATTTTCCATAAAATCAAAAAATGTTGAATTGAAGAATAACCGTCAACTTTTCGACCATGTGTTATACGACATTTTTTGTTGCAAATCACTTGTATAATCACCTCTCGAAGTTTGTTCACTTTAAAAGTGGACACCCTGTACAGTTACATCATTCAGCCACATCGCTAAATAGGTAATGAAATTACCTTTCATTTGATGTAGGTATCCACGAATCACAATCCATATATTCCCATTTGAAAAATGAATGTCGAGGGTTGAAGGAATTAGAGGGGTCCTAATTCAAAAACGCATTTTCCTTAATAATTCTTCATAGAAGAATTAAGTTACGTTAGTTTTTTGGTACGTTGAATTTCACCTATTATCGATGGACCTTTATTATCGATAATTTTGTTGTAACAATTATCAGTTTACAGATTTTTCTATAGTACTTTCCTTTACAACTTAACCTTTCGGTCGAAGAATACCTTACGATATTAGTAATTTATTCCCAACACACCGTGCCATGAATAAAAGAACAAATTCATGATTATAAATATTATCAAAAAACCCAATTACCATATAATGGTGTTACATTTCAATATTCTCGGTATACACAATTTCATAGTATTCCATTTCCATGTACAAATTTGGTCCATAGTTTCTTGTCCACGGCCATATTCCTTGCTCTATTCCATGTTTGTCCTCTCCTATTAATTATTTCAGTGATTGTTTTGTTCCACGTCAGCTCTGGTCTTCCTCTCTTTTTCCTCTTTTGAATTTAAGCTTCCCATATCTGTTCAACTGGTCCCTCCATATTTGCTCTGTTCAGATGTCCCCACCAGCTAAGTTGTCTTCTTTCTACGGAATCATCTATTGGTTCAATCTCTAGGTCTTCACGTATTCTTTCGTTCCTTATCTTATTCATTCTGGTTACGCCCTTTACTGGATCTTACTTTTCTATTTATTGTTCAAATCCCATGATTGATTCGCATGAAAATGTTAGGGTAGGTCTGTATATTGCTCTGCTACACGTTCATCTTTGTTCTTCTTACCTATGAAACTCTCATTCATCGTATGGTACAATTCAACTGTGTTCTCTATTCTTTTATTAATTTCCACGTTTTGTTTTCCCTTTCCGTCTAATTCAACTCCCAAGTATCTGACATTTTTTACCTGTTCTATTGTTGTTCCGTCTAGCTCTATGTTAAGTTCTTGTGAGTTTCCTATCACCATAACTTTTGTATGACTATATTTATTTCCATTTCATGCCTTTTGACAACTTCATCCCAGATTTTCATATTTCCTTTTAAATCGTCTCTTCTTCCAGTTATCACGATAATGTCATCTACAAAAGCACATTCTGATATTTCCAGCCGCTGCATATTTTTGTGTCCTACGTAAATTTTCTTTGTTCTTCTTGTGCATTCCTTAAAATCTCGTCCATGAAGATAATAAACAGTACCGGACTCAAACTCCCTCTTGGGTTATTCCTGTTTTTGTGTGGAATGTTTTCATCTATATATATTCTTTATAATGCAGATCAATTTTTTATCTATTCTTCGTTTCTTCAGTATTGTCCACAGTTTTTCCCTGTCCTCTTTGTCAAAAGCTTTCACCAGATCAATAAAGCCCAAGTACAGTTTTCTATTTTCTTGTTTTGCTTTCTCGCACAATATCTTCATATTGAATATATGATCTTGAATATTCCTTCCTCTCCTGAATCCACTCTGCGTTTCTTCCATTGTTACCTCTATTTTCTGTCTTATCTTTTTGTCCAATATTTTCTCGTGGAGTTTCATAGCTGTACTCAATAAGGTTATACCCTTTCAGTTATTGCAATTATGTTTGTCTCCTTTCTTATATATTGGAACTATTGAGGCTGTTGTCAATCCTCTGGTATCATTTCATCTTTCCATGATCTTTCAAATATCTCCAGCAATGTGTTCAATCCAATTTGTCCCAAGTTCTTAATCATCTCTGAATTCATAACCATGATTAATAACCTTTATCGAGTAAACTCACTCAAGTAGAAAGAAATAGTGTTATAACAACTCAAATTCCAGATACGCCGCATGTCTGTGACCAATATTCTTACGATTAAAAATTTTGTTTTCAGGGCAGCGGTAAGCGATGACCAGAAAGTGTGTGGTTTGTTGTATTGCTCAGATAAGGATAAAGTTGAAAGTTGTGGAGTAGTAAATAAAGATGGTGTAAAAACCGTTTTCTCCAACATTGTCATCAAAACAACTGATGGTGACGACTCATTCATACCATATATCCTACAACATGACATGAAGCCTGGCTCAGATCTGAACAACACCAAGTTTCTTAAAGATGATGATGGTGCCAATATCACTGTCACAACATTGAGTGATGTGATAGCTGTTGGTATTGTATCCACGAAATCGGGTGCCAGCTCACTTGAAATCTTCGTAACTAGTTTAATAGCTATGTTTTTCTTATTGAAACAACTTTAATTTAATATCTATCAAGCATGAGCGTAGCTCAAATAAGTGCCGTAAATATGTAATAAATGAAAATTACTAAGTTGTACTTTTTTGTTATCCCTAATTTAAATTTGTTTTTCGTCAATATTATTTCGAAAGTTGAGTAATGATTTTTTTCTTGCTATGACACCTGGCTAAGATCTGAACAAAGCCAAGTTTCTGAGAGATGCTGCCAATATCATCATAAAATAATTGAATATGTATTAAACATGAGCGTTGCTTCAATAAATGCAGTAAATGTATACCTAATGAATGAAAAATACTAAGTTATACCTTTTGTTACCCCTTTTTGAACTTGTTTTCCGTCAAAAAATATAGTTTTTCTTTTCTTTTTTATCCAACTCTTTCCACCCTTTTATATTTTCTTATCACACCTGATTTCGTGAAAGTGGCGTCATGAGTTCATAAGGTACACTAAATGAGGTATTTTCTACTGAAAAGAAAACGTGTGCATAATTGATAATATTTCATCGAAAAATCATTGGAAAAACTAGTTTTGTTAACTTGAAAATCATGATTCATCTTCTTACCACGACCACAATAAGATTTTTTTCTGCACGCAGACTCTCTTATTTTGTAGAAAATTTAATACCCTTTTTGAATATGTGTTCAAATTTGATGAAACTACAAGGAAAACTGAATAAAAAACTCGAAAATTTTCGTGAAACCAAAAAATGCCAAATTGAAGAATAACCGTCAACATTTCGACCATGTGTTATAGACATTTTTTGTTGCAAATCACCCGTATAATCCGCCCTTGAAGTTTGGCTACTTTGAAAGTTGACACCCTGTATACCTAATGAATGAAAAATACTAAGTTGTACCTTTTCGTTATCCCTTTGATTTAAATTTGTTTTCCGTCAAGAAGATAGAGTTGGTTTGTTTCTAGATGGTGTATTTCGTTGATTCTCTCGGTTTTTTATCCATCTAATCTAAAACTGCTTCCAGTTGCTCTGTTGTCCACGAACATACGAGTGCTCGAGCTTGTACTCCTTCCTCCCTTTTATATTTTCTTGGCATGGCTCTGTGGTTCGGCTACGATTAGTGAAGAGTCCAACTCAGTACACAAAACATAACAGAACACAAAAAATATCTTAAAAAATTTACGCTCTGACCATGAGTGGGTAGACAATGTTAGTCCAGTCAATTTGAGCTCAAAAGAACCCCTAGCAGGAAAGTTCTGGGGTAGTTTTGATTTTTTCGATTTTTTATGTTTTTTGGGGTGCTGAATCCGAATCTAGGGTTTGCTAACAAAATTTCGTGAGGGAACATTGAAAAAAATACAAAAAAATTACAGACATTTGGGCAAAACGATATAGCACTCGTCTAAGTAGAACGAGCGCTCAAAAAGAGAAAAAGTCTCATTCTTTGGCATTTTTCTGCTTATAACTCGGAAACTATCAACTTTTCGTGAAAAACCTTTCTATACAAAATGAAAGTACGTGAAATTTCCTACAAATTGTATCACCACAGCTTGTTCTGCGACAACCCGTTCTGGCTCAAATTATAGTTGAAAATGAGGTATTTTCTATGACTCAATAAATGAAAATAAATTAAATTCCGTGGTTCCGATAATGCGAACGTCTTGAAATTTTGCATGAACATTCAGTATATCAGTCTCGATTCACGAAAAAAATTTTACTCGAATCGGATATCTTGTTATGAAATATAAGATTCTTCTTTTCAATATTCCAATTCAATTTTCTATGGTTCTCTTCACACTATCGTCACACAATTTTGCATAAGGCTTATTATGAGCATGTTGCACTTGGCCGCACCATTTCATTTCGATTGATTTAGTTTTATCTGGGATATTGAGGAACAGAAATTTTTAATGGCCATTTTTTATGAAACATGAATATGGCCATTCAAAGTTTTTGTTCACAATATCTCAGACAAAACGAAACCCATCGAAATGAAATGTTGCGGCCGTATGCAAGATGCTCATAAGAAGCTTCATGCAAAATTTGGTGGCCATAGTGTGAACAGAACCATAGAAAATTGAATTGGAATATTGAAGAAGAATCTTTATATTTCCATTAGAAGATATCCGGTTCGAGTTAATTTTTTTTTGTGAATCAAGACTGATATACTGAATGTTCATGCAGTATTTCAAGACGTTCGCATTATCGGAATCACGGAATTAATAATTTTTTTCATTTATTGAGTCATAGAAAATACCTCATTTTCAACTATAATTTGAGCCAGAACGGGTTGTCGCAGAACAAGCTGTGGTAATACAATTTGTAGGAATTCTTGTACTTTCATTTTGTATGGAAAGGTTTTTCACGAAAAGTTGATAGTTTCCGAGTTATAAGCAGAAAACTGCCAAAGAATCAGATTTGTTCTCTTTTTTTGTATTTATTTCAATGTTCCCTCACGAAATTTTGTTAGCAAACCTCAGATTTGGATTCAGCACCCCAAAAAACATAAAAAACCGAAAAAATCAAAACTACCCCAAAACTTTCCTGCTAAAAACCCTATTTGACTCTACTAATGTATGGAATGATAGATGCCCCGCGGGGAACCTATACCTCGAAAAATCAAGAAAACTATCACTTTCGATAGATAATGTTTTAATAAAAAGACAGCTACTGCAATGTACGTTCAATGAGACACTGTAGGTATTGACGTATTAAAAATATAACGGTATTTATATCTACTTTCGAAGTTATACTTTGAGAATAGTAACTGGAACAATAAAATCAACACCAACTCCATGGTTACCAGTTCTTTCAAACATTTCTCCTCCACATATCCGCTGGCAGATCATTACTTCGAAAATTTGGAACAAAAATTCTGCGAAAAATTCATATCAAATACTCTCATATATTCCAGACAATAAGATTCCTAGATTAAAATCACCTAAACCATTTTGGTCAAATTATTTTCTGAACTCAAATGAAAGTGATAAAGCAATTTGGCAATCCGAGTGGAACTCATGCAATATACAGAACAAAGATTTAATAACTGATCTTGGATTTGACTTTCAAGGAAAATATGGACTATTCCCAATCGTATAAGAACAGGTCATGGACGTTGCAATAGTATGATTTTCAAATGGAATTCAGTTGAGATTCCTAGTTGCGAATGCGGAAAAGCAGAGGAGGCAATTCACCTGAAAAATAATTGTTCCATATATAATTTCAGGATGGCTTGAGAGCTATACATGAAATTACCGTCGTTTTTGAATTGTGTTATTATTTCAAATCGATTTAATAGAGTTTCCATCATTTTATTTCTGTTCCTTTTTACTGCTTTGATTTTTTCGTTTCAGAATTCCGAAGGCATCCTGGAGAGGGTTATTGTTCGGACTTAATAAAGAAGGAATCCTCCAATATTCTAATAGTTTTTATGTGTTATTTTTGTTGAAACGGCGAGACAGGGTTTTTTCTACTGGGGTTTCCCTGAGCTCTAGTATCATACGAAAAAATAGTCCTATGGTACTCGTTTTGCACCAACCTCAGTTAGGGATTTTTATTTTTGTTTATGTATTCTATTATGTTAGCTCTTGATTTCAAAAGAATATATATACTTTGGCTTGTTTCGCCGATCGGACACTCTAGCGAAAAACGACCTCACTTCACAATAACCCGTACAAAACCAGGGTCCAGGGTGACTGTGGCTAATAAAATAATTTTTTGTCACGTGTTTCCGTCATCTACACCGGTTTTACACTATTCGAAAAATAATTTCCTATCATAACTCGAAAACTATTTGACCGATGTGACCTATAACGAACTCAATAGAAATATTCCGGCGCCGTAATATATAGTCAGAAAATTTAGCCCTTTTGGTCTCTTGCTCGTTCCGGTCAATCAGAATAACTCAGTGAATGGTTTGAAACCACTAAACCACTGTCTACTCCAAATTAGGAATAACCTCACAGACATGGATGTGAAATTCTTGATGATGAAACATTCATTGAAATGTCATTTGAGCTATTCACATTCGCTTCTTCTATTCCAAGTTTCGGCTAGCATTCGCCAGCCGTCGTCAGGAAAACCAAAACGAGTTTAAACTTGTAGGAAAGCAACTTCCGTTACCTTTGAAAATGTCATTTTTGACAGTTTTTTGGGAAAGAACAATTCATTCGAGATCCAGCATAAAATATTCAATGAATTGTTTGGCAACTGAATTGATACAAAATGAGAGCAATATCTATGGTTGTTTTTTTGGAAACTGTCTAAGATGACCAACATTTTCCAACAGAGACGAAAATTGCTTTTCTGAAAGTTGAAAATCTAATACGTTTTTCCTGACGATGACAGGAGAAAATGCTGAGGCAGAAACTTTGAACAGAATATGAGAATGTAATGGAAATATACCAAATTATAATTCAATTTACAGGCATTTCGACTTCAACTTTGATGCGCTATTTTCCTAGGAATCAGCTCTAAACAATGTTGAAATTTATCGTATCCGTAGGAATTATTGTATTTTGGAGCGCTCGTTCTTCTTAAACGAGTGCTATATCGTTTTGCCCAAATGTCTGTAATTTTGAACCGAAAATGATCTCAAACGAAAGAGTTCTACTCCCTGATGAAGAATTCGTGTTCTGTCCGTTAGCACGATAACTTTGGAACGAATTGACCTAGATACTTGAAATTTTCAGGGTGAGTACGGTTTCCAAATGGATCGTTTGAGTTTATTAACTAGCTAAATCTTACAGGGAGTTCCATAAAATATGGCCATTCGAAATTTTTGTTTCTCAATATCTCAGACAAAACAAAACCCATCAAAATAAGATGTTGAGGCCATATGCAAGATGCTTATAATAAGCCTCATGCGAAATTTTGTGGCTATAGTGTAAACAGAACCATAGAAAATTCAATTGGACTATTGAAAAGAAGAAACTATATTTCCATAAAAAAATATCCGAAATTTATTTTATAAATAAAGATTGATACACTGAATGTTCATGAAGAATTTTGTGACCATAATGTTAACAGAGTCATGGAAAATTCAATTGGAATATTGAAAACAAAAATCTCTATATTTCCATAACAGAATATTCGATTCAAGTGAAATTTTTTGTGTGAATGAAGACAGTTATACTGAATTTTCATGTAAAATTTTATGACCATAGTGTCAACAGAACCATAGAAAATTAAATCAGAATATTGAAAAGAAGAATCTCTGTATTTCCATAACAGAATAACCGATTCGAGTGAATCAAGACTGTTTACTGAATGTTCATGCAAGATTTCAAGAGGATCGTATCATCAGAACCATAAAATTTAATTTTTTCAATTATTTATTCTTTACAGATTTCATTTTTTGAATAATTTTCAGAATATTATTATTAAGTCCCATATAAAATTTTGAGGTAATAGTCTTATTGCTAAATTCTTCTTAAATTTCTTTTATTCATCTCATATAGACTGCGGAACTGTCTGTTTAGGCAAAAGATATCTATTATCTGTGTGGGTTTTTCACTTGCAATATGCCTTCGCAGTTTTCCTGAATTATATAAGTTTCATTATTACCTCACGAAAACTTTTGCGGTTTCGTGAAGAAGCAAAAATTATCATGTTATCAGTGTTGACCAGAAAGACTTCTTCATTATCTCAATTCGTTGCCTTATAAAAACTGCTAGATTATTTTTTTATGCAGTCCAAATTCTTACCCGGCTTGGTTTCGTAGTTCTTATAATCATGTACCTTTCCGCAGTTTTATTTTTAGTTGGAACTTTTTTTTTCGATAATATTCAAGGCCATGGTATTATGTTAGAACCCCCGAACAGAAGTGCAGTATGGAAATTCTACCCAGTGGACAACAATAGAGTGGTACCAAATTACAACCTCAATCAATTATTCTGTGGTGGATATTCGGTAAGAACCATGCTATCCGATAGCTTCTATAATTATTTATAATCCAATCGAGCAATTCTTGGTGATGAAACATTCATTGATATATTATTTGAGCTATTTCCGTTATTATTATGATAAAAATAGCCCAAATGATATATCAGCAGACCGAGCAACCCTTAGACCTTTGTCTAAGGAGCAACCCATTTTCAATTATGACCAATAAAAGTGGCAAATTTTATAACATATCATAGTATTTATTTTCATAGTTGAATGACTTATTATAATAAAATGAAAGAGCTATTAGTTGAAAGAATTTGCAACGTAAAGAAATATTTGGTTTCCGGATTAAAAAATTTTTTTAGAGCTGGGTCAGCAATCAGGATTGCTGTGCCTGAGTGGCCTAAGGATACATGATAAAGTTAACAGTTAACAGTTAACAAACAGCTGATTCTCCTAACTCACATAAGGCTATAATATCTTCTGATGGTCTAAACTCTAAACGAAGCCTAAAAATTATCAATATGATTGAAATCGTTGAACATTATTGATATTCATTCAAAGACCTTGTTTTATTTTTATTTTATGTACCTAAAAGACAAACTCATGAAGAAAAAAGTGTTGTTCTTATCTGTCGGGTAGTATAAAATAATTTTTTAATCATCTAGATTTTCGACCAAATAATGTTGATGAAAATATAGAGGTATGAAGTCATTTATCAATTTAAAACTGATTTGCACTCTGATGAAAAGAATATGAAAAGTTTTCAATTTGAATTTGAATTCAAAATTTCATTATATACATATGTATATATTCTTTTGAAATCAAGAGCTAACATAATACAATACATAAAACAAAAACAAAAATCCCTAACTGAGTTTAGTGCAAAACGGAGTACCATACTATTTTTTGATATGATACAAGGGCTCAGGGAAAAACCTCAGTAGAAAAAAACCCTGTCTTGCCGTTCCATCAAAAATAACACTTATTTAAATATTGAAGGATTTCTTCATTAGTATAATGGGATATATCAAAAAAGTGCAAAAACATATTTATCTCTCGAACTTGCGCACGCTGTTCGAATACTCAATAAATCTATGGTCAAATCTGAATATTCAGACTTTACCGTAACCGAAATTTAAAAAACGCAGTTTTATTCAGTTTCTACTATTTTTTCCGATACAATTAAATGTTCAGCCTTTTATTAGACTCATACAGACATAGTAACTTTTTCCAGGTCCGTTCAAGAAAAATTGATGAATAAGATTCAACAAAAAAAACATGTATATCAAAATTTCATTATACACTATTTCTGTATAAACTTATTAAAAACTTTTTTTTAGCGTTTTATTGAAGTTTACAATCTACTTCTATTGAAGTATTGAGCAAACATGATAAATGTGATTGACATGTAGAAGAAATTAAAATATTAATCCTCCTTTACAAAATTTAATTTAATTAAGTCTATCGGCCAAGTTCTCTGCAGTCTTCTGAATTCGAATGGATTTCTTGACAGCTCATCTATGAGGTTGTTCTCGTGGCCCTGCAGCTTCTGTTGATACTTATTGAAGTGTTTTATAATTTCGTCTACGACAAAATGTATTCTCAGATCATTGTGGATTGTAAAATTGGAGACGTACCAGGGTGCATCTGTTAGGGATCGTAGAATTTTCGATTGAACTCTCTGTAGAATCTGTACGTTTGACGGTTTTGCACATCCCCAAAATTGTATTCCGTAGGTCCATATCGGTTTTATGATTGCCTTGTATATTCGGATCTTGTTTTTTTAATAAAAACTGAACACCTGATTGAATCGGAAAAATTACTAAAAACCTTTTTTAATATTTTGGCAACTGTGTTCTCTGAATGTTCAGATTTTACTATATTTATTGAGTATTCAAACCACATGCGCAAGTACGAGAGATATCTTTCCTCAAGTTCTTCTACTTCTTTCGAACAGCCTATCAAATTCATGAAATTTCTATATACAAGATGTTTGAATCTTATTCGTCAATTTTGCCGAGGCAGGACCTGTGAAAAAACCGTTGTTATGTCTGCAATAACAAGTTTGTTGTAGAAAATAAATGTGCCAAATATCATCGAAATATTTCGGTGGTTTGGAAGTTATATCTTGATAATAAAGAGAGATAGACCCTTTATACAGGGTGGCCGGACGATTAACGTCCAAAAGAAAAAACAGGTTCCTCGTCTCATGGGGTATTCGAATCACCCCATGTATGTTATGCGATTTTTCACGGTTTCCGAGTTATGAATTTTTTTATGAACTTTTGATAATTTTCGACTTGACCATATTAAAAAAGATATAAAAAAAGTACAAGAGTTTTCTGATATATTTTTTTTGTAAATAAATCGCCATAAAATGTACTTTTATACATAAAAATAATCATCATCGTAAATTTGTAGGCTTCAAAACTTCGCTCAACACTCAGCTTTCAGAATCATTAATAAAAAATGGTACTCAACAGTCTACTTTTGCTAGAATTAGCCTTCAAAGTCAGCGAGGTGGAAAAAATCAAAGAACTAGACGTTTAATCAAAAATTATTTTTTGCCATTTTAAGATTTTTCTGATCAAGTTATGATAGAAAATGCTGAAAATTTGCTTTAGGAGAAAAGTTTTGGATAAGAAAAAGAAAAAGATACGGCAATAAATCACACATCATGTAGATAAAAAAAGATTATTTATAAAAATTACAATAAAAAAAATTAATGAATAAATAAATTTTGCGTAGGTGTAGAATGTGTATTGAGGCTGGAGGTGGCCTTTTTGAAAACGTATTGTAAATTTTATACATAAATTTCTTTTTATCTATATGATGTGTGATTTATTGCCATACCTTTTTCTTTTTCTTATCTAAAACGTTTCTCTATTGCTATTTTTCATTAATTTTCAGCATTTTATATCATAACTTGATCAGGAAAATCTTAAAATGGCAAAAAATAATTCTTGAGTATATGTCTAGTTCTTTGATTTTTTCCACCTCGCTGACTTTGAAGGCTAATTCTAGCAGAAGTAGACCGTTGAGTACCATTTTTTATTAATGATTCTGAAAGCTGAGTGTTGAGCGCAGTTTTTAAGCCTACTGAGAAGCCATGAAGTAGCCTGTTTACATTTTTAATTTAAATTTGAAAATTTGGATTATGATCCAAAATACGTAACTTTTTCACTTGAGACCAACATTTCTATAATTTTTATCAACTTTACGATGTTGGTTATTTTATGTATAAATGTACATTTCATGGCGATTTATTTACAAAAAAAAATATATCAGAAAACTCTTGTACTTTTTTTTTAATATCTTTTTTAATATGGTCGAGTTGAAAATTCTTAAAAGTTCATAAAAAAATGCATATCTCGGAAACCGTGAAAAATCGTATAACATACATGGGGGTGATTCGAATACCCCATGAGACGAGGGACCTGTTTTTTTCTTTTGGACATCAATCGTTCTCTATCTACCCTCAACTTCCGCCGATTTACTAATGAATCACCCTGTATAAACCCTCCTATTAATGATCTACAGTTTTACACTTTCTACACAATAATTCTCAATTTCAGTTACAATGGGATACCTTCAAAGGTAAGTGTGGGGTTTGCGGTGACCCATACAACGCCCCACACCCACAGGAAAACGAAAATACAGGGCGTTTCGGTAAATTCGGTCCTGTCAGAACTTACGGCCCAGGTAGTGTGGTAAATGTGAAAATCCAATTAACAGCAAATCACAAGGGAAAATTCCGCTACAGGTTGGTTCTTATTCATTTTTCTGTTATACAGAGTGTCCGACATCCAACTCCCTCGCCCTATGACATGGTAGAAATTTCGAGCAAATTGTATTTCAAATGGCAGCGAAAATTCCACCCCTAAAAACAATCCCCGGATATTTTTCTAAATTGCACCCCAATTTTGTCTTTTTATGATTCGGCTGTAATTGAAAAAATATTTTGAAACAATTTTCTATCGTTTTACGTATAGTCACTTCACGAAAGGTTGAGCCGTCAGTTGGCCATACCAATTTGGCCTATTCCACTGTGTATATTAAAATTTTAGGTTATGTTGTTTATTTTCTTGTCAGATTGATACACAATGTTGTCAATGTCTCAGAAAGTTACATAAATCGCAGAGTTTTCTGATCTGAACTCGAAAGAACGTCGGACGAGGCTGGGTACATTCGGCAACGTTGACTTTATTTTACGTTATAACAGCAAATACTGCCAACTTCAGATAAATATAGGAACGCCTACTATGCACTGAAATTTTCGTGAACGGACCATACCTAAAGTCAACTCCTTAAAAAATAATAATTAGGAATTGATTTATTTTGACACCTTATTGGAATTAATTGTTTTGATTTTTAAGTTGTTTAATTATACTGTTGATGTTTTCTTTAATGTATGTATTGAATATCTTGAGACACCCAAAAATTATTACCATGATTGCAAAATGGCGAATGCGCAATAATTTATAACTATTATTATAATCAAGTGTTGAATTCGCGTAAAATGAAAATTGTTTAAAGTGAAAAAAATACAAGCATGCAATTTCTGGGTTTAGTTGTTTTAGGGGTGGTAATCAGAAATTTCAACGACAAATTCTAAAGGAGTTTTTGCTGCCATTTAAAATCCTCCCTTGTTTGAATTTTTTACCTTGTCTGGGAGACGGAATATTGGCTGAATGGATCATCCTCGTATAAAGCAATATTTTTTTCTATTCACTCAAATACGTCGGAAATTTGAGTTACCTTACAACGAATCATTTATTTCGAAATGTCAACTTTGCGATGAAAATGAGCGTTCGTTTTGGTAGTTTTTCGTTCAATCAGAGAATCATTGATTCCGAAATGTCTATTTTACTATGAAAATGATCATTCATTCGATCGTTTCACGTTTAATCTCAGGCCGCTCGCAGACCAAAACGACGCGACCGCGACGAGACAGCAATTTCCAATCGCCGAGGGGTCGCGCACCTTGTTTTGAATAGGAGCTCGCACACCGGGGAGACAGCTTACATGTATCGTCGCGGTCGCGTCGCTGTCTCCCCGGTGTAAGAGCTCCTATTCAAAACAAGGTGCGCGACCTCTCGGCGATTGGAAATTGCTGTCTCGTCGCAGTCGCGTCGTTTTGGTCTGCGAGCAGCCTTAGAATTCGATGAATTTTCAACTGAAAGATTCCTCTAAATGGTTTTCTCCATTGCAAGTTTTTTAACCTTTGAATTCTTCAGCCTCTGTCAACTTCATGATGCATCAAGACCTGAAAGCGGCGAGGATTGCTTCCAGCCCTTGAGACTATCCGATGGAAGACCCGATTATGATGTGAATTCAGGAGAACGCATAATCCATAACTCGGTAAAACTTCCTGATGGTCTGAGATGTGATAGATGTGTTTTGAGATGGGAATACACAGCAGGTCAGTATAGATAGAATGTTTCTTTTTGTTTTGAATAGGTGTCTATTTTGGATATATTTTGTCTTACTTACATTTTGAAATCCATCAGTGTTTTCAAACATATTCTATAGAAATGAGTTAACCTTTTATTCGACTGCTGGACAATTGCAGATTTTTTCTCTACAAAAAAAGAGAAACCTGAAGTGAATTGAGAAGAGTTTTCATGAATCTGTAATTACATTACACTGAATTTGTTTTCACCAGAAGAGAAATTTTGCATATTAAAAATTCGAAGTTTTAAAAATGAAGCCTAGAAGAACAAACATAATTTCGTATTCGAAACAAAATGTAGTCCTTAATCAAATAAATAGATTATTTCATATATGCATAAAAAATTCACATCGAAGAAAAACAAAGTTTTTGATCATTTCCTTCGACGAAAATTTCTTATGCATACATCATGCATAATCTATGAGAAGTAAATATTAGAGAAATAATAAAAATGTCTCTCAAATACGAAATAATACTTCAACAGAACAGAAATAAAAAGGTAAAATTAAAGCCTAGTTGTAAATAAAAGGTTTCTTGAATGCGAAAGATTTATGTCTTTTCTCAAACAGGAACTTTCCAGTTGAATGAAATCATGATAATGAGAGATATTATTCATATACCCTCAATTTTTTTGATAGTTATTGTGTACTTTCATGGTAATTTTTCCGAATATAATAACGGAATTCAACCTATAGTCCGTTCACGAAAGGCCCTGACAATTTGGCATATTCCAATGTGTATATTAAAATTTTAGGTTATTTTGTTTATTTTCTTGTCCGATTGATACGCAATATTGCCAATATTGCATGTTCGTCGGACGAGGCCGGGTACATTCGGCAACTTTGACTTTATTTTACGTTATGACAGCAAATGCTGCCAACTTCAGATAAATAAACAAACGCCTATTATGCGCTCAAACTTTCGTGAATGGACTATAACTATATATATAACTATATTATAGGTACCATACGAATAGGTAGATACCTACTAATTCATTTGTTTTCAGGTAACAACTGGGGAATTTGTCCCGATGGCAGAGGAAAACTAGGATGTGGACCTCAAGAAACCTTCAGAAATTGTGCTGATATAAGAATTCAATAATGGAATTGATATATCTTTGTTTATACATATTATATGTTTCGAATAAACCAATTCTAGATGAATCGATTAGTTTCTACTGTTCAAAAATGAATGATTTATTTCAACCCTATTGGTGTGGAAATGAAGTTCCATTGAAGTTTCACAGAAATCATCACATGATTTTATTATGACATTCATTAGTTGATAGAAACTTTGAATTGATCAAAAAGGAAGTTTCATTGAATTATTGCAAACTTTCAATCCAAATAGCTGTATACAGGTGTCCCGGAAAATGTGGGAATTCTCTCGGATTCAGATTGAACATAATAAAATAAGATGACAATTTTTCATAATTTTTTTTTCTAGCGGCCCTTCCCATGAAGATACTACCTCCTAAATGACGCGACTTGAAATTCATTTTAATGGAATAAATTTCATTAATTTTTTTTCGAAAACGGTTCATTTTATCGACACAGAACAAGAGTACCTTTTCTTCAGCGTAATGTTCTAGGTATCCAAATTTGTTTTTTTCAGTACCTTATTATACAGGGTGTTAAAAATGTAAGCATTAAAATGTACAACCCAGTCGGCCCCTGGAAAACTGAACAAGCTAAATGAAATTTGAGTGCGATGATTTAAGAGGTCCTCAATACTATTAATCATATCAAATTTTCATCAAAGTATAAGTAGAATCTATTCTACTAAAATGGATTTCCAGTAGCGTCATTTAGGAGGTCGTATCTTCGTAGGGAGGGTCGCTAGGAAAAAAAATTGTGGGATCTTGTCATCTTCATTTTTTATGTTCTATCTGAATCCGAGAGATTTTCCACATTTTCCGGGATACATTGTATAAAACTTTGAGCTGTATGAAAATATGATAATCGTTATCGTGAATGCGTACAAACCTCATTAAAAAGTAGAGATTGAAGCAAATCCATCGAATTTTTTTAAAATTTTATTTCCATTTCGTATCTACATTTACTCCGTTCACATATTATTGAGCACCAGAGTGGGATTTTGTTTATTTATCTGAAGTTGGCAGTATTTACTGTCATAACGTAATAAAAAGAGAAGTCTGTGATTTGTGCAACTCTCTCGTGATACTGACAACATTGCGTATCAATCTGATAAGAAAATAAACAACCTAACCTAAAAATACACAGAGGAATATGCCAAAGGACCCCGCACATTTTGTATGGGAATTGGCTCCCGGTGGATTTGGCTGAAAATTTGATATGATGTTCTACTAATCCTTCTGATCAAATGTCTAAATAGTCACGAAGCTGAAAAATGCATACTTCTAGGAGCTTTTAGCGATTTTTGTATCCATTATGGCTTACGTATTATGGGAATTGGCTCCCGGTGGATTTGGCTGAAAATTTGATATGATATTCTACTAATCCTTCTGATCAAATGTCTCCACAGTCACGAAGCTGAAAAATGCATACTTCTAGGAGTGTTTAGCGAATTTTTGTATCCATTATGACTTACGTATTACCGTTCACACAGAAATGTTTGAAAATATTTCGAATTGACAGAATCTGCTTTCAATAATCACGAAATATTCTCAAACATTTCTGTGTGAACGGTAATACGTAAGCCATAATGGATACAAAAAATCGCTAAAAACTCCTAGAAGTATGCATTTTTCAGCTTCGTGACTGTAGAGACATTTGATCAGAAGGATTAGTAGAACATCATATCAAATTTTCAGCCAAATCCACCGGGAGCCAATTCTCATACAAAATGTGCGGGGTCCTTTCCATGGAGTGCTTTTGTGCTCAATAATATTATGTGAACGGAGTATATATAGCATAAAATTTTATCATAGTTAAATCTGAAATGAATTCGGATCATTAAAACTTCAACACGATAATGTCAATTCTATTCGAGATGAAAGTACTTAACTTAATATGTATTACCGTACAAGTTGCCAAAAATAAAAAATTATAACGTACCTATTGGATTTGCAAATTTTCGAAAAATTTTATTTCAGAAAAGAACTTATTATGCCTAAAAACATTGAGTACTTATATTCAAACTAAATGCTATAAAGTAACTCTGCCGATATACTCAGACTTGTTTGCTGAGTTTAATGTGTACGAAATTAAACATTAATGACCCAATTTAAAGTTCAATTTATGATTTTTCAATGTGTGATTGTCATGGTCAACCGAATTACACAAAGCATTCAGAAGCAAAGAGAGACTACTGAAACATAAAAACATAGACATTTTATTATGTCAAATATATGTCTTGTGCCAACAAGAATGTATTTCAAACAAAAATTCAATTTCAATTCATAATGAGGTCAACGGAAAGGTCTTGTAATCAACTCGTTTATTAATCTAGCGACAATGGTCATGAGCGAACGCGTTTAAAGTTCGAGACCATTAGTCGCTATCATTATTCACCTAGTTGATTGAATAGCTATTTTCAACTTGAATATAAATTATTTCTTATGAACTATCCAAACTCAACCAGCGAATTCACTCAATAATATTTACAGCGCAAGTGAACAAAAACTTAAATTTTCGTCTTGTTCTGACTACTGAACTAATAGAATATCAGAACTGAAACAATGAGATGACAGATAATACCAAGAAAACAATTGCATGAAAATATAGAAGAAAATCTCGAAACTATATTTTAATAGATTCGCCAAGTCAATTGAAAAATATCTAAGATTCGATATGAGATAAAAAATATCAAGTAAAAACAAGGCTTCAGTTACTATATAAAAGTTTTCCTATTGTCACACTTAGCTTTTATCTTAGTTCAAACCAATCTGACAAGATGTTTCTCAAGTGGTCAATCTTGGTTTTTGTTGCCGTTTGTGTCGGAAATATTTCTGGACATGGAATGATGATGGAACCACCAAACAGGAGTTCCCTTTGGAGGTTTCCACAACAATTCCCTGGAGCTGTACCGAATTATAATGACAATGAAAACTTTTGTGGTGGGATGAATGTAAGTTCATTTAGTTGATATTGGAAAGCATACATTTTCATCAATTTATAGTTATTCCATATTTTTGTTGAAACCATGAAACTTCATTAACAAAAAATTATTTGTCAAGCATATTTTCGAATAAAACTAAGCACTGAAAGCAAAGAGTAGGTTAAAAGAATACCATACATTTCTACATTTGATACAAAAGCCAGATATAATCATAAAAACTTCAACAAAATACGGGTTTTTGATGAAAGATTTCATTTAAATCTATTTTGGTAGTTGAAGAGATCTTTTCGTCAAAAATCGTCTAATGAAGCATTCAATATTAAGATGTCGGAACAAATATTTGGGATATAGATATAATTCATAATATGACTCAGTTTGTATCATTTTGAATCGATATGAATCGAAGATTGCTGATACCTATGGCCTTTCTGTTAAAAAATGAGTGTTATGGTAGGTTACAGTTCAGTTATTGTCCAGCAAATTTGGATATGACCTCGAACTTCATTTATACGGGAATATTATTTTAAAAATTTTGAAATTCTGAAATAAAAATGTAAGGGAAAAAATGAAGAACTTGAAAAACTCACAGCTGAAATTGGCTCAAATTATTCACCGGAATTTTTCAAAACTATCACCATTTGTTTGATGCGCACAAAATCGGCTTTATATGAACGATTCCATGCAATATTTATTATTTCTATTTGCATACAACTTAGTTTCCGAAGAACTCTTCTGACCTCCTCTTCACGACACACCAAACTTCTGAAATCCAACTATTTCATTATTTGAATGCGTATTCGGAATTGATAAACTTATTGAGCAACCAACTTCTTGTGACCGGATTGACTTTTTGTTATGCATCGTGACAGGATTGATTTCCTACATACACAATTTTTGGTGTAATGGCTTATTTTGATGAGTTTCATTACCTGTCAAACAAAGGAGAATGAATTTAAGAAAAAAGAGGTTCCATTTAGGCTCTTCTGCTTCATAGATGAAAATATTTCCACCATCTTGAAGGAATATCTTCTCTAACGAAAAAGATCAGGAGGCAATAAGTGATATAATATTCATAAAAAAAAATTCAATTTAATTATTAATGAATAGATGACTATTCAATCTATTCATAAATCGAAAGATCTATTGTTTCTTCACGTGCGCTCCATTCACACAGGGAACTATCTATATCTGCAGAATGTTAGTTAAATGAAAGGGTTCTTCCTTTCTATTAAATGTAATCTGGAAGATTTTCATAAAAAATCATAGAATATAAAAATAATTCCTGGGTACTCAGAAATCCGAAGCAATATATTATTTTTCCAAATTTTCATAATATAGGAACATAAATGTTTCAACGAACAAGTGAAGGCACATTTTGTATACAGATTAGAAGATCTTTCGACCCTTTTACTGTAGGAACAATATCAATTGATTGCATTAGAAATAATATAGTTATTAAAAAATATATTCACGAATTCCAGGTTCAGTGGAATACCTTCGGAGGAAAATGTGGAGTTTGCGGTGACAGGTACGACAAACCACATCCACAAAACAATGAAAATACAGGAAAATATGGAAAAATGGGCGTCGCAAGAACCTATAAATCCGGTCAAGTTATAGATGTGCAAATACGACTTACTACAAACCATCTCGGATACTTCGAGTACAGGTAAAGAATTATTATTATTATTATGACTTGAGTCTAGTAGAAAGGGTGTGATTTCTCACGCCCCTATCGATTGGATATCACACTCCCTGCTAAGGAAACATTCACTCATCCTGGAATAATGAATAAAGTATCAGGGGGATGGAGCTCTGAGGTGTTCGGTGTTTGTCATTATCGAAATCACACCCCCTATCGATTGGATATCACACTCCCTGCTAAGGGGAACATTCACTCATCCTGGAATAATGAATAAAGTGTCAGGGGGGTGGAGCTCTGAGGTGTTCGGTGTTCTTCTTCTTTTGGGACTGGGTTTTTCGTACTTCGATGCTTGATCTTGGATTCACGGTTGATGACCTGGTAGTCGATCTTGCAATGTTTCACTTCATGGTTGTTCCTGGTTTCCATCATGGCCTACAAACTCCCTCACCGTTCTAGCAGTCCCGAGAAGTACTGCTTTTTGCATTACTTTGTTAATCATCCAAATCAAGCTCCTTGAGGTTGAACTTGAGACTCTTAGGAATAATTCCTGTGGTTGATATGATAATAGGAATTATTCTAGTACTGGTCGTCCCCCCCTGCTTTTTGATCCGAAGTTCTAGATCTCGATATTTTCTCAACCTATTATTATTATCGACTTGAGCCTATTAGGGTAGAAAGGGTGTGATTTTTCACATCCCTTAGCGATCGGCTATCACACTCCCTGCTAAGGGGAACATTCACTTATCCCGGATAGCAAGTATCAGAGGGATTGAGCTCTGAGGTCTTCGGTGTTCTTCATCTCCTGGGCCCTGGGTTGTTCGTCCTTCGTTGCTTGGTCCTGGATTTCTCGGTTGATGTTCTGTTAGTCGGTCTTGCAATTCACCATGGTTGTTCCTGCTGTCCATCGTGACCTACAAACTTCCTTACCGTTCTAGCAGTATTGAGAAGTACTCTTTTTGCATTATTTAGTAAAGGTTTTCTTCAAATCTAGCTCCTTCGGGTTGGACTTGAGGCTCTTAGGTATAATTCCTATGGTGATATGAGAATGGGAATGTTTCTGGTACTAGACATTCCCTACTGCCTTTTGATCTGAAGTTCTAGCTCTCGATATTCGATATTTTTTCAGCGTATTTTTGACGTAGATTGTTGTTATTCGGTATGGCTACGTCAATAAGTATTGCTCCCTTCTCTTTTTTCTTCACTAGAATTATGTCTGGCCTGTTATTACCAACTGTTAAATTTGTAAGTACTGTGCGATCCTACATACCCTGTAATGGTGGTTCTCCAGTATCACTTCAGGCTGATACTTATAATATGGAATTGTTTCGGACTACAGAATCTTCAGTTGGATGGCGAGTTCCTGATGAAGTATTTACAAACTGCATCATGTCGACTCTTATATTCTTATATTCATTTCCAGTTATTATTATTTCTTCCTTCCTTCATCAGACGAGGTGTCTAAAGAGGAAATTCACATACTCCTATCATCAACATCACGAAATGGATACTTAGAAATCCCTCATATTTTTCCTTGCTAACATACATAATGATTCATTCATTCTGACCAAAATTTTTTTCGACTATATTGCTGCTACTGTATATCAAAATTGAATGATATCTTAGGATTTGTAATACTTTATAGCATGTTTTGGATCAAATACAGTATAATATTTCTAGTGCAATACAGGAATTAAATATAAAGATTATATATAAGAAAATGGAGCGGTGTTTCTTAATACAAGATCTCATTTTTAGCATTTGTGTGCTGGAGAATCCAAATGCTCCAGAAAGTGGCGAAGAATGTTTCAAAGCAGTAACTTTAGATGATGGTAAACCTCATTACAAAGTATCTAGTGAGATGAAAGAAATTTCACACAAAGTAAAGCTGCCCGATGGTCTGATCTGTGACAGATGTGTTTTCAGATGGCATTACAATGCAGGTTAGTAAAGATAATCAAAACATGTTTTTTTGGTACCCGTCAATTTATACCATCCAGAAATAGCTTTGTGGAATCACTACTGTCAAGAATGTTGATGTTCTAAGGGTATCAAAAAACAATTAATAAATTATTCTTCATAGCCACTAAATGCCCCATTTGAATAGTTTGTATAGCTTAGTTTTTGGTCGATATATAGATTGCATTATTCGGTTTATAAGAAAGTTTCATGTCAATATGCTTAGAGATGCGAGATATTAATTGAGAAAAGAACTAAAATCTTCCATCAATATCAACAAATATCAGTTTATAGTCTCATTTTCTTCGTTAAGAATCTCTGCTATAAAGGTGAAATCCTAAAATGCCTCAACTCAAGTCATTCAGAGTCTCTTTACACTGAGAAGACCTAAAAGTTGAAACAGCTATCTGCTTTGCATAAACTCTGAATAAAAAAAATCTTTTGTAGGATTTCAGAAAAATGTACATCAATTTTTAGAATTCACTCAATTCATGATAATTCAACTCAAATTTTCTGAAATCATTTCAGGAAACAATTGGGGCAAATGTGAGGATGGAACTTCCAGGGAGGGATGTGGTCCACAGGAAACCTTCAGATCTTGCGCAGATATCAGAATTGAAGCATAAAAATACAACAATAGTGAAAACATGTTCATTAATTATTGATTGAATTAATAAAGAATCATCTTTCATCATACAATCACTGTATTTGTACCCTATCTAGATATAGTCCTTGAAAGATACCATTGATAACTTTTCTGGAAAAATGAAAAACGTTGTTACTTACTGTATACACCTGAAATATCTGAAATTTCATTAAATATTCACATAATTGGTAAAATGAATAATGGAATTTCATATACAGTTCATCATAATGGGGCCTCATACTGAAACAAGCAATAAATCTTCATTTTCCATGTAATATTACAAAAATTGAATGTTATACAATAAACAATCAGAAAAGAAGGAAGTGAAAATGTTTGCATATCTGAATGATAACGCATGAACGAAATTTCATATCAGATTCAGATATAAAGATCAAAATTATCATCTTTATAAAACCAAGGCTTTTCCGAAACGATATTATAGATGATGTGTCACTGTTTTACAATCTATGACACAAACTAACATTCAGATAAATTTATATGTCATTGCACGACATGGTATCATCAATATATTCGTTTTAGAATATTTTATTACAATCTTCATTAAAATCTTTGAAGGATAATTATTTAATATGAACACTGAAAATGAAATTCGATTTTTCCGAGATTATATACAAGTTTTTTTGGATTTCATCGAATTTTTTTTTGTATTTGATGAGGATATAACTCTAAAAATTTCGATAAAGCCCTGAGCAGGCGCTCAGCTCGTTCGTTGGTGGAGGAGTAATGCTTTTACCTCATAATTTTGTATAGGACTTGAGTTTCATGCTGAGTATATGAATGCAGAATCGCAGCATGATTGGAATTATATTCTGGAAATTATTCAAAAAATTAAATATGTTAGAAATCAATAATTAAAAAATTCTTCTTTCCAATATTCTAATTCAATTTTCTATGGTTCTGTTAACTTAAGGGTCACAAAAGTTTGCATGAGGCTTATTATGACCAACTTGCATGTGGCCGCAAAATTTCATTTCGATTGATTTCGTTTCGTCTGAGATATTGAGGGAAAAACACCCTGTACGATTTCGCTGGTTAACGAACTCAAACGAGGCACTTGGGAACCGAACTCCCCTGAAAATCTCAATTCTCTAGGAGTTTAGGACAATCCTTTTGAAAGTTATGGTGCTAACGGTCGGACGGCCCCAAGAACAGAATTGACCCCGGATTTGTCATCAGGGAGTCGAAGCCAATCGCTTGAGACTATTTTCGGCTCAAAATTCGAAAATTACAGATATTTGGGCAACACGATATAGCACTCGTATAAGTAGAACAAGCGTTCAAAAAGTTGACTTAAAGTTTTTTTCACAATATTTTACATATGATCATTGTTTGAAAGTGAGGAAAATTTCACACGACAAAAAGATGTGCGTAGGTTATAAGAATTCCAACATCATTGCTTTTCCTGAATAGTAAATTGAACAGAAGAATATAGAGAAGGAATCTGTGATATAAGCACCCAAAAAAAAAAAATTTTTGGTAAAAGCCCATAAAAAGATGTCAAAATATTTTTTTTGTACAACTGTCAAAAAAACTTGACTTTTCTTCATCACTATGGATGCGTAAAATATTACTTTTTTTCACCGTTAAAAAAAGTCTTTTTTTTTCACCGTTAAAAAAAGTCTTTTTTTCACTGCTGATAACTAAAATTAAAACAACTTAAAAATAATGAATATTTTAATTACAACAAATTTCACAAAATTATGATTGTATCTGTACCTTATGAAGTAAATTAGTTTCGTCATCAGCATCTCTGAGAAATTTATTGATATTTTCCCTCCATAACACTTTAGATTTCTTTCCTCGGTATCCGACGCTTTTGTTCTTAATAAGGGGGACCAATTTTGAAAAAATCCTTGACATTCGATGTTTTTTTTAACATTGAGCTCCATAACTTGGAAGGTTTAAAATTTTTTTATTTTTCCTCGAAATAGCATGTGAGCACATTTTCAGAAACCTTTTTACGTTGTTCTTGTTGCGCCATTTTCGAAATTGGTTATTCGTTTTCCCATATTATTAGCTTTGATTTGGCTGGTAACATATAAGATACAATTGTATTTGCTTCTTCAGCCATATCTATCTGCGGGGGTATCACTACCACTATCATGTTCAACATCCATCTTCTTTAAAATAATTCGAAATTGAAGCAACTACGAGCAAATACTGTCAAAGATTCAAACCATTTCAACAAACTGTTTCTATAGTTACGACACAGAAAGATCACTGGATTCATTCAAATATTGTACTGAAAGCATTATCTTCAATGATTATACGTATTTCAGACGATGTGAATTCACATTCACAGTTGTACAAAAAATGTTGTTTGTATTTCGTGCGTATAAAATTCGTGTTTTCATGGCACATTCGAGTGAATTTTTGGCCTCGACCTGCGGTCTCGGCCAAAATTGACACTCTCATGTGCCATGAAAAAAAAACACTCATTTTACGCACTTAATACAAAAATAACTATTTTAATATTCTATTGCTAACTTAATAAATGGTGAAATTTTAAAAATAGAGTAAATATTTTATGAGACCAAGAAAAAACCCTAATAATGTTTGGTAATGGATGAAGCAAAAAAATGTATTTTGACTGAAACTCTCTATTTTATTCATATTATAGTACCTACTGATTGAAAATTACTCTTTGAGATTGAATAATTATAAATGTAACTCTGCTGTTTTTGTGTAAAAATGTTCGATTAACGTGTGTTCCCAGGCTTTTGCTCACAAATCAATGTACAATTAAAAATTGTATTTTTAGTGCCACCTTATGTCCAAAACTAATGAATAATTGCTCCAAAATTTATAAAATATTGAAAAAATATATTCTATGGTTCAGATGATGCGATCCTCTTGAAATTTTGCATGAACATTCCGTGTCAATATTCATTCACAAAATATATTTCATTTGAATCGGATGGGTTTCGTTTTGTCTGAGATATTGAAAAACGAAAATTTTGAATTGCTACATTTGATGGGCCTTAACCGGAATTTGGGAATCGAACTCATCCTGAAAACATCAGGTCTCTAGGACATTCCATTTGAAAGTTATTGTGCTCACGGCGGGAAGGTCGGCCCCATGGACATAATTGAATTTGACCACGGATTTGTCCTCAGGGAGTCGAACCTTATCGTTTGAGAACATTATCTGCCCAAAATTCGAAAATTACAGAAATTTGGGCAAATCGACATAGCGCTCGGTTAGGTAGAATGATCACCCAAAAACTCGATATAATATTTTTGGCCTTATTGCTTTTATCGTGTGATATCGCATTTTTCAGAGTTTCTGAATTATTCCTGAGAAAAATATTGATATAACTAAGTGAAAAATGAACAAAACGAAAATATTCAAATTCATTGGAAAGAATTCAAAAATGTCCACTTTAATCTTTCAAATGATGTGATTTGTTCAAATCGAAACAATCGAAAAGTCGAAATATTGGAGAACATCAGTTGAAAGCGAATTCAATTGTTATGCATTTGAATATAAAAAACACTTGAACTTTGAATCAATTAAACTATATTTTTACTCACTTCAAAGAATTTCACAAAATACTAACAAACAGGACGATTATCAGATGTAGGTACGTACTTCATATGGAGTAAGTAGTACATATGTATAAAATATTCGATCGTAATCGAATGAATATTAATAGAATAAAATGCAATCAGATAACATTTGGCCCAATCCAATGAACATTCAAAAAATTTCTAGATTATATTTTGAGTATTTTCCAGCCTAAATCAGTAGCTTTAAATTTATTTATTTTTCTTGAGATTTTTCCAGAGATTTCCTGAAGGTTTATCTAATATCAAATTAAGTGGATTAGTAGAAATATATTTCTCCTCTCTTCTATTTTTAAATTATTTTAGCCTTCAGTGAGATAAAAATTAATTTATCACGCAAATCCATCTTTGAAAAACATTCTTCAAATGATATCTTCGCATGGAATCGTAAGATATCAAATTGCAACAATCGATAATTGATCAAAATATATAAATGAGAAGTTTGTAAGCCGAAAATCGAAATTTTCATCATTTGAAGCGTAATCTGATGAAGATGTCTCCAAAACTGATACTTTTCGTTATCGGCTTGTGCTGCCTCAAAGAAGCCTTTGGCCATGGCATGATGTTAGAGCCCCCAAATCGTAGCTCTTTGTGGAGATTTTACCCTCATGTTCCACCAAACTATGATGATGATGGCAACTTCTGTGGTGGTATGGATGTAAGTTTAAGCTTCATTACTTGTTAATAGATGTTGAACTTTGAACTTTCTGTATGAATCAAACGCTAGATAATAGCCAATAGGGAACAAGAGGAGAATATGTTGTCGATTGGTTCAACTGTTCTGAATAAGTCGTCGGTCGAAAACTCAACTAGCCTGTGTCCATATCTCCGAAAATTGGTTTATGCTTTACGATTGAATATGCAGAACTATAGATAATGAGTTTTCCAATAAGATATTTGACTAGTAGAAACTACGCCATTGATAAAAATGGAACGATACGCGCTTTAAGAACTAATTGAAATGGTGAAAGTTTGGCAGAGACGGTTCGTAAAACTCCAACATTCTTGGGGCGTCGTGAAGCACCTTGTCGGGGCCGCAATAAAGAAATTGGTGGAAAAATTCGAGCTGTTGGGACAAGTTAGTGATGTGAAGAATAAAACCCATGTACGTCGCTCAAGAGCAGCCGAGATTATGTGCTGCTGTAGCAGAAAGTGTTGGAGAAAACCCAGGTTTGTCTATTTCTTGCCATCGAGAGATGATTAGATTTTTTATGGCCGAAATTGGATAGTATTGGTCCGGACAAGGTTTATTCTCAACAAGACAGCTACGGCCACACAAGCAACGAAACCATTGATCTTTTGCAAGAAAAGTTTCCGGAACGTGTTATCTCTCGAAGAGGTGATCACAATTGGCCACCGAGATCTTGTGATTTAACACCTTGCGACTTCTTCTTTGGGGCCACGTGAAAGAGAAAGTCTACGCCAATAGCCCAGTGTCGATTCAAGACCTCAAAGATGGAATTCGTGAGGCTATCGAGGACATAGGGCAGCAGCCACTTTGCGATTTGGTTATGGAAAATTTCATTAAAAGGATATGGTCGTGCAAGCGTGGTCGTGGTGGTCATTTGCCTGATGTTATTTTTCACTATTAACGGCAATGCTTCTTTTTTGTAATGAATTATTGGAAAACCTTTTAATACTAATTTAAAGAGCTGGTATTTCGTCGATGTCAAATATTTTTATTTGAAAAATAATGAAAACAATATCATTGTTTGATATACACAACCTTGGCTCGGACGACATCCCTGATTCTGCAGATGATCGTATGCTGCTCGAATGTGTGCTTCAGGAATTCAATTCTATACACGGCGAAGCCTTTTTTCAGCGACTCCAAACTCATCTGATTTTTTTTTGAAGACACTTTCACCAATCAAAATATTCCAAAGGAAGAAGTTCATCGGTTTCAGATCACGTGAATATTGAGACCACCGTTATGAGGAAATTAAGCCAGGAATTGCTACTCACAAAAATTATTGATGTTTTTCGAGATTTATGGGAGGTTGACGAGTCTGTTGGAATTCCAGGCTCTGCTCTGGTACAAAAGTTTTGTGTGTCCACGTATCGATGCATATTTTAAAACCTTTCGAGATAATATCTTTATTAAATTTGACCGCCCTGGTCGATGAACACCAGTGGACAGATACTTTTAGCACCGGTGTAAGACATTGGACTTTTTATTTTGAAAGCTGCAAACCAAGCTTTGTTTGCAATATGTAGGCAATTCCTTCATGTGATATTTTCAATGGTGCGGCCATTTTTGCTGCACTCTGTTTTGGATTCCGTTAAATTCGGCATCTCACTTTCTGGGTCATTTCAGGAGATGTTGCTTTGGTTTTATAGCCACCACCCTGGTGTTCTGCAATGCTACCAGTATCATTGTAACAAATGATAGTACTCGACTTCATGACATAATTTCACTGTACGTCTGATTGTCACCGACTGTTCCTAAATGGCTTTAATCAAATTTTTGTATGCGTTTAGTTGTTACGGGGTGTTAAAATTATAGAAAAACAATATTATTCATCAATAACTTTCACACTGCTTGAAATATTTTATTAAATTTTAGACATAGGTTTTGAGCGTCAAGGAGCACTTTTGCATAATATCATTTCTCTTCTATTTTACCAGTGGCGTCCGTACAGCAGCGAAACTGAAAATTATCTGATAAAAGAAATGATACGATATTAATATTGAAATTTTTATTTAATTTGGAGCAAATTCGGTCTCCTGACTTTTTGCTGTACGAGGTACCGTTCCGTTTAAAAAATTGAAAACGCAATCTCATGCATGAAAAAATCGCCAAAATTGATAAGGTAGGTACATATAATAATAAGGACTATGTTTGTGAACGAAACGTGTAACTAATTTTGGCGATTTCTTCATGCATGAGAATGTGTTTTATTTTTTTGACCGAAAACGGTGCCTAGTACAGCAAAAATCCAAGAGAACGAATTGATCCATATTGAATGAAATTTAAATAGTAATTTTTATTGTCGGAAAACCAGTGCCGTATCATTTTTTTTATCTGAAAAGATTCAGTCTCGCTGTATTACGGACGCCACTGGTAGAATATAATAAAGAAATGAATTATGCAAAAAGTGATCCTTGACGCGCTTAAACCTATGTCTCAAATATCATAAACATATTTCAACTACATAGTGTGTAAGTTATCAATAAAAAAAACTTTTTTTTAGAATTTCAACACCCCGTATCTCGGAGAGGAAACATTTTTCGATATATGTTTGTATGACAAACCAGGCCTTATTTTTGATGTAGAATACGTGGTTAAAATTTCTTGGTAACGATCTGGACCACCTGTATACTGCAACTGAACGGTTGGTTCGACTTGAATGAATTTTTGTGTACCTATGCACGACAGCGTCCGTCTGGTAATTTATATAAATCTATGGTGTATTTCGTTTTTAGGTCCAATGGGAGACGTTTGAAGGTAAATGCGGAGTATGTGGAGATGTATACAACCAACCTCACCCACAAGAAAATGAAAACACCGGTAAATATGGACAATTCGGCGTTGTGAGAACTTACAAAGCTGGAAGTACCATAGATGTCGGTGTTATGCTTACAACTAGTCATCGGGGAAATTTCAAATACAGGTATAACTCCTAAACAGATAAAAATTGTCCATTGTTATAGCTAAGAACTCTCGATGATGTTAGCTTGTGTCTGTGTAACCTAATCCGTATTTTGAGGTTTGTACAGGGTGGGCATATTTTGATGTTTAAGCACTACAACTTTTAAACCAGAGGAAAAAGACAAAATCTGATACCCACTTCTCGATCTCTTTTTCTGAAAAACTAACAAGAGTAGTATTCATTTTGGCTATCTTCTTTTGTTTTCGAGTTATAAGCGAAAATTGGAAAAGTGGCGATATCGAAAAAAATTCATATCTCCGCTAATACCTACTGATGATAGAGCTCTGAAATTAGTTGAAAGCATAGAAATAATGAGATTGACGGAAGGAGAGTGCTCTTGTTATAGGAAGCTCCATTTTTCTGTGCTCATCAACAGTTGAGAAAACTATAGGAAATATTGAGACAATGTTATATATTTTTCAAATCAGAAAAAATTAAGCTTTTGGAAAATTACACAAAATCTAGTATTCCCATTTAAAAAAAACATAACTCTGGTCATAGTTTCGTAATTAGAAATGGTGCAAAAAGACGAGCACTCCACTGGATCTAACGTAAAGTGCTGTATAATGTTTTTAATTCAGAGCTCTATGATCAGTATTAGCGGAGATATGAGTTTTTTTCGATATCGCCACTTTTCTAATTTTCGCTTATAACTCGAAAACAAAAGTAGGTAGCCAAAAATGACTCTTGTTAGTTTCTAAGAAAAACAAATCGAGAAGTGTGTATCAGATTTTGTCTATCTCCTCTGGTTTGAAAGTTAAAGTGCTAAAACATCTAAATATGCCGACCCTGTACAGGGTGGCCAGAATGTGCGATCCCTAAACTACAACTTCTTAACCATAGGAGATAGAGAAAAATGAATGGCACAATGCGTTTATCTTTTTTCGGGAAACTCATTTTGCAATTGACCGCATTGCTCAATCGTCTTTTGTTTTCGGGTTATAAGCCTAAATTAACATTTGGTTGATTTCAAATTTGGTTTGTGCTATAAACATGAAACAAAATAGTATACACTTTTTTGACATGAATTCAGTGCCTCAATCCAATATATGCTGGGAGGTTTTCTTTCTGATTTATTACATGAAAATGTTTTTTCCTTATGAAACAAAAATTTTATTCACTTGAAAATAATCACACACTACATGTCATATATCGTCATGGGTGGCCAAGAACTTTCAGTAAGGTTAGTGATTATTGAATTGGTACAATTTTGTTGAGCATAGGCCATACAAATGTAAGGGGTGTCTAGGCCAACCCTTGCCCCCAAGCGTCGCCACTGTTCTGAGAGCGATATATGACATGTTATATATTTTTGAAAAGATAAAAAAGTGTGATTATTTTAAGTTAAAATCAGTTATTGTTTCCATAAGAATGAACGAAATTCAGGAAGGAAGGAAACATACTTTGCGAACCACAAGATTTCGGGGGTTCGTCAAGTGACGATGGACTGAGAGAGGGCGAAAAGAGTGGGGAAAAAGGTTTATAACGGATACGGACAGAAAGGGTATCTTATCTTTTTTCTCTTTTCCTTCAACTTCTACAGCGTTCAATACCTGCCCGAGTAAGTACTTTTGTGAAATAGATTTTGACTGTTAAGAATAAAAATCTAGTCTGTATAAAGTTCTTCTCTAATTTCACCATATCGTATAAGATACTATCCCGGAAGCAAATTCCGATAAGTCCACAATTTCAAAAACAACAAAACATTTCAGCAAAAATTAGATTTAGCCACTAGATTCTTATCAAAAAAGCGTATGTATAATGTTTTTGATTCAAGTTCATAGTGAGAACAGGAAAATTGATAATGAGTAAAATTCAAATTTCCCAAAAGTCAGTGGCTTATAACTCGAAAACAAAAGATGATAAAGAAATTCTGTTGAAGGAAACATTCTCGAAAAAAGATTATCGCAATGTGCAATTCATTTTTCCTCATCTCATAGGGTAAAAATCGAGTTCACCAATTCTGAGAAAATATCTAAACTTCAATGTAAAATTATAAATATGTAAAACATTTCAGCTTGTGTGTACTGGACGATCCACTCAAACCAGAAAGTGGCGAAGACTGTTTCAAACCTCTCACTTTGGGTGATGGTAGTACTCAGTACAACGTTCCCGGATCAGAAAATGATTCCTTCATGGTGAACAACACTGTTATCCTTCCTCCTAATCTAACTTGTGAAAGATGTGTTTTAAGGTGGCATTACACCGCTGGTGAGTTGAATAATTTCTAAATAGAAAAAAATTTAAGAAAAGTCCTGAGCAGGAACTTTTTTGTTGTTGTTTTCCTTCAAAAACCATGAAATAATTATTATATTTATTTCTAGGTAACAACTGGGGTAAATGTGATGATGGAACATATGGAGACGGATGCGGCCCACAAGAAACCTTCCGTTCTTGTTCAGATATCAAAATCGAAGCTTGAAAATCTTTATTACCATCAAATAAATTATGAAAAATATCTATTTATTTACATGCAATTTGTGATTTTTTATTTGTCCCTATCGGATCACCATGCATATAGTCGCTGTCTTTAATAACCTAGTTGATTAAATAACTATTATTACAAAATATACAATGAACAATCCTCAAAAAACTTCTCATGTGTCCACATTACTCTTTCCACGCTTGTAACAGAAGGGTCTTGCCGCGGTCGCCAAATGTTAAAACCTTCAAGAAATATATTCAGTAGTCGTGGATAAAGTATACTATGCTACTCGCGTTTAATGTCTATTATTATACGCTCTTTCAAAATATACTATTTTTTATCTCTTTATCCTCTCCTGCTAATACAGAATAGAGAAAACACAGCCTTGGATATTACAAAGTATATTGCTGATGTGTTTCATGCAACACTTTCATTTTCAATTTTCAGAATCAATAAGAGTAGGTTTAATTTTCTGTCGAAAACTTAAAATAATATATAAGTTGAATTATTATACTCAACAAATATTGGTTTTGTGGATGATGAAATAATCTTGTAAATTTTCTATCCTCTGTTTATTGCGTGTTCGGGTGGATTATTCAATAAATTCTCCAGATGGCTATTCATTTTTACAAATTTCAAAAAATTCCATGAATTTTGTCTTATTAAAACATCAAGTAGTACAACTGTATATAAGTACAGGTAGTTCGTTTATTTCTGATTGCAATCGACTGTATGGAATTTGCAATCAGATAAATCGCAAAGTTGACTGGAGAATCTATTGAAAGTTTTAGATCATTTTTCAAGTATTTTTAAGCGTGAATCAATAGATAAGATCTAGAGTTTTCGATTTATCTCAGTTATTCTACATATCTATTATATAAAATTCAACAGATTGTTGAGAATGTACCTTCAATTTTTGAGTTTCTGATTTCCTTGGATTGAATTGAAAAAATCAATTATCAACAATATCTCCGAAATTAATCTTTTCAAAACATAAAAACAATCCTTCGGAGGATATCCTCGTAGATTAGGTACAATAATTAATCATTGTAAACTTATAAATTAGAAGCACACTAAGCCAACTTCAGAAAAAGTTTCATCCTGAGTCGAAACGTCACGAAGATGTCTCCGAAACTAATACTTTTCGTGATCGGCCTGTGTTGCCTCAAAGAAGCCATCGGCCATGGCATGATGCTGGAGCCCCCAAATCGTAGCTCTTTGTGGAGATTTTATCCTCACGTTCCACCAAACTATGATGATGATGGCAACTTCTGTGGTGGAATGACAGTAAGTTGAAACTGCTCATGAACTATATTTCTTTCTCTTGGCATAAAAAATGCTTTGTGATACTTTCGTTCTGTCACAATTCAATATTGCAGTAACTAGTGTTTATATGCCGTGTTTAGATAACCTAGACCAAGGGTCTGCAAACTACGGCCCGCAGGAAAAATCTGGCCCTCCAGTTTCAAGAATCCGGCCCGCGAAAGCTCATTAGCTTATGTCTTATGTTGTATTCTTTCATAACAGCTATGGTATGAATGCAAATCAAACACATCGCCGTATTATTGGACTCAATTACGAAATAATGAGTGTTCCATTGATCATTGAGTTTTCTTTTCTATATTACTCACTGCGTTCGGCAATTACATCGGACGTGTCGGATTGCTCTGAATCGTTCGGTAATTGCGTCTGGATGTAGGGGAGGTAAATCTGTTTCGTTCGGTAATTGACATCTGGACCGTCCGGATGAAATCTTTTTGCTCGGCCTCGAGAGACGGAGGAGAAAGATTAATCTGTTAATGTGAGGTTAGGTGTTACTTGTGGTTTATACAACAACAACAAGATAATCTACTTATTAGTACCTAGTTTTGATTTGTTCGCTACGGATTCTAACTATTGGATTGCTGTATGTTCTGTATTTATTGCTGGTCGATTTTGAAATGGATTTGCGAAAAGAAGAGCAACAAAAAATATACAAAATCTGCGTAAGTGAGGATGAATTTACTCGAAGATTATACGTTCGGTCAAAGTGTGAAAAATACATCACAGTGGTTGTACTTATTGAGTGAGATTGATTGGAAAGACTTATATTCTCAAAAAAGACTATGTGTCCATAATGTCTTGGTTTATCTTTGTGTGAATTGTGCTTTACAAAAATGTCATAGCAATAGCACCGGAACCGAATGTAAAATAAGTGTATACGAAATAGATTGAAGAATGAAGAAGTGATGTAATTTTCAAATTGTTTTGTAATACATATGTATTAGGAAACTTGTAGTTCCTATGTAAGATTGTGACAAAATTGCAATGAAAATAACTTATTTTGTTAAAAGTATGTTCTATTATGTTCTGTTATTAATGCTATCCCTAGATCTTCTTGAAATCCTGACATTTCTATCAAATTCAGTTCACAAACTGTGAATTTTTCTCTTTCGAAATAATTTTATTTTCTATCACAACAGATCTGGAATTCGAATTTGAATAGCACAATAATATAGATAAATACATTAAATATCAATAACTAATCATGCAAAATGATTTTTTTCATTTCAAACCGTCCTGGAAAAGCTTGGAAAATGTGGTTTGTAGTTGTAAACAAAAACCAAAACAATCTTAAGACGTCAATTTGTCAGTTGTCAATCTTTTAGCTCTAGATCGTTCGACAATCCAGATTTGTCAGACATATCTGCAGTCACGTGACAAAAAATCCGTCCGATCTGGGATGTAATTGCCGAACGCGTCTACTGAATGATACAGAATATGCGCACATCTTCATTTCACAATAAACATCCTCCGCGTATAAACTTTTTTGCACGAGTCCCAAAGCTACTGAATCAAACGGGGTTAAATATTTTGGCCCTTTGCATTTGCCGGAGTAAACAATGTGGCCCTTAGGCTGAAAAGTTTGGAGACTCCTGATTGAGGCCGCTTCAGATAAAAAATATTCAGAATTCGTCTTTCAAAGCATTGTTTAGGGACCTAAAACAAATAATGTTGAGGCTTATGAACGGAGTAGGAGATAGAGCTCACAAAACTTCTGTTCCTGCTCTACAGCAATCCGAATGTTTAACATGTTATTTCTTCAACATTATAAAGTACAAAACTCCTGCTCACCTCCAGCCGAAAATTTCATAGAACAGATTTCTTCACCATCTCAATCTGAAGCAAATAAGTTTATTAACTTATATAATCTATCTATCTGTCAAATTAGAAAAGGCCAGGTTTTTCGAAACAAAACTATGGCCGAACAGTTGCTTTTTCCATAACATTGGATGCAGGCACTGACATTATTGATACAGCACAGTAAGCAATCTTCATTCGCGCAGTTGTTCAAATAGCCTATTCGTTTTGAGATATTTCGTGCTCCTGAGTAACTCAAAAGCTCGAAATACGACTTACCATTGGCTGCGCAGAAGCACTGGAACAGCTCAGGAGCACGAAACTCCTCAAAACGAATACTGTAGAAGTTACAGAAGACTTGCTTGCGCTAAAGCCAACTTAATATTGATGCTCTTGCAAAAAAAACGCATTCTTAGGTGTCTCATTAGTTAATAACTCCTGACTGATGAATCGCAGAGTTTTTTTTTTGTTGAATTATATCAGTTTGAGTTTTTTCATCTCTTCCATTAGTTCCATTGTGGGGAACATAATTAAGGTTTATTCAAATTTTGTTGAATTCATTTTATTATTGTTAGAAAATTTATTTTGGCCCTTCTACGAAAAATTTTCCCATTTGGCCCCTTACAAAAAAGGTTGCCCATGCCTAGTTTATACAATGTTATTATCGACTTGTGCCTATTATTAGAGTAAAAGGGTGTGATTTCTCACACCCCTTAGCAATCGGCTATCATACTTCCATCAGCTAACGGGAACATTAACTCCATAGATAACAATATTAGCCTATTTGTTTTGAGATTACGTGCTCCTGAGTAACTCAAAAGCTCGAAATACGGCTTGCCATTGGCTGCGCACAAGCACTGGAACAGCTCAGCAGCACGAAACTCCTCAAAAGGAATATTGTATATGATTCACTCATTCAGATAGCAAATATCAGGGGGATTGAGCTCTGAGGTGTTCACTGTTCTTCTTCTCCTGGGTCCTGGGTTGTTCGTTCTTCGTTGCTTGGTCCTGGATTTCTCGCCGGTTGATGTCCTGGTATTCGGTCTCAGAGCCGGAACTAGAATCCCAGCGCCTGTGGCAAACTTTCAAAATGCGCCCTTGAAAAAATTTATTTTTCAATAAATATAATATGATTTTATAATTGACATTTATTGATTATAAGGGTTTTCCAATAAAAGGTGTTATTTTGATATTAAAAGAAAAATGCCATTTTTCAATAAAATTATCGGATGTTTATTTCATTATGAAGAAGAAGCTATGCCGTTATAGTGGAAAATAACATAAAGCAAATGACCATCACGACCACGCTTACAGGATCATATCCTTTAAATGAAATTTTTCATAACCAAATCGCAAAGTGGCTGCCTATGTCCTCGATAGCCTCACGAATTCCATCTTTGAGGTTTGAATCGACGCTGGGCTATTGGCGTAGACCTTCCCTTTCACGAAGTCGCAAGGTGTTAAATCACAAGATCTCGGTGGCCAATTGTAATCACCTCTTCGAGAGATAACACGGTTCGGAAACTTTTCCCGCAAAAGACCAACGGTTTCGTTGCTTGTGTGGCAAGATCAGTACTATCCAATTTTGGCCATAAAAAATCATTGATCATCTCTCGATAGGGCAATCCATTCACCGTAACTATTGCTCCCGCCTCATTTTCCGAAAAGTGGTCCAATGACTCCGCCGGACCATGAACCGCACCAAACAGTCACACTATGCGGATAGAGAGGCTTTTCAACAATAACTCTTGGGTTTTCCTAGCCCCAGATGCGACAATTCTGCTTGTTGACGAGGCCACCGAGGTGGAAATGGGCCTCATCACTCAAGATGATTTTTCAATGGAATTCCGGTTCTTGTGTTAACTGAACTTCATAAGTCATAAGACCCAAATCTTTATACAAAATACGGTGTAATGACGTTCGTGGAATCCCTATTTCCAAAGAACGACGAGGTATGGACAAATCTGGATTTTCTTTAACACTTTCGGCGTCAGCAGCAATATTTTCGGCTGTTCTCGAGCGACGTGCACGGGTTTTATTCTTCACATCATTAACTTGTCCCAAGATCTCGAATTTTTCCACCAATTTCTTCATTGCGGTCCGACAAGGTTCTTGAAGCGTGTATCGTTTCATTTTTATTAATGACGTAGTTTCTACTTGTCAAATGTCAAAAAATGATAGCTTCAAACGTGATACTACCGAAATAGCGGGCTATTCATAATAACACCTCTTTTTGGAAAACCCTTTATTTTGAAGAACCTTTTATTGACAATAATCTCCCATATTTTAAGGTAATGGACAATGCACCTAGAGTCGTATTTCTCGCCATGTTCCGTTTTGGTAGTGTTGATTAACTACGTGTTTCTCAATTTTGTAAACTGGTAAATTCGCCACTTTGAAATATAGAGCTTGTAGTCAATCTTGATGAAAAATGGAATATTTCATATTTCACATTTTGCGCCCCTAGGTCGTTTGCGCCCGTGGCAAATGCCTCCCTCGCCACGCCCACGGTCCGGCTCTGTTCGGTCTAACAATGTTTCCATCCGTATGGCGCCCATCTTGACCTTCAAATTTCTTTACCGTTCTAGCAGTACCTACTGAGATGCTTTACTTTGTGAAGGTTAACATCCAAATCCAACACCTTGAGGTTTGATTTGAGACTCTTAGGGATAATTCATGTGGTCGATATAAGAAAAGAAATGGTTCTGGTACAGGACATTCCCCATTCCCTTCCGATCTAAAGTTTTAGATCCTGATACAGTGCAACCTTAATATAACGAACCTCAATATAACGACTTCCTCGATTTAACGATTTTTTCATAATCCCCTTGAATCGTCCATAAGAGTCAATGTAAAACATACCTCTACATTACGAAAATTTTTTACGAACAACCTCTTTATAACGAATTTTCAACACTACCAAAAGAGTGTGAATACCTCTACTTAACGAATTTCGTCAACTCAAAACCTCTATATAACGTTTTCACCAATAACCAGGTATGTATGTGATTCAGCCGCGACAGGTTTCGACGCGTAAAATACGAAGTTAGTTGATGGAAAGTAATCAGTGTTGCTCCTCACTTTTTTGCAATGGCTCAGAAACGTAAAAGGCGTTCCTTATCTGTCGCAGAAAAGTGAAGCATCATTAATTATGTTGACAAAAATTCTTCTACAAAAAAATTAGACATAGCTAATAAGTTCGGGATTCCCGCAAGTTCATTGGCTACAATTTTCAAATCTAAAGATAAGTTTTCCGACGAAATTGGTTTGCCTTCAAACATCAGAAGATTGAAACGGAAAACAAACTACAATTTATTACTTTTTTCCAATCAAGATGAATAAAATTAGATTTAGGCTTTTGTACCAATTGGTTATTTTGTTCTGCGAATTTTTGAAAAGAAAAAAACCTACCTACTCACTCTATTGTTTTGAAAAAGAAAATATGAAATAAATGAGTAATTTGATAAAAATGAGTTTTCATTTATATGAGCAAAATTAGTTCGCTATAACAGATGAGTACGTAATGTCGAGGTGAATAAAACCTCGGTATAACAAATTTTGGACCAACCTCACCTCAATATAACAAACCTCAGTTTTTAGGAATTACTTGATATAACGAATATTTACTGGTTCCCTTCCGATTTGTTATATCGAGTTCCACTGTATTTCGATATTGACTCAGCTTATTTTTGCGTAGATTGTTGTTGTTTGGGATGTCTATACGTCTATCAAGATTGCGCTCTTCTCTCTCTATCTGTTTCGAATAATTATCATAATTGATATTACAAAACAAAAAAAAGATGGAGGAATAATTCATCTATCTGTACAACAACAAATAATCTGTCACCCCAATTGTAAAATGTACCTAAATACCTTTTGTAGGTTCAATGGGACACATTTGAAGGTAAATGCGGAGTATGTGGAGATGTTTACAATCAACCTCATCCACAAGAAAATGAAAACACAGGAAAGTATGGACGATTTGGCGTTGTAAGAACGTACAAGGCTGGTAGTACCATAGATGTAGGAGTAATGCTTACCACTAGCCATCTGGGAATTTCAAATACAGGTGGGATCTTATTTGTTAAGATTAATTATTATCATACTCTCTGTTACTATTTAGTTGGAAGTGTTGTGTTTATTTAACTTTTGTTCGAACATGCTCAATTTTCCGAGATACGGGGTTAATCCTTAACCACCGACGTGACACTAAAACCGTCGTGCTGTCTCCTAGACCGCTTTCTTATTTCTAGCCTAATCAATACAATTTCAATATTTCATATTATTTTATTCATCAGATGATATATGTAGACAAAGGAAAAATTATAATATCGACGAATTTATAGATTTTACTATATATATAAAAAAATTTACATATCGGAAGAATTTAAACAATCGCAAGGTATATCAATTGACTAAAGTAATTAATCAAGATCAGTGTTGAAATTCACTGATTTTGTCTGCAGTACTACATTCTAAGCAATTAGCTTTACGACAAATAAAACGGTTATGAACCATCTTTCTTTTGATTTTCTAAGGACATTAATAACATGTCTTACACTTTTCGCGTTTCTGCTTTTTGTGATGGTTGGTTTTTCAGAATTCTGAGTACCTACGCTTCTGATATTATCCCTCAGCTATCTAGATAGAGGTTGTCTTTATAGGGCTGATGAAGTATATGTGCATTTAAATCGTGTAAATCCACAAGTTTGAAGAAAATGAGCATTGGCTAGCATTGTGTTGGTCGACAGTTTATTTGTGTCCGAATCGAAAGCTTTCGTAAAATGCATTGATGATATTGAAACAACTGCTCTGTTGTTTTTTCGGCACTTGAGAAAGCGAGGTCATATTATTGGTGAAGTCATATAAAGCCGCGTATACATCTGAGCAAAACAGCCGAAAGAGATTGATACCAAATATGGAAACCTCAGCACAATCGGAATTATATTTTGGAAAGTATTCAGGAAATGAAGTATATAAAAAATATAAATTAAAAACTAAATTATATGGTTCTGATGACGCGATCCTCTTGAAATTTTGGAATTTTCTATGGTTTCTGTTCACACTATGGCCACGAAACTTTGGATGAACATTCAGTATATCGATCTCCATTCACAAAATAAATATAACTCGAACCGGACATCATGTTATGGAAACATAAAGATTCTTCTTCAATATTCCAATTGAATTTTCTATGGTTCTGTTACCACTATGATGGCCACAAAAATTTGCATGAAGCTTCTTGCATTTAGCCGCAACATCCCTTCGAAATTTATTGTTCTAACGGCCGGTCCCACGGACAGAATTGAGTTTGACCACGAATTCTTCATCAGGGATTCGAACCTTATCAATTGAGACCATTTTCGGCTGAAAATTCGAAAATTACAGACATTTGGACAAAACGATATAGAGATGCGCATCAATTCGAAATCACAGCATTGTCAAATAGAACGCGCATCAACTGATATTTCATCAATTTGGAAGTGATGCAGCTTCAAATAGAAAGGACTTATATTTTCAGAATTGTTAAATCAGAGAAAATATCTGTAGATTCTTCAATATGAAATTATTATTAATATTGAATTAATTTCAGCTTGTGTGTACTGGATGATCCATCAAGACCAGAAAGCGGTGAGGACTGTTTCAAACCTCTAACCCTGGGCGATGGCAGCACCCAATACAACATTCCTGGATCGGAAGGTGACTCTTTTATGGTGAACAACACTGTTATCCTACCACCTAACTTGACCTGCGAAAGATGTGTATTAAGGTGGCATTACACTGCTGGTAAGTGGAACAATCTTCAAAATGAAAATATTCATCACTGAAAACCTTCGACCCTCAGAGTAAGAAATAAACATGTTTATTTCTTACTCTGAGCTTCGACCTCCCTCGTAAATTGTGAGTAGTAAAAATTTACATTATACAGGGTGTTACATATTAGTATGTCACAACTTGAGGGGGTGAATCTACATTTAATTTTAAGAAAAAAAGTTTATGTAAACATAGGTCCGTAAGAGCTCCGTTACGGAGCTACAGGATGATGAAATTTCCGAAAAAAATTCGTTTTTTCTTCATAACTCCTGCAGTTTTAGAGATATTCAGTCCAAATTTGGCATGCGAGCTATTTTTACAGGCTCAATCATTGCACATCCTGAATATCAACTAGAATCTACAGGGTGTTTCCTTTTCCGGAGCCATGTCTCCTTTTTTCCTCTCAAATTTTTTTGCGGTACATCACTGATCAGCGTAAAATCAATTTTTGATATATTCGTTCAGTTCAAAATCTTTTTTGACTCTTCTCATTTTTTCGTATCTCTAACCGTTTTCGAGTGAAAAATTATTGAACGATTGTATGTTAATCACTAAATAAAAAAATTATAGAAATACTCGATATAGGTATGCCCAAAATTTGCTTTATTTAGATAGCTCGTCATCTGAAACTCAACTTAAGCTTATTGGATATCAAACTAAAAAAGTGCAATAATTTTTTACTCGAAAACGGTTATAGATAAAAAAAAATACAGGAGTCAAAAAGGTTTCTAAATCGAACGAAGATATCAAAAATTGATTTTACGCTGACCAGTGGCCTACCACAAAAAAGTTCGAAAGGGAAAAAGGAGACATGGCTCCGGAAAAGAAAACACCTGTAGATTCTAGTTAAGATTCAGGAAGTGCAATGATGTAGACTGTTAACAAATAGGTACCTCGCATTCCAAATTTGGACTGAATATCTCAAAACTGCAGGAGTTATGAAGAAAAAACCATTTTTTTTTTGGAAATTTTAACACCCTGTAGCTCCGTAAAGAAGCTTTTGCGAACCCATGTTTATATGGACTTTTTTTCTTGAAATTTTACGTAGATTCATCCCCTTAAGTTAAGTTGTGACATTATATTATGTAACACCCTGTATAATAGAACAAAAAACATCAACTCGAAAATTAAAAAAATTAATTTAATAATTCCTGGGCGAGATTCGAACCCCAGATCTGCAGAATATGTGTCCTAGTCTTTAATCAATACTTCTCGGACCCGAGATATTTTAGCGGTATACCATATCATTGTTTAAGGACCTTCAACAATGACCATATTAATATTAGCATTGTACGGGGTAACATCGTAGGTTGCTCTGGAAAATTTTCGTCTTATCGAATTTTCAATTCCAGTCACATTATTTAATTTCTTTCGGAATGGCCAACCCAAACTCACAGTATCCTTTGTTTAAATCCAAAGTTTACATCAGAATATTTATAATAGTCCAACGCCAACTGCGCTGTTATAATCATTTATAGAGTCCCTGTATAAGGATACAATGGTAATAGTACGTTCGGTTTACGATTGCCGTTATTTCAAACATCAGACTTGACTCGTAACGTAATGTTTCAATGTTAACAAGAGGGGATTTCTAATTTTTGCAATAATTTCTAGGCAACAACTGGGGCAAATGTGATGATGGAACATACGGTGATGGTTGTGGGCCCCAGGAAACTTTCCGATCATGTTCAGATATCAAAATTGAGGCTTAGAATTTTGTCACAATTATTATAAAAAACAGAAAAAAATCAATAAAACCTACAAATATACTTAAACATAATTCATGTATTTCATTTGTATATACATCTATATTTTCATAATCTAAAATTGTATTATTGTTGAAAAATTGCAGATAATAACTAGAGAATTTTATAATGATCTCAGTTAATCTTTCTCAAAAAATAAGATTTTGACAACGATTCATTCCTAACAGGAAAACCAAAACATTGGAAAATATGAAAATAAGAAACTTAAAGTTTACTCTCCTGACAGTTCTCGGTTCTTTTTAGAATGAACATGGTATAAAATCGATCAAATTTTTTTACTCTTAAAACATGAATAACTATATTCAAGAAGAATCTTTAATGCAAATATTGTATCCATCAATTAATACGCTGAATATCAGTAAATAAATAAAAGTATACCTCTGAACAATTCGTTTCTCATAAACGAATTTTATTTTAGAATATTGTCTCAACTCGAGGAAAAAAGATCATTTTTTGAGGAATTTATATCACTTGAAATAAAAATTTCAATCATTCATGTCATACCAGACATAAGTTATTTTTTCAGAAAAAATGTGATTCAACATAATTTCTGTAGAATATGACAAACGTTTTAATCTTTGAAATAGAAAACCATTTGTTTTTCAGAACAAGAACTTAATTTTTATATCTGCAATATATCAGTTGTCCCAAGGCTTATTAGATTATTATGGAAACCATTGATGGTAAAGATTTCAAATTTTGTGGATTAATATTTGGCCATGTGAGGTACATTTTTAAAATAATTTCACATTTCCAGTGTTGCCGATGTACAACAATTTGGCAACAACTTTGTTATTTTAAATGGGACATCCGGATTTCTACTTTTCTTATGATACTCCATAAAATATTAATTCTATTCACTCTTGTTTTTTCCAACCTATTTTTAAGGGTTTTTGAGTTATTAATCATTTTTCGAAATTTTTGATCAAATTGGTGTGTTACGAAAATGACTCTAGTTGGCTCAATATTTGAGATTTAAAACAGAAATTTAACAAGTCATTAGATATTGATCTGATCTATGTCACTGCTTTTGAATAATAATTGTCAGTTATATATCATGTACAAAAAAAAATCATCATTGCGAAGTTACTAAAATTCTGACTTAAATCTCAAATATTGAGAGAGCTAGAGTCATTTTCGTAGAACTCCAATTTGATATAAAATTTTGAAAAATAATTCTCAACTCGAAGACCATTGAAGATAGGTATGAAAAAGTAAAAGGAATAGATTTAATATTTTATGGAGTATCATAAAAAAGATAAATACCAGATGTCCCATTTAAAATAACAAAGTTGTTGTCAAATTGTCGTACATTCGGCAACACTGGAAATGTGAAATTATATTGAAAATGTACCTTACATAGCCAAATATCAATTCACAAAATTTGAAATATTTACCATAAATAGTTTCCATAATAATCTAATAGGCCACTGACCTTGGAACATCCGATGTACAAATGGATTAAATTTTAAAAAAATGACAGTTCAGAATGATATCGTTACTACATTTTCCACCTAATGTATGATTTTGTGTTGCTGATATTGCTGTAAACCTCACCCTAAATCAATAAGGCAAATGCAGTGGCTGTAAGTTAAAATTAACATGTCTTTATTTTCATTAAATATATAATGATTACCTCTAAAATTGGAGAATTATAAACCATAAGATATTTTTTCACTTCATGTCCATTGAAATACAATTTTTACAAAAGAACTCATTCCTAATCTAATTTACACCTGCGTTCACTCTTGGGAAACATGTTCCTCACTTTGGCATTCAGTTTGTTCATCATTATATTCTGATTCATGCACTGGTTTGTTTTCTTCGTCATTTTTCTCCTCACCGTTACTGAGTCCATTTGATTCACAGTTTTTTTCTTCACTCATTTTACTGTCTCCATTTTCTACATTCACACTAATATTTTCATTTATGTTAGTTGCATCTTTTGATCCATTCAGATCACAGGGAAATTCTTTGTTTTCTGTATTTTCATCTTGATTTTCCTTTCCTTCGCCATTTGTTATTTGGTGTTCTATTTCCTCTGTACTTTCTCCCTTTGTATGCACTACGTTGTTTGGTTCATTTTCCTCTGCTACTAAATGTTCCATAACTTCATCGTCTATGTCATTGTCATTCTCATGTTCATCATTATCCTGTTCTTTATTATACTGTTGGAATTTTCTTGATTCAAACATCCTTTTACCTCTTTCTTCAATATTTTGTAGCTCTTCTTGAACATTTTCTCGTTTTTTATTAATGATATCTGAAAAAAAATAATTCAAATCAAAGAACTTGAACAATAGAAGGTAAAATATCATCTATTTACATAAAAATATATTTACCTTGAATTTCTACTTTGGAATTTTCCAGAGCAGCTTTATGGGCATCATTAAGTTTCCTAGGAAGGAAGTGAATTCTTGGTTTGGTCTTGGTGTAAATAAAATTCATTCTTTGTTTTTGAGAGTCTTCCCAAGCAGCATATTCCTTCATTCTGATCATTTTCAGTTCTATCATTTTTATTTCAGCTTGTTTTTTCTTCCTATTCAAGAACAATTCTTGTCTTTCTTTTTTAATTTCTTCTTTCTCCTTGATTTCATGCTCTTCAATTTTTTTCTCTAATTGTGCCCGTTTCTCCTCCTATAATAAATAGAAATCATAAAATGATTGATAATAACAAAAATGCTAAACAAAATAGGTTTATTTTGGAAGATATTATATGAAGCAATTAAAACAAATGTGAAGTTTTTGCTTCAACACATTTACACTTTTACGTAACCACAACTGCAGAATTATCAATAGATATAATCAAGGCATTCGTTTTGAACACTCAGCAGCACAAAACACTAGCTTTGTTTTCATTTGAGCCAAATCTAATGCAGTGATAGGTAGCATACAATAAAAAAGAAAACTATACCCTTGTTTTGAGTTTTGTTTCTTCTTGCTGAAACTTCTGCAGAGTTCCCAATAATGCACCAAACATTCTTCGATTTCTGGCTACTGATCCTGCATCTTTACTTTGAGCCTCCATTCGTTCCTGTCTGCTTGGGAATTCCTTAGGTGTTACTATCACTTTGCTTATCATTCCCTTGGGATGATTGGACGAATTATCTTGAACTGGCCGATCTGAGAGTCTTTTGAAAACCGAAATATTCGGATTCCTCTTTTTAAACGGAGGCTCCTCATTCTCAGGAAGTAAACTTCGTAATCTGGGATTTTTGAATCTTCTTTCATCATTCTGATTAACGAAATTTCTGGGTCTACCACGTTCTTCAATTTGTGGGTGACTTCTTTTGGTTTGAATTCTAGGAGGCGCATCGGAAGGATCCCTTCCAATCAGACGCTTTATATTTTCATCTACTCCTCTCAGAGTGCTTTTAGCATTATCTAATTCAGATTGTAAAATACTGAAAGATTTAAGAATGTCGGTCATCCTTTGTATATTTCTGGAATAGATAATATTGATGTAAAAATTCAAATTAACTGAACTCTGAAGTAAATTTACTAATCTCAATAAATAACCACAATCTATCTGACATTTGACACCACACACCACAGAACATAAAATATATTTTGACACTCTGACAGAAACATTCTTTCACACCACCGAATAAACTAACAGCATAGAATCCCCTATGTTTTGCATTCGTTTAATGGTCTCCACTCTCAATCAACCTCACCAGCATTTTTAGAGGCATCATAAATTTAAAAAATGTTCAAATGATTTCAAAATGAAACAATCATCATTTCTATCTCTATTTCATTCAGTTTACGATGAATAAGAATGAATAGGAAATATTTCTATGAAAATATCTGACATTGAATTCTCTAATTAAAATTCAAAAATGATTTTTTATTTCTTGAATAACATATTTTTTGATGAACGATTGTCAAATTGATTATAGCCACGCAAAATTTTATAATACTTTTTATATCCTTCATACAACAACATGGTAGACCCTAACTTAGTAACTACTTGTAATTTTCATGGACAAGAATTCCTTTTTAAAATGAACGTTTTGGGTAACAATTTGGAAATTCTTATTACTGATAAAAACTCTGGAGAAGAATGGCAATGCAGCTACGATGCTACATGTGAGTTAATAATCAGTAAATAATAATATTCAGTTTAAAGCTTTTTATTTCAGATATAGAAAATTTGACTCATAAAACTGGCAATTTCAAACAATTCGATATTTTTGTCACTATGATAAAATCCGGATTACTAAGGGTCAGTTTTTTGTGTATGAATATGGGAATAATTCATTAAATTCGGAATTTTCAGACCAGTGAGTGTGTATCTTTGGATTTATTAACATTTGAGGACTTGGAACTACTCAGATCTAGAAAGATTACTAAAGTTTGCGGACAAAATAATAATAATAGAAGATATTTAATCGTAACGTATTGTGTAGAATTCGATAGGTATACCATTACTATCCTTATTCGTATTTCATGACTTCAGACCTATAATTTTTCAGAATACGTTATCCAATTCCTCTAGAATACTGTGGCCCTCCAGATCCAGTTGTTCTTCAAGCTACTATAAAAAGATTGGAAGCTGAGTTAGAGAAAGTCAAGGAAAGCGCTTTCGAAAAACGTAGTAATATTGACACAAAAAAAATTTACACACTCCAAAGAAAGTATGAATATTACCATGATAATTTGTTTTGAAACGTGCATATCAACAAAACATTTTGCAGAGTCGAAGAACTCAATGATGAAAATTTTCGTCTCAAAGAAGAAATAATTTCACTCAGAAGAGAAATCCATAAAAAACCAAAGCATAGGGTACTCTGTTTAGAGAAAGCTATGGACAAACTAGAAACCAGCGTTGTTAATGAAAGAACTTCTCATCACAGTTTAGTTGAGAAGTTGCGTAAAGAAAAGATGGATTTGGTTAAGGAATTGGAAAAACTGAGAACATCCCAGAAAATATTGAAGCAAAAACTGAGGTCATTTCAAAGTCCGTCAAGGTTAGGATAAGTATCTTGTTGATTTATTTTGGAACATATCCTGAGCTTTCAAATTCTGTGATCATCCACTGAAAATTTATTTATAAGATCACAGAAAATATAAACCATAGAGAATAGTGCCGGGGGGTAGTGATCATTAGAGAAATTATAGGAGGTAATATTCTATAGTGGGTCTCAAATTGAAAAATATCAAAAGTTTCTTTTTGATTTGTGTATTATTCATTAACCTGCAGATATTGTGGTGGAGATGGAATATCCCCAGCTAGGAAAAAATCTGACAGCAGTGTTGATACGGTTTATAGGCGGATAATCCGAAGTGGTAGTCAGGAGCCTGGAATTTCTGTTGAGAAAACGGTTAAGCCGAAAAATTCTAAATCTGATACTTACTGGAATACGGCAGGCAATAAAAAACAAACGAGGTACTGATCAATTATATTGAACATAAAATGAGTGATCACTTTTTAATATCGAATTTCCTTGAAATCATAGAAAATGAACTTTTTGGTATTTTAATTTTCCAGATGTTCAAGAAAAGAAACTTTTTTGAAAACTGCGAATAGGAGTAGAAGTAGCTCCAATTCAAGTACAAAATATCCTAACAAGGCAAAATACGAAAACGTGCAATCCTTATATTTTAACGAGCGGTTACCAATCCATAAAACCAATACACCCCTTGTTTTAGTGGAAAAGTACAATTCTAGAAGCAGCTCAGTTTCATCGAGGTGTAGTTCGAAGGGCAGTGCCAATAAAAAAAAGTTCTCAAAACACAGCGATCCAGATTTCAAGAAATTAGAGGATAAAATTGAATCCCTGCAGAAGATGCTGAAAAGAAATTTTATAAAATGAAAACAAGTTTTTATTACAATCATTTTAATCTTAATATTTTACATCGAAAATATCCACCGAAATAAAATCTATTTTATGATATATTTGCAGTTTCATTTCTCTTACGACCTGAGTTGGTGATTTACGTTTATTTCCATGTAACACGGGTGCAAAAAACCCACAAACAGGTCATTTTTGAAGCAGCTGTATAAATTTCTTCGTTGCATCGTTGCAGTCAGTGCAGTTGCATCACACAAAATAAAGAATAAATTTCTTCATTCTATTCTGTGCCTATCTTATGTTCTGTGGTCCAATGTCTTAACCTCAATTCGTGAATATTGACATTTTCTGCGTTATTCAAAATCCATCAGAAATTCAAAGGATGAATTAGGAGAGAAACACTTCGATTTTCACAATGGTTGTGGGGGCTTTTCCTGTAGCAAAATTAGGTGCTTTACTAGTGAAACAAATAAGCAAACCTATTGCTAATGCTGTCAAGGAACAAGCTAAAAGATCGCCCGTTTTTAGAAAATATGTCTGCTTACCACCAGCTCAGTGTAAGTGACAAAATTGATCGCTTAGGGAATTTTAAATTACAAGTATTGTTCTAGTATACAACTGGTGTGAGTTGAAAGCCAAAATGTGGGTTTTGAATATGGGAAAGCCTGTGAGTTTGCCAGTTTACAATGAAGAAATGGCCATTGAACTGGGATCAAACTTGTTGGGTGAAGGTATTATTTTTCTGGTTGCAGCAGGTTTATTGATTGCTGAATATACCAGGTAACCGCGATCTATAAAGAATATGGACTCACAATAACATTAATATTTTTCAAGATCTGCTAGAAAGGAAGCAGCAAAAGAAGCAGCTAGGAAAAAAGAAATGGAAGACTTGCAATTGTCTCTTACAGAACTTTTCATTCTAACAGAACAACAGGCCACTCAAATAAGGGAATTGAAGCGCAAACTTGGTGATTTAGGTAATAATCGATTTAAATAAAATATTAATTGAAAACTCATTTTCTAGACTGTTGCTTGACTTCTTCAAGCCATAAAGTTGGTATAGATCTATGTACCATAATAGAATAAATGCAGTATTTTATGTCAACAGCTTCATATTCATTCAATTTTCAGATACAAGAATTGGGGATAAACGTTCATCCAAATACAATATTGATGAAGATGAAGCGCCTCCTTCAAAACCACCACCAAATAATAATAGTAGCACACCTCCAGTCATTACACCACTGTCCGATACTGTTGAAACAGACATACATCTAAATTTAACAGTGAAAAATAACCACACTGAAAATCAATTAGTTAATAATGTAGGTCCAAGTTTTTTGTTGGGTGTGGTTAGTGATGTAGAAAATGAATTCTGGAAATATCCACCTTCAGAATATAAACCTGGCATTTTGACTAAGTCATTGAATTATCTGTATGAAAACGTTTATAGGTCAGAAATCAAAGCCTGTGTATAAATAGATTTAGTTACCAAACTTCCCAGTGTAAGATAGAAAATGTGAGAATGCCACTAACTTATTAAAATTTGTTTCCTTAATGATATTTTATTATTTTAAGTTCCTATTAAAGTATATATAAAAAATGATATTTTTGAACACAAACAGTTCAACACATGAGATAAAAATTGGCATATTTTGCAGTATGCTGATGAAGAGAATCGAAAAAATTTAAAATATCAGTAAATTCTGAATTATTTTGTTTTCTTTTATATAAAGTAGGCGAAACAGGAAAAGTTTCATGATGAAAAATTTAATTTTTTAAAATATTTAAATTTAGGATCCTCAAATGCGCTATTCTAAATGTAACGAAGTTCACATGCTCAATCAATATTTAATTAATGCTTTTTGGAAATAATTGATTGTTGCAAAATAAAAATATTAGTTCAGATATTATTATCAAAACTAATCCATCTATCTCAACAAAATTGTGCTCAATATAAAAATCTCAATTTGCTGTAGGTAGATTCAGTTTCATTCAGAAGGTCGAGTTATTTGTGAATATTTTGAATAGGTGATCATTCAAACAATATTAAATTAATTAAATTTTATTAATAAAGCCTTTAATAATAAGTACATCATGAAAATATTTTACAATTATACACATCTTTTTTAATATTTGCATTATAACATGGAAATAAAACTTGGTACAATCAGCAATAATACTGAAACAACGCGAAAATTTTCCAATTGCCAGAAATACCGAAAATAAAACATTTTTCAACACTTATAACTATATTTATAAATATATATATTTGCATAAAAAAATATGAAATACATTATAACTTCGACAATTATGGCAATTCAGAGAAATTTTCAGTTGCTAATACTGTCCAAATATAAATAAATAACAAGGATAACAAAATACATACTGTTTGTAATTTAAAAGTGACTAATAAATAACTATATTTTTAAAATGGCGTAACCCTATTAGAATGTACCTGGAATACTTTGAAATTACTATTAATTTAAAGTGAGAACTAAATGCATGTAGCTCTATTTCCTGACTATAACAGATGAAAAATTTTAAATTTCTGAAATCAACATAATTTATCCCAAATAATATAAACCAAATTTGTACCTTAAAGTTTTAAATTCGAAATTCTAATATGATAAAAGTTTCTCATTTAGTTTGGTGTTTGAAGTTTTAATTCAATTAGAAATTTGATTATTAGATAGGATTTTTTTTAATTGATATGCTCTAAAGTTAAATTAGACCTTCCTCTTTTGAATATGCATTTCAAATTGATAGTTATAGTACAAGTTACAGTTTTTGTGCTTAGTATTATTATCTGATAAATTAACTATCTCCCTTTCATTTTTTCCGTATCATTTGTTGTGGACTTTCTGGGGGTGTATCTGAAGATTCTTGCTTGTGCACCCTCTTCGGAACATTTTTCAAACTCGTTGTGATTTTCTTCAGGGGACGTGGTGAAATACTTGTTGATTCTACGTTCTGAGAAATATCTGCATTGTTGAACCATACACCCTTATTTATGTCTGAACCTAGGAAGGTATTTACAGTTGATAGACGGTTCAATCAGATGAGACATATCAAACCAAAGAACCCACTAATTTGAATAAAATGTCACAATTTTGTGAAATTTAACAATCTCATTTGCAAGGAAGAAATTTTTCATATGGATTTCTTTCCGCCACCAAATTATTTTTTGTTTTAGCACCTATAAAAATTCTTTCGTACCTTTTCCTTTTGGATCTCCTTTTTGGCTAGACCTGTGAGAGTGACCGTGTGAGTCCAACAGAGCCGCAGCTAATGTTGAAGAGGTAGTTGAACCACATAACGAATCAACAGTGGCTCCACTTCCAGAAGAATTGCCGCAGAAGGAAAGGGATGAACATACTGGACTGTAAACCCTTGATATAAACTCTTCATATATTGTACTTTCTTTATGATCTGTTACAACAGTCCTCAGGGATCTGGCTCTTTCTTCGTAACTGAAATTAAGTGTGTTAGTTTTATAATCACACATCTGCCATGTATGAATAGTAATGTAATATGTTATCGGCTAATCAGTCTTTTGCTTGCTTCAAATTTATATTGAAAGCATCAATGATAATTCATGAAAGCTTGTCATGAGTTTTTTATAGGTTAGTTGAATGAAGAGTTGAAACTTCTTAAGCATAATCAATTTTATTGGAGGAGAGTACTCATAAAATATGACCATCATCAACATGATCTTTGTCGTTTTTTTAATATGATAATATTAGTAGGTCATTCTAAAGTTTTCATTAAGAGTGTGAATCCCATTATACCAGCATGCATTTCAGTAAATTTAGACTCTCATTTATTGACACACTTATTTTAGTTGAACGAACTGATCAAAGTAATGTCAAAATTAACCTAAAAACATCAGTCTTTTATCATTTTTGACAATTTGTCTATAACAGCCGGAATTATCAGAGTAGCGAGCGGTTCACCAATTATTCCAATATGGAATAAAGATACGGCACGAGTTCGCAACGCCGGAATGTTGTTCGCGTGCATAAACAGATTCTACTTGGCTGCATAACAAATGCGAGAAGGCATCTCTAGGTTTTCTTTTCACTCTGAGTATACAGGGTGTTCCTAAATTGAACGTACAAACGAAAAGGGGAGATTCCTTGAGTGAGTTTAAGAAAAAAAAGTCCCATAAGTATGGGGTCGCAAACGTTTCGTTTTCGAGATACAGAGTGTTGAAGTTTGAATTTTTTTCAAGTTTTTTTCTCATAGTATCTACACTTCACAAGATATTCAACTGAAATTTGGCATAGATATTACATTTGAGAGTTCTCACCACGTGACATGGCAATTTCGATAGAAGATCTACAGGGTGATATTTTTTCTGAAACACTGCACCTGCTCTTCTGCAGAACTTTTTTTTGGTGAGCAACTGTTAATTTGAAAAAATGTAAGAAGAAGCTTTGTTTTATACTAAACTTTTCGGTCTCTTGTAGTTTGGTCGTATCTACCAACGATTTCGAGAAAAAAAATTGTGAACGATTCTCTCGAAATCCTCGTGAAAATCCAAATTATGATGGGAAGGCCACTTGAAAGCTGTGGTGAATGAATTTCAGTGTCAGTTTTTATGGAAATTTTCCTGATCTGTAGCGATGATTCATAAAGATTCGATAAATTCGTATAATCAAACATGTTTTTGATTTAAAACACCCTGTATCTCGAAAACGAAACGTTTGCGACCCCATGTTTATGGGATTTTTTTTCTTAAACTCACTCAAGGAATCTCCCCTTTTCGTTTGTACGTTCAATTAGGAACACCCTGTATATTATTTCGAAATCAAGAGTCTCTGTTGAGATTCTACCATAGATTTCTAGATAAATTTTAATGAAACTACCCGAGAAAAAGACTCCATACCTAATCATATTAAGATGCAATACTCACTATTGTTGGTAATGTGTCAAAGTCGTTCTCTTCGCCCTGCTTGCACATATAGCTGTGGAGCGTACCAGACCTGCTAATATGTTGGTTTCCACAATAGCTTCATCAAAAAGAACACCAAAATGTGGAACCTAATTTTATGATGCAGTAAAACATATTACATGAATTAACATTCTATTGCGTACACTCACATCAGGTTTGCAATTAACAGTAACTCTGTGCAAATTATTCCCAAGGGGATAAAGTAATTAAAATATCACAGAATTCGGTTGGTTGGAATTATATCTCTTCTATAGTCTCTGTTGTGCTCGGACCATACTATGTGGACTTCATCATTGCCCAGATGTCTTGTCTGAAAAAATAAACCTGAGTATAATGATCCACAACTTACAGAGCATATTTATTTATGGTATGAGCCAGAAAAAGAGACCAAGTATATTATGCTTATAAAGAATATTCAAAATATTCTATTGTTTTAATGAAGGATTTCAAATTTCAATTAATTTTGATACAGTTAATATAACGGGAAATACTAAAACACATTCGAATGAATATTATATTTAAACGTAATTATCTATAGAATAATACAAAATTTTTGGTAATGCCAAAAATTCTGTTTTGATAATTACATATAAATATTATATCTGATCCCCCTCTGTATGTTCTGTGTAAATATAGAGATGCCTGTACGCGTGAATAGTACTGCATTGTAATAAACCAAGCTCTAGAGTGAGATGGAGAGCATTTCACTGACACACTGGGGTGAAGTAAACAATTGTTAGATTTTCTTTTCTTCAAATCCTGAATATAATACAACATTTTCGTAATTTTGCCTTAGCTATAATTGCCGGAATAGCCTTAATCAACAAGAAACTGCCACCAAATCAGTAAAATAATTCAGTTTATGAACGTCAAATCGAAATGAAAATGTAAACACATCGCATCAAGAAACTGAACACTAACAGACGGTGTTGCCAAACTGACAGAATTGTCTGTAACAGACGCAAGCCGTTAGTATCAGATTAGACAAGCGGTAAACCAATTATACCAATACGGAATAAAGATACGGCACGAGTTCGCAACACCGGAATGTGGTTCGCACATACAGGGTGGCCGGACGATTGACGTCAATAAAAAAAAACAGGTTCCTCATGTCATGGGGTATTCGAATCACTCCCATGTATGTTATCCGATTTTCACGGTTCCGAGTTATGATTGTTTTTATGAAATCTGAGAATTTTCAACTTGAACATCTTTAAAAATTTTTTTAAAGAAAAGTAAAAGACTTTTCTGATATTTTTTTGTTGTAAATAGATCGCCATGAATTGTACTTTTATACATAAAATAACCAGCATCGTAACTTTGATGAAAATTATGGAAATGTTGGTCTCAAGTGAGAAAGTTACGTATTTTGGATCATGATCTAAATTTTCAAATTTGAATTAAAAATGTACACAGGTTACTTCATGGTTTCTAAGTAGGCTCAAAAACTGCGCTCAACACTCAGCTTTCAGAATCATTAATAAAAAATGGTACTCAACAGTCTACTTTTGCTAGAATTAGCCTTCAAAGTCAGTGAGGTGGAAAAAATCAAAGAACTAGACGTTTACTCACAATAATATTTTTGCCATTTTAAGATTTTTTGATCAAGTTATGATAGTAAATGCTGAAATTTGCTTTAGGAAAAAGTTTTGGATAAGAAAAAGAAAAAGGTATGGCAATAAATCACACATCATGTAGATAAAAAAAATTATTTATAAAAATTACAATAAATAAAAATAATTGAATAAACAAAATTTTGCGAAGGTGTAGAATGTGTATTGAGGCTGGATTGGCCTTTCTGAAAACCTATTGTAATTTTATAAAAAGATTTTTTTTTTCTACATGATGTGTGATTTATTGCCATACCTTTTTTTTTCTTATCTAAACGTTTCTTCGAATGCTAATTTCATTAATTTTCAGCATTTTATATTATAACTTGATCAGGAAAATCTTAAAATGGCAAAAAATAATTCTTGAGTAAATGTCTAGTTCTTTGATTTTTTCCACCTCGCTGACTTTGAAGGCTAATTCTAGCAAAAAGACTGTTGAGTACCATTTTTTATTAATGATTCTGAAACGAGCTGAAATACATGGACGCAACCTGAGAAATGCAAACACATTTTCCAATAATATGGAGAACTAATAAAGGCAAACAATCCCTGTGTACTCATCGACTGTGCTTTTCAATGAATTACCGCAAACAATCGCCTCCACAACAAACTTCAAGAAATTTGTGAAAGAACTCGAACAATACATAATAAAAAATGATTGTGGTTAATTTAGTTTGTTTTCTTTTTTTTACTTATGAAGCTGATTGATGAATTGTATGTAAGAGAAATTTATGTTATATTGCAATCAAATCCTGTATTTATAAACAACTATGTTATCAGCATTTCATGCTGCTTTATAGTTTATTTTCATAAATAAATAATAAATAAATAAAGCTGAGTGTTGAGCGCAGTTTTTAAGCCTACTAAGAAACCATAAAGTAACCTGTTTACATTTTTAATTCAAATTTGAAAATTTAGATCATGATCCAAAATACGTAACTTTCTCACTTGAGACCAACATTTCCATAATTTTATCAAAGTTACGATGCCGATTATTTTATGTATGAAAGTACAATTCATGGCGATCTATTTACAACAAAAAAATATCAGAAGAGCCTTTTACTTTTCTTTAAAAAAATTTTCGAAGATGTTCAAGTTGAAAATTCTCAGATTTCATAAAAAAAATCATAACTCGGAAACCGTGAAAAATCGGATAACATACATGACATGAGGAACCTGTTTTTTTTTATTGACGTCAATCGTCCGGCCACCCTGTATAATCAGATTCTACTTGGCTGCATAACAAATGCGCGAAGGCAACTCTAGGTTTACTTTATACTCTGTGATGCTAACCTTATTAAGTACAGCTTCTGGAGTATCACTCGCATTCTCGTAGCCACATGGAATATCACCTCAAGGAAACTAGTAGCGTAATAAGGTGCGCTTAATCCTGTAGAACCTCCTCTCTGCAAACCTCCGAGAAAACCAGTATGATTCTCAAGCTCAATTTCCCAAGCTAGCGAAGCTAAGAAGTTTTCGAAAAGTGCACTTCCCCCCTGGTTCGATAAAATAGAATTTTTGTCCTCTTGACCTGGTCCTACGTAAATTATTGCCACCTGAACGAGAATCAGAGCTTATTAATACTATTTATTTAATTCTATAATTATTTAATTATTAATGATTAGTTGGTAATAAATATTCAGTTTATCATCGACATCTTACTTTGTGTGTTTCCCTACAACATTGCCCATCTAAATTCCTAAGTTCCCTCAATAAACGTTCAGTCTTATTTAGTAAATGCAGTTGCTGTCTTTTGTCCCATCCAGTTAAACCAAGTTGTGAAAACAGTAGTCGACACTGCTGGAATTCCTTTTGATCAACTACTCCCATAGGTGCTGAAATATATGCTTTGCAATATGTTATCTATACTTCGTTCGGATATTATTGAGCACAAAGTAGGATGCAAACCTTAAGATAAATGAACAAAGGCCAACTGTGATCAATAATTTCCGAACGGAATATATACTGAATCTTCTAGATAATAGAGACAAGAAGTGGTTCAATCATTCATTAAAAGTATAAATAGTTTTTCTGTTAACACAATTCTTCTCATTTGCAATCATTGTATGTTTATTTTAATGTATACCAGTGCGTTCATATACATCATTTACCTTGTTGTAAGCTTGTTATTTCTACAGATGTATTCAATGTAGAACTTCTACTGTCAGGGCGAGAGACAGGTTGCCCAACCATACATTCCAAGTGGGAGCTCAACCTATACTCATCCATTTCTATGTTCCTTTGATTTATTACTGATGCAATCGCTTCTTGTTCTAGTTCAATAGAAACTGGAGGTTCTGAAGGTTCATTCAGTTTCCGGTGAGGGTTCTCCAAGCACTCTGTACTAGTGTGTCCTAAATATTGGAGAAGCTGTAAATAAATGTTTTATTCACTTGGATCAGCACATGCAACATTTCTTACATCGTCCAACTGGTCCAAATCAGGTGCACTGTTGCCTACTTCAGGTAGTATACTAGGCGGCCTGTGCCTCATAGCCCGTTGTGGTAAGCTATGTTGAAAATTGTCAATCATTAAACTTTCTAGCTGTGTGGGTTCATGTTGATTTTTGTGAGATACCACGAAGTGTTCTGGAGTTTCTGTCTCTTGATCAGGTTTTTTATAGAGGATGGAAGCGTCCCAACTAGCTTTACCAGATAAGTCCCTCAAGAGAACCCGAACTTGAGTATCGGCTGATGATAGACCAGCGGTTACTCCACCACCTGGTAAATCCAATGTTGGTAGTTCTATGAAACTTGCTATTACGTTAGGGTTGAACATGAAAAGCTGTAATAAAGAATGTTATTTACTTGTTCAATTCATATTATTGATTACAACTAATCATCGGAGTTCAATTTATGTACAGAGGTATTATATGACCTCTCTTAATGTGATTAGACATATTATTATATTTTGGAATATTGTATGTTAGTTCAATGACTTAGTACACTGTTCAGGTCATATTGTCTGCGTTCAAAGCCTTTTGTGTGGTCCCAAACACTCACTCTAGTTTAGTTGTTCTTGATATTGCCTGCGTATTATGTATTTAGTCTGAAGTCACTTTAGCCCACTCAGAGTTTAGATTTTCTTTTACATTAGACCTCTCACAGATCGTAGGATGAATATTTCATTTATGTTCATTTAATCTGGCCACTATTTGTAAATTGGATCATTATTTGAATTCACATCGTCTTATGTGTATTTCTGAACAGCTCGGTGTAAGTAAATCTGAATTGCCTGCGTTTATTTTGTCATCGGTAGATACTTTTCATAAGTTAATCTGAATTACCCTTGTTTAGTTAGTCATCGGTAGATACTTAGTTAACTTTCAGTCTGTTGGACAACTCTTGTTCAGAGCGTTTTTTCAGTGATGAAATATTTCTGAATTTTGAACTGAATTTAGTCCGGTATGCACACTGGTTAATCAATACTTAGTATCTTTGAAAATAATACAGTCCACTGTTATTGAACTGCGTTTTTTAGACATCTTTCATATATCGAACTCATTTTATGTTGTATGTTACAGAATACTACTCATAAAATTTAATTCATAAAATTGTCATCGAATTAGACTACGTCTGTTAATAAGTATTGTTACAATGTCTCTTGATTCTTGTGTTGCAATAAACAATGTGAAGTTATTATGTCTTTCCATGTCACCTATCTGGAACCACCCTCAATTATTATCAGGGTTCGAAAATATCATGATATTTAAATAAATATCATATCACATGATATATATCGGATATATATCAGATATATATCGGATATATATCACTGTACAAAATTTTTTGACCAATAAAAATAAGTGCATTATTCATTGTGCTCCATCTTATTTCCATGGGCAATAACCAGTTTTTTACCTCCAGCTTGATTGTAGAGTCCAGAAGGTACATGCTTGTTTCGAAAATACTTTATTACTTTTAAAATGTTGGAAGTTGCAGAAGGAATTTCTAAGTCTTTTGCCAATAAATTCAAAATATTAGCTGAACATGAATTCTGAAATATACCGATTTGTTTCTCCAATTCCGAACGCATTTTTTGTACATTCCCTGTATTGTCTGTATTTTTAATTCAATAAATACAGTAATTCAATATATCGGATATATATCCAACTATAAATATCATGATATATATCAAGTGATATATATCATGATATATATCACTTGATATATATCCTTCGAACCCTGATTATTATACCACAATTGTGAATCTGAATTTGAACACCTGATGTTGAACAAATGTCCTCTATTTTCTCCAAGAAATTTAATACAGAAAATCGTCTCTCAATTTATTATATGAATAGCAGACATTCAGTATGAATTAAAGTGAATAGTTATAATGAAATGAAAACATTCAACTTACTTGTATGTTGGCGCCGAAAAGATATTGTGGGACAACTCGTCAGAACTTAAATTTGGGACATCATCATGTTCAACAACCATGGAACTGAGTCTGGCAGCTCCTATGGCCATTGGAAATGACCCAAATGAGTGACCAGATGGGACAGAACTGTTTTCGCACATAGGTTGATTGTCCTTTGACAGACTTGATTTTTGGACGGAGAGGAGAAAGGGGATGCTACTTTATTCAGGTCGTCAGATAAAATGTTCGGATCAAAGTCATCTTGCATAGACGGTTGACTGAGACCTCCATGATGTTCCGTTGAAGCCTTCCCAGTAACGATTTTGAACAAAACCTGCAAAAAATCGAAAATTTGATATGACGTTTAGGTAAGTATATCATCGACATTCTTCAAATAAACTACATCGTACAATTCACAGCTTTGGTACTATTATTAATATTAATATTCAGAAAACGATAATTCGGATTTGAATATACCTACACTTATTGGTTTCATTTCTGAATGAAATTTTCTTGTTGAAATCTAGAACCTATCAAAAAAAGATCTGAAATTGTTCTGTTTGGAAGTAACCGTGTTTACGGTGGGTCGCAAGAAAGGTTGAATTCATAAACTGATAGAAATAAGCTCTTAGGATATTCAGGTTTAAATTATCCTCTCTTCAATATGAAAAAGCAAGAAAAGCTGAGTTCAGGTCAAGGGTTTTTCAATTTTTAAGATTTGAGTATTAGAAAACAACAATTCTAGTATCGTTTTTGCGCGCTTGTTCCTACGAGAACAGCGTGCTAGTATTTTGCTCAAATTACTGTATTTTTCGAATTTTGAGCCGGAAGTAGTCTCAAACGACTAGGTTGGACCCACCAATGAAGAATACGAGGTCAATGAAAATTCTGTCTGACCTGCCGTGAATACAATAACTCTCAAACGAATTGAGTTATGGTTCTGAAATTTTGACAGTTAGTTCGGGTTCCGAATGCCGCGGTTAAGTTTTAACGGGCCAAATTGGTTCAGTAGTTATTGACACTTGAAATTTTTTATTATTTTCCCGATATTTCCGAAACCACACATCTGATCAATTCGAAATTAGGTGTTTTGAAGCCGAATAATGGCGCACAAACTTTTGCAAAATTTCGTGGGGAGAATACCATCAGAATAATATTTTGTCTGTGCGTGGTAAACCGATACAATTCTGGTCGCTATAACTCTCGAACGGCCATGTTAGGGTTTTGAATTTCATGGTAGATTTGGGACAAATACATGATAACTTCCGGAAGGAACGACTTTAAAATTTGAAATTTTCAGGGTAGGTTAAAGGTTAGAAAAGGAAAATGAATTCATGAACTAATAGATTGAAACCAAAAGCCCTCAGGATATTAAAAATGGATTTATCGTTTTCCCAATACGAACAAGCGCGTTAAAACTTCTGATTTCACGTCAGTGCTTTTTTAATTTTTTTGACGAAAGTTCTAGGAGTATAAGTAGGGAAGTAATCGCACCTATAATTCCGTTCACATATTATTGAGCACAAAGTAGTCCCTGGAAAGTTGGCATATTCCACTGTGTATAGTTTGTTCGCGAAAGGTTGAGCCGTCGGTTGGCCATGACAATTTGGCATATTCCACTGTGTATATTAAAATTTTAGGTTATGTTGTTCATTTTCTTGTCAGATTGATACACAATGTTGTCGATGTAACATAGAGTTCTCTGCCTACGGACTATACATTAAAATTTTAGTTTGGGTTGTTTATTTTCTTGTCAAATTGCTACGAAATGTTGTCAGTATCACGAAAAAGTTGCACAAATCGCGGAGTTCTCTGATCTAAACCCGAAAGCGTTGACTTTATTTTACGTTATGACAGTAAATTCTGCCAACTTCAGATAAATAAACAAACGCCTACTTTGTGCTCAATAACACGTGAACGGAGTATAGTCCGTTCACGAAAGGTTGAGCACATATAGTCTGTTCACGAAAGGTTGAGCACATAGTAGGCGTTTCTATATTTATCTGAAGTTGGCAGTATTTGCTGTCATAGAGTAAAATAAAGTCAACGTTGCCGAATGTACCCGGCCTCGTTCGACGAGATTCCGAGTTATCAGAGAACTCTATGCAATATTGACAACATTGCGTATCAATCTGACAAGAAAATAAATAACATAACCTAAAATTTTAGTATACACAGTGGAATATGTCAAATTATCATGGCCAACCGACAGCTCAACCTTTCGTGAACGGACTATAGTAGGCGTTTCTTTATTTATCTGAAGTTGGCAGTATTTACTGTCATAACGTAAAATAAAGTCAACGTTGCCGAATGTACCCGGCCTCGTCCGATGAGCTTGCGAGTTGTCAGACAACTCTATGCAATATTGACAATATTGCGTATCAATCTGACAAGAAAATAAAGAACATAACCTAAAATTTTAATATACACAGTGGAATATGCCAAATTTCCATGGCCAACCGACGGCTTAACCTTTCGTGAATGGACTATATATTATTCTATGCGTTTGGTACGTAGCAACGGTCACCATGGATATAAATAACTATCGACAAAACATTTTTTGACGTGAAACATTTTTCATTGCAGTGTTAATTTCGAAATGGCTGAACATACACAACGAAGAAACGGATCCATAAGTTCCTATGCAGCCCAAGAACAACGGAAGAAGGAAAACCAAGACCGTAAGAGATCTATCCTCTACCTCATTCTGGATTTCCTGAGATACAACAATTTTAAAACAACGTACGATACGCTGAAAACGGAAGCTCAGCTCAGCGACCAGTTCACAGTTTGCGACAACGTGGATTTGGACATAATACTTCAAGAATATCGAACCTACTACAACATGAAGTTTCAGAAATACCCCGAAATAATCAGAAGAACATCTGGGGGCGATAAAACTGCTATCGGTGGTTCTGTGCAGAAGGTACAATCTGCCGGAAAAGTCAGAACATCTTTACCGAGCAATACAAGGTTGACAGAAAAAGAAAAATTAGGACCCTTTACTAATTCATCGAAGAACGATCAGGATTTTAAGTTCGAAATTATTTCTATGGAGTCGCAAGAGAATATTCCTACAGTTGGGGGACGAAGAAGAAGTTCGCTGAACTCTGAACAAGAGAAAAAGCCTCTATCGGATTTTTCAGGTATTTTTATATATAGTCCGTTCGCCAAAGTTTGAGCCGTCGTTTGGCCATGACAATTTGGCATATTCCACTGTGTATACTCCGTTCACGAAAGGTTGAACCGTCGGTTGGCCATGGAAATTTGGCATATTCCACCGTGTATATTAAAATTTTAGGTTATGTTCTTTATTTTCTTGTCAGATTGATACGCAATGTTGTCAATATTGCATAGAGTTCTCTGATAACTCGCAAGCAAGTCGGACGAGGCCGGATACATTCGGCAACGTTGACTTTATTTTACTTTATGACAGTAAATACTGCCAACTTCAGAAAAATAAAGAAACGCCTACTATGTGCTCAACCTTTCGTGAACGGACTATATATTAAAATTTTAGGTTATGTTGTTGATTCTTGTCAGATTGATAAGCAATGTTGTCAATATTGCATAGAGTTCTCTGATAACTCGCAAGCTCGTCTGACGAGACCGGGTACATTCGGCAACGTTGACTTTATTTTACATTATGACAGTAAATAATACTGCCAACTTCTGATAAATAAACAAACGCCTACTATGAGCTCAAACTTTCGTGAACGGACTATACAGTTGAATTTCATAATATAACTCAAAGATGGCACTCCACTTATTTGCACTCAATATGCCTTAACGAAAAAGTTTATATTCTTGTAGCAATTAAAAAACGGTAACTTCTGTTTCAAACATGCTAGCTTTTGAGATACATGCTAATGAAGCTTCCTAGAATGAATCTTTTTTCTATAACCACAAGATGCCATTGCAGATATTTCTATAAAATTTAGATATTTCTATAAAATTTGGTACATTTTTTCACTGCATCAAGTTACATTTTGTGATGGACAAACAAATTTATCATTTTCACCAGTGAAACGGTCGAAATAAGAATCAAGAGATCAAATCCTTTCATAAATTAATGGAATTGGCCCGCAAACGATATAAATTTCAAATAAACTCGATTCCCTCAATTTGAATATTGCTTGTTTCGCGCGTGATTTTAATTGACCTGGATTATCACAACCAAAAACTCTGCAGAAGTCAGAATATGTGTACTATGGTCCATTTCAGGAGAGTGAAGGAACCTAAAGGACCTCCTATCGCTTCAACCTCTCTGTTGTTAAAGCGGTATTGTAGGCATCTATCTCTCTTATACTAGTCCGATCGCGTGCGGATTTGAACGACAACGAACGAATGTTCTATGGAGAAGGAGGGGCTTAAGTTTTACTCACTTCATACCATCGAGACTATCTCTATGCTTCATAATCTCGTGAAACAAAGTATAGTGGCCTAGCAAATAAATGAAGTTATTTCAACATAAATTATTGAATTGCAAATGAATTCAACCTACGAAAAAAGCGATAATAATTTATTTTCATGTCAGATATCTATTATGGCTTGGAAGTTCCTGAACATAAACTGAATGAAAGGAGAATCGTGCAAGAGATGTTCGGAAAGAAGATATCAAAAATTACACAATTCGATTTAACAGTACAGAAACAAAAATGAGAGCTGTAGAAACTGCAATAAATTGATAGTCAAAAATAAATCCGCTTACATTCATTCAAGTAATGTTTCGTATTCAACACAACAATTTATCTCTTCTTTTCACCTAAAGATACATACACTGGGTAGCCGGAGGATTGACGTCAATAATTTGCGGCTACCAAAAATACCCCATGTTTGTAGTTTTCGATTTATAATTTTTTGTGTGTTTTTAAGGTATTTTGCCAACGAGGTATGAATTCATATCTTCTTATGCAGTAGGTCTTTTGCAGTTTTTATTTTTTTAACATGAACGTCCTTAATGTTGTTTTTGAAGAAATTATACAATTCATTTTCTCAAAATCATCTCAAGTTACCCAAAAAAGGCTTTAAAGCTAGGAATGGTATTCTTGTGAAATAAATATTTTCACCACTGATGGAAAATGTAAACATTTGACAGAATTCATAACTCGAAAACTACAAAAAATCATTACATGCATGGGATATTTTTGACGCCAATATCCCGGCCACCCTGATAAGCGGAATATACCGGTATGGAAATTCACATATTCAATACACACGAGAGAGAGGGAGAGAGAACTTTGGTGGTATATTCGAAAGACTTATGAGCTACGTTTATGACTAAATGTTTGCGCGGTGTGAATTTTTGCAGGTAAAAGAAGGACTCGCTCAATGAAGTTCGTATATTATGCAGTATCACTTGTCCAGAATATGGACACTGGCACATGAATCATTTGATATTCGATGCGTCAGGCTGCCCTTGATACGCGATTCGAATAGGACAACAACATAATTTACAGTTACCATTCATTTCGTCATAAACGTTGCGCGTAAATCTGTAGAATATACCACTGTTCAATTTTCATACCGGTATAGTCCGTTCTTTAAAACGTCAACAAATAGATCCAATTGTCAAATCATTTGTTCATAACAGGTTACACCCCAGAATGGAGAGAAATGGCAGATCTAATCATGAGAGAGATCGTCCCAAACACTCTCGGTTACTCTTGGGACCACTGTATTGGTCTAGAGAAACCCATCGAACTTCTGAAAGAAGCCACCATATACCCATTCCAGTACCCGCACCTTTTCGAGAACATAGCGCAAAGTTGGACAGGTGTTTTACTCTATGGGTCACCCGGTACAGGTAAAACGTTACTAGCTCGAGCATTGGCTTGTGAGATGAACGCAACCTTCATAAATGTGACAAGTAGTACCTTCGTTAGCAAATGGAGAGGAGACTCCGAGAAGATGATCAAGGTCATGTTCGATTTGGCGAAATACTACGCGCCAACTACAATATTCATAGACGAAATAGACGCTCTACTTTCGGAAACAAGAGACACAAACCACGAAGCTTCATGTCGATTCAAAAGTGAACTCCTTATTCAAATGGATGGACTTTTATCTTCAAATGAGCCCGTATTCATCTTAGCTACAACTAATTCTCCATGGAAACTAGATAGAGCTTTATTGAGAAGATTCGAGAAAAGAATACTAATCCCATTGCCAAACGAAGATGCTAAACTAAAAATGCTGAAACATTATTCGAACTTGGACAGTAATAATAAAAATGATTTGAATAATTTGATTCAACTGACTGAAAATTTCGCAGGGTCGGATATTAAAAATGCGTGCAAAGAAATGGAAATGAGTTTGGTCAGGGAACAACTTAAGAAGTTGAGTAAGAATGCTAAAGTGGGCGTAAAGAGAAATGCAACAGTTCAAGATTTAACCACTGCCTTGAAGTCCGTGAAATCTTCCATTAATTTGGATTATTACAAAAAAATATTGGATTGGAACCAAGAATACGGATCCAGATGACCATTCACCACATACAATCTGGATAAACAGTGGTAGTCATTTCACTCATCGAAGCAAGTCAACAATTTCACTTTTTCTAAAATTAATAAATAGTAACGTGAAGGCTGAATACTTATCTTATTATTAACCCTAGGATATGACTTTAGCGTTAAGTAAATGCGAAAAACTTCTGATGATTAGATATTGATATTTTGAGAAAGTAACAGAAAAAAAACAAATTTATTTTTAACCATAAAATAAAGTTTTTGTTCAGCTTTCAAATCAAATATGTGTATTTAGTATATTTGAAAGCATTAGTTTCAATCATAGAGATAGGATAGTACAGAGTTGCCATCATTGAAATAAACGTGGTATCAGATCCGCCATATAACTACCACCCAACGTCAAATTTGACAATCGTTGAATTTTCAGGAAGAATTGTGATTCTTGCGCCTGTTTCTAGTTAAATTGTGATTTTTCCTGCTTAATAATATACAATAAAAGGTATCGTGCACTGTAAGGATTTCTTCAAGCAGAGAAGAGACAGATAAGAAGAAAATTAGAGAAAAAACATATCACAGATAGGGATGAGTACTGAACAGATCCGCATTCGAAATTTTGCTAGTCTGTCTTGGTAATCTGATATCTTTTTATATGTGTATATTATCGCCTGAAGAAAAATTGTTAATTTGATATTCAATTGACCTTATTTGAACCGGATTCCTAAAGAACCAACAAGTCGTATTTTGGGTGAAATTTGTAAACAGAAAAAAACTGCAACTTAATTCAACCCTGAACTTTCCGCCATATTGGTCCCCGACTTAGCCCCGTCCGGTGGTACTATTTTTTCTTACTCAATTGTATGTCGTAGCGTCTCTTCTTAATTATATCTCGATGGTTTCAATTATAACTGATTTGAGGTCCCAACTGGATCATTTTAAAAGAAAATACTTGAATTAATGAAGAATATTGGCCCACTAATATGATATGTGAGAACAGAACTCAGTTTGTAATATTCTTCCAGAGGACTATTCAAAAACAATTTCGCGACTTATTGATCAGGATTGCCATGAAACGTGCAAGATTTCTTTGGCTTCATGTAGAACAATCGCAATCTTGAAACAAACTCCCAAAATCGCTCATATCAGCCAGGCAGATGGCGTTGCAGTCAGTATCTAGTTTATCCATCTATCCTGTAGCTAAACAGCTGAATCGACTTGAATGCATTATTGTGTAAACATTCACTAATTAATTCAATTATTTTCATCCTTTTTGATCACTTGAAATATCATGCAGGAAAACGTCTGTAAAATATTGAGATTCCAAGCCACTCGTTTTAAGGGGTTGTAAACGAGTAGATATTTCGAAGTGACGTAAAGGATCTCTTTTCATTACTCAGCACTGAAAATAATTTGCCAAAAACACAATAACATTCCGTTAGCTTGAAATCTCTCTCAAAATAAAAAAAAATAAAGAGTAGAAAGAAACAAAGTTCTTGATGAATACTGTGATTGTGTGATTAAAGTACAAAATCTGTAACTCACTGTGAATACTTGGAGCAACAAACTGCTTTCCCTATTCTCGCCATACTGAGAGGTCTCTAACAGCTTCTTTGGCCCAAGCCTCATGCACCACTCACCAAGACAAAGAAGTAGAGCCGTTCCGAGGGCTTTGTCACTCTCTCCTGCGGTAGAACCTAAAGGGGCGTGGGTGAAAAGGGCGGAGCACAAGGTACTGATTATAGCATTTCCCTGACGTGGGTATTCGTTCCATAACAGTGTTGCATGATCACAAAGGAGGAACAAGATATTACTAGCCAGTTGAGCAATGACTTTGTTGTTGAACTGAAAAAGAAATATTTTTGAATTATCTGTAAATGTTGTAACAATTACTTGATAATATTTTCTGTTTCAAAGGGTTTTTTTTGACAAAACTGCATTACAATAAGTGCGAAAGCCTGTATATTTGGTTTCTATTGCATTACACAAGTATGAAAATTCACATCAGAAAGATATGATATTCAATCATAGAGATAGGATAGTATATCTATTATATCTCGATGTATTCAATGCATCACAGAGAACTTTGCCGTCCAGTGGAACAGTGGCACTGGTTTATTTAGGAGGGGTCCAGGGGAGGTCAGGCCCCCTCCCGATGTACCTCTGGCCCCTCCTGAAAGGTTCTAAGCAAAAACTACTTATAGGTATCACAAAAAAACTTCTACTACATAAGGTCCGCGGCCCATCCTGAAAACTGAGGCCGTATACGCCTATGAACAGTGGTATAGTGGACAGATCTACGTGTTACTGCAAATAATAATGTTTTTGCTTATCTTTTGGAGTGGCCTAGTTCAAGCAGTATGTTAGGCAAACCTAAGTACTTGAATCAAGTATTATGGACAGCCTGACACATTGAATCATTTGACATTTGATGCGTCAGGCTGTCCGTGATACTCCACTCAAGAAAAACAACTATTATTCACAGTCGATCTCATTCATTTCAACAGAAACGTAGCACTCAAATCTTTTGAATATACCACTGTTCAACTGCACGGCAAAGATCTCTATCTAATGCATTGAATATTGTTTGTGTTTGTTGGTGAATTTCCATACCGTTATATGCACTCACATTTGTTGCTGTATCTAATGTGGATCTTAAATATTCATAATGAGGACAGTTAAATTAAAATTATTGATTCATCTCAATTAAATTTATTAACACACAAATATTGATGAACAGAATGATTTCAGAAGTACTATCCTAAAAAAAATGAGCAATAATCAAAATATATGAAAATCATGAAAACAATAGTAGTTTCACTGAACGAAAAATAAACGAATGTTATTATTTCTCACCTTTAAAGACTGCAAGATGACGTCAATTGCATCTGTAACTTTTGAATGGAATGTTTTATTGCTTAATTCTTTATAAACGTAATTCCTAGCGCTGAGAGAGCTATAGATCTAGCTTTTCCTCTTGCTTCTCTTCTTCCAGCTCTCAACAGAATACTCACAACATGTTCCTATAAAAAATCAATTGAATTGTTAGCCAAGGTAGGACCATTATGAAAGATTCTGAAACTGCCCGTCAGCATTTCAGTAAACTTTATATTTTGTCGAATATATTAACTGAGATATTGCTCATTTCAAATGCGATCGGGAAAACTTCATTTTCTCGCCACTACAGTTGAATGTAGCCCACATCGTTTTTATGTCAATCGATAATTATCATGCTAATTTAGAATATTAAGTGAGAAATGGGTTCAGAAAATTTTGAAATATGATTGACACTGTTATTGTTCAAAACTAAAGTAAAAATTAAATTAAGAATCATCTACAAAGGATTTTTTATTATTATTCATTATTTATGAATTGTTGTCAAGTAAAGAATATAACTCATGAATGCAACCAATATATCATTAATTCAATCCAAACAACATTTACCTTTATATCTGGACAAGTCATCATATGCATATCTCGCTCAGGTTGAAGAACATAAAGGGAATTCAGATCGTTAGGCTTGCTCAATAAATTAGCTATAATGGAAACAGCTTCAGTCCTCGGCGAAGTCTCCAAAGATTCGTTGGAATTCAAAACGGTATTACAAGCGTGGATGAGATCTAGAGAAGAACGGAGGATCCTGGCAGTTGAAGAGATAGAAATCTGGGACCCAGATGTTTTAAAGCGGTATTCAGGTAGGGTTTGGACGGACCTGTTAAAGCTGAAAACCACATTATTAATCGATGAAAAAAAATCAATGAAAAACATACCTAAATGCAAAAAATGATAAAACTGGGGTAAATAAGTCCTATATTTCGAATCACAGTTCAGAGTAATTGTACAAAGTAGTCTCAGGGCATCCAATTTACCGGGTTCATATATTTCAGGTAAGATGAGGGCCCCAAAACACCATGGAAGAATCAACGTTAAAGGTGGCACCAAGTCAGGTGGTTGTGGTGTGCTTAAATTATCAGGGGATACACCCTGATTGTGCTTGATCTTAATTAATGTATCTGTCAACTTGACAAGATACTGAAAAACTTGATGATGAAGTTTATAATCAGCTATGTTATTCACATCACCTGAAAAAAAAATAATAAAATTGTTGGTTTGCATGTCAATAATCGTTTAAAATAGAAGTGATGTTCCTTTAACCAGCATCTTGAAATTCCCAATTCAGTTGAATTGCTCAGTTGAAATAATAAAAATCCAGTTATTTTGATTGAAGGAGATGTATCCGAGATGTTTAAAAGTAATGGTTTCGCTTTTGTTTCAGATATTATCAGGAATGCTTCATTTTCCTAACGATAGGATGCGCTGTATGAGAATATCTGACAGCATATTTTGAATTTTATTCAATTTTGTCTCTGACGATGCGAGCGACATACGAAATGTAGCGTCGATAACATGAAGTTTTCCGGATTGCATTTAAAATGGGCAGTATCACAGATACCACCATTACTTTCAAACATCTCAAATGTATCTAAGTAGTTATTGAGACAATTGAGTAAAATATAACTCCGCCTATATTCTGATATATCTGATATCTATGCTTTTGAGCTGAATGGCTTTTATTTTCCTGTATAACCTATATCTTTTGATCTGTAAAAGATATTACGGCTTATTCGCATATATAACCTATATCTTATGATCTATAAAAGATCATAGAAGAATTACGGCTTATTCGCATACTCCTACAAACTTCATTTGGGCAAGAAGATTATTTAAAAAATTTCGAACTTTCTACAAAACAAAACTTCCGTTCCGGTTATATAATTGATACAGAATAATTTACCGAAACATTCGGAAATTATTTCTATTTGTGAAATGTGCACAAAGTCTTGCCAGGCATAAGAATAAATTATTGGATACATAATTCCATAAGCACTTTCATTGCTTTTTCCCAATTATCTTACATTGTTGATCTCATCTTCAATATACACCAAACTTTTTAAATGTCAACTAAGCTTCTATAAAACTAGAAAACTGTCTTTCTTTACACCTGACAATTTCTTTTTAAGTTTCAATTCAAGTCGAAACTACCTTGTAACCTGAGAGTAAGAAGTAAACATAGAGATGCCCCTATGCGTGAATAGTACTGCATTGTAATCAACCATACTGTCACACGTTTTTTATCATTAATCCGAAATTAAATTCGATATTTAGGATGAAATACCACTACATATTAAATCTATGGGAGATGATTACCCTTAAAGGGTCCTGTAGCGGTCTTGGAAGAACAGACAGAGATTCGAAAAATCATCACTTGGAACGCCAGACCTGGTTTTTAAAACACCCTCCTGGCCCAAGAGCAAGAACTACGTATTTTGTATCTGAATATTGAAGGTATTTATTCGAATAGTTTTAAGTTGCAATTTTGTGCTTACATTTTTTAACAACGGCGAGACCGGGTTTTTTTACTGAGGTTTTTCCTGTGCTCTGGTGGTTCAGACGACAGAATAGTATGTACCCCGTTTTGCACCAACCTCAGCTAGGGACTTTTTTGTTTCATGTATTATATTTTGTTAGCTCTCAATTCAAAAGAATACATACATACATCAACCATACTCTAGAGTGAGAAGGAAAGCATTTACTGCCGCACTGGGGTGAAGTAAACAATAGGTTGATTTCATTTCTACAATTTCTGAATATAATACAACATGTTCGTAATTTTGCCAAAGCTATAATTAGCGGAATTTCCTTCAGCAACAATAAACTGCACAAAATCAGTAAAATAATTCAATTTACGCTGAAGGACCCTAGGTCGATGGTCATTGGTTGTTGCATTAAAAGACAGTTACTACTAATGATTCAATTTATGCACGCCAAATCGAAACGAAAATGCATAACTAAACAAAATCAGAGCGATGTTGCCAAACTGAATGAATTATCTATAGCAGACTCCATAGTCCAATTATCCCAATACGGAATAAAAATACGGGAAGAGTTCGCAACGCCGAATGTTGTTCGCATTCATAAACAGATTTTACTTGGCTGCGTCAATAAATGCATGAAGGTAAAGGTTTTCCAATAAAGGTGTCATTTTGATATTCAAAGAAATAAAATGCCATATCGGATGTTTATTTTATTATAGAGAAGAAGCTATGCCGTTAATAGTGGAAAATAACATCAGGCAAATGACCACCACGACCAAGCAATTGTGATCACCTCTTCGAGAGATAACACGGTCTGGAAACTTTTCCCGCAAAAGACCAATGGTTTCGTTGCTTGTGTGGCACGTAGCACCGTCTTGTTGAAAGTAAACGTTGTCCAGTAATGTAATTACGTTTGGGAATGCCTAATTCCAAAGAACGACGAGGAATGGACAACCTGGGTTTTCTTCGACAATTTCGCCTACAGCAGCAATATTCACGGCTGTTCTTAAGCGAAGTGCACGGATTTTATTCTTCACATCACTAACTTGTCCCAACAGATCGAATTTTCCACCAATTTCTTTATTGAGGTCCCACAAGTTGCTTCACGACGACCCAAAAATGTTCGAGTTTTATGAACCGTCTCTGCCAAATTTTCACCATTTTTATAGTGAATTTTAATAATTTCAATGCGTTCTTGAAGCGTCTATCGTTCCATTTTTATTAATGCCGTAGTTTCTACTTGTCAAATGTCAAAAAATGACAGCTTCAAACGTGACATCTTCCGAAACAACGGGCTATTCAAAATAACACCTCTTATTGGAAAACCCTTTATCTCTAGGTTTACTTTTTACTCTTAGCTAGTAACACTTTTTTGACCAAATGTTTGAAAAAAATTATATGACGATAGTACTTAGTACATAGGAACTTACCGAGTGCCCCTAACATCCTCTTCCAAAGTATCACTGCCACATCAGGCAACCAACCTCTTACACTCCCCCCACACACCACCCCTCTGTTTTCTCCAAATGAGGGGCTTTCCAAATGATGATGGTGGTGTTCGGCCATCATGTCTAGTTGAAGAGGCGAATCCTTGATGGAATTACATTCGACACCGCTAGATGGAGCAGGACTAGGCGATCTGCTCCTATCCATCGACTCACCGTCATGGACCATCAAACTATCTAGGGACAATGAACGTCTATGCTTCACATGTACAGCCTGGAATGAATAATAATAATCTGAACATGTTTCTGCAAAAATTGAGAATAACAGAGAATTGATCATACTATGTATTACGGAAATTCACGTCGGAAACATACGATATGTAATGCATCAGAGGACAACTTTACATTCCAGTTGAACAGTGGTATATTCGAGACATTTATGTACTACGTGTATGACGAAATGAACGATCAGGTGCGAATTAGGTTGTTGTCTATCTCATATTGTTGAGAGTGTCCCAATTCGAGCAGTATGGTAGGCAACCTAAAGTTCTTGAATCGAGTATACAGACAGTCACACGCATTGAATCATTACATATTCAATGCGTCAGGCTGCCTGAGTTACTCGATTTGAGAAAGACTACAACATTATTCGCCATAGATCATTAATTTCGTCATAAACGTAGCAAGTAAATCTTTCGAATATACCACTGTTCTACTTGACGGCAAAGTTCTCTCTCTGATGCATTGAATATTGTATGTTTCCTATGTGAAATTTCATACTGTTATATGCCTTCTTAGACAAAATAAATACCTGCAACCAATCAACCAAAAATTTCTGAATGGAAAATATCAGGTGAAACTATAGTACAAAAATTTTAAGAAAATCCCTAAGCAAGAATTTTTGAGCGCTCGTTCATTGGTTGAGCAATAAGACTATTACCTCGAAATTTATATGAGACTTGCGACTGAAACTAAATATATGAACGCCGAATCTCAGAACAATCGGAATTATATTCTGGAAATTATAAGGAAAACTAAATGTGTAAAAAAAATTACATTCGACGGTTTTGATTATGCGATCCTCTTGAAGTTTTGCATGAACATTCAGTATATTAGTTTTCATTCTCAAAATGAATTTCACTCGAATCGGATGTTCTGTTTTGAAAATACAGTGTCTTTTATAATGATTATAACAGCGCATTGGCTTTGGATTACAGAATACCAATCTTTAACCAATCAGAGCATAGCATGATCACAGAATTCTGTGTTTTGCATAATCCAAAGCCAACTATGCTGTTACAATCATTTATAGAGACCAAAATTTCAATTGAATTTTCTATGGTTCTGTTAACACTATGACCACAAAATTTTGCATGAAGATCCAGTATGTCAAACTTCATCCACAGAAAAAATTTCACTGGAATCAGATATCCCAATCATATATCTATAAAACTCTATATTGCTAACTTGAAATAAAAGCTGAAGCAATCTATAGTCCATTCACGAAAGGTTGAGCCGTCGGTTGGCCATGAAATTTGGCATATTCCACTGTGTATATCATCAAAATTTTAGGTTATGTTCTTTATTTTCCTGTCAGATTGATACGCAATGTTGTCAATATTGCATAGAGTTGTCTGATAACTCTCAAATCGTCAGACGAGGCGGGTCATAGACATAGAAAAGAATGGACAGGGCGTCACGTGACTTTCACACTAAGTTTTGTGCACCCAACATAAGAGAGAGAGGTTATGTGAAGGATGGAGTAATATTAGTGTGGTTACATAGACTAAAATAAACTAATATCACTCCATCCTTCACATTATCTCTTTCTTTTAATATTGGAAAATCACAGAACATAAAAATATCTAATGCGTAGATATCTACGATCCAATGTTTTTATATATGTTCTGTGCACCGCACTAATATTACTCTATCCTTGTCTGAAGTCAATTTCTCTCTCACACGTCCTGTCCATTCTTTTATAAGTCTATGGGCCGGTACATTCGGCAACGTTGACTTTATTTTACTTTAGGACAGCAAATACTGCCAACTTCAGATAAATAAAGAACGCCTACTATGTGCTCAACCTTTCGTGAACGGACTCTAGTTGCCATTCCCGATGGTCCCTTCAATAATTTGCGCATTTGCAAACTCGATATTTGACAAGACGTGAGAAATTAAGGTTATGATTTTCAGTTATTTTCATTTGGCAAGTCATAATTTAAATTATTCGAGTTATGTTCCTTTTGACCAAAAGTTCATTCAATAATTTAAATTACCACTGATTTCCTTCCTTCAATCATCTCCATTAAAATTTTTTCTTACTTCATTACTAATAATTTAAAAATTTTCTTACATGTCTAGGTTTGTTGATGTGTTTCCTTTTTTCGTACAAATCTGTTTCACTAGAGCTTCTAGAGATGGTTGATCTCCTTCTTTTTATCACAGCACTTCCTTCATTAATGATCGAGTCTTGTCTGGTTGCAGTAGGATGGTGAGCCTCGAAAGACTGTCCCGTCAGAGAACTTTCAGGTCTACTTGTCGGCCTACGACCCATTCTCTTATTTTTCTGCTCTGCTAACCTATCCAAGGGAAGATCAGTTAGATCTAGTTCGTAAACATGTCTGGCTAATACCCTTGTCAATGTGTCCATTGTTTTCTGTAATAAAATCTTTGTTTGCACAAAAATATGATCTTTTGGCCAATTACTTACCGCCCACTCTTTAATCAAGTCTTCCCAATTAGTGAGGGACACAAGGACATGTAAAAACCTATCCCATAACTCTTGAGAAATCATAACGTTTAAGTTGGCCTTGATCCATGTTACGATGAGAGTTTGAAATATAGCAGGGGCCAATTTTCCACCAAGGGTTTGCATCTTCTTTTTAGGGGGGTTTTCCGATAAGACCAATGATGTTATTTGTAATAAAACTAGCAATAATTGTTCCCTTGAAAGCAAAACAGATTATCAATGAAAATAATAACAAACAAGAATTACCGCAAACAATCACCTCCATAACAAAAACTTTAAGAAATTCGTGAAAGAACTCGAACAATACATTATAAAAAATTATTGTGGTTAATTTAGTTTGTTATTTTTAGTTGTGAAGCTGATGATGGATTGTATGTATAAGAAATTTATGTTTATATTGAAATCACATCCTGTATTATAAACAACTATGTTATCAGCATTTCATGCTGCTTTATAGTTTATTTTCATAAATAAATAAATAAAGACACGAGTATAGGAATTTCACATTGGAAACATACAATTTTCAATGAATCAGAAAGAGAACTTTGCCTTCCAGTTGAAAGGTGGTATGTTCGAAAAATTTACATTCTAAGTTTAGGACGAAATGAATGATCTTTTGTGATGTTGTTGTCTTTCCCAAATCTAGCATCACAGCCTAATGCATTGAGTATCTAGTGCCAGAATGACAGGCTGACTGTAATACTTCATTCGAGTACATTAGATAGCTTTCCATACATTAGGCCACTGTCAACGATAAAAGGAACACCACAACATTATTCGCAGAAGATCCTTCATTCCGTCATAAACTAAGCACGTGAATCTTTCAAATATATCACTGTTCAACTGGACGGCAGAGTTCTTTCTCTGATGCATCGAATATCGTATGTTTCCAATGTGAACGCTATTAGATTTAAAACACCACAGAAAACTAAACCTTACCATGTACCACTGTCCATCCTAGTATTCATCACCATATATCTATAAATATTAAGTACCCTTTTGCAAGCATCAGTCTGTTCTTCTAACATCTTTGGAATGTGTTGATTAACCTCCAGTAAAAATACATTTGCGGCATGTGTCATGAACAATTGCAGGACATTCTGAAAATCGTTTCACATTTAAAAACAATCTGGAAATGTCAAACAGATATTTATCATTTATCGGTTCAATTTTAATTTCTTTCTCTTTTTTATCTCATCAGCATACGGGGATAATGGCTGTCTATACAACTTGTTACCTAATAGTATGTTACAACTTAAGGGGATGAATCTTCGTTTAATTAAAAAAAAAAGTCCATATAAACATGGGTCCGCAAAAGCTTTGTTACGGAGATGTGTTGAAATTCCAAAAAAATATTTTTTTCTCCATAACTCCTGCAGTTTTTGAGATATTCAGTCCGAATTTGAAATGCAAGCTATTTTCAACAGTCTCCATCATTGCACGTTCCAAAAATTAACCAGAATCCACAGGGTGTTTTCTTTTCAGGAGCCATGTCTCCTTTTCCTCTCAAACTATCTAATCTATAAACCCAACTCAAATACAATCATCATAAAACAACTGAAGGAACTATAAGTACTGTGTAAACAAACATGGTAAACAACAAAATAATAGTTATTTATATACAAGGGAAAAAAGTATTAGATTTTAGCTCGAGGTTGTGTTGAAACCTGACGCGAAGCGGAGGGAGACAAAAGACGAGAGCTAAAATCTAACATTTTTCCCGTGTATAATACACTATTTTTTTCTGTGACAGGAAAAACGACCATTTAATGGTGAAAGAAATATAACTCTTCACGAAATACTTTTTTGCCCCGGGAAAAAAGTGAGTACTTTTTTCCCGGCTACATTCATAGAGAATCATTTTTTTTGACAGGGAAAAAAGTAATTTCGTAAAAAGTCATATTTTTGTGACCTGTCAAGGATATAAAATGTCACATTTTTTTTCCCGTCACAGAAAAAAAAATTGATTTCGACGCCATCCATCTAGCCTGTTCTTGAAAGCATTCACAGAAGGGGCCTTCACAATTGCCGTTGGTAGATTATTCCATGAACTGAATACTCTGTTAGGGAGAAACATTTGCCGGGTGTCGATTTGAAGGCTTCCTTAGATAGTTTATACCGATGCCCTCGCAAGCTGTTAGTATTGAGGCAATACATGTCCTGGGTCTCTCCACCGAAATGGCCATGAAGGTAAAAATGAGATCCCCCCTAGTCCGGCGTTCAGCAAAACTTGGTAAACCAAATATGCGAAGACGATCCTCGTAGGTTGGACGCACATACGAGTATGGTAGACGTGTAATCCAGCGTTGAACAGACTCCAGGAGAATTTCTTCGTATCTGGTTGAAGGCCACCATACTTGTCCAGCATACTCCATAATAGGTCGTATGTAAGTGTTTGTAAAGAAACATCCAGGTTGTTTTATCGGAGTTCTTGAAAGTTTTACTAAGCATATAAACTATTTGCTTCGCCCTTCCCGTGACTGACTCGACGTGGGCGGACCAGCTGAGATCGGAGGTAAGAGTTACTGCAAGGTAATAACAGAATACCCACTGGAGAAACAGCTCCGACTTACTCAGTCAATATTCCTGATTTCACCTATCCATAACAGAGAGCTCAGAGGCTGTCATAAACTGAGCTCGGGAGATGGTGGGACTGCTGACGGAGCACTGTCAGTACAAACGTCATTTCTACTGCGTGGAAGAGTCTGCAGATGTGATTTGCAGACTTTGTGGATCAGAAGCAGAAATAGCTGCACATGTGGCATGCAAGTGCCCAGAGCAGGTTGGCCTAAGAGCAATTCATATGGGGAAACTGCATTGACAACCTGCGTGGGTTTCCATGAATGGGTAAGGTGAAGAACAAACGACCTACATGGTCGCAGTTCCCAGAAGGCTCACCTAGCCATTACCACCCCAGTCCAAATAATAACAATAAAAACATCAATCTTACCTGCATACCAGCTCTCACTAATAAATTCTCCTTATGAATAGCACCCAAATAAGAATCGTTCCTCAAGCGAGGAGGTCTACTTTCCTGGCCAAATTCTTCAGAAAGTCTCATTTCTTCTGGCAACTCCAACATGTAAGGCGGCATTTCTAGAATATTCAACTGTATCAAATCCTTGTAGACTTGAATAGTCTTCCTGATAGCTATCACATGGTTGAAATTCAACAAAAACGCCTGTCTAAACAGTTCGTGGAGAAAATTCACATTATCCCTTGAACTGTATAACACTTCCCTCACAATCTGGGCAGCTAAGACCTCATCGGATGGAGTACGGTTTATTTGGAGGGATAAATCTGTAAAAATAATTAATCAACTGTGTTACCGCATTAATGTGTATATCGCCGAGAATTTCAGAGCGGTAACTTGCAGTTTTCAATATTTTAGATACCAAGCTAGGTATATATGGACCACTTGTCACTTGTTATTCAATTGACAGACAGAAGTTTGGAGGTTAAATTGTAGCACAAAACACATAGATTGTTTATTCACTCAATGAATAATAGTTGGATACACCGAGACATTTTATGTTAAATTCTATACTTCATATCACAAAAAACTTCCAAAAATATCACAACAATCATCATAACTAATAAATAAACAAAACAAAACACAACAACGTAATGACAAATGACGAACAAATGGGCTTAGTTACCGAATTTACCAGGGTTGCTCTGGTGACCAATAATTCATCGAAAATTCAAGAAATGGTTACCGCTTTTTCAGGATTTTGATTTATACGGAGAACTCTCTCACTAACCAGAGTAATAAAGTTTATATATGGACAATACTCATTATGACAATAGAACTGACATCGATTTGTTTAAGAACTTACTTGAATCTAAACTAGGGTGAGTTGATTCATGATGACCCTCTTCTTCATGTTCCTTCAGTGTAGAATGTACACCAAGTGAAGGTGGACCATTGTCTGCATTTTTCTTTGTCTGGTGGACGTAATTTGTGAGCCACATTATCAAAGTGACTCTACAATACACAAATTCACTTTCTGCCTCAGCTTTCCTCATTACCGGCAAATCTGCAAAGAGCAAGATTTAATAGAAATTAAATTGATTGTCCATATTGGAATATCGAAAAAAAATTGTTTAATGTTTTATTTATGTCTTCAGTGTGGACAGGTATAGTCCGTTCAGGAAAGTTAGAGCGCATAGTAGGCGTTTGTTTATTTATCTGAAGTTGGCAGTATTTGCTGTCATAACGTGAAATAAAGTCAACGTTGCCGAATGTACCCGGCCTCATCCGCCAAGCTTGCGAGTTATCAGAGAACTCTATGCAATGTTGACAACATTGCGTAACAATTTGACAAGAAAATAAAAAATATAACCTAAAATTTTAACATATAGTCCGTTCACGAAAGGTTGAGCCGTCGGTTGGCCATGATAATTTGACATATTCCACTGTGTATATTAAAATTTTAGGTTATGATGTTTATTTTGTTGTCAGATTGATACGCAATGTTGTCAATATTGCATAGAGTTGTCTGATAACTCGTTAGCTCGTCGGACGAGGCCGGGTACATTCGGCAACATTGAATTTATTTTACGTTATGACAGCAAATACTGCCAACTTCAGATAAATAAAGAAACGCCTACTATGTGCTCAACCTTTCGTGAACGGAGTATACATAGTGGAACATGCCAACTTGTCATGACCAACTGACGGCTCAAACTTTCGTGAACAGACTATATATGAAATATTCCATAATATTTTTCCAATTGACACCATCCCATTTATCTTATGTTGTCACAATAAATTGACAAATTGATGTTATATTTTTGATTCTGTCTTAATTGTCAGAGTAAAAAATTTCATGACTCACCTAGAGTAGGATTATAGAGTGATGTTTCCATGCTGAAGTTGGGGCAAATTTTAGGCAAATAATAAACTTTGAACTTCTCCAATAAAAAATGAAAACATCGACTATAAAATGCTGGCTTATCATGCCATTCAAGTTTTACAACCGACTGAACCATGTGTTCTAAAAGAGCTTCCAGAAACAACTTGCTTGGATGATCAGGCGGTTTCTCAGATGTAGAAGGTGGTAAAATTGGCAATAATTCTGCACATGTTACCGGTTGATGAACACTTGTATCGTGAAAAACGCTCATACCAGTTGACTGAACTGTAACCGCTGATGGATTGATGAAACCTGGCACTAAAGATGCATACATTCCATCTACATAGTCTGGCGCATTTTCGTTTAGAGCTTGGTACCTGGCAAAAATAAAACAATTATCATGCAAATCACAGTTCAGGAGAAATAAAACCACAAAATTAAAGTTGAAAGGTAATTACACAAATAAAGGAAAACAATTTCTTTGTATGGAAATTGATTTTCCATTTGGCAGTGAAATGATTTCCAACTCTAGAGTACCATTCACTTACTTCTTACTCTGAGATCATGTGTAGGGAATTAGAGGGATTTTTCCTCGAGCTTACTACACCCGTGTGGTTAGTTAAATTCATGACGTCATTGTTAACTTCGTAGTAACGTGTAGTAAGATCGGTGACGTATGTGTATTTCATTTTCAGCCATTGTCGAGTTCTGTCAGTTTTGTCTACTACACTAACCTCACATTTCTCGTATTACCAGACAATAAACTATGCCGAGATAATGGTAACCTGGTCTGGTTAACTATGACGTCATGGTTTTAACTACTCGGCGCAGAAATATGTAAAGTTAACTATGGTATGCTGTAGTAAGTTGTAGTAAGTTAGCCGAAGACCGCGCACTTAGACGAAGCGATGCGACGAGCAGGCATCGGAAGAAATTCTCCCTATCTCTAGGCCGCAATAAATTTTTATTACCCTTGTTGCATGCCGACCACCGGCATGAACAAGGGTAGATGATCCACGCGTCGAACGACTCGCCTCCTCGCTGCTTTTCGCTTCGCGCCTCATAGGTGAGCGACTACCCATTTCTTTCAATGCTTAAAACCCCAACGGAAAACGACGCGTTCATTCAGAGCGCTTTGCTTCGTTCAAGTGCGCGTCTAATATGCCTCGCGTCTAACGATTCGGCTCTTCGCTTCGCGCCTCCGTAGTGAAAATAACTCTTCGTCTCGTCAAAGTGAGCGTCAACCTTAAAAGATCGAACATAGATTCCCATTAGTGCGAATTCAACCACGTTACTGTAATCCTTTTTGAGGTTAACCAATAAGGTCAGTTTGATAGGGATTGAAGGGTAAAAGCAATGTGATTCAAGTTATTTATTATCTTACCACATCAAAAAGTAGCGGATACCCTGTCTTCTTAATTTTACTGAATTCCCTGTATGAAGGAGTTTGTTCAGGATCCTTCCCAAAGAATGCATCTGCCATCTTTTGTGAATGAGTTCCGGTAACAAACTTAATACTTGCTCTAAAATCCATAATGCACACTCCAATTCTTCTTTATGTGCCTTGTGCACTAAAATTACAGATCCAGATCAAATCTTGAAACTCAATTCACAATTTAAGACTAAAACGTTGCATGCTAAATGCAAAATTAGTTTTTGAACATGCTCTGTTAGTAATGATAATAATTTAGAAATGAAGCTGATGCATTAAATTTTTAAGAAGATTCACTAACTACCCTGCCATGTTAATTAAATTTCTTGTTAGCATGCAGTATACCTATTGAAGGTTACAAGTTTAATTCAGTTTTAATCATAAAAACATTCCATCACACATGTTGCCGAACTAATTTCAAAATGCTGTCAGTAATTGCTTTAGAGAATGATAAAATATCTTATTATTGTTATTATAAGAAAATGAAAAGCCAGAATACAAAAACATGCACAACAATCTCAATACCTCAAATAATTGAAAAATTAACTTACCGAGGTGGAAAGAGAGTTCTAACGGAAAATAATAAAAGATGAATTAGACCAAAAGTTAGCATGAATTAATTATATTTACATCAGCAATGAAAGATCTCAAGAATCTAGAGGTATAAACAGTATCCACAACCAAATAAATTATCTTGTGGAAAAATACATTTTTGTTTGTATCATACTCTTGATTCATAACTGCATAAAACACATTACTATCGATTTAAATTGATTAAAAATTAACCATGTATGTTGGAAAATTAACAAAAATGCTGAGAAGCATGAAAAATATACTTAGCTAATGTATTTGACATAATGCCTCAATGCGTTATTTCTGAGAGTTCACTAACTGCGAACCTAAACCTAACCTGACCTAACCATTAACTTTGTGTTTCTCAGTAGTAGTTGTGAAAAACTAAACATTTAATCTTTTCAACATTATTATTACGAACTTTTTTAAAACAGTCTGGATTTGAATAATTTGATCGAGTTAGTGGGCCATATCAGTGCGATTTTTAGAGCCATATAACTTTCATGGTTACATTTCTTTATATAGTCCGTTCAAGAAAGGTTGAGCCGTCAGTTGGCCATTGAAATTTGGAATATTCCACAGTACATATTAGAATTTTAGGTTATGTTGTTTATTTGCTTGTCAGATTGAAACGCAATGTTGTCAATATTGCATAGAGTTATCTGATAACTTGCAAGCTCGTCGGACGAGGCCGGATACATTCGTTGACTTCATTTTACATTATGACAGCAAATACTGCCAACTTCAGATAAATAAACAAACGCCTACTATGCGCTCAAACTTTGGTGAATGGACTATACACAATGGAATAATATGCCAAATATCCATGGACTACTTTGTGCTCAATACTGACAACATTGCGTATCAATCTGACAAGAAAATAAACAACCCAACCTCAAATTTTGATATATAGTCCGGTCACGATTTTTGAGCCGTCGGTTGGCCATGACAATTTGGCATATTCCACTGTATATATTGAAATTTTAGGTTATGTTGTTTATTTGCTTGTCAGATTGAAACGCAATGTTTTCAATATTGCATGAAGTTCTCTGATAACCTGCAAGCTCGCCAGACGAGGCCGGGTACATTCCGCAACGTTGACTTTATTTTATGTGATGACAGCAAATACTGCCAACTTCAGATAAATAAACAAACGCCTACTATGCGCTCAAACTTTCGTTAACGGACTATATGTTGGTATCTGAACTCTTCTGTTTAAGATTCATCTATTATCTGTCAATTCAGTGAAACAGAAAACTGTTCTGTCACCCAAAATTGTTTGATTTAAAAGTCACTGATAGATACCTATTTTGTTGATAGTGAGAAAATAATGTATACTGCTTGTATGATAGGCTCATTTTAACTTTCGTTTTTACAGACACTTGTAGAAGAAAGTCAATGCCATCTGGACTAACATCGAAAATACTAATTGAATTGATTTGGGAGACATTCCAATTGATACAGTATTGGAATGTCATTCTTAGATATCAAGATAAAAAATTTTATCGATATTCTCCATCTGTCTTTCTAATTTTATCAACTAATGAACTAGATGAATTAAGCAATCTTGTCTTTTTTAGGAGAGGTCATGTTACAGTTACAGTACTATACAGGAAAAAGCATATTTCTTAATAGTTACACCTTAGAAGTAACTGAAAGCACATACCTCTTTGTCGTAGATTGTATTCGGCTTGAATGAAACTGTCGTACAGTATGTTGTAAACATGACAAAAGTTCGCCTCGAAAAATCCCTTGGCTTCTGATACGTCTACATTATCTATAAGTTAAAATGAGTAAAAGTACTTATCAGAAGTTGAAAACTCAACTACATTTAATTATATCAATAATTGAAATTATATCACATATTTTATATTTTAGTAACAGAAGATCATATAGTAATGAACCTACCTAAAATGATTTTCAAATGCTTGATTCTGGTGGCCAAGTCCTTTTTAGGATCTTGTATTTTAGAGGTAGATTTTTTGACATCTAATTGGTTTCTTTTACTGAACATTTTGAGATGCGACTGAAGCAATACATAATATTTCAACTTATGTCTAGTGGAGAATGTTGTCCATTACATATTTTCAAATCAATTTTCAAGCATTTATAAATATTACATTTTAAAATTTTCTTTTTGTTGACTTATGACGTTCAATAAAACATACTGACGTTGACTGTCACGCCTCTTTAGGTCAGTTCTTCTGTTGACAAACAAACGAACTAAATAATTTGGAACTAAAAACCTTAACATTTCTTGTTTCGCACCACAGAATGTTTATATTTTTGATTTCCAATGAATAACACCAAATTTTCAGTTTAATTTTTGCCAAGATATTACATATGCTTTGATTGGCAAATATAAACTTCCTTAAGAAAGTATTTGGAGATTCTACCTATGTTACAACCCATACTTATTGTTTCCTCTGAAAATTATTTTTTAGTTTTCAAAGAATATAAAAGACATGTTGCGGTATATATTTAATTCAAGTTTTTATAAAACATATTTTTGAGATATTCTGAATGATCTATGTATATCTTGACGTAGATGATGCACTAAGAAGAGAATCATCACCAGGATGATAAATTGTACTATAATCTATTTTACGCAAATTCTGAAGTGGAGGTCAGAATTTGAGGTCTTTTATTGCTTGAGGAAGATCAGGTAATTTAATATCTTTGATCTGCTGCGGAATGTTCATGTTTTTTACAGCTGAAACAGCTCTTGCAGGAGCTGCTATTATACCAGCCTGAAAATTAATCATATTAATATTGTAAGGAATACTGTTAGAAAATATTTACCTCTTGTTTTTCCAATTTATTTTGATCTTCTATTCTAGTAAGTATTTCAGTCATATTTGTCTCAAGCACCATACCTCCCATAACAAGTTCATTGAGTATGTAATGCACCTTATCAACATGAAAGATCAAATCTAGTTCACACACATTTTCAAAACATTTATCGAGAGTTTCTACAAAAACTTGTATTAAATCCAGAATACCAAGTTCACTTTCTGAAGAATCAACACAAAAAACGAAGTATAAGGTAGCATAATGTCGATATATTAATTTATAATCACTTCCCCCAATGAGGCTGAAAAAAATATGTTGAGCTCAAAACAAAACTACTTTCTATAGACCACCTTACCTTCCCCCTTCTAGAAAATTACAAACGTTATCATCTCGCTTAGAAACGAGTTGAAAAGTCTCTTTTATTATCTGTTGCTGCATATCTTCAGGCTGGAACGATTCAACAGTAAGTAATATGTTTCATTCTGCTTGGACTCTACTTACGAAATATTGATAAAACTTTGATAGTCTTGGTTTTCCATGATTGTTAAATACCAATATTGCTTTAATCATTGTTACAAATCTAAACCAATTTTTCCAAGATATCCAATACGAATTAGCTCATACCATGAGTATGTAGAGGATGAAAAACATAAATTTAAAACTGGTAATGAAAACAGAAGTTTCAACTCGGAGATATCCCTTATTTTAATAAACAGACACTAATTACTTCATTTCTATATGTTAATTCCAAATAAACATTTAAGGTTAATTAAATTTCCTATATATATAAATGATTTGTTTAATGTGATGATGACTGTACGTAGTAGTTCAATAATCCATAAACGTCAAATCAAAGACCTCAGACCTTCGCGTCAAGTGATTATGATTTGTGAGAAAATATATAGAGACAATTATTATTGTCCCTGTAATATACTTGGTAGTGATGGGCAAAACCGAATTCTTTCAAAAATCGAAAACCGAATGAACGAATGAATTTGAGAATCGAATGATCATTCGAATGATTTTGCATTCGGTTTGAGGCGACACCTACAATAAAAATCAGGAACTATGTCGTTAAGGTTCAATATCTCAGCATTTGCCTGCTTGTTTTAGGAAAATGAACTCTATTGCCATTCATTCGGTCCAAATTTCGAATGAATCATTCGTTTTGCATTCGGTTTCGGGCGGCATCTACCTGAAATTGTAGTTACTATGTCCGTAAGGCTCAATATCTATGTCATTGCGTGCTATTTCTTAGGGAGGTTTTTGAAATTGAGCTCTATTGGAATTCATTCGGTCTAAATTTCGAATGAATCATTCGTTTTGCATTCGGTTTCGGGCGGCATCTATCTACTGAAATTGTAGTTACTATGTCCGTAAGGCTCAATATCTATGTCATTACGTGCTATTTCTTATGGAGGTTTTTGAAATTGAACTATATTGGAATTCATTCGGTCTGAATTTCGAAAGAATCATTCGTTTTGCATTCGGTTTGGGGTGGCAAATAGCAGAAATATTAGATACTATAAATCAATAAGGCCCAATATTTCTGGTTTTGCATGCTATTTCTTATGGAGGTTTTGGAAATTAACCTTTATTGGAATTCATTCGTCAGTTTTGGAGTGGCCCCCATTTTAAATTTACTTTTTTATTTTAGTTGACCCTTCTAAATAATATCGATTTCTTGGACATAAAGGTCCTACTGATTTGAAAAAAATGTTTTTTGAAATATGGTAGTATCACACGTTTTTTTATCATTATTCCGAAATTAAATTCGATATTCAGGATGAAATACCACTATTTAAATATATGGGAGATGATTACCCTTCAGTAGGGTCCTGTAGCGGTCTTAGAAGAACAGAAGATTCGAAATCATCACTTGGAACGCCAGACCTGGTTTAAAAAACCCTCCTGGCCCAAGAGCAAGAATTACGTATTTTGTATCTGAATATTGAAGGTATTTATTCGAATAGTGTTAAGTTTCAATTTTGTAAAAACGGCCAGGCAGGGTTTTTTCTACTGAGGTTTTTCCCTGTGCTCTGGTATCATACGACAGAATAGTATGGTAGCCCGTTTTGCACCAACCTCAGCTAGGGACTTTTTTGTTTCATGTATTGTATTTGTTAGCTCTCAATTCAAAAGAATATATATATATATATATATAAACTTCTATATTTTAAGAGCCTATGATTTAATATTTACTACTTGGTAAGGGTATAACGACTCAAATTTTGGAGAAATTAAGTGTACTCTTTTTTCTTCGCCAAGCTTTCGAATTTATTCAATTCTTCTTCAGGGCTTCTGAATACAAACATAAATACATTTAATTTAACATTCAGCCTTCACTGGAATTGTCTTACTGAAAGTGAGGTTATGAGATGGAAAATCGGTCATCAGCTTCAAACATTGTCGTCAAATTTAGATAAAATAACTTAGACATAACAACATGAATTTTCACATATACACAGTTCTAAAAACATTCATAATAAATTAGAAGAAATAAATAATTAAAATTTTCAATGTATAAATAAAATTATAAAATATTGAAGTGCCAATCTTGTTTTTGTTTCTGACAGTTTTAAATTTCTATGTTGTTGATTTATTCGTCGATTGGACCATCGTAAAACATGAAGTTTTCTTTTGATTTTTCCAATAGGTACCGATATATACTACTCAGTTTGTTTGTATCCGTTTTTTTGTTGATGATATTTTCTTGTTTATTAATTATATATATATATCACCTTTTATTAAAGCGAATCAATATGAAAACATTCAACTTAGTGATGTCATAGGAAAATTCTTAAAAAATGTAAGTGAAAAAATGTAAGTACTGATTTTCCTAATAAATCCGCAATGGTACAAGAACTTGCACATTGAAGTTTAATTTTTCTTCGATGAGCTAACATCTCATAAAAACTTATATGTTTGAAACCATTACATGAATTTCAAAAACCTCCGTAAGAAATAGCACACAAAGGCAGAAATATTGGGCCTTATTGATATATAATATTTCTGCTAGATGCTACCCAACCGAACGCAAAACGAATGATTCATTCGAAATTTTCAACGAATGAATTCCAATAGAGTTCAATTTCCAAAACCTCCATAAGAAATAGCATGCAAACGCAGAAATATTGGGCCTTATTGATTTATAGTATCTAATATTTTTGCTAGTTGACACCCCAAACCGAATGCAAAACGAATGATTCATTCGAAATTCAGACCGAATGAATTCCAATAGAGTTCAATTTCAAATACCTCCATAAGAAATAGCATGCAAAAGCAGAGAAATTAAGCCTTAATGGTATATAGTGTCTGATATTTCTGCTAGATGCCACCCCAAACCGAATGAAAAACGAATAATTCATTCGAAATTTAGACCGAATGAATTGCAATAGAGTTCAGTTTCAAAAACCTCCCTAAGAAATAGTACGTAATGACATAGATATTGAGCCTTAAGGACATAGTAACTAAAATTTCAGGTAGATGCCGCCCGAAACCGAATGCAAAACGAATGATTCATTCGAAATTTAGACCGAATGAATTCCAATAGCGCTCAATTTGGAAAACCTCCCTAAGAAATAGCACGTAATGACATAGATATTGAGCCTTACGGACATAGTAACTACAATTTCAGGTAGATGCCGCCCGAAACCGAATGCAAAACGAATGATTCATTCGAAATTTAGACCGAATGAATTGCAATAGAGTTCCGTTTCAAAAACCTCCCTAAGAAATAGTACGTAATGACATAGATAATGAGCCTTACGGACATAGTAACTACAATTTCAGGTAGATGCCTCCCGAAACCGAATGCAAAACGAATGATTCATTCGAAATTGGGACCGAATGAATTGCAATATAGAGTCATTTTCCTAAAAAAAGCACGCAAAGTCTGAGATATTGAACCTTAACGACATAGTACCTGATTTTTATGATAGGTGTCGCTCCAAACCGAATCCAAAATCATTCGAATTGCTGAAATATTGCATTCGAATGCAACGAATACTTTCAAGAATCGAATGCTGCATTCGATTTTGCATTCGAATGGCCCATCACTAATACTTGGCTAGTTTAAATCATCTCAAACTTTATTCGCATATAAATTATTAACACTTTGCAGACAGTTTTATAATAATGAACGATATAATATTTTCGTATAATATTAGTTCCAATTCACAATAGACCTGTTCTTTTCTTTGAAAAAATTGTGTTTGAAATTTGAATTTGAAAAAATTTGAATCTGACAGTTTCTGTTATTTTTTATTTCAATAAAAAATCAAAGATTTTTTGGTTTTAATTTTTATATTCTGTTCTGTTAATAGTGTTTGGATTAAATGTTAAGTGTAGAAATAACTTAAATCAGAAAAATGAATATGTTGAATAAATCCGATGAACAGTTTTTAAAATCTGTAGGAGTTGATCACAAGAAAATTGAGCCTTCTTATGTGCAGCCTACAGCAGATCTGGCTAGGAAAATGATGTCCCACGATGCTTACAACAATCCAGAGTAAGATAGTAGCCAAAAATTATGAATTTATACAAATTCAAACTATTTTTCACTATAATCAGTTTAAAAAAGTCTGACAAAGATTCATTTTTTTTTCCGAGCATCTGAATTCTTAATTAGGAAGAATGTACAGGGTCTCTATAAACGATTATAAGAGCGCAGTTGGCGTTGGACTATATATTCTGATGTAAACTTTAATTTAAACAAACAATACTGTGAGTTAAGGCTGATGGTCTTTCCGAAGGAATTGAATAATGTGACAGGAATTATGAATTTGTAGGTCTGCATCAGAAACGATTAGATAAAAAATTTCCAGAGCTACCTACGATATTACAATCATTTATAAAGACCCCGTACTTCAAAATTTTGATCCTTAATTGATTTCAGTTATCCTTGGTCCATTGATGATTTTGAAATTGGGAATAGGTTAGGTAGAGGTAAATTTGGTAGAGTATTTCTTGCTAGAGAAAAAATGACTGGCTATTTGGTTGCGATGAAAACTCTTGTTAAAAGAGAAGTTGTTAAAGGACATGTGGAGAACCAAGTTCAACGAGAAATAGAAATTCAGAGTCGCTTAAAGTGAGTGAGTTTAGTGTGTCGATTGTAATTATGATTCTTATAAAAAATAATTTCTAGGCATCCTAATATTTTACAGATGTTATGTTGGTTCCACGATGATTTTAGAATATACTTAATGTTAGAATATGCGGGGCAAGGAGAATTGTATATTCACCTCCAAAATTCTCCAGGTGGACATTTTGATGAACATCGGTGAGAATCTTTTTAAGTAGTATTATTTTTCACCCTGAGGCGCCTTATGAACTACTATTATTATTGACGAGTTACGTTACATTTTTGGCACGCTATACTCAATAATAATTTTTATAGCGTATTATTTTCTTCATTACGACTAATAAACATTTTGTTTTTAGTTCTGCTAAATACACATATCAGGTAGCTGATGCTCTGGACTATTGTCATCAAAATCACGTCATTCACCGAGATATCAAACCTGAAAATTTACTTTTAACTTGCAAAGGTGATGTAAAATTGCTGATTTCGGATGGTCAGTCCATGCTCCTTCTCTGAATAGGAATACGATGTGTGGAACCTTGGATTATTTACCACCTGAGATGGTAGAGAGAAAATCATATGGTCATCATGTGGATAACTGGTGTTTGGGTGAGATTATTCTTCAAATTTTCACATAGTGATATTCACATCGGCCTGTTTGTGTAATATACAGGGTGTTCCTTCTCAGACGAGCTACCCTATATACGAGGTCTGTCAATTTAATTCCCGGAAAGTGGCAACACTGCTGGCTCTCGTTATGCTACGGCGTTCTCGTTGGTGTCATTCGAAAGAGGATTCATTTCTGCGTCAGTCTGTGCAAGTTTCGTCTCGATCGGTTGTTCAGTTCGTGTTTTACAGTATGTACTTTGATAATCGGCATGTTTGGACCACTTGTCGTGAAAATGTGTGATAAAAAAAAACTGAGCAAAGAGTAGTGGTCAAATTTTTGGTCAAACGTGGTGTAAGTTCCGCGGAAATTATGAAACAGTTAACCGACGTGTACAAGGATGATTGCCTGAAAAAAACAGCTGTCTACGAGTGGGCTAAGCGGTTCAGGGAAGGCAGGGAGTCGCTGGAGGACGATCCACGTGAGGGAGCTTCCTCCACCTCTCGAACGGCACAAAACGTCGATCGCCTGCGCGTGCGTGTGCTCGGAGACCGTCGGGTAAGCCTCAGAATGTTGGAAGACGAGTTGGGTATCAACAAGGAAACCATTCGACAGATGCTACAGGAAGATTTAGGGATGCGCAAGTTGTGCGCGAAAATGGTTCCCAAAGTGCTCACAGTTGAGCAGAAAGAGCTTCAATTTTTTGACCCCAAACGGCATTTCAACGCTTCCGCACCCCCCTACAGCCCGGACCTGGCCCCCTCGACTCATAAAAAAGGTGATATGAATGATTACAACAATTTTAGACCTATAAGTACTTGCCAAGTTTCTCCAAGATCATAGAATGGCATTTTGCAGACAAATAATGGAGTTTTTTCTGGAGAATGAAATATTTGGACACTATCAGCATGGGTACTTGAAAGGAAGTCTATCAAAACTGCAATACATAATTTTATAACTAAAATCATTGAAGCTTTTGAAAACAAGGAGCTTGCCTTGGGTATGTTCCTAGATCTATCTAAAGCATATGACTGCATGGATACGGAAAAATTGATAAAAAAGTTGGAACTTTATGAATTCGAGGACCAGCATTGAAATGGGCTAAATCATATTTGTCTCTCAGAAAACAACTAGTAGAAATAGAATCGAATGAGGAAACCATAAGATCAACCATACAAGATATAATTCTAGGTATACCGCAGGGTAGCATAGCCGGTCCATTATTCTTTATAATATACCTTAATGATTATGGATTAATATTTGAAGCAGATAAAAGTAAGTGACCACCGTGAACTATGTCGATGACACTAATAAGCTCATAATTGAAAAATACCTCCAGGAGCTGAAACAACTATGTGAAATAACATTGAGGAAATCAAAAGAATGGTTTGAGCAAAACACTGATAATAAATACAGAAAAAACACAATTAATACTCTTCACACCGACCAACTCAAAGATGGAAGAAATTGATCAAATTATATTGAATCAGGATGAATATGATCTTGCGGAATGCACAAAGTTCTTGGGAGTTTATATAGATAAAAATCTTAATTGGAAAAGACATATAAACTATCTAGGCGAAAAAATAACGACATCTATTTATGGTTTTCGTACTATAGCCAAATACATCAGTAAAACTTACTTGAAAACAGTGTACCATGCAACTATAGAATCAAAACTGAGGTTTGGCATCGTATTTTATGGGGCAGGAAATATGAATTCACTTTTTATTGCACAAAGAAGGCGATCAGAATAATGAATAATTTGATTATGACCAATCCTGCAGAAACGAATTCAAGAAGACGGGAATTTTAACTATCCACGCCATATATATACAAGAGTGTGCCCTCTTTATTAGAGACAATAAAAAATTATTTGAAAAATACGAGAACCGGAAATATTTTTACGAGACAAGAAATGTGGACTATCTCTATCCCAGGTTGAATTTGACAACATCTCAGAGACAGGTTGAATTTAGATGCCTTAAGATATATAACTCACTACCAATCAATATCAAAACTATAAGAGATGAAAAATGTTTCAAGAGGAGATTATATAAATTTCTATTAGAACTGGAGCCTTACAGTCTGGAGGATTTTCTCAGTTGATTGTGATTGCACCCATTAGATTTACCTATATTTGTATTTGTTTTTGACGCTATTTCACTTCGTCTCCACATAACTTGTTATTTTGGATAAGATTTGAAATAAAGAACCATTATTATTATTATTATTATCAAAATAACACCTCTCATTGGAAAACCCTTTATTTTGTTAGGAACTCTCTCATAATGGATAGGCAAATAAATTCGTTCATTTCAGTTCAATTCAATAGTTTATGTCATAAATTAAGTGAAAGTGGAGATAGAAATAAAAAAATAATGACATTCCATGAATTGGCAAGATAGCACTTCTGTGAAACCCTGCTTGGCCTTACGAATAACCGTGAACCTCTGTTTATTTTTTAAAACTTATTTGAAATGTTGAAGATAGATTGAAGATTGGAACTGGATAGTCAAATTTTAATTATTTTTCCCAATATGAACATGCCTGCGAAATTTACTCCTCTTCTTTGATGTGGACAATACAAATTGCTTTAGTCTATTTCAACGACTTTAACTTCCTAGAATATCGCCAGATAGAATGGATGTAATTGGGTGTCATCTTGATTTCTAATTGTGAAGAATTGGTAATCAATTTCCTGGTTTACTAATAATCCTAAAGAAGTTATGCATATATTTTTGCCTCAATAATTCAGACAGAACACAACCAATCGGAATTAAATCTTTCTGCCATATGCATTATGCAATATACTCATAAGAAGCATTCTACGAAACTTTGTTGCCACAGTGTTAACAGAACCGAAGAAAATCAAAATTGAAATATTGAAAATAAAAATACTTATATTTCCACAACAAAATTATCCTATTCGAGTGAAATCCATTTGGATCATGAAGAATCTTAGACTGAACGTTCAAAGTTTAAAAAGTATCAAATATTCCCATAAAAAACTTTCGATTGAAATGAAGTCGATTTGAGAGTGTAAATTTGCGAAGTAAATGTTGATGCAAGTTTTCAAAAGGATTGTGTAATCAGAACCATGGAATTTTGATATTTATAGTTATCGATTTTTCTGCAAACTTAATTTATAGCTCTACGTATGAACGAGTTCTGTGAATCCTGGCTCCTTGTAACTCCTGAAAGAAACAACTTCAAAACCTGTGTGAAATGCTGAAGCTTGATTGAATATTTGAACATGATATTCAAATTTATATTTACCAATATGAACCAGAGTGCAAAAGTTTCCCTATATGTTGTTTACAATATGCGTTCCTGTAAGAATTAAAACCGTGACAATTTTCTCCACCGTAATTCAAATCTTTTCAACAATCCTCAGTTTTCCTCCATTTAACGTTAATGAACCTCATTTAATGACCACGTGGATGTCGTAAGAGTACATTGTACAGTTGTGCTTGTTGGAACGAAGCTAATACGAGCTCTTCACGACCGGGGTTCATGTCAAAAACCCATTAAAGTAACGACCACATGGTCTAAACAGAGACGAATTATGTGAATTTGGTCGAAAGGGCCCTAATGAATTAATTGATGTCATTTTCATGGACCTCGGAGAATTATTGCGGGTATATTTCGAACTTCGAAATTCGAAGGGAGACTCGGTTTTTTACCTGTGCGTTTCGTGGACAGTGGGAATTATCATGTGGTTTACTGGTTGTTTGAGGAATCGATGTGGTTGATGTAGGAAATGTGGACTGGGGTGACATCTATTGGGGGGAATGTAAAGTAATGTGAAGCAGAAATGCTTCGTTCTTCGAACAACGATAAAAATCTTTCTGCACGTCCCTTACTTCAACCGCCGCAGTCTGTGAAATACTGAATGGGCAAGTGGAATCATTATAGAAATAATAGCGATGATCCGTTTTTTGTTCCGTAGTCAGGTTTTCGAGAAAAAATTATTAAAATCACCGAAATTAGTTTATCAAAACTGTGGACATTTCTGTTCAATAAGGTGTGCCAATTCATCATGAATCGTCCAACTTCAGAACAATTCTCCGAATACAGTGGAATTTCCCTATAACGAAAGCGCTAAATCTGCAAGAAAAATTCGTTATAAAGAAAGTTCGTTATACAGAAAATTTTTTCTATAGTCGGCAATGTCGCGCTCGACTTCACTGATAAATTTGAGTTTATCATTCAAACTTAAGCATTTCATTTTAGACATTTTCGCACAACTTTCACCTACACTACGTAATGGTAAATTGAACCAAACAGCCAGGGGTGTATTTGAAACTGTTTCAGACGGATCTTTCTGCCCGCCGTATGATTGAGTTTAAGATCGGGATATTACATACGTCTGGAAAAATTTCGGAAAAAACCCACCCTTGTACCTTCTTACTAATACCCTGCTCTTTCCACAATTAATTGAAGTCCTACCTCAAGGGCAACCGATACGACGGCGTAGAGGAGGTGCAAAGTGTCACGACACGGGTGCTAAGGGACCTATCTTCGGGGGGCTTCAGGGGGTGCTTCCAATCGTGGATCCAACGGTGGCGCCGGTGCATCCAGCTAGAGGGAGACTACTGCGAAGGATTATAACTTAATTTCAAGAATTTGTATATTCCTGACCGTCCGAGCACTTTTCCGGGAATATAATTGACAGACCTCGTATTGCTTATCCAATAGTGATTGGAATAATTTCCCAAAACACGTCGAATCAAATGAATTTGTTTGGGGACATTTTCTGACGTATATTTGAGGCTTGACAGGAGCACCTTAAGAGGGGGCGCTTCAACCTCTCAGAATTGAATAGGGAAGAGGGGGGTCGAGTTATACTTCATTCGAAAGGTCTTGAAAAATTTTTACGGTTTATGAAACACCCAATTTTGATGGAAAGTTTGCGCCAAAAATCAATGTTTTAGCTCAAGTGAGCCTCCTAAAAAAATTGAATTGCAATAAATTTTTCCCTGAGTAATAAATTGAGTTTTTAAATGTATAAAATATACAGATGTATACTCAATGGTAATAAGAAGAAAAATTCGGTCAGGCATGATAAAAAAATTCAAACATTACCTGTTTGCCTTCATTTTTGAGCGCTCGTTCTACGTAAACCAGTGCTATATCGTTTTGTCGAATTTTGATCCCAAAATGGTTTCAAAAGAGCTAGAGGGATCTTTTGAATCCATGACTCCCTGATGACGAATTCGTGGTCAAATTCAATTCTGTTCGTAGGCCGTCCGTCCAGCGATTAGCACGATAACTTTCGTAGGGATTGTCCTAGAGACTTGAAATTTTTTTTTGGAAGAAAACTTTTTCGGAAGAAAATTTTTTGAGGTCAAAATTTTCTCGAAAGAAAATTTTCCCGCGTCAAAGAGAAAATTTTTGAAAAGAAAATTTTTTTGGAAAAACATTTTCTGAGGTTCTTGGAAGAAAATTTTTTTTTGAGGTCAAAATTTTCTGAGGTCAAAATTTTTTTGGAAAAACATTTTCTGAGGTTCTTGGAAGAAAATTTTTTGAGGTCAAAATTTTTCTGAGGTCAAAATTTTTTTCGAAAGAAAATTTTCTCGCGTTCAAAAAGAAAATTTTTGGAAAGAATTTTTTTGAAAGAAAATTTTCCGAGGTCGAAATTTTTTTCGGAAGGAAATTTTCTGAGGTCAAAATTTTTTTGGAAGAAAATTTTTTCGGAAGAAAATTTTGACCTCAGAAAATTTTGATCAAAAAAAATTTGACCTCAGAAAATTTTCCTTCCAAAAAAATTTTCTTTCCAAAAATTTTCTCTTGACCGCGAGAAAATTTTCCTTCGAAAAAAATTTTGACCTCGGAAGAGTTTTGACCTCTAAAAAAATTTTCTTCCGAAAGTTTTCCTCCGAAAAAAATTTTGACCTCAGAAAATTTTTTTCTGAGGAAATTTTTCTCTGTGATCTCAGAAAATGTTCTGCCGTAAAAATTTGCCTCTTTTCTCAGAAGAAAATTTTCTGAGGTCAAAATTTTTAGAGGTCAAAATTTTTTAGAGGTCAAAATTTTTTTTCGGAGGAAAACTTTCCCGGAAGAAAATTTTTTGAGGTCAAAATTTTTCTGAGGTCAGAATTTTTTTTGGAAGAAAATTTTCTCGCGGTCGAAGAGAAAATTTTTGGAAGAAAATTTTTTTGGAAGAAAATTTTCTGAGGTGAAAGAGACAAATTTTGTGATCCAAATTTTCTGAGGTCAAAATTTCATCGGAAGAAATATTTCTGTGGTCAAAAGGAAATTTTTTTGGAAGAAAATTTCTTGAGGTCAATATTTTTTTTGGAAAAAATTCTCTGAGGTCAAAAAGTAAAATTTGTTCGAAAGAAATTTCGCTGAGGTCAAGGAGAAAAATTTAGTCGGAAAAATTTTTTAGAGGTCGAACTTTTCGAGAGTAAATTTTTTTGGAAAAACATTTTTTTCTGAGATCAAAAATTTTTGAGTTCAAAGAGGAAAATTTTTTTTGGAAGAAAATTTTCTAAGGTCAAAGAGAAAATTCTCCTTCGAAAAAATTCTTCGATGTTGATGTTGATTTTTTTGAAATGATACATTTTATTACGAAATCGTTGATTTTTTAGGTGTATTATGCTATGAGTTTTTGGTAGGAAAGCCACCATTTGAAAGTGCGAAATCTGAGGAAACTTATAGGAAGATCAGAAAAGTTTTGTTGAATTTTCCTGATCATGTCAACCGACTCGCTAGGGATTTGATATCAAGAGTAAGTATATTGGTATAGTTTCAAGATCATTATCAAGCTAAAATCTTCATTATTTTGCTGATGATACTGAATTTTGTCTGAAGTTTATACTCAGAAGATTTGTAGCAAAACATATTAATGTAATAATGTAACTAAATTGATTATATCGGCAAACAAATTTTGCTACCCTTTACAATGTTTTGCAGAACAAAAATTGAAAATCTTGAATTGAATTGAAATATCTTGAATTAAAAAAAAAATTCAGATGACCGAATTTTTAATCCACTTATATTATAGCTAATAGATTAAAAGTATGATTCTGAACAAACTTCTTCCTTAGAAATTTTCGGAATTTCCATATTTTAACTTTTTGTATCGAAGCAATTCCTTTTGATCAAGTTTTCTATGGTTCACAATAATAAAAAAAAGGGGAACTTATCACGTAAAAAAAGGTGTCCTGTGGTACAAAATTTTCGGGAAACACTGTATATTGTTGTGAATATCCACTGAAATTCCGCATTCTACTTGAGTACAATTCAATTTTTTTTATTTGTCTGCATTTAATATTCTAATTTTCAGTTGCTGGTTTATGATGAGGCTAAAAGAATGACTCTGAGGGAAGTTATGAGACATACATGGATCCTTAAAAATCATTGAAAGTTAATTGAATCATTTATTTTCTTCATTCATTTTGTTGTTATATTACCCTTTATTTATATTTTTTATCATAGTACACTACATTGTCTACATTGGAGTTTAAATTGTCACTTCCTCTCTTACAATCAGTCTTCAGTAGTTAACATGAAAATTTTTATTGATAGATAAACAACAATTTTGAAGAAACATGCAATGCAAGAATTGGAAATGCAGGAAATGATTGATTATCACGCTGTGCATTTGATGATAATATCAGAAGATCGCCGTTTTTATGTGAGTTAGAATTGAATCATTTATAGAGAGTGGATGATAACTAGGTTTTTTATTCCTTATTATAAACCGTTTTAATTGATAAGAATTTTCGTCCCCATTGACTCTATGAAAAGGCAGCATCTTGTATAACTTGATTATTGAAGTGAAAAGCAAGGAAATTCCTATGAAATGTTTCAAATCACTTTCATTCGTAATTGATTATTTTTTCCTCAAAAAAAAAAACTAGGAGGAAAAAGAAAACTTCACTTCATCGACCAAAATAAGTCTACCATCGCCACGCCATCTATCTTATTGTTAGTTATACAATATCAACTCAGCAAGTGCTGCCATCCTTCGGAGAGATGTGTTACCTGATCGGTAAATCCTTTAAAAAAGAGCTCGAAGTTCCCACTTTCTCCACAAGGTTGGTTTGGCGCGACGAGCAAAACGCACACATTTTATTTCCCAGAAGTGAACATGGCGTCAGAGTAGGTGCTCGCGGTTGTTTTGACAATAGGGATGCTGGATGAAAATCTTCAATTAATTATGATGGACGCATGAAATCATGAAGTTCTTCAGAGAGACTTTACGGCTTTTTATGTTTGTGTGACAGACTAATTTGTGAGACATGATTTATTTAAATAATGTGACTGTTAGTGCATACAGTTTTGTATTTCTGGTTATAGTTGCTACTGTTTTGACACATTCAAAAGGTAGGTACCAAAATGTTTTGATTATGCCTTTTCTTATGAGAATAGAACAATTTCTGATTTTCTATGACCCTTTCTGTATAACCTCTAAGTGTAAAATTCCTAGAATTATAATTACTTTCATTGTTTTTTTCTTATGATCTTTGTACTGTTTAGTGTTTATTGCTGTTCTATTCAAAACGAAAAACCTGGAAAGAACTTTATTGCAGTCAGTTCGATTTCCTTATAATTTCCGGAAAAAATAAATGGAAACAAGATTTGAAACGTTGTTAAACCTTTTAAATATACATGTTATTATTTATGGTTTGAATGTCAATATTTGAGGCATTATTGCAATGATCATACCATTTCCCAATTAATAATAATTCTTAATGGGTTGAATAAATGAGTCAAGGTCGCTGAAACAGGAGATAAAATAGGATTAGTTCGATAAGTAACATGTATTATAATATTTAATTGGCCTTTCATTAGGTACCTAGTGCATTTCATTCATGTATACAATGCAATTCGTATGACTTAAAACTGTTAAATCATATATAATTTAATGTTAACGGAACAAACACTACACATTATACTATCTAGATTCTAGAAGAATAAATGTGTAACTTCTAATCACTCAGTTTGTTCAACTTATCTCACCTTGGTGCAAAGAGCTGAGCTCGGAGCTGAGATAATGATGCATCTGATAATACAGGTAGCCCTTGTCTTTTAATTTTCGATTTGAATCATCACAAGAGGTATTTATGAATCCCTTTAATGTAGGGCTTCGAATATTTCCAGGTACCAAGCTATATAGATAAACACAGATTTCATATTTGGAACATAGAGATTACTGTGATTAAATAAGGAGGTATTTAATAAATTGTTATCTACTGAAGACCATATAGAGATATCTTTTGTTTAATGAGAAAAGTTGTATTAAGGCTTCTAATTCAAGTAACTAATGCATCTATATGCGAATATTCGAAATTTATAACATTCAAATTTTTTCCAGAAATTCGTAGAAGTTGTTATCACTTCTATGAAGAATTATAGGAATATTCCGAGGAACATTCAAGTTGAGTTTAGAGATTGCCGCTTTTCTTACTGTAAAAAAAGAGCATGCTTTTGGATAAATCTGGCGGAAATGATCTAATGATGTCAAATATTGATTTCAATACTAAACGATCATTGACCTAATGGTTCGCATAATTGAATGTCCCTATCGGATTTGAAACAGATGCATCTAGTGATTTTTTTTATTATAAATTATATTTTTTTTCTACGACCACGCTTTCTTACCCACTTTCCCGCATTAGTGCGGGATCACTCGCTTTCCCGCACTAGTGCACTAGTGATGAATTCGTGGTCAAATTCAATGTCCGTGTGGCCGTCCGTCCGGCCATTAGCACAATAACTTTCGAAGGGATTGTCCTAGAGACATGAAATTTTTAAGATGAGTTCGGTTCCAAATGGCCATTCAAAATTTTTGTTCCTCAATATCCCAGAAAAAAACGAAACCAATCGAAATGAAATGTTACGGCCAAATGCAAGATGTTCATAACAAGCCTCATGCCATAGTGAACAGAACCATACAAAATTCCATTGGAATATTGAAAAAAAGAAACTTCATATTTCCATAAGAAGATGTCCGATTCGAGTGAATTTTTTTTGTTAATGAGAATCGATATACTGAATGCTCATTCAAAATTCGTGGCCATAGTATTAACAGAACCATAGAAAATTCAATTGGAATATTGAAAAAAAAGAATCTTTATACAGTGAAACTCATCTATAACGAAGGCGATAAATCCGCAAAAAAATTCGTTATACAGAAAATTTGTTTCTATAGTCGGCAATGTCGCGGTCGACTTCACTGATAAATTAAAGTTTATCATTCAAACTTAAGCACTTTCAGACATTTTCGCCACAATTTTCACACTAGCGTAATGGTAGATTGAAACCATACAGCCAGAGATGTTTTTAAAACTGTTTCAGAAGGATCTCTCTCCCCGCCGTAATGATTCAGTTTAAGGTCGGGATTTATTACGTACGTACGGAAAATTTTCGGAAAAAAACCCATCCTTATACCTTCTTACCAATAGCCATTCAAAGAGAGATGTTCTTCTCTAAATATTTCGTTATACAGAGAATTTACTTCGTTTTAGAGGGTGTTTTTAACATGGAATTTGTATTCAATGTGCAATGTCTTGTACGAAATTTGTTATACAGAGAAATTCGTTATACAGACGTTCTTTATAGGGAAGTTTCACTGTATATACTTTTCCGCAAATCGCCAGGAAATTTTGACATTCCTGTCAAAATTTCTTGAAGAAAAAGTCAGGACTTCCTTACTGTAAGGAAATGTCATTTCCTTACATAAATGATAGAAAAGTAATTTGTTCTTCATGGTAATTTGAGAGTTTCTGGAACAAATATTTTTATCAATAAACGTAATAGAACTATTCAAAAAGGATATTCGTACCTTGTTTCATTCGAATATGTTGGGTTTCCTTCATAAAATTGCAAATATCCTAGAGGTTTTCGACCTGTAAACTCGCTTGACAAATGTCACTTACTCCGATCTTATTCCATTCATAATTTCAATTTAATCGTTTCTGGAACAAAAACCTTTAGTAATAAACGTTATAAAAGGATTAAAAAATGATATTCATTTTTTTGTTTCATTTGGATCTGCCTATTTCGTTCACAATGAACCAAAATTTTCAGGCACTTCCCTCACGTAAACACATCTGACAGTTCTCATTAATTTTCCGATGAGAATGACATCGAAAAATGATGCAATTTAAGAAATGTCAAAAATTCGGGAATTTTTTTAAAAATGTTCAATATCTGTCGAATTTTAAACGATTTGTGGAAAAATAGTATGTTTACCTCGTAGGAAAAGCCACATTCCTGGACTCTGTGTTACTAAGTCTCGGCTTGCGCCTCGACAGTCATCCAGGAATGTTAAGCTTTTCCTACCCGGTAAACAATGTACTATTCCTGCACTTTTTTTAGTTAGCACTAGCGTAAAGAGTAAAAAAGCACGGTGGTTTACAGTTTTCATTAATGAATTCGGGAGTTAGAGTTTTGCGAGGGGTCTATCACTGGCAGTTTTTTGTACACTAAAATTCCAATTTGATAAATAATTCCACTAAATTCACAAAAATTCTTTTCAATTCCGCATAATTGCATTCAGTTCCTCACAATTCCGTGAAATTCCCATAATTCCATTAAATTCCCCATAATTCCGTTAAATTCATCTTAATTCCGTTAAATTCTCAACAATTCCGTTCAATTCCTCACAATTCTGTTCAATTCTGCGCATTTTCAATTCCATTCAATGCTAACAGAATACCGTTCAATTCCATTGAAATTCCATTCAATTCTTCTCAATTCCAAACAATTCCGTTATAATGCCGTTAAATTCCATGCAATTCCATCAAATTCCATGCATCTAATTCCGTGTAATTCATTCTCAATTCCAGCATTTTGTACACTAAAATTCCGCAGTGATAGACCCCTCGGGGTCTATCACTGGCAGATTTTTGTACACTAAAATTCCAATTTGATAAATAATTCCACTGAATTCACAAAAAATCTTTTCAATTCTGCATAATTTCATCAAGTTCCTCACAATTCCGTAAAATTCCCCATAATTCCATTAAATTCCCCATAATTTCGTTAAATTCATCATAATTCCGTTAAATTCTCTACAATTCCGTTCAATTCCTCACAGTTCTGTTCAATTCTGCGCATTTTCAATTCCATTCAATGCTAACAGAATACCGTTCAATTCCATTCAATTCTTCTCAATTCCAAACAATTCCTTTATAATGCCGTCAAATTCCATCAAATTCCGTGTAATTCATTCCCAATCCAGCATTTTGTACACTAAAATTCCGCAGTGATAGACCCCTCGGAGTTTTGTCATACGATAAAATATTGTGAAAAGTTGAAAGTGCATGTGGAAAATTCGAAGGATAACTTGTATTCCTAAGAATAATCAAATTCTAAAGCAATAAATATTCAAGTGGTTTTGTCTTACGCTGTTCTTTAAATCCAAAGGGTACAAATGATAAGAATGAGCTTAACAGAAACTAACGAGATAAGATTCCGTGAGGAAGAGGAAGAAACTCCTGTTCATATTGTACAGATTCCGTCTCAGATACAAAAGTTCATTAGCGATCTGGAACTTGAGAGCGAGCTGTGGCACAGTTGCGAAGTTGTTCAAAAACAAAAGTTTAATAACGAGGTTGTTATTATTGATAAAAGTTTCCTATGAACTGTTATATAGTATACTATAGACTTTAAGATCGTAGCGAAAATTAACCGCCATAGTCCTTGGAAGTAAGTGGAGTTAACTCAGAAGCGTGAAAAGCCTTACTGAACGCCCAATTAACGAGAATATCGTGTAAAACATGTAGTGCAAAGATAATGTTCGCAAAAAACGAGTTACGAAAATTTTATGACTATCTTAAACGACTCTTTACGATCCAGTTTGAGATAAACCGTTCAATATGAGCCTACCCTATAGGAAGACTCTATTAGTATTATGGGTCATTTCGAAGGGTCGAAAAAAAAGGTGTGGGCATAGAGGGAGGAGAGATTTAAATTCAAACAGCATAAGGAGACCTGATTCTGAAATTACAAATCTATGAATGCGTGGATTTTCCTTGACAATAATTATTAAAAGGATCATGGTCTGATTGCAGTACTTTTCAACGACAAATTGTGAATTATGTCCTAATTTTTTACACAGGGTGTCCCACGAAATGTGGGTAATCTCTCGGATTCAGATAGAACATAAAAAATGAAGGTGACAAGTTCTCATAATTTTTTTTCCTAGCGACCCTCCCTACGAAGATACGACCTCCTAAATAACGCCACTGGAAATCCATTTTAGTGGAATAAGTTTCAAACTACTCGATATAATTTGATGAAAATTTGATATGATTAATAGTGTCAAGGACCTCTTAAATCATAGCACTCAAATTTCAGTTAGCTTGTTCCGAGGGGTTTTTAGTGTACAAAATGCTGGAATTGGGAATGAATTACACGGAATTAGATGGAATTGCATGGAATTTGATGGAATTGCATGAAATTTCACGGCATTATAACGGAATTGTTTGGAATTGAGAAGAATTGAATGGAATTTCAATGGAATTGAACGGTATTCTGTAAGCATTGAATGGAATTGAAAACAGGGTTCGAAAATATCATGATATTTAAATACATAATATCATATCACATGATATATATCGGATATATATCAGATATATATCGGATATATACTCGGATATATATCACTGTACAAAATTTTTTGACCAATAAAATAAGTGCATTATTCATTGTGCTCCATCTTATTTCCATGGGCATAACCAGTTTTTTACCTCCAGCTTGATTGTAGAGTCCAGAAGGTACATGCTTGTTTCGAAAATACTTTATGACTTTTAAAATGTTGGAAGTTGCAGAAGGAATTTCTAAGTCTTTTGCCAATAAATTCAAAATATGAGCTGAACATCCATATTGAAATATACCGATTTGTTTCTCCAATTCCGAACGCATTTTTTGTACATTCCCTGTATTGTCTGTATTTTAATTCAATAAATACAGTAATTGAATATATCGGATATATATCCAACTATAAATATCATGATATATATCAAGATATATATCATGATATATATCACTTGATATATATCCTTCGAACCCTGATGAAAATGCGCAGAATTGTGAGGAATGAACGGAATTGTAGAGAATTTAACGGAATTATGATGAATTTAACGGATTATGATGAATTTAACGGAATTATGGGGAATTTAATGTAATTATGGGGAATTTTACGGAATTGTGAGGAATTGAATGGATTATGCGGAATTGAATAGAATTTTTGTGAATTTAGTGGAATTATTTATCAAATTGGAATTTTAGTGTACAAAAAACTGCCAGTGATAGACCCCGAGGGGTCTAGACACCGAGGGGTCTATCACTGCGGACTCTTAGTGTACAAAATGCTGGAATTGAGAATGAATTACACGGAATCAGATGGAATTGCATGGAATTTGATGGAATTGCATGGAATTTGACGGCATTATAACGGAATTGTTTGGAATGAGAAGAATTGAATGGAATTTCAATGGAATTGAACGGTATTCTGTTAGCATTGAATGGAATTGAAAATGCGCAGAATTGAACAGAATTGTGAGGAATGAACGGAATGAATTAGGAATTTAACGGAATTAAGAATTAAGATGAATTTAACGGAATTATGGGGAATTTAATGGAATTATGGGGAATTTCACGGAATTGTGAGGAACTGAATGGAATTATGCGGAATTGAAAAAGAATTTGTGAATTTAGGGGAATTATTTATCAAATTGGAATTTTAGTGTACAAAAAACTGCCAGTGATAGACCCCTCGGCTTGTTCAGTGTACCAGGGCGGACTGGATTGTACATTTTAATGCTTACATTTTTGACTCCCTGTATGATAAGGTGCTAAAAAAACAAATTTGGATACCTCGAACATTAAGCTGAAGAAAAGGTGCTCTTGTTCAGTGTCGATAAAATGAACCCTTTTTCAGAAAGAAAAATAATGAAAGAAGTAAGTAATTGGAATTTATTCCACTAGAATGAATTTCCAGTGGCGTCATTCAGGTGGCCGTATCTTAGTAGGGAGGACCGCTAGGAACAAAAATTATGGGAACTGGTCATCTATTTTTTTTTATGTTCTATCTGAATCCGAGAGATTTCCCACATTTCCGGGAATCCCGTATTAAAATGGAGCAACGAAATATCTAAACGTGCCATTAATTTTTCTCTATCTCAGAAGGTTAAAATGTTGTAGTTCAGGGACCACCAATTCTAGCCAACTTGTACAGCATTTATTGCAAGACAACGTCGTTGTTATTAAAGATACACATCTAATATTCGCACAGAATTCCACCTAGAAAGGTACCGTGACTCTTGATATTATGTGCTGTTCGCTAGGAAACACTGTGAAATGGACGAATAACTGCACTTGGATCTCGGCAGTATTTATCTGCATAAGTGCATACCCCATCTAATAATACTGCGTTAATAATATTCATACGGGAGTGAGGTATCCAAGGTTTGGGCTGGACGTAGAAACAAGATGAATGGCGTCGCTTCCGAGAAAATGACATGTGTGTGCGGAAAATGTCGTTATCTGGTGTGTTGCACGTATTACAAGGTCATTGTCAAGATGTAAGTACACAATAAGTCATTGTGTGGAATGGGATGTTGAACCCATTCTAGCTGTTGGCCGGAATATCCAAATTATTTTACAGGATGCTTTGAATTTATTAAAACTGTATCTTTTACTTTGTTTTCTAAAAAACTCTTTGGGTTTCACTCCCAGTCTCTGAAACAGAAATAATTAAAAAAATTTTCAATTAAGATGGTTTTGAAAAAATTGTTGCCTAACAGTAAAACTAAAAAGGATAATAAATGAAAAAGCACAAAATCCGAAGATTTTACAAGTTTGTTTGAAGAAGCCAGAAACGTTACATTATCCTTTTCATTTATTTCCTTTTTTGTTTCCCCGTTAGGCAACAGTTTTTCAAAACCAATTTGCTCCTGACAAATAAGTGCAAGATTTTCGCAGGAGCACTTCATCTTAATTAAAATTTTTTCAATTATTTCTGTTTCAGGGACTGGCAGTGAAAACCTAAAAAGTTTTTTAGAAATGCAGAATCCTCCCAGATTATATTTCAATCGATATCTGTATCTTTTACCACAGTTTTATCGCATTTATTTGAATTCCAGAACTCATATTTTCATCGAGTGAAAAATTACTTGAAATACTCGATGAATGTAGTATCTGAATGCATGAAACAGTCAAATGGTTTTTCTTTGAACTAACTTTATAATATTTTTTATAATTCTTATAATACGGGAGTGAGTTGATCGACATAGAAGTTCTTATAACATTGTTATATGTAGATTTTTAATTCATTTCTCCAACATTGATTGTATCGGTTATGTTTAAAATAGGAAAATTTGTAAGATCTGACTGTCGTCAAATTCAGTAATGAGCTGCTTATGTCGCTCAAATCAAGTTTTGAGGTTGACTCAAAAAATGTTTGTACTTTCGACACTAGAAGAATAAAATTCAAATTCTGCTGTTAGATATTTTGTACAGTGCAATCTTACGACAGGAATATGGAGTTTTTCCAATTTCGAATTTTGTCACCGTAATTTCTGAAACAAAAGTGAATATACAGGGTGTTTCTGAGTTGATGCGAATGATTTAAGGGGATGATTTCTCAGAATATTTCGTGAAAGAAAGTTCCCATAAGTGTAGTTCCGGAAATGCATTGTTTCCAAGCTACAGGGTGTTGAAGTTTTACTTAAAAACTAACTGAAGATTTGGTACGCACTGAGATTTTTAAACTAACAATTATTTTTGAATCTTCGTTCAATTTGTGATAAAAAAATCTCTTCTGCTTTCTTTTCGTGTGGGGTGCCGTTTTCATTCAAGAAAATAAAAACATCTTTACGCGTATTTGTCGTTACTTTAACACATTATGTAGTAGAGATACAACGTCAAGATGTTTTATTTTTTTACATAAAAACGGAGCCCCACCGAAAAAAGCCTGAGAGATTTTTCGTCATTAATTGATCGAATAATTCAAAAATAATTGTAGGTTGAAAAAATCTCAGTGGTGTGTGTACCACTTTTTCAGTCAGTTTTTAAGTACATATAACTTCAACACCCTGTATGTTGGAAACAATGCATTTCGGAACTACATTTATTGGAACTTTCTTTCATAAAATATTTGAGGAATCATTCCCTCAAATCTTTCGCATCAATTCAGAAACACCTGTAGAGTAAACCATTACTTTTAAACATGACAACTGTATAAATCTGAGATGTTTGAGAGTAATGGTGGGTTCACTATTTCGGTTTCGTTTCTGACATAATGGCGACAAAAGTTGAGAGACTATAAGGGTGCCCTGTACAAAAATATGACATAAAAACGATGTGAGCGACATACGATATTTAGCGGTGATAAAATGAAGCTTTCTTCATCGTATTTGAATTGGGCAATATCTCACGTATAATTGATTCCACCATTACTTTTGAACGCACTGTGAAATGGATGAATAACTGCACTTGGATCTCGACAGTATTTATCTGCATAAGTGCATACCCCATCTAATAATACTGCGTTAATAATATTCATACGGGAGTGAGTATCCAAGGTTTGGGCTGGCCGTTGAAACAAGATGAATGGCGTCGATTCCGGGAAAATGACATGTGTGTGCGGAAAATGTCGCTATCTGGTGTGATTGCACGTATTACAAGGTCATTGCCAGATGCACACAATAAGTCATTGTGTAGAATGGATGTGAAGCCGTTCTGGTTTTTCTTTCAAATTAGATATTTTCATTTTTTATTATGATGAATATTTCCATCCTGTCGAAAAATCTATGCAAATGGAGTGCAATTACCGCATGATTACAGCGATAATTGCATTGTAGAAAGCGAAAGAGTCCAGCTATAATTGCACTCTGTCAAATTTGATAAGTTAGTCTGAAATAATTCTTCCGAATTACACTTGTGTCTCAAGGAACCGGATAGTTTCGCATTACATCGTGTTATCATTGAGAAACTGCTTCGGTGTCGGGCAATGAAAATGAACTCGTGCAGTTTTTTGAAAACACGCTGTCATGCAAAATTATCGAATATTTTGATGCACTTGTGCAATTACTTCTGATAACAATTGGTGAGTTTCATTAACATGTAAGCTCTTAAAACATTGGTAATGCAGATGCAGGGGGACACATGGAATTCTGTAATAAAGAGGCAGAGGTGGGTTTGAGGATGATTTCTTGTTGGCTGTGTGCTAATTTATTGAGTCTTAATATTCAGAAGACAAAATTTATGACACAGTCCTTAACAACCAGGCCAGCCCTCACGGAATATTTTGAATATTCATAATTGTGCTTGTAGTGCGACCTCTCCTTGTTCTTGTCCAATTACTTACAGAAGTACATAGTTCTATCAGTTAAAAGCTATTGTTGATAGAAAACGGCTGATGATGGTGTATGAAGACACTTGTATAATTTGTTACCTACTCATTTGCGGAGTATTTCAACTAAGGGTAGCTTGGGTCAATTGCGGTTATTTATTGTGGAAAATTTCGGTGTTTTCGAAGAATTGTTTTATTTTTTTTCTCTTTGTTTCATTGCTCTCTCGCTGACTCCTACAAATTTTCATCTCCTGAGAAGTTCAATATTGTAATTATTCGTAGGTTTGTTAATGTGGTTATTTGTTATGTTTGGATCAACAACACAACATAAGCCTAGCTTAGGTGTTTGATCCAACCAAATATGTATATTGTAAATTTTCCTAAATAAATTATTATCTATAATATATCTCTAATATTCTGTTGTATTTTTATTACATATGGAACACCGTCCTCGTTTGCCAGAGAGATTAATTAATCTTATGATTGTACCCTTATGCTTTCTCTATCTATATGTTAAGCTTATTCTTCTGAGACTATGATCAAGATCGATGAGTAACTTTCAAACAGTTCATTGAGTTTCCTCCACAAACCAACCCTTACAAGAAGCAGTTGTTCCGAAAATTCAAGTTCGCCTCAATCGTGTTACCCCAAAACAAACGACCTAACAAGATGATGTGGGGGAATGGTTTAACTTCGAAGAAAAGCGCCCTTATCGTCCGCCCAGGCGGTCACGTAAAAATCCAATAACCGGAATTTTATGCCAAATCGCAATTGTGCCGGACTTTCTGGGAGCTCTAGAGAAGTTTCCCAATTATGAACCGTTAAGTTAAGTGTCTCATTTCGGAAAAATGACGTAAAAATTACGCTTTCCACGTCCACGGCTCTTATGATTACCGTTCCGTGATCCGGTTAACGAAAAGTCCAATTTTCGAGGGCGGTTTTCCCATTTTCCTGTTACGTCAGTATTCGATAGCTTCGTCGTAATTTAGTGTGTTTACATAGTTTCGCAGCGATCGCATTAAAATAAAGAAGGGGTGAAAGAATAAAAGAAAAGAATAATATCAATCGAATAAAAACAATTATTCTTTGTTAATCCTTATTTTCAATGAAACAATGATCAAAAGGTCAAGAGTACCTCTTTAATGTGCTTTTCACGAAAAATATTATGAAAGGCAGAAAGAAGGTGTTGCCATCGGAAGAAGAACATTAATGTACTGGTGTATATTGAAGGAGAGAACAGAATGAAGAACAGTCCAGTTGATTGAGAAGTGTTTTTTTGATTTACAACTACAGTGGAACCTCCCTATAACGATAGCGCTAAATCCGCAAAAAAATCGTTATAAAGAAATTTCGTTATACAGAAAACTTGTTTCGACAATGTCGCGGTCCACTTCACTGATAAATTTTATTTATCATTCAACAAACACTTAAGCACTCTTTCCGACATTTCGCACAACTTTCACACTAGGGTAATGGTTAGATTGAAACCAAAGAACCAGGGGTGTATTTAAAAAAAATGATGTTCGTTAAAGGGAAGTTCCACTTATGTGTTAATTATATATTATTTACCTGGGGCCAATTGCAACAAATAGTTTGCAACTTTTCACTTTTCAAATGGATTAAATTGCACAAAGCGCATTCATAATCGAAAAATACAATGTGAAAAGTCAAGATCATAGTGGAAAGTAATCCCAGAAATTAAATGTTGGGAGAAATGTTTTGCAACATAACTAATTTTCACTTTTGAAATTCGTCAGAATGCAAAGTGCAAAGTGAAAAGTTGCAAAGTATTTTGGTGCAATAGGCCCCTGGTATCACGTGCAGATGATGGTAGCTCAACGCGCGTTAGGTTTTATTTAATATTCATATGTTGCGCCTTGGCTCCCGTTGAACGGCCCTTATACCGATAGTCGAAACGACGCAAAAGAAGTTATTACATAATTTTGCACCCCAAGTTGAGGCAATTTGAAATTTGGACCCAAATTTTTCAACTACTTTAGAATGAAAATCGAGTCTTATTATGATTTATTGGTCCTCATGAAGGATAATCTCGTGGCAGATGAAATTTCTGTGTGATATTGTATTTCATGTGAAGAAAAAAAAGAAACTCATAAGAGGTGTGTATATCAGAATACTTGTCTTATCACAGTCACCTCCTCCACTGAATATAGGACTATTTTTTCCAAGCTCGTCTCCTCGAATTTTTATTTCAATAAACATTATACACAGGGTGTCCCATTACTCGACGTCAACCCGGAACCGGGTGAAAAGGCAAGTAATGCTGGTTGTCAGAAAAATATAAAAAAAATCTAAGTTGCATGATTTTAAAATAATGCGCATTTAAAAAAACACGCAAAATTCCACACCCTGTGACAGTCTTTTCGCTCCTGTTGCCACAAATATCAACTTTTTCCAACTTTTTTCTTTGCTGTGTAACCTTGAATAACGCTTGTCTAAACTGTAATCAAAATCTTGATACCAGCCCCTCTAGGTTTCATAAAAATAGGGCTTACTTCACGGAAAAAAAGTTCGAAATAAACAATTGCCTAGTTTCAACTAACTGTATTGAAAAAAAAGTACTACGTAGGTTGGCATGTTTTTTCAAAAGTTGGCGCATTTAGTGAGGATTCCAAAATGGTATAATACTTGTTTAATTGTAGCTGCCGTAGTTCAAATTTATTTTCGATTGCCTTTGAATACACTTATTCGTTAACTTGCTTCCCAGTAATAGAGTCCAATGGGTTCAAGTCCGGTGAACGGGCCGGCCACGAGATTGGACCAGAACGTCCGATCCATCTTCCGGGAAAAAATGTTACCAAAAAAAAATGGTCAGAGAATTTCTCAGGAAAATTTTTTCTGGAAAAATTATTTTCTCTGGAAATTTTTTTTTCTGATAACATTTTTTCCCGGAAGATGGATCGGACTTTCTGGTCCAATCTCGTGGCCGGTCCGTTCACCGGACTTGAATCCATTGGCTCTATTACTGGGAAGCAGTTAACGAAAAAGTGTATTCAAAGGCAATCGAAAATAAATTTGAACTACGGCAGCTACAATTAAACAAGTATTATACCATTTTGGAATCCTCACTAATGCGCCAACTTTTGAAAAAACATGCCAAACCTACATAGTACTTCTTTTTTTCAATACAGTCAGTTGAAACTAGGCAATTGTATATTTCGAATTTTTTTCTGAGAAGTAAGTCCTATTTTATGAAACCTAGAGCAGCTGGTATCAAAATTTTGATTACAGTTTAGACAAGCATTATTCAAGGTTACACAGCAAAGAAAAAAGTTGGAAAAAGTGATATTTGTGGCAACAGGAGCGAAAAGACTGTCACAGGGTGTGGAATTTTGCGTGTTTTTTTAAATTCGCATTATTTTAAAATCATGCAACTCAGATTTTTTTTTATATTTTTCTGATAACCAGCATTACTTGCCTTTTCACCCGGTTCCGGGTTGACGTCGAGTAATGGGACACCCTGTAAATAATAAACAGCATTGAATAGAAACGCGCTTCAGCATGTCAACTCCGGGAATAAAACACATGTAGTTGTTAACGCGCGTTGAGCACCCATCATCTGGACATACATAAGAGCGCTTTTCCCAAAAGTTAAACCATTCCCCTACACATCATCCTGTTAGCTCGTTTGTTTTGGGGTAACGCAATTGAAGCTAAGTTGGATTTTCCTTGGGAACGCCGCCGCATCTTGTGAGGGTTGGTACAGGGTTTCTGTTCGGGGAAGAAACTTAGTGAACTCTTAGAATAGATCTTGATCATGGTCTCAGAGGAATAAACATAGATACAGAAAGCATAAGTCATAGTTAGTTGGCTAATGCTTGTTGGTAACATTTGGTGTGAATTTATTTGACAAGTTTGTATCGAAACAAGTGAGAGTTTTTCTTAGCTGCATGGGGAGTTTCGATGGTTGTCTATGATATAACTGGGATGTTTAAAAGTAATGGTAGAATCAATAAGGCCGGATGCACACTGGAGTCGACAGACAGCCTTAGACGAGAAGAGAGACAGGTTGTCGGGGCTCGAAGGGGTTTAAGAATATTTGATTGCTTGATTGCGAACAATACTCGAGCTACATTTTTCCCAGAAATCTAACAAAGTAGTGCCACCTAGTGGAATATGTCTGGTTTGGGCATAATTTGTGCAGCTCGGTGGTTTCTTCTGCCGTTCCACATAACCTACTGACAACGGAGTTTTCCTTACCGATCTTGTACAGGTGATATCTCAGGAAAGAGAGACCCGTGAGAAGCCGAGTAAGCTCCCTTAACTCGTTTTTTTGACGAGAATAATGCTTGTTGAGCCTTCTTTTTTGAAGGTGCAATTAGTCTCTTTGCTTGTCTTTGACATGGAGTGTCAATCCAAAAAGAGTGTTTAATATTTTTCTCTCTTTTCGCAATCATCGACCTCTGTCAATGTCAGTATAGATGATACCCAACATTTAGGTGTGGCGAAGGGGGTGTTTGCTATTTTTTTTGCAATGGCGATATTCAACCATGTTTATTCTTTGCATAGATACTCTAAGTGGGCCATGAAAAAACTGACAAAGGGGTCATTGATTTGTAAGCCGTCTGAAGGGCGATTCTTCCTATGACAAATAAAAGTATCATAAAGAAGGGACCTTTAAAAGCCATGCGAATCGACAGCCGTATCAATACCATAACCAAATATTTTATGGATTTATTTTTTCAGTCCCTGTTTATTTTCGGATTCGCTCTAGCTTCGCTTGCATTTATTGACTTTTGTAAAATATTTCTAACTAGCGACCCGCCCTGGCTTCGCACGGTACGACATCACATTAGAAACCTCGAAAATAACAGTACTTCTCCACTATTTAATGGATGTTATTATACATATAAACCTTCCTTTTGAGTCACTCTATCTATAAAAACAACGCATCAAAATCCGTTGCGTTGTTTCAAAGATTTAAGCATACAAAGGGACATAGGGACAGAGAAAGCGACTTTGTTTTATATACATGTAGTGATAATTTCTAGTGTGCCCTCTCATGTTCAATGTTATCTTTGAGTACCTTTGTTAAAGAAGTGAAGAAGGCTTTAGCTTTAACGCAGAAGGATCTGCATACAAAGTTATGAAGAAGTTGTTTCACATTATTTTCTCGGCTCATGGAACCACACATTTCACACTGAGCCAAATGCTCTTCTCTTATAATTTTTAGTCATAGAATAACTGAAATTACTAAGAGAAGAGTAGAAGACTTATTCCTGACTTTTTCAAATACAAAAATGAACTGCGGTGCGCATGCGGTGACTTACGACCCTGCTCTCGTGTAGGACCAACCGGAGTCAGTGATCGAGTTAATAGCACCGTACTTTCCGAACACGTATTGGATGTTCGTGGTTAGGGATCGAGTTAACCCGCGAGTAAGTATCCGAAAACGCCTTCAGAAGGCTATTTCTCGACCTACCAAGAGATGCAAAAAATTAACTTGTATAAACATACTCAACAACGTTTCGAGAAACCAACAAACCAACATTAATTTGCTTCAATGAGGAAGGGCGGCGATATGAATATTGTTGTTTCAAGCCGAGTGATTACCTTGTTGTATCAGAATTTCTTTTATCGCAACACAAACTGCTGCCGCGTCATTTTCATCAAACAATCCCAACAATACCTCAAAGAAATTGAAGAGGAAGCAATTCCACCGGGTGACCAACTGTTCAACCCGGTCAAAGATCAAAAGAGATGTCATTAAAAAGGCAATATTCGTATCGCTGACACGCGTGCATGCCCTCGCAAAAGCGCCTCTTGGGGCCCAAAATAGCGCAGATCCAACTGCGCTAACGACGAGAACGAGCTAATAAAGCTGTTTCTGAATCGAGATACAGCAGAATATTCGGTAAAATGTGTAGAATGGCGCAAACGTAGCATCCGTAGACCATTTCCATCCGGTTGCTGCGTCTGTTACAACTAAAGCTCGCTCCCACGACGAGATTTTACTTGACAGGTGTAAATATCTTTTGATGTCATGTATGGAATAAATGTTGATAGTTCTACATTTGATAAATTTACCGTGGGTTTCACAGCTTTCACACAGCTTGATTAGGCAATCGAATCTTTGATTTTGGTTTGAGTCGATGGTTTATGTCAAAAATGAACTGAAATGATGAACTTTCAATAATCAAGGTGATTGGAGTTTTGTGAAACCCAGCTTTAGTCTTTGGTAGAATGGGCCACCTAGCGGAATAACCACCAGTTATTCTTTCTATTCTGTCACGAAATTCAGTCTCCACTGAACGAATCTTATACGAGCAACGTTGGAATTTGATGGAAATTTTTTTCCTGAACGAAAACAATTGGTCAGACGTAAAATTTGCGAAATTCCAGTACGCTTCGGTCAATGCAACAAATGGTAAACATCTCGCTACTTCGTTCAAGGTTCATGCTATGGAAGAAGGTTTTCGTATGGAGCTAGAGATGGCGTCTTCGGTATATTTATACCTTGAAGAAGATGTCATTTCGATGTAAGTTCCAAGAAATACCTTGTATCATTCAGAGCTATCCTGTGCTGATGAGTCCTAATAAGGACGAAATGAGCATCCATAGGTGCTCTTTTTGATACCACTTCTTTGCATTTTGTCTTGAACGAGGGCGAGATTAGCACCGAAGTATGAGTTTAATATTGGTTGGTTTCAATAGATTGATATTATTCTCTGCGTTCTTTAATTTCGTACAAATTTAGTTGCAAAAATGACCAACAGTGCCCGGTAACGTAAGGTTATTACTGCTTCCATCGTTGATGCGCCAACACATGAGCGTGCTCGTACAGTGGTAACCGATATTTTGTGCCCGCTTTTGATGATATTGACGTGAAAATATTTGGTTTAAACAAGCTTCGGATGTCACTGAGTATCCATTTATTTGATCTTTCATTGTAGTATGTTTTCATCGAGTTATTTGATAGCGTTCAATCAATCAACTGGCGCTTCGTCCGAAAACTCGAGCTAAAACTCGGCTAGAACGCTGAACGCAAAGTGAATAAATGGATCGATAATGGGTGATAATAACCCTCGTTGTCGAGGAAGTCCGTATTTTGGGGTAATATGGCAACATTGCCAATCCATCTGACAAAAAAATATACAACATAACCTGAAATTTAATATTCACAGTGGAATATGCCAAATTGTCATGGCCAACCGACGGCTCAACCTTTCGTGAACGGACTATATGTTCATCCTTAATCAATCACCAGTTTTGAATTTCAAGAAAACACGGCGTGCGTACGTCATTTTATGCAGGGTGAAACAAAATATGTTTTTTAACCCTAACTTTAGAACCACCCCTGGTGTGTTCCAGTTGTTTGCATCGTGTGATTTCTTATTTCACCCTCAAGACCACATCTTCTCAGAGCAACATTAAACTCCACAATTTCGCTGTGGCTATGAAAGTACTTTCACAGATTTAACCTCAAAACTGAACGTTATGAAAATAAACTGAAAACATTGAGCGTCCAAAATTTGTCGTCGTCGACGTTTTATTGAGATTCGGCACCAAACAAGATCCACCCAGTATACAGGCTTGAAAGTCAATTACATGCTGAAATTCCACGCAATTGATTTGATTACATTTGCCAATTATCAACTGGCGCTTCGTCCGAAAACCCGAACTAAAACTCGGCTACAATGCTGAACGCAAAGTGAATAAATGGATCGATAATGGTGATAATAACCCTCTTTGTCGAGGAAGTTCGTACTGTGGGGTACTATTGGCAACATTGCCAATCAATCTGACAAAAAAATATACAACATAACCTGAAATTTCAATATTCACAGTGGAATATGCCAAATTGTCATGGCCAACCGACGGCTCAACCTTTCGTGAACGGACTATATGTTCATCCTAATCAATCACCAGTTTTGAATTTCAAGAAAACACGGCGTACGTCATTTTATGCAGGGTCAAACAAAATAGTTTTATTTACCCTAACTTTAGAACCGCCCCTGGTTTGTTCCAGTTGTGCCATCGTGTGATTTCTTATTTCACCCTCAAGACACATCTTCTCAGAGCAACATTAAACTCCACAATTTCGCTGTGGCTATGAAAGTACTTTCACAGATTTAACCCCAAAACCGAACGTTATGAAAATAAACTGAAAACATTCAGCGTCCAAAATTTGTCGTCGTCGACGTTTTATTGAGATTCGGCACCAAACAAGATCCACCCAGTATATAGGCTTGACTGTCAATTACATCCTGAAATTCCACGCAATTGATTTGATTACATTCGCCAATTATCAACTGGCGCTTCGTCCGAAAACTCGAACTAAAACTCGGTTACAACGCTGAACGCAAAGTGAATAAATGGATCGATAATGGGTGATAATAACCCTCGTTGTCGAGGAAGTCCGTACTTTGGGCGCTATCGCCGACGTCAACTCAGCTGGGCAGCGGGAAATTTTATCGCGCTTTGTCTATATACGAGCCATAAATTTTCATATATTTTTATGCCCTTACGCGAATGGCTGCTCGAATTTTTATAAGCCTATTACTTGGGCTTGGGTGATGTTTGTTTTGTGAACGATGGAAATGTTGCGAGCTTTCCATGGGAAACGTATTTTTATTACTTGGTTTAGTGGTAAATAGGGCGGTTCTCGTTGGGAATAGCTGAAAAAAAGTTTGAATTCTTAGCATGGAGATCTACTGCCTAATTTTTTGCTCCGCCAGTTTAGGTTAATCCAAGCACTCTTTACTACAGTAATCAAAGAATTCGATAGGTAAACCTGCCAAATATCCTAAGAATGCTTAGATATAGAGAAAAGCTTTCAAGACTGTTATGAACATAATACCTTAAGAAATTCTACAAAAGTTGAAGCAGGTAACCAAAAAAACGGGATACATTCCAACCTATATATGAATCAGATGACAGCCTAAGCCCGTTTCTTTTCAACCTTCTAATGGATGCGACACAATTGAAATGGTGAATGCTTTGGGATTGAGATGATGCGATAATATTCGAAGAAACAGTGTTCGATTGGCAGATGATATTCCAGACATTTATCCAAAAAGCAGAGTTTGAATATGCAAATTTCCAATAACACCAAATGCATGATAGCGAAGAAAAATGAGAAGATAATCTTGCAGGTGATGTTCGTCAAGTATTCGAGACCTGGGGCCTATTGCACCAAATAATTTGCAACTTTTCACTTTGCACTTTTCAAATGAATAATGTTGCACAAAGCTTATTCACATACTGAAAAGTATAATGTGGAAAGTCATGTGCAAAGTGAAAAGCACTTCGCAGAAAGTAAATGTTGGGAGAAATGTAGTGCAACATAATTAATTTTAACGTTTGAAATTTGTCAGAATGCAAAGTGCAAAGTGAAAAGTTGCAAAGTATTTTGGTGCAATAGGCCCCAGATAATTGAACTTGGGTCATTTACGACGAACACAAGCATAACAATGACTGTGCTAGGAACAGCTGAGGTGATATCACCCGGAACAGCTACGAGAAAGACATTTAAAAACAGAGGGAGGAACGATAAATCAGAATATCATGAAAATTTGTGGGCATAGCTAGATGGAAAAAGAGAAGAAGAAGAAGAAAATATTACTATAAAGAAAGTTGAAGATGACTGTATATCATCTGTTGTTAAAAATGGTAAACCACAAGGTCTTCAAAACGGTGGAGAGACAGTTGTCATTCTATATCGCAAGAAAACAAGAAACCATTGGGTCGTTAGAAAGAGGAAGAATCTGAACGTCAACGTGGTTTGGTTCGGTTTTCGTTCCCTTTTTGTCAATACCACGATAATGAAGGCAGAAGCGTAGTAGGAAGTCTTGTCACGCAAAAACCATGATTTAAGACGATTGATCCATTCAACATTTTGCCAATTCCTCAATTAAAACTTCCAAAGAAGATTAAAGAATTCGGCACAAATCACCCTTTATAACTACTCCATTAACTTATTGTACTGGGGTCCTAGCCTTGGAATCATTATCCGCCTTTTTTATCAGTTGAGAACCCTCTGAGAACTTTTGGCGCATATAAAATCAGCGTATGCTCCATTTATAAACTCAAATCCAGAAAATTTTTTAACGTCTTATTTTGAAGAATGAGTTCGAAATTGGAACAGTATAGTCGGGTTCAAATACACTCACCGCAAAATAATGGATCCACTCAAAAAATCGATGAAGTTTGTTGAATCATAAATATGCTATTTCAAATCCGATTCGATTGATTTTTTTTTCAATTGTAGGTATGTTCATCCTTAATTAATCATCATTGAATTTCAAGAAAACTCGTCGTACGTCATTTTATGTAGGGTAATAACCCTCGTTGTCGAGGAAGTCCGTACTTTGGGGTACGATTGGCAACATTGCCAATCAACCTGACAAAAAAATATACAACATAACCTGAAATTTTAATATACACAGTGGAATATGCCAAATTGTCATGGCCAACCGACGGGTCAACCTTTCGTGAACGGACTATATATGTTCATCCTTAATCAATCACCAGTTTTGAATTTCAGGAAAACACGGCGTACGTCATTTTATGCAGGGTGAAACAAAATATGTTTTTTTTACCCTAACCTTAGAACCACCCCTGGTGTGTTCCAGTTGTTGCATCGTGTGATTTCCTATTTCTCCATGAAGACACATCTTCTCTTGACAATTTGATTTTTCATTTATAACAATAGACCAGTTTTTGTTAAAGATGATGCAGGGTTTTCAGAGCAACATTAAACTCCACAATTTCGCTGTAGATATGAAAGACCTTTCACAGATTTAACATGAAATCCGAACATTATGAAAATATACTGAAAACTGAGTGAAAACATAAAACAAGAGAAGTTTTAGAGCAGTATGTTGTTATGTATGCACCGTTTATTCGTGACGATTTTCTTGCTAATGCTTGATAATGCTCGACCGCACCAACCGCATGTTGCTAGGATTGACAGAGAGTACTCAGCAGAGGTTGATATCCAAGAACTCAACTGGCCTGCTCTGAGCCCAGATTTGAACCCAATTGGGCATGTTTGAGTGCCCTTGGGAGGAGAATTCGATCTCGCGTACCAATTCCTGAAAATTTGCAGCAGCAGCTCAGTAATGCTCTAATTGATTCAAAATCTCAATGAGGACACGTTGAGACGAATTGCACCTGTTATCCGCGTCTGGGTGGAAAACACGTTATATTTTCGGCTTAGTTTTCAGTTTATTTCCATTAGGTCAGAATTTTAGGTTGAATTCGTTGAAGTACTGTTGTAGCCTCAGCGAAATTTAATGTTTTACGGAAAACCCTGTATCTTTAACAAAAATTGGTCTATTGTTATAAATGGAGAATTCAAATGTCAAGAGAACATGTGTCTCGATGATGAAATAAGAAATCACATGGAGGCACAACTGGAACACACCATGGGTGGTTCTGAAGTTAGGGTAAAAAAATAAATTTTGTTTCACCCTGTATAAAATGACGGTCGCATGGTTTTCGTAAAATTCAAACTGGTGATTGATTGAGGATGAATATACCTACGATCGAAAAAAAAAATCATTCGAATCGGACATGAAATAACATATTTATGAATTAACAAACTTCATCGACTTTTTGTGCGGATCGATTATTTTGCTGGTTAGTGTATACAGGGTGTCCCGTAATTAGACCGACAAACTTCTAGTGGAATTATAGATGATATTTTAGACAGATTCGACCCAAATCATTTAATGCAAAATTGCTTCGTTAAGAAGCTAGTGCCCTTTGAAGATGACTTCCTGTCTATACTTTTTGCCACATATTCGCAATCGTATACGATTGTGCTTGACATGAAAGAAATGTACCCAATCTAATCGATGCGTATATCTGATATTAGCCAATGTGTAAATTTTCAGCACTTCATGTTGACTCCGTTTTGAGAATAAGTGGCAAAAAGTGTGGATAGGACGTCATCTTCAAAGGGCACTAGCTCCTGAACGAAGCAATTTGGCATTATGATTTGGGTAGAATCTGTTTGCTAGAAGTTTGTCGGTCTAATTACGGGACACCCTGTATACAAATATTCTTTTGAATTGGGAGCTAACAAAATACGGGTTCATAAATGAGTAGAATGAAAGCTCTCAGAATAACAAATTATAAATATGGATTCCCAATATGAACAAACGAGCTAGAGCTCCTGACACGCCAATGCCTTCCTGAATTTTCTTCAGACATTCTGCAATCAACTTCTTGTAACATAACAGTACTTTCCGAAGTTTCTATTCGAGAATTCGATCAATTCCTTCCCTACACGCCAAGAATTCGAACAACTTATCATCTTCAGCATCAGTGTTGAAACCAATAAACCAACCCACGTAAAGAATGGCCATCTAGCGCTGAATGACCATCAACCGAACGCTTTCCAATTATCTCCCCAAATACTCGCGTAACAGAATCACGAAATGAATAAATTGGAAACTTTGTGCAGCTACGGTCAATTTGTTTTTGTTCTGCAGAAAGTACCTGATGTCAATCTGCCAGTGCAACGCCTAATTGGACATCCAGCTGGCTGTTTTTCTAACCACGAAAGACACGAGGCGAATAACTCGACGAGTATGCCTCGCTCTTGGGGAAGATACGGTCAAGAAATCTTGCATTTTTTTTTTCGGGTAACATGATCGCTCCTGGGTGAGTGTCCGAGGTAACTTGTTCAGCGTTGTTCTCTTCCTTCCATAAATTGAAACACACCAAAATTGTAATTGAAACATTGATAGGATTGACAGTCATATGATATGCGAATTAGTCCATTTTCAATGAAGAAACGAATTAATTCTATGTTGAATTCACCTGCAACTACTTAAATCATGGGTCAGAACTGCTGAAACCTCACATCAACAAAGAACATAGCTAGCCCATGTCAGACGCGGTAAGCTCTTTACGTGGAGAGAATTTAGTGGACTGTATTGATCAAAAAAACATAGGTGTTGTAAAAATAAAGTGAAAGAAATATAGTAAAATGCACCAGACTCACCAAACAGTATTCTTCGACCAATCTTCTGAAGAGTACTCTTGGACGTGGGTCGGTGATCTTCAATTCTTCAATAATAGTGTTCCTTTCACAAAATAATAGAATAGTTCACTTAGAATAGCGGAACACGAGGTTTCATCTCAAAATAAGAGAAAATATAAAATAGCGGAAAATAAAATATGGAAAATTAGAGGTAGCGATAAGAAGTATTCGGGTGTTCTTCTTTAACTATCACATATTGTTCAAATTTGGCAAATGGCACAGGCTCAGCAGATATCAGTTCCAGGTAACTGAGATATACGGACTGTCCGGTGAATATACTGTTGAACTGAATTTTAATTAGAAACTATTGAATTAATAACAAAGAAATAGAAATTACTTACAACACATTTACTTCAGAAAAATACGAAATACTGTACCATTTGCAAAACATGTGAAACTCCATTGTCACAAACAGGAACATTCCTGAATTGAGTACAGTAGCGTGGGTTTATAGGTAGGTCGGTATTAATTTAATTATGTTTTTCTTATTCTGTAAACACAAGTTTGATAATGTACCGTCGCTAATAATTATTGGGTGGATGCGATATTTTTCGTTGAAAAAATCTTACTGATCTCAATTATAAAAATTCAAGAAAAACCCCGAGCAGGTGCTTTCGAGCCCTCGTTCATTGGTGGAGCAATAATGTTATCACCTCAAAATTTTGTATAGGACTTAACATTCATGCTTAGTATATGATGCAAAATCTCAGCACGATAGCAATTATATTCTGGAAATTATTCCAAAAATTAAACATGTAAATATCAATAATTAAAAAAATTAAATTCTATGGTTCTGATGATGCGGTCCTCTCGAAATTTTGTTGAACATTCCGTATATCAATCTTCATTCACAAAACAAATTTCACTCGATCAGATATCTTGTTATGGGAATATGAAGTTTCTTATTTTCAATATTCCAATTGAAGTTTCTATGGTTTTGTTGAAACTATCGCCACAAAATTTTGCATGAGGCTTATTATAAGCATCTTGCATGTAACCGGAATTTCATTTCGATTCGTTCCGCTTTGTCTGAGATATAAGATACAAGAAAACAATTGGTATTTGGGAACTGAACTCACCCTGAAAGTCTCTTGGACAACCCCTTCAAAAGTTGTCGTGCTAATGAATGCCCGGCCGGGCGGCCCCACGGACAGAATTGAATTTGACCACAAATTCGTCATCAGGGAGTCGAACCCTATCGTTTGAGACCACTCTCTCGGTTCAAAATTCGAAAATTACAAAACATTGGGGCAAAACGATATAGCACTAGAACATCATTGGCTATTTTTTCTAAACACGAAAGACACGATACAAATTACTCGACGGCTAAGCTCCACGGCCCCTCGGTAGGGAAGATACGGTTAAGAATTCTTCCTCCTTTTTTTTTCGAGTAACATGATCGCTCCTGGTGAGTGTTCGAGGTAACGCTTTCAGGAGCGATGTTCGCGATACGGAAAAACTTAATTGCTACGAGGAATTTCTAGTTTATATTCAACGATAACTGTCACCAGATGAATTAAATCGCGTTGATCTGTAGCTGATGTGTCCACTTTTATTGCAAGTTTGAAAATGGTCGAATTATAAGCAGACAACAGTAACAAGCGATTACGATCAACTCAACACAAAAACGTCCCTGGTTCTGGACTAGAATTCTTGGGAATAAAATCTTGATACTACACCTGTGTGAGGTATCTCCAAAACATACGTTCAGAATGCATCAACCGCTTCTTCAGATGTCGAAAAATGTTAACCACCCGATTTATTTCTTTTCTCCGTTCAAATGAAAAGAAATCATGATAGACTATTAGTATTGAAAAATAACGAAATCAGAGAATAATATTAATCCATCGAAATCAACCAATATAAAACTCATTCTTCGGAGCTAATCTCGTCCTCGTTCAAGGGAAAATGCAAGAAAGTGGTATCATCAGGACAGGATAGCTCTGAATGATACAAGGTTTTCTTAGAACTCAAAACGAAATGACACAATTTCAGGTATAAATATACCGAAGAGGCCATCTCCAGATCCAAACGAACAACCCTCTTCCGTAGCATGAAACTTGAAAGAAGTAGCCAGATGTTTACCATTTGTCGTATTGACCAGAGCGTACTTGCAGTTGGCAAATTTTACGTCCTCAGTCCACGACGCGGAGCGCTCAGGGTAACGTCAGTTGACAGCATAGTCAAGCAGAGGTTTAACTCGTGATATCGCCATGAATACAAAAATAATTAAAGCAGGGAATTAGATTTATCTTCGAAATCAACCAATATTAAACTCATCATCATCCTGTGATGATGAGCCCTAATAAGGACGAAATGGCCATCCATAGATGCTCTGTTTAATATACCACTTCCTTGCATTTTGCCTTGGACGAGAACGAGATTAGCTCCGAAGTATGAGTTTAATATTGGTTGATTTCGATCGATTAATATTATTCTCTGCCTTTATTATTTTTGTGTTCATGGCATGTTACGTTAATCCTCTGCTTATTATACTCGTATGTATTATTAACCTGGTTTTAATTACGGCCAGGTCAGTCCTAGAGAACTGTAGCCATGTAGATCTTTTGTTCTCTTACTTACGCATTCATGGAAACCCAAGAGGTCGTCAACGGCGTTAATGAAAACGACAACCTCCTTAGAATTGTTCTGAGGACAGCCACCTTTGAATACTTGCATACCATTGCTCAGCCTTTTTCTCTCTCCTGATCCACAAAGCCTGCAAATCTTATCTGCTGACTTTCCTATACGGTACAAATGATGTTTGTACCGACAGTGCCCTGTCAGCAGTCCTACCACCACCCGAAACTCAGCTCATGACAACTTCAGGAGCTTTCTGGTATAGGTAGGTGAAATCGTTACAAATTTTTTGGCCTGAGTAAGTCTAGGAGTATTTCTCCAGAGGATTGTTCTCTTATTGAACTCCCAATGCTGAACTGGTGTCTTATATTATTCTTTTCCAAGCTCGCAGAAAAGCTACAGCAGGTGTTAAACTTGATGCACTTTTTCGGCTTTTTTACTCCTAATACCACAATGTCCTGGCACTCATAGCAGTGTTATTTTATTGCCTCTCGCCAGTTGCTTTATGTTATTTTGGCACACTTAGGTCAGCAGAGAGCTATGGCAGTATCTCGCTAACTATAGGGGCGTTCGGCATCGACATCGGATTGGTCGGATCGATCTGAACCGTTCGTTTATTACATCCGATCTTTGAAATCTCATAATCTATGAAAGTAGAACAGAGCAGTATGTTCTGTGGCAGATGCTCTGTACCGTTCGTTTATTCGCAGATATTACAGATGAATCTGTACGATCTGTGGTCACGTGACTAAAAATCCGTCTGCTCGCGGAAGTCAATGCCGAACGGGCTTTATGTACATATAGGTAAAAAAAACTTCACATTTCTGAAACTGAACTTTAAACGCTCTTCATAACCACCGTATTCTAAAACGACCCTCACTTCTCCATCGCGCCAATTAAACTTTCAAATTTTAAATAAACTTTGGCCCGTCCGACTTGCATATTCTCTTTTCCGCCAGTTTAATTGAATCAGAAACCTTCCCTTGTCATATCTCTTCGATTGAGCGAGCGTCCTATTCAGGAAAGGTCGGTCTCATATACCCCTTCCTCGTCGTCTGCGTTATCTCCTGGTGTGTCGCGAATTGATTAGGTTAAAGGGAAAGCGACGAGCTGATTGATCGACTTAGGCGACAAAAGGTGGTTGTCGCAAGTTTTCCCAGGTTTCGGCGAACTTTACGCTGCTCGACAGAGAAGGAAATCGAGTGCTGCCCAAATTCAATTATTAAAGCGCGAGATGGGACCGTTTATACCTAGATGGATAATAATTCCAAGGCTCTGGGACCGTTAATTAATGAGGCATCGTCAAAGCGTGACTTTTTCCTATTCTGTGATACGGTACAAATTGTATTTGTACCGACGGTGCCCCGTCAGCAGTCCACCATCACCCGAAGCTCAGTTCGCGACACTTTCAGGAGTTTTCTGGTATAGGTAGGTCAAATCATCACGATTTTTTTCGCCTGAGTAGGTCCAGAGTGATTCTCCAAGAGTTGTTCTCTTATTTAACTCCCATTGCTAGACCGCTGCTTATATTATTCTTAAGCAAGACCACAGAGAGAATAAGAGCCAGCAGGTGTAAACCGTGATGCACTTTTCGTTCATCGGCGTTTTCATTCCTTCAACACAACAACGTCTTGACACTCATAGTAGAGTCACAATATTGCCTCTTGCTAGTTGCTATATGGTGTCACGGTACTCCCAGTTCAGCAGAGACCTCTCGAACCGCTCTTCATATAAAATTTCCGACATAACCACCATATTCGCTAATCAACCCCTATTTCTCCTTTACCCAATTAAACTTTCAAATTTTAAATAAACTTTCGCCCGTCCAACTTTCATATTCTCTTTTCCGCCAGTTTAATTGAATCAGAAACCCTTCCCTTGTCATATCTCTTCGATTGAGCGAGCGTCCTATTCAGGAAAGGTCGGTCTCATATACCACCTTCCTCGTCGTCTGCATTATCTCCTGGTGGTGTCGCGAATTGATTAGGTTACAGGGAAAGCGACGAGCTGATTGATCGACTTAGGCGACAAAAGGTGGTTGTCGCAAGTTTTCCCAGGTTTCGGCGAACTTTACGCTGCTCGACAGAGATGGAAATCGAGTGCTCCCCAAATTCAATTATTAGAGCGCGAGATGGGTCCCGTTTATACCTAGATGGATAATAATTCCAAGCTCTGGGACAGGTAATTAATGAGGCATCGTCTTTTGAAGTATTAACTGAGCGCTGATTGATCGTTTGATTCTGAGCTCTTTTCGGATTCGATTTGTTTCAACTATATTTCATTTATAGGTACACAGAGTGCTTCAAAAAAAGTTGTACCGTCTCTAGGACAGGTTTAAAACTGTTCACATTTTTTATGATTTTGCTGAAACAAGAGGCAACATTGTTATGAAATTATATACGAATATAGACGCTTTCGGCTACATCAGACCTTTCCGATTGCTCGGAATCGTTCGGTTATTGCGTCTGGATGTAGGGGAGGTAAATCTGTTTCGCTCGGCAACTGACATCTGGAGTATCCGGATGAAATCTTTTTGCTCGGCCTTTAGAGACGGAATAAAAAGATTAATCTGTTAATCGGTTTCGAAATGTATCTTGAAAAGGACTTGCGTGATGAAAATCAGCAAAAAATATACAAAATCTGCCAGGTAACGATGAATTTACTGGAATAGTTGAGAAAAGAAGTAAATGTATAGAAAATAGATAGACAAGTTATTTTCATTTTTTCATATTGTTTTGAAATATGTATAAGAAACTTGTAGTTCCTTCGTAAGATTGTGAAAAAATTTCAATAAAAATAATTCATTTTGCTAAAATTATGTCTTATTTGTAGTTCTATTTTTTATTCTATCCCTGGATCATCTCAAAATCCTGACATTTCTATTTGATTTAATATACAACCTGTGAATTTCTCTCTTTAGAAATAATTCAATTTTCTATTACAACAGATCTGGAATTCAAATTTGATAGCACAATTATGGGGGATATATCAAATAACAATAACTAACATCTGCAAAATGTTTTTTCAACCCAAACCGTCCTGGAAAATCTTTGAGAATGTTTTTAGCAGTTGTAAACAAATACCAAAAGAATCTTATGACGTCGATTTGTCAATTGTCAATCTTTTAGCTGATACATCCAGTGAATTTGTTCTCATGTCTGACTCTCATAGAGGGCGTTGCCGGAATTCAATTATACGATCGCGAGATGTGGCCCGTTTATACTTAGATGGATAATAATTCCATGGCTCTTTGACAGTTAATTAATGAGCCATAGTCAAAGCGTGATTTTGCCTGTTCTGTGATCTCTTTTGAAGTATTAACTGAGTATTGATTAATAGTTTGAATTCTGAGGTCTTTCCGGATTCGATTCATTTCAATTATATCCCATTTTATAAAAATAGTTTGATAGTTGATAGTTTACAGAGTGGTTACAGTCCACTGCGACCTTAAGGTCTATTGTGCCCCCTTACAGAGCTGTTCTGGCCAAAAAACCTTCACAGCTCGCCTTCCAGTTCCAGAGATCTAATGAAATCTAGTAACTGTGAAGACTTCAACGAGGCTAGTTCCTCACTCTTACAAGTTTCTTGTCCAAGGCATTTCCTCCTCAGGCTCGTAATGCCAAGGCATTCCGTGACTAGGTGAATGGGGGTTTATAAAAATACTGGGTGTTTGTGAAATGATACGAAAAATTTAAGTGGCGATTACTCAGATCATTTCATGAAAAAAAGTTCTCATAAAAGAAAGTCTAGAAATGCATTGTTTCCAAGATACAGGATGTTGAAGTTTTACTCAAACGCTGACTTAAAAACCTAATTTCAAATATTCAAAAAGTGGTTCGACATTGAAATATTTCAAACTAACAAATATTTTTGAATTCTTCTTTCGATGCTTCGTTAAGATGTTTTATTTTCTCACATTTAAACGGAGCCCAACAAGAAAAAAGTAAGAAAGATTTTTGTCACAAATCGAAAGAAGGATTCAAAAATTGATTAACTTTTTCAGTCAGTTTTCAAGTAAAACTTTAACACCCTGTGGTTTGGTATTGAATTTTTTCATAACTGTTTCGGATATCCTTGAGAGGTCAAGAAATGACAAGAAATAAATCATGTTATAAAATCATTTCAATTTGCGACACATTTACGACCAAATACCTGCGCATTCGCCATTTCGCAACGACGCCGACGGTATGAAAATTATGATCAATAAATTTTTTCCAGAAATACCTATTGTGATCATAAAAATACTATAATTTTTCTCTATTCGCAAAGAATTTTCATGATAGCGACGAAGGGGCTCGGTTTATTTTCATGATGGATTTGAAGCTTGGAAACCTTTTTTACTTCAGAGAAGAGCCCAAGAAAATTATTGCCTTTCAAATTTTGTATGGATATTTCGAAATAGGGATTCGAGTTTGTTGCCGAAAAAGCAAGGCACGATACCTAGGAGTAAGCTTAATTAGTGAAGAATACGATTCATAACAGAGTGGTCAGTGGGCATCATTATGAAGTGTCATTCAATATTCAACCAATAAAACGAATACTAACGCGTGCGTCACACTCAACCGCAAGTTTGATTGGCTAGCTCATTTCGGTGATTTCAATAATTTTTGAGCGCTCGTTCTACTTGAACTCTCTTATGTCGAATTCGTGGTCAAATTCAATTCTGTCTGTGGGGCCGTCCGGTCGTCCGTTAGCACAATAACTTTCGAAGGGATTGTCCTAGAGACTTAAAATTTTCAGGATGAGTTCGGGTCCCAAATGGCTCGGTTAAGTTCGTTAACCAGCCAAATCGTACAGGGTGTTCCATAAAATATGGCCATTCAAAATTTTTCTTCCTCAATATCTCAGAAAATACGAAACCAATCGGAATGAAATGTTACGGCCAAATGCAAGATGCTGATAACAAGCCTCATGCAAAATTTTGTGGCCATAGTGTGAACAGAACCATAGAAAATTCAATTGGAATATTGAAAAAAGAAACTTCATATTTCCATAAAAAGATATCCGATTCGAGTGAAATTATTTTTGTGAATGGAGATCGATATTCTGAATGTTCATCCAAAATTTCGTGGCCATAGTTTTAACAGAACCATAGAAAATTCAATTGAAATATTGAAAAGAAGAATCTTTATATTTCCATAACAGAATATCCGATTCGAGTGAAATTTTTTCTGTGAATAAAGATTGATATACTAAATCTTCGTGCGAAATTTTGCTTGAAAGAACCACAGAAAATCAATTGGAATATTGAAAAGAGAAACTTTATATTTCCATAACAGAATATCCGATTCTTGTGAAATTTATTTTAAGAATGAAAACTACTATACTGAATTTTCATGCACAATTTCAAGGAGATCGCATCATCTGAACCATAGCATTTAATATTTGTGTTATTTATTTTTTTATATTTCATTTGTTGAATAAGTTTCAGAGTATCATTCCGATTGTGCTGCATTTCTGCATTTATATATGTATTTGGTATCAATCTCAAATCCTATATAGAATTTTGTGGTAATAGTCTTATTGCTCCACCAAATCCTTTCCTTAATTTTTTCTCGAATATCTGACTACGAAAGAGAAACGGATAATTGGCTATGATTTTCCAAGAGTCCAATATTTCTGAAACAAATTTTTCTGGAAATAACTGGAAATGCCTATTGAGAGACCGCTCTGTATATTCGCGACCAGCACGTTTTTCCGTTTTCATCAGTAAATATCAACATTATTCTCCATCCGGTATCCGAATTCAATTCGAGATTTCATCAAATTCATAGGCTCGTGAAATTGATAAAATGATAGATCCGTTCCGACCGCATGGTTTTCCCACAATAAAATCGGTCAGTCATTCGGGAAAATCTGTTATCGGGCCCGGCCAGGGAAAGTGGCCATTATGGACCGATATTGCATCGATACCGAGCTATATTGCAGATTTCGAACGGGCTATCAAATTTTTATTTCCAGTTCGATGAACGAGTAACATATAGCGAAATGTGGCGATGTCGAATCGTGAGAAAATGGAAGCTTTCCATTGTGTTTTTTTGCGGAAGATGAGAAATTGAAAATTGCGGTGTTTATTGGCGATAGGGCGAACTGTTAGGGGTTTCTATTGTCTTGATAATGGGGTCTGAAAGTGTTAGTTTAGTGGAAAAGTATTTTCCCTCGTTTATTGTTGGATTTATTTTGATATAGTCGGGGTTGCCTCCTCCATTTCCGTATTGTTTTCATAAGTTTATTTATTCAGTTTTTTTTCATAGTGCGAAAGTTATGGAGTTTGACTGATTACTCTGCAATATCATGATAAAATTTGAGAGACTAAATCCTAACACTGTCTTGAATAAATTTCCCATCGGGAAAATACTTATGCCCGTACTCATAATCGATGCTCCGTCAGATCTCAATCTCATACCCAAGCCGTTCTCGGCGGAGACGAGCTCGCATGCTTAGCGACGATCGTATCTCATAAACAAACCTTCGGCAAAACTCGGCGGAGAATTCGAACATCGTCTGGTTATTTTCACTTTTTTCTGTTGTATCACTGCTGAGTTGCCATGGAGATCCGCCATTTACATTGAAATTGATATTGACAATTTGTATGACAGTTCGACATCCGAGCAAGTCTCAAGGTTGGTCGGTAGCTGAGCATCGGCGAAGTATTGCTTGAGTACTATGAGATGAAAAGGAATGCTTGAGAACTGCTTGAGTACAAGAACTGACGGAGCATCGACTATGAGTACGGACATTAGTCTTTCGAATGCTTTCCCACTAGGTAATGAAGAACCAGTGAGAACAAACAAGTTTTCTTCATATCGAACTATAAAAAGTCTAGAATTTTTTCAAACAAAATGGTGGCTATAAGTGGTTAATTGCAAACTATATGAAGTAGGTTCAACAAGCTTTATCTTTATATGGGTCTTGAGATGGATAGGTACCAAATATATAAATGCAGAATCTCAGCACAATCGGAATTTGTTGAAAAAATTGAATATATAAAAATAAATAACCAAAAAAATCAAATTCTATGGTTCTGATGATGCGATCCTCTTGAAATCTTGCATGAACATTCAGTATATCAATTGACAAAATAAATTTCACTCGAAACGGATATCCTGTTCTGGAAATATAAAGATTCTTTTCTTCAATATTCTCATTGAATTTTCCATGGTTCTGTTGATACTATGGCCATAAAATTTTGTATGCACATTCAATGTATCAATTTTCATTCATAAAACGGATTCCATTCGAATCGGATGTCTTTTTATGGAAATATTAAGTTTCTTCTTTTCAATATTCCAATTGAATTTTCTATGGTTCTGTTTACACTATATGGCCACAAAATTCTGTTTGAAGTTTATTATGAGCATCTCAATGGGTTTCGTTTTGTCTGAGATTTTGAGGAACAGAAATTTTGAGTGGCCATATTTTATGGAATACCGCGTACGAATTGGCTGGTTTATGTACTTAACCAATACATTTGGAAACCGAACCCTGAAATTTTCAAGTCTCAAGGACAATCCCTTCGAAAGTTATTGTGCTAACGGACGGACGGCCTCACGGACCGAATTGAATATATCCACGGAATAGTCATCAGGAGAGAGTTGAACCCTATCGTTTGAGACCATTTTCGGCTCAGAATTCGAAAATTAAAGACATTTGGGCAAAACGATATAGTACTCGTTTAATTAGAACGAGCTTTCAAAAATCGATATTTTAAAGATGGTTATATTTCCAAAATACAACAGTGCAGAAGGGAATTCATTATTCCAATTGCTCACATTCTATTTATCCATTCATCTGTCCAGAAAATTCAAATCTCTAGCTCTTTCGGGAGTTGATATTATTTGAAAACTACTGTTGCAATAGAACAGCAGTTCATAAAACTTGGTCTTATAACTTTATACCCATATTTCGCACGAAAGCATGAAGGTTAACAGCTTATGTTGAAACGATGTGATTGTGTAAGTAATACTTCCACAGTGTCAGAATGAGGTTTCTCCAAAGTATGTCATGCGGAAAATTCGGCTTTTGGGAGAATGTAAATCGTAGATTCCTTACATCACTCACTACGAGTCCCTCAGGATCAGAGAGGCATTCTTATACAAATATATTCAAGTCTTTCGGGCACGTAGAGAATGAGATTCTAGGTCATGACATTTTCGCAGCTTAAGCTGGTATAAAAACGTACAAAAACGCTTTGCCTTTATTTATTCGCAGAAGAAATTGTGTTCATTGGTATATCAGATGAAAGCAGAAAATTTTCACAGGTTTGTTATTTATTATTCATCACGCACCTGTTTTTTCCCACAATTCTTTGTGTGGTGGTTTCTGGCAATAAGAATAAATTTCATCCGAAATTGTGGAATGTTTCGAAACAGGAGTCTAATAGATTTCAGAAAGCTTGAATGGGCCATAAAATTGTTCTTTTGGGTTTAATTGGTGGTTTATACCTATTGAGGTAAATGAGAAAGCTGACACTCTTTCAAAAACAGGAGCAAGTACTCTTAATGATTGCAAATGACTGCAACTAATTTCAGACGACAATTACAAGATTGAGCAATTCACAGAACAAAAATCTATGGACTCACCTCGAGAGTTGAAAGAGAAGGTGTCGGTGAACTCAAACCCAATCTGGTAGCAGAAGAGGCGTTTGGGATAGGGAAAAGGGATGATTAAGCTTTTCTGCACCTGATTGTGGTTATCACTTAGTTGGTCGAGTCTCACACACTGCACTCGAAATTGCCAATTGGTTTCAATAGAAGAACAGATAAAATTTGAAAAAGGTGCTTATCAGAAGATGACAGATGAATTTTTTAATAATCGAAAACCCAAGTTTGAACACTTTTCGATTCAGAGTTCATTCATGACTGAACGTACTCCCTTCGCAGTACCATGATTAGGGCAAAATTCGATGATTGGGATAGAAAAAAGAAATTCTCTTGCTGGATTAACACTCCAGGTCGAAAGCAATCAGAGAACTGATTGCATCTTCAAAAGAGAAGACTCAACAAGCTGTATCGTTGTCAAAAAACCAGTTGAAGCTTTTTAATGGGCTTCACACAGGACATTGTTTCCAGAGATATCATCTACACAAGATCGTAAGGAAAATTTTTTGATATCTGCTGGTTATGTGGATCGGCCACATAAACCACCGAGCACATATTATGCCAATGCAATACTTCAGGGCAAACCAGATCAGCAAATCAGATTTGTAGGTTCTGTGGATTAGAAGGAGAAACAACTGAACACATGGTTGCAGTTATCCAGAGCAGGCATGCTTGAGATCAATTTATATGGGAAACAGGTTCTGGATACACAAGAGGTAACGACCTAGACTTCTAAGGAGGTTGTCGTTTTTGAGCGCTCGTTCTACTTAAACAAGTGCTATATCGTTTTAACCAAATGTCATGTCAATGTAATTTTCGGAATTTGAGCCGAAAATGGTCTCAAACGATAGGGTTAGACTCCATGATGACGAATTCTTGGATTCAATTCTGTCCTTGGGGCTGTCCGGCCGCCCGTTAGTACAATAACTTTCGAAGGGATTATCCTAGAGACTTGAGAATTAGTTCGGGTCCCAAATGGCTCGGTTAAGTTCGTTAACCAGCCAAATCGTTCAGGGTGTTCCATAAAATACGGCCATTTATATCATAATAATCATGAAAAGATATCCGATTCGAGTAGAATTTTCTCTCGAGAATGAGATCGATATCTGAATGTTCATCTAAAATTTCGTAGCCATAGTTTCGACAGAACCATTGAAAATTCAATTGGAATATTGAAAAGAAAAATCTTCATATTTCCATAACAGGATATCCGATTCGAGTGAAATTTATTTAGAGAATGAAAACAACTATACCTACTGAATGTTGATGCAATATTTCAAGAGGATCGCATCATCAGAACCATAAAATTTGATTTTAGTGATTATTTATTTTTTGCATATTCCATTTTCTGAATAATTTCCAGAAAATAATTCCGATTGTGCTGAGATTCTTCAATTATACAGTGTATTTGGTCATGACTTAACGATAATTTAAGGTCATCAAATATACCTAATATTATCGACAAAAACACCAAACTTGGAAGTTACCCCCTTAGTTTTGGAGTAGCCCCCATTTTAAATTTACTTTTTTATTTTCGTTGACCCTTCCAAATGATATCGATTTCTTCGGACATAAAGATCCTACAGATGCGAAAAAAATGTTTTTTGAAAGATGATATTATCACCTTTCATTGGAGTATAACAATATAAAAACATTCAACTTGAAAACGCCATAAAATTTTTTAAAAAATAGTTCATAGTGAACATATGTACTGATTTTCTCAGAAAATCCGCAATAGTACAAGAACTAGCACATTGAAGTATAATTTTTTTCAATGATTTAACACGCAAGGACATAAGCTACAAAAAAAAACACATCATTTCTGTAAGTTACATATTTGAGAGTTATTGCTGTTCGAACATTAAGCTTATAAAAATGATAGGCAGTGGCCATCATGACGACCTGTCTTGTATCTTTTGCTCGCGTAGTGATCATGTTCGAGTAGCGATAACTCTCAAATTATGTAACTTACAGATATGATGTTTTTTTGTAGCTAATATCGTTGCGTGTGGAATCATTGAAAAAAAAATTATACTTCAATGGGCTAGTTCTTGTTCTATTGCGGATTTACTAAGGAAATCAGTACATATTTTTACTATGAACTTTTTTAAAGAATTTTTTTTGGCGTTTTCAAGTTGAATGTTGTTATATTGTTATACTTCAATGGAAGGTGGTAGTATCATCTTTCAAAAAACAAATTTTTTCACATCTGTAGGACCTTTATATGCAAAGAAACCGATATTATTTGGAAGGCTCAACGAATAAAACAGTTAATTTAAAATGGGGGCTACTCCAAAACTAAGGGGGTGAACTTCCAAATTTGGGTGTTTTTGTCGATAATATTAGGTATATTTGATGCCCTTAAATTATCGCTAAGTCATGACCAAACACACTGTATATTTGGTATCAATCTCAAATCCCATATAAATTTTGAGGTAATAGTCTTTTTGCTCCACCAAAGAACGATCGCTCAACAGCTCCTGCTCAAGGCTCTTCTTAAAGTATTATCAACGCTATTGACAACCGCTTTGGGTTTCGTTGAAGAGTTGGGTAGAGACCAAAAAATTCACATGTCCGCAGATCCAGGACGGCTTACCTACCCATAACGAAGCTAGTTATAATGAAAATTTTTTGACAGTTCTAAAAACCAATCAAATCTTATGATTTTTTATCACATGGAACAATTAACCCAATCATGTCAACATTACATCGAAAATTTTATTCATCTGTCAAATTCGACAGACAACAATGTTCCGACTGATTTTTTATTGTTGTTTTAGCCAATGAGCATACAATTAGGCAATAATTTTGCATTAGTGCAAATTATCGATAATTCGCACTTGTGCAAAATTATCAGGTCCTTTAAAATAAATGCAGACGCTTATTAGAGTAACATGAAAACTGTTGAACAACTTACAGCGACACAATACGATTTGATGGATTCACAAAATTTTCTTATTAAATTTAACTCTTGCAATGAAATGAATCGATAATTTTTGACAAATCTGCTCTCATGCAAGTTAAACTGTAAAAGGCACCCGAGCGCTCCGCGCACTCGTGCTCTTTTTCAACTAACTTGCATTCGAGCATATTTCCCAAAAATTTTCGATAATTTTCATTGCACTATTAAATTACAACTGAAAATTGCATTCAATGCAGTTATCAATCACCATGACAACACAGTCTCACAACATAATTCCGAACAAAATTGAAAATGTCACGTTTTGGCAATGTTGAAAGTATAAATGCGCTTATCAAGAAAACATTCCCAGAAACTTCCTATAGCCACAAATATATTTGGGGAATATTTATGGAATTTTGCTGCCAACGAGCATACGAATTGAATGAACACAGAAGCTTAGAAGAATTGGCGTTGATACTCAAAGATTGGGCGGTCAATATGAGAAAAGAAGACGGGACAGAATTCAAAGAAGCAACGGTGAAAACTATGTGGAATGTTTCGAGCAAACTCCTACAAGAAAAGTATTATAAGGACTACAACATTATGATTGACCCGTTCCAAAGTATAATATTTACCAGCCCGAGATGCCCGCGATGCAATCCGAAAAAAATTGCAAGCAAACCCATGTAAACGTAAATCCAGTTCAGTTTCGTTAAATTTGTCTGAAGTTAACAAAATAATAATGCTATGGGATGAAAACACTCCTGAAGGCCTTATGCGTAAATTTTACCATACTGCTGCAGTCGAATTAGCGTGGAGAGGAGGAGAGGCAGTTGCTTGCCTGGTGGATTTTTCCAAGTCGAAAAAAATAACGATGGCTCTCCAACAAATCGCATTGAATACAATCCAGTATTTAGTAAAACGTGCCAAGGTGGTTCTAAAAGTTGCACAAGTAGTAAATGGTTGGTTTCCAATAGTAAGAGAGAAAGCTGCCCTGTACGTCTTTTTCATAAACTTATATCAAAACGAGGTGAAAATATTACCTCGCCACGACTATTCTTAAAACCAATAGACATTCGAAAAATCAAATGACAAATGGTACGATAATGTACCTGTTGGAAGAAATACCATAAATGGATGGACTAAATCTGCTGCCGAAGCAATTAGCTTGAACATAAAGGACAAAAAGATCACAAATCATTCCAATAGATCAACTGCTGTTAGCCAATTGGCAAAAGTGGCGTGGAAGAACAGCAATTGCTGAAAATTACTGGTCATAGCAATCAAAATTCCATTAAACCATACCTGAACCTCGATCAAGAACACCACAACAAGATCATAAATATTATGCGTGGTAATAGTTCTAATGTAGAGAACAGCAACGAATCTATGTTACGTTAAATTTTAGAAATTGTACTTTTAATAAATAATAAATAAATGTTTTGTTGTGCTGAGTTATACAGTTTTTTGTCAAAAAATTTTCTTCCGAATATCCCTCGGACATTGACAAATGCCTCATAATTTTATGACAAATATCTCAAGCTCATTCCTTGGTAACAGGTTACCAAGTAATGAGTAACTGTTACCAAGTAATGAGCTTTCGATTGTCATAAAATTATCTCGTCTATTATCAATGTCCTAGGGATATTACTACTGATATAATAATGGTAACGCACAAAAGACCTTACTGGACGCAGTAGAAAAAAGGTAGTCAACCTGCTCTTCCGTTTAGTTATTGCTTCATTCCAGAGGCCTCCTCGACGCGAAATCCAACCACAGGGGCAGAACCAACTGTCTCGACCTTTCGGAAAGTCACCCTTCCTCCCAATATCACCCATAAAACCATTTCGCCGTTCAATTTTCCAGCCAAGTCATGTGTGACGTCGGTGTCATCCTTTCCATTCCGTTCCGCTAATAACGAAATGTCCCATAGCCGCATCAGCAGCGACATATTGCGTTCTATTTCGGTACGGATGGGAATAATGCGTCCTGTTCCAGAGTTTATATCAGGTGTCACGGGGCGAACGCGCCCCATAAATCAGCGATCTAATAAATCCTGAAGGTTAAATGCAAAGCTCGCCGATTCACCGCTATTTATTTATGGTACCGAACGGAAAATGTGCGTATTGCATCAGGTGATGGCGGATTGGGAATTAGGGATGAAGAATATGGATGGGGAAATTGCATATTTTCATACAGTCCCAGTTTTCTTAAACATTGCTCCTCCACATATCCGCAGGCGGTCCTAATAAAATTTAAAATTTAATTCTTCTACAAATTAATATCAAATATTTCCCTATATTCCAGATTCCTCGATTAAAATCACGTAAACCATTTTGGTCCAATTATTTTCTGACCTCGAATGAAAGCGATAAAGCAATTTGGCAATCCGAGTGGAACACATGTAATATTCAAAACAAAAAGATTTAATTACTGATCCCTCCAATAAAGTTCCTGGATTTGATCTTCCAAGGAAAATCTGGACTGTTCTTAATCGTATAAGAACAGGTCATGGCCGTTGTAATGCTTTTCAGATGGAATTCAGTTGAGAGTCCTTGTTGCGAATGCGGAGAAGCAGAGGTGGCAATAGAACATCTGATAAATAATTGTCCCATATTTAAATTTCAGGATAGCTTAAGGGCTATACATGAAGTTACCGATTCGTTTTTGAATTGGGTTGTTAGTTTTAAATCGATTTAATAGTTTCAAACATTTTATTTTTCTGTTACTTTTTTCTGCTCCGATTTTTTCGTTTTAGATTCAGAATTCCGAAGGCGTCTTGGAGTGGGGTTATCGATTGGACTCAATAAAGAAAAATCCTTCAGTATTCAAATAGTTTTCTTTCTGTTGAAACGGCGAGACAGGATTCTCTCTACTGAGGTTTTTCCCTGAACTCTGGTATCATACGAAAAAATAGGGTACTCCGTTTTGCACTAACCTCAGTTAGGGATTTTCGTTTTTATGTTAGCTTTTGATTAAAAAAATTTATATACCGGGTAGCCCACCACTGACGCGATGGTCATTTTGAGGGTGCAAATGATGATATTTTGAAAATCTTTTTTTTGTGGTGAGTGTAAGGTAACCAAAACCACAATTTAAAATTATTTCCATATATACAGGGTTACAGACCAAAGTTACACTGTTTTAAATGTGACACCCTACATATGACCTCAAAAAAAGGCAAGCTCAAATTATGATGAGTTTCTTAAGATTACTATGTACATTTAATGCACCATTTACGAGAAAATCGCGAAAAATGAAAAAATATGCAGTTGTTTTGAATAGTAATTTATGAAGGAACCAGTGACGCAAGCGATACCGACAATGTTTTTTTGAGTAAACATATTAGCTGGTCCCATAAAGAGAAAAAATATGAACTCTGGAATGTACAGAGTGCTCATAATTCATTCTCATACATCAACTACGGATAATGATGAAAAACTTCTTATTTCAAATGGCATGCCCGTTATTTCTCCATCTCGTTGAACGAAAGAATTAATTTCGAAACTTTTTTCAGAAATACTTGCGTGCAATCATAGTTTTGGAATTTTCTTTATGGAAATCGGCATTGTAAAATGTTCAATATAGTTTAAATTACTTAGGAATCTCATACGAATGGAACAGATTGTGAATTCTATAGCTTTATCCTTCATTCGCCCAATAATTTCATAAATTATATTGCACACTAGAATTGACACCCGCGCATACGCCATTTTGCGACGCGTGATATTCGTGTGAATTGTTACATGATAATAGATTTTAGACATGAAATGCTCGTGTTTTTTAAGGTCTCATTTATTTAACTTATTCGATTCGAATTTTGTAGGAATTTCTAGGATACGCACTGAATTTCAAAACTGAGCCCACCTTAAAAATATTTGCCTGCGGTATTGTTATAGGTTACTATGAGATCGGATATTTAATAAATGTGCTTTTTGCGATAAATTGTTAAGAAATCATTATATGTATTTTTATTTAAAATGTAATATATGAAAATATTTGTGTGAATTGGGGTTATAGAAAAATCTGCAGGAGATTTTGGGAAATGTAGATTTTCATGGTGAACCAATTGACCGTTTCATTGTAAATGCCGAAAAGAAGCCGATTTCATGGAAATTTAGTTTATTTATACCGTTTTTCATCACACATTCTCATTGAACAAATAGCCTCAAGTAGAATAGGTATGAATAAATGGAAAATTCTCCCCGCAGATTTGTATTTTCCGTTTTGAGAACAGCTATTGCTACTGCAGGTCTTACCACTAACCGCAACTGGAATTAATTCTCAAAAATCGTGAATGGGCAGCCTTTAACAACTGTCCATAATAAAAACATTATGCAACATATAATACAACAGCAGACTTCTCGTGTCTCCTCGCAGATATACCACCATAAAAGCATTGTAAAACGCAAGAATTAACTTCTTCTTTCACCTGAACTGATGTCTTTTAGTGCGAAGTAGAGGCGGGTCTGCTAGACTCACGTTATAATGTTCTGAAACAAATGAGCGTGTGTTCTCAGAACGATGCCATTAAAAAGTAGTCCATCCCAGACACAAACTCCATAATTCACAGGTCGCTGTAAACTTTGGGGGCTAAGTGTCCTGCATACTTAATCAGGGGTAGTTTTCGCTAGGATTTAGCCACTTCGAGTTGTCCAACGGTTAATTAAAGGCAACTGAGTTGGAAAATACTGTTTATGAAGTCTTCGTCGTTTGAAGTATTATAATGCTCGCGAATTATTGTTTTATTGCTAATTGAAAACAATTAATTGTCTTGAATGGGTTTGTTGAGACAGGTGTAGAAAACTGTGGTGAGTTATGAAAATGTTGTGATCATTGGACACCGGAATGAATGTCTATTTCAATGAACTGATCCTCATTGGGCATTTCCAGTATGTTCAAATATATAGGGTAAGTCAGGGTGATATGGCGAATCGGGTGAAATGGTGATTTACTATATTTCTTTTCCGAGTGCACAGATGTCGCTTAATGTCTGAGTACCAGCTGTTTCTGATGATCCTTCAACGTGCACTTGCAAAAAGTTGGCGCCGTTTTAAAAATCGTACCAAATTTGTACAAAACTATTTGCGATGCTCAATAATTTTTATACGTTGCATGCGTTTATAGAGATTGCTTTCCGTAACGAAGGCCGAGAAGTATTTCTTGATATATTCTGCCTTCTTAGTTTATTTATGTAATATATAACCTAGAAAACATGGCCTCTAATGTTTCCTTTTTTTTCTGTGCTATTCACCATTTCACCCATAGGAATTGGGAGATATTGTGAATCCTGGCATGGGTGAAATGGTGAAGGATAAAAAGCGTATTTTTATAAGTTTTGTCGAGGGTTTTCTGGATGCATAAATTTTAAAAAATATTATAAAAAATATATTTTCTGTTGAAGCGGAAGGGACTAGGACGAATCGCAGCTTTTTATTTTTCGTGTTTCTTCTGGTTAGGTCTGTTCGAGGGTTTGTCACTATTCCAGCAATCACCATTGTTCCAGGTAAGGATGCCTATATTTAGAAGAAAAATTAATGGCTTTAGCTGACGTTTTGAATTCTCCAGAAATCATCGTTAAACTCCGAAACAGAAATCGTCAAAAAAAACAATCGAGTCAGTGAAAAGTGGACCAGATGCTAAAGGAAAGCTCAAAGGAAAAACCATAGCAAAAAAAAAGCAAACGGAAAATCTTAGATACGTAACCTAAGAAATGAATAATGTCCACCACTGGCGCCGAATCGGAATCATCTCTGGATGTCGACTTGCAGGACGAGGATGACGGCATGGACGATGATGAGAGTTGTTGTGTAGGATGTGGTGAACTTGACAGTTGCACTAAAAAGGACGTCGATTGGATGGAATGTATTAGCTGCCAACATTGGTTGCATGAAGATTGCACAAAATATGAATCCATGTGTAATTTGTTCGGTAAAGAGCAAAAGAAGTAATAACACCATTTCACCCTTGAGCATGGGTGAAATGGCGAATTTAGTTTGAAAAAAAAATTCATTTTCCAGAGTTTCGTTATGCCTTAAAGAGTTCATGGTACTGTTAAGTTGTTGTCTCTATATTTTGCCAAAGAAAAGTGTTTTCATTCTGTTTAAATATGAATGTTTTTCTCTTCCACACGGCTCTTTTTTTTCTTCACCATATCACCCTGACTTACCCTATGTTTTTTTCATTGGATAGCATCAAGAGTAGTGTTAAATATACAGGGTGTCTGTAAACGAATGGGCGGGACCAAGGGAAATGATTCCCCGATGAAAATAAGCACGGGTAGTACATTTGAAAATTTTTTCGAAATCGACCTCCCTTCCAAGGATCAGCTCCTGGAAGTCGATGACGATGGTTTCCTAAAAAACACTGAGTCATAAAACTATACATAAAATGATTCATTAAATAGATGTTACTCACACAGTTTTTTTTTTATCCCATAACTGTATTATTAGAGGTTGAAAATAACAACCCCTTATGATTTTGAGAGACAACTATTTCTAAAATGATTCTTTCTCGAAATCACTCGGAACTTTCATTCTAATTGGTGATTTTCGAGAGCTAATAATAATACAATATAGTTATATCGTCGGAATGAGTATTTCAATAATTTCATAATATTTGGACATATTGTTCTAAAGTTAAACGATTCATGATTGAAAGCCACATCTTATTAAACAGAAATGTCCACAGTTTGACATTTTCCACTGTCAAATCCTGGACAACAACCATCGAAACTTCTCATGCAGCTGAAAGCACTCATTATATAAAAAGTTCCTCATATTAAAGATTTCATTTTGTTAGCATACGCGAGGGAAAGATAATCCTCAATATATTTTGTGACCAGATGAAATAAAAAATGATCTCTGTCTGTGAAACGCTGAATCTTTTGTCAAGCCAGACTTGGTTTAATGAATTCTCCTGGTTGTGGAGCAGCTTTGTTCAAATGGATTTCAAGGACAAGAGATTAAATTCGACTATAGATTGACCTATAGTGGGGATATTTTTCGTTTTTGTTTCTTTTTTTTCAAATGAAAGGAAGAATACATTTTTTTTCAATTATACTGGAAAATAGAGTTTTGTTGCTGAGGTTTTCATCTTTGTGCTCTTGTGTTTTATGTAGAAATGTATGGTGCTCCGTTTACATGTTTTCTAATGATACTGTGAAATAAACGAGCTGTAATATTCCAAAAATATTGTTCGTTTTCTCACGAATAATCCAGATTTACATAAAAGCCGCTTCGCGTCGGGGGACAACATAACCTCGAGCTAAAATCTAATACTTTTTCCCCTTGTATAATAAATAACTATTTTTCTGTGACGGGGAAAAAATTTGACATTTTATATCTCTTGACAGGTCACAAAATAGTTATTTATTATACAAGTTAAAAAAGTATTAGATTTTAGCTCGTGGATAAAATGGAGGGAGACAAAAAACCGAGAGCTAAAATCTAAGATTTTTCCCGTGTATAATACACAATTTTTTTCTGTGACAGGAAAAAGGACCATTTAAGAGTGAAAGAAATATAACCTTTCACGAAATTACTTTTTTGCCCAGGGAAAAATGTGAGTAGGTACTTTTTTCCCGGATACGTAGACACTCACTTTTTTGACAGGGAAAAAAGTAATTCTGTAAAATGTCACATTTTGTGACCTTTCAAGAGATTTAAAATGTCACATTTTTCCCGTCACAGAAAAATATAACTTATTACGAAATTACTTTTTTCCCTGTCAAAAAAGTGAGTGTCTATATATCCCAACATAACCTCGAGCTGAAATTTGATAACTTTTCCCCTTGTATAATAAATAACCATTTTTCACCGTTAAAAAAAGAGTTTACTTTTTTTCACTGTTGTAAAAAGTCTTTTCTATAGTAACGACTCAGAAAGATTACTGGAAGCATAGAAATATTGTATTAAGAACATTGTCTTTAATAATTATATTTCAGACGATGTTGATTCATATTCACAGTTGTACAAAAAATGTTTTTTGTATTCGTGCGTATAAAATTCGTGTTTTTATGGCACATTCGAGTGAATTTCAAGCCTCGACCTGCGGGGTCGGCCAAAATTGACACTCACATAAGCCATGAAAAAAACACTCATTTACTCACTTAATACAAAAATAACTATTTAACAGCTTTTTTGGCGAAATGAAACAAATAGAGTTGTACACTGTTAATCTTCAGAATTCCACTTAGTCAATTAGTTTTCCGGATCCAACCAAGTTCATTTATTTTCTTTCCACTTAATCATTTCTTTATCCTCTACTGACGTCGGCCCAATTCATGGGAACCCTATCTCGAGCATATCATTCACAGGATTGCCCAATGCTTCGTTAGAATAACATCGAGAAATCTCTGGATCACTTTGTTAAATAAACATCACCACGTGTGATTCTCAATATCGAGATGCGTCTTCCTTGAGTACGTTTGTCTGTTTGTCATAACGGAGCACGCTTTCAACTATATGGTTTTTTGTTTTGTAGGATAATACATACAGGGGGCTGAAGGACTCCGGTCGATGGCCATTTGACTTGTTCAATAAATAACTGTTATTATTATTATTATTACATACAGGGTATTCCTTTTAACTTGACCTATTACAATTCATTGAATAAATTGTGAATATTACGTACTGAAATTGGTTGGTTGCTCTTTTTCTGTTGTTCCCAGTGTTACCAAATCTATCTGAATCAAATATATAATTTCTTATAGCAAACCAAAATTGCATATGCATTTGTATATTCAAGACATCTCCAGCGGTATTTGCATATTTCAGCAAAATCCAGTTATGATGCATATTTCCGCTACATATTTTCTTCCCTGCGTTTCGAATGCGATAAAGTGCTGAGTCTGATAAAAATCCACAAAATTTGAGATCTATTGAGTAATAATAAATGTGGCTTTTGTCAGATTTGCGAATCAATTTCATCTCATTCCGGAAAGCAGTATTAGTAGCCGCTCGCTACGAAAGTATCCAAATACCGAGTATAATACGCCAAATGAACTCCATGTTCTCAGTAGTATTTCCAAATAAAATTCAAGAAAAGTTTGAAAGGAAATGCAGGTTTCGAGATCGGTCTTTCATAGAAAGTTCTATTAGGGAAGGCAGGAGTTTAACCTGAAACTGTAGAGGAGAACATAGCACCAAGGTTCAAATACACCCCAGTTACGTCCGTAGATGTGGAGCGAACCTTTTCCACATACAAAATTATTCAAAATCATCGAAGACAAAATTTAACAATAGAACATTTGAGGTTTATAAAGTACAGTGGAACTTCCCTATAACTGCGCGTCAGTATTACGAATTTCTCTGTATAACGAATTTTGTACAAGACATTGCACCTTCAATCCAAATTCCATGTTAAAAACAACCTATAAAACGAAGTAAGTGAATGGCTATATTGATGAGAAGGTATTAGCTTGGATTTTATCCGAAAATTTTCCGGAGGTACGTAATAAATCCCGACCTCAACCTAAATCATCACGGCGGGCAGAGAGATCCTTGTGAAACAGTTTTGTATACACCACTGGCTGTTTGGTTTCAATCTAACCATTACGCTTGTGTGAAATTATGCGAAGATGTCTATAAGACAGTGCTTAGGTTTGAATGATAAACTTAAATTTATCAGTGAAATCGAATACGACATTGCCAACTATAGAAACAAATTTTCTGTATAACGAAATTTCTTCATAACGAAATTTTTTGCGGATTTAGCGCTTTCGTTATTGGGAAATTTTCCTGTATTTGAGATGGTGCCGGTGCACCGAATAGAAATGAGGTTTTCTATGTAGTAACCTCTACGATACGGTTCGCAAGATGCCAATAGATAGAAAAGGAGCATTTGCAGACATAACTTTTCGATGACTCCACCTCCATCAGAGTTACATAATAACGCTGATCGTGTCAAATTTGAACTGAACCGAACATAATAGACTACTTGGCGCACAACCGGCTCAACTAAAAAGAAGAGTTACCCGAACAGATGATCGGATTCTCCAATTGGGCATCTTTGGATGCTCTTGGGAGGAAAATCCGACCTTCCGTAACTACATCTGAAAATTTGCAGCAGCTCAGTGATGCTCTGATAGATTCAAACCTTAATGAGGACACGCCGAGACGAATGGCACCTATTATCTGCGTCTGGGCGTAAAACAATAGTATATTATATTATAAGGATTAAAAGTGCATCTTTTTTTCACGAGCAATATTTGCAGTTGCGAGGCGTAGCCGAGCGAATGCAAAATTGCGAGTTAAAATAGGCACTTTTAGTCCGAATAATATATACTATTTTTTCTCCAACCAAGTCAAAATTACAATAAAATTGGTTTTAGTGAAAAATCGTTCATAATTTGGTTATGAATTTGAACACAGAATCATGACAGTGATTGTCAAGTAGACTTCAAATGCATTTACTTTTAATCCAAGGATTAAAAGTAGCGTTTTTAATCCTAGGATTAAAAGTGTTGCTAAGCAACGAGCAAATTTTTGTACGGTAAGAGAATTTATGACTTTTGCACCTGAAAATAGTACAGAAAAGTCAACATTTTTTGATGGTTGGAGAAAAATTATGTTTTTGACTTAGTTTTCCGTTTGTTTCCGTTAGGATGAATTTGTTGAAGTACTGTTGTAGCCTTAGCGAAATTTAATGTTTTATTGAAAACCCTGTAACTTCAACAAAAATTGAGCTATTGTTATAAATGAAGAATTGAATTGTCAAGAGAAGATGTGTCTTGATGATGGAATAAGCAATCACACGGTGGAACAACTGGAACACACCAGGTGTGGTTTTGAAGTTAGGGTAAAAAAATAGATTTGGTTTCACCCTGTACGCCGAGTTTTCTCGAAATTCAAAACTAGTTATTGATTAAGGATGAACATACCTACAATTGGAAAAAAATTCATTCGAATCGTACTTGAAATATTTATGAATTAACAAACTTCATCGATTTTTGAGTGGATCGATTATTTGGAGAATCTGTCGAATATTTTCATGTTCCATTGGAAAAGAAATCATCAGAATTCGATGAAAAACGGTGTAGTTTCAGTGAACTAAACGGAAAACGTTATTATAGACGTTCCCCTAGAAACAAGCAAACATTGAAATAATTAATCTATAATCCAGTCGAATTGTGCTTTTAGCAGGAAAGTTTTGGGGTAGTTCAGATTTCTTTCGTTTTTTATGTTTTTTGGGGTGCTGAATCCGAATTTGAGGTTTGCTAATAAAATTTCTAGACGGAACATAGAAAAAATACAAAAAAAGAATGAAAATCTCATTCTTGGTCAGTTTTTTGCATATAACTATGACACTATCAACTTTTCCTAAAATACCTTTCCATACAAAATGAAAGTAAGTACATAAAATTTCCTACAAATTGTACTACCACAGCTTATTTTGCGACAATCCGTTCTGGTTCAAATAATAGTTGTAAATGAGGTATTTCTATGACTCAATAAATGAAAAAAAATTAATTATGTGGTTCCGATAATGCGATCCTCTTGAAATTGTGCATGAACATTCAGTATATCAGTCGCGATTCACAAAAAAAAATTTAATGGAATCGGACATTTTGTTATGGAAATATAAAGATTCTTCTTTTCAATATTCCAATTGAATTTTCTATGGTTCTGTTCACACTATGGTCACACAATTTTGCATAAGGCTTATTATGAGCATCTTGCATTTGGCCGCAACATTTCATTTCGATTGGTTTCGTTTTGTCTGAGATATTGAGTAACAAAAATTTAGAATGGCCTTATTTTATGAAACAAAATACGGCCATTCTAAATGTTTCTCAATATCTCAGACAAAATGAAACCAGTCGAAATGAAATGTTGCGGCAATATCCAAGATGGTCATAATAAGCTTCATGCAAAATTGTGTGACCATAGTGTGAGCAGAACCATAGAAAATGCAATTGGAATGTTGAAAAGAAGAATCCTTTATATTTCCATAACAAGATATCTGATTCTAGTAATTTTTTTTTTATGAATCGAGACTGATATGCTGAATGTTCATGCAAAATTTCAAGAGAATCGCATCATCGGAACCATCGAATTTAAGTTTTTTTCATTTATTGAGTCATAGAAAATGCCTCATTTAAAACTTAAATTTGAGCCAGAACAGGTGGTCGCAGAACAAGCTGTGGTAGTACAATTTGTAGGAAATTTTATGTACTTTCATTTTGTATGGAGAAGTTTTTCACGAAAAGTTGATAGTTTCCGAGTTATAAGCAGAAAACTGCCAAAGAATGAGATTTTCTCTATTTTTTTGTATTTTTTTCAATGTTCCCTCACGAAATTTTGTTAGCAAACCTCAGATTCGGATTCAGCACCCCCAAAAAACATAAAAAATCGAAAAAATCAAAACTACCCCAGAACTTTCCTGCTAGGGGTTCTTTTGACCACAAATTGACTGGACTACTAGTCCGATTTTCAATATCGATAACGCTTTCGTGATATGACCACACTAAACACGCCCTCCAAATTTCCCAAACACACATAACACTTCCCTCTTTCTCGCATAAAAGAATGAAGGATCGACCATCAACAAAACATGTTTTCGATATCCCATGGCCTTACGCGCCGTCGAATCGGTAAAAACAAAACGAGGGTTCCCACAAAGACCGAGCGCGCTCGATCGGGATCCCGCATCGTTTCACATCCCGCTGAGCGATTTCGGGAGTGACGGGAATTCTTTTGATGTGGCACTCGAGGTGACAATCGAGCATCTGACGTTTCCGGAACGGACCAAGCGCGGCGGGCGAATGAACTCTCTCGCTGTCTTCTCAGACAATTATTTAACGGTGTCCTCTTTCATATGGCATGGAATGATCTATAGCTTTGGATGGCCGATGGAAATGATGGGTTTTAAGAGTGCTTCCATTAATATTCGGAGATTCACAGTGCGTTTCAGTTGGTGGTTTTAGAGGTTTAGGAGTTCATTCATACTTTCGGTGACAACGTTCTATGACTTTTAAATCGTTGACAATACCCGAATATTATCTATTTCCGTCGATCTCAAAGTGAAAAGGATTTTAATGTGTAGGAAATGGATCATTAATGACCCATTTTAATACTCAATTTATTCTTTTCTGATGTGCAATCCTCATGGGAACCGTCCACAAAGTATTCAGAAGCACTACGAGAAATGTCAAAACTTTACTGGAACATAGATACATAGGAATTTTATTATTAGGTGTACAAATAAGTTTCCGCGGTTTGTCAAAAGACGGCCCCACCAGAAGGTTATGGAGAAATTGTCAGATGTAAAACGTAATATCCCAAGTTTAGTCATCTGGCAACACCATAACCTTAAAGTACTAGTGATTCCGTATCAGCATCACGTAATTTTTTTCGTGCAAAAATGTCAAGTTTTATTCCGAATAAGCATCATTTGCGGGATCTTTTGATTTACTTCTTTAATGTGAAAAAATCTGCAGCTGAGGCTGCTTATTTTGATCGAGGAATCATCTCCCAAATTTATCAAAGAAAAAAGGGTTCTTCCTCCAAGACAATGCTGCAGCTCACAAATCAATAAAGACGGTGGCAAAATGGTAGAATTACGCCTCGAATTGCTTCCTCATCCCCCACATTCTGCAGATTCAACCCCAAGTGATTATTATCTATTTCTAAACTTGAAGAGATAGTTCTAGGGAAAGAAATTCGAGAGGGATGACGAGGTCAAATGAAAAACCGCGGAAACTTATTTGTACACCTAATATGTCAAATGTAAGTCTTGTGCAAAATGAGAATGTACCTACTTCAATCAAGAATTCATACACAATTTATATTGAGATCGTCGGAAAAAATCTTGTAATCAACTCGGTTATTAATCGAGCGACTAATGGTCTCGAACTATCAACGCATTCGCTATGCTCACGCGTTAAAATATCTTGACGATTAGTCGATGTCTTCAATAATCTAGTTGATTGAATAACTATTATTATAATCAATATCACATAATTCAAAAGCTCTGCACGTTTGTTTATATGTTTGTGAGAGACTTATTGGTTTTGTTCTATTCATTTATGAATTAAACTTTCCTTTTCGTAATTTAACCCACCTTGAACGGAATAAGTTGATCCTTACGAAAGCCATCATATCTGAGTACTGTTGCCATTACAGATCTACGAAGTTTGAATATATCTGATATTTCCTATTCCACGTCCTGACAACCAAAAAAATAAAACTAATTTTCCGCAAATCGCTAGACTTCAACATTCCTGACAGAATTTCTTGAAGAAAAAGTCGAGACCTCTGTACACAACTTTCACACTAGTGTAATGGATAGATTAACCAAGCAGCCAACTGTTTTAGAAGGATCTCTCTGCCGCCGTTATGATTTAGTTAAAGCTCAGAATTTATTACGTACCCCCGGAAAAATTTCGGAAAAAACCCACTATTATAACTTCTTACCAATACCCATTCAAAGAGTGATATTCTTTCGTTATAGAGAGAATTTACTTCGTTTTAACATGGATTTTGGATTCAAGGTGCAATGTCTTGTACGAAATTCGTTATACAGAGAAATTCTTTATACAGACCTTCGTTCCACTGTATTTGAGATTTTTTCCGAATCGATTGATATCCTGAAAAAGTATGTTTGCCTCTTTGAAAACGGCATATTCCTGGATTATGCGTTCACAGGCCTCCAGAAATGTTAGGCTTTTCCTACCATATAGACCATTTTACTTTTTATTCATATACAACACAGCCAACAGCCATATCTAATATCGAAAAATTTGATTTATAATTCCAACTTATTTATCAGAATGATTCATTTCATCCCACATATTCACGATCAACCAAAATAAAGAAAAAAAATGTTTTTTAAGCCTATGTAAATTCAACCCCTGTAAGATTTTTATCCATAATTAATTCGATAATTTTTTTTTCAGGTAAGAAGATGAATGCTCCAAGACTGCCCTCAATATCAAGAACCCACGTCAAGGTATAAAACATTTACATAATACAGCTACCTACTTTCAAGTTCAAAGATTCTATTCTAGATAAGGAGAACGCGTATCATGCAGTATTTCGGAAAACGAACGAATGAAGTTACTCGGATATTTCTCAGACGTAAATAAAAGACAAAAATCCTGCGATATACTTCCTTCCTGTCTCGCAGTTCCAGTCAATCGCGAGGAGACAACCTTTGAATTTTATCCCTGTGCTTCACTGCACCCGTTTGCCGTGGAATAGATCAAATCTCAAGTATGGGGTTCCCAGGGTTGGACTTTGCATATGCATGATCCTACAACAAACAGGAGGGGAAATATTGGCGTATTTGTCCTGAAGTCAGCTTAACTCGAGAACAAAAGAAGATTGAAGAACGCAGTTGATGATATTCTGAATTTCATGAGAGTAGACCATCTTTATGTGCAATTAATTTCCTGTACAAGTAAAAACTGCTGCGATGTTATCTGTACAAATATAACTTAAAACTTTTTTTCGACTCTTCATTTTGAATGGCATTAGTTTTATAAATTGCCGGACTGTGATTTGGAGCTTTTTTCTCACAATATTGAAGTAATAAAGGGTTTTCCGATAAGAGGTGTTATTTTGAATAGCCCGCTATTTCCGTAGATGTCACGTTTGAAGCTGTCATTTTTTTGACCTTTGACAAGTAGAAACTTCGCCATTAATAAAAATGGAACGATACACGCTTCAAGAACGCATTGAAATTCTTAAAATTCACTATGAAAATGGTTAAAAATTTGGCAGAAAAGGTTCGTAAAACTCGAACATTTTTGGGTCGTCGTGAAGCACCTTGTCGGACCGCATAAAGAAATTGGTGGAAAAATCGAGCTGTTGGGACAAGTTAGTGATGTGAAGAATAAAATCCGTGCACGTCGCTCAAGAACAGCCGAGAATATTGCTGCTATTGCAGAAAGTGTTGAAGAAAACCCAGGTTTGTCCATTCCTCGTCGTTCTTTGGAATTGGGCATTCTACAAACGTCATTACACCGTATTTTGCATAAAGATTTGGGTCTTAAGGCTTATTAAGTTCAGTTAACACAAGAGCTCAAGCCGCCCAGTTATCAACAACGTCGTGTTTTTGCTGATTGCTGATCTTTTGCGGTAAAAGTTTCCGGACCGTATTATCACCCGAAGAGGTGATCACAATTGGCCACCGAGATCTTGTGATTCAACACCTTCTTGCGACTTCTTCCTTTGGGGCCACGTGAAAGAGAAGGTCTACGCCAATAGCCCAGCGTCGATTCAAGACCTCAAAGATGGAATTCGTGAGGCTATCGAGGACATAGGGAAGCCACTTTGCGATTTGGTTATGGAAAATTTCATTAAAAGGATATAGTCCTGCAAGTGTGGTCGTGATGGTCATTTGCCTGATGTTATTTTTCACTATCAACGGCATAGCTTCTTCTTTATAAAGAAATGAACATCCGATCATTCATATTGAAAAATTGCATTTTTCTTTGAATATCAAAATAACACCTTTTATTGGAAAACCCTTCATTATTACAGATATTGGAGGCAGAGAATGAAATCAATGGATTATTATCAACCAATATCAAAGTCACACTTCGGAGCTAAGCTCTTGAACGTTCAAGATAGCTGTCTCGCACTAACGAGTCTCATCAATGTGGAGAATAGCTCTAAGTAAAACAGGCATTCTAGGAACCTGCGCCGTGCCGTTCTGGGTATTATTCGTATTATTTTGTAGAATATTGGTGTTTATAAACAGAAGTTGAAATACTGATTTCACTAGAAATTCGATAAGAATGCATGATCGGAAATCAATTTCTTGCATCACATTTGTCGGAATAATATTTCGACGGTTTACATCAGTTTGGCTTCTTTTATTGAATTTTTAGGTAAGCGTTCACCAGCCGCCGTCGTCGTCAGGAAAACCATTAAAGAAAAAAGTTGCTTTTTAGTCCGACCGTTTTCAAGAAAAATCAATTTTTATGTCTAAAAACATGGTCAATCTATTAACTGTTGGTAAAGAATTTGAAAAAGTTATTTTGAGAACATTTTTTTAACAATAGTTTATATTCTTTAGGGCCTATTACCAGGAGTTTTGGGTAGAAATCATTGGCTGTTCAAATGTACATATCATAAACTTTACTTTTTTCCATAAGCGTAGAAGTTGGGGGGAAAACAACCACTAACCCTTCAAAACCTTCACCTAGAGACCTAACCTAACCTAAATCTTCAAAACTTTCACCTATTAACACTTGCAATATTCTGCAAAAAACTTGCTGACTTGCTATGATTAGAAACTTCTCACGAAAGCTGTTTTCAATACGATGAAAAAATGAAATGTTTCAGAGATATTCGCAAAAAACATTATGTTTTCAATAATTCAATACCCTGTATCTCGGAAACGGTGAATTTTGGAGGGTAAGTTAATAGGACATTGTTCATATTTTTGAATATCCTGAGGTTTGTTGCATTCATTCAACACCCTGTATAGATATAGATATACATCAATTATGAGATATGATGTTTTATATCGATTGCAATATAACCTGGAAGGATTCTGCATATCTGAAAAACTTTTTAGGTTTTCACTTTCAGTCTCTGAAATAGAAATAATTAAAAATTTTTAATTAAGATGAAGGGCTCCTGCGAAAATCTTCGCACTAATTTGTCAGGAGCAAATTGGTTTTGAAAAAATTGTTGCCTAAAAGTAAAACTAAAAAAGAAACTAAATGAAAAGGATAATGTAACGTTTCGGTGTTTTTATCAGATACCTTCTCCAGACAAACTTGTAAAATCTTCGGAATTGTGTATTTTTTCATTTGCAGTATAGTTGACATTGAAAGTTGTCAACACATAGATATTGATTTGTTCAATTTTGATATTTGCTGATGTAATTTCTTTCTTCAATAAATCAGTCCAAATACGATAAATTCCAACAGAACAATTGGCCAAATTATCTACTTCATCTAACAAAATACATGTGGAATCCTTAAATTTCCTTTTATAATTATCAGGTTCCATCATTAGGATCTTTGTGTTGTTTCAGTTCATCATATATCTCCGCTATTTAAACATACATGATCTGCGATTTGTGATTTTGTAATGTCTCTTTTGTTAATGTTGTTTTGTTTCAGAGACTGGGAGTGAAAACTCAAAAAGTTTTTTAGAAATTATGTTTTATGTCAACAAAATGCCGATGAGTGTTTGAAGTGGAATTTATGCACGTGTTTTTTAAAAATCACTGTATTATAAGCAAAAAAGTTAGGAATATAACTCAAATTGTGTGACCCTACAATTTTCCCGATACGCACCTGCAATTCCCCTAGCAGCGCCCCATGGTGAGCCGAAGGAACATTACTTACATTACGGTTTATTTGCCATAGAATCCGAGGGACTTAGTGAGCATCAAAAGAGCACTTCGATATTCCGCTTCTTCTACTTCCAGCTCCCTGTTCCGCTGAATTCTATTCTTTAGTGTGCTGCAATAAAGCCTACTTTTTGTTTTGGCGCATCGGTACACATCTAGACAAAAGACTGTCTATCGCTCGAAAGGATTGGGGATTTTTTATCTCGAATTTAGGGTTTTACTGTGTAGACTTTCCTTAATCTGCTGAATTTTCTTCGTTTGTGAACGAATTGAAGGTTTTTGTCTGGTGTTGGGGTTCAGTGTTTGGAATTGATGAAATGTATTGTAGATTTAGGGTCATTAAACGGCCTTTTCATCACGTGATTGTGGTCTAATTCAGTCCGGTCTTTCCATCTTTCACAACTGGAAAAATGGATCGAATGCTATATTGATTGAACAAGATTGCCTTTCAGAAGAGAAATTGATTAATTCGATTTGTGTACCGAATGTATTTTGTAGGGATTTAATGCTATACGATTATGACAAAAGCAAGAGCCAACTACAAATAATATTGATGTCTTTTTCCCTCTCCAGGAGAGTGGCCTAATTCAAGCAGTATGGTACACAATCTAGAGTATTCAAGTCGAATATTACCGCAGCCTGACTTTAGGTTTCCACTATAGAGTTAGAATGAGGTCACTCCCAAACACTCAGGAGCCGTATTCTCGACAAGTGATTTTTCGATGCTTATACGAACTTCATTGCGCGGTGTGCATTTCTGCAGGTAAAAGAGGGACTCGCTCAATGAAGTTCGTATACGCTTTGAAAGATCACTTGTCCAGAATAAGGAACCTGGAGTGTCTAAAACTGAACCTCGAAAAGGACTACATTACCACAGACAGCATGGCCACGCTGAGATACCTAGAATCGCACTGCCAAGGGGTATCTGCTGACCTGGTACTGCCGTATAGTGTTATTTTGGATAGCCCGCTATTTCGGTAGATGTCACGTTTGAATCTGTAATTTTTTGACATTGGACAAGTAGAAACTACGCCATTAATAAAAATGGAACGATACCCGCTCCGAGAACGCATTGAAATTATTAAAATTCACTATAAAAATGGTGAAAATTTGGCAGAGACGGTTCGTAAAACTCGAACATTTTTGGGGCGTCGTGAAGCACCTTGTCGGACCGCAATAAAGAAGTTGGTGGAAAAATTCGAGCTGTTGGGACAAGTTATAGTGAGGTGAAGTACAAAAGAATTTTGCTACTTTAGCCGAAAGTGTAGAAGAAAACCCAAGTTTGTCCATTCTCGTCGTTCTTTGGAATTAGGCATTTCACAAACGTTTTTATTGCTGAAATTGGATAATATTGATCTGGACAACGTTTACTTTCAACAAGACGGCGCCTTCTTGGGTTTCCATGAATGAGTAGAGTAAAGAACAAACGATATACATGGTCGCAGTTCTCAAAAGGCTAACCTAGCTATAATAACTCCAGTTCAAATAATAATAAGCTAGATTTGAATGAAGACCTTTTCAAAGTAATGCAGCTTTTGTGAGATTTCTGCTGTTCAGTTTCGTTTTCAGCACGCTCCTCATTCTTTTGGTAAACTCTGCTGTTAGTTCTGCAGTACTTCTCGGTACTGCTAGAACGGTAAGGAAGTTTGTAGGTCATGATGGATACCAGGAACAACCATGAAGGGAAACATTGCAAGACCAACTACCACGATATCAACCGGGAATCCAGGACCAAGCAACGGAGGAAGAACAGCCCAGGACCCAGGAGAAGAAGAAGACCGAAGTCCTCAGAGACCAATCCCCCCGATACTATCCGGGATGAGTGAATGTTTCCTTAGTAGGGAGTCGAATAGCCGATCGCTAGGGGGTGTGAGAAATCACACCCTTTCTACGCTAATAGGCTCAAGTCGATAATAATAATAAGTCACTCCCAATAACAAGATGCGGACAACAACATTATTCGTAGTAGATCATTTCGTCATAATCGTAGCGCGTAAATCTTCCGCTTATACCTCTATTCAATAAGAAGACTAAGTACTCCCTCTGATGATTTTTCATACCGGTTACGTCTTTTCTCCTGTATTACGTTTGTACCCACCTTGCTCGTTGAATTTTTCCAGATTCTATCAAGCTTTACGCATTAACGAATCCTTAAAAAGAATCGTTTATCTTCATCCACCTCCGGCATTCCCACGCTGATATGGGCCTGAGACCAAAATTGGAATCGCATTCTACCCGAAAAAATGAGTCTGTAGATACGACGATTTAATAATTTCCTTTTAGGGCAAGAATGCATCTGGTTAGAACGTTGCCGTCTCAATTTAACTCAATTTAATAACGTGGGAGGTTATTACCAGGGTTCGAAGGATATATATCAAGTGATATATATCATGATATATATCTTGATATATATCATGATATTTATAGTTGGATATATATCCGATATATTGAATTACTGTATATATTGAATTAAAAATACAGACAATACAGGGAATGTACAAAAAATGCGTTCGGAATTGGAGAAACAAATCGGTATATTTCAATATGGATGTTCAGCTCATATTTTGAATTTATTGGCAAAAGACCTTCTGCAGCTTCCAACATTTTAAAAGTCATAAAGTATTTTCGAAACAAGCATGTACCTTCTGGACTCTACAATCAAGCTGGAGGTAAAAAACTGGTTATGCCCATGGAAATAAGATGGAGCACAATGAATAATGCACTTATTTTTATTGGTCAAAAAATTTTGTACAGTGATATATATCCGATATATATCTGATATATATCCGATATATATCTTGTGATATGATATTTATTTAAATATCATGATATTTTCGAACCCTGGTTATTACTCGCTTTCGCGTAGACAGTTTGTTGGGTTCAGGAACGATATTGTTGGATGCAATGGATGCAAGAAATATTGCCACTTTAACATTAGTTTTGTAATTCATTGTTTTCCTCTACTAAGGATTCTTTTCCGCGAAATTATTACAAGCAATGTCAATTTGGTCTCCTCTTTATAACTATTGGAATATAGTCTTATAGAAGAATTTGCTCTAAAAAATTTTCGAAAAGGCACTAACGTAAAGACTGAATCTTTTACGGGCTACTGGTAGTTATCATACATATGGACATGTTGTTGTCCCCAAATCCACCTTGAAAGTTTCAAGGGTTTAACACGTTCTGTTCGAGAGTTATAGCTACCAGAAATATATCAGTTTACCACGCGCAGATATATTTTTTTGAAAAACTTCTAATGGTACATTCACACAAAATTCTTCAGGAGTTTACGTGTCATTGTTCAATATATCCAATTTCGCAATGATGAGATGTGTGGTTCCGGAAATATCGGGAAAATAATAAAAAATTTCAAAGGTCAATAATTCCGAACCTAATAAACCGATTTGGCCTGTTAATAAACTTAACTGCAGCATTCGGAAACCGAACCAACTCTCAAAATTTCAGAACGGCTGGGCAGAATTTTCATTGACCACAGATTCTTCATCAGTGATTCTAACACTGAAGGTTGTAATTCGAGACCAATCCTGGCCCATAATTCGAAAAATATAAACCTTCAGTTAAAATGAGCTGTTCCACTTAGAACATGCGTACTAACAGATAGAATCCAGAGAAAGAACTACATTGACAAATCTCAATCATAATTTTTCGAGAATTTTCTGGCTATAAGATTTGTGTAGTAATATTACCTGTAGATGTATGTACATGCTAATTCTCAGCAAAATATTCACAATAATTAGGAATCGAATCAATTTGAAAACGCCAAAGTCATTCAGGCTGTAGCCGAAAGTGCTGAAGAAAACCCAGGTTTGTCCATTCCTCGTCGTTCTTTGGAACTAGGCATTCCACAAACGCCATTACACCGTATTTTGCATAAAGATTGGGGTCTTAAGGCTTATAAGGTTCAGTTAACACAAGATCTCAAGCCGGCCGATCATCAACAACATCATGTCTTCGCTGATTGTTGGCGGACCGTGTGAAGAGGTGATCACAATTGTCCACCGAGATCTTGTGATCGCCAATAGCCCAGCGTCGATTCGAGACCTCAAAGATGAAATTCGTGAGGCTATCGAGAACATAGGGCAGCCACTTTGTGATTTGATTATGGAAAATTTCATTAAAAGGATATGGTGCTGTAAGCGTGGTCGTGATGGTCATTTGCCTGATGTTATTTTCCACTATTAACGGCATAGCTTCTTCTTTATAATGACATAAACATCCGATCATTTATATTGAAAAATGGCATAGTTCTTAGAATATCGAAATAACACCCCTTATTGGGAAACTCAAATCAGTAAAAAGCCTGAATAATTGTCTCTTGAACCTTTTCTTCAAATCCTTAACTGCTATCCTTTACATAGGTATAACAAATATTCATCTCTTTCTAATTTTCTTGCTGGTTACAGATATCATTCACAAAATCTGCATATGAATTCGTATTATTTCAAAGACGATAATAACAGTCAATAACTCGAATTAAAAAGCAATTAATGTGAGATGGTGATTAAGGAACAATTAAAATATAATGAAGTAATCAACTTGAAGCCAGTTACCTGGGCGACATTGATTCGAATGAGTTTTATGGGCATAAGGGCAAATTTGCGTATAATGACAAATGAGAAAGTCAATTCTGAATGTAGTTGTCTTTGTTGAAGCTATATGAGTTCTGCAGCTCTACAATATGCTATCGACAAGACAAGAGGCACCAATAATTTCATATAAATTTTTTGAATTTTTGTTGTTTAGAAATGTCGCAGTGTTTTCAATATTAAGGTTTTCTAAAAAATGAAAGAAAAACTGTCAAGTTTTGCCGCGGGTAAACTTGAAAAAGTTGCTGACAACTGCTGTCGTATAGTTTTTCCCATCTAGAAACCATTTGCAACTCAAAATGGTGCGTTTCTGATAGGTGGAATCACGACGAGGGAAAGAGACGAGATAATTTGATCATTTTTCTTCCAAATCCAAAAAAATACGTGAGCTTACAAATTTCACGATAGTGCCACTACTAAAGGCTTCTTTCATTGGCAGTAGATATCCTTCCTGAACTTCAACTCTGAAAACTTCCAAGAACATAAGTTTTTTCAGTTTAAAAAAAAATTTTGGTCTACCTTTAGGCAGTTGTAAAACAAATAGCATATAAAATTTTCGGTTACGAAAATTTGATTTTGCTATTTGTCTTTATTGGTGCTCCTGAGATGATCGTATACTCATTATGATTGACGGTCTCCATTTAAACAAGTACAGTTTAATATTGGATTAAATGATTAAATAATGTTTGGTTACATTCAGAGTAATTGGATGTAATTGAATGAATGTAATGAGAATAATATCATCCAGTGCAGTAAAGTCTTTGTGATGAATAGTTTTTTGATGACCAGAATGCTTTTCATTTATTATTCATGGTCTTTGCAATAGACAATTTTTTATTTCTTTTATTTAAAAAAGAACGGCAATTATATCTCATAAACCTATTTGTCAAATTATGTTGAAATCAATAAAAAGTTTAATTATAAGTGAAAATTATATCACTACCCATTGTTCCTTCTTCCACCAGTGCTTAACCAATTTGGAAATGAATTACAAAGTTATGTTGAAATAATTATGGATTCAATATTGTTGACAATTCATTGTTAAAAGTCACTTCAAACCACTTTCGGGTATGCAAGCTCTTTAAAACTTCACTTTTACGTTGAAAATTTGTGCAGTGATACTGTCTGCGCGAAAATTTGACGTATACGTCTCTGTTTAGTTATTAGTGGTGTTTTCGAATATTAAAACAGATTTTCAAAATTCCGATGTACAGGGTGTTGTTTCGAGGATTCAAACGATTTAAAATTTTTTGTTCACCCGGACCTGGATTTTCAAGGCGGTTATTGCATGATACGTTTGGGCTCTCAATTAGGAACATATTTGCCAAATATGAAGAAAATATATCGGGTGGTTCGTTTGATATGGTCTCAGAAGGAAACGGGCAAAATTCATAAAACACCCTGTATCTCGGCTACGAAGGCAGTAAATCCCAATAAATGGGGTATCTCCAGAACCGCCTTGATGCCACCTATGCACCTGTGAAGTATTTCCGTTTCCCAATGAAACACCCTGTATTACAAACCGTAATATTTTTTTCTTCGTTTCATGTAACCTTTTATATCACTTCAGAAAGAATTAATTTTTCGTCTCATTTAATAGTAGTGTTCTTTCGTACTGATTGAACTGATGGAACTTATTCCGCGATTAGAATAATCACTTGCAATCACTTTAGAGTTGTGGAAGGGAGAACGAAAGAACGATCGCTTCAACTGATCTTTCTGATTGAAGTTATATAAATCACTTCGTTCAGTTCGAAAGAACATCATGAATATCTTTCCATTGCATCTACGGACAAGAAACAAGTTTACCATCTATTGCACTTTTTTCAGTATCACAGTCCTCGTTCAATAATGCCAAAACGTTGCTTTCGTGGATCCGTTACAACCGAGTATCAAATAAAGGGGAATTGAGTTCAGCGTTTCCAATAATACCAAAAATACGACCGAAGACGGGCAAACAAACAAACGAATAGTTGGACGCCATAGCGGATCTCTTTCATGTATTAGTCCCAAAATAAACCAAAAGCGGTTACATGAGTTTGGACGTATTGCGCAAACTTTTGCAGACTTGTTACAATTATGTCTTTTAGAGTTCAACCGTTTGGAAAATTGAGTCAATCTGAGATGAAGTTCTATCGTCCGTTCGTTTCTTTTTATTTGGCGGTGGAATAGAAGCAATTATTTGAATGTGAACAAGTTCTTAGGAAGAAAAATCTATTACTGATGCGGAACAATCTTGCATTTTGAGAATTATACAAAGTTGGTACGCAGAGCGGGTTTGGAAATTGTGGGAAATTATCCGTTGATACAACCAAATATATAGTATAAAGTAGGGAGGATCCCCTGTAAAACTTATATCTGAATTTTCCCTAGTGACGTCTAGGTGTTTTTATCTGTAAACTGTCTCATTGAAAAAATTGAGAAAAGCCCTGAGCAGGAGCTTTTGAGCGCTCGTTCTTTGGTGCAGCAATAAGACTATTAACTTGAAATTTTATTTGGGACTTGAGATTGATACCAAATATATCAATGCGGAATCTCAGCACAATGGGAATTATATTCTGGAAACTATTCAAAAAATGTAATATTATGTAAAAAATTAATAATTACAAAATTAAATATGGTTCTGCTGATACGATCCTCTTGAAATTTTGCATGAAAATTCAGTATATCTGTTTCGATTCACAAATAAATTTCACTTGAATCGGTTATTCTGTTATGGAAATATAGAGATTCTTCTTTTCAATATTCCAATTGTATTTTCTATGGTTCTGTTGACACTATGGCCACAAAATTCTGTATGAACATTCAGTGTATCAATCTTCATTTATGAAAAAAAATTCATCCTAATCGGATATTTTTTCATGGAAGTATGAAGTTTCTTCATTTCAATATTCCAATTCAATTTTCTATGGTTCTGTTCACACTATGGGCACCAAATTTTGCATGAAGCTAATAATGAGCATCTTGCATATGGCCGCAACATTTTATTTCGATGGGTTTCGTTTGGTCTGAGATATTGAGGACCAAAAATTTTGAATGGCCATATTTTGTAAGATTTGGTTGGCTAACGAACCAAACGAGCCATTTGCGAACCGACCGTACCCTGAAAAGTTTCAAGTCTCTAGGAGAATCCCTCTGAAAGTTATTGTCCTAACGGCCGGACGGACGGCCCCTCGGACAGAATTGAATTTGACCACGAATTCGTCATCAGGGAGTAGAACCCTATAGTTTGAGACCTTTTTCGGCTCAAAATTCGAAAATTACAGAAATTTGGGTAAAACGATATAGCATTCGTTCAAGTACAACCGACCACTCAAAAAAAAATCCATGAAAATAAAGGCACGGCCTTTGGGAAAATTTGTGTCGAATAATATTGTATTGACCTGTAATAATATAGAAACAAATTGCAACATTTATCGTTGGAGTTTCGAATGGAATAGAAAGAAGAACTTGTTTTTATTAGCTCAGGCGTTTTGTCTTCTTCACAGTTATCAGCATTCACTTGATCTGTATACAGAAACAACGTTATCTCACAAGGAATACTGCGCGAAGATGTAGCCGATTGTTGCTGAACTTTTGCAGGATCAGACAGTATTTTTCGAATGAATCAAACCAGTAAAGTTCCTCTCTGCCTCCTTCCAGTTTTCCAGAGTTTTGCTGAACCTCAGAATCTTTTGACTGATACTGCAGTAACCCGTGTAAAACCCTGTGAGGAGGTGTAGATTATTCTTGTTCAATTCAAAGAGATTTAGGGATCTTCCCGTACTGAACGTTCCGAGAAAAGTGTTTCATGCCGGAAAGGCTCTGTCTGAGGCCCTTTGGTCATTTCCTTTCTTCAGGAGTTTTTTCCTCACAGAAGGGTTACAGTCCTATGAAAGAAGTTGATTACTCTTTCTGGACGAGATCGTGAGCCTCTTGGTTCATCCTGTTTTCTGAGAGTCCTGGAATCAACATCAAGGAGACTGTCACATTTTCATAGTTCATTTCCATTGCCCAGGCATTCAAGCACTATCTTTGAGCACAGAGTCTCAATAGCAGCTTAATTGTCCTACTTTATAAACTGATAATTTCGAGTAGCTAAATCGATCTCGATCCGAATACTCTATTGGTCCTGTCCCAGCACGGTTTTCGATCTGACCATGTACCATCTTACGGTAATCCCTGTGAAATAATGAACTATTTCTGTTCCTACCTAGCGATGTAGCAAAATTTTTCCATCATGCCAATTTTTCACTGCTTATACAATACCGCAAGTAATCCCATAATTAATAAAACCCAACCGGCATTCTACTCGGAACAGAGCCGTAAAGAACTCGTCAGAAACGATTTCATCAATAATTTATAGGAATACCCGATTTCGAAACTGGTTATCAATTATGATTATTATTTAATTAAGACTTGTCCGAGTGAAAAAGCATCGATTACTCGCCGTGAGTGACCGTTGCGCGACAGCGGCCAAGCATGCTTTTACATACAGGGTATTCGCATCGGCAAAAACGCTAAAAAGGAGAATAATCAGAGTTATGGACGTGCCGCAATTTGCCAACTAGATTTATGTCCCTGAATGGACTTGGATTCCGGCCAGGAAAATCAGCTCAATTTAGCGTTCTTTTAATAAGTTCCTTTTACGGGAGGAGGAACTGACAGGAGCGAACCTGTTTTGGCCGAGGTGGGGAGTCCGGATTTGCGGATGCGGAAAAGGTCACGTCCAAATTTGGCGAGACTGGCGGGAATACCGAATTCGAGTCGTCGAAGATGCCTTGCCTCAAATGGACCGCGAAGGAAAGATGAGTGGGAAACAATTTCATCAATACGATTCGCGAATGGTGATAACAGGTGGAAACGTGATGTTTATTCAAAATGTGTTTTTTTCGAGGTATAGAACTTTGAGTTGGCACTATTGTTCAAAATGGCGACCGATTTAACAGCTGTCAAGTAATTTATTCTGAGTTTGGTTTGTCAATTCATCATGAATAGACTCACGCCTGAACAACGCTTGCAAATAGTGCAATTTTATTTCGAAAATAATGGTTCTGTGCGGAATACGTATCGCGCACTACGTCCATAGACAAACTAAAATAATAGATGAGCCACTCGTATATGTCGCGCCACCTGTCGGAGGAGGATACTAATACACGAAAAAATTATTCTCAATTTGATAGTTAGATGTCGTTGCACATGGAAATCCTATCGAGAAAATAGTAAGTATGTAAAATCGTTATTATCAAATAACCTTTGAATTGTCAACTGACACAAGGAGGTTTTGACACGTTCTTTTTGAAATATCATGAATTTCGATATGCCTGCAAGAGTGAAGATGTGTTGTGTTATTGGATGTGAAAATCGAGATGCAAAAAGGTAATTTCAAAATATATATTATATATATTCTGTTACCTATAAGAATTAAGATAGTTTTCAAAAAAGTTTTTCATGTATTGAATAAGTTTAGTAGGTAAATACTCATATTTTGTATTATTGAATCATTATTGTTAGTTTTTGAGAATGTTTTCAATGCAATATTAGTTTATTGATTAGATATTTATGAAATGAATCTGTATTTTCAATTGGTGATATCTATTTCAGTAATAAATTTCATTCTATTCAGAATTTGATTATTGATCCTCACTTCTCGATTCCAAAAGAAAATCAGATGTTCAGTTCGTTGCAGGTATTATTTTCATGAAAATAAATTTCCTCACTCATCGATAACTTGCACGAATCCATTTCTGATTTCCTTTTGGAAATTGAATTTCAAAAAACTTTTTGCACCTTGTATATGGGTGTACCTACCTATTCAAAAGGTGCACTACAGAATTCTTTTGGGGCAGCTTTACGATACAGATTCCTTTTTCAATTGAGCTTTTTCACGAATTAGTAATGCTGTACGAAAAAAAGATGTCGTTGCAGCTTGTTTACTAGTGTCTCATCTATTCTCCGTTTAGTTAGTCTATGACTACGTCCATTTTATCGTCGACAAAATCATCCGTCAAAGCAGTAATTCGATTAACCATGGAACATTTTCGCACCACGTTTACTCTTATTGATAACTCGCAGCCCCAGAGACGCCGTACGGTTCGTACAGAAGAAGCTATGGTACTGTAGAGCAGTGATTCTCAACCTGTGGTCCGCGAACTGTTTTCATGTAGTCCGCGAAAAGAATAGTCATAAAATAGTCAATTTAAATCTTGCCTCTTGAGACGTAAATTGATGCATCTGCCAATTTTTTTTTAACTCAGAACGTTTTAGTATTGTGTGACCAGAACCAGACGACCAAACGCGCCTGAACTCATTTTACCTATTATTGGGAAATGTAATAATAATATCTAAGTGGTCCGCCAAGAATTCTGATAGGTACAAGTGGTCCGCCAAGAATTCTGATAGGTACAAGTGGTCCTCAGTGGTGAAAAGTTTGAGAACCACTGCTGTAGAGCGTAGCATTGAGGAAGACCCGAATGAGTCCATCTGTTATTGTGCACAGGAATCTGTGTCCATCCACTTTATAGAAGATTTTGCATCGTGCAAGAATTGAAGCCAAACGATCATCAAGCAAGGCTTAGATTTGTCGAAATGGCCTAAAACGACATTGCGTTGTTCCCTATTTTCATAAGCGAATTTTGTTAAGCGATGAAGCGCACTTCTGGTTGAATGGCTACGTCAGCAAACAAAACTGCCGCATTTGGAGTGAAGCTAATCATCAAGTGTATGTCGAAACACCGTTAAATCCAGAAAAACTTACTGTTTGGTGCGCTTAATGGGCTGGTGGAATCATTGGTCCGTACTTCTTCAAAAATCGATGATGGTCAGAACGTTACAGTCAAAGGTGATCGGTATAGAGCCATGATTACTAACTCTTTCATTCCTGAATTAAACAACCATGATGTCTAGGAGCTGCGGTTCCAACAAGACGGCGCAACATGTTACCCAGCCACAATCGATTCATTGAAATACACGTTTGGTGACCGCCTTATTTCACGTTTTGGACCTGTGAATTAGCCTCCAAGATCTTGTGATTTAACACCGCTAGATTACTTTCAGTGGTGCCAGATAAGGCATTTGTCCATGCGGATGAGCCACAAATGCTTGACCATTTGAAAGACAACATTCGCCGTGTTCTTGCCGATATACGGCCACACGGATAAAGTCATCGAAAATTGGATGTCCAGATTGGACTACATCCAAGCCAGCCCTGGCGGTCATATGCTAGAAATCTATTTAAAATGTAATGCCACATGATTATCTTTCGGATAAATAAAATTCATGTATCGAATAATCCATCGTTGTTTTATTGCAACTTAAAGTTCTATACCTCTAAAATAAACACCCTTTATTAGAAAATGGGGTTGAACGGGAAATATTTTTTTAATCGTTGTCGCTTCATGAGATGACAAAGGTCGAGGTAATGGGTTTGTTTTGATTTCGAGTTCAAAATTGTTCCACTACGTTTCCCACATGCGCCGCTCCGTTGCGAATTTTGAACACAAATTCGGAATGTGGGCACGTGCGAACCGTCCTGGGACAGTTCTAAATCGTAACCAAACAAACCTAATATATATATATTCTTTGAAATCAAGAGCTAAAATAATACAATACATAAAACAAAAATAAAATATAATTTCGAATGAAAAGAATCTCATGAATTTTCACAAGTTCTGGCTAGTGCGCTTTTGTCCATTTTCACTCAAAATGTTCAGGAAGATCATTTGGCACAAGCTTGCTTTGTTGATAATTTCTTCAACTTTTCTCAGTCGAATTCAAACTGATGTATGATGAAACTCGTGTCGTCGAATCGTGGACTGAAATACACTGGAACTTCCCTATAACAAACGTCTCTATAACGAATTTCGTACAAGACATTGAACCTCGTTTCCCAATTCCATGTTAAAAAACACCCTCTAAAACGAACTAATTGCCTCTATAACGAAATATTCAAAGAACATCACTCTGTGAATGGGTATTGGTAGGAAGGTATAAATCCCGACTTTAAACTGAATCACTACATCGGGCGGCAGAGAGATCCTCTGAAATAGTTTCAAATACACCCCTGGCTGTATGGTTTCAATCTAACCATAACGCTGGTGTGAAAATTGTCTAAAAGGAAGTGCTAAAGTTTGAATGATAAACTTAAATTTATCAGTGAAGTCGACCGCGACATTGCCGACTTTAGAAACTAATTTTCTGTATAACGAAATTTCTTTATAACGAATTTTTTTGTGGATTTAGCGCTTTCGTTAAAGGGAAGTTCCACTGTGTTCGGATTTGCGGATGCGAAAAGGTCACGTCCAAATTTGGCGAGACTGGCGGGAATACCGAATTCGAGCTTTCGAAGATGCATTGCCTCAAATGGACCGCGAAGAAAAGATGAGTGGGAAACAATTTCTTCTATACGATTCGCAAACGGCTATGGTTCGTGTGATAACAGGTGGAAACGAAATGTTATTTATGGCGAAATGGAGTGTTTGGTTGAATGGGGAATTTTTCTTTCTGGTTGTTCATGAGATAACTAAGGTCGAAGTGATTTTGATTGAAAAAAGATTCGAGGATTTTTACGAGCTTTTGCTTGGAATCTCCATCATCTATTTATGTACAATCCGCGCCAAACCATACTTGTTTTCATTATCACTTTTTTTCTTATTTTGGTACACATTTGCCAATTTGAATTAGTAGTCTGCTGTTGATAACTGTTAAGGTTGGTCAAGTTAATGTGCTTCTTTGATTTTTGACCTTTGAAAAAAAAAGATTCTGTTTTTTTCAATCTTGCATTGAAATGTTGACTGTGGCATTCGCCACATCTGAAAAAATGGAACAAGTGCTTAATAGAAGATGATGAGCGTCCTGTCGTTGCAACCACCTGAAAAAAATTTTTTCTCTTCTTTAATTCTATCAAAATCATTATAGAAGCCAAGCTATTTGGTACAAGTAGAAATTCGTTATCATTTCAAGTAAATCGTTAAACTGAGGTTCGTTATATTGAAATGAGATTGGTTCAAAATGCGTTAAATCGAGGTTCCACTGTAGTTTTAGTCACCTCAATATTAGGTACGTACTCATCTTGTTTGAGAGAACAATTTCTGCTTACAGATAAGAACTTATTTTTATCGAATATATGTATTATCTTATTGAAAATAGTATGCAATACAATATTTTTTTCCTTAGATTAATAATCTATTTTACAACAAAAAAACCTGTCGAAGTCGTCGCGAAGGAATCACATACTATGGGATTAGGGACCATATTGTTGAAAACCTTATAATATGTTTTGAATGGACAAAATTCGTTAATTAGAGGTTTTCACAGTGTTCTTTCACAGTTTTGTAATGTGAAGGTATATTTTACATTGACTTATTATGGACAATTCAAGGGGATCAGGAAAAAAATCGTTAAATCAGGTAAATCGTTATATTAAGGCTCGTCATATAACGATTGCACTGTATCTATATCTGTAATTTACGTCATTCTAACCAATCGATTTCCAACTCCCCAATTACCCCCAAATTTTCCCTTAAAAATATTACAATGCGAATACGACAATGACAATATCCAATCAACTAAATGCCCAAATCCACCCCAGAACCCAACCAAAAATCCGACCAAAAGGGCAAACGTCCCCCATGGGACGGCAAAAGTCAGTGACTCCGCCGACAACACAGAAAGAGACTTTCCACCCATATCCTTCCCTCAGGATGCATCCTGTTTTCCTGCTCTCGCTTCGCCGACCACCCCTGTGCAAGATGGACCCGATGACATCGTAAAATCGAAAAATCAATCGTCGACGCTTCAGGGAAATGATCCTCGCCAAATCCGGACGGGAATATTAATGCCATGGAAAAAATCGGCTCGTCGATCAGCCGTGTAGATTCGATTGTTATCTACTCCCTCTCTTCCTGTGGGAGCACTGTTGATCCATGCTGTTCGAAACTTGTGATACTTAGAAATTTGATATATAATAATTCGTAACAATCGCATTCAGTTGACAAACCCTGTGAGAAGGTGAAACCTATTTTTGTTGAATTCCAAAACAGTTCGGTATCTTCTCGTATTGAATGTATCGAGAAATTTTTTGGAGTGTTCTAGGCCTGTAAGGCTTTGCCTGAGTGCCTTTCTGTCTGCCCCCTTCCTCTACGTGAATTCCTTCTTGTAGGTGTTTTCCTCTGTTCTATGTCACAGAAGGATTATAGTCCTTGAAAGAAATTGATGATGCCCCGAGCTAGATCGTCAGCTCCTTCGATTACCTTGATTCCTGAGTATCCTGGAATCCATAATAATGAGAGTCTGTTACGGTTTTCTTGTTCATTAAGTTTTATCAGACATTTCCACCTTCTTAAAACGGATGACTATTGATCGTCCATATACAGGGTGGCCATTTGAAAACGGAACAGACGAGATTACAGACGAAATAAATTTTTTCGATAGAAATGCTCGGACAGGTCGATTTCTGTTTCGAGGGGGACAACTTAATATGTAGGTTACGGACGCATAGCGCTTCAACCCTTGCTACTACAAAACCCTCACCCCCAATTTTTGAATAGGAAGATGGGGTAAGTGATACCTCATTTGAAAGGTATTTTTATACTGATTTCAGCACAGTAATTGTTTTTTCATTTTATGCATTAGTTCTCGAAATATTCTCAACTAAGTTTGAAAATGAAGTGGTGTTTTCATGGCACTTGTAGTGTTTTTTTTGTGAAAAATCGACATTTTGAGCTTCAAAACAACCATGTTTATCTAAATGTCGTTGTCGTTGGCGAATATTTTCGAGATATGAATTTTTCTATGTTAAGGGGGGCGTTTTAACCCCCTGGATCCCTTTGCAAGTGGATGAAATTTTCAGGGAATAATGATATTAATATTGTTAACCTACTTGCCAAATCTTATTATGCGCCGGCGAATATTTTCGGAGATATGAATTTTTCCATGTTAAGGGGGGCGTTTTAACCCCCTGGATCCCTTTGCAAGTGAATGAAATTTTCAGGGAATAATGTTATTAATACTTTTAACCTACGTACCAAATCTTATTATGCGCCGGCGAGTATTTTCGGAGATATGAATTTTTCTATGTTAAGGGGGGCGTTTTAACCCCCTGGATCCCTTTGCAAGTGGATGAAATTTTCAGGGAATAATGATATTAATATTGTTAACCTACGTGCCAAATCTTATTATGCGCCGGCGAATATTTTCGGAGATATGAATTTTTCTATGTTAAGGGGGGCGTTTTAACCCCCTGGATCCCTTTGCAAGTGGATGAAATTTTCAGGGAATAATGATATTAATATTGTTAACCTACTTGCCAAATCTTACACTACAAGTGCCATGAAAACCCACTTCATTTTCAAATACTTAGTTAAGAATATTTCGAGAACTAATGCATAAAGAAAAAACAATTACTGTGCTGAATCAGTATAAAAATACCTTTCAAATGAGGTATCACTCACCCCATCTTCCCTATTCAAAAATTGGGGGTGAGGGTTTAGTAGCAAGGGTTGAAGCGCTATGCGTCCGTAACCTACATCTTAAGTTGTCCCCATCGAAACAGAAATCGACCTGTCCGAGCATTCTATCGAAAAAATTTATTTCGTCTGTAATCTCGTCTGTTTCGTTTTCAAATGGCCACCCTGTATATAAATCGATAATTTCAAATTGTTTCTCGCCAAAGCTTAATCAATTCCTTACAGAGACTTTCCAATCGATATCCTTCCTTCAGGATTCATCCTGTTTTCCTGCTCTCGCTTGCCGACCACCCCTGTGCAAGATGGACCCGATGACATCGTAAAATCGAAAAATCAATCGTCGACGCTTCAGGGAAATTATCCTCTCCAAATCCGAACAGGAATATTAATGCCATGGAAAAAATCGGCTCGTCGATCAGCCGTGTAGATTCAATTGTTATCAACACCCTCTCTTCCTGTGGGAGCACTGTTGATCCATGCTGTTCGAAACTTGTGATACTTAGAAATTTGATATAATAATTCGTAACAATCGCATTCAGTTGACAAACTCTGTGAGAAGGTGAAACCTATTTTTGTTGAATTCCAAAACAGTTTGGGATCTTCTCGTATTGAATGTATCGAGAAATTTTTTGGAGTGTTCTAGGCCTGTAAGGCTTTGCCTGAGTGCCTTTCTGTCTGCCCCCTTCCTCTACGTGAATTCCTTTTTGTGTAGTTTTTTCCTCTGTTCTATGTCACAGAAGGATTATAGTCCTTGAAGGAATTGATGATGCCCCGAGCTAGATCGTCAGCTCCTTCGATTACCTTGATTCCTGAGTATCCTGGAATCCATAACATGAGAGTCCTGTTACGGTTTTCTTGTTCATTTTTATCAGACATTCCCACCTTCTTAAAACGGATGACTATTGATCGTCCATATATAAATCGATAATTTCAAATTGTTTCTCGCCAAAGCTTAATCAATTCCTTACAGATACTTTCCAATCGATATCCTTCCTTCAGGATTCATCCTGTTTTCCTGTTCTCGCTTCGCCGACTACCCCCCTGTGCAAGATGGACCCGATCGAATCAATCGTCGACGCTTCGGGGAAATGATCCTCGCCAAATCCGGACGGGAATATTAATGCCATGGAAAAAATCGTCTCGTCGATCAGCCGTGTAGATTCGATTGTTCTCTGGTTGATCCCCTCTTCCTGTGGGAATACTGTTGATCCAAGCTGTTCGGAACTTGTGGTACTTAAAAATTTGAGATGTAATAATTCGTAACAATCACATTCTCGTGAGGAATCATTTAAGAGAGTATAGCCTATTCCGATACAATTCGGGATCTTCTCGTATTGCATGTTTCGAGAAAATTTTTGGGATGTTCTAGGCCTGCGAGTGCTTTTTTGTCTGCCTCCCTATGAATTCCTTTTTGTAGGTGTTTTTTTCTTTGCCACAGAAGGTTTATGTCTCATAAAAGTAGTTGATGAAATCTGAGCGAGATCGCCAGCTCGTTATAGTGAAGTTCCACTGTATCATAGAAGTAATATGTGGCATAATGAACAAATAAACACGTTCAGCTCAGAATTAGAGAAAACTCTTTTTCAGAAGAATATAACATTTCTGGAACACGTAACAGTTCCACACACCCAACGGGTGTTTTTTTTTAATAAAACATATATAAAATTATGAAATGACCAAAATTTTCTTTTATTTGGTAGATAATTTTTTGGCATTTAACATTTAAACACAATCCGTGGCATATGGCCACCACGACTATTTTTCACAAATGTCATTCTGGAGGTCCAATTTTCGACCACTTTTTCAAGCATTTGAGGGCGTATGTCAGCAATGACACGTTGAATATTGGCTTCCAAAGCGTCAATCGATTGAGGTTTATCCACATAAACCAATGACTTCACGTATCCCCACAAGAAGTAATCGAGTGGCGTCAATTCGCACGAACGCGGAGGCCAATTCACCGGACCATTTCTCGAAATAATGTTGTCGTTGAAAGTTTCTTTCAATAAGTCGATTATTTCACGTGCTGTATGGCAAGTGGCACCATCTTGTTGAAACCACATTTCATCCATATCCATATCTTCAAGATTTGGCAAAAAACTCACTGATCATGGTTCTGTATCGATTTCCATTCACGGTAACGCGTCGTCCTTCCTCATTTTAAAAGAAATATGACCGATGATCCCACCAGCCCATATATGAGCATATACAGGGTGTCCCGTAATTAGACCGACAAACTTCTGGTGGACATTGAAGATCGTATTTTAGACAGATTCGACCCAAATCATATAATGCAAAATTGCTTCGTTAAGGAGCTAGTGCCCTTTGAAGATGACGTCCTGTCCACACTTTCTGCCACATATTCGCAAAACGGAGTCACATATAAAGTGCTGAAAGTTTACATAGTGGCTAATATGAAAAATACGCATAGATTAGATTAGAGTGCATTTCTTTCATTTCAAGCACAATCGTATCATTTCGAGGGGGAAGGGTATTTTTAGTTGAAACTTTTTTAACTTTCATTATTTCTCGAGATTTACATCATATTTATAAACTCTGATGTTTTTTCCTGAAAAAAGAGGCTCTTGCATAATAACGCCCAGATGCACCATTTCTGAAAAAAATAGATTTGAAATTTTCTCTCTTTTCACTAAGTACTCAATGTTCACTTTTGTTTTGAATTGATTTTCACTTGATAATGGTAAGGTTGAAGATAAAAATCTATTCTATCAAACAAAGATCATCTTCTCTCGCCAAAAATTTCGATATCAATTATTTGCATTCATGTTTTGCGAATATGTTGCAAAAAGTGTGGACAGGAAAAGGACGTCATCTTCAGAGGGCACTAGCTCCTTAACGAAGCAATTTTGCATTATATGATTTGGGTCGAATCTGTCTAAAATATGATCTATTACGGGACACCCTGTATAGACCGCACCAAACAGTACATTTATCAGGATGCATTGGTAATTCTTGAACGGTGTGTGGATTATTCTTTGCTCCAAATGCGACAATTTTGCTTGTTGACGTATCCATTTAACCAAAAATGCGCCTCATCACTGAAGAGAATTTTACGGTAAAAAAATGGATCTTCGTTCAATTGATTTAACGACCAATCACTGAATTCACGGCGCAAATGATGGTCGTGTGACTTGACCACCAATTGAATTTTGTATGGCACCAAACCCAAATCTTCACGTAAAAATTTCCATAAAGTCGATGGACAAAGTCCAATTTGCTGAGCACGACGACGAATCGATAAATTGTCGTTTTCTTCGACACTGGCCTCAACGACAGCAATATTTTCTTCTGTACGAACTCTTTTCCTTCTTGTCGGTGGCTTGGCATCCAAAAGAGTAAATGTAGACCGAAATTTGGTGATTACGTTCTTTATGGTGGTCTCTGACGGACGATTATGTGCACCATAAAATTCACGAAGTGCTCTATAAACATTTTTAATTGAACACTGATTTTGAAAATAACTTCCACGATTTGAAAACGGTGTTCTGGAGTTAACCTATTCATAATGATTTGTCAAACAATACTCAGTAGAAATGCCACTTTGAGCTGTCAAAACAACTGTCATAAAATAAAATGACATCTATCGGAAAAACAAACCTCCTAAAAAAACACCCGTTATAAGCATCCAAGCTGCGGACATAACTTCAGATCAATACTTATATTCTTCCCTGAGGGTCAACCTCCCTGGATGAAACCAGCTACCGAATTCAAAACTTGAATGCATAAAGTTTTCGTCACACAATAAAAATTCGTACCGAAATCAAATCCCCTCGTCTCCCATAAACTCGACTCCCAACCGAGTCACATTTCAACCGGCTTCATTTACACCAAATCTCGACAAAAAACAGATTACGTCCTCCCGAAAAAACATGCAGAACGACCAATAAATCTCGTATCGAAATCGAATAAAAACAAGTTCACGACCCACGCTCTGACCCTTCACGGGGGATAATTTATACGATGCAAATCCTGAGGGAATCGCACATCAACCTCGACCCCTGCCGTAGGACACTGTTCTAGGGTGTTACAATCGTAACATGTGTTTTTCATCCAAGGGCAGGTAAAACAATATTAAGTTTTTTTAACCCTATGTAGGGCTTTGGGACTATTATCTTCTTTAGCGAAAACTATGAGGGATATGTAGGTGCCTTTCGTGTTAACATAAGGCGTTTTCGGATACTTACTCGGGTTAACTCGATCCCTAACCTTGGCGTTCGTTTACCTAACCCGAACATCCAACCCGTGTTCGGAAAGTACGGGGCTATTAACTCGATCGCTGACCCAGGTTGATTTATCGTAACCCTACTCGGGAGTAGGGTTCTAGAGGCACCGCATGCGCACTGCAGTTCAATTTTGTATTTGAAAAAAGCGGGAATAAGTCTTCTACTCCTTTCTTATTAATTTCATATATTCTATTCCTAAAAATTATGGAAAGAGAAGAGAATTTGGCTCATTGTAAAATGAGTGGTTCCTTGAGCCGAGAAAATAATGTGCAACAACTTCTTCATAACTTTGTATGAACATCTTTCTGCGTAAAAGATACAGCCTTATTTACTTCTATAGGTACTCGAAGATAAAATTGAACATGTGTGGGCACATCATAAATTATAAGAAAGATTTTTCAGAAGCCAATAAATCCAAGCAAAGCTAGAGGAAATAGGCAAATAAATTGGAACTGAAAAAATAAATTCCATACTTCTCAAACATAGGTATATAGTCAAAAATGTTATTAAACATGGAAGGGCACACGAGAAATTATAAGAAATAATCAACAGAAGCCAATAAATGCAAGCACAGCTAGGGACAATCCGAGAATAGACTAGGATCGAAAAAATAAATTCATAAATTTGTTTGGTTATGTTATTGATACGACTGTCACTTCAAATCCTAAACCTGATGTGTTCGTATACACAGAACCTGGGTCTGTGACCCGAGTAGATCCGTCACGTGACCCGATGGATCGAGTCAGTAACTCTGAGTAAGTTTCCGAAAAGGCCTATATGTGTAGGATGTTCTACAGCAGATCCTCATTACTAATTTTGATTCGATTCGATTGTCGCTTAATAGGTGGCGTTAAAACTGCCCAGGTGAGACATAATTGTCCCAATTTCCATGGAAAACCCCTCTTCAGCCAATTTTCTCGTATCGACAAGTTTGTTTTCGATTTACGTGAATTCTATATACTGTGAATCCTTCCTGCGCTGTATCCCTTTTGAATAATTGCTATATGTGGAATTGATTTCAGTGGAAAAATGATTGTTACCGCCTTTCTTCTTTTCATAATTTTTATTATGAAGCCGTTGGGCTAGGTACAATGAATTTTCATACGAATTTCATGATATTTTTTCTGTTGGTTGGAACCATGGAGTAAGATAAATAATGTTATTTCACTTCGTTCACATGTCGGCCTGATATTATCAATAATTTTTTCGACGAAAAATGTTTCAGCTAGAAAGATTTTCCAAAAAATTCCAACATATTATCTCGTGTGCGTGCATTTCTTTGTCGTACTGGAACTCTTCAATCGTGTGAAGAAGATTCATCCACAAATTAGTCTACAATACGACGAGCAGTCATTCGATTAACTAAATGTCTTCCATGAATTCTAAAAATTCTTTCAGTATTTACAGTTGACAAATTTCGATGAAACAATTCAACCACTTCTGATTTTTTTGAAGCGATGTATATTTCCTTGATCGAATGAAATAATCTTCTGAAAACAAATTACAAAAGAAATGTTAGAAAATGATACGCAGTATTTTAAATTTCGAATTGTATCATCCCTATTGGAAATCCCTGTATTATTTGGATATCTCACCTTGAACAACTTCCGACTACACCACTGGCTTTAATGAAGAAAACAACCCCATCAAAGATGACTTGATCGTAAACGAAGCACGTCTCGCTCCACGGGGGTAGATTTGCGGTCTAAGGTTACTCCAGGAATTGAATGTTTTTACCGGAACTCCATTTTTCATGAGTTCAAGTCAGGAGCCATTACGAAAGGAGGACGATGCGGGACAGGAGGGAAATAAATTATAACCCCCAAGAAACAGGTTTCCAATTTTCATGTCGTATAGAGGCGAATTCCGTCGAGATCGTTATACGCTATGACGTTTGTCGAATTGGAAAAATGGAAAAATTCCATCAACGAACAATGCGGGCAAATCTTGATTTATTGACAACGGTTTTTTATGGATATTGAACTTATTTTCGCGTATTCTACTTTGGCATTTGCAAAATTTTATCTTTCAATGAATTTTTCACTTTTATCATGAAAAATGTTCGATTATTATTTCTGTTCAGAGAAACCTAGATCAATTTATCTGGAAGGAATAAACAAAGATGTTCCGACAGGATGGTTTATACGTTTTCTTCTTTTTTCGCTGAAAACTATACTATTTTATTGTCTGTTTTAGGATGGATTAAAAAATGCGAGAAATTCTGGAGCAGGTGCTTTTGAGTGCTCGTTCGTTCATTGGTAAATAAATGCAAAATCTCAGTACGATCGGAATAATAATCGGGAAATTATTCAAAACCTGATATATGAAAGAACTTGACAATTAAAAAAATTAAATTCTATGGTTCCCACGATGCGATTCTTCTGAAATTTAGCATGAACATCCAGTATATCAATCTCCATACTTAAACTGAATTTCACTCGAATAGTTAGTCTGGTTATGGAAATATGGATATACTTATTCTCAATATTCCAATTGAATTTTCTATGGTTCAGCTGATGCGATCTTCTTGAAATTTTGCTTGAACGTTCAGTATATCAATCTCCATTCGCTTGATAATTTTCACTCGAATCGGGTATCTTGTTATGGGAATATGAAGTTTCTTTTTTTCAATATTTCAATTGAATTTTCCATGGTTCTGTTCATACTAGGGCAACTATGGCCACCAAGTTTTGCATGAGGCTTATTAGGAGCATTTTTTATGGGGCCGCAAAATTTCATTTCGATTGGTCCTTTTTTGTCTGAGAAATTGAGGAACTCTAGCCCAATCCCTTCGAAAGTTATCGGGCTAACGACGGACGGACGGCCCCACGGACAGAATTGAATTTGACCACGAATTCGTCATCAGGGAGTCGAACCCTATCGTTTGAGGCCATTTTCGACTCAAAATTAGAAAATTACAGACATTTGTGCAAAACGATATAGCACTCAATCAAGTAGTACGAGCGCTCAAAAACCACAAGCTGGGTGAGATCTAAACGCACATTAAAGGTTGTTCAATCAGGAATGGCCTTTCCACCGATAACACCAAACAAAAAACGCTATTTTTTTATCTGTATATTCCATATTTTTATGTTGGAAAATTAATGACCCCCACATCGTTTGTACTGTAACATTTGGGCAAATTAAACTTTTGCCTTTCGTTGAGCTCTAATAGGCATTTCCACTATTTATGGTATATAAAATATAGATTATTTTTTCATGCGGCAGGATTAAGAGTAGTGTTTAATATACAGGGTGTCCCATTACTCGACGTCAACCCGGAACCGGATAAAAGGCAAGTAATGCTGGTTGTCATAAAAATATAAAAAAAAATCTAAGTTGCATGATTTTAAAATTATGCGCATTTAAAAAACACGCAAAATTCCACACCCTGTGACAGTCTTTTCGCTCCTGTTGCCACAAATATCGAATTTTACAACTTTTTTCTTTGCTGTGTAACCTCGAATAATGCTTGTCTAAACTGTAATCAAAATTTTGATACCAGCTGCTCTAGGTTCATAAAAATAGGGCTTACTTCTCAGAAAAAAATTCGAAATAAACAATTGCCTAGTTTCAACTGACTGTATTGAAAAAAAAATGTACTACGTAGGTTTGGCATGTTTTTTCAAAAGTTGGCGCATTTAGTAAGGATTCCATAATGGTATAATACTTGTTTAATTGTAGCTGCAGTAGTTCAAATTTATTTTCGATTGCCTTTGAATACACTTTTTCGTTAACTGCTTCCAGTGATTAAGTCCAATGAATTCAAGTCCGGTGAACGGGCCGGCCACGAGATTGGACCAGAACATCCGATCCATCTTCCGGAAAAATGTTACCAGAAAAAAAATTTTCAGAGAAATTTCTCCGGAAAAAATTTTTCTGGAAAAATTATTTTCTCTGGAAAATTTTTTTTCTGACGAACATTTTTTCCCGGAAGATGGATCGGACTTTCTTCTCCAATCTCGTGGCCGGCTTGTTCACCGGACTTGAATCCTTTGGACTCTATTACTGGGAAGCAGTTAACGAAAAAGTGTATTCAAAGGCAAAAAATAAATTTGAACTACGGCAGCTACAGTTTAACAAGTATAATACCATTTTGGAATCCTCACTAAATGCGCCAACTTTTGAAAAAACATGCCAAACCTACGTAGTACATTTTTTTTCAATACAGTCAGTTGAAACTAGGCAATTGTTTATTTCGAATTTTTTTTCTGAGAAGTAAGCCCTATTTTATGAAACCTAGATCAGCTGGTATCAAAATTTTTATTACCGTTTAGACAAGCATTATTCGAGGTTACACAGCAAAGAAAAAAGTTGTATATTTGTGGCAACAGGAGCGAAAAGACTGTCACAGGGTGTGGAATTTTGCGTGTTTTTTTAAATGCGCATTATTTTGTAATCATGCAACTTAGATTTTTTTTTTTATATTTTTCTGAAAACCAGCATTACTTGCCCTTTCACCCGGTTCCGGGTTGACGTCGAGTAATGGGACACCCTGTATACCTATCAAATTATAAACAAACAAAACAAAATTATGACATTCAAAACTAATGAAGTGAAATCCGTGAAACATCTTAAAAAAATTTCTCAGTTTTCTTCGACATCTCAGTCTAGACCTAACTGATGGAAAAAGAAATTTGCTGAAAATTTAAGCTATTCAGATATAAAAAACAAAAATTGTGTATATTGATTCAGTCATAATTAATGAATCATATATCTTGTTTAATTGATATTTTTCTCATTTCCTGTGCGGTTTCTCATAACTGAACTTATGGTGGGGTTTGGCTGTCGACCCCACCCACTCATCGAGAAAGTACGATTCTTCCTGTGGGAGTCAGTAAGTCACGCCATCAAATGAAAGATTCATGACACGACCTCTTTTCCTCATTGAAATTGATGATCCATTGGTGTGATAACTAACGCTTCCAATGGCCTAAAACTTATTTAATCGAAGATGGCATTCCGGTTGCCCAAACTCCCAATACAATCAATCTAAACTAAGAAAATAGTTTTCAGGAGTTTTCCCAGAAACTTTACGTCTTAAAGATTCAGGAGGTGTGAAATAGAAATGAACTCAAGACTGGACTTGAAAGTTTGTGAGAATGTATGGGACGTGGTATAAAAGAAAAAAAATTATCGTTCAAATTAATATATTCTTACTCAGGTTTCGTTACAAGTTAAATGTGGAGAAGCTCGCGAGAAAATGTTTAGTTTGATTTTTTATTTATTATAAGTTACCTGAGATCGATGATAGAGGTAGAAAGTGAATAAGCAGAAGCAATTGAAGTCTGTCACGACAATGAACTTCAAATCATAAGAGAAATTGAAAAAAATTAAGAAAAGCCCTGAGCAGGAGCTTTTGGTCGCTCGTTCTTCGAAGATCAATAAGACTATTACCTCAAAATTTTGAATGGGACTTGAGATTGATACTAAATAAATACATGCAAAATCTCAGCATAATCGGAATGATAATCTGAAAATTATTCAAAAAATGAAATCTGTAAAAAATTAATGATTATAAAAAAATTCTATGTTCTGATGATATGAACCTCTTGAAATCTTGCATGCACATTCAGTATGTCAGTCTGGATTCACAAAATAAACTCGAATCGGTTATCCTGTTATGGAAATATTGAGATTCCTCTTTTCAATATTCCAATTGAAATTTCTATGGTTCTGTTAACACTATGACCACAAAATTATTTCGCATGAACATTCAGTATATCAATCTTCATTCATGAAATAAATTTGAATCGAATTGGATATCTCATTATGGAAATCTGAAGTTTCTTCTTTTCAATATTCCAATTGAATTTTTTATGGTTCTGTCTACACCATGGCCACAAAAGTTCGCGTGAGGTTTATTATGAACATCTTGCATGTGGCCGCAACGGACAGAATTGAATTTGATCACGAATTCGTCATCCGGGAGTCTAACTCTATCGTTTGAAACCATTTTCGGCTCAAAATTGGAAAATTACAGACATTTGGGCAATACGATATAGGTAGCACTCGTTTAAGTAGAGTGCTCAAAAAAGATATTGATTTAGAAAGCTTCGCGTTTTCAGCTAAAACATTACTGCCGTATGTAGGTATGTAACTGAGGACCGAGGTACCAAACTCCTACATTTGACTTCGAGCACACTAACACACTTCTTCACTGCCTATGTGCGTTTTGAGTGGCAATTTTATACAAAATTGGAAGATTATTATAGAATTTATGAAATGTGGTTTCCATAAGTTGGTGTAAAATGTTACATAATATCACACACGGAAATTTGTGTGAGACATCACTGAAATATTGCCATTTCACTTCTTTAATTAAGGCTTTTTGCACAAATATCTATGTGAATAGGACAAGCGTTTTTGCTAAGCATGCTTATGGATGACTATTAATTTGTGTTTTTATGTATTTTTATTAATAGTTTATTTCTTTTTTCAGGTGAGTCGAGGATCGCTGCCAAATCATCTTAGTAAGGGTTGGTAAGAGAATGAAGAAATTTCTATGAAAATACTCCTGAGATTACTCGAAAATAATGATGATAACTTCTCGGATTTACTCTGCATGAGAGTTTTTTTGTAATTTCTTCGACAAAAATATAGAAATATTGATGATACATAATTTGGTATAAATAAAGTACTGTAATTATAAATAGTTCAGAAATCATGAATTCTTGTGAAAAATTATTCGAAACCGTATGTGAGCATTGTCCCAACGATATCATTCGTAGGATTCGTTTTCCCTCGTCAGAATGAACGATGAAAACAAAACGAGAATCTGATGAAATACATAGTAGGGTAGATAAACTAGCTGATTTAAAAATTCAATTGAAAAAAAACAATATCGATTTGATTCTTTGTCCACAATCAAGTACGTTTGAACAGTTTAATCATTATATTTGGCAAATTTTGTCATTTGAATACTGATAACACCAAAGATCTTCACGAAAAATCCCTATATTCACAATGTGCCACTGTTTTGTGTACACGAGACGGCATAATTGGCCCATGTTTTTTTCTGAAAAAATGGACAGTTTCAGCGACTTCTGATCATTATGTTCACATGCTTCAGGAGTTTTTCTTGCCTTGGGTTTCCAGCATATTCGCCTGATTTAGCCACCTGCGATTTTTTTGTTGGAATATTAGGGATGAAACCACATGTTTATAAAGATAGTCCCAGGACTCTGTCCACATGAACAATATTCGTTTAGCTATCGCCAACATACCCTATTATTGTTCAAAATCGGGTGTTCAGATTTTGTAATTCATAATTGTGAAATTAATAAATGAGGATGGTTCCAGATTGTTGACATGGAAAGACATAAAACTTCATATTATTTATCACAATACAAGAATCAAGAGACATTCTAACGATATTGACTAATAAGAGCATCCTAATCATAGACTAACTAAACGGAGAATAGATGAGACACTAGTAGAACAAGCTTCAACGCCATCTTTTTTTGTACAACATTACTAATTCGTGAAAAAAGCTCAATTGAAAAAGGAATCTGTATCGTAAAGCTGCCTCAAAAAGAATTCTGTAGTGCACCTTTGAATAGGTAGGTATACCCATATACAAGAGGCAAAAAGTTTTTTGAAATTCAATTTCCAAAAGGAAATCAGAAATGGATTCGTGCAAGTTATCGATGAGTGAGGAATTTTATTTTCATGAAAATAATACCTGCAACGAACTTCATCTGATTTTCTTTTGGAATCGAGAAATGAGGATCAATAATCAAATTCTGGATAGAATTAAAATTTATTAACTGAAATAGGTATCACAATTGAAAATACAGATTTATTTCATAAATATCTAATCAATAAACTAATGATTGCATTGAAAACATTTTTTAAAACTAACAATAATGAATTCAATAATAAAAATATGAGTATTTACCGACTAAACTTATTCAATACATGAAAAACTTTTTTGAAAAACTACGAGTATCTCAATTCTTATAGTTAACAGAATATACATGTAAATTTTATAATTACCTTCTTGCATCTCGATTTTCACATCCAATAACACAGCACGTCTTCACTTTTGCAGGATATCGAAATTTTATTATTTCAAAAAAAACGTGTCAAACCACTCCTTTGTCAGTTGACAATTCAAAGGTTTTTGATAATAATGATTTTTCATACTACTATTTTCTCGATAGGATTTCCATAAATGCAACGACATCTAACTATCAAATTGAAAATAATTTTTTCGTGTATTAGTCTCCTCCTCCGACAGATGTCGCGGAATATACGAGTGGCTCATCTATTTTATTAGTTTGTCTATGATCCTAATGAGATGACAATTTTATGAGATGAATTCATGAACTGTATTCTGTAACATAACATTCAAAGAAGTCAACTTAAAGAAAGCTGTAATAAACAGTGGAGTGTAAAGATTCAAAGTTGATTACCAGTGTTCATACTGGACAAGATTCAGTTCAAATTAGAAAAGTACTCCATCGCTGAAAACATCCCTGAACAAGAGTTGACAGACAGATTAAAAGTTAACTAAGTAACTACCGATGATTAACTAAACGAAGGCAATTCAGTCCAACTTATGAAAAGTATCTATCGATGACAAGATAAACGAAAGCAATTCAGATAATGCTTATACTGAGCTGTTCAGAAAAGCACATCACATCGATGTAAACCCAAATGATGATCAAGTAAAAAGTCAGAATAAATGAACATAAATTTTATATAGTTACATCCTCCGATCAATGAGAGATCTAAGGTAATCAACGAATTTTCTTCAAGTGTGCATTGCCGTAAAACATGAAGTTGAACTATTCACTTCAATTTTTGATACATCTAGTGACATTTCCTAGTGCTCCTTCACACCAAATTTAAAATAAAATAATTTCCTTATTTTTTTTCTGCAAAGCCCTTATAATCCATTGACAACCTTACTAATTTCTATTCTTCGTTCCGCTACTCCGATCGACTTAAACACCATTAAATATGAGATTATTGTCTGCGTCGACTTACAAACTAGGTCTGTCATATCGCAATTTATTCGATGTAATTAACTGAGGGAGCAAGCGGTAATTATTGCTGATAGAAAACTGGGCGTATACTCGGTTGTTAAAATGATCGATTCAAATACGAACCTCGATCGGTATTCAATTAAATGGTAAATACATTTCTTGCGAACCTTGTTGACAACGTCAAGATGAGTTAGGAATTCATCATTACCTGCGGTGGCAGTTTCAAGTTTTTGAAAGCTGTTCAATGCCGATATATTGACTCTGAAATGAGGACACCAATAATGTGTATATCATGATATATTTATTAGTCGTGGTATACTTAATGTTTAGTTTTTTTGTAAACTTGTTTCAGAGCACTAGCAGTTCATCAAACCTCGATAATTGATTACATTTTATTGACGAAGAATCCAATATCAATTTTGTTCGACAACTAGTTTTAAAAATTTTCCATCATTGTGAATTTTCATAATATGATGTTTTCGAATGTTCTCGATATTTCCTTACAGCTGATTATCTACATAAAACGTTTATATGAACTGCTTCAACTACTTTTGGAGGAGTCCCAGGAATGAAAATTTTTATCATATCTCGTCATTTTACTTTGGAGAACACCAGCAATTAAATTTATGAGTGTCAAGCTTAACATTTCAACTCTAATACATTTCCATTGTAAACATAATAATTTTATTTCGAATTTCGAAGCGTCATTTGTTTGTGGTTAATTTTGGAGGTATGTTTACCTCGTAGGAAAAGCTACATTTCTGGACTCTGTGTTACTAAATCTCCACCTACCAGGTGAATAATATTCTATTATATTCTCGGAAAAACAGATTAAGTGGCGTTGAAAGTTAAACTTTCAGTGTGAAATAACAGAAAATTCAACCTCGATAGGTATTCAGTTAATGGCAAATACATTTCTTTCGAACCTTGTTGACAACTTCAAGATGAGTTAGGAATTCACCATTACCTGCGGTGGAAAGTTCAAGTTTTTTTAAGCTGTTCAATGATGATATATTGACTTTGAAATGGTGATACCAATAATGTGTATATCATGATCTATACTGATGGACAAAATTAGCGCACCACCTAAAATTTCGTTAAATTTTAACAATTGATATCTTTCCAATCTTCTGTCGGATTTTAACGTTTTTTCTTTCAATTGTAGCTCTGTTATTGTCGAATTTCCTCCATTAAACAAAAGTCAAAAAAATAAAACCTTCATGTTGTACAGGGCGTTTAAATAATGTCATGTTTTATAGTCAAATTTTAACTTCTTCTGTGGGCAATGCCAGGTTGCTGAGGCATATAAAAACAATAAAGGTTTGTAGCCTAGTATCTCTTGAGTATTTTGTTTTTTTAAAAACCAATTAATCTTGAAGTCGTCCAGAGATATTCAACTTTTTATCAACTCTTGTATTTTATGCATTAGCCATGAATATCTTCGCTACCATTTGTCCGATTTGAATATTTTTTTTTTAGTTGTAGCTCTTTTATTGGCGAATATCATATTACAATGAGGTGTTCAAAAAAATAAATGCATCATGCTGTACAGGGCGTTTAAATTTTCGGGTTTTTTTCATTACAGTTTAACGCCCTCTGTGGGCAATACCACATATATGAGGCTTCTAGAAACTATACAATGATGCAGCCTGATGTTTATTGAGTATTTTGCTTTTTTAAAAAGCAATTTAACTTGTAACTTTCCAGAGATATTCACATTTTTATAACATCTTGCATTTCATACAATATATTGACAATGAATATTTTCAGTCGAGTGATACTGGGGTTTACAGTTGTCATAATTTTCTCTAATTCATAAAATTCATTCGAAATTAATAATTGTGTAAATTTCTAAAGTTTTCTTTACTTTTCATAAGTCTACGGGGACAACGGCCAAAGAAAAATAAATAAGAATTAACTTTCAACACAAAAATAAACGAAAAGAAATTAAGAAAAACAGAAAAATGTATGATGTTACGAAAATGTGAATAGCTCTGGAAGGGTACAAGTGAAATTGCTTTTTAAAAATTCAAAATACTCAGGAAACATCAGGCTGCATCACTGTATAGTTTTACGAAGCCTAATATATCTGGTATTGCCCACAGAAGGCGTTAAACTGTAATGAAAAAAACCCCGAAAATTTAAACACCCTGTACAGCATGATGCATTTTTTTTTTAACATCTCATTGTAGTATGATATTCGCCAATAAAAGAGCTACAACTAAAAAAAACATTCAAATCGGACAAATGGTTGCGAAGATATTCATGGCTAATGCATAAAATACAAGAGTTGATAAAAAGTTGAATATCTCTGGACGACTTCAAAATAAATTGATTTTTAAAAAACAAAATACTCAAGGGATACTAGGCTACAAAGCTTTATTGTTTTTATTTGCCTCAGCAACCTGGCATTGCCCACAGAAGACGTTAAAATTTGACTATAAAACATGACATTATTCAAACGCCCTGTACAACATGAAGGTTTCATTTTTTGGACTTCTGTTCAATAGAGGGAATTTGACAATAACAGAGCTACTATTGAAGCAAAAAAACGTTGAAATCCGACTAAAGATTGGGAAGATATCAATTGTAAAAATTTAACGAAATTTTAGGTGGTGCGCTAATTTTGTCCATCAGTATATTTATTAATCATGAAAACTAAGTATTTGGTGTTTTTGTGAAGCTTTTAAGCTTGAACAGTTGGCATTTTCAGTGTGTTAAAATAAGGGGTTTTTTCATCTGATAGCATTGAAAGTGTTGACTATATAAACCTATCCAAGCATTCAGACAAACTTTCAAGTAATAAATTTAATTACTACACTAGTAATATTCCCAATTGTTCGATTTTTTACATCGCCATTTTGTACCAACCAATGGCTACCTAATAGAATATGCTCAAGACGACCAAACTGAGACCTGCCATTGAACACTTTTGACCATTTTTGTAGCGTTTTTTAACGAATTCAGTAGTAGGTGGAAAGGTGTGTCATTTCATCTTTTCACTCGTTAATTATTTAATGGTCAAGATATTGTAATGTTAATAGTTTGAAACCATTAGTAGCTCGGTTAATAACCGAGTTGATTACAAGATTTTTCCGACGACCTGAATATGAATTGTGTATGAGTTCTTGATTGAAATATATTTTCATTTTGCACAAGAAATACATTTGATATTATAAAATTTCTATGTATCTATGTTCCAGTAGAGTTTTGACATTTCTCGTATAGTGCTTCTGAATACGTTGTGAACGTTTGCCATGAGGATTGCACATTATAATAGTATAAATGGAGCTTAAAAATGAGTCATTAATGATCAATTTCGTACACATTAAAATCCTCTTTTATTTTGAGGTCGGCGGAAAATATAACAAAATGACAGCTGTTCAGATAGCTTGCTATTCAAAGTAAAACCTTTAAAATCTGAAGATTTTATGATAGCAGACAAATCTAAAAGAAGAAATTGATGAATTCTAGCTTTAAAAAGATTTCATTAAGTTTTTTGTGAACAAAGAACTAGGTCTCTTGGGAAAGAGAGCGGAGAAACGAAAAATGTATTTTTTGTCGGGGTGTAGAAATGTAGAAAAAAGGTGTAACTGTCTATTGTCTTTGTCGACTATACGAGATTTACAGCTCATTTGGGAAATGCTATGCCCGATCGATTTGACCCTTGAGTAAGCACATTGGAACCCTTGGGGACTTCTCGCAAGATCAACAGCTTTCCTGCTATAACATTTCTCAATTCGTTTCGTTTCCGTTTTTCCCAACGTTCTTATCAAGGCGAGCGTTCTTATCGATATTTAGTGTTGGCCATAAGGCAGAATCCTAATTGAAATAAACATAGGCAGAGAAGACAGTGAAAAACAGCATTTGGGAAACCCAAGATAAAACAGTTCTTTTTCCAATTCCAACACGAAAAGATTGAATTTTTCCATGTAAATTATGCAACAGAGAAATAGGAAGGATAGATACATCTTTATTTGACACTCGGAATCTAACTTTCATCACGACTGATTTTTCGTGAACATATGGACAATGAAAGCGCGACAGATATCATACGAGAGTTACAATTTAATGAATAAGTATTTCGAACGAAAAAATCGTTCGAGTATCATTGGAAATTTGACCAGTTTTTTTGTTTATATTAACCAAAGACATTTTGGTGATGCAAAACAATTTTTGGTATAACAAAAGTTATATAATTACATACATACTAGCTGATCCGGCAACCGTTTCTTGCCTTATAAATTATAAATAACCTAGATACCGACTGCAGCGCCACCTGTCGGGCTGATTTGTGAATCTAAACCATTCTCGAATCTCCACGAACACACACAAAAAATTTCATCAAAATTGGTCCAGTTGTTTAGGAGGAGTTCAGTCACATACACACGCACACAAGAAATATATACAGGGTGTTTGGTAGCTGGGTGCAAACCTTTAAGGGGGTGATACACTAGCCCATGTAGAACATTTTCATACAAACATTTTTATTTTCTAGCGCGTTTTTGATTTTTAAGGGAACTTTTACGATTTTTAGTACAAAAACCCAAAATTGGTCAATTAAATGCTAATAACTTCCAATCTTAACAGAAATGCCCGGTTTTTTTCATTTATTTTAGTAGTCTTATGTGTCCCTAATCGTACTAAAGTAGTTTGAAGCACCATTGTATCCAGAAAAGTTATGTACAGAGCATTTAAACTTTACAAAAAAAGAAAGAAAATAAAAAATCTTACCTTTGATGCCAATTAAAAATAAATAAAATACATACAGGTGTTCAGACACTTTTAAAAACATGCGTAGTTATTGCTCTTTCGTTTGAGGTATCATTTATCACGATTCCTACTGTTCAGTAATTGGTGATAGAGAAAAGGATAGCCCCTCAGTCGGAGAATTGGGGTGGGTTATAGTTGTAAGAAAAATATTTTATTATTTTTAGGGCGACACGTAGTTTAATAGTTAAAATTTTCCTTTTCTAAAGTGATAATCTGATTTCAACTACGAGAGATCAAATCTAAATGAACAGATAACAATCTACGGTAAACGGCAAAAAAAAGATACAATAGATAAGTTTTGTCTATGTCTCTATTCAAATTGAAAGAAATACCTCAATAAATTTTCGTGTACCCGTGTATAACGTTATACCCAGTTTACATAGATTTCATACAAATCAACAATTGAAGACCTCGGAGCAATAACCGGGTAACTCCTTTTTCATGAAATGTTGAGAAATGAGGAAAAACTTCAGGATTTGCCTGATTTTTACGCCGAAATATACATTCAGTAAGTCCATTTTGATTGAAACTCCTTACAAAAGCGCTGGATTTGCCCCATTGTTGCACCGAAAGTTGCGTACGTTGGATATTAGCAGATTGAATATGATATATCGGTATAATTAGAAAATGGAGTTACCCGGTTATTGCTCCGAGCTCTTCAATTATAGAAATATTCAGTTAAAGAAAAAAATATCTATCTGACCTCAGTTTTGGCAGTATGTAACGTTGTGTATGGAATTCCAAATTTTCTCACTAAACTGTCCTCTGGATGATCGGAATGACAGCTTGGGACGTTCTCTAATTTTGACACAGGTAACTGGAAATTTAGGTATCCATTGGGGTCCAATTTCCCGGGGTAGCAATAACAGCACACCGACGTATTTTCGTCTAAATTCTTGGATGCTCAATACTAACGTACTAGTAGTAGATAGACGATATTGAAATTATGGTAAGAAAGTAGTACGGAAGGAAGGAAGAAAGGAAGGAGCCTTCTGCAAATAATATGCATTCATGTAAATCGACATTTTGTACAGAATATAACCCTACTTACGAGATGTTGGTCGGCTCTTTGTGGAGGTTTATTACAATTTTTTTCCGACTTTTGTCGTAAGAAGTGCATTCTACAGATAAGATACTCAATAACGTAATAGAAAACACTTGTATATCAATAACTGTATTAACTTTTCGAGAATTATTCCGTTGAAAACGATAACTATATCTCCGAAAAGCAAAACCATAGGAAATGAATTATATTCAACATACGTCGACTCTTACCATATGCGCATCGAACAAAAATCTAACATACAAAAAAAAACATCGCGGATCGAAGTTTCCAGCATCGCATGGGCGTAACGATGAAAGGGCTACGGGAATCATGATCACATTACAACTCGGCAAATAAAACCGTGACACATTTATCTAGCTAAGTCCTAAACTTTTTTAATTAGGGTACCTGAACCAGTTAAAGGTCGTAAATATGGATTTTTTTGGAATTAAAGAAAAAAATGTTTTGTACTGTAAAAATTTATTGTTGGTGTTCAAAATGTCCTCCACCATTGCGTATACACTTTCTACAACGATTTCGTACTTCAGTTGTGGTTACTTTCATTTGCATTTCCTGTTTCATAATTTCAAACTTGCCTACAATAAACTCTCTTACGCTAATAATGACGGTATTTATTATCATGGCAACATTTAGTTCTGATTCTACTCGTCTTCTATTACTATGAGCTTTGTTGAGTCAGACTGAACAACAGTATTAGCAGCAGAAAAATTACCGTACGAAAGAAAGTTTCATAACCACCCTATGAAGAACTAGCTACTATTAATGATACTAATCACGTGAAGACTTGTACGTTTTCCGAAGGCTCTACTTAAAATTTTCCATATCTACTTAGAATAACTTTAACTTACTCTGGTGACATAGTGTCCAGATCGAATCGAGTGTGTCATTTCACGACTCCAAAGAAAGATACCTAGCGTTCGTGGCATTTAACCCTTAATTTATCTATCGTCAATAGAATTTCTGGAGAATATAATTTACACACTTTACGATGATCAGATTACCATAAAAATTGCCTAAATGGTAAACTTATGAACAGTAAAGGGTTTTCCAATAAGAGGTTATTTTGAATAGCCCGCTATTTCGGTAGTTGTCACGTTTAAAGTCATTTTTTGACATTCGACAAGTAGAAACTACGCCATTAATAAAAATGGAATGCAGCACGCTTCACGAACGCATTGAAATTATTAAAATTCACTATAAAAATGGTGAAAATCAGAGACGGTTCTCAAAACTCGGAACATTTTTTGGTCGTCGTGAAGCACCTTGTCGGACCGCAATAAAGAAATTGGTGGAAAAATTCGAGCTGTTGGAACAAGTGAGTGATGTGAAGAATAAAACCCGTGCACGTCGCTCAAGAACAGCCGAGAATATTACTGCTGTAGCCCAAAGTGTTGAAGAAAACCCAGGTTTGTCCATTCCTCGTCGTTCTTGGGAATTAGGCATTCCACAAACGTCATTGAACCGTATTTTACATAAAGATTTGGGTCTTAAGGCTAATAAAGTTCATTTAACACAAGAATTCAAGCCGGCCGATCATCAACAACGTCGTGTCTTTGCTGATTGGGGATCTTTTGCGGGAAAAGTTTCCGGACCGTGTTATCTCTTGAAGAGGTAATCACAATTGGCCTCTGAGATATTGTGATTTAACACCTTGCGGCTTCTTCCTTTGGGGCCACGTCAAAGAGAAGGTCCACGCCAATAACTCAGCGTCTATTCAAGACCTCAAAGATGGATTTCGCGAGGTTATCGAGGACATAGGGCAGCCACTTTTCGATTTGGTTATGGAAAATTTCATTAAAAGGATATGGTCCTTTAAGCCTGGTCGTGGTGGTCATTTGCCTGATGTTATTTTCCACTATTAACGGCATAGCATATACCGATTTGGAAATTCACATCGAAAACATACGATATACAAGGCATCAGACAGAGAATTCTTCCCTCCAGTTGCACAGATGAATAGGCGATAACTGAATGAATTCAACTGTCTTACTGCAATAATCTAGTCTTGTCTCTCTCTTATCGCAGTATGGTAGGGAACCCGAACTACACGTATAGAATTTTTAATTTGTCAGGCTGCCCGTAATACTCGATTCAAGTATTTACTGTTGCCTACAATACTAAAGAATTACGCTCCTCTAAACGATAAGCGAGAGACAAGACTAGAATAATGAAGTACGACAACTGAATTCAGTGTGTTACAGCAAGTGATTGTCTCGACTATTCATCTGTGGAACTGGAGGGAAGAATTCTCTGTCTGATGCATTGTATATCGTATATTTCAGATGTGAATTTCCAAACCTGTATAGTATCCTATGACTTGAGAGAAAGATACCTGCGTATTGTCACAATGTAGTTCACTGTGCTTAACCCTTAACTGTCTCCATCCATAATGTCGTTTCTGAAAGGTAAAGTTTAAATTTTCAGACACCAGTTCACAAGTAAGAACCACTCAACGATAATCAGATTTCCGCTAAAGTTATGAAGAATATCTTCGTGTTAACTTTCCGTACGCTTTGTGGAAAGGCGCTCATCCAATATTCATGCGCATAAAAGGCTTTGCGCTCGATTCGAATACGCTCACGAGCGAGTAGTTTGTTCTTTCGGATGCAGAAACAGGTGGGACCAGTAACGAGCATCAGCTTTTCCTGTCGACTCGATAATTTCCATCCATTACCCCGCTCATAAAATATACAAATCTGTAATTTACGTCCCATCTGCCGATAGCCGGAAAATTTCCCAGCGCCCGGAAAAGCTCGGAGGAAAAGAAAACGCGACTCGCTCACGTGTCCCGAAACTTTCCGTTCGGGAAATTTATTCGGCGTGGCGGAAAACGTGAATGGACAATTTCCCTGGAAAAGCAATTTGAGGAAAAGACTGACTTTGGGCAAAAAATTGCTGCCGGCTTGTTGATTAGCTCGTTTAAACTGCAAGACTGAACAGAGGGTGGAAGCTGAAATATTGTGGGGTTCTGTTGCGATCCACATTGAATTTTTCACATGCCTTTATGTTTTTATGCATAAGAATGAATATTACTCTTTGATCCATAAAATGATCCGCTCAGATGAAATTATATGGGGTTGAAGCGATTAGAATTAAGTATTAGCTTTTCTTTTTCAGCTTTGATATTGTAGATCCGCAACTGAACTCACACCACTTATTGCTTTCACGAAAAGGGCAAAACTTTGTTTTATACAAGTTCCCATTCAAAAGTTTCCAATTAGGCTTTTCGTTTTTGTAGATGATATAAATAAAAATAAGGTAAATAAGAAGATAAATAGAAATAATAGTTATTAAATCAACTAGGTTTTTAAAGACAGCGACTAACGGTCAAGATATTTTAATGCGTGAGCGGAGCGAACGCGTTAATAGTTCGAGACCATTAGTCGCTCCATTAATAACAGAGTTGATTACAAGATTTTTTCGACGATCACAATATGAATTGTGTATGAATTCTTGATTGAAATATATTTCCATTTTGCACAAGACTTAATTTTGATAATTTTCGTACACATTAAAATAACCTTTTATTTTGAGATCGGCGGGAAGAAATTATAATTCTCGATAGAAATCATGCTCTGGAAATATTACCACCTTGTATGTTCACCATCACTGTATCAAAACAGATATCACTAAAACATTTTAGGCAAAACAGATTTCAGAAATGTGTCAGCATATTTCAAAACCTTAAAAATCTATCTATTATTTACCTGAATGGAATATGGAAAATGACCAAAAAATGTTTTACTTGATTGAAGGTTAAATTAATGTAAAATTCGAAACTGCCTTATGTTTTATTCACAAATTTGAAATTACCATATCTTATTGATGTAATTACTGTTTTCAAGAAATTTTTTCCCACTTTTCGTATACCTATATACGAATGACATATTTTTTTTCAATTATCTACTCATTCATGAAATATTATCATGCGTTTTCATCAAAATTTTCTATATCGTCTATTCACTGACCAAATTTCATTGGATTGTGATGAAGATTAACTTTTAAGAGCAATACCTAGAGCTAATACAGATATGTCTATGCAGATGATCAAAATAATGAGTATACTTGTATACCGTTGCAAAAAAACCGTTTAACTCAACTAGCCAAGAAAAATATTCTATGCGATCGACTAATGAAGGAACAGCCTGTAAATAATCCAGCTCGCCTTTTTCTCCCTTCTACTTTTTTCTCCTTAATACCCTCAAAAACCTTCCCAGCAAATCTCATTCTAAAAAGGACGAATTCGAAATCGATACCGAATTGGAATTATTTATACCTACGTAATTTTTTACCGCATCTGTATTCGGTCCCAGGATGATTATCGGAGTAAAAAACGACGGTTTCGACACTGTTCGGTAAATCCCCCCACACTCCAAATGCGCTCGAGTTTGCTAAGGAAGCCCCGAAAATTAGAGATGTGTATAGTCCGTTCACGAAAGTTTGTGCCGTCGGTTGGCCATGACAATTTGGCATATTCCACTGTGTATATTAAAATTTTAGGTTATGTTGTTTATTTTCTTGTCAGATTGAAACGCAATGTTGTCAATATAACATAGAGTTCTCTGATAACTCAGAAGCTTGTCGGACGAGGCCGGGTACATTCAGCAACGTTGACTTTATTTTACGTTATGACAGCAAATACTGCCAACCTCAGATGAATAAACAAACGCCTACTATGCGTTCAAACTTTCGTGAACGGAATAGTTATTTGCGTTAGAATCTTCACTGAATTGCAGTAGCTGAACTAGGAATACCTTTATTTGTCTATATCATAGCGCTGATTTCAGCTAATTTTAAGCGAAATTTATACTGAGTGTTATGTTGAAGCTTAAAATATCGCAATAATGGTGGGAACATACGACCTTACCTATTTCGAAATTCTGCACGATCATCTTGTTTTGAGAAAGATCAATTAAAAACGGGAAAGCATCGAAGATGTTTATTTCTTATGCCTCAATTACACTCAGCCCTTCCTACTGCCGCTCGCGTTGTCAGCAATAATTCCCGAAATACTTCTGCAACATTTCCCTCGCGACCATGTGTAAGTGACGACGGACAAAGAAATTACACAGCAACCTAGTTGAATTTAATCACTTATAGCTGTTCACGCTGCCGGTCTTTTGACTTCCGTACGAAAAACACACGCTGCCCACTTCCCTGCTCCCTGCCGTGGAAGTGAGCTGGGTGTAATCGGGGTGTTACTCTGAGCTTTACTCGATAGTGCTTGTTGAGCCTTCCCTTTTGAAGGTCTTTCAGTCAATCAAATTTGAAATTCTTGAGAGCTGCTGGTTTCATTCTATTCATGTATGAATTTAACTTTCCTTTTCAATGATTAATTTTTCTCTATCACCTACGCTTTGTTGTTTAATGTTTAAAGGAGAGGTTTCAAGAAAGGTCTTACGAGGAAAATAATCTGTTCCAAATTTCATTATTTTCAAGAATATTCATAATAAACTCCATTCTCGCCAGGATACTTCATTACGCAAGGTATTAAACTTCCTACCGAATAACCTTGATCGATTTCCACGAATCACTGTTATTAAATAGCAGGTTAGCAGATAACACCCCATCTCTACAGAAAAGAAGGGTATATTTAATTTTCGGAGATTTATCGCCGAAGCTGGCCATAAATACCGTGATTCAATCCCGAGGTTAATTGTCCTGGAAGCGCACCGGGCGAAGACAGACAAATCCAATATCCTTTGTGTTCAAGACGCAGATTACGTTTTATTTTCGGTTTTGAAACCGGGGATGGCGGGATAATGGACGACGGCCTCATTTTCTATCGAAAGATGGCCGAGAGTGGAGGACACGTTAGATTTAATAACTTGGAAGATGAGAAATGCGCCACTGAGTTTTTCCAGACACATCTGTTTCATTCCGGAATATTTTCGGATGGAGATGGTGTTTTTGACGCCGATGTTTTCCACTTTGTTTTATTTATTCTGGTAAATGGAACGATCGTGTGTGTTCTCATTAGATAACCAGATGTTCCCTGAATACATAATAATGAAATGAAAATACGATATTCTGAAATTCTTGCTAATTTTGAAAATGAAATAATGCTGAAACAACCAAGAGAATATCCGACTCGAAGGACCAAAATGTTGAGAATTAAATGGACTGTATGAAATTCGAATTGAAAAATATTTCTACTCGAAAAAAAATTGTATTGAGAACTGAAAAGAAGAAAAATGTCTGAAATTTCAATGGAAAATTACAAAAGGCTCGGATTTGCGAAGAGCTTGTCACCTTACCTTGAAAATCCTGCTTTGACTTTGTGGAAAACTTGTAGAAAAACTCGGAAAAACTCTTTGTGCACTTCCTCATTCGAGATTTGGTGTGAAACATAACATTTTCGACAGACATATGTCGCGGAGAATATAACAAAACGCGCGCGTGAGTGGATTCACCAGTTGATTCAACATAGTATTTACAGGGTGGTGCAGGAACATACGATGTCGTTGAATTATGTGTGTTTTATAGAAATAAATTGAGTAGAATAACATTCGTCGATAAAATAAAAAATCAACAAATATCAAACTTAGACTCCTGAAATATTCATGCATGGCATGCAAAGGGTCTGCATCGAGGTTATGTCACCCAGAGAATCTGCAGACAGCTCTTTCTGGCTTGTTGGCCATCAACAGTGCAGCGAACTCTGGATGGCACAAGGTATTCTAGGATAGTTATGATTTTTGGTAGACACTGTTTGAGAACTAAACTTCAACGGCGCCACCACTAACCGATCCTTACGACTACCCACCTCGATAACACAGTTTTCTGTGTTGGTAGTGCAGAAACCTTGGACAACAAACACGAAGTTCATCCATCAGCCGATAGACGGATTGTTTTTTATTTGTATACGATGTCGCTGAATTTTGATCAAATGGAGGTTAAGTACTGTTCTCTTCAGATGAAAAGTTGGATAATTCGAAAGACGAACCATGAAACTAACTGCAATCATGAGAATTCTGAATCAACAATCTAGTATCCTTGCACAGTAAAGAACAGAGGTTCGGAATTTCATAGAAAATCATATTCTTGTGGAAAAATCCGATATCAAAATCTGTTTTTTTTTCGGATTTGAAACTGAGGATGGCGAGATAATTGACGACGGTCTCATTTTCTATCGAAAGATGGCCGAGAGTGGAGGACACGTTGGATTTAATAACTTGGAAGATGAGAAATGCGCCACTGAGTTTTTCCAGACACATCTGTTTCATTCCGGGATTTCTTCGGGTGGAGATGGTGTTTTTTGACGGCGAAGTTTTTTCATTGTGTTTTATTTGTATATGATGTCGTTTAATTATTAGAATTTTAATCAAATGGAGCAGGAGGTTCAGTACTATTCCCTTCAGATGAAAAGTTACAATCATGAGAATTCTGAAGGGAACAATCTACTAACCTTGTACGGTAAAGGACAGAGATTCAGAATTTCATTTAGTACTATTCTCTTCAGATGAAAAGCTGGATAAATCGAAAAACGAACCATGAGACTAACTGCAATCATGAGAATTCTGAATTAACAATCTAGTATCCTTGCACAGTAAAGAACAGAGGTTCGGAATTTCATAGAAAATCATATTCTTGTGGAAAAATCCGATATCAAAATCTTTTTTTTTTCGGATTTGAAACTGAGGATGGCGAGATAATTGACGACGGTCTCATTTTCTTTCGAAAGATGACCGAGAGTGAGGACGCGTTGGATTTAATAACTTGGAAGATGAGAAATGCGCCTCTGAGTTTTTCCAGACACATCTGTTTCATTCCGGAATTTCTACGGGTGGAGATGGTGTTTTTGGACGGCGAAGCTTTCCACTTTGTTTTATTTATTCTGGTAAATGGAATCGATGTGTGTTCTTATTAGATAACCAGATGTTCCCTGAATACATAATAATGAAATGAAAATACGAAATTCTTGCTAATTTTGAAAATGAAATAATGCTGAAACAACCAGAGAAAAAATCCGGCTCGAAGGACCAAAATGTTGAGAATTGAATGGACTGTATGATATTCGAATTTGAAAATATTTCTACTCAAAAATTTTTTATTGAAAACTGAAAGGAAAGAGAAATTTCTGAAATTTCAATGGAAAATGACAAAAGGCTCGGATCTGCGAAAAGCTTGTCACCTTACCTTGAAAATCCTTGCTTTGACTTTGTGGAAAACTTGTAGAAAACTCGGGAAAACTCTTTGTGCACTTCCTCATTCGAGATTTGGTGAAAAAATAACAATATAACGCGCACGTGAGTGGATTTACCAGTTGATTCAACATAGTATATTGGTGCAGGAACATACGATGTCGTTGAATTATGAGAATTTGAATCAAATGGAGCAGGAGGTTTAGTACTTACTATTCTTTTTAGGTGAAAAGTTGGGTAAATTGATAAATGAACCAAGAGACTAATTGCAATCATGAGAATGTGAAAAAACAATCCACTTACCTCGTACGGTAAAGGACAGAGGTTACGAATTTCATAGAAAAACATATTCTTGTAGAAATTTCAATATCAAAATCTAGTTTTATTTTTGGTTTCGAAAACTGAAGATTGGCCAAAAGTGGAGGACGCGTTGGATTTAATAACTTGGAAGATGAGAAATGTGCCACTGAGTTTTTCCAGACACATCTGTTTCATTCCGGAATTTCTTCGGGTGGAGATGATGTTTTTTGACGGCGAAGTTTTTTCATTTTTATTTGTATACGATGTCGTTGAATTATGAGAATTTTAATCAAATGGAGCAGGAGGTTTAGTACTATTATCTTCAAATGAAAACTTGGATAAATCGAGAACGAACTTGGAAACTAACTGCAATCATGAGAATTCAAAAAGAACAATCTATTTACCTTGCACGGTAAAGTACAGAAGTTCAGAATTTCATAGAAAACCATCTTCTGGTGGAAAAATTCGATTTCAAGTTCTGTTTTTTTTCATTCGAAACTAAGGATGGTGAGATAATGGACGACGACCTCATTTTCTATCGAAAGATGGCCGAGAGTGGAGGAGGCGTTGTATTTAATAACTAGGAAGATGAGAAATGCGCCACATTCCAGACACATCTGTTTCATTCCGGAATTTCTTCGGGTGTTTTTTGACGGCGAAGTTTTTTCATTGTGTTTTATTTGTATACGATGTCGTTGGATTATGAGAATTTTAATCAAATGGAACAGGTGGTTTGGTACTAATTCTTTTCAGATGAAAAGTTGGATAAATCGCAAAACGAACCTGGAGACTAACTACAATCATGAGAATTATGAATCTACACACCTTGCACGGTAAAGTACATAATTTCATAGAAAATCCCCTTCTTGTGGAAATATTCGATATCAAAATCTTTTTTTTTTCGAATTTGTAACTAAGGATGGCGAGACAATGGACGGCGGCCTCATTTTCTATCGAAAGAATGAGAAATGCGCTGCTGAGTTCTTCCAGACACATCTGTTTCTTTTCAGGTTTCATTCCGGAGTTCAGAAATTCAGACGGTGTTTTTTGACGGCGAAGTTTTTTCATTGTGTATATACGATGTCGTTGAATTATGAGAATTTTAATCAAATGGTGCAAGAAATTTAGTATTACTTTCTTTTGATGAAAAGTTGAATTATTGAAAAACGAGCCAGGAGACAAGCTGAGATCACGAACATTTCTGAAAGGCAAAATGAATGGTTTAACATGGATAACGCAAGTGAGAATATCAACTGTGAAAGCAGAGAATAATATTGATCGATTGAAATCAATCAATATCAAACTCATCCTCGTTGATCTCGTCAATGAACATACCTATAGTCCGAGAGCTGGCACGAATTTTTGGGCAGGTATTTGAGGCAAGCTGAAAACTTGTCAGATGCCTCTCCTATTATATCCCAACTCGGTATTGCAGATCTGGCTGGTGAGTAGCGGGGCTAAATCAACCCCTACATTTTTAATGGCCTGGCAGGTAGAAAGCCCTACCGAAATGATCTGTCTTTTTGGGAATCTTATTTTTTAGTTATAAGTAACACTCCATTAAAATTTCAAGCTGCCAAATAATTTAATCGGGTTTTAACATTGCCAGACGCGTGCAAAAATATTTTGCAAAAATTATAGAAAATGTTTTTGAGGCAGCTTGAATTTTAATGGAGTGTTACTTATAACTAAAAAATAAGATTCCCAAAAAGACAGATCATTTCGGTAGGGCTTTCTACCTGCCAGGCCATTAAAAATGTAGGGGTTGATTTAGCCCCGCTACTCACCAGCCAGATCTGCAATCCCGAGTTGGGATATAATGATTCGTGCCAGCTCTCCTACTACTACGTTCATCCACGACTATTGTAAAATCCGCCCATTGTCTCTATGCTCGGCCTTGATAATACCCATTAATCACAAGGGAATAATGAGGTTATAAATCACTACTGTCAGATGCTTCATAGATTTAGCTTTGATATAATATTCTTTAAATTGGTATTTCATCATTCTGAAGTACTCCAACTAACAAATATGGGCATACCTTTTCAATCGAGGGCCAAATCTACTTTCATTATATCAATTAAAGCTTTTTTTATAAATATACAATAACCAGTTCTCCAAAAATTTCTTATGTGTCAACTTGACTTTTTCCACGCTTGTCATAGAAGGGTCTTATACGCTCGTATATGTTATGCCACATAAGTAATGCTGGATTCACAATGGACGTAACCATAAAACTCCCGTAACGTAAACGAAAAACGCAAAGTTGAACCAATGCAAATCATATGGAACTGTTCACAATAGGCTCTGTAATTTTTACGTTTACGTTGAGCTTATGGTAGTCCGTAATTCTAACGTTTAATTATAGAAATTTGTTCTAACCCACCAACGTCGTTTTTTTCTTCTTTTAGAATTTTGCTCTTCAATTTCTTTTCTTTTTTTCAAACATCGTCTCAATAAAAACAGACTCAATAATTCATACATTTTTAATTAATGACAACACTTCACTATATGTAATCAATTGTCAAAAAATTCATAGAACACTTTTTATAAAGGTTCAAAAACGTCTATAATTTGCTACTGCGCCCAAAGTCATTCTGAACACCATTACGTTTACGGACAAAGTACGTTTACGTGTTCGTTATGGTTACGTCCATTGTGAATCAGCACTTAAGTGCTGATTCACAATGGACGTAACCATTAATTAATCAGCACTTAAGTGCTGATTCACAATGGACGTAACCATAACGAACACGTAACGTACTTTGTCCGTAAACGTAATGGTGTTCAGAATGGACTTTGGGCGCAGTAGCAAATTATTAGATTTCATAGCTTAAACAAATTGTTACTTTGCGTTTCAAATTATACTCACCCAACTGAAAAACAATATAAATGCACAAACTTGTCGCTGGCCCCAAACTATTATTATTATTGACTTGTCTTTTTACGTCATTTTGACGTATTGGGCTCATAACTCACAGAATGTGAACAAATTTTCAAATTAACGTTAGAATTACGGACTACCATAAGCTCAACGTAAACGTAAAAATTACAGAGCCTATTGTGAACAGTTCCATATGATTTGCATTGGTTCAACTTTGCGTTTTTCGTTTACGTTGCGGGAGTTTTATGGTTACGTCCATTGTGAATCCAGCATAAGGCTGCTAGAGTGCTATCATTCAGAGCTTTTCTGCTGTCTATTTACTAATCTATGGATGCTCGGGTTGCCATGACCTCCTTGTATGATCTTTGAATGTTGACGAATTAGCTTTGAAGTATGAGTTTTGATATTGATTGCCTTTAATCTCTTAATATTATTCTCTGCTGTTGTAGCTTTTTTCTGAAAAGTACAAGTTTCAATATTTTAATGAAAATCTAGACGGTGTTTTTCAACGACTTAGTTCTCTCATTGTATTCATTTTATTTGAATACGATATTGTTGAATCATGAGAATCTTAATCAAATAGATCAGGAAGCTCGATACTTATTTTTTTTCGGCTTAAGAATTCTTACGATAAAGCTATTAGTTATCAGATATCAACACTAGGGTTGTCTATATCAGAAATGTAAAAGGCAACCCTTGCACTTTACCGATATATTAAAAAATTCATCCCCAGAATGCCAAAACTTTATGTCACTATTTTAAATTCACATATATTTCGATTTTACCAAGGATTTTGCATGAGTGAGAACAACTTATATAAAACTAAATTTTCATCACTAAAAACGATTGTTCTTCAAAAACCGACAAAACGGTTCACCTAATCAAACCAGATTATTTTCTATTTGGACGTGTATAAACTGGAATGTCTCGCCAACACAAACATTGTTTTTCAGCGAATCTGAGAAGAATTTGTCTTCGTCAATGCTCGGATAGATAAACGTGAACTGAAGTATCTTTCTATTCTGAATAGGCCGTCGAAAAATCACACGAAAGCTTCCGACCCAATGTCAGAGCTTTTCACTCAATTTTTTTCAATTTCAATCTCAGCGTTCATTAGATGTATATACTAAACCAAAACCCTTTGTCGCGCCCTAAGAACACATTACAATCATTATATCTCTTCATCTACGTCTCTGCACCCCTGTAACAGCCTTTTTTCTCGAATGAACACATCACAAGGTTGTATGTAACCCTCGTCATCCCTCAGGCACCCAGTTAGCATCCCTCGAATTTCGCCAAATGAATGACCCTCTCCCAAATTAGTGCATGGAAAATAATTAGCGCGGAAACACTCACGTCGGTTAAGCCCTAAGCACACTCGTCTTCGCACGTGCTGTCAAAATAATGAATTATCCGGCGAAGGATTACGTAATGAGGTTGTACTTTTCCTTTAATCCTCATAAAGTTCTGTCAGGTGGAAACCGTGCCATTAATAGTGGCACGAATATGGATATGGATCTACGCGACCTTGTTTTACTTAAATCTTATCGCTATTGCGAAAGAAAAGGGTGAATGAAATATACACCTGGAAGGGGTAGTGAATTAAGGGTTGGATATTTTGCAGATTTATTGCTTGGGGAATTTCCTCGATTGATTTATTTTCCTCCGGATTGGATTTCGAACAGGAAAAAATTGGGAATTATAAAGGGTTTCCAATAAGATGTTATTTGGAAATGCCCGCTATTTCGGTAGATGTCACGTTTGAAGCTGTCATTTTTGACATTTGACAAGTAGAAACTACGCCATTAATGAAAATGAAACGATACACGCTTCAAGAACGCATTGAAGTTATTAAAATTCACTATAAAAATGTGAAAATTTGGCAGAGACGGTTCGTAAAACTCGAACATTTTTGGGTCGTCGTGAAGCACCTCGTCAAAAACGCAATGAAGAAATTGGTGGAAAAATTCTAGCTGTTGGACAAGTTAGTGATGTGAAGAATAAAATTCGTGCAAGTCGCTGAAGAACAGCCGAGAATATTGCTGCTGTAGCCGAAAGTGTTGAAGGAAACCCAGGTTTGTCCATTCCACAAACGTCATTACACCGTATTTTGCATAAAGATTTGGGTCCTAAGGCTTATAAAAGGTGTGTTCTTTTATTCACCGATGGATTCACCCGGATGGAAACCAGATGAAATGTCAGATGGCTCATCAGATTTCGAATAAAAGAACGAGTTGATAGTTATCTGCTGTTTAGTTGAGTCGTGACAGATAACATTGACGTTTCTGCCATACAAATTTACCCCCTCCACTTGACTCATCAGAATTTCATCACATTCACCGGCTCTGAAAGTCGATGGATCCGATGAGCCACCGATGGAAACATCGGTGAGTAAACGAACGAGTGACAGTTTCAACCGCTGAATAAACGAACGACTTGATGCAACCGTGGTGACAGCGGTGAATCCATCTGATGAATAAAAGAACACACCTAAAGTTCAGTGCTACGCTACGTGCCACACAAGCAACGAAACAATTGACCTTAGCGGAAAAAGTTTCCGGACTGTGTTATCTCTCGAAGAGATGATCACAATTGACCACCGAGATCTTGTGATTTAACACCTTGCGACTTCTTCCTTTGAGGCCACGTGAAAAAGAAGGTCTACGCCAATAGCCCAGCGTCAATTCAAGACCTCAATGATGGAATTCGTGAGGCTATCGAGGACATAGGGCAGCCACTTTGCGATTTGGTTATGGAAATTTTCATCAAGAGGATATGGTTTTGTGAGCGTGGTCGTGGTGGTCATTTGCCTGATGTTATTTTCCACTATTAACGGCATAGCTTCTTCTTTATAATGAGATAAAAATCTGATCATTTATATCGAAAAATGGCATTTTTCTTTGAATATCAAAATAACACCTCTTATTGGAAAACCTTTTACATTTACTTCTTTGTCCATATGTTCATATAGCCAAGAACGAAAATCCTCTTGTTTTTCAAGCTTCGGCGTTATTGATGTCAATCAATATTATACAGAGTGAATTGGGAGAAACATGCCAAACTCCTAGGGCGTATTGTACACGTGAAAATAATTTTGAAAAACTCATATGTTCTCATACTCCTTCTGAAATATGAAATTCATCTTCTACGTGCCTTAAATGTCGGCCGCCCAAGAATAAACCCTTAGGGTTTCCCGTTAAATCCTCGATGACTAGACCATCGAAATTCATTTTGACTACAGTGGAACTTTCCTATAACGAATTCTTACAAGACATTGCTTCTTGAATAAAAATTCCATGTTAAAAACACCCTTTGAAACGAAGTAAATTCTCTCCATAACGAAATATTCAACGAACATTACTTTTTAATTGGGTATTGGCGAGAAGGTATAAGGGTGAGTTTTTTTCGGAATTTTTCCGGAAGTACGTAATAAATCTCGACCTTAAACTAATCAGGGGCAGAGGGATCCTTCTGAAAGAGTTTTAAATACACCCCTGGCTGGTTTCAATCTAACCATTACGCTAGTATGAAAGTTGTGCGAAAAGGTCTAAAAGGAAGTGCTAAGTTTGAATGATAAACTTAATTTATCAGTGAAGTCGACCGCGACATTGACGACTATAAAAAAAATTGCTGTATAACGAAATTTCTTCATAACGAATTTTTTTGCGGATAAAGCGCTTTCGTTGTAGGAAAGTTTCACTGTATTTCTTATCTATTAGAACTGAAACTGCAAGAGAACAATGTTCCATAACACCCCAACTACACCAAGAACGTCCAAACTTCTCATAACCGATGTGACGACGGGATAATCTCAAACTTCATTTCTCCCAAACCTCTTCGACAGCAAGCGAAAACGCTGTCATATTAAATCTGCAGCCCCGAGGGTAGTTTGTTTGTTCCAAAGTTTTCTGAATTTCAATGCCCCCTGGGTCTTGAGGGACCCTTCCATGATAGCGAGATCGGAAGCGAGCGCAGTGTTCGGCAGTGCAAAAGTCTCGTAATTTAACTCGCTCGGCTACGAATAATTCCCGGCATCCAAATAAATATGAGAGGCGAGGAAAACACGGGAAATTTATTTTCTACGTGCCTTAAATATCGACGGCATTTCGGCGTATCGGATGTTTTACGAACGGAGTTGATTCAATAAGGGGATGCTGACTTGGGGGCACGTCTGGAGGGAGAGGGTTGAGGGAGACATTTGCTGAAAGATGATTGATGATGCAGATGGAAGGAAAGTAGGTTGAAGTTTCCTTTTTTTCTGAAGTCGGCAGAATTGAATTTGGCATATTTTCTTTGGATTCGAGAGGTTTTGACCCAGTTTCTGAGTTATTGAATGAAGTTATACTTCGCAAACTGTTGCATTCATTTTTATATCGAAGGTGTGAAGGTGATTCTTCATCAACATTGACTGTTGTGGCGCAGTTATGAGTTTTGTATTACTTATTGCTTCTTCTTGGTTTTTGTGGGTTCCAAGATACAGCCTTTGGAAGGCGATGACGAGTTCACAGTTTTCTTTTTTTTTAGGGATCCTTAAAAATACTGAGTCATAAAACAAAACATAATATGATTCATTGAGTAGAGGTTACTAACATGATTTTTTATCACATAACTTTATCATTAGGTGTTGAAAATAACAATCCCTTATGATTTTCCTTCAAGAATTGTTTTCAAGGGATAGATTTTCGAAAAATAAAATTCTCTTATGGTTTCCCATTCAATTCTTAAGAAAAAAGTCTCCTGCGAAATTTCGATACAGTCGATACTTTTCTCGGAAAAAATACAAACTTACAAGCACTGTTAATTCCATTTCATCGTATGTTTCTTAGAATGAATATTCTAAGACATCGTTTATGCTCAAAATTGGTTTTGTCAATTATGCTTATTATTCGAAAGAAAGTTCTATTTATGAAATTAAAATATTACAGATATAATTTTCTTCCGGAAATTTGCATTCAAACCTTCAGTGATCATAACTAATTTTATTTTTCCGAGAAAAGTATCACCTGTATCGAAATTCTGCAGGAGACTTTTTTCTCCAGACTTGAATGGGAAACCATAAGAGAATTTTATTTTTCGAAAATTTATCCAACGAAAACAATTTTTGAACGTAAATCATAGGGGGTAGTTATTTTCAACCCCAAATAATAAAGTTATGAGATCTGAAAAAATTTGTGTGAGTAACATCTACTTGCTTGATATATGTATAGTGTTATGACTCGGTGTTTTTAAGAAGCCGTAAAAAAATTAAAAACTGTCAACTCTTCATCGCCTTATTCCAAAGGCTGTATCTGAAAGGCGGTCGATTTCGAAAAAAATTTATATGAACAACCCTTGCTTTTTTCAATCGAGGAATCATCTCCCAAAGTCCCTCGCATTTGTTTGCAGACACCCTGTATAAATTTGGAAATTCACATCGGAAACATACGAAATTCAATCCATCAGACAGAGAATTTCTCCGTCCAATTGAACAGTTGTATATCTGAGAGATTTACGTATGGCGTAACCTACTGAATAAATATTCGATTGCAATTATATAGTGCTTATATCGCTGTTAAGATTATGATGATATTTCTTCAACATCATTTTATCCATTCTTTTCTCAAATAGGGATAGTTTATTCGATAGAGAACTTCATTCTTCAACGCCTACGGTATACACGATGAAGGTGATAAATTACCATCTTTATCACCTCTTAATATGAAAAATTATCAGAAGTAGATTGTCATTCGTTTAACTGGAAATAATATTGAATATGCATCACGTTCTGAAAAAAAATGCTCAGTGTACTCTGTGATTATCGCATTTTTTCTTTGATGTTACGTTACATTATTCACTACATCAATTATAAAGATCTACGAGGTTGATATGGAGTACTTAATGAATATTTATTGCTGGTTGTTCTAACAAATTCTTTAATGCTAATATGTTGCATTCTTTTAAACAATACCGCCGTTTATTGAAAGGTGTCGTATAATAATTCATTGAGGTAAATGTTTAACAATCTGATATTTTACGTAAGTTGTGACAATAATAATTCAATAATGGACATTTCCAGGATGTTAAAATGTATGGGATTTTTTCCATGTAACAGCGTGAAGAGTAGTGTTGAATATGTATACAGGGTGTCCTGGATGCGGCAATCTGTCGGATTCAGATAGAACATAAGAATATAATATAAGAAAAAATAAGATTACGAGTTCCCATAACTTTTTTTCCTAGCGGATCTTCCTACGAAGATACGACCTCCTAAATGACGCCACTGGAAATTCATTTCAGAGGAACAAATTTCAATTATAGTCCGTTCACGAAAGGTTGAGCCGTCGGTTGGCCATGGAAATTTGGCGTATTCCACTGTGTATATTAAAATTTTAGGTTATGGTGTTTATTTTCTTGTCAGTTTGATACGCAATGTTGTCAATATTGCATAGAGTTGTCTGAGAACTCGCAAGCTCGTCGGACGAGGTCGGGTACATTCGGCAACGTTGACTTTATTTTACGTTATGACAGCAAATACTGCCAACTTCAGATAAATAAACAAACGCCTACTATGCGCCCAACCTTTCGTGAACGGACTATACTTACTTTTTTCATTATTTTGTTTTCGAAAACGGTTCATTTAATTGACACTGAACAAAAGTATCTTTTCTATAGCTTAATGCTCAAGGTATTCAAATGTGTTTTTTTAGCACCTTATCATACCGGGTGTTAAAAATGGAAGCATTAAAATGTACAACCCAGTCCGCCCCTGGTAAAGTGAACAAGCTAATTGATTTTGAGTGCGGTGATTTAAGAGGTCCTTAATACTATTGATCATATCAAATTTTCATCAAATTATATCGAGTAGTTTGAAACTTACTTTACTAAAATGGATTTCCAGTGGTGTCTTTTAGGAGGTCGTATCTTCGTAGGGAGGGCCGCTGGGAAAAAAAATTATGGGAACTTGTCATCTTCATTTTTTATGTTCTATCTGAATCCGAGAGATTTCCCACATTTTCCGGGACAACCTGTATACCTATCCAATTATTCACTGGAAGTTTCAGAAATTAAGTTTAATCAAATATTGAAAATGTGATTTCTATACTAGAATTTTTGATTGAATTGTCATGAAAACTAACTATTCTACGTAAATGCTTTGAAATTTGTTCATTAATTTCCTTGCGAGTTATAAGCTCAAGAATTGTGGCTCTTTTTAACAGATGGTTCCTTTTTCAGTCCAAACATTTTTCCATATGCATGTTTAATCAAAATTTCAGCGATATATGTTGAACAGTTTGGAATAATAACATTTTTCGATTATTATTTCAATTTCCATTTCAAGAATCTTCATAAAATTCGGCACAAACCTTCTTATCGTCCTTTAATCTGTATGTCATTCCGTCATAAAGTTAAAGTTTTATATTTTCTGGTAGAGGAATCATCACGAGATATTGCACAAACCCCAAAGAAGAACTCATACATGAGGTAACAAAAAAAGGTAATTTTACAGTGGAACCTGAATTTATACCATTAGACTTCTACCGAATCTTTTTGGCCATACATTTTTCCAAATGTTTTTGTTGCCTGAAGCATGTAGAGAGATGCAAAATAAACTGAAATCTTCATGGAACAAAACTGCTAGAATTCACGTTGCACTTTTACGTTTTTTCACCATTTTCTTCTACACCATTTCCTCAATGTCTATAAGACGCATGCATGTCAAACCGTCACTTCAGACGACACCAATACCACCCAAGTCGTATCGTATTCCTATTCTTTTAATTAATTATTGGCCTAATCAATTTATTGCACTCCCCATATCATGTCGAGTCTGTGCGTAACACTACCCCGGGTGTTTGTGGGGTGCGGAGCCAGGGTGAGGGGGTGACCGATGAACTATTACCCGGAAATCGTAGGGCGTCTTGGACCGCAATGGGATCGTTGAATAATTTATATCATTGGGGGGCAGCTGTATTGGCTAATTTTTTTTTGTTAGCGCCTTGATTTATGACTCGTGGTCGCAAATGATGAGGTTGTATATTTCTAAGTTGTTTCGAGTTTCTCTGCAGAGAAAGGGATTGTTGGAGAGATATCATGATGTATTTTCATCGATTTACACGTCAAGTACAATGTTTCGCCGGGGTAAGGGCCAACCGTAAATACTTCAAAACTCCAAATTTTCAATATAAGTTCAAGATTTGAAGAGAATAGTTGAATGAAACAGATTACTCAAAATTCGATGATAACAGATATTTGAGCTGAACGATAGCATGCTGTTTCCTTTAGGAAGCAGCGTCCAAAAACATTCGTTATCTTTTTTGTATATTGGAAAAAAACAAACGAAATCAATATATAGTTTCTCGTCAAAAAGCAACATCAATTGGAAGTGATGCGCATCAGTTAAATACCATAACACTGCCAAAAAGAACGTGCATGAACAATCTTTCCATCAGTTTAGAATAGAAGAGATGCAGCGTCAAATAAAAAGATCCTTTTGTATAATTTTTAACATCTTTCTCTTTGTATCGCTACGATTCTGCTTATATTGGCGCTCAAAGCCCCCCTAGTCCCACCCAATCCACAGCACACTTCAGGGATATCCGACCCAAAACAGATGAGAATACACCCGATTCAATAACGGCTCAATCGTGAAAAATGCCTAGGAAGTCTTAATTCTCCCCTCGGGTTTTGTGTGTGTGGCAGCCAACAACCGTCAATTCATGTGTCAGCGGGAGATGAAGGTGCATTTGGCTCTCGGGCCATTGTAAGGCTCATCGGTTAATATAGAATTATGTCTGTTCCTTCCGACGTGCCAGGAATTTTCTCCAATCTGCTTCCTCGGACACAATGGAGTTTGGGAGGTTCGATATTGGGTCATTTGCATTACAAAAGTATCGGGATAGGCGATCGCCCAAAAAGGATAATGCGAGGACAGGATTCTGTGTATGAATATGAATTGGCGTAAGAGAATGGCTTGGGTGGGGAAATTTGGGAGTTTCCACTTTTGCTGACGATCTCATCGTTCAACTTGAGATGAAAAGATATAATAAGGCTGGAGAGTTATATTGTTTTCTTATGATGTATTCACCCCCATTATCTGTTTTCTTTCAGTGTGCAAATTTTCTACGTAAGGTTGATGCTAATCGTTGAGATTATTGATTGTGAGTAAAATTCAGTGGGAAATGGGATACTGGATGGAAAATATCTAGGTGCATGAAAGCAGAGAAAACCCAAGAAACTGAGTATCTACGAAACTATGATACTGAGAAACGAAAAAACTGAAAAACAAAGCAAATAAGGAACTGAGAAACTAGGAAATAAAGAAATTACGAAACGAAGAAACTTGAATGTGAATACGTAAGAAACTGAGGAACTTGGTAGCTGAAGAATTAAGAAACTGATAATCTAGTACTCTAAGGAACTTAGAAACTAAGAATCTCAGACACCAAGTTACTGAGGAACTAAAACATTCATAAAATAAGTAACAATGAAACTAAGGAGCTAAGAATCTAACGTGTTAAGAAAATGAAGATCGTCCTCTCAATACTAACCGAGCCAAGTTTTGCTCGACTTTGTAGACAAGATGCTTTTAAATGGTAAGCCTAATACTCAATGGAGCGATTTTTAGAGCGTCCTCATTTTCAAAGAATTTGGCCAATGATACCTCTGTTCCACAAGTCCCATCAGACAGTCACTCGTTGACTAGTAATAGTTGCATTGGCTACTCTAAGACCACGTATGAGTTTTCTGAGCCTCGAATACGGCCATTTTGCTTATTAATCCACCCACCAAGATGATATTGAGCTTCATCCGACCAATTTTTGTTTTGGAAATGATTTTCCAATCAATTCTCACCTCGGTTTGGATGTTTGGCAGCGAACAACTGTCAATTCAAGTGTGAGCAGGAGATGGAGGTGCTTTGATCATCGGTTAATATGGAATCATGTCTGGTCCTTCCGACGTGCCAGGAATTTTCTCCAATCTGCTTCCTCGGACTATTTAGATTCGATATTGGATCATTTTTGTTACAAAAGTATCGGGATAAGCGATCGCCGGAAATGGATAATGCTGGTAAGAAGGACGAGATTCTGTGTACGAATTTGATTGAGTATAAGAGAATGGCTTGGCAGGATTTGACCACAGGGGTTAGGGAAATATAAGGGTTTTCACTTTTGCTGACGACATCATTCTTCTTGAGATGAGAGCTGGAGAGGTGTATTGTTTTTTATGATATATTCACTCCCATTATCCTTATTTCAGGGTGCTAATTTTCTTCGCAAGATCGATAAAATCAATACGTTAGATGATTGTGAGAAATATTCAATGGCAACTGGTATAGAGAATAATTTTGTTATCCATTTGCAACCTTGACCTAAACAACAGGGTCCCTTGTATGGGAACCTGGTCATATTGGTGTGTACGGCATCGAAATGGCAGATGAACTGCCAAGATAGATTAATATTTCTTTCATTGAGCAAGAGCCATTCTGCAGTTTCTCAGCCAGTCATCAAACGATGACAGTCAAGGAATAATATTGCATTGCAAGGATCTGAGTGTAGAATTTGAATTTCATTCTCTTGTGTTAAAATATGGTCTTCGAACTATCATTTGATGGTGCATTTGGCTCTGGGGTCATTGTAAGGCTCATCGGTTAATAAAGAATTATGTCTGTACCTTCCGACGTGCCAGGTATTTTCTCCAATCTGCTTCCTCGGACACAATGGAGCTTGGGACGGGTCTGGAAGGTTAGATATTGGGTAATTTGCATTACAAAAGTATCGGGATAGGCGATCGCCGAAAAAGGATAATGCGGGTATGGAGGACAAGATTCTGCGTATGAATTTGAATGAGTATAAGAAAATGGCTTGGCAGGTTTTGAATACAGTGGGTTAGGGAAATATGGGGGTTTCCACTTTTGCTGACGATCTCATCATTCTACTTGAGATGAGGGCTGGAGAGGTATATTGTTTTCTTATGATATATTCATCCCCATTATATTTTCTCTTTCTGTGTGCAAATTTTCTCCGGAAGATCGATGATAATCCAGGAGGTAGTTGATTGTGAGATATAAACAGTGGGAAATGGGATACTGGATAGAGAATATCTAGGCATATGGAAGCAGAAACGGGGAACTAAGTATCTATCAAAAAGACTGGAAAACAAAAAATCTAAAAAACAAAGCAACTAAAAAACTGAGGAACCTAGGAAACAGCAACTTATAAACTAAGAATCTGAGACATCAAGAAACTAAGAAACTACTTAAAAAAGGAGCTAAGTTACAAGAATATATAGAGAGCAGCGGCCTTTCAATTCTAACCAAGCCAAGTTCTGCTTGAGTGTTTACAAGATATTCTTAAATGGTGGGCTTAATATTCAAGGGATCCGTCTTTAGAGCCATAGTAATGGTTTTGGCATGATCATTTTCAAAGAAATAGGCCAACGATGCCTCAGTTCCACAAGGCCTTCCAGATAGTTACTCGTAATGGTTGCACTGGCTTTTTTAAAACCAAGTGTGGGTTTCGTGAGCGCCAAATACGATAATTCTGCTCATTAACGTACTCACCAAGATGAAAATGAGCTGAACAACTGGGTCAACCTTGTATGAGAACCATTCTGCGGTTTCCCAACCAGTCACCAAACATGGCAATTGAGGAATAAGACTTAGCATTGCAAGAAGATCAGAGTGTGTAATTTTTATTCTTTTAGTGTCAAAAAATTGTTTTCGGTCTATCATTTGACGGTGAATTTGGCTCTCGGTTGATTGTATTACAATCAACAATAGAAAGACTCATGGGTTAATGTAGCATTATGTCTGTACCTTCCAACGTGCCGGAAATTTTCTCCAATCTGCTTTCTCGGACACAATGTTTTGGACGGGCCTGGGAGGTACGATGAAACTGGGGGTCGATTCTTGAATTATGTCGTGTTCGCAAATCGACAAATGTCGACCAACTTAGCAGGGAAGTTGGTCGACAATTGTCGAATCGCGAACACGACATTATTCAAGAATCACCCCCCTGAGTATCTAAGAAACTAAGGTACTGAGGATCGAAGAAACTAAAAATCAAAGCAACTGAGAAAATTCGAAAATAAAAAAATCTGGATCTAAAAAACTAAGAAACGTAAAAACTTGAATCTGAGAACGTAGGGAACTAAGAAAACTAAGGAAATACGACAAGTGTCCTAGATAATTTGAGGCATGAACAAGAAATCCCCTAAGGGGGGCGCTTCAAACCCCTCAAAATTTTATAGGGAAGAGGGGTTGGGTGATACTTCATTTGGGTAATGAACAATTCACTCAAACACTGAATTAAAAAACGAAACATTTCTTTGTGTTGCCTTTATTTTTTGTTCTCAGAAGGTTTCGATCTGGTTATAATACTTTTCTTCGATCATTTATTATAAGCCAATCTGTTGTGTTACTACTTTGCTGATTTGTTCAAAATTTCAAAAATCACTATGGTGTACACATTACAAAAACGTGCTGAGCTGGTAAGCCTGTATCACCAAAATTAATTGATTATTGGCGAAAACGGTTGGTTCATCAAAATGACGTTTTCCATACAGCGTTGTAAAAAGGGTTCCAAGGCCTTTCTAATGAAGTATCATCAAACCCTCTTCCATATACAATTTTGAGTGGTTGAAGCGCCCCCTCTTAGGGGGTAGCTCATTTGAGCCTCAAATATACGCCAAAAGATGTTTTCCAATCACTATCGTCATCAACGGGACACCTTTGTGTCTCCACCTTCCATTTAATCGGGAGAAAATATTCATTGCACTACAACATCCGTCCCCGCACAGAGCTTTTCCAATCTGTTTGCTCTTCCGCAGAGCGGCAATACCGACGTATCTCGGCGCCATTAAAAACCTGCTTTCCCGTTTAGCCTCCCCAGAAATTTCCATTTACGCCACATCAAACAAATTCGGACTACGAGAAAACGGCTCGAGCTGTGTTTGAGGAGTAGAACGGTAAGTTTACCAACGGCGGAACACCCGCTGATTGAATTCCAATTTTAATTACGTTTTTTCACCGTATAGACGATTACCGGCGTAGAAAGGAAACTTTTATGACGCGTTTTCATCTTAGCAGATTTCCGGGAGAAGGTTTTCATCGAAGCGCCAGGAGATGAGAGTTTTTCAACAACCATTCAGCTGTATTGGTATTCCTGAGGCGCAATGTTGTGTTTTTTTCAGTTAATGATTAGAATCATACGAAAAATGTGTGGATGAATCATTGTGATCTGATTAGTGCACACCTTTTTCATATCATTATTCCGAAATTGAATTCGATATTGAGAATGAAATACCACTCTTTACATCTATGGGAGATGATTACCCTTCACTAGGGTCCTGTAGCGATCATAGAATAACAGGACATTCTAAAAATCATCACTTGGACTGCCAGACCTGGTGTAAAATACCCTCCTAGCCCAAGAGCACGAATAAAGTATTTTGTATTTGAATATTGAAGGTATTTATTCGAATAGTTTTAAGTTTTAACTGATAGCTGATAGCGGCGTAGAAATGAAACTTTTGTGAAGCGTTTTCAACTTAGCAGATTTCTACGTTACGGCGTAGGAGATGATAGTTTTTCCATCACTTTTCAACTGTCTTGGTATTGATGTTCCTGAGTCACAATGATGTATTTCTCATCAGTTATCGAATAGAATCTTCTGAGATGCGTGGCTCGTGTGTGGTTAAATAGTGTGATCTGATTGGTGCACTCCGACACACTCCTAAGTAATTCATTAAGGCATTCCCAGCAAATTCAGCTGTAGATTCCTGTTGTCCTGTGAATCGTCGTATCCTTCTGATCTCTAAATACGGCCTATAAATATACTACACTAACCTGGTAGAAGGCAAACTTTACTACCGACCAACGGAAGGTCTATCAACCTTTTTTTTATTATTTGGTTAGTCACCATTGATCCAATTATGATTTTCGTATTTATAAAATTCATCAATCCTTTATTCTTTTTGATCATATCTACCATAATCTTTATCCTTTGTACTAAAGAACGTGCGAAAAAGATACTTTCAGTGTGGGTTTCAGACGTTGCTAACTGTAGGACTAATATACAGGGTGAGTTGGGTGCAACAGGCCAAACTCCAGGAGCGTATGTATTTTCTAGATTACCTGAATACATTTTTGTAATCGAGTTTATAGAATTTTTATGAATCATTGCTACAGCGCTAGCAAAAAACCATAAAAACTTACAATAATTCATTCACCACATTATACCAACAAGATTTTTTATGACAATTTTGACTTTCGGGATAATCATTCAATTTTTTTCCCGAAATCTGTTGATGACAAAACTACAAGAGACCATAAAGTTTAGTGTATTAACTTCTTTTTGAATTATTTCAAATTAATAGTGACTCACCAAAAAAAGTTCTGGAGAAAAACAAAGGATAGTGTTCCAGAAAAATATCACCCATTGGATTCGGTGTCGAAATTGGCGTGTCACATAGTGTGAACTGCCAATGAAAAAATATTTATGCAAAATTTCAGTTGAAAATCTTGTGAATAGTGGATACTATAAAAGAAAAACTTGGAAAAAATTACAATTTTAACACACTGTTTCTCGAGAACAAACGAGAATTGTATGAAAACGTATGAGTTAAGAGGGTTTTAAATACGCCAGAAAACGGTGCTCTGGCTTGCGTAAGCCACCATCATTCAGGATATTCAATAAAAAACATTACTTTAACTGATTAAATATGAAAACAAAGAACAGAATTTTCAATTTTTTGTTGCACGAATAAATATTGCAAAGTGTGATCACTGTAATCTGAATACAAAGATGCAGATATGATGAAAAAGTTTCTCCAAACAATTTTCTACATAGGAGTTTGCTCCATACCCTCAATAATTTTTTTCGAGGTAAAATATTGATTTTCGTTTACTGAAACAATTGGTCAAAGAAGAAACGGACCCCGATTTCCCTTCAACCTAAAACAGAAACAAAAAACACTTGTCTCGGATAACTTCATTTCCAGAACTCGTTAAACATTTCGCTCCATTTAAATAAGCTCCATGTAAATTGCTTAGGTGCTAAATATCTGCTCTCTAATTCCCTTAATACAACGAAACCGAAACTTCGAACAAAGTTTTCCTCCTCGCTTCAAACTTGGCCGACTGTTTCCATAATGACGAAACTCCGTTATTATATCAGAGGGAAACTGCATTATTTTCCACGCACTTACAGCGGAAAACTTCGGGTTTTTCCTTTCCGCGAAAACTGGATTCCTTGGAGAATCGCCTGAGATGAAAGTTCATCAGGAAAGTTTTCTTTGGATACCGTTAATCTGTTTTATTTTAATAGATGAGTGGATAAAAACGCCAGACTGCGGAATCTGATGATTAATTGGTTGTAAAAGACGTTATTTATTAGGTGCAGTGCACAGGAATTTAGTAACTTTGAGTTTGTTCATGAAAGCTTTCATTATATTCAATTGTCTGCGTGCCTGGCATTTTTCTGCGATTTTTATTTTTAAGAGTGACTATCACTTCGCATGGATGCATCATCAAGGTCTATCTCTCACAATAGTAATGTTATAGCTTCGCGTATGATGTTCGAAATGAGCAAAAAGTGACGAAAAAAATTAATATATTTGTTGATTATTTTTCTGTTGAAACATGCTGCAACAGATCGTTTTTTTTTTAAGTAAACATTACGCTTTTCTCTTATAGGGTACTGAAGTTTTATCAAAAACAAGGGCCAGATATTCAGATTTCCCACCTTCTCTAGAAGTTTTAAGTATTTAGCTCATTCCGTTTCAGAGTGATTTCAGCCGGAAATAGTAGTTTTTTCACCTCGAATTCTTCAGCAGTTAGTCCACCCAAGTCATTCAAAATCACCCCGTCTCAAAATTCGAAACTCACAGACATTTTTGCGAAAAGATCGATATCGTGTTAAATTTTTGAATTTTCGATTTCAACGTAACTTAAGAGAATTCCTCCTCCCTGCAAACTTGGCCAAATGTTTCCATAATGACAAAACTCCGTTATTATATCAGAGGGAAACTGCATTATTTTCCTCGCACTTACAGCGGAAAACTTCGGGTTTTTCCTTTCCGCAAAAACTGGATTCCTTGGAGAATCTCCCGAGTTCATCAGGAAAGTTTTCTTTGGATACCGTTAATCTGTTTTATTTTAATGGATGAGTGGATAAAAACGCCAAACTGCGGAATCTGATGATTAATTGGTTGTAAAAGACGTTATTCATTAGGTGCAGTGCGCAGGAATTTAATAACTTTGAGTTTGTTCATGAAAGCTTTCATTATATTCAATTGTCTGCGTGCCTGGCATTTTTCTGCGATATTTTATTTGTCGAAGTTGCAATAGAGTGAATATCACTTCGCATGGATGCATCATCTAAGTCTATGTTTTACAATGGGAATGTTATAGCTTCGCGTATGATGTTCAAAATGAGAAAAAAGTGACGGAAACAATTCATATACAGTGGAACCTCCTATAACGAAAGCGCTTAATCCGCAAAAAAATTCGTTATAAAGAAATTTCGTTATGCAGAAAATTCATTTCTATAGTCGGCAATGTCGCGTTCGATGAATTTAAGTTTATCATTCAAACATTTTCACCTAGCGTAATTGTCAGATTGAAACCAAACAGCCAGGAGTGTATTTAAAAAAGTTTCAGAAGGATCTCTCTGCCCGTCGTAATGATTCATTTTAAGGTGTCGGGATTCATTACGTACGTCGGGAAAAATTTCGGAAAAAACCCACCCTTATACCTACCTTCTCTTCAATACCCATTCAAATAGTGAGATGTTTTTTGAATATTTCGTCATAGAGAATTTACTTCGTTTTAGAGGGTGTTTCAACGTGGAATTGGATTCAAGGTGCAATGTCTTGTACGAAATTCGTTATACAGACGTTCGTTATAGGGAAGTTCCACTGTATTTGTAAATTATTTTTCTGTTGAATTATGTTGCAACAGATTGTTTTTTTAAGTAAACATTACGCTTTTCTCTTTAGGGTACTGAAGTTTTATCAATGTCGAAGGCCAGATATAGAAGTATTTAGCTCATTCAGTTACAGAGTGATTTCAGCCCGAAAGAATTGTTTTTAGCTCGGATTCTTCATCAGTTAGTCCACACCCGAGTCGTTCAAAATCGTCTCAAAATTCGAAATGTACAGATATTTGTGCAAAAAGTTTGATATCGTGTTAATTAGTTTTTGAATTTTCGATTACAATGTAAAATGAATCATCAGTTATTTCAATTACTTCTGAATAAATAAAATGAAGAAATTTCTCCCTCGCTGGAAACTGGACGACTGTTTCCATAATGACGAAACTCTGTTATTATATCAGAAGGAAACTGCATTATTGTTCACGCACTTACAGCGGAAAACTCCAGGTGGATTCCTGGGAGATTCGCCCGAGATGAAAGTTTGTCAGGAAATTTTTCTTTTGATACCGTTAATCTTTTTTATTTTAATAGATGATGGAATTAAAACTCCAGAGTGCGGAATCTGATGATTAATTGGATGTAAAAGACGTTATTTATACGGTGCAGTGCGCAAGAATTTAATAACTTTGAGTTTGTTTATGAAAGATTTCAATATATTCGATTGAGTGAATATCACTCCGCATGGATGGACTATCAATGTCTGACAATAGGAATGTAGTTGTTGGGTATGATTACACCCAAGTCGGTAAAAATCAACGCACAAAATTCATATCTTAGGTGTTTCCTTTTTTGTAGAAAAAAATGTTGTGACGGGTCAATTTTTATTTTGAAGTTTACAACAGTCCACTCCCTTGTAGGCTACTGAAGTTAGTTCAGAAAGCTAAGCGCAGATTTTCCGATTTCTCACCTTCTCTGGAAGTTTCAGGTCTTCAGCTTTTTCCGTTCCAGAGCGATTACAGCCTTATAGAATGGTTTTTGACTCGTATTCTTCATCAGTTACTTGGTTCTTTTGAGTCGTTCAAAACCACTTCTGGTGTTAAAAATTCGAAAACTTCACACCATAGACAAACTAATAAAATAGATGAGCCACTCGTTATATTCCGCGACATCTGTCGGAGGAGGAGACTAATACACGAAAAAATTATTTTCAATTTGATAGTTAGATGTCGTCGCATTCATGGAAATCCTATCGAGAAAATAGTAAGTATGTAAAATCATTATTATCAAAAAACCTTTGAATTGTCAACTGACACAAGGAGTGGTTTGACACGTTCTTTTGAAATATAATAAATTTCGATATGCCTGCAAGAGTGAAGACGTGCTGTGTTATTGGATGTGAAAATCGAGATGCAAGAAGGTAATTATAAAATTTACATGTATATTCTGTTAACTATAAGAATAAGATACTCGTAGTTTTCAAAAAAGTTTTTCATGTATTGAATAAGTTTAGTCGGTAAATACTCATATTTTGTATTATTGAATTCATTAGTTTTAGTTTTTGAGAATGTTTTTTTAAATGCAATTATTAGTTATTGATTAGATATTTATGAAATAAATCTGTATTTTCAATTGGTGATACCTATTCCAGTTAATAAATTTTTATTCTATCCAGAATTTGATTATTGATCCTCATTTCTCGATTCCAGAAGAAAATCAGATGAAAGTTCGTTGCAGGTATTATTTTCATGAAAATAAATTCCTCACTCATCGATAACTTGCACGAATCCATTTCTGATTTCCTTTTGGAAATTGAATTTAAAAAAAACTTTTTGCCTCTTGTATATGGGTGTACCTACCTATTTAAAAGGTGCACTACAGAATTCTTTTTGAGGCAGCTTTACGATACAAATTCCCTTTTCAATTGAGCTTTTTTCACGAATTAGTAATGTTGTACAAAAAAAGATGGCGTTGAAGCTTGTTCTACTAGTGTCTCATCTATTCTCCGTTTAGTTAGTCTATGCTTCACACATTTGGGCAAAATTGCTGTTCCTTAGAAACAACCAAAAAGTTCGATATCGTGTTGATTATAAATTCTCGATTTCAGAGTAAGATAAATCGTTAGTTATTCCATTTTCTTCTGAAATTAAATAAAATGGTTGAAATAACTGATGTTATTGAAGCATTCGTAGTATACAAAGTTTTGTTGTGTTATCACATTTTCTAATTGATAGATATAAAAGTTCAGTAGCAAAGATTATAAATTTTTATTTCTTGAGAATATCGAAAAGTCGAGACTCGCTTGTTCGTTCAGAATGAAAAGAACTTTGGCATTGAGAATTACAAAAGGAAGAAAATTTTCTGGATAATTCCAATCTGAAAGGAATGAACAATTCGTTCCTTGACAATGGTGTAGCATTCCGTGAATAGGGGAGTTTTTAGCTCTGTTTGCATGCCTAATGAGCAAATAAAATGCACTCAACAATACATGGATCCGTCAGATTTTCCATGCATTCTCCTCCACTAAATAGAATAGTCCAATTCCAACAAACTTCCTCAGACAGCTTCACGTAACTGCAGAAAGACTCTATTCTTTTTCATCCATGTCATTTATTTCTGTCGTATTTCTTGTTATATAAAATCCTGGATCTTACGGGTTTATATTTTGCCTCAGCATCCTCTACCTTTTGCCAGCCTTAACATTTCGGATGCAACTTCTCTTGCATTGGCAACCATTTTCAAAATTTCAATTTCAAATGGAAACTTTCGGACGGAACTACTCCAAAACTCGAAATTTGTAGGAAGGTTCAAGATTTGATCAGGAAAATTGAATTCATTGTAGTCCTAGATATTCAAATTAGAATGATCATATTCTCAATATGAAAAAGCGCGCAAGAGCTTCTAACTTCACCTAGAGGCTTTTTCGAATTTTTTCACGTTCACCTTGTGAGATTTTGGTATGAAAACCGAGTTCAATTTACGATGGATCTTTTATGGATATATTGTTTCGCTATTTTTATCATATTTCCTTGTTTCGTTCAACGTTTCATCCAACATTCGCCAGCCTTCATCAGAACAAATGTTGTAACACTCTTGACTATTGTGGATTTTTTAAGTTATCAAAAATTCATTTGATCTTTTTCTAAGCTGAATCTCTTATATTGGTGCCCATATGTTTTCGATATCAACAGACGGTTGACTGATTCCTTCATTTCTCTACATCTCAGTTTTTTTCTTCTTTTAATATTATATAAGCTTCACTCAATAAAATCCTTTAGTCTTCATTCAAAGCGTGATGGACAAGCTTTGACTTATCAGTATCTCCAAATTGAGCAGTTTTTCATTTTCTTTGATTCGAAATATTATATTATGCAACGAGCTATTATTCGCGAGGTGAATAAAAGCCATTATACGCGAGTAGCATACTATACTTCATCTGCGACTACTGAATATATTTTTTGAAGATTTTAACATTTGACGACTGCGAAAAGACCCTTCTGACAAGAGAGGAAAAAGGCAAGTTGGCACATGAGAAATTTTTGGAGAACTGGTCATTGTATATTTTCTAATAAAAAAAGCTTTAATTGATATAATGAAAGTAGATTTGGCCCTCGATTGACAAATTATGCCCATATTTGTTAGTTAATACTTTAGAATACTGAAGAAATACCAATTTAAAGAATATTATATCAAAGCTGAATCTATGAAGCATCTGACAGCGGTGAATTATAATCCCATTATTCCCTTGTGATTAATGGGTATTATTAAGGCCGAGCACAAAGACGATGACAATGGACGGATTTTACAATAGTCGTGGATAAATAATATTTGTAATACTTTGAGAATGTTTGTCAATTTGACAGTTCTCAGAAATAATATATCAATGAATCTTCCATCATCAAGAATTCCACGTCAACAACGATGAAACCTGTTAGGATGAGAAACTTCTCCGAATCTTTAAAGCGATTCCATAAAGCAACTCCTTATAAATTGACAGACACCCCCACACCAAAATACCTCCCCAATATAAATAAACGAAGAATTCTGAAAGCCCCATAAATTTCAGATCAACCATGGCGTGTCTCACGTTCCAGAATTCCAGAAGTGTTTGCCGTGGGTTCCGTCCCACTAAAGCACTCAATTCCACCCGTTGACTTTGTTTATTTTCGTCAGTCTGGCCGCAAAAATCCCTACACCGTCCGCCGCCCCATTAGTACATCGATCTGCCGCCGCCAAATAGCTTTTGTATCCGGCAATTCGCCGCTATCACGGGGTTTTCCCATTCCGGAATAGGTGGACGATAATAATATTTCATGGCGGTATCGTTTGCGGACGTCGTTTTTACGCCACCCCCGACCGAAGTTTCGGTCCTCACGGTTGGATGCGATGCATTCGGCCATTATACTTTCAAATTGAGGAGCGCACTTTGTTCACGGCCTGTCTGAAGTTTATGCAATCACGGAAGGTTACGGCACTTGTTTGGATGTGATCAGCAAGGCAATAGAGTCTGTTCTTTCTGGGGTAACGTGATGAAGCTGACTGAAGAAGTTTGTCGGAATTGGACTATTGTATTCGGTGTAGAAGAATGCTTGGAAATCTGACATTGCGGGGACGTCAGAGTGTTTTAACTCTATTGAATCAAATCATTGTTTGCTAGATTCAAGAACTATTACGTGCCATTTTCGTACGCTTGTGGAAGCGGCAAAACATCAAGAAACATATGCCGTAAGGTTTCAGTATATTCTGCATGTGAGTTTGGATGTTAGTATATCATACGCTTTTTTTTCATCTTTACTGCACTACAACGACACTGAAACTGAATATTAGATACAACCGCAATAAAAAATTTTCGTTTCCACACTTGACAATTCGTTCGAAATCGAACTTCAAAAATGGTTGCCATTGAGGAGATGTTGCATTCGAAATGTTGAGGAAAGCAAATGATGCTGAGGAGCAATAGAAACAAGAAGAATCTAGGGTTCCGTATCACAAGTAATACGAGGAATCAATGACTTAGATCAAGAAGAAAAGTGTCTTTTTGAAGTTACGTGATCATGCTAGCTAAGGAGTTTCCTCCGGTATTGGTGGACTGATAAATATATTTTCAATAAGGACATCGATGTGCCGCCGCCAAATAACTTTTGTATCCGGCAATTCGCCGCTATCAGGGGGTTTTCCCATTCCGGAATAGGTGAACTGATAAATATTTCATGGCGGTATCGTTTGCGGACGTCGTTTCACGCCACCGCCACGACCAAAGTTTCGGTCCTCACGGTTTGGATGCGATGCATTCGACCATTATACTTTCAAATTGAGGAGCGCACCTTCGTTAACGGCCTGTCTTAAGTTACGCAATCACGGAAGGTTACGGCACTTGTTTGTGTGTGATCAGCAAGGCAATAGAGTTCTGTTCATCTGGGAATTGGAGTATTCTATTCGGTAGAGAAAAATGCATGGAAAATCTGACATTGCAGGGAGTTCGAAGTGTTTCAAATCCATTAAATCAAATTCGTTGTTTGGTAGATTCAACAACGATTACGTGCCATTTTCAGTACGCTTGTGGAAGCGGCAAAACATCAAAGGAACATCTGCCGCGAGGTTTTAGTTTATGCTCCATGTTTGGATGGAGTATATCATACGATTTTTTCATCTTAATTGCACTATAACGAAGCTGAAACTGAATATTAGATATAATCGCAAGTGAAATTTTCGTTTGCACACTTGACAATTCATTCAAAATCGAGCTTCAGAAATGGTTGCCATTGAAGGAGATATTGAATCTGAAATGTTGAGGAAAGCAAATGATGCTGAGGAGGAATCTAGGTTTCACATCACAAGAAATACGAAGAATCAGTGACGTAGATCAAGAAGAAAAGTGTCTTTTTGAGTTACGTGATCATGCTAGCTAAGGTATTTCGCCGGAATTGGTCGACTGATGAATATACATCAATTAGAACATCGATATGCCGCCGCCAAATAACTTTTGTATCCGGCAATTCGCCGCTATCAGGGGGTGTTTTCCATTCCGGAATAGGTGGACTGATAAATATTTCATGGCGGTATCGTTTTCGGACGCCGGTTTACGCCACCCCCCCGACCAAGTTTCGGTCCTCACGGTTTGGATGCGATGCATTCGGCCATTATACTTTCAATTGAGGAGCGCACCTTTGTTCACGGCCTGTCTGAAGTTTAACGCAATCATGGGAGGTTACGGCACTTGTTTGTGTGTGATCAGCAAGGCAATAGAGTTCTGTTCTTTCTGGAGTAACGTGATGAAGCTGACTGAAGAAGTTTGTCGGAATTGGACTATTGTATTCGGTGTAGGAGAATGCTTGGAAATCTGACATTGGCGGGACGTCAGAGTGTTTTAACTCTATTGAATCAAATTCATTGTTTGCTAGATTCAACAACTATTACGTGCCATTTTCCGTACGCTTGTGGAAGCGGCAAAACATCAAGAAACATATGCCGTAAGGTTTCAGTATATTCTGCATGTGAGTTTGGATGTTAGTATATCATACGCTTTTTTTTCATCTTTACTGCACTACAACGACACTGAAACTGAATATTAGATACAACCGCAATAAAAAATTTTCGTTTCCACACTTGACAATTCGTTCGAAATCGAACTTCAAAAATGGTTGCCATTGAAGGAGATGTTGCATTCGAAATGTTGAGGAAAGCAAATGATGCTGAGGAGGAATAGAAACAAGAAATCTAGGGTTCCGTATCACAAGTAATACGAGGAATCAAGAGGACTTAGATCAAGAAGAAAAGTGTCTTTTTGAAGTTACGTGATCATGCTAGCTAAGGAATTTCTCCGGTATTGGTGGACTGATAAATATATTTTCAATAAGGACATCGATGTGCCGCCGCCAAATAGCTTTTGTGTGCGGCAATTCGCCGCTATCAGAGGGTTTTCCCATTCCAGAATAGGTGGACTGATAAATATTTCATGGCGGTATCGTTTGCGGACGCCGTTTTAACGCACCCCCGACCAAAGTTTCGGTCCTCACGGTTTGGATGCGATGCATTCGCCATTATACTTTCAAATTGAGGAGCGCACCTTTGTTCACGGCCTGTCTGAAGTTTACGCAATCACGAAGGTTACGGCACTTGTTTGGATGTGATCTGCAAGGCAATGGAGTTCTGTTCTTTCTGGGAATTGGAGTATTCTTTTCGGTGGAGAAAAATGGAGGGAAAATCTAACATTGCAGAGAGTTCGAAATGTTTTAATTTTAACTCCATTGAATCAAATCGTTGTTTGGTAGATTCAACAACGATTATGTGCCATTTTCCGTAAGCTTGTGGAAGCGGCAAAACATCAAAGAAACATCTGCCGTGAGGTTTAAGAATATTCTCCATGTGAGTTTGGATGGAGTATTTCATACGCTTTTTTCACCTTAACTGCACTATCACGAAGCTGAAACTGAATATTAGATACAACCGTAATAGAAAATTTTCGTTTCCACACTTGACAATTCATTCGTTATCGAACTTCCGAAATGGTCGCCATCGAAGGAGATGTTGCATCCGAAATGTTGAGGAAAGCAATTGATGCGGAGGAGGAATGAAAACAAGAAAAATCTAGGGTTTCATATCATAAGTAATACGAAGAATCAATGACGTAGATCAAGAAGAAATGTGATCATGCTAGCTAAGGAATATCTCCGGAATTGGTGGACTGATAAATATATCATCAATTAGAACATCGATCTGCCGCCGCCAAATAACTTTTGTATCCGGCAATTCGCCGCTATCAGGGGGTTTTTCCATTCCGGAATAGGTGGACTGATAAATATTTCATGGCGGTATCGTTTGCGGACGCCGGTTTACGCCACCCCCGACCAAAGTTTCGGTCCTCACGGTTTGGATGCGATGCATTCGGCCATTATACTTTCAAATTGAGGAGCGCACCTTTGTTAACGGCCTGTCTGAAGTTTACGCAATCATGGGAGGTTACGGCACTTGTTTGTGTGTAATCGGCGAGGCGATGGGGTTCTGTTCTTTCTGGAGTTACGTGATGAAGCTGGATGAAAAAGTTTGCTGGAATTGGAGTATTTTATTCGGTGGGGGAGAATGCATGGAAAAACTGACGATAACATCTACTGTTTGTATTTTATTAGTAGTTTATACAGGGTGTTTTTGAATTGAAGATATTCATGATGATGATGAAATAATTGAGAATTACTCGAAAGAACAGGTAACAGACCTTTTACACCCTAATTACACTCAGCAGCAGGGAAGTGGGTAGCGCAAGAATGTAATCACTACACTTCCCTGCTGCCTTCCATTGCTATTCGTGCTGCTCTACGCTGATGCCTGAATTGGCGTTTTTCATACGGAAGTTATTAAATTTCACTAGGTTGCTGTGTAATTTCTTGTCCGTCGTTGCCGACACTTGATCGCTAGTGAAATGTTGCAGCTCAATGTGAATGCTCACTGCCTTCGATACTGTCGCAGAAGTATGTCAGGAATTATTGCTGACAACTCGAGTGGCAGTAGGAAGGGCTGAGTGTAATTGAGGCTTTAGAGTCATTTAAATACTCTTTATTCCACTGGTTATTCCTAAGCTGGCCGCGGTTCGAGTGATATAGAGTACAACAGGATAATCTTGATAACTCGAAAAAGTCTGTTACCTATTCGGTTTTCCGGCCATATTTTTCGATTGCATGAAGAAATTATTGACGTTTGTACCCTTTCGAAACGCTAGATATCATAGATTTTCGAACATGCTTCACTACACGCAATTCGTTGCAGATGACGTCTAAGTATATCGCTTTTTTAAGATCACGTCGAATTACCACACATCCTGTATATTCCATGTTCGCAATCATTTAATAATATATGACTTTCTCATCATAAACTCTCGGTTCTTATTTGTTCACTCACCGTTCAACTTCCTCAGGCGATGTATTAAATCGCATATTTTGGGGGATCTTCCATGCGTCTTACACCATTCTTGGGGGCCACTTTGACGTAGGTAACTCAGGGAGATTATTGGGCGAAATTGAGTGCCTTAGACCGAGAACTCCGTCAAACACTTCTGGAATTCGGAACGTGGGACACGCCATACTTGATCCTAAATTTATGGAGCTTTCAGAATTCCTCGTTTATTTATTTTCGTGCTTCGAGAATGCCTGTCAATTTTGAAGAAAGGGGTGTGATAACTTCATGAAATTGCGAGAAGATTTTAGGGGTGAGGTACGTCATCTTAACAAGGTTGTTTGTGACACGACAAGCTGCTTTTAATCGAAAAATGAGTTAGGATTTAATGCTGAATATTTCACACCTGAACAAATTGACACTTTGTAGAAGGCTGTGTTTTTGCTATTCCTAAATTTATGGAGCTTTCAGAATCCTCGTTTATTTATTTTCGTGCTTCGAGAATGCCTGTCAATTTTGAAGAAAGGGGTGTGATAACTTCATGAAATTGCGAGAAGATTTTAGGGGTGAGGTACGTCATCTTAACAAGATTGTTTGTGACAACGGCAAGCTGCTTTTAATCGAAAAATGAGTTAGGATTTGATGCTGAATTTCACTGGAGCGAATTGAGACTTTGTAGAAAAGCTGTGTTTTTTCTATTCTACATATTCTATATATTGAAATGAATGATGGGAAGGAGGAATGATCATACGCGAATTATTTGAAAGAAATGAAATTTTTTCAAGGACGTGAAGTTTTTATCAATCAAATTTAATTCTATAAAACACACTCTTGTTATAAATATCTATAAAACATCAAGAAAGATCCCCTGTAATTTCCTATTGAAGGAGTGAACGCCTCCGTTTTCATGTAATCTGTTTTGATTGATTATTTCTTGAACTCATTTCCTCACAATTGATTGTTTCTGTTCAAGAGTTACTCTAACAATCATCAAAATATACAGTTCAAGTAACAATTCATTAATGAGGAAGATTTTTTCGTGGACCTCATTATGAATTGAGAATAAATTTTTGACTGGAATACATTCTTATTTCGCATAAGACATAAATTTGACATAATACAATTTCTATGTTCCAGTAGAGTTTTTGACATTACTCGTGCTTGTGAATGTTTTGTATTCGGTTGCCCATGACAATTGCACATTAAAATAACATAAATCGAACATTAAAATGGGTCATCAATGATCAATTTAGTACACTTCGAACTGACATTTTGAAGTCGGCGAAAAATATTTTTGATGAATTTATTGTATTTCTGACTACTCCACTGACATAGTCAGAATAGTTTTTCTGCTAAGCTTGTAAATATTATATGAATTGCATCAATAGAACTCATCGGTTGTCATGCCATACCGACTGTGTGTGGGAATTCCGTCGAGAATCAGTGGTTAATTTCCATTAGCGTAGTACAAGAAGTCGCGTTTCTTATTTTCTTCTTTTGAAACTGCGGCCGCCACTGCTTAGATGTTTCCTCTTCAGGACGTGCTTATTCGCGAACGATAGCAAAATAACTAGTAGAATTTACCGAAGTGTGTGGGCAAAACAGTTCCGCGACATGACTCGCGCGCGGTTCGATCCGAGGCGAGGAAAACGGATGATAATAACGATGTCTATGGGCGGCTTATGGCCAGCTTAACTCTACTCTACTACTAATGGTATGACACTTAAGTCTTGTTCGCACTACGCTAGTAGCTTAGTCGAGTAGTGAGAAATTTAGTAGCTACTGTCCATCCAATCGTTCGCACTTTGGTCGAGTAGAGTTCACAAGTGAGAAGCGCTTTCTCGAATGAACTACTCACAACGCACAATTTTTACGCGATTTCTTTGAAGCAAAACGAAACCATTCATAAGATGGACAAATTGCAACGTAATGAAGTAAATAAACTTGTGAATCTAATCGTAATAGTCCGAGAGCTGGCACGAATTTTTGGGCAGGTATTTGAGGCAAGCTGAAAACTTGTCAGATGCCTCTCCTATTAATATCCCAACTCGGGATTGCAGATCTGGCTGGTGAGTAGCGGGGCTAAATCAACCCCTACATTTTTAATGGCCTGGCAGGTAGAAAGCCCTACCGAAATGATCTGTCTTTTTGGGAATCTTACTTTTAGTTATAAGTAACACTCCATTAAAATTTCAAGCTGCCAAATAATTTAATCGGGGTTTTAACATTGCCAGACGCGTGCAAAAATATTTTGCAAAAAATTATAGAAAATGTTTTTGAGGCAGCTTGAAATTTTAATGGAGTGTTGCTTATAACTAAAAAATAAGATTCCCAAAAGACAGATCATTTCGGTAGGGCTTTCTACCTGCCAGGCCATTAAAAATGTAGGGGTTGATTTAGCCCCGCTACTCACCAGCCAGATCTGCAATCCCGAGTTGGGATATAATAGGAGAGGCATCTGACAAGTTTTCAGCTTGCCTCAAATACCTGCCCAAAAATTCGTGCCAGCTCTCCTACTATAATGGTTATTTTAGAAGAGGTGGATGATGAAATTTGTATCCTGGTATGCGGACTGCTTCCTTTGCTTGTTTTTGTATGATTGAGATTTAATATTCCACAAACATTCATGTTCGACGTATTCTGTTACGAATTTAAGGGTGATTTCTGTCTTCCCAACGGAAAGACATTTACGGCTAGACAAGTATTTTACCTATGATTTCAGGTTACTATGGTAATGTCGGTGGCAAATAATACTAATGCACTCGACTAAACTGATCGGTTCGGACCTGTCTAGTCCGTGAGCGAGGGAAAAGTATCGCGTGGTGGGGTATTCTACTCGCCCGATAAAATAGAACCAAATGGATCGACTCGACTAAACTAGACACTAATCTACTCGACTCAATTCTTGATGTTCACACCACGTTTACTAACTAAATTTTTAGCTACTCGAATAACTACTAGTGTAGTGCGAACAAAGCTTTACGCCAGCAGCATTCTTCCAGAATGATGATTGGTATTGCAAAGGGGTTGCTAGTTGTTGATTCGTAAATTTTAAATCATGTTGATTAATCTCAAGTTTTTCTTTCTGTTGCATTTAGTTTAGTGGTGTACATCCACTTCTCATATTCTTACAACCCTCAAAATCAATATCCAAATTTTTCTCACATCCCAATTTACAAAGACACTTAGGTCGCTCCCGATCCCCATCAACATGATGAAAAATAAACCAGACACTTCAATTATTGGAACAGCATCTAGAACCATCAGACGTTCGGACTGTGATGTGTATACAAGAAACTGGTAGAATTTACCGAAGTGTGTGGGCAAAACAGTTCCGCGATATGACTCGGCGGTTCCAACCGAGGCGAAGAAAACATGTGAAAAATAACGATGTATATATTAGAGATTGTAACACAGTGTTACGCCGCGCAATTGCGCCAACTCAGTTGACTGTGTTGAGTGTGTCAACTCACATAGTCCGAATCCATCAACTCATGGCGCAACTCAACTCAATGAAGCGCTCAGCGCTAAGGTATCATGTTTTGCTTAACGAATACGGTGTCATAACTCGGTAAATACACTAATACAGAGTTCGATTTGAACTGGAACTTTAATTCCAACGAAAATGGTCATTGTCGATTGCTTTTAGCACTTTCAACTTCTCCATTATATTAACAAATTAATGATATTGTACACTCTTTAAATTCATTTTATCTGAACAAAACGGCTTTTTCTTCAAAACTTCCTCCAATTTTTGTTCAAAAAAAAATGGTTACCGGTGAACAGAATAAATAGCCAAATTGAACGTTTTTTGACATGGTCTGTGAATAACAGGTAACATTGTAACTCATTGGGGCAACCTTTCTGTAGGTTCCACAATTGTATAGTATGCTAAAATCTGCATAAAAGACTACAAAAAAGAAATTGACCCAAATTTCTTGGCCTGTGATATGCAAACTAAACCCCAGTACCCCGGCCAAAGTTTCTACAAATGTCTGAAGTGAGTCATATTTTGTGCGCCCTGCGTCAACACTGCCGAGTGCCGGATGCCCGCGGTTTTCTGCTCTATAGCGCAATTTTGAGTTAACTCAATGAGTTGACACAGGGAGCTGCGCTTGAGTCACTGTGTTGGCGCACAAGAATTCACTGAGTTACACTCTCTAATGTATATGGCCGGCTTATGGCCAGCTTAACTCTACTAAGAAGGTATGACACTTACGCCAGCAGATAGTCTTCTTCTTCTATAATAATAATAATAATAAAGGTCTTTTATTTTCTCAAAATTTTACAGAAAAATTATAACATTTTGCTCTAGCGAGATTCAGTTCAGCCAGATTCCGAACGGAACGTCCCAGTCTCGAAGCTGCTGATTTCATATTTGTGAACATCAATTTTATAATTAAGAGAAATGTAAGTTATTATTTATAATTTTTCAAGTATAAAATTTGGAAGACATGTCGTTTCAGCAGAATTGCTTCAAAACAGCCTTTATTTCAGGCAGAATTAGAATAAGAAATTCGAAAAATTATGGAGGAAAATAAATATAAATAAGTATAGCCTGCATCACCTTCTTTTGTGTTTTTTTCAACAAATACTTTGAGGAGGGAAGGGAAACCTCTTCATGATACCAGTATATATATAGATTTGAGTCGTCGCCTTGCTGAGCCATGGATGAGATGAAGGTTATCGACTCCAACTTTGAGGCGAAATATCCGCCAAAATATTGGTCTAATTCTGAATATTCAAAATGATTCAAAAACTGCAATTCCTCAGAAAAAGAAACGCTAAACTTGTTTCTATTGCCTGGTAAAAAAAGAAGGATGACTACAAGTTATTGTGGACAATGATGTGCACATCCGATATGTGGGGAGCACCGAGGACACATTTGCAAAAAATGCAGCGATGATAATAGAAATTCAAATTTTTGTGTTATATTTTGGTTTCACATTTTCTAATAAAGAATTTTTAGCACTTTTCGTGAGTTTTTCTCTGAAGATTTTTTCGTAAAATGAATGTTTTCACGAACGTCGTAAAATTCACGATAGTCCCCGCAATGACGTGTTTTGAAACAAGTCCCGTTATCTAGGGTTAATATATGCGAAAGGGGTTGCTAGTTGTTGATTCGTAAAGGATAATTGTCCATATATGCATTTAGTATAGTGGTGTACATCCACTTCTCGTAATTTCACAACCCTCAAAATCAATATCCTAATTTTTCTCACAACCCAATTTACAAAGACACTTAGGTCGCTCCCGATCCTCATCAACGTGATGAAAAATAAACCAGACATTTCAATTATTGGAACAGCATCTAGAACCATCAGACGATTGGACTGTGATGTGTATACAAGAAACTATCGTAAAGAACGTTTTGCTCAAGTGGTATCCGTCCACCCCAGTCGTATATCTCTAAGGGTAACCCGATATGTTTAATAGCAACATGGCACACTGCGTTATAATGCCATTGTCGTGTCACATAATGGTTTCAAACAGATGTTCGTCGCAATATTCGAAATTCCCTCTGCAGCTTCTGTTGTTTCGTGGGCGGTGAGCAGGGTCCTCTACGCTCGGACATGGGGTGCTTTCTAATATTTTTTGGGAACATCTCCAGTGGCGTAGATGGGTACTCAAAATTCGAATGATGTTGAGCTCGCAAACTTTGAAGAAATAATGGGTATTTGAGGTATGTTTAAATATGGGAGTTTTTCATGTGACAGCATTGAAAGAAGTGTTGAATATATACCTAATCAATTATTCACTTAAAATTTCAGGAACTTAATTTTCAATTAATATTAAAAATGCATTTTCTTTACTTCAAAACGTCTAGCCAGAATGACGCACAGAAAACTTATAATCGCTATGATTTTCTGTCAATCATTTCAAAAAGATTTTTTAAAAACACTGGAAATTTCTTGGAAGAAAGTTGTTGAATCCTGTTTTCACTCAATCTTGCTCGTAAACACGATAAATTCCGAAAGAAACATCTTCGAACTTGAAATTTGTTCAATATGAGAAAATATTTGTTGAACTCATAAATTAATAGAATGAACTTCTCAGGACATACAACTTAAAATATCGTTTTTTCTACATCCACAACAAGCGTACGAATGTTGAATTATTTTTCATTCACTTTCTTCTGCTTCCGTTTGTTTCATGGTCTGAACATAAAGTCCACAAATGATCACTTCGATTGTAGTAGAAGTCTGATAGTCCGGCACGTTTGGGGCCGGCTCGGTGTCGGACTATCGGCGGTGCCGTTCCTGTAGCCTTTGCCGTAAAACAAATGTTAAATGTTAAGGGTTTTCCACTAAGAGGTGTTATTTTAATATTCAAAGAAAAATGCTATTTGTCAATATAAATGATCGGATGTTTATTTCATTATAAAGAAAAAGCTATGCCGTTAATAGTAGAAAATAACATCAGGCAAATGTCCACCACGACCACGCTTACATGACCATATTCTCTAAATGAAATTTTCCATAACCAAATCGCAAAGTGGCTGCCCTATGTCCTCGATAGCCTCACGAATTCCATCTTTGAAGTCTTGTTCGACGCTGGGCTATTGGCGTATACCTTCTCTTTCACGTGGTCCTCTTTGAAGTCACAAGATCCCGGTGACTTATGATCACCTCTTCGAGAGATAACACGGTCTGGAAACTTTTCCCGCAAAAGATCAATGGTTTCGTTGTTTTTATGGCACGTAGCGCCGTCTTGTTGAAAGTAAACGTTGACCAGATCAATATTATCCAATTTCGGCCATAAAAAATCATTATTCATCTCTCGATATCGCAATCCATTAGCCGCAACTGTTGCTCGAGCCTCGAGTTCTTGAGCGACGTGCACAAGTTTCTATTCTTTACATCACTAACTTGTCCCAACAGTTGGAATTTTTCACCAATCTATTGCGTTCCGACAAGTTGCTTTCACGACGACCCAAAAATGTTCTAGTTTTTCTAATCGTCTCTGCCAAATGTTTGCCATTTTTATAGTGAATTTTAATAATATCAATGTGTTCTTGAAGCGTGTATCGTTCCATTTGTATTAATGGTGCAGTTTCTACTTGTCAAATGTCAAAAAATGACCGCTTCAAACGTGAATTCAACCTAAATATCGGGCTGTTCAAAATACATAACACCTTTTATTGGAAAACCCTTCATATACACTTTGTTTTTTCATCTTATGCATACAAATATAAATCATAATTATAAGATCAATTAGGTCAATAATTAAACTACAAATACAGTATGCAAATACATACAAGAAACTTTATTTCACATTTCATATAATGTACAAGTACAGTGCCGGAAACCGAAATGTGAAGGACTCCACAGAGCATATTCGGTATATTTTTGTTGAATAAATAAGGCTTCGACATGAATAGCTTTAATCTGTGGTTTTCAATTGCAACTTCATGAATGAGTCAAAGCGAAACGCTTCGCAGGTTCATTATTAAAGGGTGGTAAGTGATAAGAAGTTATGATGATTTCAAAATATCTCGAAATCCTAGCTGTGCAGTGTTTTTATTTGCTTTTAAGACAATGGGTACATTCAGAAGCACTCAACTGTTGGCATAAAGCAAAAATCAGTTGAGTAGAGTTGAGTTTCAGCGGATGAAAATTTTCTGAACGCTTCGCTGAGTGATTTAAAAATCTGACATATCGCACCCCCGGTGCGACACTGTCACTTATGCAGAAATGTAGTTTCTCAGGAGAAGCTTTTTAAACTTTGACACGTCACAAAACAATAACTATAGAAGATAGAGATGAGACAAATAGCTTTTACTACAATGTCAACTTTTAACTTCACTTTTGGTTGAATAATGATCACTAAATACCGTAAAAAATTTACTATACGATTATTTAAACATTTCAACCCTCTCAAAAGTGACGTTTTGGCACTATCGAAAAATTATAACTGTAGTTGTGTCACACTGAGTTATGAAAAAACGAGTACAAAATGTTTACTGATTTTTATTTCAAATCAAATAATGCACAGTTTGTTAATAAAATAATCAAACTCTTTCGAAATGAACATAAACTTTTTAACAGTTTTTCATTGATGTAGTTCAAAAATATTTAAATATTGGAGAAATACACACAACTACTGCATCTTGGGTCACTATTGCTCCAGAATCTAGAGAATATTATGAAACAATTACCTTAGTAACAGTGTAGCTCCCAGCGTAACCGTGTTTCGCGCCAAAACCACAAAGACACTGTAGCCCTCTTAGGAAACTATGCGTACTACAGAAGTAACGTTATTGCACCAAGTAAAGGGGTGCTTTAGGACAACTAATACATATTTAACTCAATTTTAAATTTTTTGCATAAGTGACAGTGTCGCACCGGGGTGCTATATCATGATATATAACCTTACTTTTTGATACCGAGTTGAGAAACTTTTTGTGACTGTACTTGCAGATTATAAATTGAAGTGTATTGGAATAACCAAAATACTCCTTAATAAACTTCAACTCACAAAATACAATAATACTTAACTTCAACTAAAAATCCTAAACATAAACAAATCACAAAATAGGTATATGCGCATGGCTCAGCGGTCAGATGAGTAACAAAGCGCAAAGTTTTACCTCTGCCAGAAATCGACAGCTGCTGAGAAACATCGATTTGTCAGCGATTTTGCTGAACGCTATCGCTTTCTCAACTTACTCAACTGTTGCCAACAGTTGAGTGCTTCTGAACGTACCCATTATTTTGGAGAAAACCAGGATTTTTACAATTTACCGAACGCATGCTGGACGTACGGACATTCCGGACTATTGAGTGAGGGACTAATGGACTTCTACTGTACCCTGTTTTTAATGGCATCCAATAATAAATACATAATATTGTAGGTACTTCCGAATTTCTTGTCAAAAATGGTTGGAATATTCATTACTGAAAAATCGTGATGAAATTTGAAACAATTTGAAATCAATAAGTTGAGTTCTACAGAAATACAATCCTGTTATTCGAGGGAATGTTCAAATGCCGATCTATTTTTGCCAAACCATAAACTCAATCTCAAATCATCGATTTGATTGCTCATCAAGTTTTGTTCTAAGTGTGGCAAATCGAGCAATAGTTTCTGGGTGATTTGAAGTATCGGGTTAACTGTTATGTAGTTAAACTCAGCTAAAAATAGAACGGCTAATATAAATTTAAAAAAATAATGGACCATTTTGTTGGGGCTAATGCCTCAGAAATAATTAGTGGATAAGGAAGTAATAACTCGTTCCGCTCGGTTTTTTCCTTCCGAATGCCAAACATTTCATGGCCTAATTCATTCCAGATGAAATCTTTTTTGTTCGTTATAAAAATATAAGGGAGGTAGGTACCTACACATCTACGCCTCTGTGAGGGCAGGGTGGAATACGCTTATAAGGCAGGCCATTTATTTAATTTGTACCCCCCATTTATATTTTGCTTCCTGCCTGGAATGGATTTAATTAAATTTCAAAAGGATTTGGAAGGTTATGGGGTACAATGCAGCAGTCGACCGATTTAAGTTATGATTACTTACTGTACGTTTACAAAAGCAAGTAGGGGAAATATGTCTGAGACGGCATATTGATGAGATGGCATAGAGCATGTTTATCAGCGGACGTTCAGATTTTAGCGCCATTCGAATGTGCATACTGAAAAATAGAACACCAATCAGGTCTGCCTAGGTTACAGTTCATTCCGCTATAGTTTCTTGTCACTGCATGCAAAAGTAATTTACCGAGGTGGTTGAATATTTATCAAAGCGCAAGTTTTTTGTGTATTACTGGCAATAAACGAGACCATTAGTCAGTATTAATGTTTCTTGTTTTATTCATACCACTTAGTATTGAAGTCCTATTCTATTTTTGAATTTGCTTTCATAATTTTTGTTTTAAATAGAAAAAACTGCAGATGTATGCTTCTGGGTGAGTTGGCATACATGTTATGCTGCTGAGATGGCATAGGTATGCCATCTCCCCAGACATTTCCATTTTGGGGAAGGCACTGAATGATGTTTTTCTCAAGAATAGGGAGTTATAACAGAGTTTCACAAAGACATTCCAGGAGCGAAGACAATATGAAGGAAGCGATAAAGACCGTTCAAGACGGAAAAATGGGCTGGTTATAAGTTGCGAAGACGATCAATGTGAACCGAAGAGTGGACAAATTATATTGCGGGCAATAAGTAACATTTGACGCAAGCCTAGAAAATGAAATTGTAGATCATCTCAAAAATTTAGAGCTCAGATTTTTCGGATTCACAACCACAGACTCAAGAAAACTCGCTTACGAAGTAGCAGAAGCCCAAAAAAATCCCCACCGTTTCTCATGAAAAGAAAATGGCGAGGTGGGATTGGCTGAAAGGTTTCGGAATCGTAATCCGAGTATTAGTCCCCGAACCCCAGAATCCACATCATTTGCAACAGCCGCCACTGCCTTCAACAAGGTCCAAATTGAAAAGTTTTCGCTTCTTTCTGGGTGTATTGCAAATAAATAAATTTGAAGCTAATGATATATGGAATGTTGACAAGTCAGGATTTTCAACAGTTCTTTCGAAAAATTTAAAAATTTTTGCTACACTTTATTTGCGATATATGCAAATTGTAATTTGATATGTATGCCGTCTCAACCAGAGTGTTGTGGCTGAGATGGCATCTGCAGGATCTTTTTCATTTCAATATTGTGCTTTCTTTCAAATCAATCAATATTCTATTTGAATGAATTTATTTATGAACAATTCGTGGCACTACCTTCTCGCCTTGTCCTCACCATCTAAAAATACTCACATGAAAAAATATAACCCCACTCCAAAAAGTATGCCGTCTCAGACACTCTTCCCCTAACTGTTCCATAATAATTATGTGTTATTGTCTAGATCTTGATTTTACCCGTATTTGGATGGAAATTTCAAGGGGGCAAAATCTTAATTCGAATTTACGGTGACATAGGGGTACTGTCCGTCAGTGATTGAAGAGGGGTTTACAGTTAGTGGTTGCGCCAAAACAGAAGATTTTATCACGGCGAACCGGGGTATTATGACGGATTGTGAAAGATTTCACTTCAGTATTCATAAATTCCTTCATTAGTGTTTTCTGGAGATTTTTTTCACTGTATGCCACGTATAACGGCTTTTACAAAAGGAATGATACAATTTGAAAATCGAAGAAACATAATTCATTAAGTTGGATATAAAATTTTTGTTTCATTTCAAAGGGTGTTCATGCCATTATACATGGAAAAAACAGCATTCATTTGACCACTTCTTCGTACGTACTGGATAATGTGAACCCATTTTACCCCCATCTTTTATAAATGTTGCTGTATTTCATCAATTGCACAATGTTTATTTTTCATTGTCTAATTGTTGTTGGGTTATTAGCATAAACTTGTTAATTAACACTTCCTCAAAGAAAGAAATCAGAAGGATTTAAATCACACGATCTGAAGGAAAAATTAACTGGATCATATTTTTTGAGAATTTCAGTTTCAAATTTGTCTACAATACGATGGACAGTGAGTTGATTAACTGAATAATGCTTTCCATGAATTCTTCTCAAATTTCATTCACAATTGATTTCGATCAAACAATTTCTAAACACTGTTGAAGAGTGTTTATTTCCATGATTAATCACCCTAATCATAATGAGATCAGAAATGTCATAAAATAATACGCAATTTTGCCATAATAACCATTTTAAATTGCATTATTCCTATGGTCCGTTCACGAAAGTTTGAGCGCATAGTAGGCTTTTGTTTGATTATCTGAAGTTGGCAGTTTTGCTGTCATAACGTGAAATGAAGTCAACGTTACCGAATGTACCCGGCCTCGTCCGACGAGCTTGCTAGTTATCAGAGAACTCTATGCAATATTGACAACATTGCGTATTAATCTGACAAGAAAATGAACGACATAACTTAAAATTTTAATATACACAGTGGAATATGCCAAATTTTAATGGCCAACCGACGGCTCAACCTTTGGTGAAAGGACTATAGTTTTCTATTTGCCTGAGTAATTTCCGAAATCAATTTAGTTGGAAGTGAAGTGATTTTGACAAATAGAATATGAGTTTTTCGGGTGACAATCAACGAAACGAAAAAGTTTGAAATCAGAGTACCAAATCAGAATATAGACGATAGTTCGGAAAGAAATTCTGAAATTATTATGAGTTATTCATTACTAGAAAAGAAAACTCAGCATAATATTTCTGTTGTATTTAGAAGTAAATTGTAAACTCCACCAAAATGTTAGGTTATGTTATTATTATGATAAACTTAAGTGATTGTGGAAATCAAATTGATTTTATCAGAAAGCAACATCATTTGGAAGTGATGCGCATCAGTTCGAAATCACAACATTAGGACTTTTCTATTTGACTCTGCATCACTACCAACTGATGTTGTTTCTCGACGAAATCAGTTTAATTTTCGTAATCACTTCTCTTCATCATAACAATAACATAACCTAACATTTTGGTGAAAATTTACAATTTACTTCTAAACATAACAAACAGTGAATTTTTATCCTCGGTTTTCATTGCTACTGATGAATACATCATATTAATTTTAGAATTTCCCTCCGAACTATCGTTCATATTACTATTTGGTACTCTGATTTCAAACCTTACCGTTTTGTTGATTGTCATCCGAAAAAGGCATGTTCTATTTGTCAAAATCACTCCACTTCCAATTGAAGTGATTTCGGAAATTATTCAGTCAAATAGAAAGCTAGGATTGTCAAATACATAGAACACGCATCAACTGATTTTGCATCAGTTTGAAAGTAATGCAACGTCAAATAGAAAGAGCCTATTGCCCAGACTCTAAATCTTTATTTTACCCGTATTTGGATGGAAAGTTCAATGGGGCAAATTCTTCGAATTTACGGTGACATGGGGGTACTGTCCGTCAGAGATTGAAGAGGGCTCAACAAAGGCTTATTCATTAACGTTGGCCCATTCAGAGGTGGAACAAACAGATTTTATCGCGGTGAACCGGGGCATTATGGCGGTTTGTGAAAGATTCCACTTCAGTATTGAAAAATTCCTTTTAAACGGCTGTCAATAAAGGCTTTCATTCACCATCAATAGTGATATCGGGAGCATTTTTTCACAGTGTGAAGCATATATCGTTTTTTTCTAATAGGGATGATAAAAATACAGGGTGTCTGTAAACAAATGCGAGGAACTTTGGGAGATTATTCCTCGATAAAAATAAGCAGGGGTAGTTTATATAATTTTTTTTCCAAATCGACCCCCCTTCCAAGAAACAGCCTTTCGAAGGCGATGACAAGTTGACAGTTTTTATAATTTTTTTCGGCTTCTTAAAACACTGGGTCATAAAACTATACATAATATGTATAAATAGATGTTACTCAAACAAATTCTTTTGATCTCATAACTTTATTAATAGGGGTTGAAAATAACAACTCCCTTTGATTTTCGTGCAAAAATTGTTTTCGTTTGATTGTATTTCGAAAAATAAAATACTCTCATGGTTTTCCATTCAATTCTGGAGAAAAAAGTCTGTTGCAAAATTTCAATACAGTCGATACTTTTCTCGGAAAAAATGAAAACTCGCAAGCAGTTATGATCACCGTTCATTCTGCCAAAACCAATTTTGAGCATAAACAATATCTTAGAATATTCAATCTATGGAACATACGATGAAATGAAATGAACAATGATCATAATTGCTTGTAAGTTTTTATTTTTTACGAGAAAAGTAGATATCGACTGTATCGAAATTTTGCAAGAGACTTTTCTTCTTCAGAATTGAATGGGAAACCATAAGAGAATTTTATTTTTCGAAAACCAATTTTGATGGAAAATCATACGGGGTTGTTATTTTCAACCCCTTATAATAATGTATAATGAGATAAAAAAAATTGTGAGTAACATCTCCTTAATGAATCATATTATGTATAGTTTTATGACTCAGTGTTTTTTAGGATCCTAAAAAAATTAAAAACTGTAAACTCGTCATCGCCTTCCAAAGGCTGTATCTTTGAAGGGAATTCGATTTCGAAAAAAAAATTATATGAACTACCCTTGCTTATTTTTATCGAGGAATCGTCTTGTAGCAATTAGATAGTCAATTATAACAGAACAAACCCCTACTCCAAAGTTTTCCCTCCCACTCAAAACAGTATGTCTCACTCGAATTTCATCAGCTGGAACAGTTCTTGTTGTGGCTCTTCTTTCTTGACTTCGCTCTCTCCTCAAATCGATCAAATTGACCTCTTAATCCTACGATTTAATCTACCAATGACTCATGTTACAAAACTACTTCATCTATACCAATGTGAACTTCCTGTATTGCTTCGCTCACTATCAAATCAAATGTGCGAAATTTTCGAAGATGGCTACTTCCAAATTTTCGTAGAAGAGTTAAAGAGTATTTTCTCATTCGCAGAAAATTTGCCGCCCCTAGACCATGGCTTATGTTGGCCTAGGCTCTAATAAGGTACTGAATGAGATAACCTACTCAATAGGAATGACATAAGAAAAATAATACGCAATGTTGCCATTGTACCATTTTGAATTGTATCATCTCAATTGGAAAACCCTCTATTGATCTCGCAACAATTCTGGTTCTTTCACATAAGTTACATTGTACAAACAAAGCCAATAATTTATTTATCCCTAAATGCGCCATTGGCACTTTTTCAACGACTCCAATTCGTCACGCTTTCTACTTGTTCAACTGAAAACACGAATCATTTGTTCAGACACTCCATATGCAATCCTAACTTTCGAAATTAATTTTCCACGCAAGCGGATACAAAAAGAGAAACACTCGCCCCTGAAATAATAACGGTTAACGAATGGCCCGGCAAAACAAAATCATCGAAGCGGAGCTAAAACAAACAACGCTCGTAGACAAAATAGACTTTAATAAACGAGGTGAAATAAAGAGCCGGATTTATTGGATGTCATTACATGCGCCTGGTGTTAAAATGGCTCGGTATAACCCCTTGATTATCGAAACGGTAATTCACATAGTCAATTCAGGATCTGAAACATATTTCTTCTGGTTGGGTCGCGCTGTTTAAAAATACATACGCTTTTCTCGTTCGTGTTAGGTTCGTTCTATTTGGTCAGGAACACTCTCATGATAGATAGGCAAATGAAATCGTTCATTTCGGTTTAATTTAATGGTTAATGTCATACATTGAGTGAAAGTGGAGATAGAAATAAGAAATAATAACATTTCATGAAGCACTTCTGTGAAAACCTGCTTGGTCTTACGAATAACCGTGAACGCGTTAACTTTCGAAAGGAATAACTTCAAAACTTATAAAATTGAATTCATGGTGATATTACGCGTTAAACTTCTGTTTATTTTTTTGAACTTATGTGAAATGTTGAAGATAGATTGAAGATTGAAACTGGATAGTCAAATTTTAATTATTTTTCCCAATAAGAACATGCCTGCGAAATTTTCTCCTTTTTTCTTCTTTGATGTGGACAATACAAATTGCTTTAGTCTATTTCAACGACTTTAATTTCCTAGCTAGGGTAAATGTAATTGATGTAATTTCTAATTGTGACGAATTGGTTATCAATTTCCTGGTTAACTAATAATCTTACAGAAGTTATCTATTCATTTATTATTTTTGAATTCAGTCATTCCTTTCCTTGCGATATTAACTTCACTGCGCAAAAAAATTAACGCACATTATGGAAATCTCAAATTTATTCTGCAACTGAAGTTGTTCTCAATGATAATTATTTTTATCAGAATTATGCATGCATATTTTATCCACTTTCAACGTTTTTCTTCAATACAGATGTTTTTTTCCCAGCAGGATAGAAAAAGATGAGATTATCAGATTTTGAATGTATTGGCTCCATTCTGAAATGAGTTGACCTCGATCAATTCTAGTGATCAATAGTTTTTCTTTCGTTCGATTTCTACACTAGATCGCTATGCAACGCGAAACACGCAATTTGCCCCAAGAGGAATGTACTCAAGTGGTAGTTTTGCGAGAAGAATGGTGGACATACACAAGAATTGTAGAAAGGTTTGGAGTTTCCCATACAAGTGTGTCCAGAATGTTGAAGCGATTCAGGGAGACAGGTATGAATGCCCAAGGACCAGGACAGGGTAGACCAAGGGTAACAACTGCCATTCAAGAACGTTACTTCGTTGAGACAACGGTTTGCAACCGCTCGCTTCCTTCAAAATCAGTTTGAGCAAATGCATGGAGTGCAAATTAACACTCAGACAATAAAAATTCGCCTCAGAGAATATGATTTAAGGCCTCGTGTCGTGGCAAGAGGCCCAGCTCTTAACCCAGTCCATCGAAGGGCGCGTTTGGATTTTGCGAGAGAGCATATCCATTGGGAAGGGGCTGATTGATCTTCACAGATGAGTCTAGATTCTGCCTCTACCATTGTGATCGAAGTTTTCTTGTATACAGACGTCCACATGAAAGATATGCTCAGTGCAATTTCCTGAATACTACTGGTTTCAAGGGAGGATCGATTATGGTATGAGATGGAATATCTTTTATTGCTCGCACAGACCTAGTGGTCGTTGATAATCGGAGATATGAATGCTGATAGGTATGTAAGGAATATTCTTGAAGAGAATGTAGTGCCATTTGCTCCATACATTGGTGAAAATGTCATTTTCATGGACGATAATGCCAGAGCCCATCGTGCGCGCATCGTTCAGGAGTACCTTGAAGAGGTTGAAGTCTCTCGAATGGAATGGCCAGCAAGAAGTCCAGATCTCAATCCGATTGAGCAGGTTTGGGACAAGTTCAGAAAATCATCCAGCTACTCTTAATGACTCAGGAATCCAACTCAGAGGAATCTGGAAAGGATTAGATCAGAACATTTTAAGATCACTCATTTTGATTATGAACCGTCGTTGCCGAGCTGAATTAACGCAAGGGGTGGAAATACCAAGTATTAGATCACTTATCAGCATTACAGTATTTTGAAAATTGTTTATTTCTCTTCTTTCACATAAGATTCGGTGAAATCCTGAATTTTTCTTCCATTCAATGTGTCTTGTTTCGTTCAAAACCTTCCCGAGAGAACATAAAAACATAAGTTATAAAGTCAATGTGGAGTTAATTTTCATTAAAATTGAGATTTTCAGAATGTGCGTTAATTTTTTCCGCAGTGTATTACTTATTGGATGCGAATTATAGGTCAAGAACCCCACTAGACCACTTCAGATCATCATAGATTTCACTCCTCTACATCAAGTGATCAATAGGATAGATAGAGTTCTGTAAATCCTTGGTTTGTTGTAACTTCTGAAATAAACAACTTCAAAACCTCTGTAAAATGCTGAAGCTTGATTGAATATTTGATAATGATATTTCAATTTTATTTATATTTATCGCTATAGACCAGAGTGCAAAAGTTTCCCTATATTGTTTAATGTGGTTTTCAACATGCGTACCTATAAGAATTAAAACCGTGACAATTTCCTCCACCGTAATTCAAATCTTTTCAACAATCCTCAGTTTTCCTCCATTTAACGTTAATGAACCTCGTTTAATGACCACGTGGATGTCGTAAGAGTACATTGTACAGTTGTGCTTGTTGGAACGAAGCTAATACGAGCTCTTCACGACCGGGGTTCATGTCAAAAACCCATTTAAAGTAACGACCACATGGTCGAAACAGAGACGAATTATGTGAATTTGGTCGAAAGGGCCCTAATGAATTAATTGATGTCATTTTCATGGACCTCGGAGAAATTATTGCGGGTATATTTCGAAGGGAGACTCGGTTTTTACCTGTGCGTTTCGTGGACAGTGGGAATTATCATGTGGTTTACTGGTTGTTTGAGGAATCGATGTGGTTGATGTAGGAAATGTGGACTGGGGTGACATCTATTGGGGGGAATGTAAAGTATTGTGAAGCGGAAATGCTTCGTTCTTTGTACAACGATAAAAATCTTTCTGCACGTCCCTTATTTCAGCCTCCGCAGTCTGTGAAATACTGAATGGGCAAGTGGAATCATTATAGAAATAATAGCGATGATCCGTTTTTTGTTCCGTAGTCAGGTTTTCGAGAAAAAATAATTAAAATAACCGAAATGAGTTAATTGAAACTGTGGACATTTTTGTTCGATAAGATGTGGCAATTCATCATGAGTCGTTCAACTTCAGAACAATTCTTCAAATATTATGGAATTATCTAACATATTAGAACATGACATTTATTTCAACAATAGAACACACTTGTATTATAATCAGACAGCACTCAAAAATCACAGATTAGAATTGACATTTCCAGTGATTTCCTGGATGAATCATTGTTAAAATGACGACTCTTCAAAAAATTATAGCGACTTTCTGTTTTTTTTCGTAGTCAAGTTTTTGAGAAAATTTGATCGAAATCACCCAAATAAAATAACGTATACAAACTATCAGGGTAAATATTTAGATAACGGTGACCAGCAGATATCGACCAGATTTTGGTGTCATTGTATTCATTGAGTCTTCCTGAACAACATTAGTGAAACCAACATGTGGCGGTCTGTCTTAGTTTAGAAGAGCAAGGTAAGTTTGGCGGTGCCAAACTTACCTTGCAGAACGGCGCGCTTTCCGCCAAAAGTGTGGTTACGTGGTACCTCTAGAATTTTGATGTTCTTGCGTTAATTATTGAATTACCTGAAATGAAACTATTCGAATCGTTATGTGAATGTTCGAGGGTGATTTATAGACCAAATCGGAGCAGTGTTTTTGTGTTTTTATAGTGGAAATAGTGACGTGAAGATGGATCATTTTTGGAACTTTGGGGGCCCATATCTTCTAAACTAAGACAGACCGCCACCTGTTGTTTCACTAATGTTGTTCAGGAAGACTCAATGAATACAATGACACCAAAATCTGGTCATATCTGCTGGTCACCGTTATCTAAATATTTACCACTATCAGTATTGACAGATGAGTGTGACGCACCTGTTAGCATTCATTTCATTGGTTGAATGTTGGATTGCAGATTACCATGATGCCAACTGTCCATTCTGTTGTTAGTTGTCAACCCCACCACGAGTATAGTAATCGCATTTTCAATATTAATTAAATATTACTTGAAATTTTAAGTGAATAAATAATTGGACAGGTATACGGGGTATCCCAAAAATACCACGCGAAAGCACTGGAGATAGATTAGCATTAGGTCTATCAGATAGCATCAACATGACCTCAGTAAAAGTCCACTGGTTTTCGATATATCACCACTTTTGTTTTTATTTTTTTAAAATCTTCAGTTTTTGGTTAAAAAATTGGTAGTGTTGTATCATTTTAAAAATGGCATGAATTGGACAAGTTTTTAAGATTATTTGTCAATTCAGTCTGATATAGTTTATTTTTTCACAGCAGTCAGTCAAACTTAAGTTAACGTTTCAACTTCGGCATAAAATAAAACATTTTTTGAGGGATTTTGTTTTAGTTCTCGGTGAAGTTATTACTTCATTGTTTAAAGCACTATTCAGGATCGTCTAGGTAAAAAAACATGAGTTTGAAGCAATTTCTAGCAATGCTAGGCGAAAAGAGACCGAAAAATGGAGATTTTTAAAAATTACACAAAAGTGGTGATATCTCGAAAACCAGCGTACTTTTACTGGGGTCATGTTGATCCTATCTGATAGACCTAATGCCAATCTATCTCCAGTGTCACTTTCGCGTGGTATTTTTGGGACACCCTGTATATTCTACACTACTTTTGATGCTGTCACATGAAAAAAAAACCCTATATTTCCACCCACTGGAAAGTAGTTCAACTATTTTGCTTTTGTATTAAAGCAGCTTATTATGATTTCATTTTAAATTTGTATAATGATGAAGAATGGGATATACGGGCATCCATCTTGAATAGTTTATTGAATTAATTTTCTATGATACTGTCTAAACTATTGAACCGATTTATTTGATATTTAGGTATTCCGAAATGGAATTATGAAGCTCATAAGTATATGTTAGAATCGATTAGTGATTCGAAATGTTTTTCCACAACCTGAACATATAACAAAGCAGAAAGTCAAGCTATCTTATTTCTACGCTAATAGATAAAGTGCAATTTTCATGACACCCAGTCAGATCGCCAATGTCAAAAATTGAGTTGATTTTTTATGAAAACGATCGACTTTAGAGCGTATGAACAGGGGTAACTTTTCGTATAGATATTATATTATTCACAACCTAAAAGCAAATACATTTAAACACAGGTTTGTGTCACGAATGATGAACTTGCTCGATAATTTTTATTTCTGCACATCTTATTCAATTTTTTCTCTTTAATAATAAAGAATCAGCTATAGCTCTCGATTTCATTTCCTTTTAACCATCTTCAAAGGATCTATTCCATTTTATGTCCTCAAATACCCCTCATAAATTCTCACTAAAATTTTCCAATTTTTCCTCTCCATCTCGCGAAATCTCCTCGGTTCCCAGCAACTTATTTTGTATTTTGCAGAAAATCGAAACGCTGGCCGTAAAAACGTGCATTTAGCTGTCTGCAAAGGGATAGAGGGCGCCGAAGAATATCGGCGTAAAATTGGAAGGATCTTCTCGTCCGCGAAAAGCGCTCACGGAATTTAATAATGTTTAGGATGTCCGAAATCGAAATTCCCACGGGTGTTTGCACGTCCCTGGCCGTCTATTTCCCACCTCGTCACTTAAGAGGATATAATGACGGATATAACGCTGAAATTTCATTCCGACTGCGAGGGTTTTGAGGATCAAGCTTGGGAAAGTCGAGAGAGCTGCTTTCATCATGATCTTTTGCGCTCTTGACCTATTGTGGAAAATGTTTGACTCATTCTAGACACTCACGACTTCAACATCATGAAAGCATCTATTCAATGACAACTGTTAAAACTGTGACTGCACGTTCTGCTTGAAAATATAATAAATTTGTAGACAACAATGACCAGCTCCTCCGCCATTTTGCAACCAATAATAGTCAAAGTGCCGATTTTCGTGTAGGTATTGTAAAAGTGGAATGATACGCACATTTCTGTAAATATATTTACTCTGCACAGATTGTTAAATTTTCGTAACATATCTAACATGCCTTACCTAATAGAAACATAAATTCTCAGTGTTTATATCACTCTGAAGAATACGCATTTCTAGGGATTTCAATAAAGATATTTTAGAAAATAATAGCGATTAGGTATTGTTTTTTGTTTCGTAGTGAAATTTTTGGGGGTAAAAATTCATTGAAATTTATAGCTAGCTAGCGAATTAAAAAGATTATAATTGGCAGTTTAGCGGAACGTACGCGTTAGCATTTATTTCTCTAGTTGAATGTTGAATCGCGGTTTACAACGATGCTTTTGACGCTACCTTTTATCTTACGAGTATATATTACTTTTTCAATATTTGGTAAAAATTATTATGTATTTGAAATTTCAAGTGAATATTTCTATAGGTATAATTAAGTTTATTTAACACTACTCTTAATGCTCTCACATAAAACACATGAAAAAGTATTGAAACATACATACTGGAAATACCTATTCTGCTTTTCAATAGTTGTAAACGTTGCAACGTACTTCTAAGCTAATCAAAAATTCGGTCTATCGTACGAGTTCAAATATGTATATTGTGTAGTATGCCAACTTCAGGTAGCTCTCAATTACAAACTTTTACGTCCTAGCTATCAGTCCTAAAATTTTTCTCTGAATTGAACTACTTTAAAATTTGAAATTTCAAAGTATTTTCAGAATATTTTATAGCAAATGGGCTAATAAATTGAATATTTTGCCGAATATCCGTATTCAAATGAGTTACGATTTGAAGTTGCAAAATGGCGAATGCACTCGCATTTCAGTCTTCAAAATAAAGTACTATATTGTTGAGCAAATCATGTAGATTCAAAGAATAAAAACAAATTGTATTTACGAGAATACACGGTCGCAATCGCTGCAATTATTGATATGAAAATCGCAATTTCATCAATATTACGGAAGAATATTAGAGAAGTTGGTAAATTGACGAATCACCAGATGTTGTATAATAATGAAGTTTTATTGTAAGATTGTATTTTACACACGATTAAATGGTTGATAACATTGCGAATGATGCAGAATGTGCGTTATAGATTCCTGAAATTAAAAGTAGCAAAATTATATAGGTAATTATTCATATACAGGGTGGCCCGGAAAATGTGGGAAATCTCTCCGATTCAGATAGATTATAGAACATAAAAATAAGATGACAATTCCCATAATTTTTTTTCCTAGCGGCCCTCCTACGAAGATACGACTTCCTAAATGACGTCGCTGGAATTCATTTTAGTGGAATAAATTTCAATTACTTACTTCTTTCATTATTTTTTTCGAAAAGGTTCATTTTATCGATCTTGAACAGGAGTACCTTTTTTAGTTTAATATTCAGGGTATCCAAATTTGTTTTTTTAGCACTTTATCATTTAGGGTGTTAAAATGGAAGCATTAAAATATACAACCCAGTCCGCCCCTGGTAAACTGAACAAGCTAATTGAAGTTTGAGTGCGGTGATCTAAGGGACCTTAATACTATTAATCATATCAAATTTTCATCAAATTATATCGAGTAGTTTGAAATTTATTCCACTAAAATGGATTTCTAGTGGCGTCATTTAGGAGGTCGTATCTTCGTAGGTAGGGCCGCTAGGAAAAAATTATGGAAACTTGTCATCTTCATTTTTTATGTTCTATCTGGATCCGAGAGATTTCCTACATTTCCCGGGACACCCTGTAGTTAACTACCGATTTAGTGGAATGTTTTAACGGCATAAAATATTATCTACCTGAAAAGTAAATCCATGTAGATAATGCTGCTTAACCTTATGCTGTGATATAGATAACTAGCGACCCGCCCCGGCTTCGCACGGACATCACATTAGAAACCTCAAAAATAACAGTACTTCTCCACTATTTAATGGATGTTATTATACATATAAACCTTCCTCTTGAATCACTCTATCCATTTAAAAAAAACGCATCAAAATCCGTTGCGTAGTTTCAAAGATTTAAGCATACAAAGGGACATAGGGACAGAGAAAGCGACTTTGTTTTATACTATGTAGTGATGAACATAATAGTATTATTTTCACTTGGTGCGTACGCCTTCTTCACTATAAAATAATATTTTTGTTACAGCTCATGTCCTCGAATTCACGATCGAACCTACAGACACGGTGGTGGAAAATGGACAGTCTGCCGTCCTGGACTGTATGGTTAAGACTTCACAACACCAATCAACGGTCCTCATCCAGTGGTTGGACGGAGACAGGCAAAAGCTGACATTTTCTGGAGATACTTACAGGTGAGTTAGGAAAGATGTTTCATCTGTACGGGTTGGGTTTTCAAGATTTTATGGACTCTCTCATACAGGGTGTCATGAGATGATCTCGGCTCTCAGTTATGGTAGAAAGTTCAAACAAAAAGCATTTTAGATGGACTCAAGACACCTAGACATTTTTTTAAAAATTGTACCATAATATTTGTTCCCTGTGAACGATTCTCTAGTAGCAGAAAATAGTTTTTTTTGTATAAAGTTATTAAAATGAGTGTTTATTTCATTGTACATGAGAGTGTCAATTCACTCTAATGTGCCATAATACACGAATTTTATACGCATGAAAAACAAACAACATTTATTGTGCAACTGTGAATGTGAATTTACTTACTACTATTGAAATATAATTATTAAAGATAATATTCAAATACAATATTTCTATGCATCCAGATCCAGTGATCTTTGTGTGTCGTATATAAACTTACTTTTTTTGACGGTGACAAAAAGTAATCATTTACGCATTCATAGTGATGAAGAAAAGTCAAGTTTTTTGACCGTTGTACAAAAAATATATCAAAATGACAAATATCAAAATGGCGAATGTGTCGCAATTTCAAGGGTTTTTCTTTCAATAAAACATCGTTCAGGGAAAAAAATATAAGGGTGCATTTTTAAAAAATTATCTGCGGGTTTTTCCTGAGATGATAACCAGAAACAAAATTTCAACAACAGATTCTGATAGAGTTTTTGCTTCCATTTTAAATACAGTGGAACTTCCTTATAACGAAAGCGCTAAATCCGCAAAAAAAATTGTTATATAGAAATTTCGTTAAACAGAAAATTTGTTTCTATAGCCGGAAAGGTCGCGGTCGACTTCACTGATAAATTTGAGTTTATCATTCAAACTTAAGCACTTCCTTTTCGACATTTTCGCACAACTTCCACACTAGCGTAATGGTTAGATTGAAACCAAACAGTCAGGAGTATATTTAAAACTGTTTCAGAAGTAATAGAAGTATCTCTCGGCCCGCCGTAATGATTTATTTTAAGGTCGGGATTTATTACGTACTTCCGGAAAAAACCCACCTTTGTACCTTCTTATACCAATACCCATTCAAAGATTGATGTTCTTTGAATAATTCGTTATGGAGAGAATTCGCTTCGTTCTATTCTAGAGGGTGTTTTTAACGTGGAATTTGTATTCAAGGGGCAATGTCTTGTAAGAAATTCGTTATAAAGAGAAATTCGTCGTTATACAGAAGTGCGTTATAGGAAATTTTCACTGTACGGAACTGTCTTTCTTGCCTGAGATTCGAGGTATTGGCTAAATATAGCATCTTGAGACACCAATGTATTGTATTATTTCAATTTTAACCAATTATTTAATTTAATTTTTCTTTATTCAGATCTCAGCTCACAAATGGATCTTTGTATATCAACAGTGTAAGCGAAGAGTTAGGTTTAACTGGTACCTACAGATGTATGGCGACCTTGCCAAATATAGGCTCTATTGTGAGCCGCAACGCTAAACTTAGTGTAGCTAGTAAGTTTTACATTTTTTATTCTAACCAAGATTAACCTACTCTTTTTTGGGTACGAACATCAAAAATTCAAATGAACTTTTTTAGGTCTTTCATCTTTTAACGATGAACCTCGCGATTTGACTGTGTTCGTTGGTCAAAAGGCCTATTTTGCCTGTAGAGTACAGGCGCTTCCTTTGCCAAAAATAAAATGGTTGAAAGACGAAAGACCATTCCACTTGGACGATTTGAGGATGACTATTCTTCCGTCTGGGGCCCTAGAAATAGATGAAGTAGTAGAATCGGACCAAGGAGCTTACAGGTACTGTTGTTTTAATAGTGACGAAGACATTTAAGTATTGGTTAGAATAGTCCATTACTTTGTGATAGTTACTACTGGTAAATACTTTATTATTCGACAATAATGTTCTCTCAGGCCATGCCCGTATTTTCTAGGAATTCCTTAAGGAGCCATAATATAGCATATCATACAGTTCATTGAAAATTGCCTAGATGTTGCTAATTTCATAGGGAGTGTTTTCTACTAGAAGTTATAAATACCTTCAATGATACTATCACTTTATTTATTAAAGGTTTTACAGTGACCCGAGTTAACAGGTTATGTTACTAGATAAAGGGGATAAAAAGGTTCAACGCAGATAACGCTAATCAAAATATTTTTTATGTAACAAGAGTTCTTAATTTCTTGTTGGTTAATTTCTTCAGAACCTTATTACACAACTTGTTCAATAAAAGTAATGGTATTAAACAAAGTCACTCTATCGTATCATGACATGGAAAGATCGAAACTTGCTGCTTTCATGGATGACAAAATTTTTTAGAGATCCATTTTTTTTATAGAAAGTCTATCTCCAGACACTTCGGTATGAATAACGAAATATTCTCTTGTCTTTTTCAGGTGTAATGCTTCCAGTTTAAACTCGTACATTCTAAGCAGCAAAGCAATACTAAAAGTCGATGAAGATATGGACAAAGCAACCCAACTAACAGCGCCAAACTTCATAGCCAAACCACATCGTGAATTCGTAATAGAGGGTCAAGATGTCTCTCTAGACTGTGCAGCTAATGGTTATCCTAAACCATCTATAAAATGGTTGAAAAATGGGGTAACCATAGATATGAAGTGAGTATTAAATTGCTAAACTGGTTGGTATTATTATTTACAAAAATAATGAAAGCAGAGAATAATATTGATCGATTGAAATCAACCAATATTAAACTCATACTTCGGAGCTAATCTCGTCCTCGTTCAAGGAAAAATGCAAGGAAGTGGTATCAAACGGAGCACCTATGGATGGTCATTTCGTCATTATTAGAACTCATCGGCACAGTATAGCTCGGAATGATACAAGGTAGTTTTTGGAACTGGAAGCGAAATGGCACCTTCTTCCAGGTATAAATATACTGAAGGCGCCATCTCTAGTTCCTTAATACAACCTTCTTCCATAGCATGGACCTTGAAAGAAGTAGCGAGATGTCGCATTGACCGGTGCTCTGTTTTATGCCATTTCCTTGCATTCTGCCTTGAACGAGGACGAAATTAGCTCCGAAGTATGAGTTTAATATTTGGTTGATTTCAACCGATTAATATTATTCTCTGCTTTCATTAATTTTATATTCATAGCGATGTTACGCGTTAAACCTCCGCTTATTATTATTTTCATACCACTTCAAAAAATGTGTGATTTTTTTGTCTTTCTAGTGACTTGGATAGCAGATACAGTTTGGTGGGTTCGACGAGTTCTCTAAGGATAACCAATATTCAAGAGTCTGACGGTGGTATTTACCAGTGTCGAGCACAAAATAAGGAAGATAGTGAAGATGCTTCCGCCACAATTGATATTCAAGTTAGTTGAAATTGTTTACATATTTAGTGTACATCTGTCATGTTTGCTTTGTATATAATGGGTGTTTTTCAAGAGTTTGGCAACCTTAAGTATTAGACAGAAATATTGTTGTGCGACGTTGCCAAATCAGTCCAGTGATTTCGGAGTTATTGTCGTTTTCAGGATCACGTCATATCCGAACAATTTAATATTAAGCATTCAGAAGGAGAATCATGACGCGTTAACTATACGAAAGCACTGACTTCACTCCGGGAAATTGTCTTTCTACGTAGTGGAAGGACAAATAGCAACAAGTTGAAAACGGCAAAGTATCGACATTTTCGCATCTTCTTCAATACTTTGCGCCACAGCACCAATATACTCTTCGATAGGCACATTCCTTTGCCTTATTGGTTGTTCTGACTAGAGATGTTCGAAAATGATCATTACTCTACAAGTTGTTTGCTCACTTGACCGATTATGTTGTATCATTCACCATGAATTGACGACAACTATCTTAACTTCTCATGTAGCGAAAAAACACCCCTTATATTACTAGTATTCTTTTTACCCACTTCAATTTAGATTAACTGAGAAAATACTATCATTATTCGAATATTGAACTGAACCTCCTTCACGTATTTGTTATGTAGCCAAGTAGATATTCCTGCGTTGCGAACTCGTGCCGTATGGGATATTTGGTTTACCGCTCCCCTACTCTGATACTAACGGCTTGCGTCTGTTACAGACAATTCTGTGAGTTTGGCAACATCTTCTTTTAGTGTTTAGTTTCTTGATGCGATGTGTTTACATTTTCATTTCGATTTGACGTTCATAAACTGAATTATTTTACTGATTTGATGGCAGTATATTGTTGCTTAAGGCTATTGCGGTAATTATTGCTAAGGCAAAATTACGAAAATATTGTATATTATTCAGGAAATGAAGAAATACAAATCTAATGCTTGGTTGATTACAATGCAGTACTATTCACGCGTAGGGGCTCTATCTCTGTGTTTATTTCTTACTCTGAGGTCTGCAGTGTCTCAGTTAATCTCAGTTGAAGTGGTTAAAAAAAATACTAGTATTGTCTTATTTCATGTTTATTCATTGGAAAAAACATATAGTGATATCCTCTTCAAATCAACAGGTGCCTCCAAGGTTTTTAGTTAAACCTGACGATATTATAGAATTTGAGAAAAAAGACATACAGTTAAACTGTAGTGTACATGGAAAACCAGTGCCTAAAATAGAGTGGCTCAAAAATGGTGAGCCCATAGTTCCAAGCGATTATTATCAAATTGTTAATGGGTATGTTATAATGTGATACTTTTTGTTTGAAAATTCCTCATTATTTTATTATTTTGAAGCCATAACCTCAAAATAATGGGTCTAGTCTTGGGTGATTCTGGATTGATACAGTGTACTGCATCGAATTCAGCAGGAAATGTCCAGACAGCAGCTAACGTCAAAGTTTTGAAAGCAGGTAAAAATTCAGTAGATACTTTGTTAGTTTATAATTGATTTAGTTAGAGAGAATTCGTGAATTTTTCTTTATCTCAATATAGAAAATGAATTGAAAAAAGGTTATTTACTTGGCCTCATTCATTTCCTCCAAATCTATGAGAATGTTTATTGTTCGTAGTCTTCAAACATTTGCATCCGACTCAATGTTATAACAGAAATATAGTCCGTTCACGAAAGGTTGAGCTCATAGTAGGCGTTTCTTTATTTATCTGAAGTTGACAGTATTTACTGTCATAAAGTAAAATAAGTCAACGTTGCCGAATGTACCCGGCCTCGTCCGACGAGCTTGCGAGTTATCAGAGAACTCTATGCAATATTGACAACATTGTGTATCAATCTGACAAGAAAATAAAGAACATAACCTAAAATTTTAATATACACTGTAGAATATGCAACCTTTCGTGAACGGAGTATAGTTATCTAGTTTTGGCACAATAGTTTTGAGTGGTTCTATACAGGGTGTCCCGGAAAATGTGGGAAATCTCCCGGATTCAGATAGAACATAAAAAGTGAAGATGACGAGTTCCCATAATTTTTTTTCCTAGCGGCCCTCCCTACGAAGATACGACCTCCTAAATGACGCCACTGGAAATCCATTTTAGTGGAATAAGTTTCAAACTACTCGATATATTTTGATGAAAATTTGATATGATTAATAGTATTAAGGTCCTCTTAAAACACCGCACTCAAATTTCAATTAGCTTGTTCAGTTTACCAGGGGCGGACTGGGTTTACATTTTAATGCTTACATTTTTAACACCCTGTATGATAAAGAAGTAAGTAATTGAAATTTATTCCACTAAAATGAATTTCCAGTGGCGTCATTTAAGAGGTCGTATCTTCGTAGGGAGGACCGCTAGGAAAAAAAATTATGGGAACTTGTCATCTTATTTTTTTATGTTCTATCTGAATCCGAGAGATTTCCCTTGATTTTCCAGGACAACCTGTATAAACACTAGCATCTAATATTTTCAAATATGTAGAGATGATTTAGCAACATGTCCCTCAATGTGTCAAGATTTTTCACTACTTTATCACCAATACAAAGTAAATGAGAAAGAGAAACAGTATGTTAAATTTTTTATCAAGTTAGTATCTAGAAAAAATTATGACATCATTTTTACGAAATGAATAGTGGGAATATCAATAAAAAAATAATACTACTGTAAGCAATGTTATGAAATCAGATGAAAAATGATTCAGTATTCAAGTAGTATAGTTAATAGTTTGAATTTGTTTGGATATTTATAATATATTTTCATTATGGTTTAGAAATTCCTTAGTTCTTGCACCTTTTCAGTACGTTGAAGTAGTAGTATTATCTTTGCTCTTTGCACACCTACATAGTTTCCTCCATTTCGATATATTTTAAGTTTAATTTTTTATTAATTTTATTTTCATTTTCCCTTCCTTTCCCCTACTTCTCCCCTGCATTTACCGTCGGAATGTTCGTTTTTTGAATTTTTGGCATGGTTCATTTCGGTTTTGCATGAATTCTGGATGGAATTTTCTCCACGGTGCAGAGTCCAAGAAGATTAAACACAAGGGAAACCCAAAAAAAGTAGTGTCTCCATTCGACAGCGGAAAACTACTCAAAAACCAATCGTTCTCGCTGTTTTCTAGTTTAAAATCTGAAAAAACGGCCAAATTGTCGGACGTAGATTTCAGTCATCTGTACCCCAAGTCGAATTCGAATTCCGGTTCGACGGATTTGAAAAATTTCAATCCTTTGACTGCTTTTTCGTCGCTAGTCAGTAGCGACTCGAACGACACTGCACCGGATCTAGAATTTTTCCAAGGGAGTTTCCCCACCTACCCTAAACCACCCATTTCAGGGCAGCACGCTAAGAAGCCAGGCGACGTGGACGGTGCAGAAATTGGACCTCCTCAGGACCTCAAGGCCCCGGTAATCAAGGCCAGATTCATCATCCTCAGCTGGAAACCCCCAGCTTCCAATGTGGAGGAGATAGAGGGGTATTCGGTCTACTACCAGCAGGAGGGTAGCGAAAGGTAGGTTGATTGAAGCGGCCTTGAATAATTAAGTGTTTGAAGGGTTAGACGTGAAAGGGAGTTTTGCGATTATGAGTTTGAGAATCGGTGCTCGTTATCAAGTTTTAATTGGGGTGCATTGTTAAATGAAGGAGGTATCGCCGCATGAAGAAGATTATCGGCTTTGATCGTATGTCGAAGGAGTTCATTTTGAACTTATATTCTACAGTGTGTTTGGTCATGACTTAGCGATAATTTAATGTCATCAAATATACCTAATATTATCGACAAAAACACCCAAACTTGGAAGTTTACCCCCTTAGTTTTGGAGTAGCCTCCATTTTAATTTTACTTTTTATTTTCGTTGACCCTTCCAAATAATATCGATTTCTTTGGACATAAAGGTCCTACGGATGTTAAAAAAATGTTTTTTGAAAGATGATACTACCACCTTTCATTGAAGTATAACAATATAAAAACATTCCACTTGGAAACGGCATAAAAAATTCTTTGAAATATATAATATAATTTTTTTTTAATGATTCAACACGCAAGGACACAAGCTACAAAACAACAATCACATCATTTCTGTAAGTACATAATTTGGGAGTTATTGCTGTTCGAACATGACCCTTATGAAAATTGATAAAATGAAAAAAAAACCTCAGTACTGTACTTTCGATAATTTTCAATGATCAAACAAACAAATTAATCATAAAAATTGCTCAAAATGGCGGCCTCTGCTCTGTAGACAGGTAGTGGCCTTCATGACGACCTGTCTTGTGTCTTTTGCTCGCGTAGTGATCATGTTCGAACAGCAATAACTCTCAAATTATGTAACTCACAGATATGATGTGAGTGTTGTTTTTTAGCTAATATCCTTGCGTGTCAAATCATTGAAAAAAGTTATACTTCAATGTGCTAGTTCTTGTACTATTGCGGATTTACTAAAAAAATCAGTGCATATTTTTACTATGAACTTTTTTAAAGAATTTTTTTATGGCGTTTTCAAGTTGAATGTTTTTATATTGTTATACTTCAATGAAAGGTGATAGTGTCATCTTTCAAAAAACATTTTTTTCACATCTGTCAACGAAAATAAAAAAGTAAATTTAAAATGGGGGCTACTCCAAAACCAAGGGGGTAAACTTCCAAGTTTGGGTGTTTTTGTCGATAATATTAGGTATATTTGATGACCTTAAATTATCGCTAAGTCATGACCAAACTCACTGTATATTTACACTGCTCAATTAGTGATGGGGATCACGTATAGATTTCTTTTCATTCGTGCTTTTTGTTGGGTTATCTGGAACATGTGTGACACAGGAATATTCTGAAATCTTGTTCATCAAAATATTTCTACATGGCGCAGTTCGATCCAGAAAGAAGCGTCTGCTAATGAAACATAGCAATACAAACAAATAGCCAAGCGGTCATTATTATTTTAGTTGAGTTGAATTGTTAAATGAAGGAGATATCGTCGCATGAAGATCATCTGCTTTTATACTACAGGATGTTGCAAGGGAACTTGCTGATTTAGAAATCCAATTAAACAGTAACTGATGCAAATATCGATACAACTTTTATTCAATCATCAAGTACAACATTTAAATTGAATGTTTTGACAGTTTTGAAGATAATATCTGGCAAACGGTGTCCATTATTGTTGATACACTATCATGACTATAAAACTGAAGAATTTCAGTATTTTTCGTCACATTCGAAAACTATCCAAAATAAATAATTAGTGTAAAAGGAGACTGCCATTCATTTTTCATTTAGTATCGAATACTGTAAATCAAATATGGGGTTGCTATTTGAAAATCTCGAAATATTTCAATTATAAGTTCCACATTTTCGAAGCAAAATCTTCGAAGAACCTTACGATGTATCAGAATACTGAGTGTACCACAGGATTGCGTAGATTCTCTACTATGAGACTGCTGAGTTGGTTCCGTTCGCACAGAAAATAATCGAGATATTGCATTTCCAAACTTTGTATTGGTATTTGAAATAAGAAAGTAGATATGCGTTTGAGATAGACGTGGCAACACAGTCGACTTGAAAATATTTTAGGCGAAGAGTTCCTTCATCTTCAAGGGTTCACCTAAAATTTCAAAACGAAATATTCACTAGTTCTCCCAAAACGTCTAATAGGCCAACTTAGAAGGAAAAGCCTGTATATGTAAGTAGTGTAGGCATAGGCAAAAACCACTGGGTATTCAAAGATTCTCGAAATTTCCAAACGTTTGTTTGAAATTCACTATTGACTTTAATTAATATGTATTGAGAAAAACTGGCTGAGATTTGGTCTGAGAGAGAAAGCTAATATTGATTATGTCTCAAAAACTTCGTTATGAAGTTTGAGATTTCCAATAAGGGGAAATTGAAATTAATAATGCATTGATTCCATGCCGCATAATATATGATTGCTTTCCGGAAAAGTTTTGAAAGCGAATTCAAATGTTTGGAAGACTAGAATTAATCTCACCAGTATTATAAAATTAAAAGTCCTTGGATGGAAAATTCTTTACGAAATCAATATTTGATGAAATGAATTTCAGGCTGAAATGATGTAATTTTGATATTAGGACTCTCAGGTTCGAGAATAAATTACCGAGATATTTTGAACGATGTAGAGTAGGTACTCTTAAATTTAGTATACATACATACAGTACTTTCCACATGTGTACAACTAACGTTTATGTACATAATTGATTAAAACATGCAATTACCCTTTGTTGAACAATAATTCACATTCAAGCCAGACTTCACAAATAGCGTCTGCAGACTAGATTTCATAGACTAACTAAACGGAGATTTTTTAGTTTGTCTATGCTAGATTTGTTTTATGTGTTATTATTTGACGGGTTACAAAATAAAAATATGTATTATTTTTATTTCACATAATTGATCAGGTTGATGAATAACCACTGGTCATAGGAGGTTCCTCGCATTTTCATGTCAAGTATTTAATTCTCAAGATACACTTTCCAATATGTTACATCTTCCAGAAAAAAAAATTTTTGGTATCACTCCACTTACTGAGTCTGTTCATAGCAGAAATCGTCCTTTTAATTTAAAAAATCATAGTTACGCTTATTCCATCCAAATTTTCTACTGATAATTCCCATCTTCGTGAAATCATTAGTTCTGAATAATTCCAAAACACAAAAACAATTTTTCAGAGAGAGGATACAAAACTCAAGTCGCTCAAAACTGGAGGAAATCAAGATTGGTGGGCTCATTCCCGGAAGAGTGTACCATTTTCGAGTGGTACCATTCAGTACCAAAGCCTTAGGACACACATCAAAATCATTGACCATAACAACTCAAGCAGAAGAGCATGTACCAAGTCCTCCTCTCTTCTTTGAAGCCTATGCTACAGGTTCTCGATCAATACACGTCAGTTGGAGACCTCCAGAAAATCCAATTGGCTTAATAGAGAAATATACAGTGTATTACATGGAGGTTTGTTAGATATTCATTGAACAGATGGATAGAGAAAATAACTGAGTTATTCTTCCAGACAAGATCATCTATTGAGCACCATATTGATACAAATGATTTGGAATGGGATTTTAATAATAACTTGGGAGTGTATACGGAGTATAGTATATGGGTTGTTGCAGTCAATCAGAATGGACCTGGAGCTGCTACTGAGGAAAAAATTGTTAGAACTTTTGGAGATATACCTTCCGAACCACCGTTTAATGTATCAATTGAAGCAGCTAGCACAGTAAGTTCACAAACTGCTTTCAAATCTTTCGAAATGAAAAAACGCCTTAAAACATTGATTTGATCTTTACAGAAAAATCTTTCGAATCAATTTATTTTCTCATCATTAGATTTTTTGATCCCCTCAAGTTAACAATAGGATGTGCTTTTTTCTTGAAAGTTATCGAAACATTAACAATTGTTGTACTTATACAAGGAATTGATCTGACAAGTTTGAAAAAGTTTTTCCAACAATGAGCTAGCAATTCACAATAAATTTACTCAACAAAAAAATGAAGTTTGAGAGATTTGAGTTACAAATCATGAAGGAAGATATACACCGCTCAAAAACTAACGCACATTATGAAAATCTCAAATTTATTCTACAACTGAAGGTGTTCTCAATGATAATTATTTTTATCAGAATTATGCATGCATGTGTTTTCCACTTTCAACGTTTTTCTTCAATACAGATGTTTTTTTCCCAGAAGGAATAAAAAAAGATGAGATTATCAGATTTTTCCATTCTGAAATCAGTTGTTCTCGATCAATTCTAGTGATCAATAGTTTTTCTTCCGTTTGATTTTCTTCACTCGATTGCTATGCAACGCGAAACACGTAATTTGACCCAAGAAGAATGTGCCCAAGCGGTAGTTTTGCGAGAAGAACGGTGGACATACACAAGAATTGCAGAAAGGTTTGGAGTTTCCCCTGAAAGTGTGTCCAGAATCTTGCAACGATTCAGGGAGACGGGTATGAATGTCCGAAGACCAGGACAGGGTAGACGGGTAACAACGCCATCCAAGAACGTTACTTGAGAGTTTCTTCGTTGAGACAACTGTTTGCAACCGCTCGCCTCCTTCAAAATCAGCTTAGCAAACTCATGGGGTGCAAATTAGCACTCAGACAATAGAAATCGCCTCAAAGAATATGATTTAAGGCCTCGTGTCGCGGCTCTTACCCCAGCCCATCGAAGGGCGCGTTTGGATTTGCGAGAGGGCATATCCATTGGGAAGAGGCTGATTGGGAAAGAGTTCTCTTCACAGATGAGTCTAGATTCTAGATTCTGCCTCTACCAATGCTGATAGGTATATAAGGAACATCCTTGAAGAACATGTAGTGCCATTTGCCCCATACATTGGTGAAAATTTCATTTTTATGGACGATAATGCCAGACCCCATCGTGCGCGCATCGTTCAGGAGTACCTTGAAGAGGTTGAAGTCACTCGAATGGAATGGCCAGCAAGAAGTCCAGATCTGAATCCGATTGAGCAGGTTTGGGAAACGTCAATAGAAGGCTTAGAAGCAGAAAAATCATCCAGCTACCCTTAATGACTTAGGAATCCAACGCAGAGAAAAAATCTTGGAAGGATTAGATCAGAACATTTTAAGATCACCCATTTTGAGCATGATCCGTCGTTGCCGAGCTGTAATTAACGCAAGGGTTGAAATAACAAGTATTAAATCGCTTATCAGCATTTCAGTATTTTGAATATTGTTTATTTCTCTTCTTTCACATAAGATTCGGTGAAATCCTGGATTTTTCTTCCATTTAATGTGTCTTGTTTCGTTCAAAACCTTCCCGAGAGAACATAAAAAATAAGTTATAAAGTCGATGTAAAGTTGACTCTCATAAAATTGAGATTTCAGAACGTGCGTTAATTTTTTGCGCGGTGTATTAGACTTATTAACACTTCATCATTTTTCTGAAACAATCATATAATACCAATATTCCCGTTTTTAGAGTTTAACTGTTCTTTGGCAACCACCACCGCTGCACGCACAAAATGGTATAATAACAGGGTACAAAATAAAGATAAGAAAGACTGGCTCTAAGAAAGCTCAAACAACTACTGCTTCAGCCAATGAAAGAATGTATGTATTCAATGATTTGGATAAAGAAACAGCATATCAGGTCAGGCTGTGGGCAATGAACACCAATGGAACAGGCCCTCCTACTGATTGGTTTACATCTGAAACAAATGAAAACGTACTCGATGAAAGTAAGGTACCTGATAGACCCGGCCCACTGATAGGTAAGTTGATGAGTAATGAATAATGATATTTGATTGATAATGGATCAATATTTATAGTTCGCCCATTCTCTGACAAAGTGTATGTGACTTGGACACCACCAAAAAATCAGGATATCAAAATTAGAAACTATATCTTGGGATGGGGTAAAGGTGTTCCAGATATGCTTTCAGAAGAACTGGATGATAAGACTAGAAGCTATATGATCGAAAGATTAGGTGAGTAAAATATATAACCATATTGTCATACAGGAATATTCAAACTCGATTGATAAAGTACCTAACATAAACAGTTTGTTTGGTCATGACTTAGCGATAATTTAAGGGCATCAAATATACCTAATTTTATCGACAAAAACACCCATATTGGGGAGTTTATCCCCTCAGTTTTGGAGAAGCTCCCCTTTTAAATTTACTTTTTTATTTTAGTTGGCCCTTCCTAATGATATAGATATCTTTGGACATAAAGGTCCTACAGATGTGAAAAAAATGTTTTTTGAAAGATGATACTACCTTCTTTTGTTAAATGGAACAATATGAAAACATATAACTTGAAAGTGTTATAAAAAAATTCTTTGAAAAAATTGTAGTAAAAAAATGTACTGATTTTCTTAGTAAATTCGCAATAATATAAGAACTAGCACATTGAAGTATAATTTTTTCTCAATGAACTAACACGCAAGGATATTAGCTACAAAACGATACCAACATAATTTCTGTAAGTTACATATTTAGAAAGTAATTGATGTTCGAACATTGTATGAAAATTGATAAAATAAACAAAAACCTCAGTACTATACTTTCGATAATTTTAATGATCAAACAAACAAATTTATCATAAAAATTGCTCAAAATGGCCGCCTCTGCTCTGTAGACAGACAGTGGCCTTCATGACGACCTGTCTTGTGTCTTTTGCTCGCGTAGTGATCATGTTCGAGCAGCAATAACTCTCTAATTATGTAACTTACAGAAATGATGTAAGTGTTGTTTTGTAGCTAATATCCTTGCTTGTTAAATAATTGAAAAAAAATTATACTTCAATGTGCTAGTTCTTGTACTATTGTGGATTTACTAAGAAAATCTGTACATATTTCTACTAAATCTTTTTTAAAGAACTTTTTTATAGCGTTTTCAAGTTGAATGTTTTTATATTGTTATACTTCAATGAAAAGTGGTAGTATCATCTTTCAAAAACCATTTTTTTCACATCTGTAGGACCTTCATGTCCAAAGAAATCGATATTATTTGGAAGGGTCAACGAAAATAAAAAAGTAAATTTCAAATGGGGGCTCCTCCAAAACTAAGGGGGTAAACTTTCGAATTTGGGTGTTTTTGTCGATAATAATAGGTATATTTAATGCCCTTGAATTATCGCTAAGTCATGACCAAACACACTGAATATCTCAAGAATCAAAAGACTTCATAACATATTATCATGTCAGTGAAAATGTCACCGAAATTTATCTTGGAAATCACTATCACTAATTCCTTATTTTCTTATCAGCTATTTAGGTCACCAAGTGTGTAGACTTTGTTACTTTTTTTATGTTACTTAGAAACAGCGCTGAATAATGGATGTAATCAGTCTATTTTTTTTCCTAGAACCTAATTCCGAATATGTGATAAGTTTACGAGCAAGTAATCAAATTGGTGCTGGAATACCAGCCTATGCTAATGTTAGAACTCAGGATGAACCCCCACCAGAACCTCCTCAACCGTTAATCCCTCCAATAGGCCTAAAAGCACATGTTTTAAGCACAGATTCTGTCGTATTATATTGGACTGATACTACACTAGGAAAAACACAGGTAAGTTTTCAGTTTACATGTGCAAAAAGACTTATACTTACAGAATTTTTTGCAGATAATCAAAGATAATCGCTATTACGTGGTTCAGTATTCTGCAGATAAGAGTTTGAAAAGTAAATTTCTTAATGTCTCCGATTTGAATGTAATGATTAGTGATCTCAGGCCTAATACCTTGTATGAGTTCTCGGTTAAACTAGTAAGAGGTGAGTGAAAAACTTATTATAAATATCAATAATGTGTTCTGAGAATCCTTTTTAACATTCAACCTATTGCTGAATTCAATTACTGAATAATATTTGCTCTGTAGTCGAAATTGTCAATATAACTAGCACCAAATTAAGTTACCCTTTCACAAATTCACAATTCCTCATTCCCTTTTTTTGAAGGTCGTAAAGAAAGCCCTTGGAGCATGGTAGTAACTAACAGTACTTGGGACACGCCCCCAAGTTCAGCACCTAGAGACCTTGACGTCCATTTGACAGATGACCAGTCGCAACAAGTCGAATTATCATGGCAACCTCCTAAGTTGTCCGGTTCTCGAATAACAGGTTTGTATTAAGTTAACCATATTCTCCAGAATTTCCTTACGCATTGATTCCAGGTTACATAATTTTTTATACTGACAATGTAACTAAAAGTGATAGGGAGTGGTCAGTACTAGCCATCAAGGGTGATAAACACACCAGCACAATACCAGATTTGAAACCTTTCACTGAATATTTTTTCAAAATTCAAGCAAGAAATAGTAGAGGGAATGGGCCATTCTCAACAGTTGTTACTTTCAGGACTGGGCACAGTGAGTATAGATATATTGTTCTCTCGAAGCATGAGACATGTTGTAAATGTCTTGTTTATTTCTTGATTTTTATGTAATTTTTTTATCCTTCAGTTTTATTGTATTAATGTTTTCCTTTTTTTTATTAGCTGTTGGTATTGCACATTCCTCTAGAGGACAAGCTTTAGGTAATTTTCATTTATTATTTTTCAATTGTTTTCGTTTTCACAGTTATATCAGTCTTTTTGATAATTTGAAATATTGCAGATTCCCACAGCATATTTACTGGAGATATGCTTTTGTATATGATCATAGTGGGCTGTGCAGTGGCCTTAACAACTGTTAGTATAGTCACTGCTTTCCTTTGTTGTCGACGAAAACCGCCACCAACTACATCACCGGATAGGAGTAAAAAAGGCTATCAAAAAGGAACCCAAAGCATAAAACCTCCAGATCTGTGGATTCATCATGATCAAATGGAGTTGAAGAATCTAGAAAAAAGTCATTCTAGCAATGATGCTGCAAGCAGCAGTGGCGCCCTCACATTACCCAGAAGTGTTGGTGGAAATGATTATGATAATCACGAGAATATTCATTCAAGTTCTCTGGATAAGAGAACTTATGTACCTAGTTATATGGGTAAGTGATCAATTTTTTCTCCTTCAATCATCAACGTTTTGAATGAAATATATATTTGTACAGATTTTTCAATCCTCAATCTTATCTTCATACAATGAAATAATGTACATAGTATTTAGGTCATTTGTAAAAACTCCATAAACGTACACTGCACAATCCATTTTTGCTTCGCAATTGCACATACATGTTTTTACAGACGAAAAGAAAAGAACACCTAAAAGTAAACCAATGTCCTTTCCAGTAGATTCTAAGCCACCTAGGGAACGTAAGTACAATGCTGCTTTGCTTTTGTTTCTCTAATTATATTTTCAGTTGTCACAACACACTCCTGTCATCTTACCCATAACTAATTTCTTCATAATGATGTAACAAAATATTTCTGTTGAAATTCTCAAATAGGTATCTTCTCAAACTAATTTTTCAAATAAAAAATTGAATTTGATTGGAGATTAAAATATGAAATGGCAGATGTCATATTACAATATTAGAATCTCCAATGAAAATACCAATTATGAATCCATGTAGTATAGTTTCAATTAAATAGATAAGGATTCTGTATATTGTATTTATTAATCTACAATTGGTTTCGTGCATGTTTGCAGCTTAAGCACACCGGAGGTACAACAACCTCACTTTTCCTATGTAAATCATAGCAAAACCATGAAATTTTAGTGTTTCTCAAGTGTTTCAGTTGATTTATTTCTTCTTTGGACTGAAAAATTGTGAAAATGGATCTATAAAATTATTTATCTACTGCAGAAGACTTATCTATCTAATGTGGCTCATTCCGATGGTAAAATGTAGATGAATAAATATCTTCCTTCTGCAGTTGACAAGGGTGAATGCCCAAAACTGATATTTTTCTACATATCGTCCTCGATGAAAAAAAAGAGAAAATGAATCAATTGAAACACTCGAAAAACATCAAAATCTCTTGTGGTTTTGCTATACTTCCATAGTAAAAATGAGGTTGTTATACCTCCGGTGTGCGTCAGCTGTCAAATGTGAACGACACCATCAATATAGTATTTTGATGTGTAGAACTCCTAGATTTTAAGCAAATCTAAAGATTATTGTCAGTACTATGACCTGAACTGAAAGTCGTTGTTTTATTTTGTAGCTATTGCCACACCCATCAATACAGCAGGTATAGGTCAGTCCAGTAGCGACTCTACTCCATCTAGTAGGCCATATCCTCGTACTCAGTACAGCGCACCGAGAGCTCACGTTACTGTGGATGCTGGACATCCTAATACAGCTCTTATTGAAAACCCATATGCTTCACATCCAACCAACATTCCTGTTGGTTATGAAGGATCTCCTTCATACATAAGGTAATTATAATTCACCTATTATTTTTGCTTCCATAACACTGGGTTAGCAGAGAAAAACATTTTTATTGATTTCATTCAGAATTCAGAACAAATTTTTACTATTATCAATTCTGTTTCTTCGGGCTGTCATAATTTATATTTCGGTTTGCATTAACAACAAGGGGCCATCCATAAAGTACGTCACACTAATTCATGAGTTTTTGTCAATTTTCAACATTCCGTAACTTTGGGAGGAATGGTCGTACAAGGCATTTAAAAAGAGGAATTGTAGCTCCAAGTGTCTAGTTCTGGATTAGAACTTCAAAAATTTTAAGTTTCAGTGGTTTTCGAGTAATGATAGAAAAATCAACAACAAAAAAATTCTCAAAATTTTACCACCTATTTTTTTCTTGTCTACGAGCGTGGAAATTTTATTTTTTAATAATCGTTATAATGATGAGATACTTCGTAAATTCAGCTTTAGTTTATGTTTTATTGACCTCAATACGTCCACTTCTCGCCGAGATATCGGTCTTTAAATGGAAAAGGATCCATTTGTCTTTGATTATCGATTTCTCAGCAACCAATGATCGCACAGAAAATTGAAGGAAGGTTTCAAGACCTTAAATGAACTCCCATTATTGAACACCATTGCTTATTCATAGATTTTTTTTTCTTCATGTCACATCAATATAAAAATTTAACTCTTGGAAAATCTACCGCTGGATCGAAAATGTTGAGGAAACCAATACTTTTAAGTGTGACTTTCACAGTTCAATATGTTGATAAAAACCTTACGAAGAGCCAACTCAATCCAAGAGCCGTTTTTTGTTAGACAGGATTAAATTTTTGAAACAAAATGAGGATCACGTTTTTGCTCTGAGAAGCTCATAATCTTTAAAAAAGGCAAAAAAGAATTTTCTCGAGCTTTTCCACATTTATTCGCAGATAGTACATAAATTTCAAAAAAAGAAAAATAAAGTAAAATAAAATTTTTATTAATTTAATAACGGGTATTGCCACCCCTGTTTTAAATAACGGCTTTCAAACGTTCAGCCATGTTAATGGATAGTCGATAAAAAAATAATTAAAGCTGAATTAACAAAGTATCCCATCATTATAACGATTATGCAAAAATAAAATTTCCGTGCTCGTAGACAATTAGTGGTAAAATTTTGAGAATTTTTTTGTTGCTGATTTTTCTATCATTACTCGGAAACCACTGAAACTTAAAATTTTTTAAGTTCTAATCCACAACCTAGACACTTGGAGCTACAATTTCCTTTTTTAAATTCCTTGTACGACCATTCCTCTCAAAGTAACGGCATGTTGAAAATTGCCAAAAAATTTAGAATTTTTTTCTGATCGAATGAAAGATAGAAACAAAAACATTACCTACGCGAGGTGCGGTGCGTTAGCGGCATTAGTCAAAGGGCTCGTCGGCGATCGGCACGTGACAGAAGCGGCTATGAACTTGTCAAAAAAACAAATTTAAAACCGTATTGCCCTAAAAATAGAGTTGGACATATTTTTAGTTTAATTAATATTTCAAATTACGCGATTAGTACCTCTAGATTTTGAAATGTGATGTCACGAAACTAAGGACCCCTCCCACCCCTTGTCACACCATGTCACACTTGTCGACTCCCTCCCTCCCCCTTTACGTGTGACGTACTTTATGGATGGCCCCCAAAATTTTTCTTATGTTGGTTTTTTTGTTTACTAATGGTCTTGAATTTTAACTTTTCTGTTTCTTTTTGCAATAAATGATTTCACGGTAGACACATACATAAGAAACAACATTATGCCATCAAAATCCGGTACACTCAATTCATTAATAATAAAATTATTTAGCACCCTATGGGAACTTTGACACATTAATGTTAGGTTGAATTAACATTCTGTCATAAATACTACATAAAGGTTATAGTAAGTTCTTCTGCTCCTTTAGAATATGAATGTAAATTCAAAAACTCTTCTAATCCAATTTTTTTCTTGTTAACCTATTATATAAGCTTTATCGGTAGTATTTCACCCTTTCTTTCTAGAAACAGCAATCAAATGTTTTTATTCCACGATTCAAACAGGATACATTTTTCACTCTATTGTCATTTTGTTTGAGTCTAGCAATGAAAAGAAACCTTCAGTCATCTTCTCCATTCACAATAGTTCTGTTTGTGAATGCTTGATTATCAGGAAATTTGTTTTAACTCATTTATGCCGAAAATGTTGAAAACCTTCTCGTGAATTATTCATTCCGAAATATTCATTAATCATCAGAACGGGCTGATTTGAATTGTAGCTGGATGCCCAGTTCTTGCTATTTCTCTGATATTTTTGGCACTCGTATTTCAAAAGAGTATGATATTTGTTATAGATACGACATGAACATCAACATTTGTCGAAATTTTGTGAGTTGTAATATATAAAAACTTCACCAAATTATTCTATAACTTTCTGACCGATTGTGCCTAATGTAAGAAGGGGGTTTCTTCTTTCATGTGTTATTTAATATTTCAGTTAACCACTTTACTAATTGGTAACAGTCACTTTCTTTCTTCTTCATCCCATTAATACAAACTAATTGTTTTTCTAATACCCACTAAAATATTTTTCAGTCAACCCCCTCCTGTGGCACTAGTACCTTCAACAAGCGGGTATGCGCCTGGTATGAACGTATTGGCTGAATCACAGGGTGGTAAGAGACTGCAGGGGCAGGGGCATCCCCTGAAAAGTTTCACAGTACCTGCGCCTCCGCCAATATCTGCGCCTGGTACACCCCAAGCAAAACATATTGGTAAATATTTTAGGAAGTAGCTACAGGCAGAACAAACAACCTAGTGATTCATAGCTTTGTTGTTTCGTTTTGTTTACTAATGTTTTATATTCTATACTAACTTCATGCTTTTCTTTCAATCATCTCTGCTTCTTTAGTAGTAATATTTCAAATTTATAGAATTCTTGGGCTAATCTCGCTGCCACATGAGGGGTTCGAATTATTTTACATCAAACATGATAATTCAGCTGTTACTATACTTGAAAAAAGTTTGAATGATAAATAATCTCAGATAAATAAAGAACATGGACTGGCCCCAAGCGTGAAACCAATGGAAGTAATTTGAGAATCAGATATACATAGCAAATGTTTGTTATTGTTTCGAAATTCGATATTTCAATATAAACGAAATGCAAAGTCGTGCTCTTTTGAGGGGTAATGAAACGAAATAAATATAATTTATTTCTAAATAGAAATCAATAGGATTTTTTCAAGAAATAAGTTGCATCTACTTTGTGGTTATCAACCACGGTACATTATCTAACTAATTAAAGGTCTACAGAGTAAAAGGAACATAATTAAACTAATACCTACACCCATATAATCAACCCACGCTACTCTACTCGACTCTGGAATGCTGCTGTCTGTAAACAATTTTTTTTCCGTCGATCTCAAAATAAAAGGTGGTTTTAATTCGTACGACATTGATCATTAATGACCTTTTTTAATGCTCAATTTTTGCTATTTTATTGTACAATCCTCATGTCAACCGTCCAAAAGTATTCAGAAGCACTACGAGAAACTACTACTACTGGAAAATAGATACATAGAAATTTTGTTATGTCAAATGTAAGTCTTGTGCAAAATGACAATGTATTTCAATCAAGAATTCATACACAATTCATATTAAGATCGCCGGAAAAAACATGTAATCAACTCAGTTATTAATCGAGCTACTAATGGTCTTGAACTATTAACGAGTTCGCTCCGCTCACGCGTTAAAATATCTTGACCATTAGTCGCTGTCTTTAATGACCTAGTTGATTAAATAACTATTACTTGTTTGGTAAATACTATCGCATTTTCCTATTTTTCTGCAGTAAATAAACTTCACTATGGCATATTGAAGGTAGAATTACGAAAACTGGTGCAAATATCTCGAAAACCATAAGAATAACCAACGTAAGGAAAGTTTATAAACAGCAGTGGGGGGAATATAAACATAGAGATCTTTTCCTCATTTTTGCCTTTACATCTGCCAGGACCTATCTATGTTCTTTATTGGTCTGAGATAACAATTTATACAAACTGTTGCATTACATCAGGAAATTGAATATGTACTACAATAGGCGAATTTTGGCGATGTAACCACAGCTTACCATAGTTACATAATTGACAGTTAATACACGTATATTCTGTCAAATCAGATTTGATGATTTGACAGAACATACGTGTATTAACTGTCAACTATGTAACTATGGTAAGCTGTAGTTACATTGCCAAAATTCGCCTAATGTTTCATACATTGATATTTTGCATTCATACAGTTTTGTTAACATTTTATTTTTACACAACATAAGATTCACTCAATGTTTTAATATTATGTTAGTCTGCTGTGGCAATAATTCAACTATAATACAGAAAAAATCGAATTTTTCAGTTTCTCAATCCCAAGTTACAATCAGACCTAACTGTTCCCCGTTCAAGAAGTTGCCTCCAGCATCACAGGTGGGCAGTTTGACGCCCCCATCTAGAATCAGTGCCTCCAATCCCCCTCCTCACACCTCCGATGAGATACAGCGGTTGCAGCCTTCGCATTCTACAGAAGAGCTCAACCAAGAGATGGCCAATTTGGAGGGCCTAATGTTAACTTTAAATGCCATAACTGCCAATGAGTTCGAATGCTAGTGTTTGAAGAATTCTTGAGTGAGTTCTCCAACTTTAGGTTTTTATAATATATTGAAATTATATGTTGTTTCTTAAAGAGGCTGTTCTATTTTCTGTTTTAACGGAAGCGAAAAGTACTTACTGTAATATAATCTTTGTGTTGCTCATTTTTATTTCTTTGTCTGAGATCCTTGATCTTTGATTATAAACTAAGGGAAATATTTTGAAAATGAGGTCTTTGGAATATTGATTGTTCATGGTAATATTTTTAAGCAATACCCAATGCTACACATATTTCACAAACAATAGATTAATTTCATATTAATGATGATGACTCGAATTATCTCAGATACAAAGAAAAAACATCTTGTATTGCTTTATTCATATGTCTCCAGCCAATTTAAGTATCCCAATATACTTTTTGAAAAAGTACTCACATACACTTCATGTTTTTTTGAGTACAGTTCTGTTGATTGATAATATTTCATTTCATTGCTGCATACCTCAAATATGTTTTCAAAGATTTCATCCAATATTTAAATAACTATCTCTACAAATACTTTGAACTTTTGTGAAAAGAAATGTAGATGGAAAATAGAATAGCTTTTTATTTATGATGACTGAAGGGATGGGATAAGTGCAGCTATTTTGTTAAGATTGCCTAGATATAAAACGAATTTTACAGCAATGACGCCTAAAAAGATAAAAGTTGTTTATAAATAAGTTTAAACAATTATTTTCCATTGGAAGACTCGAGATGTTCTTGCCATGTTATGAATGAAACTAGAGAACATTCAGTATACAATGTACATACTTTGAACTGCCTAATTTTTTGTAAATAACAGATATGTAAAAATTAGATTTATTCAATTAGCAAAAAGTGAAACACATTTTACCGATTGCTCGATTTTTTGGAATTATTTCAGCTATCACATTGTCGAAAAATTTATTCAGCTTTCTGTCTTAATGTTCAGTGTTTTAATTCACAATTGGAGTAATCCATATATCTATTATATAAATTTTTCATGTTTCATAATATCAACAGGTGGGAGATATTTCAGCTAAAATACATGTGAACTTCTTTGTTTATTTCTATTGGGATACTAAGTATCTCAGGATAGAAATCTGACTCTACATTTTCGCAGCATTAATGAAAATATCAATTAATAGTAATGGTACAATTTGTTCTTTACAACATACATTTTTTTGTCTCAATTACTTCACTTCACTTTGAAATGAACTAAATCACTCGAAAACATTTTTTTTATGCAAAGTGAGATGATCAGATTTCAATCAACTTAACCTAGCAATTTCAGTTGTCTTCTAGGACTTATCGTGATCAATTTGTATGATAGATGAATGGAAAGAACAGATAGTTGACGGACGTTGAAATGAAAAAAAGCTTTGTAGTTTACACAAAGATATTCTGTGATTTATGTGTTTGTTAAAGTTTTAAATACAAACAATCAAATTTTTCATTATTTGTGTGAAAATTTTTATTTATTCATTTTTAGTGATACGTAATTATTTATTTAATTTTTTAAGGAACATTTTCATGAAAGTTCAGCTCTAATTTAGGTTTGAAATTTTCTAAATATTGTCTACAAATGTACTTTTAGTGTAATAAATATATTTATATATATTTGAAACAATTTTTTACTGTAACAATGGTGTAATACAAAAAATACTCTTTACATGTATGCGACTGATTCATAATAAAAATCAAAGTATTTCACTTGTGTTATTTTATTTCAAAATATGAACTGAGAAATTCGGAACTATATATTATATTTTTTTCTGAACTTCAGAGTTTGGAAGCTTCCAACATTCAAAACATATTCTCACTTGCAAGATAATATATGCTGGTATAACCAGGGTTCATATGAACACTGGGTATGTGGAGCATGATATAAGAATAATAATTACCAAAAATGGCATGAAATTCGAAAAAATGAGGAAAAGGAAGTCATCAGCACATGCACAGATCACCTCAAGGCTCTCTTATCAGCTGTTTGTTTGACATTTACAGATTTTGAGGTTAACATATTTCCTTTCTATGTGGAAAGCATAGAAAACGAAATGTCAGTCACTCTCAGGGAACTTAATTTGTTGACATTTTCTTCAAAAAACATTTGGATTATTTTTATTTATATTGTTAAGTAATCAAGATATCCTCTCAAATAATTAAATAGAGCATTCGACAGTAGGATTTCAAGTGCCTTTATTATATTATTTTAAGAGGAAGTAACCTTTTCTAGATAATTAATCAGGTGAGTGATTGAAATCATCTAACCTATTTAATTGATTGTGAAGGAATATTGATTGGTAATAGCTGAGGAAGAAGTAAATATGGATAAATTCAATCTTTGATCAAACAGGCATTCATATGGTAGTCTCTATCAACCAGTTCGATTTCATACTATGTTTATCATTGAATATCGGGGTAATTACATGTTCACATTGTCAGTGTCACAGCTTCTGATTGGGGTTAAATGATCTTAATTAGTTCTAGGATACACTATATATTTTTCCTTCAACATGCCGTAATATTCTTCATTGAATATGATCAGTGCAAATTGATCAAACAATCCTCATTATTGATGTCTTTGATATCCATGTTTCTTCATTTATTCTTCATAGTTTTTCTGCTTGCTTGAAAAATTCTTGAGAATAGAAACAATATACCTTATAGTTTTCTACTTAGATTTATTTTTGTATTAATTTTAATCTTTCGTTGGTTATTATGAATGTGAAATAAATGTAGTTTGTATAATGGAGTAGCGATATTATTCTTAAATCTGAAAAATCCTTTGCAGAACTGAATTATAATAGGACGATAGAAGAAAAGTTTATTATCTGCAAGTAATGGACTTGTCAGTGCTTTAGGAACATTAAAAAGGAAATGTTCGAAAACGTTAAAATTAAATCCGTTCTTGACGATGCGGTGGTAAATGATGTACCCACCATTGAAGTCTATGTGGATACAGTGATAGAACCCAAAAATATATCAAAGGTCGTTTTAGATTTGAACTCTCGATTTCCTTTACCAGGATTGATTCATTTAAACGTGTAAAATGTAGGCAGGTACTGTTGTTTCCTTGTGATAGTGTAAGTGAAAAAGAAGTTCATGAAATTTTGAAAATAAAAGGTTTCGAAGTGGATTTATTGAAGAATGAAGTGGAAAGGATTAAAGTTGCAGTATCTCCTCCTTTAGTGAGGCAACAATATTTGAAGTGCCATGCTAATTGGCCTTGTAATTTTCATCCAGATAAATATTTGGAGAAAGTTTTCATGAATACGTTATTTGAAGGCAGGGATTTGGAGAGAATTTCAATTTATATGAGTATTGCAGATAGCATTGGAGATCTTTCTTGCAATACATCTGGAGTTGTTGTTGTGGATCCCAAAATAAATTCCATTGTGGCAGTTGGTTATGATGAAACACATAAAGGATCGGTCAGACATTCTGTAATGGTAGCTATAGATAATGTGGCCAAAACTCAACTAGGTGGAGCATGGGAAAATAATGAAGACAAGAGTGATAATATTGAGAACAATTTGAACTTGAATGGTATCCCTCAGAATATTCTGACGAAATTGAAGGAAAAATATACCGATGTAAATTTTGGGGCATCACAGTACATACCTAAAAGTGGTGATCCTGAAGGTCCTTATTTGTGTACAGGTTATGATGTATACTCAGTGAAAGAGCCCTGTGTTATGTGCGCTATGGCTTTAATACATAGTCGTGCTAAACGTGTTTTTTACAGTACTCCCAGTAGAAACGGTGCATTGGGGACTTTGTGCAAGGTTCATACGATTAAGGATTTGAATCATCATTATGAAGTTTTTATTGTAGAAAGGAGTGAGAGGTGATTTAGTATATTATGTTCAATGGAACATGACTAATAATTTGTTTAATTTTAACGGATGAGCCCTGTTCTTTTGGATATTGTAATATACAAAGATTAATTTTCAAATGTATATTTTTTATTTAACATAAAAAACGTATAATGAATTCATGTAATTTTGTACTTACCTACCTACAATATTCAATTCCTAGCCCATTTGTTTTTATTAAATATTTCATGAATAACTGACTTAACAAATTGATAATTCTTGTTATTTTATCTGTATGATTTTAAAAGAAGTGATTTGAATGTATCTGTGTATATAGTCCGTTCAGGAAAGCTTGGAGCGCATAGTAGGCGTTCGTTTATTTATTTATATATTTAAATGTATTACATCGAACAAGCACATGCCCAATTACAGGTGTAAATAACATGAAAAAATTATCAAATAATGATAAATAACGGAATCGCCGTCGGCAGAAAAATAAAATCAATATAAATTTTCTGTCAAATAATACAATTTTCTTTTGAATTTATTTAAGGACAGAAAAAAACATTTATCTGAAGTTGGCAGTATTTGCTGTCATTACGTAAAATAAAGTCAACGTTGGAGAATGTACCCGACTTCGTCCGACGAGCTTGCGAGTTATCAGAGCACTCTATGTACTATTGGCAACATTGCGTATCAATCTGACAAGAAAATAAACAACATAACCTAAAATTTTAATATACACAGTGGAACGTGCGAAATTTCCATGGCCAACCGACGGCTCAACCTTTCGTGAACAGACTATATTTTGTTTTTGAATTTTCAACAGACAATTAATGTATTTGTCGTAAAAACTTGGACATTCAATGAGTTAAATGTGTTTTGGGTATATCGAAAAAGTGTTTGCGAAACACCTGAAATGAATTTATAAATCTCTCTAATTCCTCAACTTATTCAAATTGTGATATTTGAACAGAGAAGTCAAATGCTTTTTCAAAAACGCCCTGACGTCTGGAGCAAACGATAATTTATTATTGAATATTCTAAAAAAGATTGATCTCATTCTATTCTTTCATAAATTCAACTTTTCTGTTCCTATTTTGAATCTACACCGAATTTTTCATGTTTCGAAGTCGTTCTTTTCAGAACATGTGGTGCCTTCAATCGACCTTAAGCATAGGCGTATCTATCCTCAGTTTTCAGGGAGGGGCCGCGGCCCCTATGTACTGGAAGTTTTTTTTGTGATACCCATACGTAGTTTTTGATTAGAATCTTTCAGGGGGGGCAGATGTATATCAGGGGGAGGCCAGGGCCGCCCCTGGACACCTCCTGAATACGCCAGTGACCTTAAGGCCCACGACGGATCGTCAACACGTAGTACGTAGATTTAGTACTGATTTCAAGAGAAGATAGTTCTATTTATAAATCAGTAGAATGAAACCAATAGCTCTCAGGAAAATGAAATCTGAACGATCGTTCTCCCGAGATGAAGAAGCGTACAAAAACTTCTTGTATTGTATTGTTTAAAATTGAAATTGATTTGGTTTATATTAGGGCACTGAGAAAGTATTGTCACCGATAATTTTAAATTAATCAAACTGTCTCCTTAATATCAGTTTTTGCCGATTTTTAAACTTGCAGACATTTGGGCGAAACCATAGCACGATTTTCACTTGGGAACAAGAGTGAAAAATGGATATTTCTGGTATGTTAAACTATAAGACATGAGTGTTGAAGACATACCTATCTATAGATTTACTCAAAATTTCAATTTTTAATTTTCAATTAATATCGAAAATGCGGTATCCATATACTCCTAAGTTCAAACGTCGCGCCATGACGAGTACGAGCAAACATAATTGGTGGGAATGACAACTCACAACGGAGTGGACAGTTGGCATTGTCGTAAACTGTAATCCAACATTCAACCAATGAAATGAATGCTAACGCGCACGTCACACTCAACCGCCATTTCAGATCTTTCAAATTCGCTAGTTTATTTCGGTGATTTCAATATTTTATTCACCGTAAATCTGACAACGAAACAAAACTGGATAATTTCTGAAATATTTTTTCTGGAGATCACTACAAAGACCCACTGGTAAAAAATTATGACGAATAAATATTTCGAAGAACAGAAAGTCTTTTAGCCAGCTTTACGTAGGTGAAGGAAGCATTTTAGATCCTGGCTATAATTACAGTCTTGTCCAATTCTCACCTTTGAATTACGTTGAAATGTCGTATTTAATGATGGAAATAAGATTTACTTACGCTGGACTGGAGTGAAAATAGAATTGGAATACGAAATAGCGACAAACGTCACCACTCGACGCTGACGTTAGGCTCAGAACATATAAATCCGAGATTCTTGACCAAACTCATTATTTTTCAGAAATACCCACAGCAGCCAGAATCGTTATTTTGAATATCCAATAGAGGAAGTGTTTGAAGTTCCCATATATAATCATTGATATAAATACATAAAGAATATCCCAAAAACCTGCTTTTCAATCCAATTATTGCCTTTATCAATAGTAAGTTTTGATTATATTCTGCTTTGACGAGTTTTATCTTCAACAACAAACATCTCAGTTTATAGTTTATTTCGAAGCGTGTGTAAAGAGCGTATTTGTTTTATTTTGGAGTAGATTAGAGATACTTTTAGTGAATTATGAAGTAAATATAATTTGAGACGTCCGATTAAAGAACTATTTTGAAGGGACTTAATCACATAAGAATGAATGATTTTTCGGAGATCACGTTTTTATTACCTAGGATAGTGACTATGACTCGGTCAGACTGTCTGATGTTTTGAAAGATGCTACAGTAGGTCATTTATTTTGATTATAAAATATGAAAATATTCCATAATTATATGCGTTGCACTCACAACTCGAATGTAAAAAGATTTGTTTTATGTACCTATTATTATTCTATAATCAATAATTGGCGATATCAACTGCATGATGAATAATTCTTATATGTATAGTGATTGTTAATTGGATTTTCTGAAGTTCTGTGAATGTAAGTTATAAGCATACAGGGTGTCCCATTACTCGACGTCAACCCGAAAGCGGGTGAAAAGGCAAGTAATGCTGGTTGTCAGAAAAATATTAAAAAAAATCTAAGTTGCATGATTTTAAAATAATGCGCATTTAAAAAAACACGCAAAATTCCACACCCTGTGACAGTCTTTTCGCTCCTGTTGCCACAAATATCAACTTTTTCCAACTTTTTTCTTTGCTGTGTAACCTTGAATAATGCTTGTCTAAACTGTAATCAAAATTTTGATACCAGCTGCTCTAGGTTTCATAAAAATAGGGCTACTTTCTCAGAAAAAAATTCGAAATAAACAATTGCCTAGTTTCAACTGACTGTATTGAAAAAAATTGTACTACGTAGGTTTGGCATGTTTTTTCAAAAGTTGCGCATTTAGTGAGGATTCCAAATGGTATAATACTTGTTTAATTGTAGCTACCGTAGTTCAAATTTATTTTCGATTGCCTTTGAATACACTTTTTCGTTAACTGCTTCCCAGTAATAGAGTCCAATGGGTTCAAGTCCGGTGAACGGGCCGGCCACGAGATTGGACCAGAACGTCCGATCCATCTTCGGGAAAAAATGTTACCAGAAAAAAAAATTTCCAGAGAAAATAATTTTTCCAGAAAAATTTTTCCGGAGAAATTTCTCTGAAAATTTTTTTTCTGGTAACATTTTTTCCCGAAGATGGATCGGACGTTCTGGTCCAATCTCGTGGCCGGCCTGTTCACCGGACTTGAACCCATTGGACTCTATTACTGGGAAGCAGTTAACGAAAAGTGTATTCAAAGGCAATCGAAAATAAATTTGAACTACGGTAGCTACAATTAAACAAGTATTATACCATTTTGGAATCCTCACTAAATGCGCCAACTTTTGAAAAAACATGCCAAACCTACGTAGTACATTTTTTTTCAATACAGTCAGTTGAAACTAGGCAATTGTTTATTTCGAATTTTTTTTCCGAGAAGTAAGCCCTATTTTTATGAAACCTAGAGCAGGTATCAAAATTTTGATTACAGTTTAGACAAGCATTATTCAAGGTTACACAGCAAAGAAAAAAGTTGGAAAAAGTTGATATTTGTGGCAACAGGAGCGAAAAGACTGTCACAGGGTGTGAATTTTGCGTGTTTTTTTAAATGCGCATTATTTTAAAATCATGCAACTTAGATTTTTTTTTATATTTTTCTGACAACCAGCATTACTTGCCTTTTCACCCGGTTCCGGGTTGACGTCGAGTAATGGGACACCCTGTATATTAAGCGAAAGTTCCGTGTAGTAAATACCCAAACAAATCGAATAGGGGAAATTCTCTGGAAAAATTTCAGTAGGTGGTTAAAAAAAACGTTCGACTGATAATGAACTATGTGTATGAACAGGTCATATCACATTAACATATATCATACATACAGGATGATCCAACCATCGGCTTTTGTCTTGTGGGGTCAAACTTTTGAGGGTAGGTTCGTGTTCCAAACGCGAGTAAGTTCGTTAACGGGCCAAATCGGCGCAATAATTTCAGAGTTATTGTCATTTGAAATTTTTCATAATTTTTCTGATATTTCCGAAACCACAGGCCCGAACAAGTCGAAATTTGGTATTTTGAAAAAAAATAACGGTGCGCTAACTTCTGCGAATTTTCGAAAGGATCGTGTCGTTGCGAACTTTTCTAAAAAAATTTTTGTCTGTGCAATGTACAAGGTGATTCACTTATCTTGGTAACCTATTTTTTCTCGAAAATGAATGAATATTTCTTTATTTGCAGTCAATGTTGACTTGAGATGTGCATGAAAGTCGGAGTAAAGAATTAAGACGCCTGGCGTCGCGGCGCTATCAAAATTTTTTCTCCAGAAACACAACTTTTTTGTTATGCCATTCGCAAGATAATTTAATTCTGAATATTTCTTCTGAATGTAATTTTTTTCTATTTCTTACCGCCAGCGACCTACAGCGTGTTTTATGTTAATTCTATTCTATTTATTTTTTCAATATTGTGACAGTATGCCTTGATTTAAAGACATTTATATGATTATCCGCGGGTTTCACAAAGCTTGATTGGCAATCAAATCGTTGATTTTGAGAAAAGTTCGATGGTTTACGTCAAAAATGAACTGAAATTTGCACAGAAATGATGACACTTCCTCAATCAACGTGATCGGGGTTTTTGTGAAACCCGGCTTATGTTTCTTGAAATTAAAAAGACTTTGTGATAAACTATTTATTTGTTTCTCATTTGTAAACGTCAGTTTCCAAAAACACAATATTAATCAAGGAAGTTTATTTTATCAAGTCACTAACTTGTAAAATTGACAGTTAACTTGTAAAATTTTTACAAGTTAGTAGTATTATTTACATTGAAATTGTCAAGTACTTGCTTTTAATTTCATTCATCCTTCTAATCTCAGAGTTCCTGGAACAAATGTATTTCTCAATAAACGTTCTCAAACTATTCAAAAACGATATTCGTACCTTGTTTTATTCGTATCTATTTGTTTCTTTTTCACGTACTTGCTTCTAATTTCATTTATCCTTCTAATTTCATCGTTCCTGGAACAAATATTTTTAGTAATAAACGTTATAAAAGTATTAAAAAAAGATATTCATACCTTGTTTCATTTGAATCTGGCCTTTTTCGTCAGAAATTAGCAAATATTCTCGAACGACTTCCCTCTCGTAAAGCCACTGACAGTTGTCATAATTTTCCGATGTCATAAATAATCATAAATAGCTTACGACATTTGCGACAAATTATTGAGATTTTTTTTGGAATTTATCTCACCTTTTTACAAACGAGAAACAAATAAAATATAAAACAATACACTCAAGGTAACGGGTTTTACTGGCTCAAGGAGGTAACTGACTCGCCTGCGGCTCGTCAATTATATCCTCCATTCGCCAGTAAAACCCTCTTACCTTGCTAGTAATGTTATATACTATTCTCAATCATTAAACTCATCAAATATTATATTTTATAACAATAATTTTTTTATAATAAATGAAACATGTCAAATCATATGTTCTATATACCTGCCATTATGATCCATTCATCAATTGTATCCTTTCCTCAGTTCATTATAAGTTACATTGTCCAAGTGAACCCTAATATTTTGGCCAAAGTAACTTAGGTATAATATGAAATAAGCAAAAAATATAATCTTATATTTGATGAATATAATGATTGAGAAATAGTTTGCTTCAAAGTCTCTTTGATTTTAAGAAACAATCATATCTAAGTCTAAGGCTCTGAAAAGGGGAGTATACCAGACAGCCATGCTGGGTCCAACCACAGACTCGAAAATTACAGAACAATTCGAATGAAATGAAATCTGTAATCGAATAAATGCTTATGCTTACCTGTCTACTCTCCAACTTCATTGTTTTGAATAAAAAATCAATACTTTCTATTAACTATTCTTCAAAAAAAGCACGCAACTAACAATAGAGCACAATAACTGAGAAATTGATATTACCATCTGTAATTTTCGAGTCTATGGTTGGACCCAGTCAGCCTGTCTGGCATACCTATCTTTCTAGTGCTCTACTATGTCTCTAAATCAAGGCATACTGTCACAAAACAGAAAAAAATAAATGGAATAGAATTAACATAAAACAAGCAGCAGGTCGCTGACGGCCAGAAAAAGAAAAAAATGGCATTCAGAAGAAATATTCAGAATTGAATTATCTTTCGAATTACACAATAAAAAACGTATGTTCCTGGAGAAAAATTTTCTGATAGCGCCGCGATGCCTGGCGTCTCAATTCTTTTTTCCGACTTTTATGCACATCACAAGTCAACATTGACTTGTACCAAATACCGTCAACAGAATAAAAAAAATTCATCCCACTTCGAGAAAAATTAGGTTACCAAGATAAGTGAAATACCCTGTATATCGATAAACTTTTGGTTGCTGTAATTCTCGAATTGAAATTTTCCCGGTATACCTATTTGGGACACCCACATGTCCGTGGGTTTTCATGAAAAAGCAAAATCGGTATAGTCGACATCTCTTTGATGAATGCACTGATATAATCCAAGCTTTCTATTTGCCTAAATAATAATATGAATTATTCATTACTACCTATAGAGACTGGGGAAATTAATACACTGTCAGTTATGTCTAGAATTTAATTGTTAACTACTGAATCGAAGTGATTATGGAAATTAAACTGACTTGGTCAAAAAGCAACATCAGTTGGAAGTGATGCGCATCATTTCGAACACTGTCAAATAGAATGCGCATCAACGGATTTTGTATCCGTTTGAGAGTGATGCAGCTTCAAATAAAAAGGTCTTATTCAGAGATAACAGGGGAGATTTTAGTATTCTGTTATCTGTGATCCTATTGCGAGTGTTGATGATTTAACGTTCACCAATGCATTGCCTTTCCTGACTTACTTTTTACTGTTTTAATCTGTAATTCAAGGTATTTCTCGAAATATAAGGCTATACTGAATATTTGTTTACATTCACAAGTCAAACTGAATATTCGAATCTATATAAAACTGTTTAATTATACAGGGTGTTTCATTGGGAAAGGGAAATACTTCACAGGTGCATAGGTGGCACCAAGACGGTTCTAGAGATACCCCATTTATTGGGTCTCACTGTCTTCGTAGCCGAGATACAGGGTGTTTTATGAATTTTGCCCGTTTCTTCCTGAGGCCGTACCAGACGAACAACCGGTATATTTTCCTCATATTTGGCAAATATGTTCCTAATTGAGAGCCCAAACATATCATGCAATAACCGCCTCGAAAATCCAGGTCCGGGTTAACAAAAAATTATGAATCGTTTGAATACCCGAAACAACACCCTGTACATCGGAATTTTGAAAATCTGTTTCAATATGCGAAAACACCACTGAAAACTAAACTGGGACGTATACTTCAAATTTTCGCGCAGAAAGTTTTACTGCACAAATTTCAAGGTAAATGTGAAGTTTTAGGAACTTGGATACCCGAAAGTGGTTTGAAGTGACTTTTAACAATGAATTATCAACAATATTGAATACATAATTATTTCAACATTACTTTGTAATTCATTTCCACATTGGTTTTCCTTTTTATAGCCGTATACTTGAAAATCCAGGTCCGGGTTAACGAAAATTATGAATCGTTTGAATCCTCGAAACAACACCCTGTACATCGGAATTTTGAAAATCTGTTTTAAAATTCGAAAATACCACTAAAAACTGAACTAAGACGTACACTTCAAATTTTCGCGCAGATAGTTTCAATGCACAAATTTTCAACGTAAAAGTGAAGTTTTTAAGAACTTGGATACCTGAAAGTGGTTTGAAGTGACTTTTAACAATGAATTATCAAAATATTGAAATCCATAATTATTATACGTAATAATGCAACTCACTTCTCAATAAATGAAAACCAATGTGGAAATGAATTACAAAGTAATGTTGAAATAATTATGGATTCAATATTGTTGATAATTCATTGTTAAAAGTCATTTCAAACCACTTTCAGGTATCTTAGTTCTTAAAAACTTCACTTTTACGTTGAAAATTTGTGCATTGAAACTATCTGCGCGAAAATTTGAAGTGTACGTCTCAGTTCAGTTTTTAGTGGTATTTTCGAATTTTAAGACAGATTTTCAAAATTCCGATGTACAGGGTGTTGTTTCGAGGATTCAAACGATTCATAATTTTCGTTAACCCGGACCTGGATTTTCAAGTATACGACTATAAAAAGGAAAACCAATGTGGAAATGAATTACAAAGTAATGTTGAAATTATTATGTATTCAATATTGTTGATAATTCATTGTTAAAGTCACTTCAAACCACTTTCGGGTATCCAAGTTCCTAAAAACTTCACATTTACCTTGAAAATTTGTGCAGTAAAACTTTCTGCGCGAAAATTTGAAGTATACGTCTCAGTTTAGTTTTTAGTGGTATTTTCGAATTTTAAAACAGATTTTCAAAATTCCGATGTACAGGGTGTTGTTTCGAGTATTAAACGATTCATAATTTTTTGTTAACCCGGACCTGGATTTTCGAGGCGGTTATTGCATGATATGTTTGGGCTCTCAATTAGGAACATATTTGCCAAATATGAAGAAAATATACCGGGTGGTTCGTCTGGTACGGCCTCAGGAAGAAACAGGCAAAATTCATAAAACACCCTGTATCTCGGCTACAAAGAGTGTGAGACCCAATAAATGGGGTATCCCTAGAACCGTCTTGGTGCCACCTATGCACCTGTGAAGTATTTCCCTTTCCCAATGAAACACCCTGTAGATGTTCATATCAAGATCATTCGTTGATTAAGATTTCTTGTTTCAGTCTCCATTCGAGGACAGCCAAGTTCCTGGAAACGGACAAATCGCGAGTGACCGCTCCTTACTCCCCACATGCCGAAAACTACAAACATTTTTCTCGCCATTTTTCATTACCATTTCAATTAAACGGAATCCAAATCCTCTTCTTAACAGCTGCCCACAATAAGGACAACGTCGTCGTCTTCTCCGCTACAATAATATTCGTCTGTTAAATTGACGCCAATTTAAAGGCACTTATTGAGATAAGTTGGTCACATTCATCAGTTAGTTCAGTTTCGCCATCCCTAAACGTCGAACCGAGCAAACCTCGTAGTCCTAGATGTTCGTTCTCGCCAGCAGCTCGCAGGATATCTAGCGACCGTCTATTCGCCAAAACGGCTCTGGTTCCAGTGCACCCCATTGCGACAGATAAGTTCCCCAAGTTGTCACACCCTTGATTATTGAGGGTTGTTTGGTTCAGTTGCAGTTTTCTACATTCGTTTCGTTTTTTTTTACTTTCGTGTTAAATGGATATTGAATTGGTCTTTCTCATGAATAAGATGATAACACTGGACAACTCTTTCCTGCAGAATCGAAGACAGAGGGAAACTACCGGCATAAAGAAATTGTACAATTCCTTCTTCGTGATCTTCTAAGTCTCCGGTGAGACGTGCAGATTTTTGAACTTGTTTTTTTTCGTAGAAAACGCGTAGTTTTTCATCCTCATTTCACCCTCACATTCCATTTTAAGTTAATTTGGAGTTGGTCGCGGTAGTAGAGACGATATTATTGGTTATTCGGTCCACCCCTAACGGTGGTTGATATGGAGTACCAACTTTACTACGGCAACAGCGAGCTACTACTTGAAGAGGCGCAAGATTCTCCAAATTCAAGGGCGTCGTGGGAGGTTACACCCCCTGATAGAAGCATGGACAACGGAGACAACTGTTTCGAGTGGAATGACGAGCTGAAGATAGACGAAGGGGATGCTGTGGCTGACGAGAGTAGCGGTCAGCGTAAGAGGAAGTATGATAGAGATGAGCAGGAGGAGAGTGGCAAGGTCAGAAAGGGAAATTTCTCGGGTTTGGGCCGGGATCCGTTGGCTATAGACGTAAGAAGAGCTGGGAAGAAAATTATGGAAGCACAAACAGGTTAGATTGTGGTGATGTAGTCTATAGGGTCCATAAGTTGAATAAAATAAGCTTATGTTATTCGAAATGTGTATCGCAAACAAAACCTAAAGACTCAATATAGATAACTATAGAGAGGATGCGTGTAGCTTCACTACACTATTTTGAATATTTTGTTAAACGATGAATCTGTCATAAAATTTCGAAAACCCATTTTAGAAAGTTGAGATTCGAATTTGGTGACACCAATCAGTTTAATCTAGGTCTAGGCCTCAGGTAAGTTCTCTTTGAGAGCTACTTCATCAGCAATAACAAATTAGAAAGAAAAAATCGATCCTTTCATTAACATGGGTAATAATCAGTTTAAATCTCCTCAGGATACTCTTAAAAAAAGTTGAAGCTCATCTGAAAGGCTTGCCAGCAACCTTTTTTGATAAAATCCATTTTTCCCCAGATCATTCAAAGAGATGCATTGTTTCCAAGATACATGGTGTAAAGTTTTACTTAAGAATTCACTGAAAAAAAGTGGTATGTCACGGAGATATTTTGAACAAACAATTAATTTTTAATTCTTCGTTCAGTTCGTGACAAAAAATCTCTTTTGACATTTTTTGCGGTTCCGTTTTATGTAAGGAAATAAAACATCTCAAAGCATATTTATTTGTCGTTCATTCAACGCATTATGTATGTTGAAATGTTTTATTTTTCACATGAAAACGGCGCACCACACGAATGAAGGGAGAAGAGATTTATTGTCGCAGTTTGAATATCTCAGTGGCGTAACACTTTTTTCAGTCAGTCTTTGTGACATAAATTCTCACTTTCCTTCTTTTCGTGCGAGGCACCGTTTTTATGTGAAACAATAAAATATTTTTCCGTCGACCACAAAATGAAAGGCGATTTCAATGTGTACGAAATTGCTCATTAATGACCCATTTTAATGCTTAATTTATGCTATTTCAATGTGCAATCCTCATGGCAACCGTACACAAAGTATTCAGAAGCACGACGAGAAATGTTGAAACTCTACTGGAACATAAATACATAGAAATTTTATTTTTTCAAATGTAAATCTCGTGCAAAATGAAAAAGTATTTCAATTAAGAACTCATACACAGTTCATATTGAGATCGTCGGAAAAATCTAGTATTCAACTCGGTTATTAATCGAGCGACTAATGGTCTTGAACTATTGACGCGTTCGCTCCGCTCACGCTTTAAAATATCTTGACCATTAATCGCTGTCCTTAACAACCTAGTTGATTAAATAACTATTAACGTTGCTTCTTTACTACATTTTGTGTTAAAGCAACGACAAATACGCATTAAGATGTTTTCTTTTACTCTAGCTTTGAGGAACTACATGCTTCATTTTAGGCATGAGTTTTGAGAGACGCCTCTGACCTGAACATCTAATTTTCTCATCTCGCTTCGAAGGACCTTGAGGAGTTCCTCCACATGTCCTGATTACACATTTAACACATCGCCCCAATTAGTTCAAATTAATTTTCGCTCGACGACACGTGTCTGGAAAATTGAAAATTGCGTCGAAGCAATCTTAGGAACATTCCTAAATTTCAACACGTAAAAAAGCGTTGGTTTTTGGTCATCCTGTATATATCAATTCGCGCCTCATGCTCTTCATTGAGAATAATGCCAAAGGTTGGCTGACCTCACCAATTGAGGAAGACGCATTCATTCTTCAACATGGCAATTTAAACGTTTAATATTAAATATTTATGGCCATTACCACTACTGCTTCATTCACTTATATAAAAATCAGGCGCAGATTCAGTGGCGCGCACTGGGAATATTGAGGACAGTGGTGTTCCGAGATTTTTTGGTTTAATGCTGAAAGATGTTGAATTCTACAAGGGCGCTAATATTTAAGTGAATTCAAAATATTTTCGAAATAATGAATATTTTTGACAATTATTTGTTCTTCTTGTCCATCTTCAAAATTCAAAAATTATCTATGAAGTATAATATTAAACTAGAGAACGTACAAGTCTGAATTTCTGACCTCTTCTTGGCAAATTTGAAGAAAATATTCAGAATTGCTTTCGTGTAAATGTTTTCCAGTAGCTCTACAGCAATTGATTGTTGTCTGGCATGAACCGTTCCTTTCAGGACTTGTCATATGAAGTGTAAATTTGATGATAAGGGTCAGGCGACATCACCTTATCGATAGTTAAAGCTCCTGGGAATATAATTTGAACGTTGTATGTCCCAAATTGAGTTCCTGGTCACTCAGGAATCAAGGAAAATTAAAACGCTAACACACAAGCCAGAAAGGGAGCACAAACGCGCCACTTACTGAGCAAGAACCCTTCTGTGGCATAGGCATGCTCCTATGAGAAAGAGTCACCTTTATCTAAAATATGTTTTTATAAAAATAATTTATATAATTTGAACGTTGTATGTCCCAAATTGAGTTCCTGGTCACTCGGAATCAAGGGAAATTAAAACGCTAACACACAAGCCAGAAAGGGAGCACAAACGCCACTTACTGAGCAAGAACCCTTCTGTGGCATAGGCATGCTCCTATGAGAAAGAGTCACCTTTATCTAAAATATGTTTTTATAAAAATAATTTGACTTCGACGAGGGCACTCATGATGGACTTATCGTTGACTAATGAATATTTAACTTTTTTCGAAAACAATAACTTAACTTTTCTTCAATGCTCTCTTTTGTTTCGAACAAGCTTCTGAGTATAAGCGTAAAAATTAAAACGCCATTTCTGCTACAATTCAAGAACATGATAGTATTGTATTTTAATTGTGTTTTGAATTTTTCGAAAAATCGCAATCTGAATAAACACTATCTGTGGTCTTATCACGATGGCTTATCTGAACACGAATCGTCTTCAACGATTAAAATGAAAATCTGTGCAGAATGTTTTGTTTGTATTAGCAAAGTGTGCCGATCTGAAGATAGAAGATAGTAGTAGGATATTCAAAGGTGAAGGTTGAGCTGTTTTCAAGGTTAGAAATATTGAATAGAAAGTACCTTAACAAAATTCTCTGATAACTTTACTTTTCATTTACAATTGGAACTAATTTGTGTTGATTGATTCAAAAAACTTAAACGTTATTTTTTCAGCGCGAGTGGAACGTTACAACAACTCAACTCATGATTGATGTTAAATATATGGAAAATTTATCCGTTTTTCCTACAATTAAAAAATTTACTTAATCTTATAATTCATGAGTGAGCTGCAAACATAACAGAGTCATACCCCCTAATTATTTCCAGTTGTGATATTAAACTTTTTTCATTATTTTATACTCACTGGAATTCAAGTTTATAATTTGAATAAAACTTTTGAAGTTATCTGCGGTAAAATGATAAAAAGACTGTTCAAGATCGCGTCTTTAAATAATTGACTATGTTATTTTCAGGTCTGTTGAAAATTCCTGTACAATGGCATGATGATATTTCCGATCTCAATACAGATATTATCGATTCTTCCTTCACGCCACTGGAGGCTACTTCATATACGATGGGGTTAGTAATTTGTTGTTTTTTCAAAAATTTTTAAAAGTGTTAATATATCACACCACTTCATTGAATATCATTGTTTTCATTATTTTATTCAAGAGCCTTCGATCGTTTTCTTTTATATCTATCTTTACTATTCCTTTTTCTTGGATGATTATTTTTTATTCAGTCTTTTCAAAGATTGTGCAAAAGTTAGTTTAATTATATTAAATTCAATTTGACTCGTTCAAAAATAAAAAAAAAGTTTACTGCAGTGTTCAGTTTTCAATTCAGGTTTGTATGACTAGAACGGAAATAAGTAAAAAATGATTAAAACTGAATTCAAGCTTAAGTACACCCTTAATTAACCTTAAAAATTGTAAATGATAATTCCAACTAGGAGGCGCAAAGTAGTACTGAATCGCACTTTTGTGCGTTGCCCAAGTATCGCTTTGCAAATAGGGTTTTCGCACATTGGGAAGTCTAGGTCAGATTGGCTATTTTGAGCAGGGTTGCAATTATATTCAGTTTCACCTCTTTATTTCGATTCCCGGTTCAAGCTAATTAACATTAATGGTGTTATCAACCAGAAATCTGTCGACTATGATAGGTGCTGTAAAATTTTTATAAGTTACTCCGAAATAATGGGTTGTTTTCATTATACATAGTCTGTTCACGAAAGTTTGAGCGCATAGTAGGGGTTTGTTTATTTATATGAAGTTGGCGATAGTTGCTGTCATAACGTAAAATAAAGTCAACGTTGCCGCATGTACCCGGCCTCGTCCGACGAGCTTGCGAGTTATCAGACAACTCTATGCAATATTGACAACATTGCGTATCAATCTGACAAGAAAATAAACAACATAACCTAAAATTTCAATATGCACAGTGAAATATGCCAAATTGTCATGGCTAACCGATGGCTTAACCTTTCGTGAACGGTCTATAGATTGTGGAGGTTTCATACAACTTTTTTTCGATGTGGTGATTTGTTTAAATCATGTTCGTTTTCAAAACTTGTTAATCTATAACTTTTTTGGTGTTGGTTGACCAAGATTTATGTACTATTGGATTATTTTCGCTTCTATTTTTATTTTGGGATTGAAGGATAGTTCCACTCAGCAGCTACCTCAAGTGAAAGAAAACAGAAAAAACATTTCTAAAAAACTTTTTAGGTTTTCACTCCCAGTCTGTTAAACAGAAATAATTAAATTAGAGTGCAAATGAAAATACACACAATTCCGAAGATTTTACAAGATTGTCTGAACAGGGTGTCTGATATAGACACCGAAACGTTACATTTTCCTTATCATTTATTTTCTTTGATAGTGTTACTGTTAGGCAACAATTTTTTTAAAGCCAATTTGCACCTAACAAATAAGTGCAAACATTTTCGCAGGAGCACTTCATCTTAATTAAAAACTTTTAAATTTTTTCTGTTTCAGAGACTGGGAGTGAAAACCTGAAAAGTTTTTTAGAAATTCAGAATCCTCCCAGATTATGTTTCAATCGATATCAGAAAAAAAGTATCATCAGAACAAAAGTTTCTTTAAACTTACAGTATTCATACTTGTTTGTTGACATCTCGAAAAGATATCTGTTTTGTATGTTGAAACTGTCGTTATAATTCCAATTGTACTCAGTGTTTTCATAGTTATTCCTCGTCCAGTAAAACAACAATTCTTTCCTTTCGCAGAGAACCAACCCTATCCATATCTGGATTGACGGTTTTCAAACAGGAAGCTCCGTCTCCAACACACGACGTAAATGCCATTCAGCACTTATCCAGACGGAATATCCAGAGTCCTACATCTACTCAGGACGTCGAAAGGGGAAACACAATAGATGAGAACAGCAGCGATCAGCAGATACTCAACAGCACTATCTCCCAACTCCTAAACCATTCAGGATATTCGAATCTACATTCCGCTTTCGATGGTAAATTTTATAAAGCTTATTGTCGATCGAAGTCTGTTATAAAGGGTTTTCCATCAAGAGGTGTTATTTTGATATTCAAAGAAAAATGCCTTACTCAATATAAATGATCGGATTTTTATTTCATCATAAAGAAGAAGCTATGCCGTTAATAGTGGAAAATAACATCAGGCAAATGACCACCACGACCACGCTTACAGGACCATATCCTTTTAATGAAATTTTCCATAACCAAATCGCAAAGTGGCTGCCCTATTTTCTCGATAGCCTCACGTTATCCATCTTTGAGGTCTTGAATCGACGCTGGTCTATTGGCGTAGACCTTCTTTTTCCCGTGGCCCCAAAGGAATAAGTTGCAAGGTGTTAAATCACAAGATATCGGTGGCCAATTGTGATCACCTTTTCGAGAGATAACAGGGTCCGGAAACTTTTCCCGCAAAAGATCAATGGTTTCGTTGCTTGTGTGGCATGTAGAGCCGTCTTGTTGAAAGTAAACGTTGCCCAGATCAATACTATCCAATTTCGGCCATAAAAAACCATTAATCATCTCTCGATAGCGCAATCCATTTACCGTAACTGTTGCTCCAACCTCATTTTCGAAAAAGTAAGCTCCAATGAGTCCGCCGGACTATGAACCGCACCAAACAGTCACACGTTGAGGATAGAGAGGCTTTTCAACAATAACTCTTAGGTTTTCCGAGCCTCAGATGCGACAAGTTTGCTTGTTAACGAAGCCACCGAGGTTCATGCATTTCAAAGACCCAATCAGCATAGACACGACGTTGTTGATGATCGTCCGGCTTGAGTTCTTGTGTTAACTGAATTTTATAAGCCTTAAGACCCAAATCTTTATGCAAAATACGGTTTGTGGAATGCCCAATTTCAAAGAACGACGAGGAAAGGGCAAACCTGGGTTTTCTTCAGCACTTTCGGCTACAGCAGCAATATTTTCGGCTGTTCTTGAGCGACGTGCACGGGTTTTATTCTTCACATCACTAACTTGTCCCAACCGCTTCTAATTTTTCTACCAATGTCTTCATTTCGGTCCGACAAGGTGCTACACGACGAGCCAAAAATGCTCTAGTTTCACGAACCGTCTCTGCCAAGTTTTCTCCATTTGTATAGTGAATTTTAATAATTGCAATGCGTTCTTAAAGCGCGTATAGTTCCATTTTTATTAATGGCACAGTTTTCACTTGTCAAATGTCAAAAATTGACAGCTTCAAACGTGACATCTACCGAAATAGCTACTATTCAAAATAACACCTCGTATTGGAAAACCCTTTAATTCGCCTTGTATTTGAATTTTTTCATGGGACTTGCAATCTTCAGCATTTTCTTTTTATATTTCAGCAAATTTGGTGGGCTCATCTTCGTCGCAAGATCAGTATAACGTGACTTCATCAAATTTCAGCCTATCTGATGATTGTCGCTTTCAATATGTTCTGGCAGCTGCAACTAGTATCGCTACAAAAATGAACGAAGACACCTTGACATACTTGAACCAAGGACAAAGCTACGAGATAAAACTGAAGAAACTGGGAGATTTGTCCATGTATAGAGGAAAGATGTTGAAGGTAAATTTTCGAAAGAAGTGAAATGTGAATTGGAATTATAGTTTTCTATGAGATTGATTTGCCTTAGACTGCCCTTTAGGAAACCCCAGTTAGTTACCCAAGATGTAGAATTTTATGTTCAAAGCGCAGGTATTCTGGTTTTGAAGCCCGACGCCTATCAAAAAGTTAATTTTTTTCTTTCCCATTTGATACTTCAAGAATTATTAATATTATTGGTAAATATTCGAATTTCGGGACCAGCAGATATCGACCAGATTTTGGTGTCATTGTATTCCTGAACAACAGAACAAAATAAGTGAAACCAACAGGTGGCGATCTGTATTAGTTTAGAAAGTTTCAAAAATGTTCCATCTTCACGTCACTTTTTCACTTCGAAAACACAAATGCACTGTTCCAATTTAGTTCATAAATCACCTTCGAACATTCAAATAACTTTGCGATTAGTTTCATTTAAGATATATTCATTAATTAATGCAGAACCATCGGAAATTTTAGAGACACCACATATTCACAAATTCTAAGGAAAGCACGCCGTTTTTAATGGTAGATTTGGCACTGCCGCAGATTCATTCTCGCGAATATGATACGATGCTTTCCCGTAATTCCCGCCATCATTTGATATGTCACTCGATGGAGGACGGAGCAGTGGTGCCAAACTTTACCATGAAGAACGGCGGGCTTTCCTTAGAATTTTTGGATATGTGATGCATCTAGAATTTCGATGTTTCTGAATTAATTATTGAATATATACTCCGTTCACGAAAGGTTGAGCCGCCGGTTGGCCATGACAGTTTGGCATATTCCACTGTGTATATTTAAATTTTAGGTTATGTTGTTTATTTTCTTGTCAGATTGCTACGCAATGTTCTCAATATTACATAGAGTTCTCTGATAACTCGCAAGCTCGTCGGACAAGGCCGGGTACATTCGGCAACGCTGACTTTATTTTACGTTATGACAGCAAATACTGCCAACTTCAGATAAATAAACAAACGCCTACTATGCGCTCAAACTTTCGTGAACAAACTATACCTAAAATGAAACTATTCGAATAGTTTTTTGAATGTTAAAAGGTGATTTATAGACTAAATTGGAGCAGTGAATTTGTGGTTTTATATTGAAAAAAGCAACGTGAACATTTTTGGAACTTTGGGGGCCCATATTTCCTAAACTAAGACAGGGCGCCACCTGTTGGTTTAACTAATGTTGTTCGCGAAGACTCAATCTGGTGAACGAAATTTGATATTTACCCAATGTTATTCATCACAAAACATGTTCTCTCAGACCGTGCCCGTATTTTCTCGAAATTCTCTAATGAGGTAGCTATAGAACGACTTGACTTGACTAGATGTCACTAGGGAGCCTCTGCAATGAGTTTTACAAGTGGATTGTCCTATCATTGTTTAAGGAAAACAATTGTCTTATGTATTCTGAATACAATCATCATATTTCTACTTCCTATATTTTGTGTTAATAAGAGTAATACAATTTTTGAGTGTCACTTATGTGAAATAATTGCATATGTTTTAATTTGAATCCCGTTATTTAATTGATTTTTTACAATCCATTTCTTTTCAGTCGGTGATAAGAATCTGCTTCCACGAACGTCGTTTGCAGTTCATGGAAAAAGAACAGATGGCGCTGTGGCAAAAAGCTAGACCTGGAGATCGTATTTTGGATGTAGATGTACCTTTGTCCTACGGAGCTGTAGAAATCGTGCAACCACCGAATGCTCTCAATTTGATACATTTCACTTGGGATCCAACGAAAGAAGTTGGTATTTACATCAAGGTAAATCAAATAATAGACTTGATGGCCAAACTTTGTTTTCGCGCATGTAATTGGTTGAGGGTAAACCATCGGTTTAGGCATGTAAGATGGCGGCGATTTGTTGATAACGGAATGACGCATGCGCAGAGAGTGCCAAACGTCCTTTTGGTTGCCAGATCAGGCCCGCCGTAAGCGGGCGTGCAAGGCGTGCCCGGCACAAGGGCGGCACGTCCAGGGGGCGGCAAATCCAGTGAAATTGAAATTTTTTTTGGAGGGGACAAACAACGTGGTGAGCAGGGTGGAGAAAAAAAAGGGGGCGGTTGTCCAACTCCAACTGCTTTAAAATTTTGCCAACTGTCATAGAAACAGAAAAATTTTGCCATATGCGATCGAAACTTTGTCAACTGCTTTGAAATTTCTCCAACTCCGTCAACATTGGGGGCCTCGAAGTCTCCCCATCCCCCTTAGAGAGACTTTTTCTCTGAAGGATCAGAAGACAGGCGGCCAAACATCGATAATTTCCGTATATCCACGGAATTCAGTGAATTCACTACAGTGTTTTCTTTCAGGTATATTCCGGGAGGGGCACTGCCGCCCCCCGAAGTTCCGCAGGTGCCCCCCCCTGCGAAATACTGAGAACGCCTAGATCCAGTTATGGCGTAAAAACTTCAGGATCGAAAAATTCACATAATTCGATAATTGGCCCTCCCGGAATTCGAATTGCGCCCTCGGGAAAAAATTTTCTGAAAGAAACATCGATTCAGAAAGTTCCTACGGCATTTCTGATTTCGTTGAATATTCCCCCCCCCCCCCCCCAGGAAAGAGTTTTTCACAATAAATCTTCGAATGGAAACGATCTAAACCCCCCTCCTTTCCTTGATTTTCACTCAAGATCAGTTCAGGTCCCTCGTTAAAACTACTCCCCCGAATTGCTCTCTGGATACGCCCTTGATTTAGCGTGTAGCGCTCTATTGGGGGCGGCATAACAGTATTTGCACGCGGGCGCTCAGACAGCTAGCGGCGGGCCTGTGCCAGATTGTGTAAAACCCATATCTTTGGAATCGAATTTTGACTTGTAACTAGAATTTAAGAAATTATAAAATTAGTTTAAACAAATATTGTCTATTCAGATGATCTACGCAATTATTACTGGGGAAGATTTAAGTAGGAAATAAACACGACCAGATGTATCCAAAAATTAATAAATTACGCAATTACTCAGAATTTTTCAATTTTCAGAGAGTTTGGAATTTTCTTCCTTCAAATTTCTTATTTTAAATTGGAATATAATGAAGCCACATTTTGAAATATAATGTAAAATTTTACTATATATTTTATTCTTCACATAGGTGATTTTCAGAATATATTCACTATATGGAAAGAAATAAAACAATTGATTTATTTTAGAGTTGCTTACTTCGAACTCCTAAGCACAGAATACTAATATATGTTCAGGAAGGAAACAACTAAGCAAGGAAAACCTACACTCACGCAACTATTTCGTATAATGACATTTCTGTTCGACAAAAAGTTAAAGCAAGCTATTTCACTTGAATAGGCTTAGTAAAAATTAGTTTGAATTGTATAGTGGAACCTCGATATAATAAATCGAAAAGGAATTCAATCGATTCTTCAAATACAAGAATAATCGTCGTTCCTGGCAACGTTGCTGTCACTTGGCGGACTACCGCCATCTTACATGCCTAAACCGATGGATTACCCAGTTGAGAATTAAGTTTGTAGCAGAAAGCTTGTCTAAGACGTTTTTAATTTTTTTTTCAGGTCAACTGCATAAGCACTGAATTCACCCCTAAAAAACATGGCGGCGAGAAAGGAGTCCCATTCCGCATTCAAGTTGAAACATACCCCACCCTGGAGGGGAGTGATTGTACCAAGAGACTTCATGCCGCGGCTTGTCAGATAAAGGTTTTCAAGTTGAAAGGTGCAGATAGGAAGCACAAGCAGGACAGGGAGAAGATAATGAAGAGACCTCTGTCGGAACAAGAAAAATACCAGCCAAGCTATGAATGCACCGTTCTCAATGATGTAAGTATGTTCAAAATGTTGAATCATAAATATATCTCAATTACTTAATTACATTGTTTGAATCGTTTAATTTGTAACTATCAACACAAAAATTATAAAGGAACTATGAGGTAGTGAATAAGTTGATTGTCTTGAAATGAAAAATGTGTGGGTGTTGATTTCGGCTGATTTGTGAGGAACCCAGAATTACTCAGTTGAGATGGCTAAATTAAACAGGACTTTGCATTAGTTGAAGCTATAGTCCATTCACGAAAGTTTGAGCTGTCGGTTGGTCATGGAAACTTGGCATACCTATTCCACTTATATTAAAATTTTAGGTTATGTTGTTTTTTTTTTCTCGTCAGATTGATACGTAATGTTGTCAATATTGCATAGAGTTCCCTGATAACTCGCAAGCTCGTCGGACGAGACCACGTACATTCGGCAACGTTGACTTTATTTTACGTTATGACAGTAAATACTGCCAACTTCTGATAAATAAGCAAACGCCTACGGACTATACATGTATAGTCCGTTCATGAAAGGTTGAGCCGTCGCGTCGGTTGGTCATGGAAATTTGGCATATTTCACTGTGTGTATTAAAATTTTAGGTTATGTTGTTTATTCTCTTGTCAGATTGATACGCAATGTTGTCAATATTGCATAGAGTTTTCTGATAACTCGCAGGCTCGTCGGACGAGGCCGGGTACATTCGGCAACGTTGACTTTATTTTACATTATGACAGCAAATACTGCCAACTTCAGATAAATAAACGAACGCCTACTATGCGCTCAACCTTTCGTGAACGGACTATATGAGAAGAAACGCGATACGCAAAGGTTCCCTACAAATTATTTGAAGAAATATAAATATAACCTTTTTTCAATCAGGAATAGGGTTTTCAACAGCAATGTAAACAAGTATATTTTCATTGATATTAAAGATTGTTTTTGTTTTCAGATACCTAATGATGCGGTGTGGTCGTCTTCCCCTATTGTTGCTCCGTTTTCACCAGCAGATAGGTGAGTCTTAATTCTATTTTATTTAGAATATTTACCGCACAAGAGTTCGTCGCTTATTTGTATAATGTCGGTATAGACTAGAAAGCAAGCATCGTTCAGTATATTCAATGGTATTCTGAGGAAGCAAGAAAACATTGACATCAATAATACACTGAGTTTGTTTTTAATCATTCATTATTTCACAAAGAAATAGTGATAATTCGGATCAATTTCCGTAAATGGTTTGAATCAATTTCATCGATGAGTTTCTGGGTATCCTAACTTTTTTTCTTACACGGTCTTCTGAAAGACAATTCTTTCTGCCAGAAGCTCCAAATTTTCAAAAGAATCTTTTCGCTCAAATGAATATTCTAATTTGCCATTAATCATTCTACTGATTGAATATCGAATAGTTATTATTCATTCACCGGACAACAACTTAATCTGATCATTTGAAAAACATCTGTTATTGTCGATTCATATCAATTGGAAATGATGAGTCTTATTCAGATCACTATCCCAATTTTTTTGATATCTTACTATCGAATATTTCGAATTTTGGCAAAAAGATCTCTGTTAACGAGTTCTACAGCTTGTCGAAAAAAATGACTCAATTGAAAAAAACTCTATAAAATTGCTAAAACGCTGAAAGAACTTACAATAACAATAATTTTTGTGTTATTTGAATGATAATCAGAACCAACTTTGTAATAACTTTGGTTGATATCTTGAAAAAGTTTATTCCAAAAAACAAATTTTTTTCTATTGTCTATTGTGCTTTTGTTCATAGGGAAATATCGTGCTAAATGTGTAAAAATTTCGAAACAACAGTGATCTTCAACGACTCGGCTAGACTCCTGATAAAGAATCCTAGTCAAACTTTGGTTCGGTCATCTTTCTATTTGTCTGCAAATACTCGTAACTTTCTAATGGAATGAGTCAGAGTGATGAAATTTTCAGAGTAGGTAGTGGGATGAAATATTTCGATTTCGTTAATGGTCCAAATCCATCGAATAATTCTAGAGTAACCATGATGTGAAATTATATTTTCCGAAAATTTTCGAAAATGAATACAGTCAGTTAACCATTCTAAATTCAGCTTCACATTGAGGATACAACGTCTTGTGCACAAACTTCACGAAGGTTCTCATAATAGAACTCACAATTTTTTTCTCGAATATCTGTTGAAAGTACATATATTATGGAGCTCTCACTCAAGTGGATAGAAATGTGATACTCTACTTTGTTAGTTGTGTTTTTAGACCGTTTTTGGTTTATTGCTGCAATTATGGCAATGATTCATAATAAACGTTAATTGAATTCATCAGATATCATAGATTTATTGAACGACAGTTTGTGCAATTTATATGCGACTAATTACACTTAATCAATTTATAACAGCAAACGTTATACATATACGTGGTGACTTTGTAAGTTAACATTAATTTCAACCAAAGGTATAGGTTTCTCGCATTGAATAAATAGATTCGTCTAAGTGAAACGTTAGCTTTCGAAAATTTTGTGTAAGTTGTCTGAAATCTGATCTAATGTAGGCTGTAGTTCAATGAAGGACACCAAAAAAAAGGGGGCCTCTAGACTTTATATAATATAGTGTATTTTGGGAAAGTGAAGACCTTTTTTTAGATCCACCAAAAGATGTTGTTGCATTGTTAGCTCTTATAAGAAATTTCCTCCTCAGAATAGAACAGTTGAATTCAATTAGATTTTGAGTTTTGCCGGACGCTTCTCAATGACGGACTCCCTGTACGATTGACGGACTGTCCGTCACAATGTTTTACGTCTTGTGAGGAATTTCAAAACAGAAAATTTGAAAAATTCAATTTTACGATGGAATGATATAGAGACTTAAAATTTTTAGAATACGTGTGTAATTGGAAATCTCGGCTAAGTTGGCATATGGTTCAAATCGAACAACAAGAAATTTTCATAATTGATATTCAGATATTCCAGAATTAAATCAACGCATTTCAATATCGCACATTACATGAATTCAATTTAATCTAATACATAAAATTGAATTCAAGTAATGTGCGATATTGACATGCGTTGATTTAATTCAAAATAGTTTTTTTATTATTATTTCGAATGTTTCTTATGAACCTGACTGAAAATCGGGAACAACATGCTTATCGGATAAAAAACTTCGAACAAGGGTAATTCCCTTAGTAATATAATTCCCAAAGGAGACACTGATTTTTCTTGCTGAACCGGATTTAGGAAAATGATACCAGTATTTTATTTGATAAAATCTACCGACTGATCCTTCATATGCTAGACTACGAAAACACTGAATGTGAGTAAATTTTAGGGAATAGTGACAAGCATAAGGAATATGCGCTTTGAATACTCGGCGCATATCAAACTCTTCAGTTGAGCCCACGCTGAGTGAAGTAACCGGTATAACTATTATAAGCTTAACTGGTTTTCACTGCTTCCATTTCAGATACATTCAGTTTTTTGTTTACGTTCAGTTGTTGATTCATAATCTCGAGTTTTCGATTACATTCTAATCGGTTTTGTCTGGAAAATTATGCAGAATATTTACCATTAATTTGGACTGCCCAAATTCCGTACTAAACCGGTTGAAGTGCCTCATACTCTTCTAGTGTATTTCCTGACCTTAACCAAATACAAAGTAAACATTAATTTCATCACGCAGAAATTGAATTCTTACAAACTAACATCAGAAAATTTCATTTTCTTTCCTTTTTTTGCATTCTGAAGAATATATAAATTTTTCTCAATGTCTTCAAGCTGAACAACTCCTCTATATATGCTAGAATTGTCGCAAAGATACCGTTGGTCTAGAACTCCAAGTGCTTCAAATTATTATTACTGTGAAATAATATGAAAATATGAAAGGAGAGCACAAGTTAGCTTTCGAGTTTCTCTTCAAGCCTAGTGCAGATCTGGCTAAACTTGATAATGAAAATCAAACTACAGAAAAGTGCATATATGAAGAACCTTGAGAATGTGGTTGATGGTAGAACCCATATTTGAGAAACTGAAAACTTCTTAAAAATTTGAATTGAAGAACATCATTAGATCAACAAGGAGAGTCAAAGTCAAACCTAGTTCATTATGCTTGGAATGAAGACAGTAGGATTAAATGGTGTGAAGCTACCATAATATCGTAAGAAGAACTAAAATGTAGAAAATTGAAAGAAGCAGCTTTTATGTCAATCGCCGAATATCTCATTTGTGAACTATCTGTAGAACTCAAGAACATCTGGGCTCCAATAATAATATCAAGTTTGAAAAGATCGAAGTATACTGTGACATTTCAATAGATCAAAACGTAGATCTAAGTCTCTGATGTATTGTTTTTCGAAAACTGTTTAAATACCACGCAGATTTTCGAAATATAATATGAATTCCTTTTTCGAAAAGTTCTGAAGTGTTATGAAAGCAGATTTTAATATGAATCGATTGAATTCAACCAATATAAAACTCATACTTCAGAGCTAATCTCGTCCTCGTTTAAGACAAAATGCAAAGAAGTTGTATCAAACAGAGCACCTATGGATGGCCATTTCGTCCTTACTAGGACTCATCAGCACAGTATAGCTCTGAATTGGAACTTAAAGAGAAATGGCACCTTCTTTTAGGTATAAATATACCGAACGCGCCATCTCTAGTTCCATACGAAAACCTTGAAGAAGTAGCTAGATGTTTAGGTACTAATTTTGGCATTGACGGAAGCGTACTTGCATTTCGCAAATTTTACGTCTTCAGTCCACGACGCGGTGCGCTCAGGGGTAAAATTTGCGAAATGCAAGTACGCTTCGGTCAATGCGACAAATGGTACCTAAACATCTCGCTACTTTTTCAAGGTTTTCGTATGGAACTAGAGATGGCGCGTTCGGTATATTTATAACTAAAAGAAGGTGCCATTTCGTTTTAAGTTCCAAAAAATACCTTGTATCATTCAGAGCAAATTTGTGCTGATGAGTCCTAATAAGGACGAAATGGCCATCCATAGGTGCTCTGTTTGATACCACTTCCCTGCATTTTGTCTTGAACGAGGACGAGATTAGCTCTGAAGTATGAGTTGAATATTGGTTGATTTCCATCGATTAATATTATTCACTGCTTTCATTATTTTATTTTCATGGCGATGTTACGCTTTAAACCACTTCTATTGTTCTGAAGTGTGTTTTGTGACGACCGCTGGCGAATGCTGGCCGAAACGTTGAATAGTAGAAACGAAAATGATGAAAATAGCTCAAACAACAGTTCAATTAAATTTTCATCATCAACTGCACGTCAACAATTAGGATGCTATATATTTCAATAACATCTCAGTCATTTTTGTTTTCGGAATAGTGATTTTTCTATCTAGATCGAAAAGTTGTACTTTTCCGCACGAGATTGGCGTTTCCTGAACTATTCGAAGTGGAGTTCGAGCAAGCATTCGATAGGAACGGTATTTTTCCTACAAAAACATTCTGAAATTAAAAATTCAAATATTGTTCAGCTCATTCGCCGGCCGTCGTCAGGAAAAACACTTTTCTGCGTTTCAGTTTTTCTTTCTTTGATATTACAGAAGCTTCACTCCATTGAATTTTATGGTCCTCATTCAAAGATTGTTAGACAAGCTTTGAGTGACGAAAGTTGCTTTTCTGAAATTTGGGAGTTAACAGTGTTTTTCCTGACGACGACTGGTCGAAACCTGGTCGAAACAAAAAGAATGAATAAATGTGATGGAATGTATGTTCCATCATCAAGAATTTTACGTTAACAACTGATGCGACATATTTCATCAAACTGGACAGCATGGAAAGGGGATTGATGATGCCCCCAGTATCCACATTTCTTTTATTGCCTCACTGTGATACATACTTCCGACTCCAGCAAGCGTAATAACAGATAAGGGCATTATACAATCATACCCGTACCTCGCTATCATCAAGAAGAACGCTCCACGGAAGAACGTCTTCAATTATGCAATTAATCAATTAGCATCTCCTACAAATACCAGCGGCCAATAAAGAACGTTCGAGCGTCTAATAAAAGCAGCACATTGAAACTCGACCTCTTTATTGCGGACGCTTACAAAAATAGACGAACTGCATTTGCACCAATTCAATTGTCCCCCGACGAATTGGAGAGAGAAGCGTTCAATTGAAGCGGCCAGTTATTCGCCAACAAAACAACCTGAAAACCAGTACGGTCGGACCGAACGAACGTCGGTTTGCATTTCTCTCGACGTAACCAGTTAGAAGCGGTTCGTAACCTTGCGCCAAAGTCGCTTGAACTGGGAGGATCTCAGTTTACGTTCGTATTCTCTATCGTAATCGACAACAACAAGGTTCGAGCTTTTGTCAACAAGGAAACAAACGGAGAGTTGCGTTTTTAATTTTTATCGTTCGGTGGTGCGGTGGTGCAGTTCTGAGCTTTTATCGGTGATGAAAATGGAAAAAACGTCCAACCGGCACTGAATCCATTGTTCGTACTTTGGTGTCGTCGAAACTGCAGCCAGTTTTCGCTTATTCACCCAGGCGAAAACTATGATTTTGCGTTGAATCGAGTAGTATTTGTGCAAAGTGTTCGTTGTCGCTGAACTTTCAAACCGGTCGTAGATCGTCATCTGAACCTTCCGGAACCTTATGCTGGTTTTCACCGGAAAATCTAGCAGCACGTATCAATGTTTCAAGGGATGCAATCGTTCTTCTGCCGTTTTCATGAGTGGCGTGCTACCATTTTCCTCCCAGACCAGAAGCGAGATTGTCCCATGTCCAAACAGGCGCGCGTCAGATGACAAAAATTTCAACCGTTCCGAAAGGAAGGCGGTAAAGAGAAAAGATTCGTTCAACTTTTTCTGTAGGGGTAGGAACTGCAAGGCGCAGATCTGACGTTTTGGGTCATGGGGCCTAGCCAGAGGGATGATTGTACGTTGTGGTTGTTGGTACACACCATGACCATCACGGAGATCGACTATCAGGTCAGAGCTCAGTTCGTTCATGCTGTTTTGGGAGGTCCTGGGAGTCCAGGGACCAGGTTGTTGGCCCGGAGGATCAGGATGAGCATTCATCCGAACGTATGCGGGGGTGATTCGAACAAGAGGAGAACGTATAGGTTGAACGCGCCTGGTTTGAGGACCATCCTCAAACGGAATTCGGCTTCTGTTAAACACCATGTGAGGACGATGCAGGTGTAAGTATTCACGAAAGAAAAATTCGTTCAGTTCTTGGGTGATTGAGCAAGAAAAGCACTGAAGTATTTTAAAAGCATGGAAGTTGAAACACATGGTGACGGAAACACGGAAAATTTACATACATCCATGACCTTCTCAAAGGTTTCATGTAAATTTCGAATAATGCGTCTCTGCTTTCACGTCAGAACGTAATTTTGTTTGATCTCTAATATTCAAACGATAAGTACTAATAAATCTTCAGGTATCATTTGATTTAAAAAAATTACATAATTACTATTATTATGGAAAAATCCTAAAAGTCTTATACTAATTTATATGTTTATTGATAGTCGTGCCAACGCTCACTGATAATATACGATAGTAACGTTATCATAATATTATCGCGATAATTCATTATGAATAAATTGCTTCAGTTGGTTTTGAATAAATCAGATTGAATAGGTATAAACATGTGTCCTGAATATAACTTCAAACCTTATTGTCATCTTTCATTACAAGTCTGTCACGATATGGAAAATTTTGTATTTTTTCAATTGTTGGAAGAAATTTTAAAGTTTCTGAAATAGACTTGTATTCCACTGCTACCTATATTCATGCATATTTTTTTTTGGTAATAATTTTCGATATACTGTTGATTCAAGGAAATAATAAAAGAAAATGGAGAAAGATTTGTTCTTTTTTTCAAAACAACAGGAAAAAACAAAAGTTCATTCACCTCCACGGTGCCACTTCAGGCAATATTATTTCAGACTAAGGCCGACCTGAGCAGACTATAAACCTACAGGCATGTGGGGGCCCAAATCTAGCCTGAAAATTTCAAGTTCGTAACGCGTTTCGTTTGTTATCGCGAACAGAATTTTCTCAGTTCACTACCCACATACAAAATATTTTTTGACTATGTTTTTCGTAATAGCACGTTCTTCACGAAATTCTGCAGAAGTTTACGCGTCATTTCGAAATTATCGGATGTGTGTCGGAAATATCGGGAAAATAATAAAAAATTTCAAATGTCAATTACTCAGCAACTGCCGGACCAGTTAACGAACATAGCCGCGGCTATCTTGATCCCTTCGCGAGTTATCGTGTTCACGGCAGGACGGCTAGATAGAATTTTTATTGACCAAGGATTCTTCATCAGTGAGTCCAACCTAGTCGTTCGAGACCACTCGTGGTCCAAAATTCGAAAAATGCAGACTTTTGAGCAATATGATAGTACGATGTTCCCCTAGGAACAAGCGCGCAAAAAGGGCTGACAGTGAAGAAATTGAATATTCGTTCATGAATAAAAAAAACAAGAAAATTTTCCTCAACGAGTGAGCAACGTCTATAAAATTCATGTGAAATTCCGAGCATAATTCATAATGGAAAGGCTCTAATTCAAACATTCTGACGAAGTGTTTCTGAACTGGACCTACTCTAGAATTGTTGTGAATTATAAAAGAATCTGAACTTTATCTAAAAGTTAACTATACACAATATTCCAACACGTTTTCAGTGGGTCTTTTACGTTACTCTTTAATTCTTCATGTACAAACTACACAAATCGATGCTGAATTGATGCAAACATGTACAAAATTGACTTACGTGGGCAAAGTACACTTTCATCGTTAGTTACCAATTCGTAAAGCCTCAAAATTCCTTACACAGTCGTATGAACAAGTATTTTTGTGATCTATAAATCTTGGCATAGCTTAATTAACGAAAAGTTACATTTGAAACTATTTTTTTTCAAGTGGTTCCTGTTCATCGAACAAATCGAGCCCAATTTCAAACCATGCCAATGACCAGTCTGGTCAAACTGTTCCTGTTTTGAAACAACAGCCTCAACAGCCTATCGTCCAAGTAGTCGCGCCTCTGCAGCAAGTGCAGAGCAGTCAAGAACCTACTAAACATGGAGTGCAAATGGTGAGGAAACTACTGATCTACACTTTTCCGCAATCGACTGCCGTTGACCCGAACGACGCGAAGCGAAGTTTGGGCAAGCAGTCAAGGGCGGGAAAGACACTTTACACATGAATTAGGAACATTTTTTTTCTACGACCGCATAAAGATTCAAAAAGCACATTGTAAACATTCCATGAAAATCCACTACCTATTATTAATATTAATGTTGAAAATAAAATATGTTGCTTTCTGCAAATGCGCCAGAATAGCCGGTCCAGAGTAGTTAGCTATGGTATAACTGGCTGTTAAGAGTAACACTCGTAGATTGCAAAGTGCATGAAGATGACTGAGACGGCATCGGTTGCAAGTTGCGTGTACATAAATAAATTTTATTCGAGTTTTTTCTATTCTACGGAGTCCTCCAATTAATTCGCAGCAACAGCAGTTGACTTCCAATTTCCAAGACGTTTTATGTTGGTTACAAAGATATTCTACAATTTGTAGAATATCTTTGGTTGGTTATCCCTCCGCCTGAATCTGCTAGGAACGTTTCCGAGGATCGTCTAAAACTGTGACCTGTGTAACTGTGTTCTGGGTTAGGTAGGCCTAAGTAGGTAGCGATCACTTACTTTCACACTTTCTCAACTAAAATGAGTGCGGGAAAATGGGTAAAAACGCACGGTCGTAGAAAAAAGTCATTTTTTGTTGTGCTCCGTGAACACTTCATGTAATTCGTATATTCCAACTTTAATAGATACGTTTTTCTTATGCTTTTTTCAATTGTAAATTGTTCCTAATTCGCAGACAATTTCTTCGATTTATCCAGAAATAATATCAAATAGAAATTGTTTTAATCTTTCAAGACGAGCGGCAGTCAACGTGTCACAACTACAACCACAAACGAACAAGTTATGACCTGGCTGACTCAAAATCGCTTCGAAAAATTCAAAGAGGTTTTCCAGAACTTCAACGGACATGATTTGCTGCGTTTGTCAAGGAACGACATATTGCAGGTTTGTGGAGAAGCGGATGGTATCAGGTTCTTCAACATCCTTCACGATAAGTAAGTATATTCTAGAAAGTTCAACAGAATAATACATTTTGATATTGAACTACTGTATTTCAAGCTACACCAAAATATGATTTGTCTAATTCCGTGAGACATCCCTTCCTTCTTTAGAGTATAAGGGTCGATTCACACATTTCAGTTACGTGACGTACCGTGACATTCAGTGAAAAAATATATCGAAAAATACAAGTGTCTATTCGAAGCAAAGGAAAAGACAAACATGTCCGATGCATTGATATTCCGGCGATCACGGTGCACGGCTGTCATGACAATATTTCAATTTTGACAAATGTCAAATGGGATGTTTCTAGTGTTTCTTTTTCATTTCTTCTTCATCGGCCAAAAGCAAGAACTTCAGAGCAGCAATTCATTTCGTAAGACAATAAAATTCACGTCAGAGACTCAGCAATGGCGGAAAAACACTGACACGGTCGATACTGTACGTTGCTGTGTGGATGGTGAAAAATTCATAACGGATTTCACTGAAGGAAGTGCAGCACTGACAGCAACGTTGCCGTCATGTCACGGAAATGTATGGATCGACCTTTAATGTGCGAGAATGCCTCGGTTATATTGCTTGGTTTCATTTCATTTCATTTCTTCTAGAGTGGTCCAAATATAACCAGCATTCTACTGAAAATTTTCATTATACAGGGTGATTCTTTGACTTGTACATACAGATTCGGAAATTCACATCTGAAATATACGATATACAATGCATCAGACAGAGAATTATTCGGTGCAGTTGCCCAGATGAATAGTCGAGACAATCACTTGCTGTAACACACTGAGTTCAGTTGTCTTACTTCTTTATTCTAGTCTTGTCTCTCTCTTATCGTTTAGAGGAGCGTAATTCTTTAGTATGGTAGGCAACAGTAAATACTTGAATCGAGTATTACGGGCAGCCTGACAAATTAAAAATTCTATACGTGTAGTTCGGGTTCCCTACCATACTGCGATAAGAGAGAGACGAGACTAGATTATGGCAGTAAGACAGTTGAATTCATTCAGTTATCGCACTTGATTATCTCGCCTATTCATCTGTGCAACTGTAGGGAAGAATTCTCTGTCTGATGCCTTTTATATCGTATGTTCTCGATGTGAATTTCCAAATCGGTATATTTTAACCGTATATTCTTGGGGTCGAAAGAAACACTTTTTTCCTCTACCATTTTTTTCCCGATTCGGCCTAAATAAAAAGATATAGCCCTTTTTTGTTTTCAGAATGAGCTATGCCCCCACTGGTAAACTAACCACTGAATTTTTGCAAGTACGAGATATAGCATTCAAACCTTTGAAATAAGCTATTGTATCAAAGAAACGAGTAGATATACCATTCGAAATTTTCAAATAAGCTGCTGTATTAATGAAAGAAATATGAACTTACTTTTTCAATACCAGTTGTATATTTTCTAATGCAATGATTGATTCATTCAAAATTTTGCTAGTGATGAAAAGCAGAATAATCTCTTCTTGATGTATACTTCATTTTTGATTATATCGGATTAACTTTTAACCACCTATTCTAACTATAGCATTCATTCCCAATATCTCTTGAAATCTTCCGTGCAAGAGTTTCCGAAATCAAAACAACAACTCAACCATAACATGCATGACATTTCACGTTCATAAACACCAGTTGGGCTATCGAATTTCAAGGTGTGTCCGCATAGTCAAAGTCACAGACGTGACACTAGATTCTTTGACATCGGTGTTCTGTGGTCAGTTTGTTTTTCAAAATCATACGACTTCATGAACAATAACTTATTAAGGTCATTTTAGTAGTAATAAATATGATGAATAAATGAGAAATGAACGTTTTCTAACGTGATGTAAATTTGGATCAACATATTATGTCAAAGCTCAACGAAACAAAATTGCAATAGGTACTTCGAAAGTGGTGTGGAAATTTGCTTGAATAGATAAGGATTTACAGTTTACACTGAAGAAGTATAGAGGTGAGCTTATTCATTGTAACCCCATTTTTAAAGAAAATCCGCTAGTTCTCTTACCATTCATCATTCCAGATAACAAATTCTCGAAATATTCTTGAAATTTGTCAAAGTGACCACATAGGGAAAATTGAATTCTGTGAATATTTTCGACAGAGTTGCATTCAGCCAAAGTACCCAATTTTTCGAATTTTTAAGATTTTTTCTTTCAACACATCGAATTACTCGGAATTTTGTAGTCGGGAAAGATTAATCATATTCATGAAAAGCTATTAGGTGTACAAATAAGTTTCCGCGGTTTTTCATTTGACCTCGTCATCCCTCTCGAATTTCTTTCCCTAGAACTATATCTTCAAGTTTAGAAATAGATAATAATCACTTGGGGTTGAATCTGCAGAATGTGGGGGATGAGGAAGCAATTCGAGGCGTAATTCTACCATTTTGCCACCGTCTTTATTGATTTGTGAGCTGCAGCATTGTCTTGGAGGAGGAACCCTTTTTTCTTTGATAAATTTGGGAGATGATTCCTCGATCAAAATAAGCAGCCTCAGCTGCAGATTTTTTCACATTAAAGAAGTAAATCAAAAGTTCCCGCAAATGATGCTTATTCGGAATAAAACTTGACATTTTTGCACGAAAAAAATTACGTGATGCTGATACGGAATCACTAGTACTTTAAGGTTATGGTGTTGCCAGATGACTAAACTTGGGATATTACGTTTTACATCTGACAATTTCTCCATAACCTTCTGGTGGGGCCATCTTTTGACAAACCGCGGAAACTTATTTGTACACCTAATATGTTTCAAAAATCATTTCATTTGAAGGAATCGTTTGCGAGATATTACTGAAAATTTATGCTTTTCATGGATTTTCAACAGCCTGTATCTTTGTAACCAGGCCGAATCGGAAAAAATGGTAGAGGAAAAAAGTGTTTCTTTTGACCTCAGGAATCTACGGTTAAAATATATGTACAAGTCAAAGACTCACCCTGTATACCTAGTTGTTCTAGATAGTCTTCGTCACACTTTATACACATTCGCCACCTTTTTGAAAGTTTCAGATGCCTTTTTCGTAAAAATCTCTCGGTTAGACCAAATGGTTAATACGACAAATCGGTATTTAGAAGAGGGTTTACAGTATTTTCAATCCAATCCTCTAAATGTTTCCATCGTGATTTTCGATAAATTTACACATATTTTACATTATCTTCGATCAAAAAACGAATAATGATGTATGTGGTTATGAACTACACTAACAAACGAGGCTTCAGTACCACCAGTTGTGAATAACTCAATATCAAGCCCATGTTCAAAATGGTCAACGAGAGAGCTAAACTAACTAGGTTATTAAAACCTTTCTTGCAGAGCTGTAACGCCTAGGTCTAAGATATACGTGTGCAGGTCCAATTCAAAAGTTTATCATGCTGTCTTCCTATCCTCTTCTACGAAAGAGAACCTCAAGAACGAGCTATGCAGCATTATCGGTGTGAACCCTGATCAAGTGCAAGAAGTTTATATGGAAGGTCCTAACAACATCCATGTTATTGTATCCGACTCTGTGGTCTATCACATACGAGAAGAGAGTGCATTCTCTGTCTCTGCTCTGAAGGAAAAAGATCAATATGTGCTACTCTTGAAACTGATTAAGTGAAACTACCACTCTGGAAGCTGGGCTAAAAAGGTAGCTCCTTTAAAGAACTTGAGAATTTATGTTACTGATATTACGCACATTTAATGGTTGCTTTTATTCTGCATAGTTTATCTCCTGTATTGGTTTGTTTTTTTTCAGCAAAACTTCGAATAACACATTCCCCAGATTAAGTAGCGCGCTTAAAATAAATCATTTTGTTATATTCGTGACTATGATTGAATTTATAGTATAATCGAAGTGATACAGAGCATATCTATAAAATATTTGTGCTTCCCATTTATTATACAATATTTTATATCCTTTATTGTGATTGAATCCTCCTGGAACCATATTTTACAGTGTTTTCAGAAGAAAACAGCTTATTTTCAATCATCGTTAACATAAACATAAGAAGAATGAAGTTAGCGAGCAAGGTACAAAAATTAAATAAGCGCTGATTAGAGATCTCAAAAAAGTTGATGAGATAATATTGAAAGCGCTTTTATGTGTGCTTGAACGGCTCGAAAATGCTCCCGACTGAATACTGAAAACTGGTGGTAGAAGAGAGGATAAATCAAAGAAAAACTCCTATGATTTTAATTCTTTTACAATTGGAATACTATCCTTTCAATGAACACTGCATAATTGCTCCTTTTCATTTTATTATAATTATTATTATTATACTAGATAACAGAGTTGGGATTATATAACCCATAAAGTCCCAACTTAACAATTATATGAAAACAACTGTAAAACGAGGAAAAAAATTGACACAAGTGAGTTCTAGAATAAGGAACATAATTAAGTGAACGTAAACGAAATTTAACAAAACCGAAACAGATCTCACAGTTCTATTTATTTATATTTGGAAATTTTTTTTTTAATACTTATCTTCAACAGTAATGAAAACGAGAAGAGTATGGCATACTTACTATGCAGAAAATGAGAAAATAACAGACTTCATGTTTAGTCGAAAGGGTAATCTTTTGCTACTCATGTAAATCGTTCTTGAAAAAATGTTTGATTATGAAAAACAGCATTTTCCCTTTTAATTATAATATGTCATTCCAGGAGGATGATTTCGAAAATGTAATAGATTTTCTCGACCAAAAATAAGAGAAGTGAATAGTATTTTTATTGGTACAGAAGGAAGAAATTAATTGAACATTCCTCATATTTATGTTACAAATTTTGTGTTGAACACGGATATGTTCGTTAATTTTCTTTGATTTATTTTTGACCTTCTAGAAGAAGTAATGATCATTATCATCAAGTTAGTACATAGTATCTGTCCATTTAGGAATTTACTTCGCAAATGTATTTGGTTTGGAGTAGGCCAATGAAAACCGGAAAAAATTGTTGAAACCTCTGTGGAAGGAGTAAACAAGTTGACTTCTCTCTCTGAGGTTGAAATCCATAATGGCTTTTAGAGAGGAATTATTTTTAGATTCAATTTACATTGAAGTATCTGCCATCTTAGTGGTTATGCAATATATAGAGGATGAGATGTTTTAGGATGCTTTGCTTTCATCTATAATTATAATGATTTATGTTCTAGAAATGTTATTTGTTCATCGTTTTTACGTCTTGTTCGGTTATGTAGACTTCATATCTAGTATTGTAATCTAGATGAGTGAGTGTCAGATGCAACAATTGGAGAAAATTATCAATCACTTGCATTTAGAATTTTAAACACGAATTTATTATGGATGCCTTTTCTGAGAAATAACTGAAGAACTAATCCACCATCCATGTTTTGAATTTGTGTTGAGCAATCTATTATATCTATTATGAATTATTAATTTCTAACATAACGAGGCAATTGAAAGCACAAAATGGAAAATATTATTTTTTCACCAATTGAATCGTTGGTGAAATGCGACAAGGAAGATTACCGAAAGAGCGACAATAATGTTTGTCATTCTTTGATGTGATTTTTTTAAATTTTGAATCACCCATGATTCCAGATAGAGTTTCCTCGTGATCTGTAGAATTTTTTGTCTAACATTTCTCTGGCTAAGAAGAGACTACTATTATCTCATGAAAAAAGTAAATTGAGATTTTGTCTATTATAGTCATTTCTTCGGTTATCTCTTTGAACAGATATTGATATTCACTTATAACCTCAGAAAAGAATTTACATAACTCATCAGACATATAATATACAATTTATTGAATTTGAAGTGCCTGAAAGAATCAAATATTTTATACATTTTAATACTGGAAAATTAATATATTTAAAGTGAAATGTTTACAGAATTCGAATAAATTGAAGATATATTTTGAAGCTGATAGTTTAAACAGGTAGCTAAATGTTATTGTTAAGTTATGGAATAAGTAAAACTGATGTGCCTGCATGCCTAAATTGTATTATAAGGCTTCAGTTTTTTAGTATATTCATGATAGTTTTATTTGCGTAATGAATTATATAATTGAATGTTTAGTGCTTTTTCTCATCATTCTCCATTTTCATATCATGAATCTCACTTGCAGTTAATAGCGATTTTCCATTTCATCAGAAGAGTTTATTGTTTCATAATGGATATATTCTTTCATGTACCAAATTAAATTATAGGTCATAGGTGGTAAAGTGCCTTCATGTAATGAAAAAGGTTTTCAATAGTTGATCTAATTTGTGATTACTCATTTGATAAGCTGTTTGAGAACCTTTGATGAATATTTTGTGCCATTCTCATGAATAAAGTAAGTACCTATGCTTTCATGGTTTTTCTTCAAATTCCCACAGAATAACTTTGATATTGAGTTGCGTACTGATTCAAGCATTCGGACGCGTACAAATGTACGATGACAATAATTTATTTTCCTGTAGATTTAATTCAGAGTAAGCTCAGAGTAAAAAAGTATTTTAAGTATTATTAAACCTTAGAAATTTCTCTATTTTTGATGTATTTGGAGGTTTCCTAGAAAAACAAAAACTCTTTTTGATTTTGTGTATAACTTTAATACGTTATTAAAATCAAGAACTCCTGGAAAAATGAGATCGTCCATGCGTTGTAACATTGGTGCGGGTGATGTAACCTTTTCTATAGGTTGGTACAATATTGCTGAAACTACGTCTCTCGCTAGAAGCTGAATGGTTGGCGTCCAATTCTTTACCATACCTTTTCGTGTTGTTTTTTACAGGCTCACTTAAATCTACAGGTTCTAATTTCAAATCCGCCTTGTCAAATTTGTCAGAAGAGTTTTCTGTCTTATCTTGTTCGGTGAAATTAGAAGGCAGTGGTATTTTTACGAACAATATGTCATCTTTACTGTTCGATTCGTTCGTTATTTGGTACTGAACATTTTTCAGTTCGTTGGAGTTTATAATATCGATCAAGCTTTGGATTGCTGTCAGTTTGGAATTGGATTCCTTGCCAGAATCGGATTTCATCAGTCTTGGGTTCGAGTCTGTTATATTTGGCGGCATCTGCTTGTGAAGATACGATACAGGCCAGTGTCTTGGTTGTCCAAAACCTCCTGGTTTTGGTGGCGCCAAAAATTGCTGCAAAACAAAAATGAGTTTCGTTCATTGATATGATTTGGGTAATTTCTCGTCTGTTCAACATTTCAGCAAGCTTTCGCCAGCCGTCGCCGTCATCAGGAAAACACCTTAGACTCTGAACTCTCAAAAAAGCATCTTTCGTTACTTTTTGAAAATGTTTGGCAGTTCTCAGAAAACAATCGTTGAATTTCTGATTTATTCAGCTGTCAAAAAATCATTGGATTTTGTTCAGGCTGGATCTTAGTGGAGTAGATGTCTTTGATATTAACAAACGGTTAACTGCTAGGGTTTTCGGTTATTGACATAAAAGTGGCTCCCTTCAATTTTCTATGTCTTAGTATTCCTTCTTCAGACATTATGGCTTCATCCCATTGCAACCTATTCATTCAAAGCATGTAAGACAAGCTTTGACGTATTAGTATCTCCAAGTTGAGCTTTTTTATGTTCTTTGATTCGAACATTTAAGAGACGTTTAGATTCTCCGATATAGGCTCAACTTAAAGATACTGGTAAGTCAAACCTTGTTCTACATGCTTTGAATGAAGACCATAAGATTCAATTGGTGAACCTTCCATAACAGCAAAGCAAGAAAAACTGAAAAGTAGAAAATTAAAGGAAACAGCTTTTATGTCAATAATCGAAAACCCATCAGTCAAATATCAATATCAATATAAGTTTTTCGACAACTGAATGAATCCAAAAATCATCGATTATTTTCTGAGAACTTTGAAAAATGCAAAACATTTGCAAGAAGAAATGGAAGTTGCTCTTTAGACAGCCAAAAGACAGTCCAAAGTGTTTTTCCGACGACGGCTGGCGAATGCTGGTCGAAACGTTGAACAGAAGATGTAAAAATATGATGTACCTAAATAGCCCAAGTAATATATCAATGAATATTCAATATTCACGTCAACAACTGAAGTTTTGAGGTGAATTCTGTAATTTGGGTACATGTGGTACAGATCGCTAGCAGCAATCTGTGTTGGACAACGAAACGAATATTGCCCACTTCATCTAAATAAAATTCTAAATTACTGCCATGAAAAATTAGTATTAGGTTGTTTTCATTCCCTATTCAATCTGTTAAACGTTCGACTGACTTTCGATCTAGACCATGAATTGTTCTAAGGCTCAGTCGATCAGGAGCAGAAAATGCTGAACACATGGTATGCAAGTATCCAGAGTCGGCTGGCCTAGAAAAAGTTCATGAAAAGGTTCCTGGACACCCAAAAGGTATTGACCAAGGCTCCTACGAGATATTCGGTTTTATTAACGCATTTGACGACATCTTTGGGTATCCATGAATGAATTGAGTAGAGAACAGAAGATGGTCCCAGTTTTCGGAAAGCTAACCTAGCTATAACGACCCTCTTATCTCATAAAGATGATATTAATAGACATATGAGATTACCTGATCGAATTGCATCTCATATTCGTCCAAACTTGGCTGTGGAGGTCTTTCATGCGGAGGTGCTGGAGGACGATCTGGCCTGAAGCCTGGTCTTACTATTGGTGGACGTACTGGTGGAGGGCTATCGTCATAATCCGGTAGATAATGTGATCCTGTACCTCCGCCACTTGGTACCCAAGAACTTACAGATGGTCGTTCTGGTAAGTAGGCTGGTTTGCTATGGTGAGTGTTATCCAACCGGTCTATCAAGTTATGAATGTACGGGTAGTAACGATCGCTACATTTACGCCACTGCGTTTTTTCTGGACCAACATAGCACCTGAAGAAAAAAATGAAAGAATTCAAGGAGAAATTGATTGGTTTCAACATAATTTCAGAGTGGCTCGTGAACAGTACTTCAAGCAAGTACTTATAGTGTTTACATATGTCGCGACAAATTTGTTGTGCACTTGATGTGTAAGACAGCTTGTGCTTCATTGACTTATTATACATATCCCTCGTTTCGACGAATTTTCAACTTCGAATCTAAGGAGTCGGTTCTTACCATGGATAAGAAAATCCAGAAGAGTAACCGCACTGATGATCTGGTCTACAGCAATAGTCCCACGAGTTGGAATCTCCACCCTCAAGTTTGCAGAACCAGAAGCCAGCTTCTCTGTTTTCTTGGCATAAGTGACCTCGTTTGCAAGGCCAGCCACTTACACTGTAAACCCGCCAAGTGTCTAGGGCAGTGTGAACTCCTGAAAAAGTGTCCAAGATAAAAAATGTTGAACTGTGCTGTGACTGAGAATCGTTTTCAGTAGAAGGTCTCATTGAAAAAACTCACCCGAATAAGGAGGCCTTCCGTAATCTTCCCTTCCCAAATAATTATGATGAACATCATGGATAGGTTTGTTTGCTAACTCTATACATTGAGGATTGTAGTTATCCCAAGCAAATAACCAAGAGTCTCGGTCTTGAACGTAGTCAATATAAGGTAAGAGATCTCTTTGGTAGATGTCTGATAGTAAGCAATTGCTGCTTCCGTGAGAACTGGACCTAAAGAAAAATTAACGAATGGATTTTTAAAATTTTTATATTGGAACAGTTACCTATAGCTGAATGACATGCACTGAAATAGAGTACCCTCCCTCAATTTCGAACACTCTGCCTTGCACTCAAGTTCACTTCGCACTTTCACAGCCTTCTTGGTAGCTTGTGGTAAAAGCCTAGCAGGTGATCCAAATCCAATATAGCACACTACAAAAAAAAACTCTAGTGACTCCTGTGGAATCTACTGATTACATGACATTTGAAACAATAGTGAAAGCAGAGAACAATATCAATCGATTGAAATCAACCAATATAATTAAACTCATACTTCGGAGCTAATCTCGTTCTCGTTCGAGACAAAATGCAAGGAAGTGGTATCAAACAGAGCATCTATGGATGGCCATTTCGTCCTTATTAGGACTCATCAGCACAGGATAGTTCTGAATGATACAAGGTATTTCTTGGATCTTACAGCGAAATGGCATTTTCTTTAAGGTAAATATACCGAAGACGCCATCTCTACTTCCATACGAAAACCTTCTTCCATAGCATGAACCTTGAACGAAGTAGAGAGATGTTTAGCAGTTGTCGCATTGACAGTAGCGTTTTTGCATTTCGCAAATTTTACGTCTTCAGTCCACGACGCAGTGCGCTCAGGGTAACGTCAGTGGACTGAAGACGTAAAATTTGCGAACTGCAAGAACATCTTGCTACTACATTCAAGGTTTATGCTATGGAAGAAGGTTCAGAGCTATCCTGTGTTGATGAGTTCGAAATGGCCATCCATAGGTGCTCTGTTTGATACCACTTCCTTGTATTTTGTCTTGAACGAGGACGAGATTAGCTCCGAAGTATGAGTTTAATATTGGTTGATTTAAATCGATTAATATTATTCTCTGCTTTCACTATTTTGATATTCATGGCGATGTTACGCGTTAAACCTCTTCTTATTTGAAACTATGTTTACTCACGTTGGTCGACTTCTATTGCTGCAGTTGCTGGAGGTTTAGCTCTAACTCCAAAATGATAAGGTTCACAGCCATACCCATAGCTACCTCTTTCGTAAACCTCGAAACCACGTTCTGGTAGGAAATCTATCCTTGGATCTAATTCGAAGAAGGGCCAGTCTGTCAGTTGACAATTATCAACTGCTCCTCCGGAGCTTGGAGGTCCGAATCTATAAAGGTTCAATATCGAAAATGTTGAAATTTCCAATCTATAGGTACATATTTTGAATGAAGAGAATTGAACTCAATGCGAATCAGTTATCATATTGTATTCAACAGAAGCTATGTACATTCCTTATTATTATTGCTATCAATCAGTCAAGCAATTAACTCTTTAACCAAAAGCGAAAAAAAATGGGGGTGTGTATGTATTATCACACGTAGTAATTAAATTATACCATCAAAGAAATCATTTCTGCAAAAGTTTTTCGAATGGGTATGTTTAAGATATTTTGATGAACTGAAAACAATCAGATGATATTTTTGCTCAGTCTACATTTACCTGAAGCTGAATGCTCTACACGTGAATCTTCTGGATTTCAAGCATTCGATTTGACAATCTACTATTGATTTCACTGTCAGAGTATCTTTCACCACCCTGTGGTCAAGCCTTTGGCCACTTCTGACACGCCAGAAACAATCTGAAAATCAGATAAAAATGAAACTGAGAAGTTATCATAATAATTTTTTGGAGGTTGTATTTTTTTGTACGATTTCTGATTATACGCAATATAAATGAGTCACTTTTTCCCAATCGTGATTTAGAAGTGATGAAGTAGTGATATTAAGGGAGAAATTAGACTCAAATTGCGAATAATAAGTAATGGGAATATAAGTCAGAAGGTTGGTGCTGTGAATTTTATGTTATTGATTGAAAATATTTACCACTATCATCTCTAGAAGTAGGAGTGTGAGAAACACATTTGTTTAGATTGTTCATCGTGTAAATATCGAAATCCCTGTCAGGTTGGAGATCGGTGTAGTAGTCCAACTCCCTGTAGTTTTTATTACTGAGGTAACAATTGTCAGCTGGGGCAGATAGACTAATGGTATATCTGAAAAAATCTGAATATTAGTACATATAGTCAGTTAAGATACCAAACACATTTCTGGAAAATCCAGATATCTCACCTGAAAGCATATGATGCACATGGAAACTGTCTTTCCTTGAAACAAAGTAATTCACATTCGTAAATATTTGGAACTGCATAAAACTTTTTCACGATGCCTTTACTCAGCTTGAAACCAGTGGCACTTCTCAATGAACATTCTGAAAATTTGAGACCACGCAATGATATCATGAAAAACTGAAGATTCGTGAAAACCATTTCAAATATTAAGTTTACTATTTCTGAAGGCAATAAAGCAACAGTAGTAGTTATAGAAGGGATATATAGGGATTTTACACTTTGAAAACTTGAAGATTGCTTGACTATTTTTTCATGGTTTTTCGAGATTTGCTGAAATATCTATCCCTTTATTCATAACTGATTGAAGTATCATAATTCCGTTATCATTATCATTTCAATATTTTCAAAACTAACTTTGCGATTCAACGCTCATAGAAATTTTTCTGAGAAAATAGTTTGAAGTGTATCATCAAACTTTCATACCTTCTTTCATGTAATTGTACCCTGGTAACCTTGGTTCAGCTGGAAGGATAAGATTATCACCCACATTGTATATATTTGGTCCTTGATGAATGAGGTTGATTTCTAAGGCAGTATTTGGTAGATAACTCGCTGGTTGCTTGGAGCTGGAGGAGGCAAGAGAGGAACTACAGGTTTCAATGCAATGTCTGGTTTTGGATCATATTTCCTCCTGTTACTGACCCAATAGTTATAATCACGGTCATACTGACTGGGAGCATTGCCATATCCATAGTTTCCATAGGAACCTCCATATTTACCCCAATCTTTCGTTCCTCCAACACGAGGAGGCAAATAGTAATTCTTCTTCTCGTAGTCATGACGATTCACGTTGAAACTGTGGTAGCCATCATATTTTGGTCTGTCATACCTTCTGTCTTCGAACACTATTCCATAGCCATATGGTCTGTTATGGTATGGTTTGTTGTCATATGAAGGTGAGAATATTGGCTTGGGTGACGGATTAGGTGGTAAGTAATGAGTTCCATGGTAAATGTTGTCATTCCTATCAATGTGGGAATGTATGTTGTAACCAGTTTGAGTGTGGTGTGAGTGGATGTGTGAGATGTCTGGAAAATGAAACAAGTATTGGTTTTCAAGATTTAATTCAATAAATTACAACAAATAGTATATTTTTGGACTATATAAATAGGTAGTAATTGAGTTTTCAGAATGATATTATGTTTGGGATCCTAACTCTCCATGAAGAATCATTGCTATGATGTTTTCCAATGAGTGTTTATGAGCTTATACAAATTGGCTTTTGATGTGACTTTTGGTCTGAGATTCTTGTTTTAAATAATTGTTGTCCAGATAGCTTTTGGATGCTGTTAGAGAAGTTTGTTGATTGTAGGTACATAAATATTTATTAGCATGAAGGGATGCTCAAGCGTTATTTTTTTTGTCCAAGAAAATGAGGGTTTAAGATTATTGCAAAATTTATACCCATGCGGGATATCACCTGCATAAAGAAGCGGAACGTTAGTTGGACTAACGTCGTAGTATATTGAAAGCTCTTTGCTTTTCTAAATTGATTTTGTCACTGGAAATCATCCACTGGTATTCTTGAAAGATTGATGAAGAATATTATGGCAGAATTAATAAATAATACAAGGTAAATGTGAAATCCTAAGACGAGGGAGGAACGCGCATTCTTGAAACTTTTCAACAACCAACGTCAGTAAAATGAAGGTGGGAAAGATTATTTTTTATATTATGCGACGATGATTAAACATTTTTGTATTTTGTTTTGAAAATTCATTTTTTATGAGCCAGTGAATCGAGGAAGTCGATTTGTTGAAACTTTTGGAAACTGAGCCCTTCAGCTCAAAGTTTTATCTCATGAATTTTCTGGCTGATCAACTTTCAGCAAATTCCTCCACAAAAATGGGTTAGTAGTCAGTAAAAGTATGGAATGCCATGTTGAGTTTGAATAGCCGTTGTTCAATCTAGAGGAACTAGAAACTAATACCTAACCATGCGTAGATTTATTGTAGCTGAGCAATCCAGAAGTGGGTACATAATCCGGTTCTCTTATGTTTTATCTGGTATAGCATTTAAAATAAATACAGCTAATTCAAGTAAGCAACCCAAGTGCATGAAGCACCATGACTTATTGGCAATGTAAGTTATTAGATTAGACGAATCACGTTTGCGAATACTTCATGATACATTAGTTTATTTACTTTAACGCCATCCCATAGATGAATGATTCATTGAGAACTATTCAATTTCTAAGCGAAAATACAAGTTTATAGTTTTTAGTAGTTCCACTTGGTCGTTTCTTATAGAAGTTAGAGTAACTGCGAATTATTTAATTCTTTAACTAATCTACACCTATTTTTTCTCTAGATGAACACAAAGTACGTCTGGAGGTTCATTTCTTGGCGAATCTTTACCTCCACGTCTATCATATTCTGGACCGTATCGTGGTGGTGGCGGCCTTCTATCGTACACTGGAGGTCTTCTCCTATCATAATCATTGATAGGTGGTCGTCTATCGTGATCATATCCTGATGGCCTGCCTTCGTATGGTCTTCCATCATACACAGGAGGTCGTCTGTGGTAATCTGGAGGTCTTACATCATAACCCGGCCTTCTGTCGTATGGCAGGTAACCATCGTGGGGTGGTCTATAACCAGTTGGTCTTCCACCGCCATGATCGGGGTATGGAGGTTCATACCTACAGTTTGTGGCAGCTGCATTTCTGTCTTTCTCGTAGTAGTCGTATTCGCGGTCTGGAAAGACATCACGACCTATGTCCAGCCTTTGAAGAGGGACATCTAGGAGTTCGCATTCTCCTTTGCCTCGTCCTGTTGGGTCCAATCTGAAAATAAGGGTTAAAATAGATAAAGACAAATATTCTCTCGTAATGCGGTTGAGCATCGTCATCATGATTATGATACAGTCATGTTGGTCTATGTTTTAGTGATTTAAGATTATGACAATTTTTTATCATTATTTCGAAAAAGAATTCGAGAGAACTACTGCTTTAATCTATGGGAAATGTTTTAATTTGGTATTTTGGGTCTGTAGACAATTCCGTGACTCCTGAGGTTTTGAAAAATCATCACTTAGAGATTCAAACCTGGTTTGAAAAGCCTCCTGGCTTTGGAACAGCTTATATCGACGGAAAGTTTGGATGTGACTGTATTTTGTGGCACAAAGTTTATATTTATACGCGCGCTGTTTTTATTGTTTTTTCAGATGACAAATCAACTGAAAGAGGAAAGGAAACTTTCGTTCAAAGAAAAGGAGCATACAACTGGAATTTCTAAAAACTTTATAGGTTTTCACTTCCAGTCTCTGTAACAGAAATAATAAAAAAAATTAATTAAGATGAAGTGCTCCTGGAAAATTTTTGCACTTATTTATTTTGTCAAGAGCAAATTGGTTTTGAAAAATTTTTGCCTAACAGTAAAACTAAGACAGGAAATAACTGAAAAGGATAATGTTACGTTTTGGTGTCTATATCAGACACCTTCTTCAGATAAACTTGTGAAATCTTCAGAATTGTGCGTGTTTTCATTTGCAGTCTAATTGACGTTATCCTTTTCTTTTATTTCCTTTTTCAGTTTAACTGTTGGGCAACAATTTTTTCAAAAACCAAACCGAACATTTTCGCAGGAGCACTTCATCTTAATTAAAATTTTTTAATTATTTCTGTTTCAGAGAAGGGAGTGAAAACCTATAAAGTTTTTTAGAAATGCAGAATCCTCCAATATTGTATTTCAATCGATATACAATTGGAATATTTCAGCTTATTCTCTGCTCTTGTGTCATACGTCTACATTTTCATCTGCTAATAGTGAGAAATGCATATGCTATAGTGTTGGATATAGAGAAATTTCATAGTATATCTCAAAAAATATATTGCTCAGGAAATATTTTTGTATTATTAACTTGGTTGTCTTATTGGACTAGCTTTCATTTATGGCGAATATGCAGATCTTATTTTTCTATCAATCGGTTTTGTTTAGTCATTTCAAGATATTCACCCAAACTGAAAACAGTTTGTTTGAAGGAAAGAGAAGCCCATCTGATATGATATTGCAGCTTTGGTCTTGTATCATGCAAAGAAATGTATGACGCCTCCTTCAAAATACACTTTGAAATTCAAAAAATTTTGTAAAGCTCTTCCTCAAAAGACTTAAAAAACATATAAGAGCCATTAAATTGCTCTTACATTCTGAGAAACTCCATTTTATTCCTTCCGATTATTGTCGAGATTACTCAAAGCCCATTTTTTTTGAGAAATTGTGATATTTCGTATTGAGTTTTAGAACAAAGCTATCGCTGTTTTTATCTCATTAATCTAGTCCAATTATGATGAAACAGAAACTCTGCATATATTCATTTTCACAGCTACCCATTACTAATTTCAAAACGGTGTTCTTGGCCTTGAAACAAATAGATTAGTGCAACTAATCTTCAAGCTCCTCAAATTATACTCGGAAAATAAAATTGAGCATCTAAGAATCTTATTGTTTATGATAGATCCACATTATTGCACTGAGCATACAATGGTAATTATGGGTTTGTAAATCATTTATTCTTTTCAAACGAGTCTAATAATTATATTATCATATTATTTTGTGAAATTAGAATATCCAGTCTGCCAAATAGCTTGAACTTATTACGATATTTCCGAAATAGCTACAGTTAGCATTCTGACAAAATATCATAGTCAGTGAGATACTTTACAAGCTGTTACTGAGCGAATTTAGTAGCTGATTGTAAATGGCTCAGTGTAATCGTGTTAACAAGCCAACAATCTCTAAACAAGCTGCTAATAGCATGTAAACAAGCCGTGTGTATTCAAGTTGCTACTAAACAATCTGTGAGTTCTAATCATCCTCGGTGGTTCCTGGTTCTTAAATAAACGTATTTGACATTTATCTGAGATCCTCGACAACGATACAAACATAAACCTCACGTGAATTGCTAGATGTTGGCTATTCAGCGAGTAGACAGTTTTGTGTGTAATCATCACAATCTCACAAGCTAATGGGTCGATTACATCGAGATACTTTACGAGCTTCTACTGAGCGAATTTAGTAGCTGATTGTAAATTCACTCAGTGTAATCGTGTTCACAAGCCAACAATCTGTAAAAAAGCTGCTACTTCACACGCTTAATCGCTAGCGTTTTGGCTTGTTTGCATGTAAACAAGCCGTGTGTATGTGTAAACATAGTTGCTACTAAATTTTGTGAGTTCTCATCTACTCGGTGGTTCCTGTATCTTGAATTTGAAAACGTGTTTGACATTTATCTTAGATCCTCGACAACGATACAAACATAAACCTCACGTTGATCGCTAGATTGTTGGCTACACAGCGAGTAGACAGTTTTGTGTGTAATCATCACAATCTCACAAGCTAATATCGAGATACTTTACAAGCTGCTACTGAGCGAATTTAGTAGCTCATTGTAAATTCGCTCACTGTAATCGTGTTCACAAGCCAACAATCTGATTGTAAAAAAGCTGCGTCTAAAGTTGAAAGCTGGGCTACTTCACAAGCTGAATCGCTAGCGTTTTGGCTTGTTGGCATGTAAACAAGCCGTGTGTAATCACAGTTGCTACTAAACAATCTGTGAATTCTCATCTACTCGGTGATTCCGGGTTCTTGAATTTGAAAACGTATTTGACATTTATCTTAGATCCTTGACAACGATACGAACATAAACCTCTCGTGGATCGCTAGATTGTTGGCTACACAGCGAGTAGACACTTTTGTTTGTAATCACCACAATCTCACGAGCTAGTTCACTCGCTTCTAAATTCGCTCGGTAGCAGCTTGTGAAGTATCTCAATGTAATTGACCCATTACGTGAGCTCTGCCTTCAAAAGTATCTAAAACGAGAGTCTACGAAAGAAATTAAAATAGAATGAATAGTTTCATATTAAAGATCGAAGTAAATTAAAATGATTAATATTGGTTTGCTTATTAGCCATCAATGATTCACAAATTTTTTATTAGTGGATCAACTGCGAATACCTATAGTCATGGTGTTTAATTATGATATGGCAGGTGTAGTTTTGGATAAGTAACTTGTTTTTTCATTTACCTGTAGTTGAATCCTTCGCATGTAAATCTTCTTTCTTCAGCGCATTCCAACTGACAATCTTCTAGTCTCTCACAGAAAAGAGATCTTCTGACAAACCTCCGAGCTATCCTTTTACCCGCTAAAACTCTTCGGTAACAAGCTGCAAAACAATAAATTTATTATCTCTGTGCTAGTAGTGTTACAAACAAAAATCTGACTTAGAAATCCAGACAAAAGGAACTTAGGCACTAAGCGTATTCACACCTGAGGGCGCCTATTTAAGTAAGTACTCATTAGCGTCCTATCCACGCAGTGATGGTTTCAACACGTGTCCTTGAAGTTGGCACCCACTTTTTTGAAAATGAAAATGAACGATTTTTTGTTTGCATTCGTAAGTAAGTCATTAGTGAGTATTTGTAAGTCCAAAATTTTCGTTTGTAAGTCAAATATATTGGTAGAAAAACACCGCATTCCGCTGGGTGCAAACTCCACGGGCACGGGCATCCACTTTCCGAAATGTCAAAAAAAAAACAATATAGTTCAAAAGTCCATCATTTGTAAATATTTGTAAGACAGAAATCATTGTTTGTAAGCCACCCTTCAATGAAAAAATGACACCTCCAAAATGCGAAGTTAGCACCCACATGTTTGAAAATTTTATTTTTGTTTTTTGCTTTCGTGTCATTTTTTCATTGTAGGGTGGCTTACAAACGATGCTTTCTATCTCACAAACACTTAAAAATGATGGACTTTCCAACTAAATTGTTTTTTTTGAGAAATTTCGAAAAGTGGATGCCCGTGAAGCTAGTTAGTTAAAATGCGGTGTTTTTCTACCAATATCCTTGAGTTGACAAACGAAAATTTTGGACTTACAAATACTTACTCACTTACGACTTACCAACGAATGCAAACAAAAAATTGTTCATTTTCGAAAAAGTGGGTGCCAACTTCACGGACACTTTCAACACTGAATTATGGTTTACGCGTCATCAATTCTCATCAAAATACTAACACAATCAGACTTCTTTTTTCTAAAAGATTGAGAAATCGATATGAAATCTGAAGGGATCATAACACTGGAGGTTTTGAATAGATTAGGCATCAATATTGAGGCGCTATAGGGTTCTTACTTATTCTTGAGTTTCTAAAAAATCATCCTTGGAGAACCGCACCAGGTCAGGAAATAAATTTATTTAAATTTGAAAGGTATTTATTTGGAGCGGTTCAGGCCACATTTTTGCAGATCGTGTTAAGCCACATTTTTGTTGCGCTTGAATTTTCTGAGCCATAGTGAATTATTTTTACTAGAAATCATAATGGACGATGGTAATTTTGATTAAAATTCAAATAATGTTTCATTTAGATTCATGAAATATCGATAATGTCTTATAACTCTTTGTGCTCAACAAATTTATCTCGAATTCGATTGATAAAATGACTATGTGTATTGTTGATATTGTCTAGAATTTAGACTATTGTCTCAGGTCTAGAAGCATTTCATTACATAACTTGCTTATGTTCGTAATGAAAATGTTTCCCCCCTTATTGATGAAATTTTTGGTTATTTGAATAAAAAGAGGTTAAGAATTCCAAAATATTGATAAGACTTCGAATGAAGAAATTGATTGTTACTTTTGACTACAAAATTGCACTCTTGAATGAAAAGAACTGATTCCATGAATATTCCGAAAGAAAATATTCATGTTCAAAATAATGCAATAATTTCGAAGATATAAGTATTGAGAATCAGGTTGAATAATTTTTTTTGTCGACCTCAAATAAAAAGCTCAGTTTATCCTTCACGAAATTCATAAATGAAAACCATTTTATTGCCTGATTCCTCCTTGTTTCATGTGTAATTGCCATGGTTAACCGAACAAACAGTATTTAGAAGTAACACGAGTTACAACTCTATTGATGTATCGCTTTTGCAAAATGAAAACCAAGAATTCTCAATTCATTATACAGTCGACCGAAAAATCTTGTAATCAACTCGTTTATTAATCTAGCACTTAATAAGCTGGTTTATTAAATAACTTTTTTTCCCCAGGCAATTTTATCGAATTGCAAATCTCACATGCTAAGATAAATTTCTCAGTCCATTTCAAAACATTGAAAAGTCAGTGATATATTTTTTCGCCGACCTCGAAATAAAAGGCTACTTTAATTTGTACCGAATTGAACATTGATGACCCATTTTAATGCCCAATTTATGCTATTTTAATGTGCGATCCTCATGGCAAACGTATACAAAGTATTCAGAAACGTTACGAGAAATGTCAAAACTCTACTGGGAACATATAAACATAGAAATTTCATTATGTCAAATGTATGTCTTGTGCAAAATGAGAATGTATTTCGATCAAGAATTTATACACAATTCATGTTGAGATCGTCGGAAAAATCTTGTAATCAACTCGGTTATTAATCTAGCGACTAATGCTATTAACGCATTCCCTACGCTCACGCCTTAAAATATCTTGACCATTAGTCGCTGTCTTTAATGACCTAGTTGATTAAATAACTATTTTTGCATAAATGTCTGATTAACTTTAGGTAATGATTAAAACCTCATATATCGGCTTACATACCTCCTTGATTTTTAACATTCACGACAATCACGAAAATACCAAAACATATCTCACTAACAAACAACAATAGATAAAATATCACAGACCATATGAACACTTTCATTTCTACTGAGTGAATTGTATCTTTCACGAATCGTTCATAGTTTAACTAGAATGGGTGTCCCATCTTGGGCGGTAGATTTGCTTCACAAAGAACAGAGGGAATGTGTCAAGCTTATGGTTTATAGCTCAGTGAGACATTACCATTATTACCTGTTTGATAAATACCGTGATTCCGCAAAAAAATAAGGTGGATCATTATGATTGAGGAATTAAATAATCTTAATGGTATCTTCATTCTTTAGGATTAATGGTTTTAACTGTCCCATTCAAGGATACTGCTGAAGGTTGCATTTAATGTAGGTAATGAGTGTGGAGGAGATTAATAACATAAGAGGTAATTTGGGGTTTTTGGGCTTTATATTTTTGAAAAGAGATCAAGATTCTGCACCAATATCACGCGAGAAAATCATTTGGGAATTTCCTGCTCAATAACAAGATAAAGACTTGTTCAAAATCGTGAGAATCCCTAGAGAAAATCTAATCTAAAAACTTTGTAATTTCGTAACGAACTGATATTTTGAAGGGTATAGCCATATTCGTTGATGACTCAAATTATGAGGTTTTTAAATTCTATTTATTTCCAAAATAAGAACGAAATTCCAAATTGTATAGTGTTCAGTAACGATAGATAAAGAATTTGTATGTTGTTGTTGGTGGTATGTTTCCGTGGCCAGTCACTATGATACAGTATCATAGTGACAGGCCACGGAAACATACCACCAACAAGACACGTAAACAAAGACGAATAAATGAAACGAAACATCCACCGTGTCCAAATACACCAGACCAAATTGCCCTGAAGAAGATCCAAAAAAGGATCGAAACGTCGGCGATTTAAAAAGTGTGTATAATTCACCCCACAGTCCTGAAGCCAAGAAATATTCCCTCAATTAAACAGTTAAGGACGAGACTCATCAGATATGGTAGTTCATATCGTTAGGCGAAAAAAGAATAAATGAATTATATTTATAACTTCCGTAAAATTATTCGTTTTTCAGAAATATTGGCTAAAATTTTAAATACAGGTGATAGTTCGATGAATTCCAATTTGTTGTTGAGATCATATAAATTTCCATTGTTAACAATAACGGTTTTATTTTATTCATTAATGAATTTAACTTTTCTGTTTGAATCTTAAGTCTTCTTCGAAAATTTCAAGGTCGTAGGCTGGGCGTAAACGTGGTAACTTCCGGAAGGAACTGATTCAAAAGTTGAATGCATGAAAGAATAGAATGATCTTTCATGTAAATATCTATGCCCATAATTCACCAAATAATTCTTTTTTTCCGCCGACCTCGAAATAAAAGAAGATTTTAATGTATCAGAAATTGATCATTAATAACCCAATTTAATGCTCAATTTTTTGGCTATTTTAATGTGCAATCTTCATGGAAACCGCCCACAAAGTATTCAGAAGCACTACGAGAAATGTCAAAACTCTACTGGAATATAGAAACATAGAAATTCCATTATGTCAAATGTATATCTTGTGCAAAATGAGAATATATCCCAATCAAGAATATATACGCAATTCATGTTGAGATCGTCGGAAAAATCTTGTAATCAACTCGGTTATTAATCTAGCGACTAATGGTCTCGAACTATTAACGCGTTCGCTCCGCTCACGTGTTAACATATCTTGACCATTAGTCGCTATCTTCAATAGCCTAGTTGATTAAATAACTATGAAGAACTAATGTGTACTCCCTTGTCATTAATACTTTCTTCAAACAATTAATTTCTAGAATATTGAAATAATTATTGCTACCTCCATATTCTGCTCTTCGACAAATAGCATTATCGATGAAAACACAAAGCACAAAAATGATAACCACCGTTCTTTTCGGAATCATTGTTAGCAACCAAATAAAAATATTCTTCCTTGAAGACAAAATTCTCAATGGGAACGAATCTTGCAAATATATATTGTCCATGATCTCAAAATTTACATAATGATGCATGAAATGGCTTCATCATTTCTGGGTGTTTAATTAAGCAAGGTCATATTTTCGGATGTGCAAGAATTTTAACTGAAAAAAACTGTGTTGTGAATGAAGTTGCCCCATTTGGAATTTTATACGGAAGAACTCAACTTCCGGCTACTGAGAAAAGTTGAGATCAATAGGTATTTTTAAACTTCTGTGAAAACATTGTGAGCAATGGTGAGTAACTTCTATACCTTATTTTTTTATTTAATTAAAGTATCGAAAAAACATTATAACTAAACATTTCGAAAGCGTACACCTAATTCATGCATTTGAATACAACATTCACTTCGAGGAAAAAGTTCTAGAAGTTTTCGTGATATTTTCAAGTGTTCCAAATGATAATATTGAAATGTTGCCACTTGTTTCAGAATTACGTTGTGAACCAACCGAAAAATATAAAAATAATGATTGATGCATACAAAAAATGAAAAGATGACTTATCGAACGCGTTAGAACAACAATAATTTCACATTTAATAACTTATAGTTATTTAATTTGGTTTTAATCACTAGATACATAAACTAGTTGATTTTTTCATCAACCGCATTATGAATTAAGTGTAAATTTTGGTCTGAAATAGCTTATTCTGTGTGAGAGATATATTTGACATGATATATTTTCTATGTCCCAGTAGAGTTGTCACATTCTTCGTATTTCATCTGGATACTTTTTGTTCGGTTACCTTTGCAATTGCACATTAAAATAGTAGAAATTGAACAATAATAGTTATTTAATCAACTAGGTTATTAAAGACAGCGACTAATGGTCAAGATATTTCAATGCGTGAGCAGAGCGAACGTGTTATAGTTCGAGACCATTAGTCGCTCGATTAATAACCGTGTTGATTACAAGATTTTCCGACGATCTCGACATCAATAGTGTATAAATTCTTGATTGAAATACATTCTTATTTGTACAAGACATACATTTGACATTGAATTGAATTTCTATGTTCCAGTAGAGTTTTGACATTTCTCGTAGTGCTTCCGAATAGTTTGTGTACGGTTGCCATGAGGATTGCACATTGAAATGGCTAAAAAATTGAGCATTAAAATGAGTCATTAATGCTCAATTTCGTACACATTAAAATCACCTTTTATTTCGAGGTCGGCGGAAAAATGGTTTATTATTGATCGATTTGTATGTTAAACCCACCTGTTATTTTGAGATCGACGAAAAAGATATATTGAGGTACTTATGATAGAAGTTTTATAACAATTAAAGATGAAAAAAAGCAAATATCCATTATGAGATATTTCTCCATTTAAGACCATTAGATCCTGATTGAGTTCTATTGTTTAAGGCTGCTTACATATACTATAATTGAACACCGTAGCATAGTCCAAAACGGCGGTTTAAATTTAATTTATGCATTATTATGCACAATACACGATGCTCTGATAAATGGGAAGCAGGAATATTAATCCATTTTGTTTATTGGCGTTCAATAAGTGTGGTCAGTTGAATGCTGTAGGTGTTTTGTTTCATTCATGGTTGCTTGTTTTTTACTGCCTATTCCAAAATATAAACCATTGCGTTCTTGTTTTCGAAGAACAGGATGCTAAAGATTTATCAAAATCAACCGATAGTGATGTAAAATTACTTGAACTCACTGATTTAGTATCCTTGTTTACAAGTAATATTTTATGTCTGTTAATAATCTTCAAACGGAATATGCGTCCTCAAATTTTCAAAAAGATGTCAAATGGGACTAGCCTGCTTGAGTTAACAGTCATTGTGATAATACGATCGATGTTTCTCGAGTTAAAGAGATTTGATGTTTCGAAGAATTCGAAAATAAGATATATGATCGATTCAAGTTCTTAGTCACCTGCTCAATAATAAAAAAAACTTATTCGAAATTTCGTGAAGATCTTCAGAGTGGAATATAGAGTAAAAGTTTCGAAAATTCGATACTTTGAATCTACTATACAAATTTGTTGCATTCAAAGACTGACCATAAACACGTTAACTTCTAGACGCAAAAATTTTCAAGGCATACGTTCAGTTATTTGAATAGAAAAGTTGAATTCATTAATGAATTGAATGAAACCATATGAAAAGCGTGGAAAAGCTTCTGAATACACATCAGGAATTTCCGCAATTTTTTCTCTGTATACCTACTGAATATTTTTCTGAACATATAGCTCTGATTTTTCGATTCTCTGATTTTTTCGATTGGAAATTTTTCATTGAGACAGTTTTCTGTACTTTTTCTCATATCGATAATCTATTTGTTTATTTTAACGCTTATCATAATGAAATATTTCACAATACTACTTGGATATTTCCTTTATATTTGTATTCTGTCGAGCATTAGTGTGCAGTAGGTATCCAGAAAAGTGCAACTGAAGTATATCTTCAAACTTCCTACCTTTCGCATCTTCAACAATAATAATAACAGAAGTAATACACCCTAAAACACTAAACAAAAACAACACAACAATAACAACCGGAACCGAAATTTTCATGACGAAAAATTAAGCCACGACACTTAACGAAAAAAAAATCACGTCATATCTACAAACCGCGAATCGTCACAGAAAACGCACCCCCAAAAACTCCAAAAACACCATTTCACGCTGCAACGCGATCTCGGGAGGCTTAGCCGAGAAACAATCGAAGAGCGTCACGGCCTACTATCTATGGAGGAGCAAAAAATCGCGAGGACGTACGCAGAAAACAATGGACGCGGAGGATCAAGATGTTCAAGAAGAGATGAATGTTAACTTGGGGGTTTATGTAATACCTCTACCAGTTTGTAACATTTATTGAGTGAATTTATGCGTTCGCACCAAGGATGCAAAACAAATTGGTCTCGATGACGTTTTGTCTTTCCTCTTTTTCTCGCTTTTCGATTTTCCACGTGGGAATGTGCGGTGAATCTGGATGATGCTCGTCAGTTGAAGTTACGAAATTGTGAATTCGTTTGTTCTTCTTTGTTGATATATGGGTCAATTGGTGTAGATGCTGTCAACACAGGACGTGACAATGTTGAACGGTTTCCGTTCTTTTGGCGACAAAGGGCAGGGCGAGGTTTAATTCTGAATGATTTTTTATTCAGATGAATTATGGTACTGCAAGAGGAACATAGCTTATTTAGTCAACATATTCGATGAACGTATTAAAAAAAAATTTAAAAACCCCTGAGCAGGAGCTTTAGAGCGTTCGTCCTTTCCTGGAGCCAAAAGACTATTACCTCAGAATTTCATATGTGATTTGAGATGGATACTAATTATATACACTACTGGAAAAAATTAAAGGATCAAAAAAAAATTCCAAATTTTTCGGCAATTTTCAACATGCCGTAACTTTGAGAGGAATGGTTGTACAAGGAATTTGAAAAAAAAAAGAATTGTAGCTCCAAGTGTCTAGTTTTTGGATTAGAACTTCAAAAATTTTAAGTTTCAGTGGTTTTTGAGTAATGATAGAAAAATCAGCAACAAAAAAATTCTGAAAATTTTACCACTTTTTTTTTTCTTGTCTACGAGCGTGAAAATTTTATTTTTGCATAATCGTTATGATGATGGGATACTTTGTTAATTCAGCATCAATTTATTTTTTTATTGACCTCAATACGTCCACTTCTCGCCGAGATATCGGTCTTCAAATGGAAAAGGATCCATTTGTTTTTGATTATCGATTTCTCAGCAACCAATGATCGCACAGAAAATTGAAGAAGGGATTCAAGACCTTAAATGAACTCCCATTATTGAACAACCATTGCTTATTCATAGACATTTTTTTCTTCATGTCGCATCAATATAAAAATTTAACAAAAAAGGGCTTTTGGTGGTTTCTTGGAAAATCTACCGCTGGATCGGAAATGTTGAGGAAACCAATAATGTTAAGTGTGACTTTCACAGTTCAATATGTTGATGAAAACCTTACGAAGAGCCAACTCAATTCAGCGAGCCGTTTTTTTGTTTGACTCGATTGAATTTTTGAAAAAAATAAGGATCACGTTTTTTGCCCTGAGAAGCTCATAATCTTTAAAAAAGGCAAAAAAGAATTTTCTCGAGCTTTTTCCACATTTTGATTGCAGATAGTACATAAATTTCAGAAAAAAAAATAAAATAAACTAACAAATAAAATTTTTATTAATTTAATAACGGGTATTGCCACCCCTGTTTTTCCATTTGAAAACCGATATCTCGGCGAGAAGTGGACGTATTGGGGTCAATAAAAAATAAATTAAAGCTGAATTAACAAAGTATCCCATCATTATAACGATTATGCAAAAATAAAATTTCCACGCTCGTAGACAAGAAAAAAAAAGTGGTAAAATTTTCAGAATTTTTTTTGTTGCCTATTTTTTTATCATTACTCGAAATCCACTGAAACTTAATATTTTTGAAGTTCTAATCCAAAAACTAGACACTTGAAGCTACAATTTCCTTTTTTTAAATTCCTTATACGACTATTCCTCTCAAAGTTACGGCATGTTGAAAATTGCCGAAAAATTTGGAATTTTTTTTTGATTCTTTTATTTTTTTCCATTAGTGTAAATGCAGAATCTCAGCACAATCGCAATTATATTCTGGAAATTTTTCAAAAAATCAAATATATAAAAATTAAATTATTTCTATGGTTCTAATGAGTAATCCTCTCGAAATTTTGCACGAACATTCAGTATATCAGTTTTGATTCACAAAATGAATTTAACTCGAATCGGTAATCTTGTTATGGAAATATAGGGATTCTTTATTTCAATATTCCAATTGAATATTCTATGGTTCTGTTGACACTATATGGCCACAAAATTCTGCATGAAGATTTAGTATAACAGTCTTCATTCACGAGAAAAAAATCACTTGAATCGGATATCCTGCATACAAATATAAAGATTCTTCTTCTCAATATTCCAATTGAATTTTCTATGGTTCTGTTAACTTATGGCCAGAAAATTCTGCATGAAGCTTATTATATATATATTCGTACGAATTTACACATTGCCATATTCTAACAATAAGGATCTAATTGTACCACTTGAGTCTGCTGTGTGAGTTTCATATATTTATGAGGAGTCTTCCAATATTGTATTCACTTTTACTGCAGCTCATACACTTTCAATGTTGATCTGGCATACCCATAGGTCCGATTATTGAGTGGCTCTTGTGTTAGAAGAGCCTTGAGTTGGTCGTATTAGGCATTTTTGAAATGGCAGTGTGTTCACCAGGAGATCCGAAGACAGCTTATTATGACCATCTTGCATATGGCCGCAACATTTTATTTCAATGAGTTACGTTTTGTCTGAGATATTGGGGAACAAAAATTTTGAATGGTCATATGGAATACCTTGTACGATATGGCTGGTTAACAAACTCAACCGAGCCATTTAGGAACCAAACTCACCCTGAAAATTTCAAATCTCTAGGACGATCCCTTCGAAAGTTATTGTGCTAACCGACAGCCGGACGGCCCCACAGACAGAATTGAATTTGTCGTCATCAGGGAGTCTAACCCTATCGTTTGAAACCATTTTCGGCTCAAAATTCGAAAATTACAGACATTTGGGCGAAATGATATAGCACTCGTCTAAGTACAACGGGTGCTCAAAAATTGACTTGGACATGCTTTGCCATGTTTGTTACTTTACGGTCAAGTGAAGGTTTCCCAGGGCGATTTGAATTTAAAATGGTTCGAACGGTTTTATTAGCTTTTTGAAAATCGATTAACTGAAACAATAATACGTCGAATGACAACTTGAACATGATAACTTCTGTTTTTCCGTGCTCTGCATGTCATAGACATATTCTCTTTTTTCATCAACATATTCAGACAAGTATCAAAAAGTTCTTTTTGTTATGAAATATCTTCAGATAAGGAGATAAATCATATAATGAAAGTATATCAAACATATTAGACCAGCAATTTTCATGAGTCACGGCTGACTTATTCATCACCACCCTGTACAAGAAAAGAGAGAAAAATGACATTGAATAAATTCAATGAAGTAAAGACAGGAACTGCAAAGTTCTCAAACTAAATTGTAAAATTGATAGGTACAAGTGCTGTGTATGGTCATTATTTCTGATTACACATACCAGGTGTCATTATTTCAACTAGAAGGTATTGTTTAAATTATTATGGAAAATTGCATTCAGATCGGTGCTTTTTATTATTTTCGATTTCGATTATGCAAGTTATTATAAAATGCATGCGGATAATATTTGGATTAATTAATCATGAGTGCCTAATAATTGAATAATTATTGATCGAATAAGGTGTTAGTTGTTATTTATGGCTGAAATGTATGGAGGAATCTTCAATTAATAAAAAATACGTATCATTTGTTATTACGAATAAAGGTCAAAATCATTGATGAATTAGGTATATCGTTTTCATATTAAACTTATCAGAAATAAGCGTAGGGGGAACGATTAAAAAATTATAATTCAGTGATATTACGCTTCCTAGCATCTGTTGAATATTCTTAAAACTTGAAGCAATACTCATCAGCTGCTTGTCGACATGACATAACTTTAATATTTATTGTATTGCGTTTCCTATGAATAAGTGTAAGGGGACAATCAGGAATTGACATTTGACGAAACAATGGCTGTTTCCCGAAAAACAAGCGAAAATTATGGAAATATCACGAATTACTGGCCTCGATTTCTATACGAGATTCAGAGAGAATAAAAAGATCGAACATTGAATCTCAACACAATGTATCTTGAACGCTTTTTCGAAAATAAAATAATTAACATTCTACAATTATCAACCATTGGACGAAAAAATAGCACGGTATTCCCCGAGGAACAAGCGCGAAATAAAGTGAGGTATGTGCAATGTACTCTCTGAACAACTACATCTCATCTGCGAACCTCCCTAGTGATGTAATGATCAAGAAAGTAAGCACTGGGAAAAACTTCAGGACATTGCTGAGCACCGACTATAACCTCAAAGAAAATACCGTAAAATGGTATACAGATGGTTCCAAAACCTCTACAGGAGCTGGCGCTGGAATATACGGGCCAAGTACCAAGTGTGCCCTGTCGCTAGGCTCCTGTATGAGCGTCTTTCAAGCGGAAATCTAGGCTATTGAAAGATGTCTAGATATAAATCTAGAAATAAACTATCAGAAGTGCGATATAGCCATACACTCAGATAGTCAAGCTGCTATTAAAGCACTGAGCTCCTACGTCATCGACTCAAAGATGATCTGGGAGTGCCGGAACGAACTCAATGAGGTAGGCAAGAAAAACAAAGTCTTTTAATCTGGTTCCCGGCCATTCGGAAATCAAAGGAAACGAAGTGGCCAATAAAGTTGCCACAGAGAGCGCATGAATGTCACTCATTGGCTCAGAACCCTTCTGTGGTATAGGTAAATAGGTCCTATAAGAAGGAGTTTCTAGAGAAGGAGAAAGCCGAGAAGAAAAAACTCTGGCAGAATCTCCCAGGGATGGATCATTCCACTAACTTCCTTCGGAACTGCAAGATAAAAAAGATATCTGGATCTTGGTGAAAAACAAGTGTGAGGAACTAGCCTCGTTGAAGCCTTCACAGATATAGGATTTCATCTGTATTGTAACCCCTTTTCAAGCTAAACTAAACTAACTAATTTTACAAAGTTTAGTAGTTTAGTTTTTTTTTTAATAATAAACTAACTAAATGTGCAATGTTTGAAGGGTCATCTAGATTTGCCGATGTGATTCAATTGCAGAAAAGATCTTCAAGGAAGATTCAAACAAGATCTTTCAACAGCTACAGCCATACCTATCCAAAAACGCCTTCCATTCTTCTGTTCAACAATAGTAGTAATTTGACTGATTTTTTTACTGAATGCTATAATACAGGTACAAAGCATATATTGACTCTAATGGGGAAAAATGCCAAGCACTGTTGTTAAAAATATTCCAAAAAACCTTTTTGTGTAAAAACAGTTCCAACCATATACTTGTGAACTTCTATACCGCTAACATGAATACACTTCTCTATTACAAATTGAAGCAGCGATCACGTGGTACAATTGCCATATGAATTCACTGTGCAGGCGGCAAAACATAATCTCGAATAGTTAAAATTATAACTTATCAAATGAAAATCAGAACCTCAATTTTTCAAGTCTTGTCAAATTTCAAGTTTGCACATGCATGATTGAAGAGGCCATCAAAAATGGCAACTAGATCGCTTCAACTTTAATTTCACGTTAGCAGTATAGAGTTTTAGAGATATATGGTTCCAACCAGTTAGGAAAATTTTGGACTATCAATTGTAATTTTGGTTTTGGGTTTCTTTGATTGTAATTATTTTGTTTTTTGTCATTATTCTTTTTCTGATTAGGTACTATACTATGAAATTCATGAATGTTTATATTAGAAAAAAATATATTCGATATTTTTCAGGACACAAATCTCATTCTAAAAAATATTAATTATTTTTAGGTGTTTAACATTGAAACGCATTTGGTCTTTCTTAGGCTAGCATTGAAATCTCATTCTAACCAGCTATCCAGCAAAATCCTCACAGAACGTTTCAATTCCATTTGACGATACCCCTCAAGATAAAGCATTAATTAGAATATGAAACTTACTGGCTACTAATTAACATTCATCTCCATTGTTCTACAGATAGGCCGACTGCGAAACATTTCGGTGTTAAGATTTGTGAGAGAATTCGCAATCCGGCAATTTGAATTGAAATGTGACACGGCGTGAAGGAAGCTGTGACCTTTGGCTATTCATGGCAAATGTAAACAGTTAGCTATTTAGGTTTAGATTGGGAAGTTCTGTTGATGTAATCGACATTGTTAGCGGTTATATGACGTTTTGTCGATTAATCCATTCGGAAATTGGATTTTGAAGCCGCCTCCAAAGTCTGTGAGATCGTTGTGGGAGCTTCTAATATTGGCGGCATGATCAAAGGTTTCTTTACGTGAAGGCTTTTGAAATAAGAGGTGTTATTTTGAAAAGCCCGCTATTTCGGTATATGTCACGTTTGAAGATGTCATTTTTTGACATTTGACTAGTAAAAACTACGCCAGTAATAAACATGGAACGATACACGCTTCAAGAACGCATTGAAATTATTAAAATTCACTATAAAAATGGTGAAAATTTGACAGAGACAGTTCGTAAAACTCGAACATTTTTGGGTCGTCGTGAAGCACCTTGTCGGACCGCAATAAAGAAATCTGTGGAAAAATTCGAGTTGTTGGGACAAGTTAGTGATGTGAAAAATAAAAGCCGAGCACGTCGCTCAAGAACAGCCAAGAATATTGCTGCTGTAGCCGAAAGTGTCGAAGAAAACCCAGGTTTGTCCATTCCTCGTCGTTCTTTGGAATTAGGCATTCCACAAACTTCATTACACTCTATTTTGCATAAAGATTTGGGTCTTAAGGCTCATAAAGTTTAGTTAACATAAGAACTTAAGCCGGCCGATCATCAACAACGTCGTGTCTTTGCTAATTGGGTCGTTGAAATGCATGAGGTGATCACAATTGGCCACCGAGATCTTGTGAGTTAACACCTTGCGACTTCTTCCTTTGGGGCAACGTGAAAGAGAAGGTCTACGCGAATAGCCCATCAGCGTCGATTCAAGGCCTCAAAGATGGAATTCGTGAGGCTATCGAGGACAGCCACTTTGCGATTTGGTTATGGAAATTTTCATTAAAAGGATATGGTCCTGTAAGCGTGGTCGTGGCGGTCATTTGCCTGATGTTATTTTCCACTCTTAACGGCATGGCTTCTTCTTTATAATGAAAAAGACATCCAATCATTTATATAGAGAAATGGAATTTTTCTTTGAATATCAAAATAACACCTCTTATCGGAAAACCTTCAGATCATCATAACGAGGTGGAGTACAAACCATATGTGGTACATACTCTGGATGCAAAATAAATCATTGAAGAAAATAATATGACGGCTCGAGCAGAAGACAATAGACTTCAATAAAAATCTACAAAGAAAAACGTTAATTTGAAGTTCAACTTCGACCAAATTTTTCAACTTAAACAACAGTTTTTCGAACAGATTATCCATTACATATTGCTGTGGTCTTAATGATCAATTAATTTTTCTATTCTGAGATTATATCAGATGAATTTTGAGTCAGTTCAAGTCACTCTGTGATTCGAGTGTGATCTCATCATGCACATGTGATTTTTTGAATACTATTTGGGCTATTTTCACCATATATACTTCTTCTGCTCCAAGCTGCTGATGCCAGCATTCACCAGCCGTCAGAAGAAGAACACTTTCGACTCTTAACTTTCAAATAAGAAACTGTCCTCACTCGTTATCAAGGAGTTTGTCATTTTTACAGTTCTCTCAACAGTTTTTTTGGCTGGATCTCATTATTGGAGCCCAAAAGTTTTTGATTTGGTTTAGGTTATTCACATGGAAGCTGCTTCTTTCAATTTTATACGTCTAAATTATTCTCAATTTGATATTACGGGTACTTCACTCCATAGAATCCTGTGGTCTTCATTCAAAGCATGTTGGGCAAGCTTTGACTTATTAGTATCTCCTTGTCGAGCTAGTTTGTTATGTTCTCTGATTCAAATATGTTTTGTTTATCTAATATAGGCTCTACCGAACTCACAAGGTACTTCATATACAACAATTTTAATTTGTACATTCGTATCTTTTCTCTAGACACATAATTGTTTCACGCATAGATGTGTTGCTTAGAGCTCTCCTTCTGTTGCTCGGTGTTTTCATATTTGTTGTTTTGTTTCTTGTCTGTAATTATGAAAAGTATTGCGTTTTTTTGGTTACCATCGAGAGATTCAGTCCTCTGGATTATTCATTGGGTTTCTTTGTAGCACCGACTTCTGCATGCGTTATTGTATTTTTTTGGTAGTTATACAGGGCGCGGCAGCATAACTTCCTTTTTTTAAAACTTAATAAAACGCATTGTATGAATCAGAAAACTTTTATTCGTTTTTTATAATATAGACACATACATATAGTTTTGTTGTACCCAGTTTTGAAGATGAAATCAGGTAGGTGACGTCCCCCATTCTCCATACACTGAGTAAACTGATTTCTGGCATTTGTCATGACTCCAGCCAGTATAGCAGGCGTTATGTTGGCAATTTTTTTCTGGATGTTGTTCTTCAAATCTTGTAGGGTTCTTGGACGGTTCACATAAACACGAGATTTAAAAAACCCCATAGAAAAAAGTCACAAGGGGTCAAACCGGGAGAGCGGGCCGGCCACTCCAAATCACCCCTAATTGAGATAAGGCGCTCTGGGAAGTGTTCCCTCAAAACAGCCATCGATGCTCTTGAAGTGTGTGCCGTTGCACCATCCTTGTTGGAACCAAATGTCCCCTATGTCCAACTCATCTAGCCGTGGGAAAAAAAATCCGGTAACATGTTTACATACTGGTCCGAATACACTGTCACTGTGACTTCATTTTCCTCAAAGAACCGGGGACCAATAATTCCACTTGAGGAAATTGCACATCACGCTGTGACTTTAGGTGCTTCCCAGATTTTTTGAAATCTCGTGTTTATGTGAACCGTCCAAGGACTCTACAAGATTTGAAGAACAACATCCAGGAAGAAATTGCCAACATAACGCCTGCTATACTGGCTGGAGTCATGACAAACGCCAGAAATCGGTTTACTCAGTGTATGGAGAATGGAGGACGTCACCTACCTGATTTTATCTTCAAAACTGGGTAAAAAAAATATTAATATATGTGCCTATATTATAAAAAAAGAATAAAAAGATTCTGATTCATCAAATGCGTTTTATTAAATTTTGAAGAAAGGAAGTTATGCTGCCGCACCCTGTATTATAATGTTTAATTCACTGAACGAATTTTGTGCAACGAAGTTACTCAACCTAATTTGTTTTATTGTGGAAACAAGTGTTCAATCACTTACTACCTCTTAAGAAATGCAGAATCCTCCCAGGATATACTTACTACCTCGTTTGTTCAATGATGTTCGGATATTCAACGTGATTATTCACTTGTAAAGATTTCTTGTATTAATTTATTATTATTATTATTTTTAGGTTTTACTTTAGTTTGATTAGCCATGATAATATCTTGAGTTTTGAATACTATTCAAACATTGTACCTATTCACAATTGTCAATTCTTCTAATCTATTCAGATAACCCATTAACATATGGTATTAGGTAATACATTTTGGTTATCTTTTGTGCTGCTTCGGATTGACTTGTTGTTGGCTATTACGAAAGTTGCTTTTCTGAAAGTAGATAGTCCGAAGTGTTTTTTCGTCAATAACATGGGCTTTATGTCATTCTTGTATATTATGCTTTTCAATCATTTGACCATGTTACCTATATACTTCAGAGCCTCCACTTTAGCTATTTTAGAAGTTAATCCAATTTCACTCTCAAGTTTCAGATAAAGTTTAGGTTTTTTTAATGGAGAAAAATGCGAAACAGTTCATTACGTCATCATGAAGATAACAATCCTACGATTGAAGGTTGAGTTAATATAAAAATGTTTGTTGTACTTGATGAACAATTGTTCTGCTGTTTTGCATGCTCAATTTTATGGTAGCTGAGTTCGTATCATTCAGATCTGGGATCGAAATTCAACCAGGAAACATAAATTTAATGATTTCTCTGCTGATCTAAGGGTTTACTTGAAGGATCTTGTAGCGTCAATCTTTGAGTTTTATTGCTTCAGATATGCAGTATGACGGAATAGCATTATGATTCATTTTTCTCAAAAACCCCAAGGTTCTCAATGGTATGATTGTTACCTATTGTTGGCTAAATGCAAATTCTTGATTCTAATCTGTAGAATATCTTCGGAACTCTCAAATTAAAGAAGTAAGTATATAAAATTCATAGTTCAACTAACGAAAGACTCGAAGGATAAGAATGAAAATTAGGGAGAAATTACACACCTAATCAATTAAATCTTTGTTTTGGTCGACAAACTTCGAATCACTCTTGAATCTGAAATTGATTGAAACAAATAATTGTTCATGATGAGAAGGAAGTCAATGAAAACAAAACCTAATCACTGTTATATAAATCATAATTCATTACATTTTTTCGAATAGAAAATCAGAGGCTTGTTCGCATTGAGAAAGGGTTTATAAACCTGGGCCGATAGTTTTGAAAAAAAAAGAGAAGATATACAGTAGAATTAAACCCATAATTGATGGCTGATCTGTGGTTGGAAGTGGTAGGATTGAGTTTTAAAGGGATGAAAACGGTTAATTCAGTTAGATTCCCGAAGGAACTATAAGTCCCATGAAACATTTAAATGGTAATATTATACAGAGTAGAAAAACCAAATGGAATAAATTCGATAACAAATAAATGAGGCCGTGTTAGATAAAACGCTTGGATACATCGATTTGTATTTTTAGATGCATATTTTTCAAACAAAAATAAGTATAAATAAGTGTGTCATGTGACAGTGACCGATACCAACTTTCCTATTTTAAATACAACCCCCTGTATATTTTTAGTTTTTTCGATTTTTCAGAAAATTCTAGACATCATTCTAGTACAATGTCCAATGTCGCATATCTATCTTCAACTGTTTCGGAAATATTGAGTGTTTCCAGATGTGTTACAAAAATCAACATTTAAAAATTTATTTTATTTCATAAATAAGGTAAAAAAACAAAGAAATACTCGTATTAATTTCAATGTGAAAGATGTTCAAAATGTTCGCCGCAAACGTCTTGTGAAATAAATTTTTTTCAATGGTAATTTCTGTAATATATTTTAATTTTCTGCAGAATTCAAGAAACTAATAATATACAGGGGGTTGTATTTAAAATAAGAAAGTTGGTATCGGCCACTGTCACATGACACACCCTATATGTGTTATTTGTTCTTGAGAAAAACGCCATCTAAAAATACAAATCGACGTGTCCGAGCGTTTTTTCCAACACGCTCTCATTTATTCGTTATCGAATTTATTCCATTTAGCTGTTCCACACTGTATCCATTGCCATCAACCCGTAGTTAATAATCTGATAAAAAAGCTACAACTTTTGTATACAAACTTTGTTCATTCAATCCCAAAATGCATGAGAAAAATTTAAGAAAACACGCTTTTGGTTTTATTTTTTTTTCTTTCACAGAATATTTTTTTCAGGAAATAAGGTGAGAACTCTTTCTTGTATTAGATGTACTGTAATTTTTTTATTCAAAATGTTCAGCCCTTCACCTTACATTGATTTCAAACTGAAAAGCACAACAATTTCCAATCGGTAAGTATGATCCAAAACATCAACGTTTTTGGAAAGTCTGTGAGAATTTTGTTCTTTGAAATTCTTTCTATCTCGAGGTATATAAAAAATTAGAGAAAATCGATGTATGTAAGCATAAATTTGTGCATTGGAGCAATATTTTGAAATTCCAAATGTTATATCCAGATTCGCAGCTGCAGCAAGGTTCTTCACATTTTCTGAGAACACACATATTTCACTGTTTTTGTTTCAAAAGGTCTCAACATATTTCAAAATTTCTCCTGAGAAGATAGATGATTGATTTTTTTAAATACATGAACATGATTTTCTGAAGGAAATTTCAGCTAGCCTCCCTCACACAGAACAATGCGAAACAATTTCAAGGTGAAAACAAAATCACCTCTATTATATCATATTTCCTTGAATATAAAATTGGTCTTTAGAAGTGAATTCTTCTAATTCGGTCGTCCAAGCCAGCCACGAACAGGATGCAGGAATTCAGAGAGGCGATCCAAAATTGCCGCCATTATAATTATATGTTATTCATTTGTTTTATTGGGATTGAAACAGTGTTCAAGGCCTCAAGTATCACTGAAGCGAACTTAAATCACTTAACTTAAACTGAAGAATCATTTTTTCCTCATTGAAGAAATCAAAATATTGTTATTTGGATACAATTATCGAAAATATTTAATTCTTTTTATTTATCTTATTGCAGCTTTCAATTTCTTGATTTTACTCATCATCTATTGTGTCTACTGCATATTTTTCGAATGATTGAATTATTCTGAGATACCTACTCATCGAAAAATTAAACTTAAATATCGACCAATTTATACATATTAGGCATTATTCCTGTCTAATTGATGAGAAAATTAATACTATTTGAAATTATACCAAAATCATTCCATTTCCCGAAAGTCTGATAACAGTTTTTCAACTCAAAAAATGTGCAATATGGTCTATAAAAAAATTGTGAAACTAAAAGGGATGTAGGTAAAAGAGAATTTAATGATTTAATTATTCCAGTTCCAGTCAGTAACATCATAAATTCTCCAACACAAAAATATCTACAGATTGTCATTATAAAAAAATGTTTTCTTGAAAAATGTCATGTAGAAAATTACCAGAAGTCACTACAATTTGTAAAATGAAGTTATAAAAAATATTATGAATAATTAAAGATGAAGAATCATAACTTTCCCTCGTTATTATTGAATGAAAATAGTTATTTAATCAACTAGGTTATTAAAGACAGCGACTTATGGTCAAGATATTTTAATTCTTGAGCGGAGCAAATGCGTTCGAGACCATTAGTCGCTTGATTAATAACCGAGTTGATTACAAAATTTTTCCGAGGATCTCAATATGAATTGTGCATGAATTCTTGATTGAAATACATTCCCATTCTGCACAAGACTAACATTTGACATAATAAAATTTCTATGTATTTATGTTCCAATAGTGTCTTGACATTTCTCGTAGTGCTTCTGAATACTTTGTGAATGGTTGTCATGAGCAATGCATATAAAATATAACATTAATTGAGCATTAAAATAGGTCCTTAACGTTCAATTTCGTACACATTAAAATCACCTTTCATTTCGAGTTCGGCGGAAAATTATGTTTATCATTAGGAGAAACTGCGACACAGTTATGCATAAAGGTTTTTCACCAGTAAGGTTAATAGATTTTCCTTACTGAATATTCGGCGGTAGCTTTGGACATATACCTATATTCACTCGGAAAGTTTAATATAAAAAGTAGAATGTGAATTACCAAATATTCATTATTGAACTCAAAAATTTTGTATCTACGTCAATAATGGTAACAAGATATAATATGGAGTCCATAGTTTTGAAAGGATAAATTTCATTAGAGTTTGTTTCCCTTCAAAATTTTCATTTCGATAAAAAAATGCGATGATACGAGCGAACAAATAATTTTCATGATGAAAAAATTCTTCTAAGCATTTGGTGGATGCGCCAGTTCCTATTTAAGGAGATATAAAAAGCTTTCGCCAATAATTCAATAAACACTCACCATTTTCCAAAGGCGTTATGATGGAAACAATCTTTTCTCCGTCGACTCCACTACTTTCAGTAATTATTGTGTTATTTCTAGTCATATTTTTTTCAGTTTCCTTGTTTCCAATTACATTTTTATCACTAATCGTGTCTGTGTTATTTACTGTGTTCGTTTCATTCGTCTTCACAACATCCCCTTTATTCGAATTCACGTATTTGGTAGAATTAGATATGACATCATTTCTATCGTTTGAACTAAAGAGGTAATCTGGATTTCGGTATCCAAAGTTGGGATCTTCAGGTTGTCTCAAGGGCCGTCTTTGGTCATACGGTCTTCTATCGTGGAAGTCTGGTCTTGGGTAACCTTTATCATTTCCTGGTCTCCAAAATTCATCATCTGGTCTAAGAGGTCTCCTGTATTCATCATCTGGTCTCGGGGGAAATCTGTGATCATTTTCTGGCCTTGAAGGTCTTCTATAATCATCGGCTGGTCTCAGTGGCATGTGATAATCATCTTCTGGTCTCAAAGGTTTTCTGTATTCTTCTTCTGGTCTGAATGGTCTTTTGTAATCGTCTGCAGGTCTGAAAGGTCTTCGGTAATCATCTTCTGGACGTGGGGGTCTTCTGATTTCATCATCTGGCCTCAATGGTCTTCTATAGTCATGTTCTGGTCTTGTATGATCAGGTTCAGGTCGTAAAGGTCTCTTATTATACTCGAGGTCAAATTGATTTTTGTATGAATTATCATTCGGTCTTTTATAGTCATCCCCAGGTCTAGGTCTATCCCTGTCGTGATAAGGTCTATCGTTATAATTATTTCCCATTGGCCTAGGAATTTCAAAATCTAATTTTGGTGGCTTAGAATCTGAAAAATAATCGGAAAAGTGTGGACGTGAATGTGGTCTTCCATAATATGGAGCATCAATCCTATCGTCTATGATTTCAGGTCTTGAGTCGTAGCCTCCTGGTCTAGGCCTATTAAGATTGATCGGCCTCTCATCATCATAAGGACTATGTAAATGTGGTGGCCTGAATGGTGGTATTTGATCTTCGTGAGGGCGATGTGGAATGATATCCTCTGGTTTTTCATGCACCGGCTTGAAGGGTTTGTCCGTAAAAGGTTTCGACGGTTCATGAGCAGAAGGAAAATCGTATGAATTTAGTGGTTTTTGAGGTTTGTTATAAGAGTATCCAGGTCTTTCATCATCGTATGGATTTGTAGATACTGATGGGGGTCTTCCTCCTGAGTAAGTATCTGTGTTCGAAAGAGGTCCACTGGAATATGATGAACCTGGGATTTCGTTGTTGTACCCACCAGAAGATGGTCTTGAGGGTGGGTTGTCATTGTAAGAATTCATAGCTGGCCTTCGAATGGGCCTTTCATCATAGTACGGATCAAAAGGTGACAAGAATTTGGGATTATCGATGAACTCTGGTCCCCAAGGTCTTTCAGGTCTTTCACCGCCATGTAACTTATATCTATCATAATCATTTGGTTTTTTATATACGTTACTCATTAATCCTCCATCTTCATAACCTCCCAAAGGTCTAGCATAGTTATTGTTACCCATATAACCATTTTGGTCACTATTCGATATTTCTGGTAGATATCCAAGAGGTCGATTAGGTTTCGGTTTTCCGTAAGAATACGGATTTTCACCGATGAGAATATCATGAACAGGATGTAAGTAACTTTGGAGGCCTGGACTCACGCTGACCAAACTTCCTTGAATCAATTGGGCACCATGAGAGGAAGGTTTCTGGTATTCTTGTGGTCTAGTATAGCTATTGCTAGGCTTACTGTTTCCATAAGAGCTAGGTTTGGCTATGTCTAAGTTGGGAATGTTAATACCATAAGTAACAGATGGTTTCTGAGGTATATCTGAGGGTTTGTTGAGGGCCTCACTTGGATATGCATCAGATTGTGGAGGCTTCACGTCAATAATTACAACATTTGGTTTATCAGGTACGTACGACGGCTTTGAACCATCTTGTGAAGACTCATATTGTTCCTGAATACTTGCAGATTGTGATAGTTGTACATCGTTGAAGTTTGGTTTGGAACCGGTGGCTCTATCACTAGTTTGCAGCCTAATTTTTTATGTACAAGTCAAAATCAACGTTCAATGGTTCCGATTGGTCGGAGAGTGGCAGTTTCTCTTATGAAGTTTTTTCCTAGCTCGCAAGTGGAGTTTCCTTTTCTCCAATCCTGTAAGTAGAAGCATTATTTATAATGGATGAGAAGTGGACAATATGATGGTTCTTATAGGATAGATGCAAATGTTCATCATCATGGTATGATGAATATTTTCTCGGTGGATTGTTTTATGAAATGTTATAATTTAGAAACTTACCCAAAACTAAATGCTTTACAAATATCTCCCTCTGCTGTACATTCTTTTTGACATTTAGGCACTGTGTTAGCTTTAGCAGTCTTGTATAATCCTTAGAACTAAGTCTATGTCCAATGGCCAATCTTTCATAGCAATCTGAAAAAGAAAGAGTTTCAAACTAATTGTGATAATATAGGTTTGTTCAACTCATTTAATCGTGTTATTAACTATCATTTTTCAGATCAAATTTTCATTTTTTTAGAAAAACTTTACGAATTCATGTCGTTTTATTTAACCATTCCTCATGAAATTCAAATTCAGTTGTAACTTTCGTTACAACATTTTGTATACAATAGGTACATTTCAGAGCTGTGTCTTGTGCTTAGTGCTCGTGAAAGCACTCGAAGCACTTTTGTGCTCGTGAGCACTGTGATTGAACCAGTGCTTAGTGCTTCGCGAATTTTTCGAAAGGCTTAGTACTTAGTAATTCAAAAAAGTGCTCCCAAGCACTTTCAAGAATTACCAAGCACTAAGCCCTTCATGGACTTGTTGGAACATGGAAATGACAGACCGCCGCCGCGTGATTCGAATAGGCAAAAAAGTGAATTTGTTCATTTTTTCTTGCATTACAAACACTGGTGTTAATAAACAATCTCGCTGTATGCTATGGACTTTCTGGATCAAGTTTTTAGGTTTTCATTATTTTGACAAGAAGAACAGATTGTTATGATGTTATGGCGGAATTTTTTTAGGAAAATTCTATGGAGCAATACGACCTTTTTTTAACCTACGATTCAGGTATCTATTATCATGATTTCGAGTAATTTATTGGCGAGTATTTTAGTTACAGTTTGTTAACTGAATTAATGCCATATAAAGCTCAGAAAACATGAGAAACATTTCCATCTAAATAATATACAATACGTCACTGTTTCTCTATAATTTTTTTCGGTATGTCGTCATGGTAACCTGTCAGTATATTCGGAATTTATCAAAAATAATTATTTCGTCGACCTAAAAGGTGATTTTAATAGGTACAAAATTGAATATAAATGACAGATTTTAATGTTCAATTGATGCTCTTTAAATGTTCTATTGCCATGGACAACCGAACATACAGCATTCAGAAGAGATAAGAGTAATGTTAGAGTTCAACAGTAACATAGAAATTTATATTATGTAAAATGTATGTCTTGTGAAGAATAAGAGTGTATTTCAACAAAGACTTTATATGCAATTCATATTGATGTCGTCAGAAAAATCTTGTAATCAACCCAGTTATTAATCTAGCGACTAACGGTCTCGAACTATTAAGGAGTGAGCGGAGCGAACGCTTCAAAATATCTTGACCATTAGTCGCTCTCTTAAATAACATAGTTGATTAATTATTATATATCAAACAACTCGCTCAAAAAAACCTATCGTCAATTTCAGTAATGTCCAGTTCAAAACACGATAACACTAGAACGAAAAAATCAAAACATCAAAAAATTCCAAAAAAGAGATATTTGGATGGAAAAATATTAAGTTTTATTTTGAAAAGTGCTTAGTGATCGGTGCTCGTGTAAACGAATTACTTTCCAGAAGAGCTTAGTAATCGCGAGCATTCTTAAAAAATAAGGTCTTAGTGCTCGAGATTCCGGAGCACTTTTCAATAGGGCTCAATGCTTTGTGCTCGAAGCACTTTTCTTCAGTGCTCGGCACAGCTCTTGTACATTTATTGTAATTCCAGTGTTGATGTCTCTGTAGATGAACTGACAGAAAACTTATACCTTGGTGTGTTGTGCCGAAGCGCTGCGAGTGAGGAATGGACAATAATAGAGTATTTTTCATTTCCTAGTCAGGCACCAGGATTACTAAACGAAAAATCAGATGAGCTAGGTCTACGAGTCGATTATTTTCAAAATGAATCAACCTAATTATAGATATATGTGGTTGCGCAAGATCTTGTTGGAAAACCGGCAGCCGAGTGTACCCATATGAGACAGAAAAAACTGTTCATGCTGCCGCTTATGAGGAACAGTCGTCTCATAAGATTCTTTAAATGAAATATTTCTTGATTTCTGATAGTCTTCTCTTTAACATGTATGAGAATTATGGCATTCCAATTCCAATTTTTTACGGAAACAGGTAATAATTATTAGAACTGGCGTCGTTATGGGTAGGTTAGCCTTCCAGGAACTGCTACGAAGTAGATCTTTTGTTCTCTACCCTACTCGTTCATGGAAACCCAAAGAGATCATCAATGGTGTTGATGAAACCGACAATGTCCTTGGGAGCCTTAGTTGTTACCTCTTGGGTGTCCAGCCCAGTTTTCCCATTATGAATGATTCTTAGGTCAGCCAGCTGGACATTTATACAGATGTCTGTAAACAAATGTGGGGGATTTAGGGGGATGATTCCTCGATGAAAATAAGCAGGGGTAGTTCATATAAATTTTTTTGAGATCGACCTCCCTTCCAAAATACAGCCTTTGGAAGGCGATGACGAGTTGACAGTTTTTGATTTTTTTTAAAGGGTCCTAAAAACACTGAGTCATGAAACTATACATAATAGGATTCATTAAGTAGATGCTACTCACACAATTTTTTTAACCCATAACTATAAGGGGTTGAAAATAAAAGCCCCTTATGATTTTCCTCCCAAAATTGTTTTTGTAGAATAGATTTTCGAAAAATAAAATTCTCTTATGTTTTCCCATTCAATTCTGGAGAAAAAAAATCTCTTGCAAAATTTCGATACAGTCAATACTTTTCTCGGAAAAAATAAAAACTTACAAGCAGTTATGATCACTGTTCATTTTCATTTCATGTTCCATAGAATGAATATTCTAAGATATTGTTTACGCTAAAAATTGGCTTTGACAGAATGAACGGTGATCATAACTGCTTGTGAGTTTTCATTTTTTCCGAGAAAAGTATCGACTGCATAGAAATTTTGCAAGAGACTTTTTTTCTCTATAAGAGTATTTTATTTTTCGAAAGCCTATCCCACGAAAACAATTCTGAACGAAAATCATGGGGAGTTGTTATTTTCAACCCCTAATAATAATGTTATGAGATCTAAAAAAATTGTGTGGGTAACACCTACTTAATGCATCATATAATGTATAATTTTATGACTCAGTGTTTTTAAGAAGCCGTAAAAAAATTAGAAACTGTCAACTCGTCATCGCCTTCCAAAGGCTGTATCTTGGAGGAAGGGGGGTCGGTTTCTAAAAAAATATATATATCTAGGATAGGATTCATCTCCCAACTCCCAAAGTCCCTCTCATTTGTTTACAGACAACCTGCATACCATGTATTCAGCTATTTCTGCTTCTGATCCGTATAAATTATATTTGTATACCGACAGTGTCTAGCAGTCCCACCTTCACCTAAAGCTCAGCTCTCGACAGCTTCAGGAGCTGGTATAGGTAGGTAAAATCATCACAATTTATTTGGTCTGAATAAGTCCACTCCCATTGCTGGACCTCCGCCTTATAGGTTTTGGTCTATTCAATATGTATATAGATTACAGGTACGCAATTGAGCAGAAAAAGCTTTTTTCTACGACCTTGTGTTTTTACATTACACTTTTCCGGACTCATGTTAGTTAAGAAAACTGTCACTACCTACTTAGGCCTACATAAACCAGAACGTTATACAGGTCACAGTTTTAGACGATCCTCGGCAACGTTTTAGCAGATTCTGGCGAAGGGATAACCAACATAAACGTCTTGGAGGCTGGAAAGCAACTGCTGTTGGCTAGTGTTGTTTTTACCCGACGGTTAAAAACGTCAAGAGAACGGACGAAAATCAGGCCTCGTCTGAAATTTGCAACGTCGGGTAAGTGCGCCGTTTTTAGCTCATACACTTCGTTTTTGCGGCAGTTTTACCCGACCGTTTTTAAACCGTCGGGTATAAAACGGCAGAGAAGAACGAAGTGAGTGGGGCCCATTACTCTTAACAGCCATTTACCACCAACTAAGTACTCTGACGCATTTGCATAATGCAACAAATTATGTTTTCAACATTAATATTAATAATAAATAGTGGATTTCCATGGATTGTTTTGCATGTTGAAATGAAATTTATATTTTCAATGTGCTTTTTGGAACTTTATGCGGTCGTAGAAAAAATAATGTTCTTAATTCATGCATAATGTGTCTTTCCCGCCCTTGACTGCTTGGCCGAACTCCGCTTCGCGTCGTTCAACGGCAGTCGCGTGCGGGAAAATTTCACTTTCCGCACTTAGGTATTAGGAAAATAACTTTTTCTGCCACTCATGAAGACCAATTGCCTCTTGAGTATATCCAAATGAAATTTTTCTTGATTTAGATTCTGTTGGAACATGTATGGTTGAAAGTTATTCCAATTTTTATGGAAACAGGTTACCTTATGTCCACATCAGAGGCTGATGTTACAGCTTTGAGGTTCTGGAACCACATGGCCTGATAAATAAGCTGTTCTACAAATTCTTTCATCACGAATAAGAGCTGCCACATAAAGCCAGAATTACGTTGGACCATTTTGAAGACAATTTCCTTAGGAATCTGTATATATATTTTTATGACTCATAATAACCCGTAGAGGAGCAATAAATTGTTTATTGGCAGTATTATTGACAGAGATATGTTTGTAGAGAATGTTATAATGAATTAACCATAATTATTGGGTGGTCTACATTTTTCTATGACATTCTACGACATTTTCCCATGAACTATCATGAACTCCAGCACATAACTGCTCCAAGTGAATCATTCAAGATGGTCGATAATCCTAATATTACCGAAAAAAATCCAGTTACTTAAATTACATAGATCAAAATCAGACTTGAGCATCAACAACACAACCGAGCATCCGAATTACATCAAATAAAATAATCAGATATAATTACGACAAATCAGAATAGACTGACGGATGAAGAAAACATTTATTTTCTGCCTGCCTAGTCCACGCTATTTTTTGCGAATATCGAATTATAAGTAGGTTATATCTCATTCGGGTGAAGATACGGTTATTCTTTTATAGCTGAATAATTGTTGCGAATTTGGGACGGAAACTCAAAAGACCCCGGAGCTACAAATGCGAATAAATTAGTACCTACTTCGCGATGTGCCGTGTAACATCCGATCTGAGATTGTTTTTGAACATATCATTTTGCGTTCTAATGAGAGGTATTCTCGTGTTTTGATGGTATTTCAATTTGCGAATTCTTTCGGAACTGGTTCAACGAAATTGGTTAGAGCTTCGAAAAATGCTTGCACTACATTGATATTATCGCCAGGTAGAAGTGAGGAATTGGAAGACATTTCGGTAATGGACCAATGATCCAATTTGGTTTTCGCAAAAAAAGTACTCACATAAATTTCAAGAGATTTTTCTAATGAACTAAACTGGAGGTCAGTCGCAACATTTAACTAGGGCCCAAAAAAAGTTTTTAACCGGAAATAGTTTTCGATGTGACTATTACACTGCAAACAATCAATTTATACTTCTTAGAGTAACGTTAATAAATTATCCTTTTTTTTGGTCAAGCATGATATTTTCGAAAAAATTGGCTGGTGAGGGTATGTGAGGAAGAACAATGCGATAATGTTCACTTTGATGTACACGGATTGTTCCAAATGCATACTCCAAATAGAAATTTTTGCTTTCTACACTTTGAAATTGTTCGAATAAGGGTATTTTCTTTCCGAAGCAGGCCATCACTTATTCTCACCTTTCCATTCTACCAAAAAGATAATGCACAATCTTTACATTGAAGCTTGTAAATTTGTTTTTTTTTGTTGATTACAGCTTTTTAGCAAATCAGCTTTCTGATATCGAAAACCCGAATGATCATAGGGAATTCGTTGAAAATAATTAAATGATAATCTTGAAGCATTGAGAATTTTTTCGCTGATTTATATACAATATAACAAGGTTCAGAGCTTAAGAGGAAATTATAAGGCCCCAACAACGTTCAGAGTTATATTTATTTTGTACCCCTGTCAACAATATTAACTCCGTTAAAGAGAAGAATCGCCGACTCAATCTTTGCGAATTATTTTTTCAATATTTTTACCGAAATTTCGTTTTCTCTGTATTGATTATTGAGCTGTATTGATTTCAAATATTTCAACCATCGCAAAATTCATTAAAATATTTATGATAGCGATGTTCGATGTTTTTACAGAAACAACCGCACAAATTTATTTTCCTTAATATCCTCAGCAGTCAGCACATATTCTCAATTATCTTTCATTGAAAATAAGTGGATGAATTTACTGATTCTTCATCATTCACCTTTCTCGAGAAACTGACTTCTCTTTGCAGAGTAAATTTTCACTTTGATATTCGATTTCCAATTTCGATAAAAACGTGAATACTTTGTGATCAACAGATTCTTTAATTTCATTTTAAAAAAGAGATATTTCAGTTCAAATCTATGGGGGACGTTTACCTACTGTAAAGGGTTTGTAGGTTGGGGAATCAGGACCCTCCTGGCTGAAAAACCACTTTATTTGAATATCGAATGGATTTCAAACTTCAAGAGTCTTCATTGATCTACATTATTTATTGCTTTTTTTCGGTACATGCAGCCGAAATGTGAGAAAAGTAGTGAAAAAGGAGCCATTTTCAAAATGATTCACCTTTTTTTTCTTGCGCACCTGCTAAGCATATTGTTTCATTTCAGGATTCTTTATAGCTCTTTGCGAAAAATGAATGAATTTATTATATTTGACTCGAGAATTTTATCTCACTAATTTTGTAAACCAAACTAAGATCGATATTTGGTTTATAGTTTTGGTTGTCAGCGTTTTTACTTCTCATTCAATATTTTCATTATTTTTTCGCCTAGAGTTATTCCTGTTACTTCTATCAAAAGAAAATGAAGGGTCTTACAAATATGTCTTCAGTTCATTAGTTAATTTTCACTGAAAATCTCAAATATTCCAATTGTTATCAAATCAAAATAATACTCACCATTCGTGATTACTTTGAGTTGATTATCAATCTTAATACTACAAACGGAGTTAAAAACTACAGTCAGGCACACAAAAACCACAGGAACTCGAATCCAAACACTGGAAACCATCGTTTATCACTGATTAATCTCGATCGCACAATAATTGTTCAAACAATTTAAACCATTGTTTCAAATGAGTGAAACTGAAATCACCTTTCACGATTCAACAATCGGACTAATTTCGCAAATTATCCAATTATCTACCCTACCGATCATGTTTCATGAAAAACGTGAACGTTTTCAAAGAATGGAAGAGCGAATTTTCGTGCAGATTTTCGAATTTGCGGGTATGCGAAGCACGGCCAACCTTGATCTTCGACGGTCTCGGTCGACGTCTCGAAATGGAAGAAATGAAGACGCGCTCGGATCAAGGATGGCGGACTAAAATGAGAATTAAAAAGAACAGAGCCGGTTATATACTGGTGATCTTTTGAATATCAACAACATGAGGCATATACGCGAACTATAAAATATGATTCTTTGAGATCGATGAGAAATTCGTAACAGCAAAAAGTTTTTTTGGATTTTGGTTGAAAAAATTATATTGATGAAGTGAATGTTAGGTTTATTATCATTATTAAATTTCGCTACCAAAACATATCTAATTTTTTACCTGATTTTCTGAATCCCAAAAAGATTACTGTCAAAATTTACGCACTGGTGTATGGGAAACGTGAAGTAGCGAACAAGTACTCATTCAATTTTGGAATTTTGCTTCGAAAAAGAACCAGACAGACCAAGTTCTTATCCTTGTTGGAAACTAGGCATTTATAGTGACCTTCAGAAAAAATTATCGAAATTATAGCGACTATTAGTTTTTTTTTGTAGTCATCTTCTCAAGAAGAAAACATTGAAATCTCCGAAATAAGCTTGCGAACTCAAACGATCAGAATTGGTGGTTGAGTGTAACGTACACGGGAGCATTCATTTCCTTGGTTCCTTTCTTCTTTATATACTCACTGGCAAAATAATCGATCCACTCAAAATATCGATGAACTCTGTAAATTCATAAATATGTTTTTTCGTGTCCGATTCGATTGGATTTTTTTCAATTGTAGGTATGTTCATCCTTAATCAACCATCAGTTTTGAATTTCAAGAAAACTCGGCGTATCTTTACCAAAAATTGAGCCATTGTTATGAATGAAGAATTGAATAGTTGAGAGAAGATGTGTCTTGATGATGAAATAGGAAATCACAATATGGAACGTACCAGGGGTGGTTCTAAATTTAGGATAAAAACACAGATTTTGTTTCACCCTGTGTAAAATGACGTACCTACGCCGAGTTTTCCTGAAATTCAAAATTGATGATTGATTATGATGAACATATCAACACTTGAAAAAAAATCAATCGAATCGGACACGAAATAACATACAGTGGAAATTCCCATTAACGAAAGTGTTAAATCCGCAAAAAAATTCGTTATACAGAGAATTTGTTTCTATAGTCGGCAATGTCGCGGTCGACTTCACTGATAACTTTAATTTTATCATTCAAACTAAGGCACTTGCTTTTAGATATTTTCGCACTACTTTTCTCACTAGCGTAATGGTTAGATTGAAACCAAACAGCCAGGGGTGTATTCAAAACTGGAAGAATCTCTCTGCCCGCCGTAATGATTTAGTTTAACGTCGGGGTTTATTACGTACAAATTTCGGAAAAAAACCCACCCTTATACCTTCTTTTTTTTAACTTTATAGGTTTTTACTCCCAGTCTCTGGAACAGAAATAATTAAAAAATTTTTAATTTAAAAATCTCCTGCGAGAATCTTTGCACTTATTTGTCAGGAGCAAATTGGTCTTGAAAAAATTGTTGCCTAAAAGTAAAACTGAAAAAGGAAATAAATTGAAAGGATGATGTAACGTTTCGGTGTCTATATCAGACACCTTTTTCAGACAAACTCGTAAAATCTTGTGTGTTTTTCATTTGCACATTCTTACCAATACCCATTCAAAGAGTGATGTTCTATAAATATTTCATTATGGAGAGAATCTACTTCGTTTTAGAGGGTGTTTTTAACATGGAATTTGGATTCAAGATTTCAAGGTGCAATGTCTTGTACAAAATTCGTTATACAGACGTTTGTTATATGGAAGTTCCACTGTATTTATGAATTCACAAACTTCATCGATTTTTTGATTATACGATTATTTTGACGGTGAGTGAATAAAGTGCAGATTGGATCTATACATATATTCCATTACGAAGCTGAAAAGTCCAACATATCCGATATTGATACTGAAAGGTGCTAAAATTTGGTTCATTATTCAAGCGCTAAATCATTGGATATGAAAATAACACCGTGGTAGTTTTGAATAAAATAAATTCATCTCATCAGGAAGAATACAAGGAGCGAAAAAATCTACTCAACTGAATCAACTGACATAATAAATGTAATTTGTTGTGAGTATGAATCATTGTCTTTCTGCGAATTACACCCGAATTGAGCTTGAGTCCAGTTTCAAAATAAATTCAGTATTAAAATTGCCTGTTAATTAACAGAAACCCGTTTATGCGAAAAATTAATAGTTTCTTGAAAAATTATCCACATGAATCTCGAAGAAAATGAGTGGGTATCTTTTCGTGGAGGTTTTTGACTCCAGTGAACAATGGTACACATCCAAGAGTTGAATAAAAAACAAGTTCAACGTACACGAAAATGAGCCATTTTGATGGCTCAGTACAAGGTTTTCTGTACGCTCCAACAACTACAATGTTGTGCTGCAAGTTCACATGGTTGGATGTATGATTCGAGATTTTGATAGGAATTAATACACTTTATGTAGATCCTGTGGGAATCTTCAACTATTGTTCAATGCCATTAAATGCATAAAAATGAAGTAGAAGTGTTTGTATTCGATGTCGGAAGCTGACAATTTTGAGGAAAGAGTGATTGGCTCTTTTTCTTGATGTATAAAATGTCCATCTTCCTTACCGTTCTGGAAGTACCGAGAAGTACTGCTTTTTGCATTGCTTTGTAAAGGTTTTCATCTAAAACCTCTTTAAGGTTGGACATGAGACTCTTAGGTATAATTCCTGTGATTTATATGAGAATAGGAATTGTTTTAGTACTGGACATTCCCCCTGTCTTTCGATCTGATGTCCTAGATCTCGATATTTCGATTTTCCCAGAGTGTTTTTGACGTAGATTGTATTCATTTGGGATGGCTACATCTATGAGGATTGCTTTCTTCGCTAGAATTATATCTGGTCTGTTATAAGCAACTGTTAAGTTTATCAGTACAACAACTATAGTGTTGTGATGCAAGTTCACATGGTTGGATGTATGATACGTTGATACGAGATTTTGATAGGAATTAATACACTTTATGTAGATCCTGTGGGAATCTTCATCTATTCTTCAATGTCATTAAATGCATAAAAATGAAGTAAAAGTCTTTGTATTTGGTGTCGGAAGCTGACAATTTTGAGGAAAGAGTGGTTTGCACTTTTTCTTGATGTATAAAACTATTTGGACTGTTTATGCACCTTTTTCTGAAACCATCAGAACGAGAAAATAATAGATGACTGATTTTTTAAAAAGGTTCTTCAATGATAAGCTGTAAAAAATGGATGGTTTATTCATTAGATCCTTATGTCATATGAAGAAGGTAGTTTATAAATAATTTAATGCTTTAGCTGATAATTCTATAAAATTTGGTTTATGTTTTCATCTTAACTTTACCTATTTTTTTGTTGTATAGTTGTATGAGTTTTGAATATTCTTGAATCAGAAATTGTACAGCTCTGTTTTTCGATAAATTAATTTTTTCTGGAAATTATCATTGATTCTGGGCTGAAGGACTCTGATCGATGGCCTTTTGATATATCAATAAAGGACAGTCGACTTGAGCCAATTAGCGTAAAAAGGGTGTGATTTCTCAACCCCCCTAGCGATCGGCTATTGTATTCCCTACTAAAGGGAACATTCACTCATCTCGGATAGCAACCATCAGGGGGATGGAGCTCTGAGAATATAGGTTTTCTCCTTCTTCTGGCTCGTGGGTTGTTCGCCCTTCGTTGCTTCGTCCTGGATTTCTAGGTTGATGTCCTGGTAGTGGGTCTTCCAATGCTTCCCTCCATATATATATGTTGTTTCTGATGTCCATCGTGACATACAAACTTCCTTAACGTTCTACTTTGTAAAGGTTTTCATCCAAATCAAGCTCCTCAAGGTTGGACATGAGACTCTTAAGCCTTGTTCGCACTACGCTAGTAGCTTAGTCGAGTAGCTAAAAATTTAGTTACTTAACGTGTGTGAACACCAAGAATTTAGTCGAGTAGATAAGTGTGTAGTTTAGTCGAGTCGATCCATTTGGTTCTATTTTATCGGGCGAGTAGAGTACCCCACCACGCGATATTCTTCACTCGTTCACGGACTGGTCCGAGCCGATCAGTTTAGCCGACATGTCCCATAGATAACCTAAAATCATAGGTAAAATACTTGTTCTATGCCAAAAATGTCTTCCCGTTGGAGCGAAGAAATCACCCTTAAATTCGTAACCAAATACCTCGAACATGAATGTTCGTTTCGCTCCGAAGAAATCGCGTGAAGATTTGTGCGTTGAGAGTTGTTCATTCGACACAGCGCTTCTCACTTGTGAACTCTACTCGACCAAAGTGCGAACGATTGGATGGACAGTAGCTACTAAATTTCTCACTTCTCGACTAAGCTACTAGCGTAGTACGAACAAGACTTTAGGTATAATTCCTGTGGTTGATATGAAAATAGGAATTGTTTTTGTACTGGACATTCCCCTCTGCCTTTCGATCTGAAGTTCTAGATCCCGATCTTTCGATTTCGATTTTCTCAGAGTGTTTTTGACGAAGATTGTTATTATTTGGGATGGTTACATCTATAAGGATTGCTTTCTTTGCTAGAATTATATCTGGTCTGTTATAAGCGACTCCAACTGTTAAGTTTATCAGTACAACAACTTTAATGTTGTGCTGCAAGTTGACATGGAAGGATGCATGATTAGAGATTTTGATAGAAATTAATACACTTTATGTTGATCCTGTGGGAATCTTCAACTATTGTTCAATGTCATTAAATGCATAAAAATGAAGTAGAAGTGTTTGTATTTTGTGTCGGAAACTGACAATTTTGAGGAAAGAGTGATTTGCACTTTTTCTTGATGTATAAAACTATTTGGACTGTTTATGCACCTTTTTCTCAAACCATTGAAATGAGGAAATAATAATGACTAATTTCAATGAATTTTTTTCATTAGAAGATAAAATCGTCAGTATGAGTCGAATAATAATGGTAATGATACTACTAGGTACTTACAAATTTAACAGTTGCTAATAACAGGCCCGACATAATTCTTGTGGACAAAAGAAAGAAGAGAGCAATACTTATAAACGTAGCCATCCCGGATAACAACAATCTACGTCAAAAATACGCTGAAAAAAATATCGAAATATCGAGAGCTTGAACTTCAGACAAAAGGCAGTGGGGAATGTGTAGTACCAGAATCATTTCCATTCTCATATCAACCACAGGAATTCTTTCTAAGAGCCTCAAGTCCAACATCAAAGAGCTGGATTTGGATGAAAACCTTTACAAAGTAATGCAAAAAGCAGTACATCTCGGTACTTCTAGAAAGGTAAGAAAGTTTGTAGGTCACGATGGACACCAGGAACACCCATAGAGGAAAATATTGCAATACCGACTACCAGGACATCAACCAAGAAATCCAGGATCAAGCAACGAAGGACGAAAAACCCAGAACCCAGAAGAAGGTTGGATTTGTCGAATTAAGAACTTAACTACTGCCATTTACAGAACATAATTTTAAGAATTCATCACCTAAATAGGGTTCAGATTACATAATAATCTGGTTTTCCGCCGACCTCGAAATAAAAGGTGATTTTAATGTGTACGAAATTAAGCATTAATGAAACATTTTAATGCTTAAGTTTTTGGCTATTTTAATGTGCAATCCTCATGGTAACCGTTCACAAAGTATTGAAAAGCACTACGAGTAATGTCAAAACTCTACTGGAACATAGAAATTTCATTATGACAAATGTATGTCTTGTACAGAATGAAAATGTAATTCAATCAAGAATTCATACTGAGATCTTCGGAAAAATCTCGTAATCAACTCGGTTATTAATCGAGCGACTAATGGTCTCGAACTATTAATATATTGACCATTAGTCGCTGTTTTTAATAACCTAGTTGATTAAATAACTATTAATTTATTTATTTTATATTCACATATTAGAAATTGTACAGCTTTTCGACAATTATTTTTTTCTGGGAATTATTATTGATTCCTGAACAATTCATTCAGATCTGTGAAAAAGTGTGCCAATTCTGCTCTCTGATGGTTTTCGCTTACCTGGATTTTACTTCAGCCTCCAACTACTGACAGTGCATAGGTAGAAATAATAAAACTTTCTGTATACCAAAAAAGGCATCTTGAGGCAGTAAAAACATGTACCAAATTTCAAAGAAATATCTGTAATAGCATACATGTCGCAAAAAAGAAAAGCCGCAAATATTAGAGTCTACATTATATTTGGGCCATGTCATCTTTTCTTTATTAGTTCCTAACCATTTTTTCGGATTATGTATTCTAATAATACACTATATGTATAAACTTTCGGGACACCTTGTGAAATGATAAAAGTCTCTGTAGCTAAGAGATAGCTGAGACATCAGAAAAGTAATCTCTTGAATAGAGTTGGTTTATCAGTGCGCTAAATCTAGGAATCTTCATGCAGTAGATGGCTGATGATAATTATAGTCATATCCTTTTAGCACTTAGCAGGTAGGAAATTTCGATACATATACCGGGTTTTTCACTAAAATTTGACCCCCCCCCTTTAACTTTGTTACTGAAGGAGATACAAAAAAATGTTTCGTATAAAAGTTTCACGAAATCAACTGAGGTTTTTTGATATGAGTCCAGAAACTGAAATATATACAGGGTGACCAACATATTGATGGCAACTTAATATTTTCAAATGGAACACCCTGTATATTTTTCCATATTTGGTTAGCTCTTTTTCCCCTGATTTAGAATATGTAACATATGTTGGTCTATCTTTTTTATTTTGAGCACCACAGTATTCAAATTTCAAGAACCATCTGGCATAGCGTTTTGGAAGTTCGTGAATATTTAAGTGGCCAATTTGATCTTTGGATTGGTAGTGGCGCACCCATTTTATGTCCACCAAATAGTCCCGATTCAACACCGTTGGACACGTTTTTATAGCAGTGCCTGAGGGAAAAAAATTTCTACAACAATAATGACAATCAATGAAAGCGGAGAATAATTAATATTAATGATATAAACCAACCAATATTAAACACATAATACGGGACTAATCCCGTCAACGCACAAAGAATAATGATAATATTGTAATGATTAGAAACAAATTTTGAAGCTTTAATTTCTGACTTGAATCAGAACCATAATAATGCTATCAAAAATAGTCTAAACCAACTTGAGGCAACTACATATATATAACTAATAACTATGTGTATTGAATGAAGGTGGTCATTTTGAGCAATTTCATCAGTTGATGTTATTTTTTACCATACCACCATAGTTTATCATTTTTCATTGGTTAAGTAATTGTTAAGAATTCATTTTAAAATAATACTTTCAAGTAGATTGTTTGGATATAAAGAATTTCGTAGGTATTTTACATATTTTTTTATTCGGTGTCATCATTTCAAAACTTTGAAACTCTGGAAATTGAAGAGACACATCCACATACGCATTTATATTTGAGATTTGAAAAAATATAGTTGCATTCAATGTTGTTCACCCTGTATATCTTCCTATTGACGTTATTATAACTCTAAAAATGAGCATTTTCAGTAAACGCACTCTGCCGCTTGTAAAATGATTAGAGATCTTGGCAGGTGGTTCTTAAAATTTGAAACACTGTGGTTCTCAGAATAAAAGAGAAAGACCAACATGTTACATATTCGAAATCAGGGGAAAAAGAGCTAGCCAAACATGAAAAAATATACAGGGTGTTCCATTTGAAAAAATGAATTTGCCATTAGTATGTTGGCCACCCTGTATATATTTCAGTTTTTGGACTCATAGCAAAAAACCTCAGATGATTTCGTGAAACTTTCATACGAAACATTTTTTTGTATCTTCTTTAGTGAAAAAGTTAAAGGGGGGGTCAAATTATAGTGAAAAACCCGGTACCTATTCTTGCCAATATTGGAACGAGTTATTAACGTTTTCCACATGATAAACCAAGGATTTCTTGAAATCAATATAGAACAGGTGAAATTGAGGTGAAGATCGAATAAATTTTGACAATTCAAAAAAAAATCAAGATATTGTTTCGAAGGATGAAAGCTGGTCTAAACTTTGAATATTTTGAAAAAACCCACAAAAACATGTCAATACAGTAACATTGTTTGACATTATAAATTTCCAGTTCAATATACCGTACTGTTTTCTGATGTAGGCACCTATGATAATTCTCCTTCTTTCTGTATTCAAGATATTCACTGGTAGTGTTGATGCTTAACTGCACCCATCTTTGAAAGCATCATAAAGTATAAAACACTTTCCTCGTTCTGTCTTCTTTCTTATACTACAGATTCTTCGCAATCATTCTGAATGATATCCTGTTTCTTCAACATCCTCCATCAGGATTATTGACATCATTATATATCATCTGAGAACTCGAGATCATAATTTCATGGTTGGAGGTGTCATTAAGATATATTGATAACTTTCGAAGCAGATTGTCCAGTAGTCAGCATTTTAACAGGACGATATACATTGAATCATTGAAAAGAAGTTTCATGAACGTTTATCCTAATCATGCTTACTTTTGCGATACCTATTCACAGGTCGAAAATGTTTCCAGAGAAAATCTGTATTTTCTAGCAACATTGATACCATTGCAAATGTTTCTATGAAATTTTGTATACGTTTTCTCTGAATTAAGATACATTTTTTTACCAATTGCATTTTCATCAGTTATTATCTCTATGGGCTAAATTTATGCACCAGAAAGAATGAAATGAATAATACTTATACTCGTATGCGTAAAAAAAAATTTCAGAAGAACGGTATCCTACCATTTTTTCCGAAAATATTCAATGGAAAACCCATATAGACGCTACTGATAAAAATTTTTTTCTGGATCTTACCATTCTGTATCTCAAAAGCTAGGACGTTGACATTCATATGAATAGTTCAAAAAATATGCCCATGCATATCCTTTGATATTACTGATTTAAGCAAATCATCAAGGCTATAGGTATAGCTCTTTCTGATGTAATCGACTGACGTAGTGTTTTACACTTTTCGATTTATCATGGTCGCTCACAATGAAATATAATCTTTCGATTCTATACTATAAAGAAAAATTACCAGGAAGCATAAATTTTTGTTTTATCTTGTGCTATTGTATTTAAAATGTTTTTTCATTATTAGTTATTACCGAGAATACTTAAAATATTTCTGTCGTTCTTTCTCCAAAATAAAGCTGCACAAAATTACTCATATTTCAAGCAAAAAGATAAAACCACAATAAGAAAACTCTCAAGGAACGAAATCAGAATCCATCGTTGAAATTTTGTTTCTGGATACCACCGCTAAAAAATTACCCCCAATTTTATTTCAAACTGCACCCTGGCCTATTTCCCCGTAAAAAACAACTTATGAAACAATCATTTATTATTTCACGTGAATTCAACCCCAAAAATAATAATTGTGAATTCTGGCACATCCATGTTTTTTCTTGACATCTTACTTAATTGAATTGTTTCAATGTGTTTTTTGTTGATGTTTTGTTCATTGTCCGTCTGTTTGAATTTTTTGGGACACCAAAAATATTTCACATCAAATCGCAGAATGGTGGACGTGCCACAATTTATAATTATACTTTTTAGGAGTCGGATGATAAAAAGTTGTTAGAACATATTTTTTCTTCATCGTGAGAAATGAAAATAAATCTAATAGTGAATAATTGAAGAAAAAAATGTCTGGAGAAGTTTTTTTTGATGTGGAGATTAGAAACAAAATTGTAACGAATTATTCTGGTAGGTTTTTATGATGCCATTTAAAATACTTTTGGTTTGAACTTCCTACCTTGTTCGAGATTAGAGATTTTGGCTGTATGGAATATCTTGGGACACCTCATGTCCTTATTTAAATCAAATTCACTGCAAGCACCATTGCACGACTTAGAGTGGTCCTTATAAATTATGATGCCCTTTTGGGACAGAATTGTGAAAGCATTTCAATCAAGGTAGATTTTTTTACTTTGCCACTTCTAGAACTCTTATTTCCAACTAGCTTTTCAGTTCCGGGTTTTGATAAAAATCAGTAAGTGGTATGGTTTCTAACAATTTCACTATCTAAACACCTTTTGAGTTATTTCTCGAAAAGAAAGCATTCTGTTGTCAAGTGCCTGTGGAACTGATTAATTTTTCATTCAAGATTTACTTCACAACAGAATGAAAATATGAATGATGTTCATTCGGACATTGATTTATGGGAAAATGGAGGAAAAATAAAAGTCAACCAGTTCTAATATAGGTACTTGATTTACTATTTTCGTGACCAACGAATTTTTCAAGTGAAAAATTACCAAGACATAATTCACAAGATTTTTCGAGAGACATAACGAAAACATTTACATATCAGTAAAACTTTATAAAAACCAACAGAAATAAAATATATAAACAAAATGTTAGTAACATCAAGCTTACACAATCTCCACCTGTAAAATTATTCCGTAATTTGAAAAAAATATTATTTCAGAATACCCGTTTTTTTGAATTAATCTTATCTGAAATTTAAACAAAAAATTTTGGGTATGATCGAAAAAATAAAACCATATACCATTAATCCCCAATTTTTACACTTTCGCTATAATACAAGGTGTTAACCTTTTGTTAACTTTTCGATAAATAAAAAAATCGCGAGTGTAAATGCAAAAAATGACTGATAAATGTCTCTATATATAAATGAATGGTGAATCGAATGAAATAAAAACTTGAAGATGTTGAACTAATTCTTTATTTAACAAAAAGTTAACAGTTCAAAGGCGTCTCTGTAAATTGTTATAAGGTACATAACACAGCCATGTTGTTCGAACAAAATGTTTTCAATTTATATTCTTCAACATGGTTTGCTAGATACGAAAATAACATAATAGCCTCCTATCATAGGAAATTGACGTCAACCAATGTTAAACTTTTTATACAATAATTATTTCATAGTACTATAATCTAATAAATTATATAAAAATCTCTATACAAGCTATAACTTCATAATATCCATATTCATAATATAAAAACACATGTGATGTTATTCTACAGGGTACACACAAAAAAAAATTATAAATAGTTTTACACTGGGCCTATATTATCAACATCTGTATGATTCAACACTGGTTGAAGTCAAAGAAAATATCGGTTAAATCTAACTTAGATTAAAACTATTGTTTAATCTGGCATTTTCAAAACTTACTCTCGATCAAGTAGTATTCTTGAAAATAAATATATCTACAGATAAATGTCTGCTTCTGGGAGATGATAGATGTTGAAATGAGAAAAAGTCCATGATGATTGACTTAAAACGCGAACTAGCAGAAACTATTTATGAATTTCAGGTAAACTTCTGTAAATGGTTATTTCATTTATTCTGAAGCACAATCAATGGGTATAATAATTCGAAAAATGTTTCGGAAAAAAGTGAACCGTCTACCTTGCACGTACAGAATCATAATCGCGTAAAAATGTAAAAAAATCAGTTTAGTTCTATATCAATAATCATCTAAAATCTATTCATATACTTTATACATCTCTTTATATAATATAATCTTTATAAAACCATGTGTCACCAAGTAAAACTTAACTTAAATTAAGCACATCGAAAAACGGAGAAATACGAACTAGAAATTTTTATGCATACAATCTTATAACAAGCATTACAGTCTTTCAATTATTTCAGGTATTATTCCTAAATTTTTCTCACCCTTAGAAAAATTAAATGATAAAGCGACCTGTAGTGAAGGGACAATTCCTCACGACTTGCTCAAATAAGAATTCCGAAATATTCCATTAAAAAATTCTACGTCTACACCATTCTTTCCGTATCTAAAAATTTAGTTCTCGACAATGAATTTTCAAAATTGGAGTCGTCAATTTCGAAATTGGCAGTCTTAGGAGATCAATAATCTCAGTTTTTTCCCTTAATTATTCGCTCATACTCATTCCATCGTTTTTCGACGTGTTTTCTATATACAGGAGGTGACAAAATTAATGAGAATTCAGTGCATTTTGCAAAGTTTTGTTCGTTCCGAGGAAAGTGAAAGTTTGAAGTTTAAGAACCCGTTTCACATGATCGATTTTGTCAAAACCTGTATATCTATGTCTAAACGTGTATATAATTTAAACTTACGTGTTTAGTGTTAAGTGTGGCAGATTACATAAGTTATCATATTTGTTTTAATTAGATCGTCCGAAAAACTGCAAAATTAAACGTATCAAACAAGTCAGCACCTTGAAGGATTCAGAACTTTTATCAACAAGTTGTTGGTATTGCACACCAATTCCGTTCCTTTACGTATAACAATTTTTAAGTGAAATATATCGATATATAAATATTTCAGCAAACTCCTCGCGAATTTTCAGCAGGAAAAGATAAACCTCTTATAAATTTCAACGAACTTTGAACAACAAACCTCAAAAAATACAAAGTTGTACTTTTAAATCAGGGCCTGGATTATATACAGTAGTTCCCAATATCTTGAACAAGTGTAATCAGTCCTTTGTTTGCCATTTCAAGTGCATTTTTTAAAGATTAGTAAATACAAAACTCGATCGGGTGTTACTGCATATACATATTTTATGAACACATCATTACGCGTTTGTAGAAGCAGAAGCTTCAATTGCAGTTTTTCGAACAATTTTCTTATAGAGATCTGCTTTTTTAAATTTCTATGTCACAACAATAAATTTTTATCTCATAATAACGAAATTAATTTTTATCATATTTATGTAGTTAAGGCCGATACATTCAGTTTCAAGGAATCTGGAAAGGAAAAACGTGGGCATTAGAAAAAGTGAGCATAAAAAATTTCAAGAAATGTGTCTTCTAAATATGAAGGTTGAAATGGAAGATTTTTTGGCGAGAGTGAAGTTTTCAAAAATAGTCAAAGATTTTTGAAATCTTATTTCAAAGGTCAACATTCTTTCTTTTATCATTGTCAGTTGTTTTTGATATTTATATAAGGAAATTTAAATGTATGCATTAGAAAAAGTCAGCAACAAATTATGAAAAATATCGAAATTGGAAAATATTTTGGTGAGGGTGAAGGTGTCAAAAATATTCACGGATTATGGAAATATTATTTCATAGTTCAACATTCTTTCTTTTATGACTGTAAGAAAAATTTTGAATTTCCCTTTTTGTTTTCTGTATGAGGAAATTTAAGGCATTAGAAAAAGTCAGCATAACAAATTTATAAAAAATGAGTCCTCTGAATATGAAGAATGAAATGTTGAAATGGAAGAATTTTTGGTGAAGTGGTCAAAAAACATGGAAGGATTATTAAAATATTATTTCATAGTTCAAAATTGTTTCTCTTGTATTTGTCACAAAAAATTTTAATTTTTCTCTTCATTTCCTACAGTAGTAGGAAATTTGATGAATTGAATTTTCAATAATTTTTCTGGAAATGAAGTTATTTTAGATGGTTTTATGCTACAACTGGTTGGAATGGAGAATGGGTTATGCTCTAGAGTCTAGATGAAGTAATATTTCGAGTATTTTACACTTACAGTAGCTACACGATCCTGCTGCTACAGTTCAGAAGATGCTGCCACGTTTACTCAACTATCACCGATGTAGTCGGTGAAGAGTTCCCTGTGTAACGCTGGGAATTCAATATGGGGATTAGCTCTCCTGAACTTCAGTAGGGCTTCCATATGAAGGACATTCAGTTCCCTATAAAATAAGAAATATTAAAATAAATACAAAATTCGGAAAAAAAACATATTTCATGAGTTATATTCTTTCTCTCCAAATATATAGTCGCTATACTTTTTCTAATTGTTTATGAAATGTTTGCCAAGATGCTCTGCACAGCCAATATCTCCACTCTCAGATAATAGAAATTTCATACAGATTTTAAATGGTAGCAAAAAGTCTATCAGAATTGGTCCTTGAAATTTTTATTTCTGATTACCACCCCTGAATACTACTCCCGCAACCTTATATTTTTTCCTTCAAACCATTCCCCAGTACCTAAAAAATACATGTTGAAACCCTTTTTGAATTAATTGTTTCAATTATTAAGTTGTTTTATTATGTTTCAGAGAGTCTTTGTGTTGATTTTTATTGATTGTCTGAATTGAATATTTTGGGGTAAAAACTATTTAACCATAAATCGCAAAATGGTTATTATCTTGAAGGGATAATGATGAAAAATTATTTAAACATATTTTTCGGCCAATGAGAAATCGTTTGAAGGGAAAAATATGAGTATGCAAATTAATGAAATATCTGGAGATAGTGTTTTTAGAGTTGCAAATTGCAAAGACCCAATTCTGATGAACTTTTTGTTGCCATTTAAAATAGTTTCTCTGTGAAAATTCTATCATGTCTGAGAGTCGAGACATTGTCTGTATAGAAACATCTTGGAAACCATGTGCATAAGAACTGGTAAGCTTTTTTATGAATTCTTTCATATTATTATCAACACTAGGGACCTTTCTCTATACAGATTAATAGAGCGGTGAATGTTGAAAAAATATTTAGGTATTTCTTTTTTGATTCAGTCTGTGAAATAACTGATTATAATTAGAAATGTGATGTAACAAAATTGAATCCTTTCCTTTTGATTCGGAAGATTTTCATAATTTTTTTTATAAGAGGTTTTTCCTTCAACTTACTTCAAAACGGGTAATTTCGTCATCAGATAGTCGAACACGGTAACATCTCCCTTGATTGGCAGACTGTGAGAATTCTCCAACTCCGATTTTAAAGCTTTCAAAATGGCGAAATGCACGCGGCTTATCTCTGATATACCTCTGAGACCAATCCGATCTGAAAAATAAGTTTTATTAAATTAAAATATGCAATCGACTCTGTTCGAAGTAATTTCGAAATTTTCATTACCTGTCGATATAAGGACGCTAGCGGCAAAAAGACCAAGCTCTTCGTCCGTCAGCTTCAGTTCTGCTATGCTCTTCGTCACTTCGAAGACGCTAGTGACCAGTTTCAGTTCTGAGGTGTCTTGGGTGTAGAAGGCGTCCTGAGGAAGCATTGTGTCTCCTACCAAAACGGAGTTGGTGGATAGGTCGAAGTACCGCGACATCAAGCATATGGCTACCTCGAAGGCACCTGCAAGGAAGACATAAGCGATTAGAATCAATGGACTACGTTGGTTTTGTTTGAATTGCCATCTAGAAATGTCAATTTATCGATGTAAAAGTTCAGTTTAGATAATCCCAGGACTACCAGATTGTATGACAACGGAGATGTTGAAGTATGTATTATTTTCGCCAAACATTAGTGTTTCACCCGAATTATTATTTATTTATTTGATATGGGGTCGTTAGGGCTTAGTTAACCTTTCAGTAGGTCCTGTAGGTCTTTTGTTCTTTACCCTACTTATTCGTGGAAACTCAAGGAGGTCGAAAATGGCGAGTTGATAAAACCCAGAACCTTGCCTTGGTCGTTACCTCTTGGGTGTCCAGGACCGGTTTTCCCAAAAGAATTGTTCTTAGGACAGCCAGCTCTTGTATACTTGTATACCACATGTTCAGCTATTTCTGCTTCTGATCCACAGAGCTAGCAAAACTCATCTGTTTATTTTCCCAAACGGTATGGATGATGTTTGCTCCGGAAGTGCCCTTCAGCAGTCCCACCATTACCCGAAGCTCAGCTTGTAACAGCTTTATTAGCTTTCTGATATAGGTAGATGGAATCATCAAGAATTTTCTGAACTGAGTAAGTCCAGTAGTGGTTCTCCAGAGGGTTATTCTGTTGTTCAACTCTCTTTACTGAACCGCTGCCTTCTATTGGTCATTTCCAAGCCCAAAGAAAGGCTCAGGTCCAGCAGGTGTTAACATTGATGCATTTTTTGCAAGTTCATCGGCTTTTTCATTTCCTTCAACACCACAATGCCCTGGTACCCACAGTAGAGTAACTTTATTGCCTTTTTACAGTTGATCTATGGCGTTAGGGCACTCCCAGGTCAGCAGAGATCCCTGGCAGGGATTTCAGCGAGGCCTGGCTGTCCGTGATGTAGACACGTATCCCCTTGAAGTTCATCTTAAAACAGCAGAAATTGATGCATAAAAAGCGAAATTTCTGAAAAGATTAGTAATAATGACACTACTTTATACCTGATATTGAAGGAATGCTTAAATGAATTCTGGAATACTTCTGCATGAATAAGGAGATGAATTCACCCAATTAAACTTTCTTAAAGATTTGAGATCATTGAATCTTGAAATGCGCCCTATTGGACGCTGGTCCTTATGAATTCAGGGATCCTTTCATTCAGATATGACGGAAAGAATTAAGGTATAACAATGTGCTAGCGCCATCTCTGTTAATTTCCACAAACATGCCATTTTAAGACTCAGGAAATCTCTCTAGAATATTCTCGCGTGAAGAGTGATCTTAATTATTTTCTTACCTGCTTTGAGAAGTACTATCTGGTCATCCTGCGATAATTTCATGAAACCAGGTAACAATTTAGCGAACTCGATGATCTGTTGGACGACTCCGGTGAGCTTCTGTGCGCACTCCAACCAGATTTCCTCGTGAGTCATGTTCTTGTAGAAAAGAAGTCTGCAGTGGTCTACGGGTTTTCGGAAAAACTCCTGTAGCTGATCCTGCGTGTATTGGCAGGATCGGGTGAAAGCGTCTCTGATGGACGACAAGATTAATTCCCTCATTTGTGCCGGATCTGGAAAATGTTTAATGTTGAATAAATATAGTCGAAACCAAAGAAGTGAAAATTGTTTTTGTTAGTGTGAGGAAAATTGATCATAGAATTATGTTGTCTTGGTAAGTATTACTTTTGATCGGGAAGGAAACATGATTGCTCAATGATGCGTTTCGATTATTTTCAGCTTTTTGAAGACGTTTTATGGTGCACCATACCGCAGTGAATCAAATTTTCTTCTCATCTGAAGCTTTCAAGTCTTCAATTTTATTCTTAAAATTAATATTTCCGCCGACCTCGAAATAAAAGGTGATTTTAATGTGTACGAATTTGAGCATTAATGACCCATTTTAATGCTCAATTTTTTTATCCATTTAAATGTGCAATCCTCATGGCAACCATACACAAAGTATTCAGAAGCACTACCAGAATGTCAAAACTCTACTGGATCATAGAAACATAAAAAATTATATTTGTCAAATGAATGTCTTGTGCAAAATATGAATGTTTTCCAATCAAGTTTTATACAGAATTCATATCGAGATCGGCGGAAAAATATTGTAATCAAAGGTTATTAATCTAGCGACTAATGGTCTCGAACTATTAAAGCGTGAGCGGAGCGAACGCTCTAAAATATCTTGACCATTAGTGGCTGTCTTTAATAACCTAGTTGATTATATAACTATTATTACATTATGGTGACTCATGAAAGTAGCAATCCCAATAATATCGATGTTTATAAATACGTGAAAAGGTACATTTATCTACTGATAGTTGGACGAAAAAATAGCTCGCTTCAAAGTTCAGATAAATAGTTGATCCTGAAAGTTGATTTATGTATGGTGAAAACCAAATTGTATCAGTCATTTAATGGCGAACCCACTCTCGATATGATAAATAGAAAGATTTTCGAAATAAGCTTCTAAAAGGTGTTTCAATAAAGCGCAAGATTTGAATTACGCGCCATGTTCGACAGTCATAATGTCACATGATTTGGATGTGACAGATCGAGCGTTGACATATGGGAGTAAGTGAATATGGAGCATTACACGGTAGAAATAAGCTTCTTGATTGTCAGAAATCATTATCAAAATTGTAAAAGTTTAATTGTCACAATTCATAAAATACATCCAATGTTCTATCTAAATAATGCGCCTAATTCGTCCACTTTCAAAAGCAAAACAAAAAAATTCGAAAATATTGGTTTGATTAGTGATGTGAAACACAAGATACGTGCTCTGAGAGGTCCTTCAGAATCAACGGGTGTATGACAGAAAGGCCAGAAACGTCAATTTGCCTACAGGCACAAGAATTGGACATTTCAACTGTTACTCTCCAGAGAATCTTCACAAAAAATATACAGCTGCATGCGTACAAAATTCAACTGACAACAACTTCTGTCAGTAGACCAAGAACAGTGAAGAGAATTCACCGATTTGATCCTTGAACCTCATGATTTTGCAAACAAAATCATTTTCACTGATGAGGCCCATTTTCACCTACTCTGTGAATAGGTAAAACTGACGCATTTGTGGTTTTAAAAATCCACAATAGGTCACTGTATGGTGTGCATTATGGTCTGGAGAAATGATTGGACCGTATTTCTTCGAAAAGAAGAAAGTTATGCAGTAACCGTGAATGGCAAACGTTATCATGTTATGATAACAAAGTTTCCTATGCCTCATTTGGACATTATTGATCTTGACGAGATGTGGTTTCAGCAGCACTTTGCCACATGTTATGTCCCCCATGAAACAGTGACGATTTGGCCTATGTTTTTTCCTGAAGTCATTTCCAGATTTGGTGACCGGAATAGATTCAAGGGCCTTCAGACTTCTGACTGTGGGCTTATCTGCAGTCACAGTTAATACCAAAGAGCCTGTCACCATTGGAGTATTGAAAACCGAAATTAGACGATGTATCAATGAAATTCCACTTCATGTATTCAATGACGTTACTGAAAATATCGTCAAAAGAGTAGGTAAAAAATATTCCATCAAAGCTCCACTTTATCTCATTTTAAACTATAGTTGATTTTGTCAAGCATTTTCCTACTTTTCGAGTATTTTAGGGCATCACAAAAAAAGAGACAATTTCTCACGAGGATCAATATCCCATTGTTTTCCTACACACCCCGTATCTCATAGATAAACTAAGCATGAGTGCGGAACCGGAATTAGAAAAACTATTTTCACACAGGCCAGAAATTCCACGGAAATAGAGAAGAAAGCGCAAACATTTCTTTTTCACCATTACCTATTCGCAGTTGCGAAATTGATCAAATATTTGCCAGACACTCGAAGGCAGTCAAGAATGAAAAATAAAAGTGTGCTGGCGCCAGTCACCTTCCGGCAAATAGCACTGCAAATATTAGTTTATAGTTGTCATGAAATAGCGAGCTGCATCATTTATTCGTACCAATGTCAAGGCGTTTAAATTGCGATAAAATGAGATCGTATTGCAGATGCATCGTTAATCGGAGTTTAATACGTTGTTGGAATGATTCAAGAACTAATTGATTGAAACGCATATAACTATGGGTATGGTCTGTATATCTCTTTTGATATTTCAGGTGACCAGCCAGCTTCGTATACAGTGCGCGTCAAAATTATGGAACAAATGCATTCCCTCAGAAGAAAAATAGTTGGCAAACGAAATCCTGAAATAGGTCAATTTTTGTTTCACTTTTACTAAATTTGTATGCTTTTTTGAAAGTTTTTTTGAATAGGAAAAGTGGGTCATGTGGTACTTTTTTGGCAAGGTCATTGTATCTTCTTTACAGGCGTGCAGAAATTTTCACGGAAATACTGCTTTTCAGTTATGATCTCAAGTAGATTCTGACGAAATTCAGCTCAAATATGAGCGTCGCTGTCTCAATTTTAAATGGATAAGTTTGATATTGATCGGATTTTCCATTTCGCTAATTTTTGAAAATCAATGAGACGAAGTATAAGTGTGAGTAACTCCCGAACCATCAACCGATTTTCACGTTCCTGAAAAAATTTTCCAGTAGTTTGTGCGTCATTATTCTTTTTTATAATACCACAAATCGAAATGATCGAATGTGTGGTTTCGGAAATATCGGGAAAAAATTTCAAATGTCAATACCTCCGAAACTACTGGTCCGAACTTAATCCGTTCGAGAGTTATTGTGTTCACGGCCAGGAAGAATTTTCATTGACCACAGATTCTTCATCAATGAGTCCAACCATGTCGTTTGAGACCACTCCCGGCCCAAAATTCGAAAAACACAGACATTTCGGCTAAATGATAGCACGCTGTTTCCCTAGGAACCAGCGCGCAAAAATGCATGTTACCAGCAGCCTTTAGCGAGTCTCAAAGTCCTTCAACTGCTGATTTGACGAAAAAATGAATCATAATACTTGTTTTCAAAAATCAATCAATCAGAAGAACCAACTCGAAATATTCATTTCAAACAATAACAAATGATAACTCTTGTGTCTAAGACGCAAACCCCAAAAATGGTAATTCAAACAATAATACAGATATTTCAAACAAAAACCCACAACACGAAACAAAATTAAAAGAATGTTGTATATGATCGAATAAAACAAGAAGTAGCTCGATTCATTAATAATGAATAGCAGAAAATAAGACACTTGAACCCCTCCATACCAAAATAATAATCAGCTAAAAAAAGTCTGAAACGATACTAGAACCAAACAAAATACGTCCGAAACTACATCAAAAGAATCATGCTGAAACAACTATAAAAACCGAATATATCAGCAGAATAAATGTAGAAGTGAAAAAATGTCGAAAACCAAACAAAATATGTCCGAAACTACATCAAAAGGAATCATGCTGAAACAACTATAAAAATGGATCTGCAGAATAAAACGTAGAACTGAAAAATCATCGGAAGAACACAAACATCAAAGAAAATAAAAAATTCGAGAAACAATCTGCAGAAAGAACAAAATGAAAAGAGAAAGAACAAAATAAGAAAACACACATCGACCACTTACTAGGCAACGATTCATCGACAGACTCGCACTCGTCCTCCTCCATCATCTGCTGAATTCTAACAGACATCGGGAGCGCAGGCGCAGTGGAAGCACCTGCTGGAGAATGCACGAATGTGGTGCTATCCACGTAAACGGACGGCACCAGGGCTTCCCCCTCTTGTTTGACATGACCGTCGGACGTCGACGTTCCCGACGCTCCTAGACGCTTGAAGGGACGAGTCGACTCTGAGGGGGATAACGACTCCGAGTGTTTCCCGTTGGAAGTACCACTACCACCACTGGTGCTGGTATTAGTATTGCCTGAGGATTATTAGTGGATGTTAGTTGGTGTACTTCGACAGGTACAAGAACCACATACAACATCAAGAGATATGGAAAATTGCAGCGGCGGCTGCTCAGAGGATGCCGGGCCTCCCCTAATTTCACGACATTTTATACAATTTTAAATTCAAGTTCAAATTAAAAATAATCACATTTCTATATCTGTATTATTTCCATCATTCTATCTACTATCCAAGTCTTGAAGTAATAAACATACGTTTATTACTCAGCGATCTAAAACATTTATACATTATCCGCAACACACAATACAGCGTAACGTATAGCAGGCAAACAGCTTGGCGAAGGAGGCTAGCCTCCACGAGTCAGATTCGTTAGAATGTAACATTTCAAACTTCCTCAAATGGAAGGTGCGGGAACCACTCAAAATTCAAGCTGTAGATCACGTGTCGGAGGCCTGGCTCCGCGGAATTATTTTCGCTTATAGGCGAACGAGTTTAGCTGAAACTGAACGTCCGATCGGCCCGAATCAACCCCGGCGATCGTGGATGGAGATCAGCTGTTGTTTTGATCCCCTTCCTTTTAATTAAGGGAGTATTAACCCTCTCAGCGTGCGGTTTGTGGTTTTGTGACACTTTTCGGAAAAGTTTGTATGTAAGATTTTGATATTTCAGCAAGAAAGATGGAAACGGAAACAAGAAATTTTCATGACTCAAGTAATTAAGACATCTCGATCAGAAATGCCAAATTAAATTATTGATTCTGCTCATAATCGTTCGTTCTGCGTAAAATGGTATGATAAATGCCGGTGGCTGACAGGAAGCTCAGTTCAAAATAAATTATTTTGTTGGTTGCGTGGTCTCGGGCCTCCTCTGATTGAAATCTCACGAGCCGCCACTGGAAAATTGATCAAAGCTGCAGGGTATTTAGTGTCAGTTGACATGTCGAAACGAGAAACAAAAATCAGTTTTTACAACATCCTTCCAGCAAAAAACTTTCATTTCACATCAAAAAAAGTCTTTCATTTTCAGCTGATGTGACATTGATTCATTAAGTAAAACTGATGAGTAATTTGAAAGGTTTTTTCCACATAGCTCACACGTAAAGACAAACCTAAATATGAGTACCATCAGGTACTATTCGCAAGACATAGCTAAAGTACAGGACCAGTTGAAGATTGTTGACGGGGTTTTATTACACTGTAACCTTGAGATTTTCATGTGTGTCGATGAACTTCAGGATCTGAAAGGACTTCAGAAGAAGGCTGCATCCGTGTCTCTCTCAAAATTATCCAGTCCGAGACGTTATTTGTGCAGGCTCGCAATGGCATTCTGTAACGAGGCGAACAGGAGTTTCCTCCATTTCCCTACAGAATCTACAATCGTCAGTTTCTGTGAAGCCACTTCTCATCACATGTTTCTTAAGCCAACAATATCCTGTTGCAAAGCTAGTGAGGAAGCGTAACTTATTCAAAATACTTTTTTGACCTCGCAGTTTAGACGTTCCGAAGGAACTTTCTGGAATGATTCCTTCCCGGACAGCTTCTCTTTCTGTTCCTTTTTTTCGAAATACTCTTTCTCATAGGTGCCTATACCAAAGAAACGTGGGCTAGTCGTGGCGTTTGTGCTCCCTTTCTGGCTAGTGCGTTAGCCCTTTGATTCACCAGAATCCAGACTTAAGAGACCTTAATTGGACCTTGTTTTGTTCTTGCTCTTTTTATGGAGTCTTCTACGGCACATCCATATCAGCTTTCCGTCGATGAGATAGGAGTTCAGTGCTTTAATAGCAGCTTGACTATTAGAATGGATAAGCCTTGGTAGTTTCTTTCCAGGTTTCTATCTATGTATCTTTCGATACAAGTATTTCTGTCGGAAATCACTCGGATAGGATCCAAATCATAATGTACATTTGGTACAGAAACAAAATAAAACCGAATATTATGATACGGTAGTTTAGTCAGATATAGAGTCACATTTAAGTTAATAAATACTACCGAAGTGAATATGACCTTCGCGGTCCACGTCTAGTTGCGTAGTTCAGTGGAACTATTAGTTGAGCTGCCATTATAGGATTCTGCCTTATTGACGACTACTTACTATTAAAGCTTAAATTCGGAAATTATTAACTTGACTGATTTCTTGAGAAAGACACGGATAAGGCCAGGAAATGATCACGGTACAATGATTTACACTTATACGCTGAAATGGGATTCCACCTTCTAGTTCTACCTGCTGGCCAGGTAGAACCATTATCGTTGCATCCTCTGTATGTGTATAGGTTTCTTATAGCTATTTCAATTCACATTATACTTGACCCGGCTGAGTTTCTTTGTTATCGATAAAATAGTTGCATTTTGTATCTTTTCATCAAATTTTGTTATGTTAAAAAGTAAAGAAGTTGTTTCACATCATTTTCTTGGTTCATAGAACCACACATTTTATATTGAGCGAAATTCTCCTCTCTTTCCATAATTTTTAGGAACAGAATATATGAAATAACTAAGAAAAGAGTAGAAGACTTATAACCGCCTTTTCCAGATACAAAATTTAACTGCAGTGCGCATGCGGTGACTCCACGACCCTGCTCTTGAGTAGGGTTACGATAAATCAACCTGACTCAGTGATCGAGTCAATAGCACCTTACTTTCCAAACACGGGTTGTATACTCGGGTTAGGTAAACGAACGCGACGGTTAGAGATCGAATTAATCCGAGTAAGTTTCCGAAAAGGCCTATATAGATACACATAGTACTTCAAAAACCATTAAAAATGAATGACTATCATCAATCAATTGAAATTAAAATTGAAAATGAAATCACAAGATTAATAATATTGTTGTTATGAACATAAAGACTCAACAACAAAGCAAGGAAAACATTTTGAAATATGTTCCATTAAAATCATATAATTTTCGAAAAGATGCGATAAACTCATATTCAAGATTGAAGTTGTGGAAGATGTTGAAGAAAAACTAAATTAGAAACTGATTAGTTTAGAATGCTATAAAACGATAAATATTTATACACTCGAGGGTCATTGAACTGTCAAGGTAATGACGTAACATGAAAACATTGTTTGAAAAAGTATCATTGAGGGTTTTAAATATGATCATAAGGATAAAAGCAGATGAAAGTTCACTATTTTATTTCAGTAAATTAATCTAATTTATCAAATGAACATTTCTGCTGGCATTTTATACCAGACGTAAAGTTGAGGTATTATTAGTTCATCAAACGAAACACGACACAATGTTACCGTTATATGGTAAAAAAAAATTATCAAAACAAATCAATCTATCTGAAGTTCTTCCTACTATTTGTAAATATTCCAAAACTTTTGAACATGGAAACCCTTCAAATATTCTTCATACTAAAAGTTATGTGTTTATCAACTTCTACAGGTGAACTTTCAACTTAAAAAACCAAACACCAAAGAAAAAAAATAATAAAAAAAAGGTTCGAAACTTACATAACTCACCTGTGTTACCAAGAGCATGCATCAAACTATTGGTATCAATGAGGTCAAGTCTTGGACTAGGATCATACGCTGTTGTGCTATCTACATAATCTGCAGATATGTCATATCCCATAGAAGTCTGGACTTGGGCCGCACCCGTATAGTACGATGTGTAGTTACTCACGTCGTTACTATAGCTATAACTGAAACAAAAGAGAAAACAAATTTTAAAAATATTACTCATATGATTTGAAGATCGAAAAAATAATAAAATGAAAAAAAATTACATGACATCAACTTTGATTGTGATCCTCATCCGATGGCGTCACCAAAACAACTGCGTTGATGCAATGCACCAGCGTAGACTTTCTCTAGCTTTGAGGCACCAAATATGCGTAGCGCATGCTAGATAGGTTCAACGCACAGCCGAATTATCTACCAAAATTTATTTGTTCTGCGTGGCCAGTGCGTAGGTCTTTGCCCGAAGAAACCGAAACCGTTCATTGAACAGTTACGCACAAGCGCGTGTGGAAACAGTTATGCAACCAGAGAGTGACGACCTGTGTTGCAACAACTAAATTCGTGAATGTTTTAGAGAGTATTTTGGTGTTTGGCCTGGGAAAAGCTCAGACCATGGCAGCTAGATTCATTCTTTTCACTTCTACGGGGGCGATTGAATTTATGTTTCCACAGCTGTATCTGACAAAGAAAGGAATTTGGAAGAATTATGGTTGAGTCTTAGAAAATACCAAGACTTCTCGCTTTGGTCTGCTCTAAGACTATGGAGAAATTGATGAAATTCCTTGTTTCATCCTACTTGAAAAACTTTGGAAATTATTTCCTACTTCGTTGGGAGTCTGCTGACTCAAAATATGTGCTTTATATCGTTGAGTGGTTGCTTTTTGTACTTTGCTCACTCAAACCAAACAACGGAGACCAAAAACTGTTTCCGCTAACGCACCTAATGTCTTGTACAATGGAATTCCAAGCGTTGAGCTAGTGAAAATGACTTGAACATGTTGAACATGGTAGTTATGCAATCGGAGAGTGATGATCTCGACTGCGATTAAATTCGTGAACGTTTTAGAGATTATTTTGGTGTTTGGCCTGGGAAAAGCTCAGACCATGGCAGCTCGATTCATTCTTTTCACTTCTACGGGGGCGATTGAATTTATGTTTCCACAGCTGTATCTGACAAAGAAAGGAATTTGGAAGAATTATGGTTGAATGTGTGGAGTTGAAGAAAATACCAAGACTTCTTGCTTTGGTTTGCTCTAAGACTATGGAGAAAATGATGGAATTCCTTGTTTCATCCGGCTTGAAAAACTTTGGAAATTTATTCCTACTTCGTTGGGAGTCTGCTGACTCAAAATATTGTACTTTATGTCGTTGAGTAATTGCTTGTTTGCTTTTTGCAATCTTCTCACTCAAACCAAACAACGGAGACCAAATACTGTTTCCGCTAACGCATCTGATGTCTTGTACAATGGACCTTTAAACGTTGAGCTAATGACAATGACTTGAACATGTTGAGTTTGGCTATGTGTATACTGTAGTTATGCAATCAGAGAGTGATGATCTGTATTGCAATTAAATTCGTGAACGTTTTAGAGAGTATTTTGGTGTATGGCCTGAAAAAAGCTCAGACCATAGCAGCTAGATTCATTCTTTTCTTCTGTCCACAGCTGCATCTGACAATGAAATGAATTTGGAAGAATTATGCTTGAGTGTATTCTGTTCAAGACTTTTTTAATTTATCTAGCTCTAGGTCTATGGAGATAATGATAATATTCTTTGTTTCATCCTCTTCGAAAGACTGAGAAAATTATTTCCTACTTCTTTGGGACTCTGTGGACTCAAAATATATCTTTGAGTGATTGCTTGTTTGCTTTTTGCAATCTGCCTCAAAAACTGTTTCCGCTGACGCATCTGATGACTCATACAAAAGAGTTTTTAACTTTGGGCTAGTGAATATGATTGATTCAAGATTCACCAATGCATATATTCCCCTTTTAAATACCACCTAATATTATACGTAAAGTGTGGCTGTGTGTATATGGTTATTCAACGTTATTCAAAAGAAATACAATCATATATTTTTGACATCTGCAATAAAAGAAAAGACAACCTAGTGCTCGTAGTATAACAGGAACGAGATCAGAGAGCATCAAACGCCCTAAGTATGTACTATCTTTTCATCAATATCCAATACGCGAGTATTGATGTGGAGGTTTCAGAAAGAGAATTTCTGTTTGTTGTACCCAAATTCTCCTCATTATCAAGAAGAACTTTCGGATGGTAAACTTTATGGTCAATCCTATTTACATTTCGAAGCCTCTCGAAGACTCAAAGCCATCACTTCCTATATTCGAGATTTAAAACAGGTTTCCTAGTCGTTGAACCACAAAAAACCTGTAGCATTAGTTACGGCTTCGATGTTTTATCCAATGAAAGAATAGACATTCTATAGGACTATGATGGATATACGCTGTATCATTATGATAACAACTTGTTTCGATTGAGAAAAATTTCTTAGTGATTCAAATTCACCCTTCCTACACAGACAAATGAGACAAATGAGATATAATATTTCAGTGTTGTTACATGTGAAATGTCAAATTTATTTGGTTTCGTACAATCATAAAGAAGTTCTAGTTCTTTTCTTGCTGTCACAGCCAACTATGCTACAAAAGGATGGCATATTTAACCGATATTTTGAATATATTGATCTGCTTGTGGAGAGAAATAAGGTGAAACTATATGTATCAGTATAATTCAATAAATTATAAGTTCAGAGTATCGAAAAACCACAAAATTCCTCAATAAATCGCACTCAGATTGCAATAATCAGTTCATTATAGGGTGATGTTGGTCCTCCAGTCTCTCCTCACTGTCAGAACTTCTCGTAACCTATATACAGTGGAATATACCAAAGTCGAATTTTGGCGATGTAACTACAGCTTACCATAGTTACATAGTTGACAGTTAATACACGTATTTTCTGTCAAATCATCACGTGATAGTTAGACAGTTACATGTAACCACAGCTCGCCAAAATTCGACTCAAATTGTCATGGCCAATCGACGGCTCAAACTTTCGTGAACGCTTTCTCTCATTGTAATAGAAGTGAAATGAAAACGTTAAGCAATTAACCTAAGAAAAAAACTTGCTATAACTTACCCTCCATTGAAGCTGTGGTGAAGTTGGTCACTACTAGAAGGCGTTTGTTGTTCGAACACTGAACTGTCTGGTGCTGAGTCACTCTGTGCACGCATTTGGGCTCTGTGGAATCTGACTTCGTCTTCTACCTTTTCTCTTTGTTTTTTAGACATCCTACCAAACTTAACAGCTGAAAAAAAAAGCATTCATTCGATTTCTATAATATACTCAGTAAGTAAAATTGTAATTGAATTATGACTTGATTCTAACAATAGAAAAATGAAAGGAGATCCCATGAAACAGCTAGACAACGACGATATACAAAAATAAATCATCTTGCGTAAGAATTTCACGTTTTTGGAGGATACATCGAGAATGTCCAGTACGTATATTCGATTCAATCCCAAGAGCATCAAAGAACATTGCAAAATTCTTTTAGTTGCATAAATATCCAGCCGTATCGCGATGTTACGCAAGAATATTACATCATAGCACATGCTAGCAGACAGACAGCTGCTACCATTCATCATGTGTGGAGCCGAAGAAACTCGAAAACATTGTATGCTGATTGTTTTTCCTACCATCGACAAACTGACATTTGTTTTACTAGAAAGTTTCTCACTGAAAGTTGATAACTCAATGGATGTTATTTCTATTTGTTACTCACGATAAGGTTATACACATTCATATCAAATAATCTTGAAATAAATTAAACAATTATTTGTACTATACTAGTAGTAAACAAAAACCTTGTTATTTTGTTATGAATTGACTAAGTAGTTTTCCAAGAATAGATTATCGTGGTTTTTTTGAAAAGTTATATTTCAGCGGTTTTCAATCGCTCGAATTTTAAATAATATTTATCCATTTTCGTACTAGTGCGCGAAATAGTTGTTTTCCTAACAAGTGCTGAAAGAGATCTTTTCCCTCACGAAACTGCCGACAAGCGCTTGTATGATATCGAATTCAACACACAGATGAAATTTGATTTCATCAATTCATAACATTGTATTCTGACTTTTTCTCCCACCATCGACAAAGTGAAATTTGCTCATAATACATATGAATGACAAATCTTATTCTACATGTCGTAGTAGTAACCTCATCAGTGGCGTTCGATATTTAGAGACATATCAAAATTTAGTTTATTTTTTAATGAAACTGTGCGGGAAAAACCCCTCGCATTCCTAACCCGCACTGTTTGGCAATATGACTTTTCACAAAATTTAAATACGTGCGAGTAAGTTTTTTAATTTGACTAAGTATACGTTTTTCCAATTTTATAATTCGATTGTAAAATTATTTATCCATGACTACTATATAATATAGCCATTTTACGTCTGTGGGCTCTGCCAAAATAATATCCATTAATTACAAGTGATTTATGAGATATAATTCACTGTTGTCAGATGCTTCATAGATTTAGCTTTGATGAATATTCTTTAAATTGGTATTTCTTCAGTATCATAAACTACTCCAACTAACTAATATGGGTATACCTTGTCAATGGAGGGCCCAATCTACTTCTATTATATCAATTAAAGCATGTTTCATTATTAAATATACAATGACCAGTTTTTCAAAAATTTCTCATGTGTCAACTTGACTTTTTTCACGCTTGTTATAGAAACGTCTTATTTCGGTCGCCAAATGTTGAAATCTTCAAAAAATATTTTCAGTAGTCGTAGATAAAGTATAATATGCTAGTTGCGTATAATGGCTATTATTGGCTCGGTGATTTGGGTTACTAGCCTACGACTCGTAGCCTAAACTTCACCTCGCGAATAATAGCAATCATTATACACTCGTTGCATAATATACTATTCTATCTTAGGAAAGAAGTATCTTTTCCATTCTAGATTGTTTGCCAATTTTTGATTTGAAATATTTATCCATTGCTTCTGTGATTACCTCAAATATTTTTCTCGGTTTGAATTTAGTTCAATTAAATCATTATTTATTCACGTCAGTTGATCCTACTTGGACCTTACAGAACCTGCCAAACTGCTCGAAAAGAGTCCAAAAAGGCGAAACACAAAATCTCAAAGTTGGTCAAGAACTGATCATATTTTTTTTCAATTGTGCTAAAATTCCTCCATTTAAAAGAATAATTAAAATAGAGTAACTAGTACAATTTTCATTACTAAGCAAATTGTAAACCGCCCATCCTTGAAACCGTACACGAAGCCGTACTTGCAGAACTTTACGGTAGTGGCAAACAAATACCATTATTATTATTAACAGTTCTTTGCAATTTCGTTCAGTAGGTCAGGAAGGCTGGTAGCACTACTCATCATTACACACAATAGCATTAACGGTGATGTGCAATTAATTTGCAGAATGCATTCTGGGTACTGCAAATGAATGCGTGAAGTTCTTCGTTAATGGGCAGACTGCCTTCCCTTTGTTATTATCAATTAGATTTTTCGCACACTTTATAATTAGTTGTTTCAAGTAATAGCGAGCATCGGTTCGGATAAAATGTCGGCAAAATCGATCGTGTGCGTAACATTTTCAGATCGATAAAGAAGATAGATTGGCCCTGTAAGATGTAAGTAGAGGCAAAAAAGAGGAAAAGATCTGTTTATATACTCCCCCTCTCCTGATGCTTGATAAACATTAACGTAACTTTTTCAAGATATTTGCGCTAGTTTTTTCGATTCTACAAAGAGCAACATTCCAGAGATGAAAACGGTAGGGTGGGTTGATTAAATTATGTGTAGGTATTAGTTATTAATTATGTTTCAGTTCATTCCCTGAACCTTAAGTTAGTGAGATAATTAGCACTTTCTATTTGACGCTGCATCACTTCCAAACTGATGCAAAATCAGTTGATGCGTGTTCTATTTGACATAGTTGTGATTTTGAACTGATGCGCATACTACCAACTTATGTTGCTCCTTGACAAAATGAGTTTAATTTCCTTATATATAACCTTACATTTTGGTAATAGTATATTATTCGATGAGCGGTAATGCAGGTCAAAACACACGCAGATGAATTTTGCACCACGAGCCGTCAGGCGAGTAGTGTAATTCATCAAGTGTGTTTTTGAGCATTACCGCGAATTGAAAACTATCCTTTATCCACGACTTCTTCAATAAAATTCGAATTAATCTGCATTTAAAAAATGTTGAACAGTTGTCAAAAGCGTGACAACATTTCGTCCAACCGTCAAACCTCTGTACTCTGTAGTCGGGAATCAAATCAGAGTCTCTAACTAATCAAATCAAGTACTTTCGCAACTTCAAAAATTTACGTTTTCCAAAAATAAATCTGGAATGAATCGCTAGAACGTTATCTTGATGGCTGAAATAGATTTCCGGATCGATCCTACTTTTTATTCATTTTTTTGTGAACCATTTCATTTTCCTAGTTATTTTTATTTTCGGTTCATAGACATGTCTATGGTTGTGTTCTAGCTACTATTACACATAGAAATTAGTTTATAGGAGTGGATAAAAGTTTATAATCTACTTCTCACCATAACAGAAAGTGAATTATTATCCTCGGTTCCCATTGCTAGTAATGAATAACTCATAATACTTTTAGAATTTGCTTCCGAACTTTCGTCGATATTCTGATTTGGTACTCTGATTTCAAACTTTTTCGTTTCGATAATTGTCATCCGAAAAAGTCATGTTCTTCTTGTCAAAATAACTCCAACTGAAGTGATTTCGGAAATTATTCAGGCAAATAGAAAGCTAGAAATGTACCATTGCTAACAAACATAAGGTAGATGCGTCTTATTTCTCAAAAAAGTTTCTATTGATCTCAATTTCTTAAGAAGTTATACTTATTTCTTTTCAGTGCTCCTAAAGAAAGCACGACTCTGCCTTTTGTTTTATTGAACTGTCAAATTTTAAAACAAAAACAAACATTTGCTTTGTATTCCTGATACTCGAATTTATTCCATTAATATCTCGCTTGGGGACTATCCATGTTCTTTATTGATTTGAGGTAACATTAGATACTAGATATTACCTGAAATTCCGGAATAAAAGGAAATGAAACAGAAATATTCATGAAAATTACTGATGAATCTGTGGCTATTGAAACAATTGGGCTTTTGGCGGTGTTGCTAATTTAGCTTTCTCGTGTGGAAATCAAATTGAATGTTGAATTGAAATCCTAAAAAACATCTGTCTAATCAAATGCATTCAATTTTGTTTGGGAAATTTTCAATATGCAAGAACGGTCATAATGAAAGTAATAATTTCCATATTCAGAGAATTTTTCGGTCTCTTTCAGCAGCTGAAATACGAGATCAAACTCTGAGGAAATCGCTGAGCAATGTGTTCAATTCAAAATTGTCGATATGAATGATCTTCAGATGCAGACTACGACGCTAACATGTCCTAGACACCTCTAACTTTTTTTCAGTGTCAGTGATCAGAAATCCATATTATAGAACACACGTTAGTTCACTGAATTTCAATTAGACAGATCTTTCAGAAAAAGGAATTTCTGAGGAGTATCGCGCTGTAACAATTGGATCTAACTTACCATCCCTGCTCATTCCCAGCCGAAGACACTTCTGTAACCTGCAGTACTGGCACCTATTCCTGTTGACCCTGTCAACAACACAGTTCTTATTTCTGGGACACTGATAATTCACCACTGAACTCTGAGATCTCCTGAAGAAACCTTTACACCCCTCACACGTTATCACACCATAATGGACGCCACTGCTTTTGTCACCGCAGACCTTGCAGGGTATTATCTCAATTTGTGCTGAAATAGATAAGAGAATGAATTAGATTTGTCAGTTTTGGATTCGATAAAAATGCAATCAATTCAGCTGCTAATGGTACTGAACATATGGTGTGTTTCCAAAGTATTTATGAAATCAAGGAATACTTGCAGTGAAAAAATCAAACGTTTTCGACTTTCTTCAATAATTTCATTCTAAAGGAAAAAAAATCAAGAACTCATTAATGATCAAAATAACTCTATCAATACTTAAATTTTCCACCCAGAATAACATGTCAAAATATATCAGGAATAGCTTTTTCCATATTTATTTTTAAGTTTCTGCACAAAAATGTTTGCATATAATCAGATCATGATATTGCTTATGATTTTTGATGCAATAAAGTCAAAAAAAGGTTTATAATTCCTTTTCACCGGGATATTTGTAAGAGTACGAGATTTTAGTATGGAGACCCCAACAGTGCGTTAAGCGCGAAACCTGAACGTTAGATTACAAAGAAAACAACATTGCTGTATTGTTGGTTGTCTGTTAAGTGTAACGTTGCGTTAGCATTTCTTCATACGGACTGTCGATCAAACCTACCTCGATTCATTTTAACAGGTCCTTTTTCCTCGCTATCTCCTATCTGCAAACTCGCTAAGTCTATCAACGTAGGCTCGCGATTTTCGGAGTTTTCATCGAGAAAACTCGGGTTTTCAACACTGTCAAACGAGGATCCATCCCGAGAAAAATCACCCGAAATATTTGTATCATTTTTTCCAATATTAAACCCCGAAAATCCTTGCATAGCTGTCACAACAAAATCCATAGATTCGACCGATAGAGCAGGGTGTCCTACCACAGTATGGAAACTACCCAGTAGTTACACTCCTTGAATTTCTTTACTCCGTTTCCGACTCACGCATACTTTGGTGCTTTTAACTTTAAATTTGGTTATTTTTATTATTTGGAAATTTGAAAATGCCTCCGAATAGTTATTATGAATTAATCAATGGGTTTGACAATGTTATTATTTCCGATATTATCAATGTTGTTATTAAAATTGAAAAAAGAAAAGCAAATTCGTCTTTTCAACACCCTTCTCCTAATGTCTTAATTTTCAAATGAATTTTTTATTGAGTCTTATTCTGAAATTAAGCATTTTACATGGTTTGAAATTTTGCCATATAAATATTTCCCTTCAAAAGATGAATAGATTAACAGAAAATGATAAAAAACATACTTGTAAATATGTTATTTGTTGTTCATGGTGGTAGTGAGTTCTGATATTTTTATGTTATCTATGTGATGATAAATATATGTTCTTCTTCAACAATCAATCTTTTATAACCCCCTCTGCTCCTGAACGAAAGATACATAGATCAGCAAGTGTGAGTACTTTCAAATCAAGTTTTTTACACATTTTGTGAAAAGTAGGTTTTTGATTATTTTGACTGAATTCATAATAATATAAGAAAGTACCTAATGTTTGGCATTCACCAATTCGACCTAAAATGTGCGAGAACTTTTCTCGGAGTAAAAATTTCAGTTCATTTTATCGAGAGTGCAACTAGAGCAGTGAAGCCGCATCAAAAATTCTACAGTTGATATCGATTCTAGAAAGCCATAGTTTCATTTTCTGGTTTCATATATTGCTGCGCTACGGTTCGGGTGTACGCGAAATAAAAAAATTAAATACATTTGGTGATATTCATGACTCGTAATGACTAGAGACCGGATTATATACATTTGCATATGCTATTGCTTATTTGAGATCCAGAAGCAGAAGTTTCACCTGAAACTATAAGCGAAACATAGCACCAAGGTGCAAATTCTCCCCAGTTATGTCAATGGATGTGAAGCGAACCTTTTCCACACAAAAAAAATCAACATTTTATAATTGAACATTTAGAACAATATTTAATTGTAAACGTTCAAAAACATTGAATTGAATTTTAATACCATATTATTCAGAGTTATTGATATGTAGATTTCGAAATGAAAATTACTATTTTTTTTTCGAGTTCCCGAAAGTCATCATTCAATATTTCATATTCTACAAATTTTCATGCATATTTTGGTGCATATTTCAAGCATATTTGCATACATATAACAACGTTTTTATGTTGCATATAATCCGATATCTAGTTATGACATTATATTCGAAAAAAGTGAAGATGGCACGCTGGGTAATTTTTATACTGTGGTCCTACAGTCTGCCACGTGAACCTACCTCGTATAGAGTTAACAGATCTTCTTTCTTCCCTTTCTCCGAGCCTCAAACCTTCAAAATCTCTCTCCGTAGACGTTATAGTCTCACTGGTTTGAGCCGACAAACTGTTACTATCGACACTAGGCCAACCAGAGTCTGCGCTACCACTAGAACTACCGGAAAATAGATATTTGTCCATTTCGCGACAAATGGTCGGAACATGCAGGGTTTAAAAACGTTCTCACTTTGTTTTCACATGGGAGGTCCTCAGGAGAACCAAGGAGCTTCCTGAGGATTGGGTGTCGCATTGCACGCGGCTGTTTCGGCCGTTTTCACGAATCAGACACTGGCACTTGTGGAATATGTGAAATTTTTGTGAATGGGTTGGATTAATTTTTCTTCATGTGGCTGACATCTGCTTCCATACTATCCCTGAGATTGATGTCTAGAAGGATGATGTGTCAATGAGATAATGTACGGGATACTCCTGATTGAATGGACTGGCTATGATTCACAAACTTTACCCATGAAAAAGAAAATGAATATAAGTTTCCTGAAGGTTGCTCTAACGAAATTTTCAATTTGGGAGGTTTTCGGAAAAGACCACGAAGATTTTGAAATGGATTAAAACAATCTGTGTATGAGATCTAATTCAAATTTGAATTTGAACTGGGGTGGTAATGGCTAGGTAAACTTTTCGGGAACTGCGACCATGTAGATCATGTACTACCCTAAAAATTTATAGAAACCCAAGGAGGCCGTCAATGGTTTTGATAAGACCGACAACATCCTTTGGAGCCTTTTCTGATATCTCCAGGGTATCCAGGACCAGTTTACCTATATCAATTGATTTAAGGTCAGCCAGTTCTGAACATTTGACTACCATGCATTCAGCTGTTTCTGCTTTTTATCCACGGAGCCTTCAAATGTCATCTTCTGACATTCCAATAGGTACAAACGATATTTGTACTGACAGTGCCCCGTCAGAAGCCCCACCATTACACGAAGCTCAACTCGTGACAGCTTCATGAGGTTTCTCGTATAGGTAGGTGAAATCATCACGAAATTTTCTGCCTGAGTAAGTCTAAGAGTGTTCCTCTAAAGGGTTATTCTTTTATGCTGACTTTGACAGGAGCTAAGACAGGTGGTACAGAACAAGACTAAGTTGAACTAAATGCCTACGTTTTGTCCGTATATTAGAACTTTTTCAAGGCAAGTTCAATTTGTCTGATATGTTATTCTTTTATTCAACTCCCATTGCTGGACCACTGCCTTATACTGGCCTTTTAAAAATCCATCTCAGGTCCTGCAGATGTTCATCAGCTATGGGTTATCAACGAAACTCTTTATAAAGGGTGTCCCAAAATTAACGCAAGATTTGAATTTGCCGCCATTTGTGCAGTGAAGCGTTGGCACCCTGAAAAAAAAGCAATTTGTCAGCTAACAGTATAGGGTTATTAAAAATGGAGCTTTACACGATAGAACAACGTGTCTTCATTATTAAAGAATATTTCAAAAATAGTGAAAGCTTGGCGGCTGCAGTTCGAAAATTTCATACAAAATATGGTCCGAATAGTGTTTTAACTTCGTCAACTGTGAAGAGATTAATTGAAAAATTCATGGAGACTGGATCCGTTGGAGACGCCAAACACACTGGTCGTCCAAAAACAAGCCGAAGTTAAACACTATTCGGACCATATTTTGTATGAAATTTTCGAACTGCAGCCGCCAAGCTTTCACTATTTTGAAATATTCTTTAATAATGAAGACACGTTGTTCTAGCGTGTAACGCTCCATTTTTAATAACCCTATACTGTTAGCTGTCAAATTGCTTTTTTCAGGGTTGCTAACACTTCACTGCACAAATGGCGGCAAATTCAAATCTTGCGTTAATTTTGGGACACCCTTTACTATATGTATGGAATATAATGTCGTTAAAATGCTCATCGCAGCTTCTCACTAGGGCAAGTGTCCTTTCAATATCTCTACATTTACACAGATTACCTCAGTTCATTTCAAAATCAACATATTATAGGCAGAAATGTTTTAATCATAGAATCCTGCTATGTAGAACCAGTCCACTTGTTCAGAATACCCTGTAAATTGAGCTCAGCAAAATAAAGAATCCCCAGAGAGTTCAGGATAATATTGTCTTATTTCAATAAAGACCGGTTGAACTCTGATTCCGTTTTGATCTTCGAGCTTCACTAACTTTTCATTCACATATACTTAATCTTTTTTATGATGAGAAGGAATATCCACGAGCAATATAAGTTAGGACACTTGTGTAGTTCAAATATTCATGGAACTAACGTTGAAGGATATAAATATAATTCAATTATTCATCGCATGAGAAATAAAAAAATTCATATTTTCTTATTAAAAAGTTGGAGCATTTTGAGAGCATTAATGATATTCAATAATGGCTTTTGCATGAAATTTCTTTATATATCACGGTTTTATACTAGATCATTCAAACCAGAATAATGCAAATCACTTATTTGTAGTTGAATATCATGAAATCATTCGACGGTATTATAATTGAACCTTTTTAAGATTTCAAGTCTCCGAAAAAACTTAATCAATAGTCTCAAAGTTTATGCAATGCACGGTCTTCTGGGATGTTTCTGGTGAATGTTTCACAATTCAAAATAACATAGCATTTCACCTAAGCCATGGTCGAGCTTGAATAAAGTAGCCTATCGTAGATTTGAAAGTGAGAATTGTCTGATAATCATGCCAAGAAACTCTTGTTTCATTCGGTTCCACTTATTGTTGGAGCCTAGCATTCGAATTTGTGAATAAAATTAGCGTTTCATTATTCCCCATCAAGACAAATATATAAAAGAACATATGGGCCATAATATCAGGTTTTTTCACCATTTCCTGGATGGATCAAAACAGAAGTTCATCCAGAGCGAGATGACAGGTCGAATAACCAAACAAAATCAGCACTTAAAGCTATAAAAAACTTCCGAACCCACACGGCCATCTGATCTCGTTTGGTCCAGATGTGAAAATATTCTCGCGTCAAAAAGTGAATTAGCTGGAAAGAGCGAATCATTTCGCCAAACCGAGATGTCGTAAATGTCAATTAGTCATAAAATGACATATAATTTGTTCCTGCCCCGGAACATATGGCGTCGATTCCGAAAAAACTTTTAGCTTCAATTAGCCGTATTTTTATTTTGACCAGGCTTGAACCCTGTCTACTTGTGGATAAGTCATTTTGGTCGATAGAGAATGATTTCATTCAACTCAATTGTACATTGAAAATAATTAATTCAAATGACTGTTGTCTATGCAACATTTGGAGCATTTTTAATGTCATTCTATGTTTTATGTTTTTATTTTTTTCGATGAATTATTTTTTTTTGTATTTGTTCTTAGTGAAATGGCATATTATTGTTTCGTCCAAATGCCTGTATGTTTTGAATTTTGAGCCAAGGGAGGTCTCAAACGACTCGCTGGATTCTCTGATGAAGAATAAGAGGTCATAAGGAAATCTTTCCTACAATCTGCGCTTTTATGTGGCTGGCGTTAGTTTTATGCCATCCAGTATAGTAACTCTAGTGTGTGCCAATACATTGCATTGGCATAATATGTGCTCACAATATTTTCAAACATTATGAATTAGAATGTATTTTAGTTTTATGTATAGCAATATGTCGTAGAGTTTGAATTTCAGTGACCTCCGGTAACATGAACAACCTCTATTTTATGAACAATCCTGGTTTTATTCTGTTCACATTATCGCGATTTTACTGTAGTTTTGGACACTTGCATAATATTCTTTCAGCCGTTTCTGCTTCTGATCCACAAAGCCCGCAAATCTCATCTGCTGACTTTCCCATAGGATAAATAGACGTCAGCAGTCCCAACATAACCCGAAGCTCAGCTAGTGACAGCTTCAGGAGCTTTTTTGTACAGGAAGATGGAATCATCACGAATTTTTTTGACTGAGTAGGCCTAAGTATGTTTTTCCAGAGGGTTATGCTGTTATTCATACACCAATGAAGTTTATATTTGACAGTAAAATACTCCAAATTGTGGAGATTTATATATGCATTTTCAAAAGGGTTGTACCGTTCAGTGTTCCCTATTTCTATGACCCATTTTCCTCATCAGAATGGAACGAATGTAGTGAATGAACGTGCCAAAGCAGAATCGAAATTGTGAAGCCAATGGCTGAATAAGCCGTCAGAGGAAAGCATAAAAATTTAATCGTTTCCTCGTCGAATATAAACACCGAATAATTGCAGTATATTTTCTCATTCTTCGAGCGTTTCTAGCGCCTAATTTGTCAATGACCCCTTCGAAGTACAGTTCACTAGGCCGTTTATTGTAATCTAATTATCTTGGAATCCTTCTAATTGAATTGCGGTTCTTTTCCTCCGATACCGAAACGGATTTCAATGGCCTGAATGATGATTTTCAATGGGATTTTTTTGTATTCCAATTCTAAGCTTGGACTTTTTTGGCCTATGGTTAATTCCATAGATTATGTTCATATTCGTGAATTTGACAGAGGAGTATTTTGAGCATTCTTTAGTGGAATAGGTTATTTGTTTGACAAGCTGGATTTTGGTGCATTTTTCAGGCTAATTTTGGCGATATCAAGCTGAAAATAATATCACACAATAACACTTTTGACTGACTGATGAAATCAATAAAAGAAAATTCTAAAAAACTGACGTGATGTTGGAAGCTTTCAGACGATTGTAAGTAATGCATGAAGTTATAAACTATTTGTATTATTCGACGCGTTTATTATTCCTATTTCACCGTGACACAATTTGAATTAGGGATTATTTCGTTCATAAGGCATTTCCAGTAGGTTTTTTCTCATGTGACAAAATTGAGAGTGGTGCCAAATTTATACCTATCTAATTTTTCACTTAAAATTTCAAGTAATTAATTTTCCGTTGAATTTTGAAAATTTTTTATACCCGTAAATTCAAACATAGTGCTTTGATGACGTACGAGGAAGCATGATTATAACAGATGACGATTCACAGCAGAGCGGCCATCGTTGGCATCGTTGTAAACTGTGATTCAACATTCAACCAATGAAATGGATGCTAACGCGTTCGTCAAACTCAACCGACAATTCTGATCCTTTGAATTCGCTAGCTCATTTCGGTGATTTCAGTATTTTTTTTTCGAAAACCTGAGCTCGAAATGAAAAACAGATAATCGCCACTCAAAATTCAAGCTTTAGATCACGTGTCGGAGGCTTGGTTCCGCGGCATTAGCCGAAATTGAACTATGTTATCTATGAACTGAACGTCCGACCGGTCCGAATTAACCCCGGTGATCGTGGATAGAGATCAGCTGTTGTTTTGATTCCCTTCTTCTTTATTAACGAATAATTAATCTTCTCAGCGTGCGGTTTGTGGTTTTGTGACATTTTTCGGAAAGGTTTGTAGGTAAGATTTTAATATTTCATCAAGTAAGATGGAAACGGAAACAAGAAGTGAGAAATATAATGCAAGTAGTGAACTTAAAGAAAAGCAAGATCCTTTAGATCACATGCTGAATAATAAATTCAGTAAAATGCCTTACGATGATAAAATTTTCATAACTGAAGTAATTAAGACACCTCGAACAGCAATGCTAAATTTAATTATTGATTCTGCTCATAATCGTTCGTTCTGCGTAGAATAGTATAATAAATGCCAGTGGCTGACAGGAAGCCCAGTTTGAAATAAATTATTTTGTTGGTTGCGTGGTCTCGGGCCTCCTCTGATTGAAATCTCACGAGCCGCCACTGATTTTTATCACAGCCTTTGAAGATCGAAAAGCAATTTCTTTAGAACATTCTTTGGGGCCCTATCTGATTTGAGGACTTTCTGTTCTGAAATTTGCTCTAAATGCTCTTAAACAGTCAAACATTGACTTAATAGTTGTTAATATTTTGACAACAAAATCGTTCATATCTTCAAAATGACTCATGTTTATTCACATTTATTCACCCGGTAAATGTCAGCATCACCTTGTAAAATGCTACAGGCAATTCAGCTTTCCCTCATTCGTCGGAAAAACATTGAACATGATTTTCCACCAGTGGCGTAACTGAATAGTCTTGTCCGTCATCAACAGAGGACCACGTCCGAGAATAAACTCTATCGTGCCTGCGATGAAGTCATGGTTTCGTAACAGTCACGGGAAAAACGGTTCAAAACTTCAGTTGTACCGCAATATCTGAATCTGAGTTCACGACATCGTCGTAAGATCGTTGTTGGAACACTCGAAATCTCGATGCCGATATTCGGCGGTTGTTAAACCCGAGAGTTCATTGGCATCTCAGCTGGCCGCGCCTGCAAACAAACCGACACATCTCTCTCGGTTACTTGACGTGCGTGCGTGCTGTCCGGACGCGTATTTCCGAAATTCAACAGTATCGAATTCAGAACAATCACAGCTGAAACGCTGAAATTCTTGATAATGGGGAATTATTGAAATGTTATTTGGGCAGTTTCCATGATTTTCAAAGCTAATCCTAGCTTTCCATTTGCCGGAATAATTTCCGAAATCACTTCAGTTGGAAGTGAAGGGATTCTGACAAATGGAACATAACTTTTTCGGATGACAATCAACGTAACGATGAGGTTTGAATATCGGCTAAACTTCGGAGGGATACTTGAAGTAATATGAATAATTCCTTACTAGCAATGAAAGTTATTATGAACTAAAGTGATTGTGGAAATCAAACTTATTTTGTCAGTAAGAAACATCAGTTGGAAGTGATGTGCATCAGTTCAAAATCACAACATTGTCAAATAGAACGCGCATCAATTGATTTTGTATCAGTTTGGAATAAATGCAACGTCAAATAGAAAGGGCCTTATATTCAACGTTTCCTCCAGCATTCGCCAGCCGTCGGCGCCGTCATCAGGAAACAGTTTAGTTTCGGAATTTTCAAAAAAATAACTTTCGCTATTTTTTGAAAACATTCGTCCCTCTCGACTTGAGAAACGATGAGCAGTGACTCTGATATATTTATAGATTTATTATTATTTCGAATCTTATTATTGAAACCCAGATGTTTTTGAGATCTACAAAATGACAGATGGTTGACTAATGGAACATTCCTCACTGAGCAATTCGAGTGCTCCAGAAAAAACCATTTCAGAAATTATGGACTCTCAGAAAAATCCCAGCAATTAAACTTTTTTCGTTTTGGAGTCAGGTTTTAGAGAAAAAAATTTTTGAAATCACCATAATGAGTTCAAACGATAATAAGTGGCGATTGAGTGTGACGTAAGCTTCAGCATTCATCTTATTGGTTGAATGTTGATCACAGATTACACTAATTATGCTTGCCGTACGCCATCCCGGAGTGACGTTTGAGCTTACGAGTAGAAGAAGAATTAATTACTTGGAATTTTAAGCGAATAATTGGATAGGTTTATATTAACACTACTCCAAATGCTGCCACATAAAAAAAATCTATATTTTACATACTAGAAATGCCATTGACATGAAAGCTACCACATTCAATTTTTCAAATTTTAGTAAGTTCTCTTTCCATTCTTATTCAAAATTCAAATGAATTGAATGTGACGCTAGATTCACAAACATGACAGAAATAAAATATACAGGGTGTCTGTAAACAAATGCTAGGGACTTAGTGAGATGATTCCTCGATGAAAATGAGCAGGGGTAGTTCATATAAATTTTTTTCGAAATCGACCCCGCTTCCAAGATACAGCCTTTGGAAGGCGATGACAAGTTGACAGTTTTTTTTGGAAGTCCTTAAAAACACTGAGTCATAAAACTATACATAAAATGATTCATTAAGGAGATGTTACTCACACAATTTTTTTTTATCCCATAACTTTATTATTAGGGGAGAATAACAACCCCTTATGATTTTCCTTCAAAAATTGTTTTCGTGGAATAGATTTTCGGAAATTAAAATTCTCTTATGGTTTCCCATTCAATTCTTGAGAAAAAAAGTATTTCGATACAGTCGATACTTTTCTAGGAAAAAATAAAAACTCACAAGCACTTATGATCACTGTTCATTCCATTTCATCGTATGTTCCATATAATGAATATTATAAGATCTTGTTTATGCTCAAAATTGGTTTTGTCAATTATGCTTATTAATCGAAAGAAAGTTTTATTTGTGAGCTTAAAGTATTACGGATATAATTTTTTTTTCGGAAATTAGTGATTAAACCTTGAGAAAGATTTATAAAACATCTTTATCTCCTTTCATAGATATACAACATCTTAGAATAGTCATTGCATGGAACACTTATACGATGAAATGGAAAATGAACAGTGATCATAACTGCTTGTAAGTTTTTATTTTTTCCGAGAAAGGTATCAACTGTATCGAAATTTTGCAGGAGACTTTTTTCTCCAGAATTGAATGGGAAACCATAAGCGAATTTTATTTTTCGAAAATTTATCATACGAAAACAGTTTTTGAACGAGAATCATAGGTGGTTGTTATTTTCAACCCCTTATAATAAAGTTATAAGATCTAAAAAAATTGTGTGAGTAACATCTACTTAGTGCTTCATATTATGTTCAGTTTTATGACTCAGTGTTTTTAAAAAGCAGTAAAAAAAATAAAAACTATGAACTCGTCATGGCTGTATCTTGAAAGGGGGGCCGATTTCGAAGAAAAATTAATGAACTGTCCCTACTTATTTTCATCAAGGAATGATCTCCCAAAGTACCTCGCATTTGTTCACAGATACCATTTTAACTTGCTTTGTCTCTTCGAATGTTAACTTTCACTTTATCCGCGCATACCTCCACACAAAATTTTCAAAATATGCGTACGGGCGGCAACATTGCGTGAGTTTGGAAGGCGGTAGTAGCGTCCAGTATACAGGTTTGGGATATGAGACCCCGGTCACGTTGTAGATTTCGGATATTGGACCGCATATTTTAGGCAGGCGCTATGGGCTGCATTGAGAATATGTTGTCTTCCTTCTAACGCACGTGTATGCAATGTCGTTGCACCTATGGGAACCGATTAGAATTCCCAGGCAGGTTTGATTTGATTATACTCCATTATGCACTGGGTGCGCCCGAAAATTCGTAGATTTATTGCCCGAAATTTTGGAGGAATTTGACACGGGAATTAATTGAATTGACGACAATCTTCTTTTTTGCCTCTGAATAAAACTCATGATTGAGCAATTTATTTTTATTTCTTCATTCCGTTATAGGCAAATCAAGCTAAGCGATACGCCCTCTGGTGACGATCTGAGTAACCTTCAATATTGACATGATTCTCTCATTGTGCATTGATTTATGTGAATATTTAACATTATCAATAATTTTTTAAGTATAATTCGTTCAAATCGCTATTGTTCAGTTCTTCAGTGTTCTTCCTGAGAAAAAAGGAATTCCAAATAATATACATTTCCATGCCTTTCCTCAAGCTAGGGATAGATTTCGTGTTTGGGTAGAAGGGAAATCGAGGAGTGAAGTGACAAAGTGATGATGGATCGACGAAATGCCTGGCAACTGAAACTCAAAATCAGTAAACCAGTGACAGGAAATATAAAAGTTTGCTTCTTGCATTTGGTAGATGACGATTATTTTTATCGAGTTAAGTACGGATTATACAAAACTTGTAGGTTAGATTATAGATTCTTGGGGTAATCGTTTACAGATGCCAGTTCATAATAGAGGTAGTTTTTGAAAAATACTGCTGTGTCTACCAGAAATCTTTCTGTTGGATTTACTATCAGAGAAGAGAAACGACCGGAATGTTCTAGTTCTAGTAGTAGAAGACAAGGAAGTCTAAACGAAGAAAAACCCACTAAAGAATGCTCTTTTGAAGAGAAAAAATACTGTTTGAATATAATAAAACAAAGTTAACTCAACTGTTCAACAAACAAAATTGTTTTCCTTAATTTCCACAACAGCCTTGTAACCTAATTCATCTTTCACTATGGCTGAAATAAATTGAAACAGATGAAGACAGATGACACCCATCGTCTTCACAGAAAATATACACTCCTTCACTATAGATTTCTGAAATTTTGATATATTGATGAAAAATCCAAATTTAAATGAAGCAGACATACACAGAAACAATACAACCAAATTCTTCCAATATTAATAGTTGTACGAATGCCCGCCGTGGCGCTGCATTCTCATTTTCAGATGCCTTTAATTTGGGTAAAGAATTTAATGTTGATATTGCGAAGCAGAAGAATTTAGAGATCAAAACATGAATACGCTTCAAACCAACATACGTAAATACTGAATTGCATAATAATTGTGCTGAACTTTTACCTTCTGCTATAAGATTTGGTAGATTCATATGAAATGCAGAAGAATTTTTAATATTTCAACGAACCATTTTGAAAAATAATCCAACTAAATTTACCAGTGGTGAAAAACTTTGAGGAGCATAAAATTGACATCTTATAATGTGTGAGCAGTAGACCTCATTGATGTAGATATCTCTGCTCAAATAATGACTGATCTCTCGTTAATGCCTTCAAGTATATTCGCTGATAGTGAAAATAGGTAGCTTACTATGAGTTTTCTACATATTCTCATCACCGGAATCAACTTAATATATAAATGTTGGATTCGAAAAAAGCATCCTTTCATATATTTCAGAAAAGTTGGTTGCAAACTTATGATTCATGACATTTAATAGAATAGTTCTTTGAAATAAATCATGGTTTTCGTTTGTTATAAACTCACGTCTCCATATGTCTGTTTGGTGAAGGAATCATAACAATCAATTGCTTTTAAAATACGACAACTGCGATGTTGATCTACATGCTAAAAACAAATGAATGCGATTGGGCTAATTTTCAAAGAAATGTTTACTCCAACCAATTTCTCCAGAGTTGTTCTATTTATGAATCCTAACAACGTATGATCATCATCCAGAATTAATGGAACATTGTTATTATATTACATTATAATTAACCGTCTTTGGTATTCTATTGAGTTGCAGTTCCGGATCTCAATCATAGTTCTATTTAACTTGGACATTTCTATCTCGAATGAAATATTGCATTGTTATTTTCCAAATACAGTCGTTGAAATGCATATGACATCAATTTATTGTGGAACTTGAAATAAGTACATTATTGTTTTCTAGAAGTTACTCTGAACGATTTGCCAGAAAAATATATACATTCCGATTTATTGCCCCATTATTTTCCCAAGTATCTAGAAAGAAAGTTACATTACTTTTTCAATGTGAGCGACTTATTCAATGTTTTGAAAATTCAAAGCAAACATTAGTGATAGACTACCTGGCTTTGAAAAGAGCTAAAAAACTGAGTGTATTATATTTTTTTGGTATGCAGGAAATTCGAAATTAAAATTTTTGAGTACCACATAAATCTGAAATTTTTTTATGGTTGTCATTTGTCGTCCTCACGTGTTTATACCCAGATTTTATATTCGCGGATCTGACTGACATTTACGACTATACATAATTTTCATCGGATGTTTCTTTCACAATTAAATTTTTTTTGTGGGCCTTCAAAATATATTTTTTTAGTGGGGTCAGCATATTTTTAGCCCTAAGTCAGGAATTCTTCAGACAAATATAGATCATTGTTTTTTCGGCTTTTAATTTTTTTCCTGATGAACGAATTTCAAGAATAAAATATCTTAAAAAATATTTCACGAAAAAGTCAACATTCATTGACATTACTATCAGAAACTCCTCCCACAATTAGCAGGTTGTGAATTTCAAAAAAGCGCAAATTGAGCATGTCACAATTTTGATAAAGTAGTATATTTTGAGCTTATCGAAATTTCGAAATACACTCCATTTCTTAAATAATTTCAAAAGCAGTTTGTGAATTTCAAGCATAGCGAATTGAACACGTAACACATGTGATAGAGTAATTTATTTTGAGAAGAAAAAGAAATTTCGTAAAACATATCCATTTTGAAACAATTCAAAATCACCATGATGAATATCGAAAAATAAGAAAAGGATTAAGGAGAAAGGTTCAACATCGCATATTTTATCGATGTCTAGTCACCCACTTTAACGATCGTTCCCCGTACCTCATAAAAACATCTGAATTACAGACCAATCATCGTCGAGGATCCGAAATCCGAAATAAACAATCCGAAATGTGTAATCAATCTGACAAAATTGTCGTAATTGTCAACCATAATATCGTTTTAATGAATAATTGTACATAAGAGCGCCTGGTGACAATGCCCTGGGTATTTTTAAGCAGAGTGAACGACCGATTAGGTGCTGTCGACAACAAATAATACCTCGTTATCAGTTTGGCAACTTTTTAATTGTTTTATTGCTGGTCATACACTTGTTCTGGGTGGAGATGATCCGTGAAATTTGTGAATTTCTGATAACCTTTTGAGAAATGATATTTTTACTGTATGGAAGGAATATCAGGAAATTATGCTTGAATATTTCGAGGGGTCAATGGTCAATTTTCGAATCTCTGAGTTCCAGGGACGGCCCCCCCATTGTTGAACATTTTCAGAGCAATCGGTAAATTTTCGAAACAGTAAAATTGTCATAGCAGTTTGAAAAATTCTTAGAAAGTTGGAAAATTTTCAATGGAGTTTATACAAGTCGATCAGAATTGGCAATTTTTCAAAGCAGTTGGTAGCTTTTCGAAGCAGTTGGAAAAATTATGGAAAAAGTTGTGCAACTGTTAATGCAGTTGGTCTAGGGGCGTGCCCTATATTTATCAGAGGTTGCAAATTCTCGAAACAGTTGGAAAAATTGTCAACATACAGTGGAACTTCCCTATAACGAAAGCGATCCTCTTCCGATTCGTTATGAAAAAAATTCGTTATACAAAAAATTTGTTTCTATAGTCGGCAATGTCACGGTCGACTTCACAGATAAATTAAAGTTTATCATTCAAACTTGAGCACTTGATTTTAGACATTTTCGCACAACTTTTCACACTAGCGTAATGGTTAGATTGAAACCAAACAGCCAGGGGTGAATTTGAAGCTGTTTCGGAAGGATCTTTCTGCCCTCTGCCGTAATGATGGTCGGGATTCATCACGTAGTCCGGAAAAATTTCGGAAAAAACCCACCCTTACACATTCTCACGAATACCCATTCAAAGAGTGATGTTCTTTGAATATATCGTTATAGAGAGAATTAACTTCGTTTTAGAGGGTATTTTTAACATGGAATTTGCATTCAAGGTGCAATGCCTTGTACGAAATTCGTTATACAGAGAAATTCGTTATACAGACTTTTGTTATAGGGAAGTTCCACTGTAGTTGATAAAATTTGAGAACAGTTTGAAAATTTTCAATGGAGTTTATCAGGGACCAGCCTAATTTTGATTAAAGTTGGCAATTTTGCAAAGCAGTTGTTAGTTTCTCGAAGCAGTTGAAAAAACTATTTTATTGCCTCTTAACTTATAAGGCCATTGCGACCAAAGTTTCATAGTTTGTGATTGTTCTCAATTTCAACTTTTCGCTTTATAAAATAACGAAGATCTGCCTATAAAGCGGTGGTTGCCGAAACATAAAACAAAACTATTGATGCAAATGATAAACTCCTAACTCCAAACAATTTTTTTCAAATGACGCCCTCTTCTTTCCCTTATCAATAAAGACAAACAAAAAACAGCGTATTGATGACCGCGTCGGAGGTGATTAATCTAAAACAAACATGTATACATTTTCTCGCACCTGCTGAAATAATCGTCTAGATTTCCTTATTTACAATGACGGCGTACATTTCCGTTTGACGACCGATGGAGTGACGGATCTTACGGGACTCTGATAAGAATTGTTTGGAGTTCGTAAACTTCGAAACCAACTGGCCTGGCACGCATACATTACTGATAAGATCTCTGGTCGCACGGTTGTGCATGTTACGTGGAATTTGTCCTGCAGTTACGGGAGAGAAAGGATATCCGGAATTGCAGAGATTGTCGTCGGCGAAAGAGACAAAAAGACAAAAATATTTCGACTCTTATTGATTACTTTCCGTTTGTTTAATTTCTGAGGTCAACAAAAAAGGTTCTCCAATAAGAGGTGTTATTTTGAATAGCCCGCTACTTCGGTAGATGTCACGTTTGAAGCTGTTATTTTTTGACATTTGTCAAGTAGAAACTACGCCATTAATAAAAATGGAACGATACACTCTTCTAGAATGCATTGAAATCATTAAAATTCACTATAAAATGGTGAAAATTTGGCAGAGACGGTTCGTAAAGCTCGAACATTTTTGGGTAGTCGTGAAGCACCTTGTCGGACCGTAATAAAGAATTTGATGGAAAAATTCGAGCTGTTGGGACAAGTTAGTGATGTGAAGAATAAAACCCATGCACGTCGCTCACGAACAGCCGAGAATATTGCTGCCGTTGCCGTAAGTGTTGAAGAAAACCCAGGTTTGTCCATTCCTCGTCGTTCTTTGGAATTAGGCATTCCATAAACGTCATTACACCGTATTTTGCATAAAGATTTGGATAGTGTGTCTGCTGATTTGGTCTTTGAAATGCATGAAAAAGATCCAGAATTCCATCGAAACATCATCTTGTGATTTGACACCTTCTATTTCAAGTGACCCCAAAAGAAGAAGTCGCAAGGTGTTAAATCACAAGATCTCGGTGGCCAATTGTCATCACCTCTTCGGGAGATAACACGGTCCGGAAACTTTTCCCGCAAAAGACACGACGTTGTTAATGATCGACCGGCTTGAGTTCTTGTGCTAACTGAACTTTTTAAGCCTTAAAACCCAAATCTTTATGCAAAATACGGTGTGATGGCGTTTGTGGAATGCCTAATTCCAAAGAACGACAAGGAATGGACAAACTTGGGTTTTCTTCAACACTTTCGGCTACAGCAGCAATATTCTCGGCTGTTCTTGAGCGACGTGCACGTGTTTAATAACACCAACTTTTCCAACAGCTCGAATTTTTTCCACCAATTTCTTTATTGAGGTCCGACAAGGTACTTCACGACGACCCAAAAATATTTTAGTTTTCAAAATAACACATCTTGGAAAACCCTTCAGTAAATTAATAACTTAAAAACGCTAAACGAATATATTTTCTCTGTATAATACAGCTCTCTTAAACTTTCGAGGTTCATTCTTCGCATGGTGAGGTAATCAACGTGCTACTCCAAAAACAAAGGAATATCGTGATTCATACAAAAGCACCATGCATCATCGTCCTCGAGCTCATAGGTTATAATCTCTCCGAATCAATGTTCCATCCAGTTTGTGTTTCTAACGGTACACCTATTGAATTTTCGGTCATTATACGCTTTCGAAGTGAACAGACTCACTCTCCTTGTGAGAAGAACACGCTTTAAAGTCACCAATAACGAACTCTTCACGTAATCTTGGATGAGATGACTGATATACCAAAGGTGTTAATTAACTATTTTTATGATTCTAACCACTTTTTGTTCGTGAGAACTGTCAGATAAGATCATTTGCGTTAAACGCATCTTCAACGGAAAATTTTGAATAAGTGAATGTCTTTCTCCGTTGCGGCTGCAATATCTACAATTTTTCCTCAAATTTAGGTACATCATCATGAACTTCATCCTTAATGGATTATTTTTTGATGAAAAAATTTGGCATATACATGAGACGTATCCTTGTGAGCAAAACATATGTTGTTTGTTTGTTTCAAAGGAGAAAGGTGTCATAAGTATGCCGAAAAATGTTCTATTTGATAATCTATTTCCGAAACTTGATGAAACTTTCATAAAATAATTTGGATGCCACGTTCGAGTAGAAAGTTTGAGGTTCCTTTCACTTTGCTTTCGAATTTTAAAGTGAAGTTTACTTTTCCGAGTTGATATTTTGGTGATTTATTAGCTTGATAGACATCTTTAAGATGTGGTGGGATTAATTCAACTTTACAGCATCTACATTCTATTTCAAACGAGTAGGTATATGATTCGAGTAGCACTAGTATTACAATTTTTTATCTCGATAGCAATGAGATTATTATTCAATTAAATTTTTTTCATTAATACTAAACTGTGACATTCTCATTGAAATATTTCTGCTGTTTGCGCAAATTGAAAATGTCAAATCTGACATGGGCGTAATGACAAACGATATTGAATGTAAATGCAGCTTGAAGACATTTGGAACCGATAGATTTTATCCCAGAAATGGATGAACTGATGAGATTCATTAGATACTAGAAGGTTATAGGTGCGGTTTTTGAATTTTGGTAAGGGATACATTATTCTTGGACTCGTAGAATTATTATGAAGAAACCTAAATAAAGTTTTGAATTTTCATGGCAATGAATTGAAAATAATAGGGAAATATTTTCATTTCTGATAGCGATTACTTTTTCATACAAACTTTATGAAAATTCGTTCACATATGATGATAATTTGAATATTCCACGAGGGAAAATTGTCAAATAGGGCAAAATATTGGGTTTCGAACACTGAGCTAATAACATTCATTGTTAGGTGCCTACTTATATTAGTTTTGGTTTTCATTTCCAAGCAAAGGGTCATACATGCGTTGATGACCTTTATATGTCAAATAATGACCCTTGGACCTTATATTGACTCTGTGTATTTACCTGTTCAATTCAAATTGAATACTTAATAGATATTTCAATGAAAGTGTTTGTGTCAATAATTATGATCTTACGTATATATTTCTGTCATCTCATCTCTCAAAACTTGTGTTGAAATTTCCTAACGGGTAAAAACACCACTAAATAAACACATAAAAATTTCAAATTCGGCTTCATACCAAACCAAAGCTCAGACCTTTATCAATCGGTCGGAGGAAAAATTCAAAAACGTAATCATTTCGATCGTTTTGAATCAGTTGAACCACACAAGTAGGAAAATACAATGAAAGAACGGAAAACACGGAAGTTAGATCAAGACAGCGAATTGATTATGCGACAACCGACACAAACGATTCATTGAACTCTCAGGGCATTCTCAGATTCATACGTGTGAGATTCCACTGTCGAATGCACACAAATTCCTTCGGGGTTCCACAGGGCTCTGATACTTCCGGATTCCACGAGTTACACCGCGAACCTTCCCGCACCAAACCAGGAACAGCACTGGGTTGACAGCGACGAAAAAATACGGAAATTGTGTAAGTGTCACTAGCGCGGCACTTTTCGGAAAAGCGTTTTTCCGCCCGCTAGAATTCGACTTCGGAGTACGAGCTGGCTTCAGAGATGCCGGACCCGAAAATCGCTCGGTATTTTGGACATTTTTAAGAAAGTGAACCCCCTGACGAATTGTCCGTATATCAGTGTAGTAAAATGGGAATGTACTTCGGCTAAAGACTACGGAAACGTCGTTGGTCTCTGTTTGGCACGAGATCAAAGCTCCGAAGAAAAGGAGACGTACGTCTGAGCTTTGGGGATGACGTAGATCGAATCCCCACTTAAGGCGCGGGTTCGTTGACCCTCAACGTATACAACACGCTCGGTCGTTGTCTGAGAGGTTGTCGGATGCTATCGGTTTTCCTTCGTTTGCTGACAAATTTGATTGAGGAATAATTCACTTCCAAACTCGTATTATTATCGTTCAATTTTTGCTTTTCAACAATTTTGGTCAAATGTTTGTTATATCCCAATTCTGAGCTGAGTGTGAAAGAAAACTTTAGATTTGACTCAGAAACGAAAGTTTCATAGTCAAATCGAAGGAAACTATAAACAAAATAATTTTCAAACGAAACGCACTAGATTTGAATATATATTTTTGTTGAATTCCTCTATGGGAGGAATCAAAACAATTAATCCGGAAGTTATTATCTGAAATGTTATTTGACCAATATTATGAACATCCGCTTCGGTTAAACTAATATATAGAAATGAGTTTGTCATACATATCATGCAGACCATATGGCACCTACGACTAGAAATATTTGGATATTTCTCGAACTGACATTGTACAATTTCATGGAATTTGATACATACAAGGTGTTAGTAAATAGATGCAACAACCTAGGAAGTGATTCTCCATGCAAAAATAATGTAATTTTACTAAAAAACTTTTGTATTGCTTCATTTTCTGAAAAATTGTGTGTTAAAGTTTCAAGCAAAACTTGACCAAAAACAATGGTACGCCACTGAAACATTCCAAGTTAAAAATAATTTTTCGATTCTTCATTCATTTCATGACGAAAAAGGTGCTGATCCGGCAAACCTAGTATATGGTATAAGTAAAAAATCGTTGTATAATATGTTAGTTCATACGTTATTTCTGATTAAAATTTTAAATTTTTGATTCAATCGATGTAACTTCACTTTTTGTCTAAGTTTCAAAATTATTATAACCTAGTACTCTATGACTGCTTGATTGGTCGTAAGAAAAAGGGAAGCCTTTTATTTTTTCTGAACATTTTTTTTAAATATTTTTTTGTATAAACCTAGCCCTGGCAATTATGAATACAACAAAAAAATAATTATCTAATTTGGTGCAGTCGTTTGAAAGATATGGCATTTTGACAGTAACCATAGATCCTGTTTTGTTATCCGGTTTTATGTAAAAAAATTAAACATCTTCAGGCGTATTTATCGTTACTTCAACATATTATGTAGTAGCAACGCTACGTTGAGATTTTTTATTTTTTACATTAAAATGGTCCCCTATAAGAAAAAAAGACAGAAATAGATTTGCCACAAATTGAACGAAGAATTGAAAAATGGCTGTTAGTTCGAAATATCTCAGTGGCGTACCATTTTTCCCCAAAATATTCAAAGTTGACTTGTTTTCTGTAAGATTTTGTAAGTGATAAAATAACTCAAAATTTTCTCTGATGACATAAAGTAACCTTAGTTCGCTCAGTTCTCATTTAGTTTCAATTGCTGGTTAACTAGACTGTCAAAAACTATGGTTCGATTCACAAATAAATATTTTCAATGTAATTCGGGATTAATATTCAGAATTCCAACTTAGCTGAGAAAAATTATGAAAAATATAGAGACCTAAACTAAGGTTTAAATGGGTTTTTCATGAGAACTTGAGCCATAATTGCATAGCAAATATGATGTCTAAGTAACGGACTTCATAATATTTTATCACAAAAAGTTACCAAATAATGTAGATGAGGTAAGTATGCGGAACTGTCACTATAACAGAACTCGATATCAGCAGTAAACTGATAAGAAGATGTTAGATAATTAGTCGAAAACGAAAGATAATATCACGTTCATATAAAATTCATACGAATTTTTTATATATTTTCCTGCTATCGATATTCACTAAATCGAATACAGCAACAAGAAAATTGAAAATCAAATTCCCACTCGAGTTTTCAATTAACTGAAACCGTTATCTAATTATTGAGTGTTTTCATATATTTGAACTGATATGAATGATAATTATGCCAATTATTTTTCGAGTAGAGCAGTGAGAACAGGTTAAATGCCGCTGAACTCCACTGAAATAAATCCTCTTTAACGATTCGATCGATAAGCTGCTGATTTCATACGAAAGTTCATTATGTTCGCTGTTATGTGAAATTATACTAGAGTAGGTCATTGATTTTTGATTTTCATATTGAATATCTTGATATCAAACCCAAAAAGTTGTAGAGAGTGGATCTTGAACTCGATATTCAAGAAGTTATTCACGTGAAGACTTCTTGAAAATTACAGATCACAACATACTCATACATAAGTACTTTTGCATGAAGATATTGGAATTTTTATTTCATTCAATCTTTAATTTCATTATACAGAGTGCCGAAAATGAACGTATAACACGTGAGTAATTCTTGTATGAACAATTATAGAGGAGAATGTTCGCACCCTTCAATTTTCACTTTCAACAGCAATTTATAATATGGCTTTTTTGGATTTTTTTCTTATTTCTAACCCCCTACGAACCGCACCCCTCTACTTCATTTTGTCATTGAAATGAACATCAAATGAAAGTTATTTGTAAGATGTCTATAGTTATTTTTTATCTAGTGCGCGAAATGCTACTTTGGTGATCGAGAACTGATTTTTTTAACGAGGCGCAGCCGGGTTAAAAAAAATAGTCTAGATCACCAAAGTATTTCGCGCATGAGATGCAAACAAAATTTTTCTACAAACGCTTAGCTTAATATGAAAAAAATATTGAACTGGTTTGAACTGTTTTTCCAAATCAAGTAATAGGTATTATAACTATGGGCAATATATTCTATGTTGAAAGCAACACTCAATGTTAAAGAAAACGTGGATTTCAAGAAATTTACCAAGTTAAAATTAAAAAACCTCATATAGTTACATGCAGTGTGCGAAGTAAGTATTTCGCACACTACTTCGCGCACGGTGTCATAGTAACAAAGGAAAATGAAAAAAGGGTCACTTCGACATATTCTTGCCAATGCGCGAACATTATTTTAGACATCTTAGTTATTTGATTAGTTACCCATTTCATTTTATCAGTTAGAATCCATACATCTATTTGAAAAAACAATCAATGGATTGGTGGATTTCCCTTGGCAATAATTAGTAAAATAACAAAGGTCTGATTGCAGTACTCTCCAATCACAAATTGTGAATGATTTACAAATCTTTTTATGGAAAAATGGCCCGACCAATTCTACTTTTAGCCACATGGCTGAATAGGTATTCAATACCTTTCATTTGATGAACCACAATCTATATATTCACATGGTAAAAGGGGTGAGATATATCAAATTCAAAAAAACAGAGGATACATTACTTTTGAAATTTAAAATCGGCAAGCCGCGACTTTCTTCAATAATTCCCCGTACAATAATTATTGACGAGTTACGTTACATTTTTGACACACTGTATAAACTCCGAATGATATGTCTACTTCAATTATTATAGAATTTTCATGAAATTAAACTTTGTCACTACAAAGTTTTCGATAAATTTGATAGCAACACTGTGAGCCAATGTTTATGGAATTGATTTCAACCTATCGTGAAAGTAACGCCAAGCTTAGTTCCAAGAAAGCATTTATTTTATTATTTGAACATTCCTGATCAAATCAATTTTCCTCTGCACGAATCACGAATATCGTTATCACAGAAATAAAATCAACAAAAGAAAGTGAAAAGTTTTTACATCGACCACAATATTATTTATCCTTTTTATCAAGCGAATAACTGGTTGGGCCATTGATTTTACTCCATTTCACATGAAGGAATCCAGGCAGGTTAGAACATGTGAACGTTTAGGGTAGATTTTATCACGATCGACATAATATTTTTAGCCAAACTTAGCGGTCTGAACTTACGGGGGTTGAACCACCATTAGGTGATCGTTTTGGCCATTATTGGACAGTAAATTGGGGTTTAGCAGAGAAAACTCCAATAATATACGTCCATAAAAACGGTCTTACAACTGCAGGGGACTGTCTCACCACCGAAAAAAATTACACATTTAAAATCCATATGAGTCAGTTTAAAATTATTGCTTGGTTTTTCTGATGATCAAAGAAAGCAAACGCATTATAATGTAATATTATGCAATTAATGTTTCGATAAACTTGTATTATGGAGCATAGATTTTATTGAACCATTATGGACTTTTTGAGCGCTCGTTCTACTTAAACGAGTGCTATATCGTTTGAGCCGAAAATGGTCTCAAACGACAAGGCTCGACTCCCTGATGACAAATCTATGGTCAAATTAAATTATGTCCGTGGGGCCGTCCTAGAGACTTGAGATTTACAGGATGAGTTCGTTCAAATCGTACAGGTAAGGGTGTTTTATAAAATAAGGCCGATCAAAACGTTTGTTCCTCAATCTCTCAGACAAAACGAAACCAATCGAAATAAAATTTTGCGGCCACATGCAACATGCTCGTAATAAGCCTTATGCAAGATTTTGTGGACAAAATGTTAACAGAACCATAGAAAATTCTATTGGAATATTGAAAAGCAGGAGGAGGAATCTTTATATGATGCTTCATTACTCCCTATAAAAATCACTTCACCTTATGTGATCTTCTCTCGCATCACAAATTTCATGTTGCCACATCTACCGAAATGTCCGATATTCTACTTACCTACTCATCGCATATCAAAGAAATCAAACAACCTGAGTAAAATGTTACTCCTCCATCTCTCCAAAGAACATGTTTCAAGTCTCATCAACATTTATTCAATATGTGATCGTTATAGGCACCTCAAGGTGTAATATCCACCTTATCTCAACCAAAGTTATTTTCTTCCCACGCTCAAAATACTTCCGCGAACGTTGGGTTGCCGCTAAAATTCTTGCGAAAATGTGGCATCTTAATGCGTTTATTGACAAACATTACTAATTGAATATGCGATAATCGAGGAGCCTATCGAATGCGACGTTGTCAGACTTTGTCGGCGTCTGTCGGGATAATGTCAGTGGGAGGGGTGGAAATCGTAGGGATCAAAGCTCGTGTACATTGGGGTGATCTGGTGGCATTTAAGATACTAGAGGAATGTGGTGATCGACTTCGAATGTTCGGCGTAGTAAAAGAGAATCTTTCATGTAGTCAGTGGTGACTCGTGACTTGAGCCGTTTTTGAGACAGTCCTTCAATAACGATCTTTCGGAACAATTTGATTCATTGGAATAGATTGATGTAGAACATCTCTTATCTTTTGAACGAAAAGGTAAATGTTTGTATATTCTTGAGAACTTCGTAGAAATGTCCTCATTATGAAAGGGTTAAAAGGTTGTAACGGCAGAGCCTTTATGTCAATGAAAACTTTAAAAACTTGAGTACATAGGTTGTCATTTTTTGAATGATGAGAACTTGAAAAAAATATAAACCAGTCGCCGCTGCTTGAAGCATACTTATTCGACATTCCTAAAATATTATTGCTGATCTGGGAAATTTGACATAATTCATTGTGTTCAATATTTTATAATTTGTTAAGTTAGATTAATTTTCCTTGTGAGTTCACTAAGCCAAGCCATGCCTCATATAAATATCCCACCCTAAATTTTCAGTATTTCGGAAATTCAATGGATTTGAATTTTAGATTTGAAACTATCGAATGATTACGGAAATTATTGTGAAATATGATTGCATTTTTTCTCACTGAGAAAAATTCACTATGACTTATTTGAATATTGATTCAAATGGATTTATATGGTTGGTAAATTGATTGTATAAATGAACAGTGTTTCATGTTAATGTTAATTTTAAAAAAGGAAGTTATGTTTCATGTAGGAAACAGACATATTGAAAACATCCAGGCGAACAAATTGTTCTCGAAATTATGAGGAAAGTTTCAATATAAAATCAAAGAATCCACAAAGCCTGTCAAACATGGAAAATTCATTTTAGTTCCACGGATTTTTTTATTCGAAATCCGGATACGATTTCATTCTATTTCTTAAAGTTTTTTTTAAGTATTGAGTGAATTCTCTATATTATGAGGTTACCTTTATCGTGAAATTCAATTTTGAAATTTAATTTCTGCAGGATCAAATGCCGCAGGTTTTTCTGTAACAAACTGTTCAGAAAAAGTCTCCAATAAATCATCATCAGTCAAACTCAACAGTATTGCCAATATTTTCTTTCAAAATCCTCCCATTTGAATTTTCTGCAGTTTGCAACCTTTTTGTATTCATTCATTTGGGAATTTGTAATTTCATTGTTTCATCTATCAAGTGGACGAGAAATTGAACGAATACAAGTAGAAAAACTAAATTGGCGTCAGCAGCTAAATGAAATTATTCATGTATTTCAATCATGAACTAAATGTCGTGTTTTTAAATTCAGAAGTAAATTTCATCCAAATAATTATTAAAATCGCCCAGTTTTTCGAATACATACTTCATTGGAGTTCCACAGAATAATGATGTCCAAAGAATGGAAACTCGAATATCTCGAATTTAAGATAAATTTGAATTATGGAAAATCAATATTTAAGAATCTCATACATCACAATATATGCAAGCCTTTATTAAATTTAAAAAAAGGTCTTGGTTACAAGCGCATTCGCCATTTTGTTACCAAAACTGAAGACGTACTTTTCCATTTACGTAGACAAGATTTTTTAATTTTTTAGACGATTTGCCAGTGAAATATAGAAACAATAATAACAGTGAAAAAAATTGGTAATGGGTTTCACAAAAAAAACGATCAAAATTCACACTATTTTTTGCAGCACTGAATTTTTAAATGAACTTCGAACTAAAAACCATAAGAATCCACTCAAAGAAGGTGGGAATATTCGAGATCTCACATCAAATTCTCATAGCATTTCTGCCTATTTTCTGCAAAGTATTACAGTCCATGGAAACAGAGTATTTCAAAACAGAATACACAGCCTTATTATATGCGTCTCGTCCACATTACAAGACCGAAGTCAACGGCTTTGTCGAGCGATGAATTGAAGAACTATCTGTTTCCTTGAATCCACCTTCCTCTTCCAGGTACACCCAAACCATTGTTCTCCCTCCTTCCTCCTCCTACGCAACAACAATGTCGCCATTTTGCCCGATAACGAAGTCGTCAGCCTGAATGGGAGCTAACAAATAATCGCGTTCAACGACTAACCACGCCTGTTCGAAAGGCGATGCGACAGCTTATTTTGGTGATACCATCACTTTTGAGTGGGATTACTCTTTGAAGAATAGTGTACATTGTTTGGTGGTCTAAAGGGGGTCTCAAAATTGACGCAAGATTTTAATTGACTCGCTAAACGCGGTTTTTTAAAGGTCGTCCTTTGAAACTTCAAATATTCAGTAGTTCGAGACCATTTTTGGATCAGAATTAGAAAATGGTCACAACTACTCAGTCATAAAAAATTCGATGTAAAGAGAGACTTCAGATTAGATTATTGTCAACAGGCACAATGAATACCTATCTGCTATGCGAGGTCTTTTGTTCGTTACCATCCTACAGCTACAGTATTCAGGAATACGAACCTTTTTACAATAGTTATTGTTGTATTAAGTGCGTAAAATGAGTGTTTTCTTCATGGCACATGAGAGTGTCATGAATTCACTCAAATGTGCCATAAAACACAAATTTTATAAGCACGAAATACAAACAACATTTTTTGTACAACTGTGAATGTGAATTTACTTCGTCTGAAATATAATCCGATCCGGTGATCTTTCTGTGTCGGTACTATAGAAACTTAATTTTTGTAACGGTGAAAAAAAGTAAAAATTTAAGCATAGTGATGAAGAAAAGTCAAGTTTTTTTGACAGTTGCACAAATAGTATATTATATTATAAGGATTAAAAGTGGATATTTTTTTACGAGTAATATTTGCAGTTGCGAGGCGCAGCCGAGCGAATGCAAAATTGCGAGTTAATATAGCACTTTTAGTCCGAATGATATATACTATTTTTTCTTCAACCAAGTCATAATTACAATAAAATTGGTTTTAGTCAAAAATCGTTAATAATATGGTCATAAACTTGAACACATACTAATCATGACAGTGATTGTCAAGTAGAAGTAGAATGCAATTACCTTTAGTCCTAGGATTGAAAGTAGCATTTTTAATCCTAGGATTAAAAGTGTTGCTAAGTAACGAGTGAATTTTTGTACGGTAAGGGAATTGGTGGCTTTTGCACCTGAAAATAATACAAAAATGTCAACATTTTTTGATGGTTGGAGAAAAAAGTTATTTTTATTACTATTTCCTAGAAGACTATGCGCTCATTTCGATTTTTTGCCAACCAGTATATGTTTAGTTTGCGCCAACATATTGCTTTAGCATAATATGTGCTTGATGGTTTTGTGTTTGATTTTTGAATATTCAGCCAAAAATGGTCTGGAACTATTCAGCCCACAAGTATTCAATGTCGTAAGTGATTCCGTCTGACTGAACATTTCAAATTTTACTGCCTGACAATGGGAATTTTCAGTACCTAGTATATAATAGGGATTTTTCAAATGAGCATTAAGAGCAGTGCCAAATATATACCTATCCAATAACTCTGCTATACTCGTTAGTTCAAACGTCGCTCCATGATGACGTATGAGCAAGCAGAATTAGTGGCGATCACGTTCACAAGATGGTGGCCAGTTGGTATGGTTATAAACTGTGCTTCAACATTCAACCAGTGAAATGAATGCTGACGCGTACGTCAGATTCAACAGCAAATTCTGATCGTTTGAATTTGTTGTTATTCGGTGACTTCAATAATTTTCTGACTACAGAAAAAGAGAATAATCGCGGAAATTTCTGGGTCCATTATTTCCAAAACATTCTTTCTGGAAATTGCAAAACAACATATATCAATTGGGAGCACTTTTCGGCGAAGAAATAGTTGAGTTTTGAGTTGAGTTTGGAATGAACCTGAACGTGAAAGTTATTGGCAGTTTACTTTTGTGGGATCTATTGCTATGAGTGTTTCTAGTCATGCATTCAACTGAATACGGATATGAGAAATCAAAAACTATTTTCAAGAATTTCCCACTTTTCAGGCTGTATTTAATCAAAATTTCATTTTTTTAATTTCATACCACACCCATATTTGTTTCGGTTTCTTGAGAGTATGAAAGATAATGTAACTTGCTGAATGAATATATAATTGTCTTCGTTGTGCGATGCAAAAATTCTATAAAATGAAAGCACTTCAATTTCCAAGATTAAATGAGCTAAAATGAGTATTGGTGTAAAAAATTTTATGATGGCAACTCATTTTAGAATTTTTGCATTCATAAACACATCATTAACACATCTCATAGAGTACCGATTTCTTGAACACCATCCGATACGTCACTGTGTGAAGTTATCTCTAAATTGAGATAATTCAGAGATAACTTCACATGTACCAATCAAATTCGAACAAAAAGTGGATACATCAACTTGGACACAACTCTCGCACGGTTCCTGATACTATCTCGCAGAAACAGTGATTCTTGTAGCTGTCACCGTAGATTTCCAAGGAAACATAGGATATAACGTAACCTATTGAAATTCTATCCAATCTACATATCGATTCAGAGACGGAATCTGTTTGAAACGGAGTTCGATTATTATAGCGAGATAATGAATAAATTCATGACTACATAAACGGTTTGGCGGCTGTCATTTAACGCTTGATTTATTCTTCCCCCTATTTCTCGTACTTGGAATTCTGACGTCCCATTATGTCAATGGGGAAGATTGCGCCATCAGAGTATCATTATTACCCTCTCGGCTTAGTACCACTTTCCCATGCATGAGGTATGATTGGAGAGGTATAAGAGTCTGAAGAACAGCAAATTAGTCCTAATATACAGGATGATTACAAACATAAGGGATCATATGTAGCAATGGTATGAAGGAAAAAGTGGTAGATACGATTTCAAGAGACTAGTTTAATCGTAACTCCTTCTGATGTTTTGATTCAAGAAAATGGAATGGTCGTTTACCGTCATTCTATTCTTTGAAATGTAAGACTAGTTGGATTGATATACCATATAATATAGGTCAATTCAAATGAAAACACTCAATATTAACCAACCAGAGTTTAGCAGAAATCAGTGAATTCACATAAGTTTCTATTTGAATAGTAAATAAAGTAAGTTCAGGAGAAACCATTTTCTGTTATAATCTGTTCTGGATGTTTTCGTGGACTAAGTGATATTATTCTCACTGCAATTTTTTAGTTTGCTGTATTTAAACATTATTCTAGAGGATTTTAACATTTAATTACCGATCAAAATACTGAAATTAAGTCTACAGGTCATAAGTTGAGAGATACGAATTGGTAAGCGTTAGAAAAATCATACTCACATTAGAATTGGAATAAAACAGATATTGGTACAGGGTGGAGCAGAGAAACTTCCAGATTTGAAAATTCCATTGAACAAAACTCATGTGAATATCGATTTTCATTCATGGGTCGCTCGTAAAGTTCTATATGGTATTCAGCACTCAAGCACAATCGCCTGATTTAACGCAATGCGAGTTTTTAGGGGGATATCTAAAATCACACGGCAGGGAGCAGGGAATTGAGCAGGGAAGTGGGCAGCGCGAGAATGTGATCATTACACTTCCCTGCTGCCTCCCATTGCCACTCGTGCTGCTCTACGCTCCCTGAATTGGCGGTTTTTCGTACGTACGTAAGTCAAAGGACCGGCAGCGTGAACAGTTGTAAGTGATTGAATGCAACTAGGTTGCTGTGGAATTTCTATGTCTGTCGTTGCCGACATTTGGTCGCGAGGGAAATGTTGCAGCAGAGTGTGAATGCTCACTGTCTTCGATACTGTCGCAGAAGTATTTCGGGAATTATTGCCGACAACGCGAGCGGCAGTAGGAAGGGCTGAGTGTAATTGAGACATAAGAAAGTTGGATTGATAAACCTCATAGTATTGGTCAATTCAAATGAGAACACTCAATATTGACCAACCTAAGTTTAGCAGAAATCAGTGAATTTCATCACATTTTTTAAAATTTTGATTATTTTTAATAGGACACTGAAGTTGCCACTTGAATAATAAATAAAGTAAGTTAAGGAGAAACCTTTTTCTGTTATAATCTGTTGTGGATGTGTAAGTGGACTAATGATATTATTCTCACTGCAATTTTTTAGTTTGCTGTATCTAAACATTATTCTAGAGGGTTTCAACATTTGATTTGTGATCAAAAAACTGAAATTAAACCTACAGGTCATAAGTTGAATTATACGAATCGGTCGGCGTTAGAAGAATCATACTCAAATTAAAATTGGAATAAAACAGATATTGGTACAGGAGCAGATGAACTTGCGGATTTTGAAATTCAATTTAACAAAACTTATGTGAATATCGATTTAATTTTTGTTCGATAATCAAGTACATCATTTGAAGTTTATGCTTAGACAGTTTTAAAGATGATATTTTGCTAACGATGTCCATAATTGTACCTGAATGCACTGCTCTAATCAAATTCTGAAATGTCGAATAATTCTGTCTATCATTTCGTTGGGTATGTTGGCGATATCCAAAAGAATGTTGGTCAGAGTGGGCCAGAGAACTGGGACGAACGTTAGGAGCATGTGATTTTTGATATCTCCATTAAAAAATTGCAGGGGATAAATCAGGCGACTATGCAGGATTGTTAAATCCCAAAATCCCAAAGAACCCCAAGAAGAAAAAAATATTGAATCATGAGAACTTAATGGTCAGAAGTGACTGAAAGTGTCTGTTTGCCGACATTTCCGAAATCAGTCTATTGACACCATTTGCCAGATATCCTCTTCAAAACTTTCCAAATACAAACCCTAAATGTTGTAGGTACTTGATGATCAAAAAATAATTGAATCGATATTTGCATAAGCTCTTGTTCAATTGAATTTCTAAATCCACAAGTACATCTGCCCCACCCTGTAGATAAAAGATAAACATCTTAAGGGGATTCCCTTATTCCTACCGAAATCAGCAGGAGCCATGGGGCGTCCTGCTGATTGCCAACATCATAACGCAAGTTGCGTTTGGCGAACGTTGATCATTCTACGTTCCATATGGTCCGTAAGTGGGTCACTGAGACCGCGAGTTCGGTCATTGCACTGACTAGGACGACGAACGTGTAGCCGACACGAGAGGGCGGCGTTGCCAGATCCACGATTTTTTCAGGAGATTCAAGAAAGTTGAATTTGAATTTTATGAAATCTGATGAGAAGTGACAAGAGTGCATTTCACGACAGCTTTATATATTTGAGTAATTTATTGACTTTGATTTCTACTGATATCGACATATTCATAAGAATATAAGATTTCGAAGTTTTTTCGCTCAAGGTTATCAAAGACAGTGACTAATAGTCATGATTAACGAGTGAGCGGAGCGAACGCGTTAATAGTTTGAGACCATTTGTCGCTAGATTAATAACCTAGTTGATTACAAGATTTTTCCAACGATCTCAATATGAATTGTGTATGAATTCTTGATTGAAATACATTCTCATTTTGCACAAGACTTATATTTGACATAATAAAATTTCTAGGTATCTTTGTTCCAGTAGAGTTTTGACATTTATCGTAGTGCTTCTGGATACTTTGTGAACGGTTGCCATGAGGTTTGCACATTAAAATAGCAGAAATTGAGCATTAAAATGGGTCAATTTCGTAAACATTGAATTTTGAGATCGACTGAAAAATAAATTCAATAATTTTGTTCGATTTATTCGAGGCCGACATTTTGTCAGGAGAATTTCAAATAATAGAAAGGATGCAATATTTCAAGAAAACCCGACGCTGTCAAAAGAACATTGATCGTATAAAGCCTTATACCAAATAAGTGTCATCGAAATCAAAAAGAATACGAAAAATTAATGACTTAGAAATCTGATATTTGATAATTATAATTTCAAAACTAATTTCCAACTACTAAATGAAGAATGCAGACGTGCGCTTCTTTCATATTGAAATAATCATTCCTGAAAGAAAAACGCAAATTTATTCGTTGAGAATTCCCAAAGCATAACTATTTGTATTTCCCACATCGGTATATTTACTTTATGATTTTTCATTTTTAAAGATTACAAAAGTGAACCTTAAATAGTTTTGTAGATTACCATCAAAAAAACGATTTTGTACGTACTTCGATTGTAAAGTTCGTCAATCATTCATAGTCTACCGTTCAAGCCAGACAATCCGATTCCAGGAAAACCTTCGGTAAGGTACGGCAACGTCGCAGATCAATTAATAGAGCTACTACTTTGTTGGTCTCGAAGTCGCCAAAGAGCAGTGTTTAAAAACAACTATCGGATTATTACGCCAGCGGGTGTCACTAGGCACAGACGTAAATAAGCTAGCAAATGGAAATCGGAAACTATTATATTCGTTCAATCTTACGGATTCTCGAATGTGTTTGAAATTAATTAATGAATATATGAATACTTCTTCCAAGTTATATAGATTTTTCATTTTTAGTTAGAAGACGTTTGCCGGAACTGCTTGGAGATTGAAAGTTATGCAAGGGATTGGCTTTCGTCCTAGCGCATTCACCATTTAGTGTCACGTTGAAATTTTACGGTAGAAATGAAGATTCTTTCAGATTATTGTATAGATAAATTGTGATGATGAATGATAAATTTTACTTTGGATACATCACCATATTGAAGTGTTCAGTTGATTCTAAGGGCCCTAATAACTCCTTTAGGATAATCACCTGAAAAGAAAAAACTCAATTAATACCATTAAACCAACACTATCAAATGAATATATTTTTGTAGCAAAATCGAATTTTCATAGGTTCATTGTAGATGATGATTGCTTAAGGAAAAATGTATTACAATAACAGAATCATACAATTCTTCAACACCAGTTCGTAAAAATTTCGCAATATTTCACTTAAATATCTGAGACGTATTGATAAGTTAGAAAGTTAATTGGTGTTTGTTAGTTTGGTTCATTTTGTGCTTTTGCTAATAAATTTTTTGAGTCATTTCACATTTTAAGATGAAAATGAGTTCAAATGAAAGATTGATACTTCGTGGAAAACCTCACTCAATGGAACTTCAAATCTCCAATATTTTAAAATCGAGTGATCCGATGAACTTGAAATAGATTTGTTCAGAACATTATCTGTAGAATTATATATTTTCCTTGGTAATTTTGATATTTCTTCGCACAAGTTTCTCATCTTCATTGTCAGATTCAATAAAATTTTTGATCGCAATATCCCTTTTAAAATCTTTGTGTGATGATTTCCTGTATTTGTAGAGGCTTCTTTGCACATCAGATGTTCTACATAATCATCATCTGACATATCTGTTAAACTGATTAGATAGAAATTTCATTCGAAAATCGAATAGATTTTTAAGGGTTCATTATTTAACAAAATTTAAAAATTGTACTTTTTGCGTTAGTTTCGTTGTTTTAGGTGTGACATCGAGATATTCACCTACACAAGATGAGAGGAAAGAGAAAAATTCGATTCAATGAGTATACAGATCTACGATATGAATATTTCGGTCCTTTTTTTTAAGAGATCCAATATTACTACCCATAGGTATACAGGGTTTTTGCTGAGGTTCTTTGTGCTATTGTATCATGGATACGAAAGTGTGCTGCCTCTTTTACATTTTTCTCTGCTTATTCTGCCTATACTGAGAAATATAAGTGCTACAATTCCCAAAGGTCGAATTGCTTTATTTTAAGCATTTCGAGGTGTCAGTGCCTGAATCGACAATGAACAAAAGTAAATAGACTCTTCAAAATTGGAAGAACAAATAAGTGATTCATCTCACTTCATCATTAAATGAATCCACATTTCTAGTATATTCCTAACGTTAATTTCTATTACGGTAATCTCTACCATCCGATACCGTAATACGAATCTTCACGATACTTAAGTTGTAAATATCCATCAGGTCGATAACAGAGGTATTAAATGCAACGAACCATTCGAAATTGGACACGTAAGACGTAAGAACTAAGAAATAACCGTTCCGATCGAGCACACCTACAATTATTCGACATGGAGGAACCGAATCCGAATTCGCGAAACGTTTTTGGAGTAACGGCCCGCCGCCGCTGTCTAATTTCTCCGAATTAAAGAGGAAAGTAGCGTTTCCGTTCACGGTTTTCTCATGCACATTCATAGGACGCTGTTTCGAAACACGCCACTTACGTAATTTTTAATTGACGACCGCTCGCGAGCGCGATATAAGCTATGTGAAAATTTCACTGGCGGACGGTCGATATGACGCCTGGTCTTGTTGTTGACTGTTTTAGTAGTCAGGTCCATATATATGTGTATATCCTTTCGAATTAATAGCCAACAAAATACAATACATGAAACAAAAAAGTCCCTAGCTGAGGTTAGTCCAGAATGGAGTATCATACCTAGCTTTCTATTTGCCTGAATAATTTCCGAAATCACTGCAGGTGGAAGTGAAGTGATTTTGACAAATAGCACATGCCTTTTTCGGATGACAATCAACAAAACGATAAAGTTTGAAATCAGAGTACCATCGACGATAGTTCGGAAGGAAATTCTGAAAGTAATATGAATTATTCATTACTAGGAATGAAAACTGAGGATAATAATTCACTTTCTGTTATGTTTACAAGTAAATTGTAAACTTTCACCAAAATGTTAGGTTATGTTATTGTTAGGATGAACTGAAGTGACTGTGGAAATTAAACTGATTTTGTCAGAGAGCAACGTCAGTTGGAAGTGATGCGCATCAGTTCAAAATCACAACATTGTCAAATAGAACGCGCATCAACTGATTTTACATCAGTTGGAAGTGATGCGGCTTCAAATAGAAGGGAGCCTATACTGTTCTGCGTATCATACCAGAGTTCAGGGAAAAACCCCAGTGAAAAAAACTTGCCCTTCGGCCAGTAGGGTGATTTAAATCAAGTCTGGCCTTCCAAGGGATGATTTTTCGAATATACTGTACTTCAAAAACCCCTAGGGGACCCTACTGAAGGGTAATCATCTCACATAGGTTCAAACAATAGTATTTCAGCCTAAATATCGAATTGAATATCGGAATGACGATAAAAAACGTGAGACAAACTTATAACCATTGAGCCTCGACAGGAAAACTGACTTCACAATTGTGAAGCTCGAATCAGGAGTCTCTGCTGACCTGGGAGTGCCGCAACACCATGAAGCAACTGGAAAGAGGCAATGAAGTGACTCCAATATGGGCGCCAGGATATTGTGGTGTTGAGGGAAATGCGAAAGCTGATGTACGTGCAAAAAGTGCATCAAAGTAAATACCTGATAAACCTGAGAGTAGGTTTTGTGGTTTCCACATTTTGTTAAAACGGGTATTCACTCAGAGGAATTACATACAACAGGGTATCGAAATTTTTGTCCATTAATGAAGAAGTTGTCGTTCGAGTGTTACGCAGTATGGTCAACTGGAAATAATGGCATCGAATTTTGTCATCCCATTCTTTCAAAAATCTTTCGCGGCAAGGAAATTATGTGTTGCTGTACATCATCTACTCAACTATTCATTTTCAATTTAATATGTCGTACCTCCTTTATGTGGCGAGTAAACACTGCTTTTATCCCTACGTAATTTTTAATTGACGACTGCTAGCAACTGCGATACGTCATGTGAGAATTTCACTAGCAGCCGGTCGATATGGTGCCTGGTCGTTTAGAACTATTTTCGAAGTTAGGTTCATTTAGCATCGCCAGGAAAACTGGAAATTTACTATTGTGAAGCTCAAATCATGTGAAAAGATCTTCGCGCTCTTTCAAACAGTGGTTTCCAAACTTTGAAAGGGCAAGTAGTCACTCAGAGACATTGACGTTACAACGTTACGCAGTATGGTTAACCCAAAATTATAGCAGTATTCTGTCGTATCATTCTCTTAAAAATCTTTCATGCCATGGAAATCATTTGTTGGTGCACACACTAGTACACCATCCACTCAATAAAGGTCATATTTTATGGAGTACCCTGAATAATTTTGCTGGTTTACGAGATTAACCGAAGTGTATACGGCCCCACGGACAGAATTGAATTTGACAACAGATGCGTCATCGGTGAACATTATCGTTCGAGACCATTTTCGGCTCAAAATCTGAAAATTGCAGACATTGGGTAAAACGATATATTGTTGAGTGAAACTAGCGCTCAAAGACAGTGAGAAGTTCTGAAAAATTCAATATGATCTTTCGTTAATTACTGTAGTCAAAATCATAGATCAGATAAGATTGTGGTCGATAGGCATAATGACTACCATTCTGCACTTCAACCAATGAGATCCTCTATTCGTGCACCATAAAAAACGTGAAATACTCCTCAATACATCTCAATCAACCAATTCGTAATAAACGAAAGACTTCTCTCTCTAATCTGCCATGAGCTTCGAATGCAGATAACACGAAGTCTGTGTATCCATTGACCATTATCGATTCGTCTCGATACGAGCCAAGCCAACTTAATCATCGTCTCGACACAAACCATTTCGCAAGTCTGCCCCAGGCAAGCAGCATTAGAATTTAGATGCACAAAATAACTCCTTGCATCTATCCAATAACGTCAACGTACCAGTATGTAGCATACGTATGTAAACCTCACCTAAGCACCGTCTTATTCGTCTAGCAGTTTAGATGACTGACCTACAAACAGGTCATAATACTAAAATACCGCACAACGAATGTAAGTGTGTAACATGTTGCTCGTTATTATTTAGATGACGACTTCTAGAAATAACTACCTTCGTATATGAGATTTGAAAGTGTAATGGACAATTTGAACTAGGATGCCAAACGTGGACGTGAAGTTTATGGACGATTTTGTAGTTTTAGTTAGTGAAAAGAAGCTACAAAATAATCGGGAAAATATAAACGGAAATGACAGAACTTAATCTCGTTCGATATTGTCCTCTGAAAAGTTTCATTTGGCCAATTTTTGTCAATATCCCCTTTTCTATGATTATTCCTTACATATATGACTTTCAGAGTAACGGTTTGAGATATGACCAGGGGCCTATCACCAAAATACTTTGCAACTTTTCACTTTGCATTTTGCATTCTGACAAATTTTAAAAGTGAAAATTAAATTATATTGTACAACATTTCTCCCAATATTTAATTTCTGCGAAGTGATTCTCACTTTGTAATTGACTTTTCACATTGCACTTTTCAATTATGAATGCGTTTCGTGTAAGTAATTCATTTGAAAAGTGAAAAGTGCGAAGTGAAAAGTTGCAAAGTATTTGGTGCAATAGGCCCCAGAAAAGTTTAATTTATAACTCTTAAGATGTTCGAATTTGAATGATTGAAATTTTTCAATGTGAAAAAGCTTGCAAACGCTTCTGACTTGTCTAATGACTACGAAAAAAAATTTGAGAAAAGCTTGGAGTAGGTGCTTTCTAGTGCTCATACATTGGAACAGTAATAAGGCTATAACCTCAAAGTTTTGAATATCACTTGAGATTGATACTAATCATATGACTGAAGAATCTCGGCTCTATAAGAATTATAATCTGGAAATCTGAAAATTATCAAAAAAATAAATTTCACTCGAATCGGATATCTTGTTATGGAAATATGAAGATTCTTCTTTTCAATATTTCTATTGAATATTCTATGGTTCTGTTTGCACTATGGCCACAAAATTCTGCATGAGGCTCAAGACATCTTGCATGTGGCCGCAAAATTTAATTTTGATTGGTTTCGTTTTGCCTGAGATATTTAGGAACACAAATTTTGGAGTGCCATATTTTATGAAACAACCTATACGATTTGGCTGGTTAACGAATGAAAACGCGGCATTTGGGAACCGAACTCACCCTAAAAATCTCTAGGACAAATCCTTCGAAAGTTATCGTGTTTATGGACACGAATTGAATTAAATGTGACCACTGATACGAGTCGAACCCTATCGTTTGAGATGAAGTACAGTATAGAAGGGCTACGTTGAGAAAATCAAAAAATATATGGAATATTTCTGAACATTGGCCGTGTAGAGTGTGATTCAGAAATGTTTTCTGTTTGATTCTTCCTACATCAGAGAAAACTTGAATATACGAGATAAGTAATATCGAATGGAATTATCTCAAGTGTGGAAACATTTGAGTTAATACGAGTAGCTCCCTGTAAAGGAATGATGACAGATAGCTAGAATAACTAAGTTCTATCTTCATATCTTCATGCCAGAGTCTTAAGCGTCAAGCTGCATTAACCTTCTCCAACAATTTACCATGACATGAAAACAGGCATAGCCTAGGTAATAAATTCATATAATAACTTCTAAGAATATCAGCATCACCAACATAAGAGAACAAACACCGATTCCCGTCCTTCGTCTCACACTAAAACGACAATCTCATATTCATTATAAAGTATTTGCTTAAAATACAGTTGGAAACCAATCGATTAACACTCCCGAGAAAAAAAAAATCAATCAGTTATTTGATTGAATGCTTCTTCGTGAGACCTATCATTTACAGATTTCACCTCGGGCTATTTTTTAGATTTCAAATTGTTACGAATAGAGAGTTGGATAACCGTACATGACAGCTATCAATTACATTTCTTTTCCATTATGTTAAAAGGAGAGGTGATGTAACAGAGGCGTAGAATGGATGATTTTCGAGGGGAATCCAAAGCATATATCAATTCAAAATGGATGTTTGACTTATATCGTAATAACTGAAACTCGTTTTTCAGTAGCATTGCAATTAGAAATGATCTTTTCAGGTTTACTGAGTTTTCGGTAATTGACACGAGAGCTACTCTACGTCTTAGTTTTTTGAGTATTTTGATTCGAATGTCTTGTGAGTACGATGAAGCATATTTTGGAGAAACCAAATTTGAATGTTCGAATGAAACATGAAACAGACTAGTCAAAGCTTGTCCGATGTGTTTTGAATAAAAATTACACGACTTTATATGGTGAGCTTTCATTGCATCAAAAGAATAAAACTGAGACGTAAAAATTTAAAAGGAGCAGCATTCATGTCAATGAAAACATGAGTACCAATTATGAGATCCAGTCTAAAAAATTAATTATTTTTTTCACAACTGAATGAATCAAAGTTGCTTTTTTATGAGTTAAGAGTCTGAAGTGTTTTCCTGACAAAGCGACGCCTGGCGAATACTGGCCGAAAAGTTGAACAATATGGTGAAAATAGTCCAAATAACATATCAATTCATAGATTACTTTTGATCTTGGGGTACCCTTATTGCAAGTACTGAACAATTTTGAATAGCTTCGAATATTCAGTCTGACTGATGTAAAATTTCATTTTTCTCCACCCAAAAAAAATGCTGACATTTTTTTATTATTTTCAGGTGCAAAAGTCATAAATTCCCTTACCGTACAAAAATTGGCTCGTTGCTTAGCAACACTTTTAATCCTAGGATTAAAAACGCTACTTTTAATCCTTGGATTAAAAGTAATTGTATTTGACGTCTACTTGACAATCAATATTCACCAACAATACCAGATATCCCTGACTACCGACTTGCTATCGCCAAATTCATTCTAATTTTGTCTTGGTTGGAAAAAAAATAGTATATATTATACGGACTAAAAGTGCCTATTTTAACTAGCAATTTTACATTCGCTCGGCTCCGCCTCGCAACTGCAAATATTGCTCGTAAAAAAAATATGCATTTTAATCCTTATAATATCATATAATATTTCAATCCTTGTTAAAGTAAGAAATTATGTTTCAAAATGTTGAAAACGCCAAATTGCTGCCTAGAAAAAATTCAGATTCAAGTAGTACTTTAAAGCGTTTGATTTCTTCCCTTCCACCAGGAGGGCATTGCATTGGTAAACGTTGAATTATCAATTTATACTTTCGAAATATCCGAAGGTTTCAATTATAATTTTAACTTAAAGCTAAGTGATTTAACGTACAAGGCGTCAAGTTTCAATTAACAACTTCAACTTCATGAAGAAAAAGTGTTTGATATTCATCAAATTAAATAAAGTCACGACCATTTGTAAAAAGCAAATAAGCAAAAGAATACAACATTCAGCTTTATCGGTAGACTATCATAAGTAAGGAACATATTTCAAGTCTTCGAAATCGGACAAAGCAAAGAGTTGAAGTGAAAGTGTCATCATTTCCTTTACCTACATACGTTTCAGTGTCATTATCAAAGGGAGAACAACTCTTGGTTTAAGCACCTTTTTCACCACACGACACCTCTACCGCACAGCAGGAAATGGAAGATCGTCTACGCCACTGAACGAGCATAAAAATAATAACGTTTTGCATAACACAAAATTTGGAGAGAACGCCTTCCCATATGAACCGCTCTCTGTTACCGTTAACTTTCTTTTCGCATCAGTCGAAAGCTGCCTGGCCAGTTCCAAATAATGGATGTTGAGGTTGAATGACTACAAATTATTTTTTTTAAGAATAAATTCGTTGCTTGAATCACGCGGAAATGAACGGTTGTTTATAAGCCGATAAATAATTCAGTGGATTTCATGGGTAAAATTGATGTTTGGAAAAACAGCTATACAGGATGTCATTGAGCGTTTTATGAGTGTTAGTCTACTTGGTTTCGATGAAAGTGTTATATCACTGCTTTTAATGTTTTATATGATCAGCTTATCCGTTTTCCCATCTCTACTGTATATTATTGGAAGCTTTTTCGAGTTTTCGGTACTAAACTTCTCTCAAGTTGTCAAATTATACGATACGTATTCGATTAATTCAAATATGTTTCATAAGAGTTCAATTCTGCTGCCAAATATCCATAAAAATTTCAATGAAAATATAAGTGATCAGACCAAGCACTTGAAAGATTGGTATTACATCTTTTCCTACTATATTTGTTTCATTAGTTTTTCTTTTCCATTCTCGATATTCATAACTATGTGAAACTTGTATCATTGTTTTTGGTAGCAAAATGAATGAAATTTGAAAATGATAATAAAAACTAGCTGACCAAAAACTGCATATCTGAAGTTTTTTGTGAGTGCAACAGAGCCTATATTGGAGAATATGGACGTTCCTTAAATGTTCAAATCAAAGAGCATAAAAAACTAGCTCAACTTGTAGATACTGATAAGGGAGAGCTTGTCCAACATGCTTTGAATGAAAATCGCAGTATTGAATGGGGTGAAGCTTTCATAATATCAAAAGGAGAAAAACTGAGAAGTAGAGAATTCATGTCAATAACCGAAAACCCCATCAGTCAATCGTCTGTTGATATCAAAAACATCTGGGCTCCAATAAGATTCAGCTTAAGAATTATCAAATGAATTTTTGACAACTGAATAAATCCAAAATTGATCAAAGTCCTCCATTTTTTTGAGGACTGTTAAAAAGGACAACCTTTTTCAAAGAGTAACAAAAGTTGTTCTTTTACAGTTCTGAATCTGAATCGTCCTGACGATGAATGATGAATGCTGGCCAAAACGTTGACCAGAAGGCGCGTAATTATGATGGAAATAGCTCGAATTAGATATAAATTATTGTTTCGCCATCGAAAATTTCACCTCATTAACTGTAATCTCTATATTTTCATATTTATATTAAAAATCAAATTTTTGTATTCGATTCACGAGAATTTTATTCAAGAGAGGCTGCTTGTATGTTCGTCATTCGTCAGAAATCATAAACGAAATCACTGTCCTTAGAAGTCCCTTCGATATTTGAAGGAAGTTCTCCTACAACCAGGAGGGTTCATCTAATCAGGTCTTGGTTTCCGAGTGATGATTTATCAGAACCTCTAATGAACAAAGTTCCTACAGAACCTGAATATTGGGTTATCACATAGATCTTCCATAGATTCAAACCGGTGTATGTCGTCCTAAAAATGAAATTCGGTTTGGGAATAAAAACGAAAACACTGTGTTTAAAAAAGAAATGAAAACCCACATTTTCTCTTGAATATGCAATCTGTAATTTGAAGAAAACCAACATCGAAAAACAGAATTCCAAAGTAGTTATCGAAGTAGCTAATAATGGGTTCCTCCAAGAATCGCCTGCGTTCTCAAGCACGAGCTGCACAAGAATTATTGGCTTATAATCAAGATATCTATCTTATTTCATTAAACGAATGGGATTCCATTGTTCCTACTCGATCCAGTCACGCTAAGATATTATGAGATAATCGTTAAGTCCTAATTGAAAACAGAGCTATTTGCATCGTATTATAATACTATCGAGCATTATTATCGTTGCAATATTGAAATACTATAAGGAGTTTTCATCTCGACTAAACAATGGGACATTAAAGATACATTCAAGTTGGTACGTATTTTCTACCCTCAAATGATCGGTGTCTATTTCAAGGCGATGTGAATTCGAAAACTTTGAAAAGGAGTACAAATGGGGTATGGTTAAAAATTTTTTATGAAGAAATCATTCATCTATCCCTCTTTTTGAGCACTCGTTCTACTTAAACGAGTGCTATATCGTTTTGCCCGATTTTGAGCCGAAAATGGCTCGACCCCTGATGAAGAATTCGTTGTCATATTTAATTCTGTCCGTGGTGCCGTTCAGCCGTCCAGCTGGCCGTGAGAACGATAACTTTCGAAGGAATTGTCAGTTTGGTCCCCAAATGCCACGTCTAAGTTCGTTAACCAGCCAAATAGTACCTGGTGTTTCATAAAATATGGCCATTCAAAATGTTTTTCCTCGATATCACAGGCAAAACGAAATCAATCGAAATGAAATTTTGCGGCCACATGCAAGATGCTCAAAAAAAGCCAAATGCAAAATTTTGTGGCCATTGTGTTAACAGAACCATAGAAAATTCAATATTTCCATAACAATATTGATTCGGGTGAAACTTATTTTGTGAATGGAAATTGATATACTGAATGTTCATGTAGAATTTCAAGAGGATCGCATCATCAGAACCATGGAACTGAATTTTTTTAAAAGTCAAGTTTTTGAATATTTTAGTTTTTGTGTAGTTTCCAGAATATTATTTTTGAGAACAAATTTATTCTGTCAGATGAAAAACACTCAATATTTTAACATACTGAAAACGCCCATGAACAGATTATGTTTTTTTAATCTCGATTTACACAATTGAAAAGCGTTTTTCTGGAGTTAAAGAAATTACGATGAATTTTCAAACCGAAATGAAAAATAACATCAATTCATTTTATCATTCTAAGCAGTACAAAACATTACAATAACCATCGAAATTTATCCTGCATTTTAAAAACAACATTATACTGAATTTCTTTTCAGACACATCGTATTTCTCGTATATGAATAAACAGATTGAGATTTCTGCAAATGTTATGACAATTCAATAACTATCTCGAATAATGAATATTGTATACCTTTATAGGTACGTAAAAGCCAGATATTCCAACTCCGGCAATAAAAGCTTTCAAGTGTCGAGAGTACATAAACGTCGTTTATGAAACACCTCCATCTACGGAAGTCTCCGCATATTAAAATTCTCTAATATTTCCTATAAAACTGTACATTTTTTCACATTCAAGAACCAGCAGGTTACGACTATTCATCGTGGTCGCCAGTTATAATGACACAACACCAGTTGCTCAATTGATAAACTTTCTCCTAAACGGATTTTAGTAGCTATAACTGCACTATTTGTTGAATTAAATGACAATGTGTCTTGAAGATACCACAAGCAAGTTTTTTTGATAGACTGCACAATTCAATTGATATAGATTCTTCAATTTGACATGTATACAGGGTGTCCCGGATTCAGATAGAACATAAAAAATGAAGATGACAAGTTCCCATAATTTTTTTCCTAGCGGCCCTACCTACGAAGATACAGCCTCCTAAATGACGCCACTGGATGTCCATTTTAGTGGAATAAGTTTCGAACTACCTACTCGATTAATTTGATGAAAATTGATATGATTAATAGTATTCAGAACCTCTTAAATCACCTCAGTCAAATTTCAATTAGCTTGTTCAGTTTACCAGGGGCGGACTGTTTTGTACATTTTCATGCTTGCATTTTTAACACCCTGTATGATAAGGTGCTAAAAAAATAAATTTGGAACCTTAAACATTAAGCTACAGAAAAAGTACTCTTGTTTAGTGTCGATAAAATGAACCGTTTCGAAAAAAAATAATGAAAGAAGTAAGTAATTGAAATTTATTCCACTAAATTGAATTTCCAGTAGCGTCATTTAGGAGGTCCTATCTTCGTAGGGAGGGCCACTAGGAAAAAAATTATGGAACTTGTCATCTTATTTCTTTATGTTATATTGAATTCGAGAAAATTTCCCACATTTCCAGGGACCCCTGTATATACTGAGATTTTCTGGATGGTATGAAACTACGTTATCGGCTCAGTCAAAAAAATGAAAAAAACATAATAAATAAAAAGAATTAAAGGAATTGAAATCGAAAGAAAAACATCAGAAGTAATGGATAATTCAGGGTATATTCACTTCATTCACCAGAAGTTCAAGTGACACCACTTTCGAGTGCAAACTATAATTCGTAAACATAATAATATAAACTGTTGAATTGACAGCAATTTCAAGAAAAGTTTCGAGACAAATTAATCAGAAAAAAAAATTGCTCTTGTTCCCGAATGGTAAATACAGTGCGCGTCAAAATTATAAAAGAAATTTAATTTTTTCTATTTTTGTTTCACTTTAACCAAATTTCTATGCATTTTTGAAGAATTTTTGTAGTACACTGTGACATCCCCATCAACCTTAAATTTTTTGAATAGGGAAAGTCGGTAGTGTGGAACTTTTTTGGCAAGGTCTTTGTATCTTCTTCACAGGCTTACAGAAATTTTCAAAAAAATTACTTAGTACGTCAAAGAGGTTTTGAGTATGTGCACTTCGTCATGGCTCATAATTTTTGAGATGATCGTATCTGATGACATTTTTCACCGAATGAAGTCGACCATTACAGTTTCGTTTAGAGCACAACTTTCAACCCCATCACGTGAAAAATTAGAATGTTCGAAAAATGCGCCTTCAGTTATGATCTTAAATAGGTAAGTTATTATCACTTCTCAACTTTAGAAGGAACGCACTATAACCAACCTTGTCAAAAATGAACCACATAACCCACTTTCCCTATTCAAAAAATTTAAAGGGTTGATGGGTATGGCACAGGATGTAACAAAAATCTTCCAAAAATGCATGAAAACTTGGTCAAAGTGGAACAAGAATTGACCTGATTCAGGAATGTGTTGCCAAATATTTTTTTCTGAGAAAATGAATTTGTTCTATAATATTGACGCTCACTGTATAGTGACCATTCCTTTTATTCCAATTGAATTTTACATGTCCCAACTTTTCATGATGAAACAACTTTTGAATACTGCATCATCAATTATCGATAGTTATAAAGTTTCTTTTTAATAACACTTCCTCTTATCTTTAAAATATCTAATGCCACGAAATAATGATCTTGATCGCTAAAAGAAATATAGTGAATCGATTTCCAACCTGTGTATTTCAAGTATTCACTGCATTTTATCTCATTTCGCAAGAGTATTAATCACTTTATCAGCACTGTTTATACAATCAGATTAGAAGGCGGAAGTAACTGCTAAAATCGGTAGGTGTAAAATGAGGACGCCATTTTTTTATTTCCGAACGAATTGATTTAGTGACATGTTTACACGTGACTTTGATGAATGTAGGACATGTATGACGGATCTCGTAGATTAAACAAAACCTGATCCACGTGAAGTTCATTGTTGAGCTATTGAACATCTGTCTGGAAATGTGTCTGACTTGACGTCTATGACATGTACTGAAATGCAGCTCAGGAATTTATACAGGGTTTATTTCTATAATTTATCTTTACATTGAAATACCTAGTAGCAGTAGCTCAGGTGATTATACTTCCTGAACACAAGTTCTTCTTTGAAGATTCACATGAATTTGTTGCGAAAGTAATGTAATGTTAAAAATTTTCAAAAATTGAGTGCTGCCTTGATAAATACATTGACTAAATACTAACTCTCAAGTGAGTAAGTTCAAAACCTGAATTTTATAAATTAGAATTCAGCTGAAGCCAATGCATTTCTGGAGATTCGAATATTGTAATATGGGGAATAAAAAACAAGTTTCAGCACTTATGGAATAAAATGTTTTGAATATATGATTAAACTTAAAACTGATTCAAATGAAATCGTTGGAATGATTTCCTTTTCGTTCTAACTCGTTCTAACCAAACGAGTGCAATATCGTTTTGCCCAAATGTCTGTTATTCTCGAATTCTGAGCGGAAAATGGACTCCCTGATAACGGATCTGTGGTCAAATTCAATTATGTCCGTGGGGCCGTCCGTCCGTCATGAGATTTTAAGGGAGAGTTCTGTTCCCAAATCACGAGGTTAAGTTCGTTAACCAGCCAAATCGTACAGGGTGCTCCATAATATATGGCCATCCAAATTTTTTTTCTCAATATCTCAGACAAAACGATGCCAATCGAAATGAAATTTTGCGGCCATAGTGTAAACAGAACCATAGAAAATCCAATTGGAATATTGAAAAAAAAACTTCATATTTACATAACAAGATATTCGAGTCGACAAAAATTTATTTTGTGAATGAAGATGGATATACTGAATTTTCGTACAAAATTTCAAGAGAATCGCATCATCTCAATCATAGAAAATCCATTTGGAAAAAAAGAAAGAAAGAAGGAAAAAAGAATCTCTATAGTTTCATAATAAGATATCCGATTGCAGTGAATTTTATTTTGTGAATGAAGATTGATATACTTACTGAATGTTTATGCGAAATTTCGAGAGTATCGCATTATCAGAGTTATAGAATTCAATTTTTTCAATAGTCAAATTTTTACATATTTCAGTTTTTGAATAATTCTCCAGGATACTATTCCGATCGTGCTAAGATTTTGCATATATATATTTATGATCAATCAATCAATGCAAAATTTCCTCAATTTTTTTATTTTGAGTATAAGTGTAGTAGGACTGAATATTTTCCACTCCTTTGGGTCATCGTTTTTTATAACCATCTCCTTTGCAAGACATCACATTTTCGCAAGCTCGATCGCATAAAATGCATTGTTTCTAGAAAGAATATGAGGAGATCGAACGAAAAATAGGTTATCTCAATCCTATTGTGTCTCGTCAAGAACAACACAACATTCTGAATAAATCTTCTCAACGTTTTCCAGCATCGTTCATTGCAGTAACGTAATCTGTTAATTATCCTCTACGATGAATCTATAAAAGTACCGTTTACGAAAAGATTTCAGGTGAAAGAACTCGCAATATGAAGTAGGTATGTGGTCACGAATAAGGAATGATAATGTTAACTTCCGGACAAGGAATGAGCATTCATGGAAAAATTGGAGAAAGCAGAATGAAAAAATGTAATTCAACAAAGAGATGTTCAATGAAAAAGATCGTGAAATTAAGATTGTCGGCCCCAGTCAATCAATATCCCAGGTGTAATATGTCACCAACATTTACCAGCTAGGTAATACTTGGAAGAGAGTGCAAAATTTTGCTAGTTTAAACACTACATCATTTCGATTAATAAAGAGAATTTCTATACGTGAAACTTTTGATAAGTAACATAACAATATTTTACGAACTGAACTGTCAAACAACACTTCAAAAAATAACATATACATACAGGATTGATGAGGATTTTCTCGAGTATTTATCATTCTATAAAGCATTTATGTTCATGCATTTCAAAAAATAGGTACTGAATAGTTATGTGAAGTTTTAAGAGGATTACATAATCAGAACCATATACACTGGAATTTCCCTATAAAGAAAGCGCTAAATCCGCAAAAAAAATCGTTATAAAGAAATTTCGTTATACAGAAAACTTGTTTCTACAGTCGGCAATGTCACGGTCGACTTCACTGATAAATTCAAGTTCAATCAAACTTAAGCACTTCCTTTTAAACATTTTCGTACAACTAGCGTAATGGTTAGATTGAAACCGAACAGCCAAGGGTGTATTTAAAACTGATCAGAAGGATCTCTCTCCTTGCGGTAACGATTAAGTTTAAGGTCGGAATTCATTACGTACGTCCGAAAAATTTTGGAAAAAACCCACCCTTTTGCCTTCTTACCAATGCCCATTCAAAGAGTGATGTTCTCTGAATATTTCGTTATAGAGAGAATTTACTTCGTTTTAGAGGGTGTTTTTAACATGGAATTTGGATTCAAAGTCAATGTCTTGTACGAAATTTGTTATACAGTGAAATTCGTTGTAGGGAAGTTCCACTGGAATTCATTTTCTTCAATTATCCATTTTTTTCCAATGACTCAAAATTTGTCAATGCGATCTAGACAAAATTTTGTAGTTAAATGTGCAATATAAATTCGAAACAGTATTAAAAATGTGAGGGAGTTGCGTGAAACAACCATAGAAAAGTTAATCGTACCTATAATATCGATAAAAAATTCAAATATTTCTTTGAAAAAACTTCAGATTGAAATGAAGTGAATCATTATGCAAATTTTCAAATGAATTGTTAAACCAGAATAGAAGAATCTTGATATTTTTTGTCATCGAATTTTTACATATTTTATTTACTGAATAAGTCCCATACAAAATTTTGCGGTAAAAGGTCATTCCTCCACCGATGAAAGAGCGCTCAAAAGCACGTACTCAAAGCTTTTCTTAATTTTTTGAGAATCCGTTCAGTTCTTCGAAAACTTCTTATACCGAAAAGACAATAAAGTTATAACTTAATCGCCTTAAAAACTCAAGAGGTAACTTCTTGGACATCTCTCTCCTATACCTATTTCAGTCCAAACTGTTACCTAACCAAAATAAAATATATGTTTACACGAAATAGATTCCGAAGGTGAAGTATTTCGGTGGATACAATGTATTCAAGTTGATCGCGAAATTTTCTACTCATATCTTTGCTTGTTACACAACCCACAATAATAACGATGTAGAGGGAGCTCGATCGAAACCTGTATTAACTTTCACTTTTTTAGGTACACGTACCTAGCTATTTTTCATTACCCCGCTAATAATAATCGGTATTGTGTATTGTTGCTACTCCGAAAACGCGAAATGAATTTTGTCCGTGTGGTCTGCAATTGTAATGGGTTGATGACCAGTATATTCTCTCTTTATGGCGATCGTCATTCAATCTTCACGAGCTTTTAACTTACTGTTGCATAACTCGCACCTGCTGATTCATCGAAAGAAAATAATTTTAGTAATAGCGAGTGGTATAATCGAGCAGGATTCTTATACTCGAAATGATTATGGAATTTCTCTGAGAGAAATATTCATTAAGGAAAGGATTTAAGAATTATACAGAGTGTTTCTGACTTGATGCGAAAGATTTAAGGGGGTTATGTGTCAGATCATTTTATGAAAAAAGTTTCCATAAATGTAGGCACGGAAATGCACTCTCTCCAAGATACAGGGTGTTGAAGTTCTACTCAAATACTGACGAAAAAAGTGGTACGCCATTGAGATATTTTGAACTTAAATACTTGTATTCATTTTTTAATTTTTCGTTCAATTTGAGACAAAAACTCTCTCTTGCTCCTTTAGCGTGGGGCACCGTTTTCATGTAAAAAATAAAACATCTTGACGTAGCGTCTCTACGTCAAATACTCGTTAAGATGTTTTATTTTCTTACATAAAAATGGCGCTGCGCACGAAAAAATACAACAAATTTTTGTAACAAATTGAACGAAGAATTCAACAATAATTGTCAATTTGAAATATCTCAGTGGCGTGCTACTTTTTTCAGTCAGTTTTTGAGTAAAACTTTTTCATAAATTGACCTGAGGGGTCAATCATTATTTGCGGATATGCAATATCTACAGCATGATAATTCGATTACAATAACATACATTTGTATAATGTAGGTGAAAGATTTGAATTGTAACAAAGGAAGTGAAATTTTAAATTCTTTAAATAGATCATAATCAAGAGTTCAATATTTTACTATTATTCACTATTGTTTTTAGTATTGATCAAATAAATACATTAACAGTGCAATAAGAAAAAAAAGTTCTCGAATTAATGTATAAAAATTGAATCAATAGATAAGTTTTTGAAATTCGTCCTGAGATTAAATATACTGGTTGAGTTTTTACCTTCATAAATAAAGTCTGTGATTTTGAAACAAAGAATCGAGGAAAAAAATCAAGAAATAATATAAGAAATGCTCCGCTTCGAATACTAAAGAAAAAATTATATCTGTCCTAGTGATTTGTATTGTGTATTTCAGTATGTATTCGTATGTTCGACCTTGCAAGCTACCTTGATTAGCAATATCGTAACTGTTACAAAAATTTATTTATCACCAAAAATCAGCTTGTTTTCAGTTGAACATCTTTCAGAATTCGCGATTCTGCAATTATGAAATCAGAAAGACAAAAAGAAACAATTCAAACCAAGTCAGAAACTATTTCGTCGAATCAGTTGCGTACTTCTGTGGGTAGCAGTGATCAGGTGAAATGCGATTGCATAAGTTTCATTGAAAACGACCTCCCGTGAACTCGCTTAGTTAGGTATTATTGTGCTGTTATTATGTTTGACGAAATACGGATAAAAAATTTATGAGATTGTATGCGCGACTAATTCGCACTGGAAATATTAGATGTTTTTTGTTGGAACTCAGTCAATGAGGAATGCAGTCAAGGAGTAAATAGAGAAATTGGATTTATATTGTTTTTTTTTCTCCGAAACTGGCAGTATGAAGGCTTGGTTGTGAATGACAAAAATTCCTCTAGGAGTTTTGTTTTTTTTCTCTCAATCAAAGCGTAATATTTTCTGATGAAGTCTGTGTGACAGACAGAAAGTTATTTAAAACTGATCAAGCAACGATAAAATGAAAGAAATCGAGATAAAATAAAAAAGAATTATTAATTTTACAGAATAACAAATTTCACGCTAAAATGTTATTGTATTATACCTCGTATTATACAAATACCCTGTTTCATTTTCTGACATACAATTAAGAATTTTGTGTTTATCATTGGCGCGAATACGGTTAATGATCTCAATTTTTTTGAAAAGAAAAGAATGCTACTGAGATATTTCAAAACTAATTATTTTCAAGCTGTGGCAAAAAAGTTCTCTGCTTTTTTTCGTAAGAGGCACCGTTTTTCTGTAAAAAAATGAAAATCTTAAAGTTGCGTCTCGACAACATAATGTGTTGAAGAAAGGACAAATACGTTTTATTTTAAGAGATATTTTGTCACAAATTGAACGAAGAATTCAAAATGATTGTAAGTTTGATATATCGTTCCTTTTCTGTCAGTTTTCAAGTAAAACTTCAACTGATCTTGGAAAACGAAGCTTTTGCGGACAAAAGTTATATAGCATAATGTCATTCTTCATGCAGAACCACCCCCTGGAGTGCGCACTTATTCACATAATTTTAAAAGCGTGTATTCTTCAGATTCTTCTACTCCAGCCGAATTTGAGGGATTGGTAAAGAAAACTGGTATTTTATTCTGAAAGAATATGGAAACTTACGCAGCTCATTAAATTTCATTTCTGGAAAAACTGTTCGTTCCTTGACTAGCGGTGAGAATCCAAATTGCCGAATATGAAAATCCATATATGTGATACGCTAAAAGCAGGGTTTCATTGTACCCAACCCCTGAAAAACGGAGAAATGGGTGTGGATCTTCCTGTGAGAAGTGAACTTGATCAATACTTTTCAAAGTAACGATGCACGAGTTGGATATCAGAAATATACTAACGAGTTATTTTCTAATATTGCTTCTGGACAACGTCTCAGGAATACGATAATGCTCCAATACATTCTTTCAATTAATTATGAATTATAAAGATTTCGTAATCTATGCTTTCTCATGAATCAGCTCAATTTTTTCACCGTTAATTAGAATTCTCAAGCTGTTCGAGTTTTTGTGAAAATCCAACTGATTTTTAGAAGGAATTCATGACTGTTAACTCTGTTAACTCTGTTACTGTTAACAGTAATGCATTCAGGAGAACTAAAAATAAGATAGTGATTGGAGATATTCCCATTTTTCACCAATGTTCCACAATCGATTGAAGACTTCGACAATGGAATTCTTGAAGTTTTCGAGGTTCTATACAACAGCTAAAGGAATGGAAAGTTCCGTGAGAAGAATATGGTGCTGCAATCATAGCCATGACTGTCATTTGGCTGATATCGTTTTTCCTTGCAAATGATATATCTTTCTCTCGATAAAAATCTACTGATTCGATTTCAAATAAACTCTCTAGAATTTTTTTCAATACCAAACTGAATCCTGCTATGTGAAACCCTTGTATAAACAGAATTTCAACTAAATATATCTCGTTGGATGCATGGAAAATTCCGATTGTGCAACCCTGCATGAACTGCGTTATTTGTAAACCTGCCTCGTTCGGTTCAATGACGAGCCTAAAATTCCAGAAAAATGACCAAATTGTCATGCTTAATAGGTACAGGCTGCGTTGCGCAATCTCATTTTTTTCCGAACCTGTTCTCATAAGTATGTACTACGTCGATTTATGGTCGGATAAGAGCGCGTGACATCGCTTCAGTTGAATTATTCATTTATGAGGAAAACATTGGATTTTTATGGCTTTTAGAGACATTTAACAACGAATTTGGGGTCAATATTATGTTTGTGTTTTTGAATTTTTGAGTCTGTGTGGGCGTAGGGTCGGTGTTAGCCAATTTCATGAGTTTTTCCTAATAAGAATATGGAAAATAGCAAATAACAAGTGCTCCATTTCATGAAAGAAATCTTACGTTATGTTTATCTCGAAAACTTATTCTTTATGGTAAGATCAGAAGCAATATCCGGACGTGTCTAGAGTCGATGGAACATGAATGCAAACCCTCTGTTTTAAGTTGAAATTCCTATCTTGAATTCACGATTTCATATTGTAAATATTTATTACAACTTGATCACTTACATTATATTGTAGGATCAGAACATATTAAGCAGTGTTTAGATTGCACGTTGCAGGCCTTCTGATCTGAGTTGAAAACCCAACAATCAGGCTTTCATAGTCTTAAATTTTATATTGTTAATGTGTATGTAGAGGCTTACTTTTTCAGCTGTTCAGAATGATATTACAAGAACCGCTACTATTTATCGAATGCCAACCAATACGGACAGTACCTACCTACACTAGCCTGAAGTATACAATAGGAAATCAAAAATATGCTCTTTTCATGAACAAAAAATTCATTGAGAAATTCACAATATATCTGAAATTGGTGAGCTAAATACCTATCAAAAAAATTGTTGGAAAAGGCCGAAGCAATCCCAACCTAAAGTAAAATGGGAGCAGCAGAAACGATTACCAATTTAATATCATAATGCTAAAGAGTGATCTGAAAAGATTACAAGATGTACAAGAATTGGAATAAGTATAATGTGAGAACAACATTGAAGACTCAAGATACTATCAGGGCAAATTTGATTAAAGAAAACCAAAACCAAAGATTGCATATGAGGTGAGTGCGATAGAGGCTTTGTCAGAGAAACTAAAGGTCCCTTAAATCTTCGAATCATAGAACATGAAAACTACTCAACTTGGAGATGTTGATAAGTCAAAGCTTGTCCAACATGAATGAAGACCACAGATTTTAGGGGATGAAGCCCATTTACTGAGATGAAGAAAGCTTTCATGTCAATAACCGAAAACCCCATCAGTCAAAAGTCTGTTGATATCAAAAACATCTGGGCTTCAATAATAACATCCAGTCAAAGAAAGATCAGACATTTTTGCAACTGAATGAACCAAAAATAGATCAGTCGTCAATTGTTTCTGAGAACTGTCAATAATGACAAAGATTGTCGACGAGTGACTTTGGAGTTAAGACCCTGAAATGTTTTATTCTGAAGACGGCTAGTGAATGCTGGCCGAAACGTTAAAAAGAAAAAGTAAATATGGTGGAACTAACCCAAATGATATATCATCAAGAATTTCACGTCAACATCCTGTATAATGAGATCCGTAGAAAACTTAAGACGTATCTAGAGTCAATGGGACATAAATTCAGATCCTCTGATCTAAGTTGTGAACTATGAGATATCGCTTCCACAATCTTTTATATTTTGGAATCATTTTTATATGCAAGAAACACTGTAAAATACGGGGTCTTTATGAATGATTCTAACAACGCAGTTGGCTTTGGATTTTTCTCATTTTGCAGCTTCCTTTGCAAACTCTCTTTATTTTTTTTTATCTATCTCTAACTTTGATATTGATCATTGCAGCAACATAATTCGACAGCCTAACCTGACATTCGTGAATCCTATAAACATCATAGTGGAGTCCAATAAAATGGAAGAAGCAGAGCAATACCCACTGCCAATTTATATCAATGAAGTAACTGTGCGTAGAGACAATGTGTATTTATTCAAAAACTTTACAAGCTCGTAGTAGATTCGTTTACGTCGATCAGTCCCGTTGTATCCATAGACAACATAGTTTTATCTTATCTAACAGGGGAGCTCAAAGCCAGGAGGTAGGATTGCGTAGGAGTTAAGGAATATAATTCTGCGGTAACAGAAATCGTTTTCCAAGTTTATAATGGATGTGTTTTTGAAAATTGCATTGGAACATCCTATACTGCCATTGAACCTTGAGTAGCATATTGATAGTTTGAAAGTACAGCTTTCTTTTGTCGAACCATATGGCTTTGAAGATTTATGCAGCTTTGCTGACTATAACGTTGTCTTTCAGAGCAATCATTAGGCTCAAGTCTGCAAATGGAATTAAACTTTCACCAAAAAAAACTCACTGAAAGTCGCATAAGGCTTAAACAGCTGGTGGTTTCTATGTTCTATCTATTTTTATTTTCTTCATCAATTTTATTAATGTTTTTCATTAATACTTTCTAATTGTGGTATTCCTTGAAGATCTATATATCTTGATTGATCAGTTCGGATTCTTTCTGCCTTCTCAAATCGTAAGTGACATGAGTTGTTGTTGTCAGTTTATTCCGAAATTTACGATCATTACCTACCCGACTAGCAGATCTTAGATAATTTATTACAAGAGGCTAGGAAAAATCATCTTTCACAGAGCAAGAACTGATTTGATAAACCATCTAGGATAGCACAAGGGTTTTAGTTTATCCTACTCATCTGCAGTTTTTGGCACAGAGATCATTTCTTTATTTTCTATTGCTATTCATCCAACCCCAATAACTGTGCGTAGAGACAAGGTATAAATGTTTATTCACAACTTCACAAGCTCGTAGTAGATTCGTTTACGTCGAACAGTCCCGTTGTATCTAGCAGGAGAGTTCGAAGCCAGGAGGTAGGTATGCGGAGGAATATAATTCTGCGGTAACAGAAACCGTTTTCCAAGTTTACAATGTCTTTGTCTTCTGTAAGCTGGCATCGTTGAAATTTCATAAGGGGGAGCAAGTTGCTTCTTGTAAACAAGGGCATATCGGATATGAACAGTGGATTCTATTCATGAATTGTGTTAGACATGTGAACTTCAGGAGAAAATCCATTGAGTGTAGGGCGAGAATGAGGATGATGAAAACTGTTGTCGAGCTTTGTAAAGAAGGTATTCGCTAAGTAGGAATATGTAGGCAGCTCTAGTAGGTATCAACCAGGTCCCACCAACCCTTCATTGTATCTCGTTTGTCATGAAAATGATAAATATTGTTACTTTACAGAAAGTTTATTACGAATTTGATATACCAGGATCGTGACTTCAGTTCTTATTGTACCCCAGTTGAATCAAGATTGGATAATGAGCATTTCCATGGGAAACATTCATGAGGTTGAAGTTTATGCTGTTTCTTCTGATTAGATTTAATTTCAAGCGAATAAGTAGGAGAGGCATTATGTTTCAGATAGTTTCCAAAACTTTCATCGAACATATTTTAATGTCAATGAACCTCGAATAACATTGACAGTTTAAAAGAATCAGCTCCCTTTTGTAAAAGCATTAGGCTTTGACTAATAGCCTTCGAAGCAATCATTAGGCCAGAGTTTCAGAGCTTCAATGATTTCCAGCATCTGAGAGGACTTTAATGAGACTAGATCCGCGTTTCTTCTATAATTCTCCTGCCCAAGACATTCTTCGCTCATACTCGCGTTTCCACCTCTTCCCCACAGAATCTATACCTGTATGTTTCTGTTGAGCCAATTCTCTTCCTAAGGCAACAATGTTCTATTAAAAAGCCAGCGAGGAGGCCTAACTTAGATCTGAATACTTTTTGGACCTTGTAGATTTAAAGTACCTGGAAGATTCTTTCAAAGCGTTCTTCCTACCCCAGGAATACTTCCTTATAGATGCTTTTGACTATACCACAGAACAGTTCTAGACCAGTAAGTGTCCTTTGTGCTCACTTCAGGTTAGTGTGTTAGCCTCTTCGTTTCCTTTGAATATGAGAAGAAACGTGTTTCGATGGGAAGGAGCCCTTTAGCCAGAACAAATTCAGCTTATTCTCTTGGTAAATCCAGAATAACTTCATTCATACAGGAAAACCATTAACTGTGCATCATACGTATAGATCTCTGGCGCTCTGTTCACATTCGCCTCTGTAGTACTGCGAAATCAATATGCTTCATTGTTCTTCTTTCTCTAAAATATATGTATACATATTTCTCATAAGAAGTAGCATGAAGCCAAACATAAATGATTCTCGGTATATTCTAATGCTCCGTTTCTGCTGATTTGCACATTTATGAGGAATTCATCCAGCCGCATCATCTTTTGATCTGAAAATATCATAAAATGATTTATTCTTTATTTGACTGACGTTTCAAGTTTTGATGCTTCGTCAGACAGTCTCGTTCATTGGCAGCCAGTCTGCAGTTGATGACGGGACAGAAGGGTTCAAAATCTCATATGTATGAAAAAGTTTTTGATTTCATATCTTTCAGCTCTTCAAAACCAAAACCCTACATTTCGAAGCAACTACTGGGACCAGGTCTACAAGTGAAAGGATCCTCAACCCAAACAAAAAGCCACCAAGGCCTTCTCGCACTGCATCAGCTGACCAAATTGCAGAAATATTCCTCAGCTACCAATTAGAAATGCACCTCACTTACAGATTACGCATAATCGTTACCTCACGTTCAGAAACTCCAGTGTTTATATCGAGCGGTTTATAAATACATCGTCATCGTTCCGCAGCCGTGGAATGGCGGTCCGAGGTTACCGGCGTACACAGACGAAAAGTAGGCCATAAGTTGAAAGACTTCCTACAAGGACATCGAGCTGTGCTACACGCGCTCAACGCAGCCAGCTGAATATTTCACAGAGCGCCGCGGTTCGGCTACTCTGTGGTTGTATGGCCGCTACGTAGCGCGAATAGATGAATAAGATTACTGGTTTTATTCGGCGAATAACGTGACAGCCAATTGAGCAACCGAGTGGCCGATGGGAAAGTGGAAACTCCGTTATGCGTTTTAATATGGAGGAGAATTTAAAGACATCCGAATATGTCGGAGAAGGCTGGGGCTTGATATACGACAAGAAGATTGATATTTTGTTAGATATTATTCTATGAATCGACTTGTCATTTGATTATCGATATAAATATCCATCGGAGATATGATTTAAATTAATTTTCTTGCATACCAGACAATATGGCATGTGTATTACAACGTAGATGAGGAATATGTAGCCTGGTCCTCTCTGAACAAGTACATCTCTTCAGCGAACCTACCTGATGATATGACCGAAAAAGTGAGCCTGGAGAAGAACTAGATGCTTTGGGAGAAGGATGAATGAGCAAAGGAATACACTACCCAAAACTCCGAAGTAAATACCGTCGAATGGAATACAGATAGTTCCAATACCACAATAGGTGCCAGCGTTGCAGTATACGGGCCTAAGAACCAAGTGTACATTATCGTTAGGGCCTTTTCCTCATACTTACCTTACTTGCCTTGGCAAACCAGGCTACTGCCCCATATGTGATTATAGGTCCCATAATCAAAATACTGCGATGGATGTACCGGGTTTCATGTTGGCTAGCTCTTTTTTCCACGATCTCGAATATGTAACACATGTTGGACTATCTCTTTTATTCTGAGAACCACAGAGTTCCAAATTTTAAGAACCACCTGTCAAGATCTGTAGTCATTTTACAAGTGGCAGAGTGCGTTGACTGAAATATCTCATTTGGAGTTATAATAACGTCAATGGAAAGATATACAGGTTGAAAAACATTGAATGCAACTATATTTCTCAATGGGACACATGGTTCATATAGTTGTCTTAAGTTGTTTAGAATATTTCTGATAGCATTATTATGGCTCTGATTCAAGTCAGAAATCAAGCTTCAAAATTTGTTTCTAATCATTACAATATTATCATTATTTTTTGTGCGTTGACGGGATTAGTTCCGAATTATGGTTTAATATTGGTTCATTTTATATCATTAATATTATTCTCCGCTTTCATTGATTGTCATAATTGCTGAAGTAAATTTTTCCTTCAGGAACGGCTATAAAAACGAGTCCAACGGTGTTAATCGGGACTATTTGGTGGCCATAAAATGGGTGCGCCATTACCATCCAAAGATCAAATTGGCCACTTAAATATTCACGAACTTCCAAAACGCTATGCCAGATGGTTATTGAAATTTGAAACTCTGTGGTGCTCAGAATAAAAAAGATATACCAACATATGTTACATATTCGAAGTCAAGGGAAAAAGAGTTAACCAAATATGGAAAAATATACATATACAGGGGTCTATTTGAAAAAATGAAGTTGCCATCAATATGTTGGTCACCCTGTATATATTCAGTTTCTGGACTCACATCAAAAAACCTCAGTTGATTTCGTGAAACTTTTATACGAAACATTTCTCTGTATCTCCTTCAGCAACAAGTTAAAGGGGGTGTCAAATTATAGTGAAAAACCCGGTACATCATGATTGTATGTGCATCACAGCTATGAGCACTTGAGGTCATTACGGATCTCACACCTCTACATCTAGTGATTGATAGGGTAGCTCATGAGGCTATCCTCAGAATATCTAAAAAAGGTACATGTAATGAGAGAATAAAGAATCAGAGAGTCTGGTCCTTTGGAGATTATCGGACACTGACGAGTGTAGGTTCTGTGAGGAGGAGGAAGAAACCCCCATTCACTTAGTCACGGAATGCTTTGGGCGAGAAGCTTGTGAGAGTGAGGAACTAACCTTGTTGAAGCCTTCACAGATATTGCATTTCATCAGATCTCTGGAATTGGAAGGCGAGCTTGAACGGGTGTGGTCAGAACAGCTCTGTAAGGGGACACAAAAGACCTTGAAGTCGCAGTGGACTGTGACACCTTTTTAAACTATAACTAAAATATATCGTTAAGGTCCTCAGGCAGAAATACTCACTTGCAATCGAAAGATGCATAGATGGAAACCTGGAAAGAAACTATCAAGGGTGTGACAGTGATCTATTCTGATATTCAAGCTACTTTATTGCACTGAACTCATATATCATGGACTCAAAGCTAATATGGGAGTGAAGAAGAAAATTCAATGAAGTAGGCAAAAATAACGAAGTGTCTGTACTCAGGGTTCCTGATCACTCAGAAATCGAGGAAATGAAAAGGCTAACACACTAGACAGGAAAGGAGCAGAAACGCCAGTTAGTGGTCCAGAACCCTTATTTGGTATTGGCACATGCACTTATAAGAATGAGATTTTGGAAGGAAGGAACTGAAAGAAAAACCTCTGGATGAATCTTTCGGAATAGATCAGTCCTAAAAGTTCCTTAGGAACTTTGAAACTGCAAGGTCCAAAAAGTATTTGGATCCCAGTAAGAATAAGTTACGCATCCACACTGGCTTTCAAACAGGACATTGTCGCTTTAGAAAGCATATGATGAAAATTGACTTAACAGAAAGTGACGGGAAAATAATTTTGGCATACCTTGCCTTTTCGTACCTCTGAAATGTGGAAAATTGCTCTATTTCTACTGGAGAATGATTTTTAAAAGTATAAGTATTCTATTTTGAATTTCTTGCAGAAATGAACGTCTTCCTATATTGAGCCTTCACTACAGAAAAGTTAGATATTCTCACTCAATAGAAATCCTATCTGCTCAATACAACTTATTATGAGTATTTAAAACTGGGGCACATAAATATTTTTTAAAAACTCTATTTTGCATTCAGCTCATTGCAATTCGAATAAGATATGGTATGGTCCTCGAACATTGGCCCAAAATTCACGAAAAACTGAATCATTGGTTCAGCAAGAAATCCTTTTAACAGTTGACCTCCAAAAACCAGAAGATCCCTATTCCATGCTGTTCCAAACGGCCAACAGAGAACCATCTCAGTTACATAATTTCCTTAAAACAACAATACAGCTCTCGACCCAAAATCATGAAAAAAATTTCCACTGAAACCCTTCAAACAAAAACCAACATTGTTTTACCACCACATCAACATGATAATATTTGTACATACAATAATTAAAATGAAATAGTGAGTAAATATTGTCATTGTATTTCTTTTTTTGTTTGGAGAATTCTTATCTTCGGTAGTTTATTGAACTCCCCAACATATAGGTCAGCTAGATAATGAACAAGTAATGGAACCTCTCGTTTTGCAATTGTACATCCGAATAAGTGGAAAGTAGCTCGATTAGATGGAGTTTTTTTGTGTTGGAAACCTCATTTATTGTGTCGTTGGTGAGTCAGCATTTCTGATGTTGGTGAATAATTTTATTCGACGAATATTGACCCTTTTGACATCTTAATGATATTTTATACGACTACAGGAATGGTTGTATATTTTTATTGGATATTATGAATTTATTTGTACCGGGATATTATGCAATTTAGAAAGTGGTTCTGAATTGAAGATACAAACAAAAGGGCATATTTTTTCAATATCTCGTGAAGTGCAGACACATATCAATGATACCCTTTATCTCTAAGACGGTTATAGTCTTTTTCTTATACATAAAAGCATTTTTTGAACTATGACATTTTGAGCATGAATTCGTTGATTTCAAACCTTTTTTATCGGCAGCCAACTTTCAAAATGATACATCCAGTTTCACAGCTGCAGCTTAGTTTTTTGAATTATCTGAGAATAATTACTTAAGAGATGTAAATTTTCGAGAACAGAAACCTTACAAATTGTTTGAAAAACGCTGATATTTTGACGTGAGAATTTTTAATTGAAAATTGGGGTGCATTTTTGTTTTTAAGTAAATACATATAAAGTGAAAACACGATATTTCATTCGAAAAAATTGCAGCATATTTGCGACAAAAGGGTAAGTTCTCGATAAATTTCATTCCATGAAAGATAAATCTAAAATCTAAAAACTTGGTTTTTTGAATATTACACGTGAATTAGGGGGCTAGGTGATAAAAAGAGATGTAGATCTTTTATAACGTACAACTTTGCTATCCAACTTTTTTTGTAGGACTTTTATTTTGGTCAGTAATCGAAATAAACCGTTTTTCACCATCGAAAACTAGCCCCCTACCACTTTTCGACCATGATCGCCTGTAGATTATTTCATCTTTTATTTCGTTGTTTTCTCTGTCTTTTTTAATAAGTTTCGTTCTACTTCAAATTATTTTCACTTTCCACCATTTTTAAAAGCTTGCTTCATTCAACATAAATCTTGTAATAGATTCAGATACACATTATTCCAGAAGTGTACAAGCCCATTTCAAAATGTTCAGAAGAAAACTCTGTTACGAATCTAAAAATTGGAAGTCTTTCATTGGTTTGAGGAACTTATGCTTGAAATCGTTCTACAACTCACCCTATTCAAATTTATAGTTGGAAATTAGCCGCATAATTTGAAGAATAATGAAATTTCCATCATTTCGAATTCGAAAATCGTACTCTGTAAAATCAGCGATGAAATTGATTCAACAACAAAACTAATACTCGATTTTCCATGCTTATGCTACAAAAGTTGAAATTTCTGTGATAAATCTCAACCGGGATTCGCTCCACGTCTGTTTCTGGTGAAATTTCTCTGGAAACACGATAGGAAGGAAAACAGGACCACGAAGAGAATTAGCCCGAAGTATTACCATACTACCATACATTTTCAACGAAATTTATAAGCGAACAGACGCCATGCAGCATTAAGGAGTTGCAAAACCGGGATTTCACTAGAATATCAATGAGAACATCTTCCGCTGTTGCAGAGAACGGTGGACCTTATAAGGATGCTGCAGCTTCTCATTTGAGCCGTGCGGAAAAATATATACAACGGTCTGCAATATCGCGATTCCAACTGAGATTATGTCACTTTGAACACTTCGTTTTATGGCGATACAAATTTGATTTCCTTATTGGGTTTATTTTTCACGCCGAACGATGATTAGAGGAGAAATAACTGTACGTATTTGCGCAGGAAATCCCTTTTTGGGAGGGTTTTCATGGTATAACACTAATTATTTTAGATACAGGATTACGGTTTAGTGGTGTACTACTTCTTCGTGGAAATGGATATTACATAGGAAACTTTCTTTTAGTTACAGTTACCATATGGTTCACCATATATTCCAAGTAAGTAAAATTTTAAAAAGCACTGACTTGAAGTCTTCACGTGCTTCTTTATATTGGAAGAACGATAAATCAGATTTGAATATTCTGAGGGCTATTCATGAATTCATATTTAATTTTAGAATCTCAAACCTAAGATTTTCAAATTATAGTATTCGAGCACGGCCTACTGCGGACCGTAAACACACAGAGTTATCATATACAGGGTGTCTGCGAGGGACTTTGACAGATTATTCCTCTATGAAAATAAGCAGGGGTAGTTTATATAAATTTTTTTCGAAATCGCCTCCCCTCCAGGATATAGCTTTGGAAGGCGATGGTGAGTTAACAGTTTTAATTTTTTTACGGCATCTTAAAAAACACTGAGTCATGAAACTAGGTAATATGAAGCACTAAGTAGATGTTACTCACACAACATTTCAGATCTCATAATTTAATTATTAGGGGTAGAAAATAACAACCCCCTATGATTTTCGTTCAAAAATTATTTTCGTGGGATAGATTTCCGAAAAATGAAATTATATTATCCTTTCAATTCTGGAAAAAAAGTCTATTACGGTCAAGTTCAAAAAGTATCGGAGCATGCCCGATTCAGGTAAATAGGACGCCAATGCCATATATTTAGTGATCAGAGTGTGTACTATTCAAAGAATATTTGTCAGTTGTCCATTTCAAAGGAATATTTATTTTGACTTGGCCTGACAGATAATTCTATAGGATAGGATTTTATTGTGAAATTTTCATCAATGATATGACCTGATAGTTTCAGATCATTTTCGACAGAGTGTCCGCAAATTTGAGATAAAGATATAATTTTGGCCTCAGATAAACAAAAAATAGAATTGATAAAACTAAACAACCCATATAGCTTAGGTGAATCACCTACTTAAAGATTTTCACTAGGGCATTATTATATTATTAACCTCTGAAACGAAATCACATGATGGAAGGAATCGATACTCTGCGTCTTTAATTTTGCCGTTCAAGGTGCTACTATCGATAGTTGTTGAGATTCTTCCTTAAAAAAAACCTAAGCTCCGATTAAGAAAATTTGAGGAAAATGTGGAAAGAAACCAATATATCATACGTTAGCGGTTCTTATGTAATCAGCTCCACAAAAAATCAGTAAAAATACCTTTGATTGATCCACTGGACGTATGAGGTTGCTGCAACTGAGTTTGCGACTGCTGAATCTGTTCCAGCTTCGTACTGGCATTGTTCCATATTTCAAACATTTTGACAGAAAAATTGCACAAAACTTTGAAAAAATGTTTGCATCACACGCACAAAACACTCGAACCAAGTTATATACAGTTCACACACTTTCACTTCGATCACAAAACAGTATTCTTATCACCGAAAAAAGAAAGGAAAAGAAACAAAAATTCAACCAAGACCTATGTGGCTGAAGTGCCTTCGATCCATTCTCGTCCTACTACGCCTGTGTTTCGTACGTTTCGTACAATACACTCTCCATCTCTTCATGCTCTCAGCACTGATCTGGATATACTGCTCAAGAGCCCCATTTGATTGATCGTGGTTAACCTAAAGAGAAGCACACTTTTTAAATGAAGGGATGCTTGAAAGGCAAAAGTAAGAACGCTTGGCTTGGCATTTCCCACGCATATAGGTAGCGAAAAATTTACCACATACAGGGCGATACTATTAATTGTTTACTAATTTCGACCATAAGCACCTCTCGAGAAAAAAAATCATCTACTATTTTTCAAAACTCCTTCTGCTGGATTCCAGATGCAAATAAACAAACATGTTGCTAGATATTTTAAACAATCTCATCAATGTCACAAAATCACTAGCAAAAACACTAAAATTTAAAGAAAAAGTACGTTATTTCTATGATAATAAAAACAAGACATCGTACTTCATAACTATATTGAAGCAATGGATTTAAAACAATTATTGTCATATCCTTTCTTTTCGATAAAATATATTCGAGAAAAAAATGAAAAAAGTTTCATCAATGAAATAAATCTGTGATTAGAATCAATTAATAACATGACAATGCACCCCATATCAAATTACTCGATCAAGATCTTCATGCTTGAATTAGCAGTCACAGAGGTGACACTGAAACTTTGAAATATTATGAGTTTTTTAGCAATACTTTACTCGTATGATAGAAATTTCATTCAATGTACTAACACAACACTTCCATATTCGAAATATCAATTGATGTTTCATTAAAAGAAATGAAGCGTTTAAATCGAGTACCTTGAAGTTATATTCATATATTTTCACCAACATATTTAAAAATTCCGAATATATTTCTAGAATATTTGAACATGTTTATTTCATAAAGGAATACAAAAAGTTGCAAAAGTTCGTCTCAACAAAAAATTAGAATTGTATTCTTGTATAAAATAGAAAATAATGCATAAAATTGACGGGTACTTCCCATTCAAAAATACCGTTGTAGAAAGGCACCCTACACTTTCCATGGAGGAAAATACTGAGACCATCTCATTTTAATTCTCAAATTTAGCGATATCACATAGATGATCCGTCGATCGACATTGAATTCCGGCAACTGACAACGATTGCCATAAGGGAATTTCACTTTTATTTGTTTGCTTTACGATAGAAATCTTTTTTATTTTGTCGGTAACAAATAATGCTTTATTTGTTCAAGTTAGTGCACATGTAAATACGAAATAAATTTCGCAACTATCATTGAGTATATGCATCATTGAGTGTATGCATTTGTTAAATATTCGCATGAAAAAATATAAATCGACAGAAGTTGAATTAGGGTAAAAATAATCTCTCTGAATTATTACGCTAATAAAGTTATAAAAAAAATCATTTTGTCAGAAACTTTCAAGTCGGGTCGAAATATGTTTACGTTCATTTATTCATATCAACAGGCACACACTTCAGAATTCAGTAAATTAACCTTACAAGCAACAAGCTAGTTCTAGTATGGGTACCTGTTCACCAGAACATTGAGGCAAATGAGAAAGAGGAAGTTGACACCTCGGTTGACACCCTTGCAAAAAATAGCAAAAGCTTCCAGAAAACCTCATTTGTCTTATTTTAGAAAGGTATAGTCACTATGCCAATAGACCACAATCTAATCAATCAATCAAGTTGTACTTTTGTGACCAAATCAAAACACTCCTTGCATCTCCAATAGTATTTCCACCACCTTTTGATATATTTTTCGTTTCAACTTCATAATTCTGTGAAAATCTCTTGCTTTCATGTCCGAAAAGAAGTTGAATAAATGGGCTGTCCAATCTGGAGAACATAGAGATAAGAAAAGAATTCAAACCCGAATAATTCTTTATCAGCAACACTCTCATGAAAACGACAATGTATTTTGATCTGAAGAAACAAATATACACATCATGTCATTGCTCTTCAATCTGTATTGCTGAACGTATTCAATCAGTGACCATCTAGATTCCAGACCTTTAAAAAATCCCTTCCATATTGATGGAAATGAGCAAATTGATTATTTGGCGAAAAGGGCCGGAAACTTTCCCTTCACTTCACCAGGAACACCGATTAAAGTAAATAGGATAAAAAAAGGAAAAAAAGAGAAGCACCCACAATGCATTAACATGCCAGACCAAATACAAGCAAATACAGTAATTGCACCCTCAAAAGAGCAGGTTCACAAGCCATATTGTTATGGAAAAATGTTAAAGACTTTTTACTACTAGCAATGCGAAGGTGCAAACGAAATTCACTCTACTGTGTCATTCACGGAGAAGATAGTATTTCGGGAGAAAAAGCAGAAATGTGATAACGAATAACTCCATGTACCAAAACCCATCAAATATCTGCATCCCAAATAATTATAGTTGATTCAATATTACTGGCAAATGTTGTTAATGGTCCTTTTTTCAGTCTCGTTCAAACTAGCAACATTTCAAAGATCAATCGAATGGTCATAGCTATAATCAGTCAATTATTGAAAGCACTCAACATCCCTTACCCGGTATACGAACACACATTCATGACGACATAAAGATTTCGCCCAACCCTTATTCTGGTCTTCTTCCCTAGTACCCCCTTTTTCCACTCTGGTATTGATTATCCAACACCTGATGACGACGTTCATCGGAATCAATGCACTTGGTGCAGGCAGGCAGCTTTTTCTCGTTGCTGAGATAACTCAACCCACCCACTTTTCCACTGTCGACAGATAAAAGGAAAATCTAGCGGTACAAATATCGGAAATCAAACGAAATTCACTCTACTGGGTGGTGTGACCCTCATGAAGGAGATAATATTCCTGGAGAAGAATCAGAATCACGCAACTTATAACTTTTTGTACCAAAACCTAATCAAATCTTTCCTATACGCATCACAAATAATGGTTAATTCAATATTACTGGCAAATGTTGCTGTTACTGGTGCTTCTTTCCATTCAAGCTCAACTGATTCTACTGATGATTTATTGACGCAAAACTCAGTTGAATTATGTTGGAATAAGTTGAAAGTCCCCATCAGCTTTGAACATCTTACTCTAGAGTCTAGAAGAATAAATCGATGCAACAAAAGGCACCATTCTTAGGATTTATCAAACTCTCTACTATTATTTTAGGAGTTTCAAGTGAATATCTAGCCAAGGGTTTGATCAATTAACGGGATTATTGAAAGAACTCAACATCTCCATCGATATCTGAATAAAAATGTCTTCTCCGGTATACACACATTCATGACGACACAAAGATTCAACCCAACCCTTCTTCTGGTCTTCTTCCCCAGTACCCCCTTTTCCACTGTGGTATTGATTATCCAACATCTGATGACGACGTTCATCGGATTCAATGCACTTGGTGCAGGCAACTTTTCCTCGTTGCCGAGATAACTCAACCCACCCACTTTTCCACTGTCGACAGATAAGAGGAAAATCTAGAGGCACAAATATCGGAAATCCTGAATAAGGGAGTCTTCTGCCTGGAAAGTTGTTTATCGGCTGGATTTTTTAGCTTATCGAGGTTTAGTCTGGGGGTTTTAAAAGTGGAGAAGGAAGAGAACCTAGGTTGCAGGGATATAAATATGTGATGTTTCTTGTGAGATAGTTGTCATGAACAGAAATGTCATGTATATCATGTTCGAAGGAAGAATTTGTTCATAAGCAAAATCTTCTGGATTTTCTTATGAAGATTCATCTCTCGAATTCTCAACGGTACAAAGCTGATAAAGTTGAAGAGTAAAATTCAAACTAAAAGATTAATCGAATGTAAGTTCATCTCGATAGAAGCTAATGAGTGAAACATATTCCGGAGAAAATCCTGTGTACTCTTATATCAATTTCAGTTAATTATGAAAATGTGATGATGAACATCAGTAAGGTAGTAAAAGAATTATTGAACACGATGTGTTTAATGAACAGGGTGTTTATGAATTGAAACGAAAGATTTAAAGGGGTAATTCTTTATATCCTTCATGAAATAAAGATCCATAAATGTATGTCCGAAAATGCATTGTTTCCAAGATGAAGACTGTTGAAGATTCACTCAAAAACTGACTAGAAAAAATTGGTACGCCACTAAGATATTTTAAAACTAGAAAAAAGGTAGGAGGGTTTGTTTCACGAAGTGAACTAATAATTCAAAAATGATTGTCAGTGGCATACCACTTTTTTCTGCCAGTTTTCAAGTAAAACTTTAACATACTGGAAACAGTGCATTTTTGGACCTATATTTGTGGCTTTTTTTCTGATAAAATGATTTGAGGAATCACTTCCTTGAATGTTTTACATCAATACAAAAACACTCTGTTGCATTTATTCAAGAAGTAAAGTCAGACCTTTTCGTATCGCATTCTGTCCCAAAGACATATTCGTTAGTTACTTTATCAATCAAGTAGTCGTATTTACTTAGTCCAAGAATTAAATACACGTGTATTAATGAATAATCCTGAACGTATTTTATGTTATCAACTTTCGGTTGTTGACCCCGAGCAAGTTTTTATAAGCATTTTATGTGATTATTTTCATAGTCTGGTACACACATACTACAAAGTTCCATTAGGTTTTTTTTGGTTTACATAATAGAAATTGAAACCAATTTTTGACTGATAGTTCAATGACGCATCTGGTAGCACAAAAGCAAGATTAATCTGTGTTTGTTTGGTCACTAGGTCAAACAAATAATCTTTTATGAATCCGATTTCGGATTCTAGTTCAACCCTTATATCCTGATATATGCCTAGGTTGTTTTTGACCAGTCAGTCTAGATTGGTCATATGGTCAACCATTGAAGCACTAACACACTGGTTCAACAGATCTCTCTGAGTCGATTTTTGAAGAAAAAATTGATTATTTATCATTTATCTCGTATATTTTCATACTTTTTTTTTAAGAATACTCTGTCAGTTCCTCTGTTTAATGGTTTGTTTGATTCCAGAACTTCGGTAAAACTTTTCGCTCCAAAATTTTCGCAGACACATTTTCGGAAGTTTTCAGTGAAACAAAAGCAAGAAAATGTTTCTGTAGTAACAGTACAAATTGATAGAAAATAACAAACTATTCAATGAATTGAAAAGGACTGTTGTGGCGCAAAGGTGATATGAATGGCATATTTTTCTTAACGTTTCTTCGACTTGTTTTGATTTATCAAATGTTTTATTTCAATTATAGCTTTCACATAGCCATCAACAACAAAATAGAACGAATCCACATAGAACAAACAAAACTTATCTAATTCAATAACACAATTTTCTCTTATTCTCCTGCGAGTTCTCCTGTGAGACGTAAAGAAAATTAAAGCGCACTCACATTAATACGAAATGATTTCTTGTTCTAACTTTGAATTTTTCCTCAAACATGGTAAGTCATGTTTTAATGCCTGAACTAACTACTGACTTGCAATCTACTCCCTCTATTGTTTGATACTCGAGTAATTATGTGAAGCGCTTTTCCAAAATAGTAAAGGTACCTACTTATGAGAAGAGATGCGTATAATAGGTAACAGGGGCAAGTAACATCACAATTTTGTGAAGCACTTCTCTAAAAGAATATACCTAAGAATATATGCGAATAATGGTTGACAGTGGTAACACCAATCACGGAAATTATTCTATTTTCTTATTGTTTCAATTATAGTTTTCACATTGCCATCAACACCGAATATACTCCACGTTAAACCAACAACAAACAAACAAAACACATCTAATTCAATAACACAATTTCCCTTATTCTCCTGTGCGACGTAAAGGAAATTAAAGTGCACTCAGTTCCCAAGTCCGAACGTCTGGCACATTAATAAAGCCACTACGTCTTGATTCCCGAAAAAAAAAGAGATGAAATCTTGTTCTAACTTTGAATTATTTCCTCGAACATGATAAATCATGTCTTAATGCCTGGACTAACGACTGACTTGCGGGAAGGAGCTGGCATTAGGGCTCGGGAGTGGAAATAGGGAACACAAGAAGTGTATCCAAGTCCGTATTACGAGTTATGAATATAATGATTTCCACAGAGAAAACGAGGTTGATGAACCTATTGCGTAACTTGCGTGTACACCATTAAATCAGGGTTTTTTTCGGCATGGCCAACAGGATTTTTTAGTCTAACCATGACGAATAAGAAGAAGAGTGCTCCTTCGATTTATGCTATGGAGTGATTCGGAAAGTCATTCTGGGAAAGAAAATCACCAAACGTGATAACTTTCGAAACACAGGCTTGGAAATTTGCGAAAAAGCTTCTCTAAAACAATAAGTAAAACTTGAAGGTGAAATAATGATAAACTGTCAAACAAGCATGAATTGAATAATTTTAAATTTTGGTCTTAAAAGTACCGAGACTCTAGTCCACTTGAAGAACAACATTCGCTACTGGGTGATTTCGATATTTTCGATTTTTTTGAAAATTTTCCCATTTCTGTGAGAACATTTTGAAGGAAATATTTCGATGGGTATTCAAGGAAGTTAATGAAATTTATCACAAATCGATATTTTATCGAACATTGATATTGTTTTTTCACATTTGACCTCCTGTGAATTTTCAAATCAAAAAGAGCGTAATATGAGTTCTAAAAGTTCTTTTTACCGTTTTTGGATGTAACTTCGAAAGAATTCTAGAATTGATTTCAGGTTGTCTGAGTCTCGGTCTGAGTTGTTATTTAATGTAATTTTCCGCCGACCTCGAAATAAAAGGTGCTTTTAATGTACGAAATGAGCATTAATGACCCTTTAATGCTCAATTTCTTTAGCCATTTTAATGTGCAATCCTCATGGCAACCGTACACAAGTATCAGAAGCACTACGAGAAATGTCAAAACTCTACTGGAACATAGAAACATAGAAATTCCTTTACGTCAAATGTATGTCTTGTGTGAATTGAGAATGTATTTTAATCAAGAATTTATATACTATTCATGTTGATATCGTCGGAAAAATCTTGTAATAAACTCGGTTATTAATCGAGCGACTAATGGTCTCGAACATTAACGCGTTCGCTCCGCTCACGCATTAAAATATCTTGACCATTAGTCGCTGTCTTAAATAACCTAGTTTATTAAATAACTATTATGACTGAATAAATGAAGTAAAATCATTTAAAGATAATATTAACACATCAGCCCAATGCCAATTTATTGGAAGGAAATGTTTTTAGTAATATCAATTCAATGAAGATATTATTGAAAGTCATTCAAATCGACCGATATCGTTTAAGCTGAAATAGAATGATTCAATAAAAGCAAAGTAACACACAATATTTAGAAAATAAATAATTTAGATAAATTTTGGTATCATCGATTCATATAAGTAAAAAAATACAAAAATAAAGATCTGTTTCGAATATTTTCTCCTGAAATCTCAATATTACTTTCGATGTCTATCTAGAAAAGAATGTTACATTGACATTAAGAATATAAAAATCTTCCATCGAAACTCTGACATAAAGACGATATGAGTGGAATTATTGACCTTATATGCAATCCAGCAGATGTTCTGAAGATGTTAATGTTATTCAACCTCTTGAATCAAATGTTAAAGAAATTATTGTGATATGATATAATGAACACACGTTAGTGATATTGTACACTTTTCGGGCTTTTTATTTACTACAACGAGATTTGTGAGGAGTGACTGTGTCTGAAATGATAGTTGTATAAAACCTAATACATATTTCAATTCACTTATTCACGTCGAAAAATTCTCAGATTTATTGCTGTTTATAAATAGCACACAGTAATCTAGAACTTAAATTTTCGAGATATTCTAGTCAACTATCTATTAATCGACAATGCCGAATTTTCCCTAAATCTCGGAAGTATTAAACAATAAAATTGTTGAATTGAAATCGTAATTAAATTGGTATCGAATACATCAGGTTGTATTATTTCACTTCCTCTGATAAATATTTTATCAGCTCTGGATGGTAAATAAATAAGTCAAAATTAAGACGAAGTTAATGACTATAAGGAAATAGGCAGTTTGAAAGTCGTTTAAGAGTGAAATTTTCTTTAATATCGAAATATTTTCAATTTTTTTTCACTTGAGAATTTGCTGTTTGGCTAACGCAAATGTCCAGATTAACTATCAACTGATTTTCACTCAATATCTACATATCGAGACCAATTATTAGTCACAGATTTCTCGATCTAACGGAACAGTTAGATCGAGCGATGAAAACTAAGTAATTTATTATATCAATGGTATCAGGTTTTCGGAGGTTTTTAATCGGCTATTCTATGTCTATACTAAATTTACAATAAAATGGAAGACTTAAATCAGACAATTTGTAACAATGATTCCAATATGCAAAAACAAATGAATGAGTATTTAACTAATATTTTCATTCAGAATGTATCAACATAGCAATTAATAATCAGTAGTATCGAAGAAAGCCTCAGAATACGTAAGATAAAGTCAAAGTTTTTCCAATCTTGCGAAAGTCCCGTCTTAGAAACATAAATATTTATATTAATCAAACACCTTTTCTTCTGATTAATGAGATTTATTAAAACCAACGGGAAAGCGATGTTGTAGATCCTAAACATTTCTTCTGATCCTTGCCAAGTTCATTGATTCATAAAAATAATTTTTTTATATGTGTAGGTTGGAAAGTTTTATTATTGGGGAGTTGAAAGATGTTTTGTTTACGCAGTCAGCTGAAATCATTCCGTATATTTCTTCTATTCAATATAATATTTTTCCTACACACGAAAAAATATAGGTATTGTAGGATTTATGTCATCATTAAGTTTGTTTCTATGCCTTTTACTTTCTTAACTTTTGGGTTAATTTGGGAATTATTGATACCGCATGAAGTTATGCCATAAGTCCAAACATTCCAACTTTTGCTTTCAATTTATTATAAAATTAATATCTACTATGTGAGAGTTTTACGCACCTTATTGAAAAAATCAAATAATCCAAGTAGTGAAAAAATAATCCGAATAAGGCACAATTCACACTTCCTCACTAACAACGACGCATTTGATGGCAAATTTCCTGGGGTAATCCATTTCAAAAAACTCAATTGAAAAAAAAAGTTCAAAATTTCGCGCTACAACGTTTGCGTATGCGTAAAGCGCGCTCAAAATAGAAGGATCGGGCACTCTAGACCGTTCAACAACAAGACCGCAGTCGGTATACAATAAGATAGAAAGTAGGCTCCATTGCTTGCCTTCCTGCCGTCCGGCCGCGCATGCCTCGGCTGTTAACTGTACTTTTTCAACGCTGGCTGCGATGATGGTCCTCCAAAAATTTTTTACTTGAATTTCGTATTCAACAAAAGGAGCTCTTCATCTCGTTCGATGCTGTCGATGATGATAACGGTTCCCAGCTTCCTCAGTGTCTTCGATTTTTTACCTCGGCTCATCTCCCAGGCCCATTGTGGCGAGATAGGTGCCTATCGCTGATGTAATTTTTGGAGCGAATTGGATACCAGGGATCGGGTTACATCCTGGATTATTGCGAAATTGGGGATTGGGTGATAGAAATAAGGGTGATAAGTTTCCATTTTTATCTAAATTGTTGAGAGTGAAATCCGATTATAAGTTTTCGAATGGTCTGACAACTACTTTTCGAACGTACCATTGATTCTCTACTGAGAGAGCTACGACTTTTTAAGATATATTTTGAAAACCTACGCAAATTTTTCAGGCTATGCTGATTACTCCTAGGCTTCACTGGAGCCTCTCGAGAGCTATTGAGCAATTCTTTTTCCGCTATGCTCACAACGTTTGTGAAGAATCTGAATTCTGAGAATTACAGTTACAATTCAAATTTGAATTATACGGAACGAATATTAACAGTCAATTTTCTGGAATTCAATAAAACAAAAAATGATTCAAATCTCACCGATACCTTAGTAGAAAATGTATACAGTGTGAAATAGCCAAATGGAATAGATTCGATAACGAATAAATGAGAACGTCTTGGGAAAAACGCTTCGACACGTCGATTTGTAATTTCAGATGCGCATTTTTTTTAAATAACTCTATAGGGTGTGTCATGTGACAAAGGCCGATACCATCTTTCTTCTTTTAAATACAACCCCCTGTATATAATTAGCTTTTTCGATTCTTCTGAAAATTCTAGACAAAATTCATGTACAATGGCCCATACTTATCTTCAATTGTTTCGGAAATAATAAGTGTTTTCAGATGTACTACAAAATTAACATTAAAAAAATTATGTTATTTCACAAATGATGTAAAAAACAAAAAAAACATCTCTTACATTGAAATTAATATTTTTCTTGTTTTTTTCACATTATTTGTGAAATAAAATAATGATCTCTTTTCAATGTTAATTTTTGTAATACATCTGAAAACCTATATTTCCGAAACAGTTGAAGATAGATATGGGACATTGTATATGAATTATGTCTAAAATTTTCTGATGAATACAAAAATCTAATAATATACAAGGGGTTGTATTTAAAATAAGAAACTTGGTATCGACCACTGTCACATGACCCACCCTATATAATTATTTTTTTTTCGAAAAAAATTCGCATCTAAAAATACAAATCGACGTGTCCAAGCATTTTTCCCAACACGCTCTCTTTCATTCGTTGTCGAATTTATTCCATTTGGCTGTTCCACACTGTATATTCGTTCGTAAAAGTCAAAGGACAGAAAAAATATGAAAAAATAATTAGGTAAGTTTTGCTATATAACTTTTATTCGCAAATGCTTCGGTTTCCAAGATGCGGTGTGTTTAAGAATTACTGACTATTTATCTATTGCTCTGGGACTAGTCCAGATATGAGAATAAAATTTGGGTTTCAAGAGGTAGTTACCGTGCATTTTCAGACCAATCTAATCAAGTTTATTTTTATCATGCGGGTAATGATCTCAGATATTTGATAGAAAATGATACGCCACTGAGATACTCCAAACTTGCTATCATTTTTGAATTCTTTGTTCAATTTGTAGCAAAAATCCCTTCGTCTTTTTTCGTATAAGGCTTTCGTTTTCTGTAAAATATGCAAAAAAATACCTCTTTCTTCCATTCTTCAATATGTTCAGCAATAGTTACATAAGTGAAAATAGCATTTAAGACATTTTTCTATTTGATGAATAACAATAGAAATCTTCGAATTTTCTAACATTTTTTCACATTCAATATACCTCTCCTCCATAAATACTAATACTTACTTTTTGAATCAAGATAGAAGCATCTTATTCGTGTTTGAAATTAGTAACAACATGAAGAAAACATTTTTCAATTCCGTTTATAATCTCGAATTTCTCGAAGAAAGAGTTGACGCCTCACTCTCAATATTCCTTTCATTTAAAATGTTCGTCCACGAGTCCAAACACTTACTTCGAAAAAATTCAAATGTAGGTAGACAATTTCAAGAATAAATCAAGAGCTTTTCAATAAGTGCGACCGAGGCAAACCCCAATATTTTCTGAGAAACCCATCGGCAAATTATCGGGTTGTCGTATATCAGTAAAACTCGACCAATTTTATGGTGGTGAATGACATTTCTGACCGCCGTTATTGGGTCATAAAACGGAGTCACCCTCAATATTCTAGCCAGGAAACCGTAACAAGGCAGTTGTAAAACTTTTTCAGGTAAATGAACCTCTTCCTTGAAAATCAATGCTACAATTGGCTACCGTGGTTAAAGCCATTCAATATCGGGTGGTTTGAACGCGGTTTTTTCACTTAAATGTATATTTCTATTGAAAATAATTTGTGTTTCGAAGACGAGAAATTTGAAAATTGACTACTTTCACATAGGAAAAATGAGTTGAAATTTGCATCTCCCATTTCATAATGAACTCTTTCTGAAAATACAAAGAAGTAGTTCTATTTTTTACGAATTTCGCGAATGTTTTTGAATTTAGACTTTTCTCGGTTATTCAACTGAAATATGAATAGAGAGGGGCATTATCAGTGATTTACACAAAAAATTCTTTTGGATATAATGGATCCTCAGAAAATCATAGTGATTATCCGTTTTTGAGCGCTCGTTAAACGAGTGCTATATCGTTTTGCCCAAATGTCTGAAATTTTCGAATTTTGAGCCGAAAATGGTCTCAACTGATAAGGTTAGACTCAGTGATGACGAATTCTTGGTCGAATTCAATTCTGTCTGTGGGGTCGTCCGGCCGTCCGTTAGCACAATAACTTTCGAAGGGATTGTCCTAGAGACTTGAAATTTTCAGGATGAGTTCGGGTCCCAAATGGCTCGGTTGAGTTCGTTACCTAGCCAAATCGTACAGAGTGTTCCATAAAACATGGCCATTCAAAATTTTTGTTCCTCAAAATCTCAGAAAATACGTAACCAATCGGGATGAACTGTTACGGCCAAATGCAAAAAGGTGTTAAGAAGCCTCATGCAAAATTTTGTGGCCATAGTGTGAACAGAACCATAGAAAATCAACTGGAATATCGAAAAAAATCATATATCCATAAAAAGATATCCGATTTCAGTGATTTTTATTTCGTGAATAGAGATCAATAATCTGAACGTTCATCCAAAATTTCGTGACCATAGCTTCGACAGAACCATCGAAAATTTAATTGGAATATTTAGAAGAAAAATCTTTATATTTCCATAACAGCATATCCGATTCGAGTGAATTTTTTTCTGTAGATAAAGCATGCTTCATGCAAAATTTTGTGGCCATAGTGTTGACAGAACCATAAAAAATTCAATTGGGATATTTATTTATTTATTTATTTAGTCAATTAGGAATACAAACAGGTGATAAACACCCAACAGAGTATCCACTATTAAGAAATACCAAGTGAAAGAAAGAAGAATCTGTTTATTTCCATAACAGGATATCCGATTCGAGTGAAATTTATTTTGAGAATGAAAACTACTATAATGACTTTTCATGCAAAATTTCAAGAAAATTGCATCATCAGAACCATAGAATTTGATTTTTGAATAATTATACAAAATAATTTCTTTCATTGCAGTGACTTTTTTTGTATGAGAACTTTTCAAATAAGTTTTGAACATAGTAAGGATAGACGAATGAATCATAAATATTCAGAGTGGGCAGAACACCTAAAGAAAAACTCATTATTATTCATTTTCTCACGCACAAGATGCTGCAATATTTCGTTGGTAACAAAATATCAACAGTTACTTCTCCATCTCAGTTTTATACGATTAACAGTATTTTTATGAAATCCTCTATCTATGCGCGAACGTTCAACAGCGATGCTTTACGAACCGCGCTTGGGTCAATAAACTATCGAAACTGTTAAAATTGTTAAATTATTGATGAATGAGTAGGTTCAAACACATTGTTTCCAAGCAATTAAGGAAGAATTCCCGGGTATTACGATAGATACAGGAACCTAGGTATGAACTCATCGCCTCTAAATTCGTTATCTTTCGCACAGTATCCGAAATTGTTTTAATCAATGCATTATTACTGGTTGTTTTATTTTATCATTCAATAGATTGATTGATGAGCTCTTCTGGGGAGACCTAGGTGTTCGAAGTACTTGCATACAGGGTTTTTCTTTTAAGTTGGCCTATTAGACGTTTTGGGAGAACTAGTGAATATTTCGTTCTGAAATTTTAGGTGGATCCTAGAGGGTAAAGGAACTCTTCGCCTAAAATATTTTCAAGTCGACAGTGTTGCCACGTCTATCTCAAACACATATCTACTTTCTTATTTCAAATGGAACTACCTATATTTTCATTTATGTATCGATGCAATACCAAATTCGCAGTATAACCTACTGAAAAAACTTTTTCCGACATGCACAGATGCCAAGTTATGCGCAAATTCTTGAAATATTTGACATCTGCATTGCCAGTTTGGAAATGTAATATCTCGATTGTTTTTAATGCGAACGGAACCAAACTCAGCAGACTCATAGTAGAGAATCCATGCATTTATGAGGTATATTCAGTATATTGATACATCGTAAGGTTTTTCGAAGATATTGGTCCGTAAATGTGAAATTTAAAATTAAAACATGTCGAGTTTTTTAAATGGCAACCCCATATTTATTTTACAGCATTCGATTCGAAATAAAAAATGAATGGCAGTCTTCTCTTACACTAATTATTTATTTTGGATAGTTTTCGAATGAGATGAAAAATACTGAAATTTTTCAGTATTTATAGTCATGATCTATGGTCGTGTATACGATGAAATGGCTCTATGATTATGGGTGAATTATTGAAGTAGAGTCTATGGTTAAAATCATAAAAAGTGTTCGATGATCATGGATGTTCAAACACGACGGGAATGCCAAAAAATTATTGATATGACCTTGTAGGACCTTTAGCAATCGTTATCCACATTTAGCAAGTATGACTGGAAAGAAATTTCGAAAACTGTTTTGACTTTCTGTAATCCTGGCCCAATAATCATGACCTCAACAATTTAATTCATTCCGATAATTCACTTTCTAATCACAGAGCATTATGTCCATAGATCATGACTCTAAATATGGAAAAATTTCAGTATTTTTCATTTCATTCGAAAGCTATCCGAAATACATAATTAGTGTAAAAGAAAACTGCCAATTATTTTTAATTTCGAATCGAATGCTGTAATGAGCCCCACTCACTTCGTTCTTCTACGCCGTTTTTACCCGACGGTTTAAAAACGGTCGGGTAAAACTGCAGCAAAAACGAAGTGTATGGGCTAAAAACGGCGCACTTACCCGACGTTACAAATTTCAGACGAGGCCTGATTTTCATGACGTTTTTAACCGTCGGGTAAAAACGGAGTAGAAGAACGAAGTGAGTGGGGCCCTTAAAATAAATATGAGGTTGCCATTTGAAAATCTCGAAATATTTCAATTTTAAGTTTCACATTTTCGGACCAATATCTTCGAAAAACCTTACCATGTTTCCATATACTGAATGTACCACATAAATGCATGGGTTCTCTACTATGAGTCTGCTGAGATTGGTTCCGTTCGCATAAAAAATAATCGAGATATTACATTTTCAAACTGGCAAAACAGATGTCAAAAATTTCAGGAATTTGTGAATAACTTGGCAACCGTGCATAGCAGAGAATTTTTTTTTAGTAGGTTATACTAAGAATTTGGTATTGAATCGATACATAAATGAAAATATAAGTAGTTCCATTTAAATAAGAAAGTAGATATGTGTTTGAGATAGACGTGGCAACACTGTCGACTTGAAAATATTTCAGGCGAAGAGTTCCTTCACCCTCAAGACTCACCTAAACTTTCAGAACGAAATATTCACTAGTTCTCCAAAAACGTCTAATAGGCCAACTTAAAAGGAAATCCCTATATGTGTGTTCGCTTTTTTTCGAGCTCGAAGCTCTTGAGTTACTCAATCACAATCACCATACGATTTTTGTTCATATCGCTGCTGTCATGTTCATATTAGTTCGGATTGTGTATAATTCGATGATGTCAAAGGTGTTTGCGAAAAAATTGCAATTATTGAATTACTGTGTTGATTTTCCTCTCCTAGCTTTTCGTTTTATTTGTAGGTAATAGTTTATTTACCATCTGTCAAAAAAATATGCTTCGAATCGAACAGTAACAACCATTTAGCACAAATGTATATTTATAGGTCAATCACATTCATATTTGAAGAGTCTTTGGAATGGCATTCCAGGTTTTCGTATCTAAAGCTGATAGGGTTCTTTTAAAAAATCGAAATATACGAATTTAATCAAGTACAGTTTTATCTGAAAATAATTCTGAAATATCTTCTTGAAGGTTTCTTTAACTAGTTAGGCATTTTTTGCTTTTGAAATTCCATCTGATGAATGACTGGCCATGAATGTCGCCATAAAAATTATGCAGAATGGTTGAACAAGTCACTTGCTACGATCTACCATAAAAAATTGCATCTGGATCATATAGATACGTGCTTGGTTGTGGTTTTCCAGAATAAACAATATTTTATACACTTCGTATCAAATTTCGTACTTCGTGCGAAAAAATTCAATAAAAGTTCCTATTTATTTTTCTGGAAAGAGATATATTGAAAACAGAGTCGCTGTCAAAGTCATTAACAATGTCATTGTTGAATGATGTAGTGATGCCAGATTAAGAGAATGAAGATTGTAATTCCAACGGAATTAGTTGAAATCATAATTAGTAACAAGAAATAGATTATTAGGGTAACTAAGGTGAAAAATAACAAAAATAATTGATATCTTTGTAGATAATCGTCCTACCAAAACATAATATTAAATCACTTCGTCGGTGTTTTGTGGTGAATCATTTTTATTAGGACCTTTAAATTAAAATATTCCGAAATCGATAACTTTTTTGATAGTCCTTACCGTACCAGTAATATCCTTAACATTATAGGTGCATGCCATGACCTTTTGAGACTCTGGATGATCCTTTCATTCTGTAGGAGTCATAAGTGGTTCTTACCTGAAAAGAAAAAAAGGTGTGAGAAAAATATAATTCTATGAGTATTTAATAATAATACTAATAATAATTGTCTTATTCTTCGTTATAAAAAATCCGGTATGGCACATTCAATATTGAGTACAAAAATTTAAAATTTCGAACATTGACCAGGAAGAGTGGAACTGAAAATTTTCATTATTAATGAACTATGAAAAGATTTCAGGTTTATTATTATTTATTGTATAACAATAAAGGTTGTTTTTTGAGGGTATAAACAAAGGAACAAGTAAAAGAATAAAAATGGGAACCGCAGACGTATCGTTTTCGAGATACAGACTCAACTGATTATCGGCATATTACAAGTTAGAGAAAAAAAAACGAAAAAAAATCAAACACCCATCAACATATAGCAAAAATTTCTTTTCCAATCGAAATCGGAGTTTTTGGATTTCCATGTACAAGTTTATCCTCAAAATCAATCAGGAAATATCCTGTCATCCTTGATTCCTCTAATTCACGAATACTCTGTTTATTGAAAAAATATTATAATATTTTGAATTTCATTCAAATACATTTATGATTTTCTCAATCGAATTTTGTTTAGAAAAAAGTGCGAATTATTCCTTGTATATATTTACGAACTACAAATTCGGCTAAAAACTATGATTTCGTATGAAACATTGTATGGGTTCTCGAAGTAAAATAAGAAGATACAAAATGGCGAAACATGCCTGCTTGTCGAATTCATTTTGTTATAACAAAATCAACGCGTATTCCTGCCGAATAGAATAACATGAAGCAGACCACTACTCGTTTTAATCAACTCTTATGTAAAAGTTTTCGCTTCTCGACTTGGAAATAATAAACAGTAGAAAAGTTTAATTGTGAAAGGTTAATAAACTGCACACACAGAAACGTACAATAATACATCTCGATTCGCTTGGGTAATGTGTATTGCTGTTAGTCATGAGAGATAAGGTGATGAATTGTTCAAGATTGAACTGTTTGACTTGGAAATTCTTCGGATAACGTGCGGAAAGGAAAACCATGTTAAGGCTCTGAAATGTGTTACTATCCAGAGCTGTTTTTCCAAGAAAACCATGTTTGGAATGAGAGAAATAAGTGCAATGGTTCCTGAGATATAACAATGCTTGTTCAACGAAAAGAAAGATACGGAGCAGACGGTACAATTCTATTTCGAATTTGAAGAAAATTGAAGGTAGCCCAGACGTGAAATCGAAAGGTTTTGCGAGCTTTTAAATTGGTAAAGCGGTAATTCAAATTTTAATAACCTGGGAGTCATTGATTTTTTTCTTCATTACTAATTTCAACTATCCTACTCAAATTTCGGCCCTTCCATGGAAATTTCAAAATTTGAAATCGTCCTTTTCTGTTAATTATCAATTTCTCGTAAATCGTAATTCCGAATTCGAAATTTTCAAGGTGGATTTAGGTTTTCGACAGAATAAGATGTATACGCAAAAGATTGGAATAAAACCAACATATTAGGCGATATTCAAATATGAATTTCAATATGAAGAAGCGTACAAAAGCTTTTGACTGATGATGTTCACAGAAAAAATGGATTTGGATGATTTTTGAAGTGAAGTATTGGTTAGGTAATGTTTATTGACTAATTATTCGGGTTCTTTTATCATATTTACTTTTCCTCTCTAACGTTTCGGCCAGCATTCGCCTGCCGTCGTTAGGAAAACACTTCAAATTCTAAACTCTAAAAAAAGCAGAGGCTAATGCGTTTTTCTGACGGCGGCTAACAAATGTTGGCCAAAACTTTGAACAGAAAAAGTAAATATGATGGATATATCAATGATGTAGATGAAAATCTCATAGAACATTGTCACAATGCGATAAATGTCACAAAAATTGAATTTTGGTCAATTTGTAATTTATTCCTGGTGAAACTACCAATTTTACGAAAATAAGGAATATAAATGCTGATTATAGATCAACTACGAACAGAAAAGTACATCTGCTCATTTGGCCAAAGGCTGCAGAGTTGAAAAACAACTAGAACATTTTCTTGCGAATAAGCTGAAAGTGTAGATAAGAATATTTTGAATGTACTATTCGAAGCAAATTAGGAAATGTCGCATCGATCGGATTATAAGTTTCAAAATATTGGAGAAGTAGATCTTCAGATCCACTATTTATAGGCACATGAACGAACTTAGCCGAGCTTTTCTGACCTAGCATCTACACTAATTTCATTCTTTTTGTTTGCAATTTAAAGTGATTAAGGCAGGACAGAATTGTTAGTTAGTCCAACTGAGTTGTTCAACTCAAATTCGAAACTTACAGAAAGTTTGGAGAAAACCATAACGCTCTATTTCTCTAGAAGGGAGCACGTAAAATTAGACAAAATAGGCAAAAGAATGAAATACAATTGAATGACAATATTTGTGAGGTTTTTTTTTGGCTCATTTCAAGAAAAAATTTTATATGAACATACGAGTATGTCCAAAACGTCTTACTTTTCGAGTTACAGGATGGTTAAAATTAACCAGTGCCGACCCAATTAATATAGGTAGCTCCAAATATTATTTAGACAGTCAGTGGCACGCCACTGACATCTCTTGAAGTAAAAATGAAATCTGTATTCTGCATGGTGATTTTGTATTACGTCTGTATTAACGATATTGTTATGATCATACAGAGATCTCAATGGGGCCCAAAAACCACCCCCATAAATATAGACATTCAATTAGGAAACCTGTATTTTTCTGACCTGTACCTACCGAGTTGATCTCCTTCAATTTACAGTACTCATACGCCAAAACACAGTACAAAAGCGAACAACTAGAAGGTTATAACTTCTATGCAAATCTGTTCATCATATTCCAAAATCGCATGGAATATTCAGCAGCAGCTCAAAGATGCAGAAGCGTAGGAAATGGCAACTGTTCCTGATGCATCCCAATCCGGTTCAATCAAATCCGGTATTAAATTCATCAAACTAAATTGCAACTTCCGTTCTCAAGGTATTCCCACATGGCCTCAGCCGGGGGTTAATTATATCTGACGAAACAAACGGGCATCTTCTTCACACGTCTTTTTGGACAAAGGAGCAGGGCAACGACCATATGGTAGGATAACTGTAAATTTCCCGAACTGTATACAGACGTACAAGGAAGTTTGGGTGGTCTTAAATCTGAACACCCGCTACCTGTATGCGATTCGTCCACTTTTTGTTCCGCCCTGGGTATAACTCTTGCTTTGGTACCGCTCGAACTTCATCTAACACCTGTTAGGCCCTGATCGATCTGGTCATCCTTTCGGATGTCGTCCATTGTTTGGGTGATCGTGGGAAATCTTTGGTTGAGGGGTGTGAGTAAGGAAACGCTGAAATCGAAATGTGAGGTTTCATTATTTCTTTTGTGTGTTCGTACTTATTTTGATGGTTATGAGAAAGTGTAGATACTTTTTCAATATCTACTCAGGAACTCCTTTGTTGCTTTTTGAATTTGAAATCTCCCACCTCCGTCAACTTTTAATGAACATCAAAGGAAAGTTTATTTGATTACCTACTCATCTTATTTGATTTTTCACAATCCATTTATTCCATTTTTGTACAAATTTAAGAAAAGCCCTGAGTAGGAGCTTTTGAGCGCTCGTTCTTTGGTGGAGCAATAAGACTATTACCTCAAAATTTTATATGGGATTTCAGATTGATACCAAATATATGAATGCAGAATCTCAGCACATTCGGAATTATACTGAAAATTATTCAAAAAATAAATAATTGAAAAAATAAATTCTTTGGTTCATATGATGCGTTCCTCTTGAAATTTCGCATGAATATTCAGTATATCAGTCTTGATTCACAAATAAATTTCACTTGAATCTGTTATCTTGTTATGGAATTTAGAGATTCTGCTTTTCAATATTCCAATTGAATTTTCTGTGGTTCTGTTAGGACTATGGCGACAAAATTCTGCATGAGCATTCATTGTATCAGTCTTTATAATATATAAAATACATTTCATTGGAATCCGATATTTTTTTAAGGAAATATGAAGTTTTTTCAACTCATAAGGAGTTCTGCTTTAGAAATTACAAATCCATGGATTCGTGAATTCGGTTAGTGCTAGTAAATAAAAGAATAATGCTCTGATTGCAGTATAGGTACTCTTCAATCACGAATTATAAATTATTTCATAATTTTTCAATAAAAAACGGCATAACCAATCCTACTTTTAACGGCATCGCTAAATAGGTAATCAAATTGTTTTTCATTGATTTATCTCAACCCATTTAAAAAAATGAAGGAAGGAGTTAGGATGTATGTGAATTTTAAAAAAGCATCGGATGAATTGCTTTCGAAATAAAAATCGAAGGGTGCGATGATTTTCCTTAACAATTCTTTGTACGAAACTTATTGACGAGTTACGTTACTTTTTGGCAAGCTGCATATGAAATATAAAATATAAATTCCATAGTTCTAAAGATATATAAAATTTTTCATCAATAAGAATTCGTATGCAAATTTTCGAGAAAAAATTTTTTGAAATAAGCAAACCAATTCAAACGATCACAGCGGTTTGGTGTACGCGTTAACAATCACTTCATTGATTAAATGTTAAATCACAGTTTACAACGATGCCAACTTGCCACTTTGTTGTGAATCTTCATTCCCGCTAATTATGCTTGGTCGTACGTCATAATGGCGCAACGTTTGAACTCGACTATGGAAATCACATTTTGAAAATTCAATCCAAAATTAAATGCCTTTGAACTTGTGGGTGGATTTAAAGCATAAAAAGTTGGCCTGGTTTCTTGAATCGATCTGATAGTTCTTGAAAAAGTTAAATTGTCAACAATGAAGAACTGTTATAATTATTTATTCAATTGTAGTTAATCAGGTATCAGGATTTAGTTGAGATGAAAAAATCAAATCAAAATCAGAACTCAATACCACAATAATTATCTGAAAATTGTAGACCGACAACAATAAAACCATTCCCAAAAATCACCAAAACATTTCAGTTTTTAATTCCTGTTAAAGTATGTCTATTTACCTTCCCTACTTTCTCCGCTATAGTTCAATACCCTTTCATCAGTTTCAGTTTCAAAATGCTCTGATGGTAGCGGAACGAAACGAATCTACTAGTTCTTGAAAAAATAAATGAAATATTATGAAGAACGTAAATACCTAAATCCGGATATTAAGGAAGAACTTGTGTTATTATTAATTCAATTGAATACAAGTATTATGATTTAGATGAAAAAGTAAAGGATAATCAGAACTCGGCACTTCAATATTTTTTCTCGAGGTTCCTAAATTACTTCCGATATTTAAAAATTCATTTTTTACACTTACAGCAATAAAACCACCCTTAAAATCACCAAAACATTTCAGTTCCCGTTAAAATATGACTGTCTACCTCCCACACTTTCTCCGCTATAGTTCAACACCCTTTCAACAGTTTCATCAACTATGTAGTCGGCCCGTTTCAAAATAGGTACTTTGAGGGTAGCGGAACGAAACGAAGGGAAGTAGTCTGACTGGCAGGGGTTGTAAACATCCACCTCTTATTGCCTTTGCGGCTTCAGGTCTGGCCAAGTTCCGCATTGTGTGGATAACAGGATTTGTACCAAGCCGGTCGAAGAGTTATAGGGAGGAGAATGCGGCCGATGGGGCATAAACATCTCAATATGCCTTTTTGTTTACCCGGAATTGACAGGTCTTGGTCGGGGTAGATGCATATCGGAGTGGTTTCTAAAGTAATGGGGTTTAAATGATTTTGGTAGTTCTTTCAAATTGAAATTATGAACTACACTCTGTTGTATTATTGAGCGCAAAATAGGAGTTTGTTTATTTATCTGATATTGGCAGTATTCGCTGTCATAACGATGAACGAAGTCAATGTTGCCGAATGTACCCGAACTCGTCCGATGGGCTTTCGAGTTTAGATCAGAGGACTCCGCGATTTATGCAACTTTTTCATGATATTAACACCATTGCGTTTCAATCTGACAAAGAAAATAAACATCATAACCTAAAATTTTAATATACTTATACAGTGGAATATGCCAAATTGTCATGGCCAACCGACAGCCCAAAGTTCCGTGAACGGACTATACCCTTCTACAGTTGTGATTCGGAAAAGGGAACATGTAAAGGGTCTTTCAATAAGGACGGGTCGATTTTGACATGAAATAAAAAAGGCCGTGTGTGAGATTTTAACGATTTTTTTTTATTTGAAAGAGCTATATATGCCATTATGTGTGGAAAATCACATCGTTTAAATGTCCGCCGCGGCTTCTCACGGTGGCACGAATTCGAGTTGTCCAATGTTAACAACTCTGCCGCATAGTTCGGGTTGAATTTCAGCGATAGCCTGAGCTATGTTGACTTAAGGGCATCGGTCGATTGTGGCTTATTGGTATAGACCTGCGACTTAAGAAAACCCCACAAAAAAAAGTCTAAAGGTGTAAGTCGCAGGATCTCGGTGGCCAATTCACGTCACCTCTGCGAGAGATAACCATGCCCTCAAAGCGTTCATCATGCCAAGATCCATTTTGGTAATACATTTTAAACATTTGGACGTGTTGCTCACCGTGTAACTTGCCATGGTGATTTGGCATTACTAACCGAATAAAAAATATAGTTAGAAAGACGACGTAAAACAACATGGCCGCCACAGGCTGCCAACATCGACCCGTCCCATTGAAAGACCCTTTATTCAGAAATAGGGATATGTAATTCAGAAAACATTAATGAATTCGAAAATATTAATTCAAATCCAGATTACGAAATTGAAATTCATAGAAGGAAGTTCTTCAAATTCAGAAAACCGAAGTAATTCAGAATAGTTTTTGAATTTTGAAACGTCAATATTTATTACAGAAAAAGGAAATTTTATTTCACAAGTAATTAATTGAATCTCAGAAAATGTATTTCTTACATAGGTTCTAAGCATTATGCATATCTATGAAGGATCTACCTACTTGAAAATCGACAATGCCCATAAGAAATGATATTACCTATGTCTCAATTTGAAATTCATGCATAATATTAGGGAAATATCGGTGTGACTATGTTTACATACTCATTTATTAATTCTGGAAAATATTAAACCTTTCTAAATAACAATTCTGATTGAAAAGTTCTCACCCTGAAATTGACATTGCCTATTCTGAATATCAACACACTATTCTGAATTACAATTTTCATCTTCTAAAATGAAATCTGCATTTCTGAATTACATATTACGTTTTCTGAATTGCAATTGGAAAATGTGTAGATAATTTTCTACCTTTTGATTTGAAAACCGGCAATTCTTGATGATGATATAGGTATAAAGGGTGTCCCAGAAAATGTGGGAAATCTCTCGGATTCAGATGAACATAATTATTTTTCCTAGCGGCCCTCCCTACGAAGATACGACCTCCTAAATGACGCCACTGGAAATTCATTTTAGTGGAATAAATTTCAATTACTTACCTCTTTCATTATTTGTTTTTCGAAAACGGTTTATTTTATCGACACTGATCAAGAGTACTTTTTCTTCAGCTTAATGTTCAAGGTATTAAATTCGTTTTTTTTAGCACCTCATCATACAGGGTGTTCAAAATGTAAGCATTAAAATGTACAACCCAGTTTACCCCCGGTAAACTGAATAAGCTAATTGATAATTGAGTGAGGTGATTTAAGAGGTCGTTAATACTATTAATCATATAAAATTTTCATCAAATTATATCGAGTACTTTGAAACTTATTCCACTAAAATGGATTTCCAGTGGCGTTATTTAGGAGGTCATATCTTCGTAGGGAGGGCCGCTAGGAAAAGAATTATGGGAACTTGTCATCTTCATTTTTTATTTTCAGTTACCGATTGCTTTGATCTATTTCTGATTTATTTAGTTGTCAAACAACTCATTCCATCTTTTTTGGACAACTCATTACATATTTTTCGAGCCTGATTTTATTATTGAAGCCCTGATGTTTCGGAGATCAACAGAGGGTTGGCTAATAGGGTTTTAGATTATTAATATGATATCTGCTTTCAGTTGGCTAATAGGGTTTTAGATTATTAACGTGATATCAGCTTTCAGTTGTTCTTCTTTTTAAATTCTGGAAAAGCTTCAACTCAATATATAGCATTCATTCAAAGCATGTTGGACAAGCTTTGAGTTGCGCTAGTTTTTCATTTATTTTCTTTTGACAACTAAAAGAATCAGAAATAGATCAATCCAAAGGGCGAAGAAAGTTGCTTTTCCGAATGTTGTGAGTCTGAAATGTTTCTCCTAACGAAACATTGAACAGAAGGAGTAAAAGTGCGAAAAATTGCTAAAATAATATTTCAATGCATATTTCAACATCAAAAATTGATGATAATAAATTCTCATCAAAATCATGACAGTTACGAACACCAAAAGTGAAAGTCGTGAAAGAGCTCCAATTTGAAATGAGCCATTATTACAATCGATTACTTCTTCGAAATTTCACACTCCATTGCATTCAGACTTCGCATGTATCTGCCGCGACATTTCTGCCTTTCTCATCCATAAAGAACCAAACACACCTGCAGCGGCTTCATTGCAGGTCCTCCTGATTTATGAAAAATTACAGAATTTCGACTTTCTAACTTACTGGATTTTAAGAAAAAATATAACCCAATTTTAGTCAACACCCTTCAAGTGTGATATCTCAAAATGGTGGGCTGAAGAATTTTTTTCATAGGAAATTTCCATCTTGATTTCATACCAGCTATCACGTCCTGAACTTCGTCGCATAATTTTAGGGAAACGAAGAAAACTAATTGTGTTGTGACTATTTACATAGGTTTATAAATACAGTCAACATACTCTGGACATATGTCCAGAATAATTACGTGTAATTAATTCGATTCTTCGACTCAAGTATGAGTCTAATTTTCCTTTCCTCTTAAAACCAATAAATAATCATCAAATACATGGCAGTTAGGAACACAATAAAATATTCGCTTGAAGTGAAAGTCGTGGAAGAGCTCCAATTTGAAATGAGCCATTAATACAATCGCTTTCGGTAATTTTTTCCAGATTATGTGTTTATCCAATATCACACTTCGATGCATGCTGTAGGTAGGTATCTGCCGCGACATTTCTGCCTTTCTCAGCCATAAAGAACCAAACACACCTTCTTCTGCAGCGGCTTCATTGCAGGTCCCCCTGATTTATGAAAAATTATCGCCGCAAATCACCTCTCGGACATTTTCTCCGGCCGCAAGCACGCATTATACCACAGATCGGCCGCCATAAACGAAAACATAAAACGTTGCAGAGTGCGGTACGAAAATGGACAGCGTGTAATGGTTGCGCAACCGAAGAACTTCTTATATGGCCATAATTTGATACCTAGTTGAATTTATTTGATTAGAACGCGTTCCAATTCCAACCAGTCTATTAAGCGGTCTTTAGCGGCAATAATGATTATTTTTTAGCGGCGTATAGATCATTATTTGATTTGCCATTTCGATTGTGTCCCAAACTGGTCGTTAGATACACTTGTGTCTTGAAATGGTCAGGATAGGCAAGACCGGGTTTTTATCAATGTTTTGCGTAAGTTTCGGGAAAGCTGATTTTATGGATTGTTAAGGAATTTTCAACAGTAGTTGACACGGACGGAATATACTATATTTCTTGACAAATTAAAATGGAGTTACCTGACAAGAGGTGTGCGTGCACGCAATTAGCGTGAGTAACCTTGAAAATCTTCACGAACAGCAATTGTTCAAATGAAAAATCCAATTTTTGTAATACATGAATTTTTGATAGCAAGTCTTGAAATATGGCATTCATACCATGGTGTATTTTATAGTCGTTTTGCGAAAACGTATACTTTCGAAATATTGCTATAACTTTTTATACCTGCAAAGCACCTAACATCTAACAGATAGAATCCGATGGTGCTAACTCATGTGGATACCTGGTATTCTACAAGGTGTCCCGAAAAATGTGGGAAATCTCCCTATGAAGATACGACCTCCTAAATGACGCACTGGAAATTCATTTTAGTGGAATAAATTTCAATTACTTACTTCTTTCATTATTTTTTTTCGGAACCGGTTCATTTTATCGACACAGAACAAGAGTACCTTTTCTTTAGCTCAATGTTCAAGGTATACAAATTTGGTTTTTTAACACCTTATCATACAGGGTGTGGAAAATGTAAGCATTAAAATGTACAACCCAGTCCGCCCCTGGTAAACTGAACAAGCTAATTAAAATTTGAGTACCTACTCATATCAAGTTTTCATCAAATTATATCGAGTAGTTTGAAACTTATTCCACTAAAATGGATTTCCAGTGGCGTCATTTAGGAGGTCGTATCTTCGTATGGGAACTTGCCATCTTCATTTTTTATGTTCTATCTGAATCCGAGAAATTTCCCACTTTTTCCGGGACATCCTGTATATTAGAGATTACGTACTATAAGAATTTTCAATTCGATTCGAAGCTTTCAAATGGAATTTCTGTGAGAAGTAGGGAATTGGGATAGATATTGGTACTGGTAGCATCTACTGTAATCATTCTATATCAAAAAAATTTAAAAAGCCCTGAGCAGGTGCTTTTGAGCGCTCGTTCATTGGTGAAGCAATGAGGCTATTACCTCAAAATTTTGTATGTTACTTGAGATTGATACTGAATATAAAAATGCGAAATCTCAGTACGATCTGAATAATATTCTGGAAATCATTAAAAAACTGAAATATGTGAAACTTGACAATTGAAAAACTTGAATTCCTTGGTTCAGATGGTGTGATCCTCTTCAAATTTCGCATATTTTGTATATCAATATTTATACACGAAATGAATTTCACTCGAATAAGATATCTTGTTATGTAAAGATAAAGATTCTTCTCTTCCCAAACAACACACTCACATCTAAATGACATCTAATAGATATTAAAAGTGATCTAAAGCCATCTTGCTCTGAAATCTGATTGAAATAAGATTATCTAATTGAGATGTTTTCTATACATAATGTCTAGAAGACATCCTTTAGATGCATTATCTAAGACTTGAAAAATATTTTATATCCTGCAGATATCCAAAATTTATAGCTTTTTGATCACACCTCCAAAAGCCGTATATTAATATCGAAGTTTTAAAATCGTGGAGGAGGTATTTTATTTAACGTTTAATGGACATCTTTTGTTTTACGTCTATTAGACATCAACATTTGGCTCTTTTTTGTCATCTGAAATACATCGATAAAACATCTAACTCATATGGTCGTAAAACAGTAGATTGATTGACATTTTTTAGATATATACTGTATATATTGTCTTTAAACGTACGGTTTTGTATGTCTCAAATATGTCGATAATTGTATTTCATTCGACCACACGTTTTTGAAATGTTTATAAGACATCTAATTGATACTATCGAAAAAATAATAACGTTTCGACGTATAATAGATATGCCATGCCACATTCATAGAAATAAGACATCATTATTCGACAATATTTGGTCATCTAGAATACATAAATAAAATATCTAACTTTAAACGTCAAAGAATTGTGAATTGATTATCATCCTTAAGAACTATTATTTATATAAAGTCTCCCAATCACAGATTATGAATGTTTTTAAGATGTCGATGAAATATTGCATTTCGACTATATATGTTGTTCACGCCAAAGTGAACGTCTGATCATTTAATTATTTAAAATATTTCGATTTTCCCACTAATAAATTGTTTCATTTTCATTTTATTTTTCCCGGTAAAGTTTGTTTACAATAATATGTTACCACTCTACCAGCTGTAGGTTTCCTTGCGACGACGCACATTCATTATACATATTGAATTCATTCGTTGTCATTGAAAAGAAATTAATTCAGATTTCTTAGCATATGCGTCCATTTTCATTGTTTACCGTTTCCAAATAAAGTTTTCAAACAAATTCAGTTTCCAATAAAATTTGATCTTGCGATCATTATTTCATCCAAAATCTTTTGGACAAATAATACAAAACTAAAAGTTAGTGAGTTTTCACTGTGAGTGATATCATTGGCGTAATTGAGGAGAGGACACAAAGAACAAGTGTAAAAGTCTTCTTCTTCAGCCCCCAACACAGGACCTGCCATCCCGATCGGTTGTTGAGCTCAATCAATTTGTTCGTGGAGTGGTTATCAAGATAAGGTCTTTGCGACCACCTACTGCTGGAGAAAGGTAAGGTGATTTTTTTTAATTGACTGTACACTTGTTCCTTCGTGTTGTGTTGGGAAATACATATTTTCATAATTATACAGTCCACTCAATACAATATTTTCCATCTCAAATAAGGTTCAGGATACCATTTGAAAACAATTTCTTGTGGTATTTTGAACTCATTCATATTTTACCAATTTCGAATCGGCCCCAACACATTAATTGGTCCTTCGAGCCGGATATTTCACCCCTTGATTCAAAAAGAAATTAACGAATTTACAGTATTTTGCAGGCTTTTTGACATATTTTTGAAGGTTTTCAACTTCATTAGATATTCATCGACGCCTGGCAACATCGCCGCCTACAGCTGGTAAGACCACATATTGTAACATCTGTATCACTTCAGTTCATAATTTGTTGATATAGAACCTTTTTCCACGTTCGCTCCCAGTTTTTCTCTGTTTTCATTTTGTTCTTTTTGCCAATATGCCGCCGAAAACTGATACTGGCAATGAAGCATTAAATAAATTAGTTGACAAACGATCTAATATTTTTTCATATGTGACCGGGATTTGGACTCGAGTCAAAAATTTTGATGTTTCGAAATTATATGAACTGGAAGCGTATCAGGAGAAGATTCTAGCATATGAATCGAGATTTCAGGAAATACAGGAAGAAATAGTGGAATTAAATTTTTCGCTTAAATCGGAAGATCGTGTCGATACAAATAATGCGGAATTAGCCTTCGATGATATGATCACTAAGATCAGAGCATTATTTTTGTTTTTTTGAAACGCCAAGAACCACCATCAACATTATTAGCTAGTTCGCGGAGTCCCCAATCGAATTCAGATTCACCTCTTTTGCTTCCAAAAATTAATATTCGCACATTTGCTGGCGACAGTTCAGAATGGCCAGAGTTCTTTCAATTATTTAATTCGCTGGTCCATGAGAATCAGAGTTTGGCGCCCATTCAGAAATTTCAGCTCTTGAAATCCTATTTGAGAAATGATGCTCTTGCTGTAATATCAGGTTTACAACTTTCAAATGATAATTATAAGTTAGCCTATGACGCCTTGAAAAATAGATTTCAAATCCCAGGCTCCTAGCAACCATGTACTTGAATGAAATTTTGAATTTCAAATCCTTTTCTAATAGCTCGGTTGCAAATCTTAAGGAGTTTCTGAATTGCCATCAAACAGCTGTCAACGCCATTAAAACTTTAAATATAAAGGACTTGACGGATTTTCTACTATTTTCTTTGGCGTTGCGAAACATTGATCCTCACACCAGAAGAGCATTCGAAAATCAACTTGGTACCTCTGAAATTCCAGAGTACAAAAGTTTAATTGATTTTGTCACACAGCAACTTCAAGCACATGAGTTCTGTGAGCAAAATTCCTCCAAGACTATTTCCAAACCATCTACATCTCGTCAGGTCAATTCAGTCAGAACCAAAACACATAATATGTTCATTGCTAATTCTGCTTCCACTTCTCAATCCCAACATCATATATCCGATAGATCTCATGGAATTCCAAACACTCGAAAATTTCGTTGTCCGAAATGCAATGAAGCGCATCCACTATTCGCCTGTTCACAATACACGAGTATGTCTCGAGATTCTAAATTCAATTTTTTGAAGAGCTCAAAACGCTGTTTCAATTGCTTAGGCCTTCATAATATAAAAGATTGCACTTCAAAAAATGCATGCAAATTCTGCAGTTCCAATCGCCACCACACCAGCTTACACCCTGATAATGCGTCTAGTTCTGGCAACATCCGTTCCAACTCCCATGAAAATACTCATGTTTCGTTCGATCCTTTAGCCAGCCGAGAAGGTTTTGATCGCGGATCCCAAAACGCAGGTGAAAATGTGGTCAACTCATGTCATTTGAATAAAAAGGTATCCTCCCTTAATCAGGTATTACTTGGTACTGTTCAAGCTAGAATTCAAGCCGCGGATGGCTCGATAATTTCTATCAGAGCAGTTCTTGATCCCGGTTCCCAAATTTCAGCGATCACGGAACATTTAGTCCATAAATTAGGTTTGGAAATCAATCCCACAGACATCCATGTTTCCGGTATTGGCAAATCCAAAGCAAGGGCATTAGGCATGGTCACATGCAAGTTGTGCCCAATCTCAAATTCAAACATTCTAGAGTTGCAAGCCATTGTATTACCTCAATTAACCAATAATTTACCTTCTGTGTCCTTGTCTCCAGAAATCATCAAACATTTCGATAATTTGGATTTAGCGGACAAAAATTTTCATATGTCGCACCCTGTAGATATGTTATTGGGAGCTGACACATATTCGATGGTGTTCGATAGGGATGGTCGTTTATCATCTGTTGGTTTCCCAACCGCGGTTAATACATTTTTCGGATGGATTATTATCGGTCCCGTGCAAGAAAATAAAATAGACTTCACACCAACTTCACTTCTCTGCTCACTGAATCCATTCTTGGTGATGCACTTCAGGCATTTTGGTCATTGGAAGAAGTTCCTGAGGCCAGAGTATTGAATCCCACCGATGATTACGTGGAAAAACATTTTCAAGAAACCCATTCCCGCGAAAAAAGCGGTCGTTATGTTGTCTGCCTCCCGTTCAAACCTGACGATGAATTTTCGGAGTTGAATTATAATTCAAATAGGTCATTCAGATCTTTCTTATCACTTGAGAAGCGCCTTTTGAAAAATCCAGACTCATTTGAGGCTTACCAAAGTTTCATGTTGGAATATTTGTCCTTGAACCACATGTCCGTTTCTAAAATATCGAACAAATACGTAATACCTCATCATGTAGTTCGAAAAGAATCAAGTTCAACAACGAAACTCAGAGTTGTTTTTAACGCCTCTGATCCTGATTTGTCCGGCAAGTCTTTGAACGATCGTCTTCTCAGCGGTCCTAAACTTCAAAAGGATATTAAAAACATCCTAATCAATTTCAGGCTGTATCCGATCGCTATTTGTGCTGATATCGAAAAGATGTACCGGCAAATAGTTCTGAATCCTTCAGATAGAAAATATCAACATATCTATTGGCGTCCGTCTCCTGATCAACCAATAGCCGAATTCGAACTCAATACCGTGACATACGGGCTAAAACCTTCTGCATATTTGGCCATTCGAGTTTTAAATCGGTTGGTTCATGATGAGGGCCAAAGTTTTCCAAATGCTTCCAAAGTTATTCTCGACGACATTTACGTAGACGATATCATAACTGGGTCTTTTAACATTCAGCACGCAGTTCAGTTACGTCACGAACTTCAGCAATTGTTGCATAAGGGCGGTTTCTCATTGAAAAAATGGTCAAGTAATTGTCCCGAAGTTTTGAAAGGAGTACCTTCGGATCATATTGAATCCAAATTGAATTTTGATGATGATCAAATGGGCCTTAAAATTTTGGGTTTGAATTGGATTCCCAACATCGATGCATTCAGTTTTAGTGTCATTCCATTTAACGAAGAACCAACAAAAAGATCAGTGCTGTCTTACATCGCGCGTATTTTCGATCCCATTGGATTTTTGGCTCCCATAGTAATTTGTATGAAAATACTGATACAAAAATTGGTTCGAAAAGTTGAGTTGGGATGAGCATATTCCCACTTCACTTCGAAACGAATGGTATAAAATCGTTGACAACATTGCACTTATTTCCGAGTTAAACATTCCACGCAATGTAGTCACGTCTCGAGAATGTCAAATAAGATTGGCAGGTTTCTGCGATGCGTCCGAAAAGGCATATGCTGCCATTGTTTATATTTCGGTTATTCAAAGCAATTTCATTTCCTCCCATCTATTAGCTGCTAAAACAAAGGTAGCTCCTCTCAAAACCTTGTCTATTCCCAGGTTAGAGTTATCTGCTGCATTGTTACTAGCCAAGCTAGTAGCGAATATTCTGAAAATCAACACCCCTATCTCAATTTCTGGCGTCCATTTATTTTCAGATTCCGAAATAGTCCTTTCTTGGATTAATTCATCACCTCATCTCCTGAAAACTTTCATTGCAAATCGCATTGTGGCCATAGGAGAGCATGTTCCCAATGCTTCCTGGCATCACATAAAAACAGAGCAGAATCCTGCCGATCTACCTTCTAGGGGTTTGAGTCCCCAACAATTCACAGAAAACAGAAGTTTTAACTTCTGGTTACAAGGTCCGGAATTTTTGAAAAAACCATATTCTGATTGGCCAGAGCCTTTTCGTTACTCTCCTAAGTGTATCGTACCAGAGTTGAAAACCAATATAAATGTAGCTGCCGCCGTTCAATCTCCTCCAAACGATTTATTAAATGTAATAGAGAGCTTCTCGAATTTAAACAAACTTAAGAAAATTTTTGCCTACATTCGAAGATTCATTCATAATTGTCGTGCGAACTTGAATTCATATGTAAAATTTGTAGGTCCCATTGACCCAGAAGAGTTAAAAGGGTCCCTTCACACATTACATTTTTAACCCAGCAACATTATTTCGCGAATCTTTTTCGTGATTTGAAGGAGAAAAGGTCTATTAGTAAATCCTTAAGAACATTGACTCCTTATGTTGATACAGTTGGATTAATTAGGGTGGGCGGAAGACTGCATTTTTCAGCATTGCCACACGAAACAAAGCATCCGATTCTTTTACCAAAAAGATCCGCGTTTTCTCGTTTGATTTGCACCCATTTTCATTTAGTTTCCTTGCACTCTGGTCCTAATACCACCATGAGTTTGATTCGCCGACAATATTGGATATTGTCCCTAAGAGGCCTTGTAAGGGAGTGCGTCAGAAATTGCCTTACTTGCACAAGGTTCAGAGGTAACACTTATCAACCTCAAATGGCCCCTCTGCCATCAGTAAGAGTGAACGTTTCGCGCCCTTTCAGTAGAGTGGGTGTTGACTTTGCTGGTCCATTCTCATACCGATCAAATAACGCTAGAAAACCAACCATGTTGAAGGCCTATTTAGCGTTATTTGTATGCCTAGCAACCAAGGCTGTTCACCTAGAGTTGGTGTCATCACTTTCTGTAGAGGCATTCCTTTCAACTCTGAATCGTTTCATTGCCCGAAGAGGACTTCCTGAAGAAATCTGGTCGGACAATGGTCGTAATTTCGTCGGAGCTTCTCGATACCATACCGAGGTTTCACAATTTCTAAAGCAGAATAATGCGGACATATGTGACAATCTATCAAATAAATCTATTAGATGGAAATTCATTCCCCCTTATTCGCCTCATTTTGGTGGCATTTGGGAAGCCGGGGTAAAATCGGCAAAACGTCTACTTACTAAACAGCTCGGTTCTGTCGCGTTTACTTTTGAAGAACTAGCTACTCTATTTGCTCGTATTGAGGCTGTGTTAAACAGTCGACCAATATGCCCTCTATCGAGTGATCCTTCAGAATCAGGCGATTTTTTAACTCCTGGTCATTTTTTAATCGGTGTCCCTTTATTGTCTCCCCCTGAATTTTCGCATATCGATAATCAAGCTCCTTTAAATAGATGGCAACAGCAACAGAAACTTTATAGACAATTTTGGAAAAAATGGTCACAAGAATATTTGCATACTATAATGCAACGCAACAAATGGCAGGTAGAAAAAGACTGCCCAATTGTTGGCGATATAGTGTTAATCAAGGGAGTCGATTCCAATCCTGCATCGTGGCCCCTTGGCCGAATAATTGAATTATTCTCTGGGCCCGACGGTATTTCTCGAGTTGCGTCCGTTAAAACAGCGACCGGCACTTATACCCGAGCAGTATCCAAATTAATTCCGCTAAATATCCAATTTTGAATTTCAATAATTCCATTGTTTCTTTTGTATTTCATTGTCAAATAAAATTATATTAATTTTAGGTGGGCGGATTTTGTTCACGCCAAAGTGAACGTCTGATCATTTAATTATTTAAAATATTTCGATTTTCCCACTAATAAATTGTTTCATTTTCATTTTATTTTTTTCCCGGTAAAGTTTGTTTACAATAATATGTTACCACTCTACCAGCTGTAGGTTTCCTTGCGACGACGCACATTCATTCTACATATTGAATTCATTCGTTGTCATTGAAAAGAAATTAATTCAGATTTCTTAGCATATGCGTCCATTTTCATTGTTTACCGTTTCCAAATAAAGTTTTCAAACAAATTCAGTTTCCAATAAAATTTGATCTTGCGATCATTATTTCATCCAAAATTCTTTTGGACAAATAATACAAAACTAAAAGTTAGTGAGTTTTCACTGTGAGTGATATCATTGGCGTAATTGAGGAGAGGACACAAAGAACAAGTGTAAAAGTCTTTCTTCAGCCCCCAACACAGGACCTGCCATCCCGATCGGTTGTTGAGCTCAATCAATTTGTTCGTGGAGTGGTTATCAAGATAAGGTCTTTGCGACCACCTACTGCTGGAGAAAGGTAAGGTGATTTTTTTTAATTGACTGTACACTTGTTCCTTCGTGTTTGTTGTGGGAAATACATATTTTCATAATTATACAGTCCACTCAATACAATATTTTCCATCTCAAATAAGGTTCAGGATACCATTTGAAAACAATTTCTTGTGGTATTTTGAACTCATTCATATTTTACCAATTTCGAATCGGCCCCAACATATTTTTCAAAATGTTTAATAGAATATCATTTTCATGCAATAGAGAGTGAGCAATTTTTTGATGTTTTTCAGATATCTATGCAACAATTTTATACCAAAAACCATATTGAAAATGAATATTATTTAGGTATCAATTCGACTAGCATATACGCATAGACATACAGGTTGTTTTTAAATTCATGCGACAGAATATGTGAAATTTAAGATGAGTCTTCTCTACAAACAAAAATTTTCTCAGCCATCCTTTTTCGAGATATCACCCCTAAAAGGTAGTGACAAAAAAATCCTTGAACTTGCACGGCAATCCATGACACGTAAACTACGTTCACATAATTTGACTGGATGTTGTCGTTTCCAGCATTCAGCATTCATAATGAACCGTATGACATTTTAAATATTTCCTACCCAACTTAATAAAAAAATATGAATTATGGTCCTTTTCATTCTCTTCAACTATTGGATGAAATGGAGTAAGGACCCTCAATTTTATGCTAGAGAGTTTTTTGTTTTCTTAAATAAGTACTTAAACAAAGATTTATTGAGTTTTCCACGAAAATGCTAATTTTTTCCGTTGTTTTATGATACTGGAAACAACAAACATTTTCAATGATTGAAATAGACACGGGGTGTTTTTATGAATGAAAACATTCCATGTTTTTGTTTCTCGTATCATGTTTCTTTGGTGTGCGGCCTGATGAAGAGCTATACCGGCTGTCAACGGAATATGGAAACACGGTATATAAGGTATCGACTTCGTTTTTTTTTATTCACCAAGAGAAGATTCTTGAAGTACATTGGTTATACCGGAAATGATTTTTTTCAAATGGCGCAGTAGGTGTATTTCTTCATATTTTTATTGTAAATATCAATTTCAGTACGAATATGTGTCACTTGTTAACATAAAAGTTTAGTATTAGTGATTTTTTTTAATTATTTCAGTTTCGTCCTAGATGAGTGAAAATGTCATCGTTGCATTTTCATTCCAACATCAGGGAAAAATTGACTCACCCCAAAAAAAGTCTAAGATTGCCTAGTTTTATCAGCCTGCAATATATTCGGAATGTTAATCTTTTTCTTCAGATGTAAATGCCTTGGAAAAAAGTATTATTAGAAAGGCCTTTTTTCTGCTCAATTCGATACATAATAGATAAAAATCGAATTAATAATTATGAAGATACAATACTCTAAAGCTGGCAATTTGGTCAGGTGACGCATATTGTGCGCTGGAAGTAAGATATAAATACAAATTCTAATATTTCGGTACGACCGGAAGTACTTCAAACAATAAATCTAAGTTAAATTTGAAAAAACGAAATCGATAACTTGAATACCACCTATTGAAATATGAGCGTTTTTCCATATTCCGTTAATATAAATAAAATATAAAATGAAAAATAGGTGATCTATGCGATCACGATGAGCGAACTCCTATATCGGGCTCGGTCACGTGGTTACGAACCGCCGAACCGCCAAATGTTAAAATTCAAAGGGATAGCGGGTAGGGTTATAGACAGAAAGACATTCGAACTTGATCAGTTCGTTAGAACAGTGCTTCGTCAAAAGGTCAAGTCGAATATCGAGTGATTGATTTTGCTTTAGCCTTAGCTTAGTGAATATACTATTTAGTGATTAGTGCTGTCATAATTAAAGAAGGTGAGTGCAAATGTTGCTTATTATTTAGTAAGTACAATTTCTCCATAATATAGCTTTTCAAACGTAGCTGGTTCAGGTCTGGGCTCACTGTTATAAAAATGAGATTTATTTATGATTTTCAAAAACGAATCTGCATCTTTGGATAAAAGCAAAATAGGTGTTATGAAAATATCTTTTACAGATGGATCATCTATTAAGATCTATTGAATGATGTTTTTAGATAACCGTTCAAAAGTGAATATTATGTAATGTTGAATTATATAGGAACCTACTATTCCCGGTGTAGTACCTAAAATGTGTTCCTCCGAATAATGTGGTGGCACTAAGATATGCTAATTAATATAAAATTGGAGATTTGTTATCTTTCATGGTCCGATGATCTAGAAAAGTCGATTGAATGATATCTTTCAGATAACTAACTAACACTAGTGATTAACTTTTGATTAGGTACTACTTCCTGTAAATTATACCTATAACATTTGTTCTACTGGAGAATATGTTGATTAATTATTGTAAATTAGGTAGGTATATTGTAAGTAGAAATAATTTGAAACCTTTCATAGAATGATCATCTGAAGCAGTCTATCGAATGATATCTTTTGAATAACCGTTCTATTGAACTGTTATGTCTGTTATCACTATTCTGAATACTCTATTTAGATATTATCCCAGGTACCAGGTACCTGAAATCCGCTCTTTTTAAAAATATGTTTTAATTTACACGATGATCGGTTTTGGAATCTTTCTTTCAAATATTTAAGGATAATATTTCAAGATCATCTGAATTTTCAAATTATAGAATTTCATAATTTGCGTTGGGGATTTCGTGTTACAGTATCTATTATAAAATAATATTTTTCTGAATAAACTTGGTAGGTTTATCATCAAATAAGTCAATTGATAGACCTCTTTGAGATATTGATTTAGTAATGAATAATACTCAACCACTCGACTTGAAAAACTTGCTGAAAAATATTATCATTAGTCAAAAAGTCGAGCACAAAATAGATCCAATCAGGATTTGAAGAATAATTGAATGTCTCGAGCTTGAAATCTTCGAGAAAATGTTAAGATGTTTTTCAGATCATCTTAGATGAATTATAGCAGAAGGTATAAGCGTTTTCCATTTCTATTTAAAATGTTTTTTTTCAGCTATCGTTTCAAAAAATGATATTTATTCAATATACAATGTCAAAAAAATTAGCATTCATATTAAATATAGATTTAATTAACAATTTTGCAATTTTATCGATTTTGGAATTATCAATTGACATTTCTTGATCACCTTGAATTCAAAATATCATTTATTATCTTTCTGATGTTGTATTCGAAGGTCATATCATCATTAAATAAGTCGAAATCTCAAAAAAAAGAAATTTTCATAGCAAGCCTTGAATCCTTTGGAAAAATATGAGTGAGAAGCCTAATTCATTCACTAATTTTTCCATTTCTAAAAGTTTTTTCGACAACTTAAGCATTTACAAAAAAATATAAACAAAATGTATTCCAAGCTCTTATTAAATAGCATTTTATTGAACAGCCAACAAAATTAAAATGCATCGAAATTGTTTTCTCGTGAATGATTGAGTTTTCGAAAAGAATTGTAGAAATAAAAGAGTAAGTATATGGCTTTTCAGCCATATTTTTTTTAAGTAAAATTCTCATAAAAAAAGTTGTGAAAAAAATTGTTTCCGTTAATCTTTGGAAGGGTGTAACCTTCATTTTCACCATAGCATCACCTCTCAAATTTTCTCGGTGTTACCCTGTATTCATAAACTTTCAATTATTTCTATTTCTCAGAAAAATAAACTGAACGCAATATAAAAGTACATTTTATCGTTTGAAAAAATTGTTTTTATAATTTTCTGCAAAACTTTGATATTCTTTTGTTCTCTGTTGTGATGTGTTTTCAAAGTTGTACTTAATTGTGAAAAAAAATCACTTATTTTGATTTGTGTTGGTTCCAGAGGCTGTTTATAATCTGTTCGAGAGTGAAATCCTGGCAGATCTCAACGACACGACCATAATAAGGCAATTCAAGACTGGTTACGCCTTGCAAACCAACGATACGAATATGAGAAAACGAAGAGCAAATCCTCACAAAGTGCCGATGCCTATGACATTTTTATTTATTTTAATTGAACAAATTGTCTCGACTACATTTGTCATTGACACAATTTATATTTTTGATACATTTGAATTGTGTTTATTTATGTTTTTATATTATGAATATACCAATTTATTTTTTCATCAGAACTTGTTTTTGCTTTCCTAACTGCTATGAGAGATTTCAACTGTGTAGATAAAATATATTATATCTGATAATTTGCTGGGCCACCACAGAAACATGAAAGGAGAAGCATGAAAGAGTTTTCATTGATAAAATAAGACTCAAGGTGTTTTTATGAATGAAAATGCATACTTTTGAAGTCTCTCACCAAATCTCCTTAGGATAAACATGATCTTGAAACTAGCAAATGTCAATTTTCTTTGAATTTTTTTACCATACAGCCCCCTTCTCCGAAGAATCTGATGGAGTAAATCAGTACCAGGTCTTAAATATGACGTCTTTCAAAATCATTATATCGTGCGTTCAAAAAAATTCGTGGATATTATTTATGAAAATTGTTGGTGATATTGTACACGTATATTAGATGAAATGAGATGAACCTTTGTTCAATGTCCCTAAAAAGTGTTGGCATTGTATATTTTTGAAATCTTACTATTGTCAATTCCAAAACAATATTGATAACGTGCGTTCAAAAAAATTCGTGGTCAAGTGAGCTGTGGATTCTATTTTTCCTGAGAGTCTATGAGGAGAAAAATAGAATCCACAGCTTACTTGACCACGAATTTTTTTGAACGCACGTTATCAATATTTTTTTGGAATTGACAATAGTACGATGTCAAAAATTATACAATGCAAAGACTTTTTAGGGACATTGAACAAAGGTTCAATTATTTCATCTAATATACGTGTACAATATCACCAACAATTTTCATAAATAATATTCCGCTTAATAGACGTCCAATTTCGATCATGACGGCAATGCTCCAAAAAACATCTACTATGTTATATATTTAAGAGGTTATGAGCGTGGATGTTTTTCGGATCATCTATATATTATCAGATTATTGATCGAGAAAAACGACAAAAATCTAATGATATATAGACATTAGAGAGTCATCACAATAACATAAATCCTCAAACATCTATTACATGTCAAACGTGATACTAAGTTAGGATAAACTAAAAAAAAACAGAAATTTCACATGTTATAGAAGACTCACTTTGACGTGAAATAGATGTCTAAAAAAGTAATATTTTTCAACGTAAATCTCGCGGACATTTTTACGTCGAATCTAGGTTAGAAATTCAATACATTTTGATGTTTTATAGATCATCTAATGATCTATTTTATATAGTCTATAAAATGTTTAAAAGATGTGTGTGTGTTGTTTGGGCAATGTTCTAACTGAATTCTCTATGGTTCTCTTACCACTGCGACCACAAAATATTTCATGAGGCTTATTAGGAGCATCTTGAATATGGCCGCAAAATTTCATTTCGGTTGGTTCCGTTTTGTCTGAGATATTGAAGAACAAAAATTTTGAAAGGCCATATTTTATGGAACATTCTGTACGATAAGGCAGGTAAACGAACTCAATCGTGTCATTTGGGAACCGAACTCACTCTGAAAATCCCTTCGAGAGTTGAAGTGCTCACGGCCGTACGGCTCCAAGGAGCGAATTGAATTTAACCACGGATTCGTCTTCAGGAAGTCGAACCTTAACGTTTGAGACTATTTTCGGCTCAAAATTCGAAAATGACAGACATTTGGGTAAAACGTTACAGCACTCGTTTATGTAAATCATCGCTCAAAAACAAGTTAAATCAAGTGAAAACCTATAAACTAAAGTCATAAACATCAAATGTTTCCAAGTTTCCCATTGATATGCACCAATATGCAAATGAAGTAGCTCATCATAGCAACAGTTACCGTTAGAAGCACTATTCAAATGTATTTTGTCATTTAGCCACCCCCCACTTATCAGCTCTGTCATGTACCCACATTCTTTGCTATTACGAACGATGCACGCCTGTATTTCATTCTATGGCTCATGACGAATTTATCTATCTACACCTACCGAAATTTATCAAGTTCAATAACCCAACAACGGTTTAGCGGACCATGTAGGAATTCTGGCGACCCACATAAAAACTGCTGCATTGGCTCACGAATTTTCTGACAGCGCCTGTATCGAGTCGCGCCTCTGAATATCAGAACGGTTTTTTAACGATTGGATGAACAGATTGTCACAATCGTAAGACATCTGCTGAATAGTTTACGATCTTGAAATGAAAATAATAAAATTTTTGACTAAAATCATTCCAGTCAGTGCAATGTTGCTGCAACATTTTGATACCATTTTCGGCTTCAATTTCGACTCAAACCCAATCAGTCAAATGATATATTTTCCAGCGGACACATGTTTCTAGTCGATGAACTGGTAAAAGTGGTTGTGCACTGCTAGAAATTCCTTCGTAAAATTACAGCTGTTTACATTTAGCATTCTATAGCCAACGTAAAGTGCTGTAATTTTACATTCCTACATTTAAAGATACATGATTTTCCATGTAGATTTCATGGTTAAAGTTACAGAATTTGATGTATTTCTACATCATATTTTCACATTACGATTGTGATATCCCATATAAATTATAATCGACATTTTCATCCATGATATATAATTAAATAAGGTCAGGTATTTGGGCAGTCTTTTTATTCTTTATTCCTATGTTACATCAAAAACTGCAACGTTACTGTCTAAGATCGGACCTTTATCAAGGACAAATGATTAAAAGGAATAGGGTCATCTATATAAAATTCTTTGTTATGTACATGATTCAGATCAACCGTAGGTATTCTTTTAGTATTCTTGTGCTCATTTATGGATTGTAACAATTAAGAAAAAAACTTCTTGAGTAACATCAAGCGAAGGGTAGAATGTTGTCTTATTGGACATGGATTCCATGTCCCTCGCCATGTCCATTAAGTCAATAGAGAAAATGAATGGCACATTGCTCTTATCTTTTTCCGATGAACTCACATTTCTGTCAACCGCATTGCCCTATCTTCTTTTGTTTTCGAATTTATAAACTTAAGTCATTCATTTCTTGTTTGTGCTGTCAACTTGAAACCAAATCATTGAATAAATACGATTTTTATACTTAGGAATCAGCGGCTTAATTTCTGATCTATAAGATTAACTTATGTATTTTTTTATGGAAACAATAATAATATCCTTGAAATCTCATTTATTTTTGAGAGCTCGTTCTCCTTAAACGATTGCTATATCGTTCTGCCCAAATGTCTGTAATTTTCGAATTTTGGGCGGAAAATGGTCTCAAACTATGGTTCTACTACCTGATGACTAATTCGTGGTCAAATTCAATTCTGTCCGTGGGGCCGTCCGGCCGTTAGTACAATAACTTTCGAAGGGATTGTCCTACAGCCTTGAAGTTTTCAGGGTATGTTCGGATCTCAAATGACTCGATTGAGTTCGTTAAACAGCCAAATCGTACAGGATGTTCCATAAAAGATAGATTCAAATGTTTTATTCCTCAATATCTCATACAAAACGAAACCCATTGAAATGAAATGTTGCGGCCATATGCAAGATGCTCATAATAAGCTTCATGCAAAATTTTGTGCCAATAGTGTGAACAGAATCATAGAAAATTGAATTGAAAAGAACAAACTTTATATTTCCATGAAATAATATTCGATTCGGAGGAAATTTATTTTATAAATAAAGATGTTCATGTTGAATTTTGTGGCCATAGTGGTAAATTCGATTGAATCTTTATTTTCCTATAACAGAATAACCGATTCAAGTGGGATTTATTTTGTGAATCAAAACTGATATACTGAATGTTCATGTTGAATTTTGTGGCCATAGTGGTAAATTCGATTGAATCTTTATTTTCCTATAACAGAATAACCGATTCAAGTGGGATTTATTTTGTGAATCAAAACTGATATACTGAATGTTCATGCATAATGAAAATCGCATCATCAGAACCATAAAATTTATTTTCGTTTTTATTTATTTTTTTATATTTCATTTTTTGAATAATTTCCAGAATATGTATAATTCCGATTGTGCTGAGATTCTGCATTGATATATTCGGTATCAATCTTAAGTCTCATAAATGACATTTCAAGATAATAGTCTTATTCCTATACCACAGAACGAGCGCTCAAAAGCTCCTGCTCAGGGCTTTTCTCAATTTTTTTTCTGTCTCTGTACATACCAAAATATGAATTGGAATGAAATATACAATTGAAACATAGAAGAAATTTTGAATGTTCATGTTGAATTTTGTGGCCATAGTGGTAAATTCGATTGAATCTTTATTTTCCTATAACAGAATAACCGATTCAAGTGGGATTTATTTTGTGAATCAAAACTGATATACTGAATGTTCATGTTGAATTTTGTGGCCATAGTGGTAAATTCGATTGAATCTTTTATTTTCTATAACAGAATAACCGATTCAAGTGGGATTTATTTTGTGAATCAAAACTGATATACTGAATGTTCATGCATAATGAAAATCGCATCATCAGAACCATAAAATTTATTTTCGTTTTTATTTATTTTTTTATATTTCATTTTTTGAATAATTTCCAGAATATGTATAATTCCGATTGTGCTGAGATTCTGCATTGATATATTCGGTATCAATCTTAAGTCTCATAAATGACATTTCAAGATAATAGTCTTATTCCTATACCACAGAACGAGCGCTCAAAAGCTCCTGCTCAGGGCTTTTCTCAATTTTTTTTCTGTCTCTGTACATACCAAAATATGAATTGGAATGAAATATACAATTGAAACATAGAAGAAATTTATCAATTCTCAAAAAGTCGATCAATTCTCAACCACCAGTGCATAATTTCTGTTCCATAATTCCATATATTCGCAGTTACCGTTCAGTTCGAATGCTTCACAAAAAACTCAGTAGAACGAAGAAATCGTTGAATTCTCAAAATGAACGGAGATTGATTTTCGTATTCACTTGTAGAGAAACAGGATCCGGTGAATCGAACTCGCGAAATACCAGTGGTTCCTCCTACATGTAACTCCAGCAAAAAAAAATAACTGGTTCATCAAGTCAGAGGATTGCTTTCCTAACAAATCCATTAATACGAAAGCAATTCCAATCAGTAACCTTCTATTAAGTCGCAATAGGTTGATGGTTACGCAACCATATTTCGGCGTGTGGTATGGCAGACTTCGATTTTGTTTCGAGTTTCCTTGGCTTGTCACTTTCTCCGCTACCACTCCGTTTTCTGTTTAGAAATTTCGAGCTGGAGGTGGGCTTTCTCCACATGGAAATTCATCGATTGTGAACAACGGTAGATGGAAGCGGATTTCTGGGAGGGTGTGGATGAAATTATGCATAGAAGAATTCATATTCCCTTATGCATTTTTTATTCATTCGTCATTATTTCGAAATTGAATTCGATCTTCAGGGGATAAAACAGCGGTTTATATCTATAGGAGATGAACATCTGAGGTTCTAAATTATCATCGCTTGGAGAGCCAGAGCTGGTTTAATAAACCTCCCTGAATGTAGCGCAGCTTTTTTTCGAATAGTTTAAATGTGACTGTAATGTGTTCCACAGATATGTATTTATATTTATACCTACTTATTACCTTCTCCTTAGTTTTCTGTTGCTGATATTTCGTTTTTTTTTAAGTGCAATTGCATAATCGATATAGAAACAGTGGAATTTCCCTATAACGAACGTCCGTAGGTATAACAAATTTTTCTGTTTAACGAATTTCGTACAAGACATTTCACATTAAAAAAAATTCCACTTTAAACACACCCTCTAAAACGAAGTAAAAAACGAAATATTCAATGAACATCACTCTTTGAATGCATATTGGTAAAAATGTATAGAGGTGGGTTTTTCCGAAATTTTCGGACGTACGTAATAATTCCCGAATTTACTAAATAATAACGGCGGGTAGAGAGATCCTTTTGAAACAGTTTTGAATACACCTCTGGCTATGTGGTTTCAATCTAACCATTACGCTAGTATGAGAGTTGTACGAAAATGTCTAAAAGAAAGTGCTTAAGTCTGAATGATAAACTTAAATTTATCAATTAAGTCGACCGCAGCATTGCCGATAAAAGATAAAATTTTCTGTATAACGAAATTTCTTGATAACGAATTCTTTAAGCTGATTCAGCGTATCGTTATAGGGAAGTTTCACTGTTTTTTGGTTTATTCTTCAAACAAATTCGAACAATACCTAAGCACTACACTTATACAAGGAGACAGAAATTTCCGCTGAGGTGTCTTCTCTGTGCTCTTGTATCATATGTGTTCGATGATGTTCGATATACGGTTTGTTTTGTGAAGCCATCCATGAAACATGGATTGACTATTTCAAACCAAAGTCAAATCAGCTTTTCAGAGTTTTTTGCAGCCAGCGAATCACGACCAAAGCGACTGAAACCGAAACAGTCAGTTGGAAAGGTTATGACATACATATTTCGAAATTTTCACGGAATTTTGTCGATCGAACGCTTTGAAGAAAAGATCATCAATCAATAGCGAATATTTCATGTATAATTATCAGAATGAATCACCAAATGAAGAAGGAAAGTGCTCTTCTACAAAGACAATTCGCCTTGCCACAAATTTTTGAAATTGCGCGGAATGGGCTGTAAGTTGCTTTCGCATTCACTTTTTTCGCTGAATTTGGTGACCAACCTACTTTTTTCCTGTCACAAACACTGTAATTTCTTTATTATTAACCATATTTCGGCTTGTGGTATGGCAGACTTCGATTTTGTTTCGAGTTTCCTTGGCTTGTCACTTTCTCCGCTACCACTCCGTTTTCTGTTTAAAAATTTCAAGCTGGAGGTGGGCTTTCTCCACATGGAAATTCATCGATTGTGAACAATGGTCGATGGAAGCGGAATTCCGGGAGGGTGTTGATGAAAGTATGCAAATGGCAACACATAGGAGAATTCATATTCCCTTGTACAGTTTCTTATTCATTCTTCAGTAACAAGTTCATCGAAAAAGTTTTTTAATCATTATTCCGAAATTGAATTATATCTTCATGGCGAAATACATATCTATGGGAGACGAACATCTGAGGTTCTGAATTATAATTATCATAAATAATCGATCCACTCTCAAAATTGGTGACGTTTCTTAATTCACAAATATGTTATTTCAAGTCTGATTCGATTGAATTTTTTTTCAGTTGAAGGTATATTCATCCTCAGTCAATCACCAATTCTGAATTTCAAGAAAACTCGGCGTACGTCGTTTTATAAAAGGTGAAGCAAAATATGTTTTTTTACCCTAACTTCAGAACCACCCCTGGTGTGTTCCAATTGTTCCACCGTATGATTTCTTATTTCATCATGAAGACACAATCTCCTTTCGAAAATTTAATGCATAAAGATACCTTCAATTTTTGTTAAGATACAGGGGTGTCAGAGCAACATTAAACTCCACAATTTCGCTATGGCTATGTAAGTACTTTCACAGAGTTAACCTTGAATTCGAACGTTATGAAAATAATCTGAAGAATGAGTGAAAACATAAAACAGAGAAGTTTTAGCGCGACATGTTGTTCGGTATGCACATTCTCCTTTCGAAAATTTAATTCATAAAGATCGCTCAAATTTTGTTAAAGATACAGGGAGTTCAGAGCAACATTAATCTCCACAATTTCACTATGGCTATGTAAGTACTTTCACAGAGTTAACCTTGAATTCGAAAGTCATGAAAATATTCTGAAAAATGAGTGAAATCATAAAACAAGAGAAGTTTTAGCGCGACATGTTTATTGGAGACGATTTCGTGCTAATGCTTTATAATGCCCGACCGCATCAACCGCATCTGGCTAGGATTGCCAGGGAGTATTTAGCAGAGGTTGATATCCAAGAATTCAACTGGTCTGCTTTAAGCCCGATTTGAACCCAATTGGGCATGTTTGGATGCTCTTGGGAGGAAAATTCGACCTCGCGTACCAACTCCTGAAAATTGCAGCAGTCAGTGATGTTCTAATAGATTCCAAACCTTAACGAGGACATGCCAAGACGAATTGCACCTGTTATCTGCGTCTGTTTCCAGAAATTTTAGGTTGAATTTGTTGAAGTACTGTTGAAGCCTTAGCCAAATTTAATGTTTCATGGGTACCACCTGTATGTATATATATGTATACTCCATTTCTGAACAATCACTCAAAAAAGATGTCGAATGAATATTCCACCGAAATTCCCCAAGGAAAGCACTACAAAGCTCAAGACACATTTCCACAGGAAGTCGGCTGCAACTTCAATACCCGAATACATTTCCGACAAGCCGCATTCCCAATAAGCCAGCATTCCAGAAATTCCCATTTCCCGAATTCGAATCACGCAGCTAGCGCCAAAGTACGTCATCCGTCAAAACATGGCGTGCCAATGACAACGACAACTGGGCCGAACGCGACGCTCTGAGACGTTGGGAACTACGGCGTCGTCTGCTTCTGCGACGCCACTTAAATATAGGGGATTGCAGCAGGATTATGACATAATAGTTTTGGAGCTTCTTAGTTGGTGCATGATATGCAGGAGGCGATCGGATTATTTTACTGCGAATGGACAGATGGAATAGGTAGGAAGGACTTAAATATACAGGCAGGAAGCAAATTAGGCAGAAGAAATGGTGTATGTTAGCTCTCTCCACTATTACTACACTTAATTTAGTAAATTATGCAACGAGCGTATAATAATAGCCATTATACGCGAGTAGCATACTATACTTTATCCACGACTACTGAATATATTTCTTGAAGATTTTAACATTTGGCGACCGCGGCAAGACCCTTCTTTGACAAGCGTGGATAAAGTCAAGTTGACACATGAAAAATTTTTGGAGAACTGGTCATTGTATATTTTGTAGGTAATAAAAACGCTTTAATTGATATAATAAAAGTAGATTTGGCCCTCGATTGACAAGGTATACACATATTTGTTATTCGGACTACTTTAGAATACTGAAGAAATACCAATTTAAAGAATATTATATCAAAGCTTAATCTATATGAAGCATCTGACAGCAGTGATTAATATCTCATTATCCCCTTGTGATTAATGGGTATTATTATGGCCAAGCACAGAGACGTACAATAGACGGATTTTACAATAGTCGTGGATAAAAGTAGTTGATTGATTAATCGATGCTATGATTATTTATGAAAATCATAATATCCAATGTTGATCAAATATGCAAAATGGCGAATGATCTATGAAGCTCTCTTGCTGTTTAGAAAAAAAGTTTGTGAGTTTTTTTGAGAAGAAAAGTTTACCTTTTATATATGGAAGTATCTGGACCTAAGACCACTGCAAAAGGCACAGAAAAATGCTATTTAAATTTTTTTTCATGGTTTGTAGAATCAAAAAATTATATTTCGAAGTAACGATGATGAAAGTTCCATCCATATTGAAGCCATTTTATTTTCATGTAAAACGTCGAATAGAATACGAAAATAAAAGGTGATTTTATTGAGTACGAAAATTGAACATCAATGACCCATTTTAATGCACATTTATGCTATATTTCAATGTGAATCCTCATGGCAATCGTACACGAAGTATTCAGAAGCACTACGAGAAATCTCAAAACTCTACTGGAACATAGAAATTTCATTATGTCAAATGTATGTCTTTGGCAAAATGAGAATGTATTCCGATCAAGAATTTATACACAAATCATGTTGAGATCGTCGGAAAAACCTTGTAATCAACTCGGTTATTAATCAAGCGACTAATATTCTCGAACTATTAACGCGTGAGCGGAGCGAAAATGTCTTGACCATTAGTCGCTGTCTTTAATAACCTATTCGATTGAATAACTATTTCAAGCTACCATAGATATCTATAGAATGTAAATGCCACTATGTTTAGAGAATCATGAGATTTGTGTATGCACTTCGACATAAATTTTCGAAAGTTTTTTATCTCTTTTCCCTATTCCATTTGATTTTCAAGGGGATGTACCTAATAAATCTGTGAGAGATGATAATCCACCATTGATGGTTTATTGGAAGTTCCTCGCACATTTGAGGTCCTGAAGAATTATGACTTGAAGGATCAGACCTGGTTTGATAAACTCCCCTGATTATAGAGCAAATTAATTGGAAAATCGAAGGAAAGTTTTTGATAGATACTCATCAAACTTGACAATGGTGTGAAATGCAGAGAAGATTTCTATATTACTTCCTTTTGGTTTTTTGTGTTTCTCAGATGATGGTTGTCCCCCATGACAGAACAAAAACATCTTCACTCTAAAAACTTTCAATAAAATTATTCACTCTCGGACGTTGAAGCGTCCCCACAATTGAAGGCCATTCCAACCAAGTCTGAAATTATCTGCAAAGAGAAGTATCTCTTCAAGAATCCAACTAAAATATAAAACATAATATTGTGCGGATTTCTCGACTCTATAAAGTTTCCTTATTACTCGGAAGACAACACAATTACGGAGGCTTCATTCACTTAGCGATGTCAACCTCTAACCTTCTGAGATGCAGCAATTCGAAGTTCCAGAGAAGATAGCCAAGTTCCTCTGAGAAATCCAGGACTTACGATATCGACTCAGTAATCCTCATAATCACCTTCAGCCATATCGCGGCTCTTGACCCTCGATTGTCGTTGGCTGGAGACGGATGACTGCCAATGCAATTCTCGAGCACGATTTTGAACGCCATTGAAATTTCTGCATAAGCAAGTGGTACCTCCTCCAATCCCAAGACCACTCTAAAATGTGGTTACTACAATTATTACATCAGTTGCTTTTTACACTAGCTTCCATTCAAGTGGAGGAGACAGATTTCAATATTGAATGTCTTTATCAGTAGGGCGTTAATGGATTTATCATTCCATGACTGCGACCTCTCACTTTGTTGGTAACTGGTAAGATAGGATCGTTTTATTTGTGTTGTAGGAGTTATGGGACGAAACAGGGGCTAACAAAACCCGGAGGTTCAACTTTCATTCTTCATAGTTGACTTTATTCTCTAGATATTTCATTTTCTACAGGGTGTTCCTAAATTGAACGTACAAACGAAAAGGAAAGATTCCTTGAGTGAGTTCAAGAAAAAAAAGTCCCACAAACATGGGGTCGCAAACGTTTCGTTTTCGAGATACAGAGTGTTGAAGTTTGAATTTTTTTCAAGTTTTTTCGCGTAGTATCTACACTTCACAAGATATTCAACTGAAATTTGGCATAGATATTACATTGGAGAGTTCTCACCACGTGACATGGCAATTTCGATAGAAGATCTACAGGGTGATATTTTTTCTGGACCACTGCCACTGTTTCTTCGCAGATCTTTTTTGGTGAGCAACTGTTAATTTGAAAAAATGTAAAAAGAAGCTTTCTTCTTATACTAAACTTTTCGGTCTCTTGTAGTTTTGTCGTATCTACCAACGATTTCAAGAAAAAAAATTTTGAACGATTCTCTCGAAATCCTCTTGAAAATCCAAATTATTATGGGAAGGCCACTTTGTAAGCTGTGGTGAATGAATTCAGTGTCAGTTTTTATGGAAATTTTCCTGATCTGTAGCGATGATTCATAAAGATCCGATAAACTCGTACAATCAACACATGTTTTTGATTAAAACTTTAACACCCTGTATCTCGAAAACGAAACGTTTGCGACCTCATTTTTATGGGACTTTTTTTTTCTTAAACTCACTTAAGGAATCTCTCCTTTTCGTTTGTACGTTCAATTTAAGAACACCCTGTATATTTCTGTTCAAAGAAAAATGCCATTTTTTAATATAAATGATCGGATGTTTATTTCATTATAAAGAAGAAGCTATGCCGTCAATAGTGGAAAATAGTATCAGGCAAATGACTACCACGACCACGCTCACAGGACCATACCCTCTTAATGATTTTTCCATACCCAAATCGCAAAGTGGCTGCTCTATGTCCTCGATAGCCACACGAATTCCATCTTTGAGGTCTTGAATCGACGCTGGGCTATTGGCGTAGCCCTTCTCTTTCACGTGGCCCCAAAGGAAGAAGTCGCAAGATGTTAAATCACAAGATATCGGTGGCCAATTGTGATCATCTCTTCGAGAGAATACACGGTCCGGAAACTTTTGCCGCAGAAGATCAATGGTTTGGTTGCTTGTGTGGCACGTAGTGCCATCTTGTTGAAAGTAAACGTTGTCCAGATCAATATTATTCAATTTCGGCCATAAAAAACGTTCGTGGAATGCCTTATTCCAAAGAACGACGAGGATTGGACAAACCTGGGTGTTCTTCAACACTTTCGGCTACAGCAGAAACATTCTCGGCTGTTCTTGAGCGACGTGCACGGGTTTTGTTCTTCACATCGCTAACTTGTCCGAACAGCTCGAATTTTTCCACCAATTTCTTCATTGCGGTCCGACAAGGTGCTTCACGACTACCCAAAAATGTTCGAGTTTTACGAACCGTCTCTTCCAAATTTTCACACCATTTTTATAGTAAATTTTAATAATTTCAATGCGTTTTTGAAGCGTGTATCGTTCCATTTTTTTAATGGCATAGTTTCTACTTGTCAAAAGTCAAAAAATAACAGCTTCAAACGTGATATCTACCGAAATAGAGCGCTATTCAAAATAACACCTCTTATTGGAAAACCCTTTATAACTTTGAAGAATCCAAGTTCAAAAGAAATTCTTTCAGTTCGTCTTCAAATACTGTCACAGTTTATGCTTTACCCTCATCTGGGTAGATTGTCAAATATCAACTTTTCGCCATATCCAGTGTTTTTGATAATTCCACAGACAAAAAACCTCTCAAAAAAATAATATTATGAATTGAAATAGGTATTTTTTGAAACTCAGTCAATTCAAATTCATTATTTTCCTACGTCCACAGATGGAATTTTCTCTTTATCTATAATTATAGATGATGTTTCCAATTGCGTGGCTTTTTGAGAAGAAATAAAACAAACAGTTGGTAATCATTTTCGAACACTCTTTATTGGTTTGAAGTATCATTTATGACACAGTTGTGTACGAAAAATAATATCTGCCAAATGACCTCCTCTTGTGGCTCTACAGACGTCCATTCTTTCGTTGAAATTTTCAATAACATTCTGAGCTCTATATCTCTCTGATGAAACAAAAAATATCATTCTTTAGTTCAGAAATAAATTGTGGATTATTCTTATAGACCTAGCTCTTCACATATCCCCATAGAAAATGGTGCCTTTAGAGCTGAATCCTTGTGTAAAATACGTGATGTTGTGGACCGCATCTTGTTGTGAACGTCGTCTTATGGGTCGATTACATTGAGATACTTTACAAGCTGCTACTGCGTAAATTTAGAAGCGAGTGAATCAGCTTGTGAGATTGTGATTATTACACACTAAACTGTCTACTCGCTGAATAGCCAACAATCTAGAGATCCACGTGAGGTATGTTTGTAAAGTTGTCAACCCGAGTACCTTTAGCAATAAATATCAGCAATAATCTGTTTCTTCCTTCTGTGAACTCCACGATTCAAATAATTATTTTTAATGCATAATATAGGAAATTGTGGAACTCGGGGACAGCTCTCCAGCCGTGAGAAGGCGTTGTGGGTGGCGTTGGGGGCGGCAGGGGCGAATGTATTTCAAAAATATTTTTATCAGGAATCCTGCCACCTTGAATTTTGGGAATTCGTTACTTATGGGTAGAGAATGATAATGTAATACTCGGTTTCAAATATCCGGCCGTCAGAGAGGCGGTGGAGGCGGGGGCAGAGGTGTACAGGCAATATTTTTACTAGGAATCCTACCACTTGAAATTTTGGAATATCGTACTAAGGGTAGAGAATGATAATGTAATACTCAGTTTCGAATATCCGGCCCTCAGAGAGGCGGTGGAGGCGGGGGCGTTCCAGCAATATTTTTACTAGGAATCCTGCCACCTTGAAATTTGGGGGAGTTTGTTACTTATAGGTAGAAAATGATAATGCAATACTCGTTTTCAAATATCCGGCCGTCAGAGAGGCGGTGGAGGCGGGGGCGTCCCAGCAATATTTTTACTAGGAATCCTGCCACCTTCAAATTTTGGGAGTTTGTTGTTACTTAGGTGGAAATGATAATGCAATACTCGGTTTCAAATATCCGGCCGTCAGAGAGGCGGTGGAGGCGGGGGCGTCCCAGCAATATTTTTACTAGGAATCCTGCCACCTTGAAATTTTGGGAATTGGTCACTTATGGGAAGAGAACGATAATGTAATACTCGGTTTCAAATATCCGGCCGTCAGAGGGGCGGTGGAGGCGGGGGTGTTCCAGCATATTTTTACTAGAAATCCTGCCACCTTGAAATTTTGGGAATTCGTTACTTATGGGTAGAGAACGATAATGTAATACTCGGTTTCAAATATCCGACCGTCAGAGAGGCGGTGGAGGCGGGGGCGTTCCAGCAATATTTTTACTAGGAATCCTGCCACCTTGAAATTTTGGGAGTTTATTACTTATAGGTAGAAAATGATAATGCAATACTCGGTTTCAAATATCCGGCCGTCAGAGGGGCGGTGGAGGCGGGGGCGTCCCAGCAATATTTTTACTAGGAATCCTGCCACCTTGAAATTTTGGGAATTCATTATTTATGGGAAGAGAACGATAATGTAATACTCGGTTTCGAATATCCGGCCGTCAGAGGGGCGGGGATGCGGGGGCGTCCCAGCAATATTTTTACTAGGAATCCTGCCACCTTGAAATTTTGGGAATTCGTTACGTATGGGTAGAGAATGATAGAGAATGATATGCAATACTCGGTTTCAAATATCCGGCCGTCAGAGAGGCGGTGGAGGCGGGGGCGTTCCAGCAATATTTTTACTAGGAATCCTGCCACCTTGAAATTTTGGGAGTTTATTACTTATAGGTAGAAAATGATAATGCAATACTCGGTTTCAAATATCCGGCCGTCAGAGGGGCGGTGGAGGCGGGGGCGTCCCAGCAATATTTTTACTAGGATCCTGCCACCTTGAAATTTTGGGAATTCGTTACTTATGGGTAGAGAATGATAATGCAATACTCGGTTTCAAATATCCGGCCGTCAGAGGGGCGGTGGAGGCGGGGGTGTTCCAGCAATATTTTTACTAGAAATCCTGCCACCTTGAAATTTTGGGAATTCGTTACTTATGGGTAGAGAACGATAATGTAATACTCGGTTTCAAATATCCGGCCGTCAGAGAGGCGGTGGAGGCGGGGGCGTTCCAGCAATATTTTTACTAGGAATCCTGCCACCTTGAAATTTTGGGAGTTTATTACTTATAGGTAGAAAATGATAATGCAATACTCGGTTTCAAATATCCGGCCGTCAGAGGGGCGGTGGAGGCGGGGGCGTCCCAGCAATATTTTTACTAGGAATCCTGCCACCTTGAAATTTTGGGAATTCGTTACTTATGGGTAGAGAATGATAATGCAATACTCGGTTTCAAATATCCGGCCGTCAGAGAGGAGGTGGAGGCGGGGGTGTTCCAGCAATATTTTGACTATGAATCCTGCCACCTTGAAATTTTGGGAATTCGTTACTTATGGGAAGAGAACGATAATGTAATACTCGGTTTCGAATATCCGGCCGTCAGAGGGGCGGTGGAGGCGGGGGTGTTCCAGCAATATTTTTACTAGGAATCCTGCCACCTTGAAATTTTGGGAATTCGTTACTTATGGGTAGAGAATGATAATGCAATACTCGGTTTCAAATATCCGGCCGTCAGTGGGGCGGTGGAGGCGGGGGTGTTTCAGCAATATTTTTACTAGGAATCCTGCCACCTTGAAATTTTGTAAATTCGTTACTTATGGGTAGAGAATGATAATGCAATACTCGGTTTCAAATATCCGGCCGTCAGAGGGGCGGTGGAGGCGGGGGTGTTCCAGCAATATTTTTACTAGGAATCCTGCCACCTTGAAATTTTAGAAATTCGTTACTTATGGGTAGAGAATGATAATGCAATACTCGGTTTCAAATATCCGGCCGTCAGAGGGGCGGTGGAGGCGGGGGTGTTCCAGCAATATTTTTACTAGGAATCCTGCCACCTTGAAATTTTGGGAATTCGTTACTTATGGGTAGAGAACGATAATGTAATACTCGTTTTCAAATATCCGGCCGTCAGAGAGGCGGTGGAGGCGGGGGCGTTCCAGCAATATTTTTACTAGGAATCCTGCCACCTTGAAATTTCGGTAGTTTGTTACTTATGGGTAGAGAATGATAATGCAATACTCGGTTTCAAATATCCGGCCGTCAGAGGGGCGGTGGAGGCGGGGGTGTTTCAGCAATATTTTTACTAGGAATCCTGCCACCTTGAAATTTTAGAAATTCGTTACTTATGGGTAGAGAATGATAATGCAATACTCGGTTTCAAATATCCGGCCGTCAGAGGGGCGGTGGAGGCGGGGGCGTCCCAGCAATATTTTCACTAGGAATCCTGCCACCTTGAAATTTTGGGAGTTTGTTACTTATAGGTAGGGAATGATGATGTTATTGATGTTGAATTGAAAAATTGTTGAAAATCATTTACTGATGAACCAAATAAAATAACGAAGTTTTTTCTCTGAGAACGGCTGTAATTTGTCTGGGGGATAAAATTTCCTATTTCCCTTTTTTCGTAGGCCGTGTTTAGGAAGTTCCTCTGGCCAAAGAGCTAAGAGTTAACTGATTTGTAAATTTGTGTCTCAATATCGGAGTTATTTAAGGAGATGCCCTTACTTGACCGAAGCATAGAAATATAGAAATTTAAATTATGTCAAATATATGGCTTATGTAAAATAATAATGTATTTCAATTATGAATTCATTCTTTCAGGATGAATCTTCTGCTCAACTCGCACTGGTATTATACTCGGTTATCCCGATTTTGGCAAATCAAACTATTATATTTTGACGTGACAGTGACGTCACGCTTACCATACTACTTTTTTTCCATTTGACGTATTTCTATCTTTATCTAATGACCGAAATGGGAATCATTTAGGGGTTATACAAAATTCGAATATAATTATACTTTATTGATATATTTCTTGAAGGGAATTTGGAATTTTACTTCGAATCAATTAATAATTTACCAATGTTTAAAACAGTGTGTGATACTTGTTCAAAATTATTCGTATTGTTCAGAAATCTCGACTTATATGTATAATAAGATAATTTAATAATCTCTGACAGCCAGATATTCGGAACCAGGTATAACATTATCATTCTCTCCAAATAAGTGACCAATTCCCAAAATTTCAAGGTGGCAGGATTCCTAGTAAAAATATTGCTGGGACTCCCCCGCCTCCACCGCCTCTCTGACGGCCGGATATTTGAAACCGAGTATTTCATTATCGTTCTCTTCCCATAAGTGACCAATTCCCAAAATTTCGAGGTGGCAGGATTCCTAGTAAAAATATTGCTGAGACGCCCCCGCCTCCACCGCCTCTCTGATGGCCGGATATTTGAAACCGAGTATTACATTATCGTTCTATTCCCATAAGTGACCAATTCCCAAAATTTCAAGGTGGCAGGATTCCTAGTAAAAATATTGCTGGAACACCCCCGCCTCCACCGCCCCTCTGACGGCCGGATATTTGAAACCGAGTATCGCATTATCATTCACTTCCCATAAGTAACGAATTTCCAAAATTTCAAGGTGGCAGGATTCCTAGTAAAAATATTGCTGGGACGCCCCCGCCCCCACCGCCCCTCTGACGGCCGAATATTTGAAACCGAGTATTACATTATCGTTTTCTTCCCATAAGTGACCAATTCCCAAAATTTCAAGGTGGCAGGATTCCTAGTAAAAATATTGCTGAGACGCCCCCGCCTCCACCGCTCTCTGACGGCCGGATATTTGAAACCGAGTATTACATTATCGTTCTATTCCCATAAGTGACCACATTCCCAAAATTCAAGGTGGCAGGATTCCTAGTAAAAATATTGCTGAGACGCCCCCGCCTTCACCGCCTCTCTGACGGCCGGATATTTGAAACCGAGTATTACCTTATCGTTCTATTCCCATAAGTGACCAATTCCTAAAATTTCAAGGTGGCAGGATTCCTAGTAAAAATATTGCTGGAACACCCCCGCCTCCACCCCCCTCTGACGGCCGGATATTTGAAACCGAGTATCGCATTATCATTCTCTAACCATAAGTAACGAATTCCCAAAATTTCAAGGTGGCAGGATTCCTAGTAAAAATATTGCTGAACACCCCCGCCTCCACCGCCGCTCTGACGGCCGGATATTTGAAACCGAGTATAACATTATCGTTCTCTTCCCATAAGTGACCAATTCCCAAAATTTCAAGGTGGCAGGATTCCTAGTAAAAATATTGCTGGGACTCCCCCGCCTCCACCGCCTCTCTGACGGCCGGATATTTGAAACCGAGTATTGCATTATCATTTTCTACCTATAAGTAACAAACTCCCAAAACTTCAAGGTGGCAGGATTCCTAGTAAAAATATTGCTGGAACGCCCCCGCCTCCACCGCCTCTCTGAGGGCCGGATATTTGAAACTGAGTATTACATTATCATCTCTACCCATCAGTAACGATATTCCAAAATTTCAAGGTGGTAGGATTCCTAGTAAAAATATTGCCTGTACACCTCTGCCCCCGCCTCCACCGCCTCTCTGACGGCCGGATATTTGAAACCGAGTATTGCATTATCATTCTCTACCCATAAGTAACGAATTTCCAAAATTTCAAGGTGGCAGGATTCCTAGTAAAAATATTGCTGAAACACCCCCGCCTCCACCGCCTCTCTGACGGCCGGATATTTGAAACCGAGTATTTCATTATCGTTCTCTTCCCATAAGTGACCAATTCCCAAAATTTCGAGGTGGCAGGATTCCTAGTAAAAATATTGCTGAGACGCCCCCGCCTCCAGCGCCTCTCTGATGGCCGGATTTTTGAAACCGAGTATTACATTATCGTTCTATTCCCATAAGTGACCAATTCCCAAAATTTCAAGGTGGCAGGATTCCTAAAAATATTGCTGGAACACCCCCGCCTCCACCGCCCCTCTGACGGCCGATATTTGAAACCGAGTATCGCATTATCATCACTTCCCATAAGTAACGAATTTCCAAAATTTCAAGGTGGCAGGATTCCTAGTAAAAATATTGTGGGACGCCCCCGCCCCCACCGCCCCTCTGACGGCCGGATATTTGAAACCGAGTATTACATTATCGTTTTCTTCCCATAAGTGACCAATTCCCAAAATTTCAAGGTGGCAGGATTCCTAGTAAAAATATTGCTGAGACGCCCCCGCCTCCACCGCCTCTCTGACGGCCGGATATTTGAAACCGAGTATTACATTATCGTTCTATTCCATAAGTGACCAATTCCCAAAATTTCAAGGTGGCAGGATTCCTACTAAAAATTTTGCTGGGACGCCCCCGCCTCCACCGCCTCTCTGACGGCCGGATATTGAAACCGAGTATTGCATTATCATTTTCCACCCATAAGTAACAAACTCCCAAAATTTGAAGGTGGCAGAATTCCTAGTAAAAATATTGCTGGGACGCCCCCGCCTCCACCGCCTCTCTGACGGCCGGATATTTGAAACCGAGTATTGCATTATCATTTTCTACCTATAAGTAACAAACTCCCAAAATTTCAAGGTGGCAGGATTCCTAGTAAAAATATTGCTGGAACGCCCCCGCCTCCACCGCCTCTCTGAGGGCCGGATATTTGAAACTGAGTATTACATTATCATTCTCTACCCATTAGTAACGATATTCCAAAATTTCAAGGTGGTAGGATTCCTAGTAAAAATATTGCCTGTACACCTCTGCCCCCGCCTCCACCGCCTCTCTGACGGCCGGATATTTGAAACCGAGTATTACATTATCATTCTCTATTCTCTACCCATAAGTAATGATTCCCAAAATTTCAAGGTGGCAGGATTCCTGATAAAAATATTTTTGAAATACATTCGCCCCTGCCGCCCCCAACGCCACCCACAACGCCTTCCACGGCTGGAGAGCTGTCCCCGAGTTCCACAATTTCCTATATTATGCATTAAAAATAATTATTTAAATCGTGGAGTCCACAGAAGGAAGAAACAGATTATTGCTGATATTTATTGCTAAAGGTACTCGGGTAAGTTGTCAAGGATCTAAGATAAATGTCAAATACGTTTTAAAAATTTCAAATTTAAGAAGCAGGTAGCACCGAGTAGGTGAGAACTCACAGATTGTTTAGTAGCAACTGTGATTACACACGGCTTGTTTACATGCCAACAAGCCAAAACGCCAGCGATTTAGCGAGTAAAGAAGCCCAGCTTTCAACATTAGTCGCAGATTTTTTACAATCAGATTGTTAGCTTGTGAACACAGTTACACTGAGCGAATTAACGATCACCTACTAAATTCGCTCAGTAGCAGCTTGTAAAGTATCTCAATGTAATCGACCCATAATAGACATTTCAGGATTTTTAGCAATACCTTTACGAGCCAAATCAATATTTTCTTGTGAAAACTGCTATGACTGTATTTTTTACTATTTTACTCTTTCACCGAACTGGTCTCTTTTTTTCAACAATTCAACCAAATGGATAATTATGTAAACCATACAAATCACGTAACTTTTTAAAAATACTTTTCACAGAACGCTGATTTCATGAAATAATTCAACAATTTCGACGGGTTGTTGTATCGTGTAACGAGCAAAGATATTCTATTTTAGAATATCTTTGGTAAGGAGCCATTTTCATAAAAGTCATTCATTACACTTCCAAATGTCAAAATATCCAGGCGCCATCTATATTCATTCTTCAAGAAAGCACGCAATTTAAAATACCCTTAATATTTGGGATTCCAATCAATTCAAATTCGTTATGATACTTTTTCCCCAGAAAAAATCTTTTCTACATAAGTATACATTCCCAATGAACATCGTCGGTGTTTCAGGGCATGTTACACCATGTTTTTTTCCATCGGTATTTGGAGGTAACGAATATCGTTAATACATAACTACGTATCGGTTCAGATCAAACAAGCTGCCGGTAAATGATCTATCTGAAATTGAATCGCACATGTAAGTCTCTGGAGAAAGGAAACAAGCATAATGAAAAGAGAGGCCTGTGTCGTAACTTGTTGCCATTTGCTTCAGGCCAATCGAAAAGAAAGTGGATACGTCTCTGCTTCTGTTATGTGTTTGATTTTTGTATTAACGATTGTTCAGAAGCGAGAATTGAATATTTACTCATAACCTTACTGTGATAATATGATAATGATGTGGTGAGAGTGGGAGTGACAACTTGTTCAAACTAATTCGAGGAAGTGGTCTTAGCAGAAGATCATTCATATATGGTTGGAGAACTCTGAAAAAGTGTTTCCTTTTGTCTTAGGAAAAGAGATTTCGTAGAATGAGAGTTTGGGAGGAAAAGAGAAATGTAAATATCTAGAAGTCGTTAGGAATCTGTATGGAAACAGCAAGGATAAATGGGAGGAATATTAAATAAAGAACGATCTGTTACTGTTACTCGAGGATTGACTATTTGAATTAGGACAATAACAAAAACAAAACAAGACGAAAATGAAAGATTTCGATGAAACATAAGTTCCAAGTGTCATTTTAAATGGCCTAATGGCTAAGAAGATTTCCTCAGGAAAAGTTCCAAGAATTCAAGATAATAAAGAGTCAGACAAGATGTTATTAGTAATGAAATGAATATGAGCCCACCAATATCGGATAAAATGAAGAGGAAGGCAGACGAGGTGACAAAAATTGTTTTCAAAAAATTCAACGAAAAAACTATATTTTGTCTGGGTTTTGGGTAACTCATAAATCTAATGAAATGAAGAGGTTAATACACTTGCCAGAAAGGGAGCACAAACGCCACTTACTACCCCAGAATCTTACAGTGGTATAGGCAAATTTAGCTAAGCGATAGAATCGCTCTCTGGAGACGATCCGAGTTACCTGTAATATGGACATGATTCTTTCATTTTGTATTATGTTGTCATGTTTTATGTTAATATTTAACATTAGTAATAATTTTTGAAGTATATTTCATTCCAATCGATATTGTTCAGTTCCTCAATGTCCAAAATTCCAAATAATATAGGTACATTTCCATGCATTTCCTCAAGCTAGCGATAAATTTCTTGTTTGGGTTGTAGGGAAATCGAGGAGTAAAGAGGCAAAGTGTTGATGGATCGACGAAAAGCCTGGCAACTGAAACTTAAAATCGATAAACCAGTCACAGGAAATATGAAACTTCGGTCCTTGCATTTTGTAAATGACGATTACTTTTATCGAGGTAAGTACGGATTACACAAAACTTTTTGGTTAGATCAAATTCATGAGGTTAATCGTTTACAGATCCCAGCTCATAACAGAGGTAGTTTTTGAAAAATACTGTACCTACCGGAAATCTTCCTGTTGGATTTACTACCAGAAAGGAGGAACAACCAGAATGTTCTAGTTGTAGTGGTAGAACTGAAATGTTGAGACAAGGAAGTCTGAACAAAGAAAAACCCACTGAAGAATGCTAATGTGAAAAGAAGATACTGTTTGAATATAATAGAAATGAGTTAATTCAACTGTTCTAAAACACAATTGTTTTCCTTAATTTCCTCAACAGCTTTTCAACTTAATTCTTCTTTCACTATGGCTGAAATGAATTGAAACAAATGATGACACCCACCGTCTTCACAGAAAATAAAAATATAATATGAACAGTAATACACTCGTTCACTATACATTTCTGAAATTTTGATATATTGATGAAAAATCCAAATTTTAATGAAGCAGATAAACAATACAACCAAATCCTTCCATGTCAATATTAATAGTTCTACGAATGCCCGCCTTGGCGCTCCATTCTTAATTCAACAGAAACTGACAAGTAAAGATTCTGAGAGGAGAGGAGAAAACTCCTATTCAGTTAGTTACAGAATGCCTGGCCATTGCGAAGCTGTGCAAAGATTGTCTCGGTTCACTATTGTGATATAAATTACAAAAATCGAAAGAATCAATGATTAATTTCACCGACCGATGCGTAACTTCATATGTATTTTCCATTTATTCTTGCGACGAAGAAATATGATACCTGTTATATGAATAACTCATTTCTCTGAATAGGATTAGCAGCAGTGTTGCCACCTCGATATTCAAGCCTGTATTGTAAGGATTCTCCAGTACTTTTTCGTCATTCCTTGACGACCAATTATTACGCATTATATCTCAAGTCTCGGTTATTGAATTTTGTATGATTTTTAAAGTCATACAGGAATTAGTATATATTCGACAGCTCCTATGATTCTATGGAATGAACATTTCCAGTGATTCCCAGAAAAATAATTCTAAAAAAATGGAACCATCGAAAAATCCTACTGAATCCTTTTTTTGTTTTCAAGTTTTCGAGAAAAAATTATTGCAATCGCCGAAATAAGATAGCGAATTCATCGCTTTTTCGAAAATAGAGGAGAGGTTCCACTTCGATATCAATCAATCTTGGACAACAATATTTGAGTCTGTCAATTCAACGGTTCGAAATCTTTTTCCTATATGGGTCAAACGCTAAACTTATCGTCGTTACATCGGTTAACTACCTTTGGCTAATTATAACACAGATGGTCCTATAAATACCGAAACTCAATCATTATTTTATTTTAAACTACGAGCTGCTAGGAATGAACAACGATTCGCTTTATTCTCGAGAAAAGGGAAATAGTTTCTTGAAGAAAATTTGGATACCCGAATGAGGATTCGGACCTTGATCTAGTTGAAGAATATGATAGGCTTTGAAGGCAATATTTTTCATGTAAATAAGAAGTATTCGTTTTCATAACTGATTTATAATTGAAGTTTCAGATGGTTTATCATTGATAGAGGATTTATGTCCATACCTTGATAGTCACAGACTTATCAGCATATACTTTTGACTTCAAATAACCACACAGTCAGAAGTCTGATACGACCAGGAACAAACTTGAGCAAGATCGTCAATGTTTCACGGTTGATATGAAATGTGGCATACCTCTACAGGAGCTGGAGCTGGGATATGATTTAAGGGCCAAGTACCAAGTGTGCACTGTTGCTAGGCTCCTGTATGAGCGTCTTTCAAGCGAAAATCTTAGCTTTTGAAAGATGTTTAGATATAAATCTAGAAAGGAACTATCAGAAGTACGATATAGCCATACACTCAGATAGTCAAGCTGCTATTAAAGCACTGAGCTCCCACGTCATCAAGTCAAAGATGATCTGGGAGTGCCGGAACAAACTCAATAAGGTAGGCAAGAAAAATTTCTTTTTTATCTGGGTTCCCGGCCATTCAGGAATCAAAGGAAATGAAGAGGCCAATACACTTGCCGAAGACGGCGCACTTATGTCACTCATTGACCCAGAACCCTTCTGTTGTATGGGTAAATGTACCTATAAGAAGGAGTTCCTGGAGAAGGAGAAAGCCGAGAAGGAAAAACTCTGGCGGAATCTCCCAAGGATGGATCATTCCACTAAGTTCCTTCAGAACTTTGATACAGCAAGATCTGGATCTTGGTAAGAAACAATTAGACCTCCTCACTGGCTTTCTTACAGGACACTGTCGCCTCAGAAGCACCTGTTGAGGAAGGGATTATAGGATACTGACAATTTAGGTTCTGTGGGAGGTGGATGAAACCCCCATCCACCAAGTCACGGAATGCTTCGCCATTGCGAGCCTAAGGAAAGAATGCCTGTAACAGACGCAAGCATTTAGTATCAGAATTAGAGATTCACGACTTGACTTGATATTCAAGCTACTTGACTTGGCTTGACTTGAAATCAAGTCAAGTTCGAGTCAAGTAGTAGTTTTTCAATGTCAAGTCAAGTCAAGTATTAATTTATCGGGTACCCGAAAAATCAATTACTTCTACCAAGCTACTTGATTTCATTTAAATTTTTTTTACAGTGTTCACATCAATAAATTATGGATTGAGGATGAACCTTGCAAAAAAAATACTTTTATTCATAAAACTTGAATATGAGAATTAAAAATATTTTTAGCACAGTGGGTTGTTTTTTGTGCAAAGCGTGCATTTCTCTTGCTTATCATTTTTTTCGCGAACTCTTCGGATCTTGTTCAACTGTAAAATAATCTGGGATTTTTCTTCCATTACTTAAGATTTTTTTATGTTGTCTCTTGTAAAAGTTTACGATCTCCGGATTGAGTATTTTCCTCGATCACTTATTCTGACCCGCTGGTCTCTAATTCCATTATTTCTGATGAAATACTCATTTTTTGCACAGGTTCAAACACTAATATAACTATGTGACGTAACGACTCACACAGTTGGACAAAAATACCTCTCTATTCACCTAGATAAAATTAAGAAGACTGCGCGATCGCTTCACTCAGCTCGGAGCTCGGGGAACCCCCTGAACACGCATGAACTTGCAGAAGTAAGTGCCGTTTCACATGGAGCGTATCATCAGCACTGACTGTCAGCATAGGAATTCAGCGCTGATGATCCGTTTCGAATGTGTTGACTTCACATGCGGCGGATCGTCCGTTGTCAGTTGAAATTCAGATCGCAATGAATGATAGTAAAAGAACTAACAGAAAGCAATATAAGCTCATACGCAACTGATCGTCAGTGCATCATGTGAAATCCCTCATGACAATAATGGCTCGTGCGTTAACCGACATACGCCGAGAGCAAGGGCTCGCCGTATGATGGCCGTCGTATGGAATCAACCGCTCCGATCATCCGCGCTTCATGTGAAATGCTACATTTATTGCATGGTACTTGGTTATCCATCCGTATGGTCAGCGCTGATGATACGCTCCATGTGAAACGGCACTAAGCGCAGTACGACTCGTACGTATCGTATCAAGATCAAGTAATACCAAGTAGCTTGATATCAAGTCAAGTAATGAATATCTCATATCAAGTCAAGTCAAGAGTCAAGTATGTATTCGTTACAAGCTTGACTTCCAAGTCAAGTTCTTCTTTAAAAAATCAAGCTACTTGACTTGATGAATCCCTAATCAGAATAGGGAAGCGGTAGACAAATTATCCCAATATGCAATAAACATACGGCACGAGTTTGCTATGCCGGAATATTGTTCACGTACATAAACATATTCTACTTGGCTTCATAACAAATGCGGGAAGGCATGTCTAGGATAACTTTATCCCGAATAAGTTTTCAACAACAACATTATCAACAATCATTACAACTCACACGCACATCCCGCAACTCCTGGAAATTATCCTATCTCCATGCTCAATTACCATATTAATTTAATCCCAAGCTATAAATTGACTCGTTAAATAGTTTATTAAAAGAGCAATGCAATGTGGATGATCATTTGGGACCAGTTAAAAATAAGAGTCGACTCGCCCACGTAATGCATCGCTGGATGCATTCTGGACTTCCTGAGAAACGCATGCGGTGTCGAGAAGATTGCCAAATTGAAGTTTGGGCCTTTGAGAGCGTCTCATAAGTTTAATTGAGGTGATTCGTCTCTTCGGGCGTCTACCGATGATATCTCAATGAATTTGAGTATTTGGCTCGAGAATATGGGACGAAAAATCCTTTGATTTTAATTTGAGAGGCAGATCGGCAGGAAGTATATTTTTCATTGCGGAATGAAGTCGTTTGTCTTATGATTCGGTTCGAGTTTTTGCATTTTTGTCAAGAGCTCAGGAGTAGGTTAGTGCAACTAAGTCTGTCTGACGAAACAGTGAAAGAGAGTCAGAATTTGCACTGTCTCTGATGACACTAATATAACTGATGGCTGTTGATTTTGAATCAAGGACCATTTGAAGCTGTAAACAAACCTTCGTAACACTAGGGAAGTACAACAAACCAGTTCTAGTTTGGGTACCTGTCCACAAGTCAATTGAAGGGAAACGAGAAAGCTGACACCCCTGCAAACAGAAGAGCAAACACTCTTTTCGCCAAGTATGTGCCCTCATTTGAGTATGACCCATACTGATTAGGGCAGAGGTCGATGCTTGAGAAAAAGAGAGAAACAATCTTACTGGATTAGCATACCTGGTCAAATACAAGCAGAAATACTGATTGCACCTTCACATGAAAAGGCTAAACAAGCTCAATCGTTGTCAAATAACGAGTTAAGGCTGCCTACTAGGCTTCTTACAGGCCACTGTTTTGTGAGATATGCACAAAATTATTAATCTGTCAGGTGGCGTCAAGGTCTCACCACCTAGTAAAGTGAGTTTTTTTGGCGCCAATGCATTGCATTGGCATAATATTATGTGCCCGGTGGTTTCTGCGGCCGATCCATATAACCAGATATCGGAGTTCTCCTTACTGATCTCGTGTTGGTGATCTTTGAGAAGCCCTGTGAGCAGCCTTCACTCGTTTTTGAAACCGATAGAGCTCATTGAGTCTTCTCTTTTGAAGGTACAATCAGTCTCTTAGCTTGTCTTTTACCTGTTGTGTTAATCTAGAAAGAGTACTTTGTTTTTTTGATACCTTACATGGGATCACGGGTTCAGTGAAGGGAGTCTTTGCAAGGGCGTCGGCTATTCATTTCTCTCAGTGACCTGATGAGGAGGTACCCAAAAAACAACTAGGTTGTACTTCAACAGTGCTAAAGAAATTTTTTACAGCTCTATATAATCGTTAATTCACGATCAATCGCCATTAGTTGCCTAAGCGCTAGTTGACTATCAGAATGCTTGTAGAGAATCCCATGTTTATGTACAACTTATTTTGAATTATAGGTTCCAAAATATCGAAATATTGTTTCTTAACAACTTAACTATAGTCCGTTCAGGATAGTTTGAGCTCTACTTATCAAAAGTTGGCAGTATTTGGTGTCATAACGTCATAAGATATAGTGTAGGTACATACCCGGCCTCGTCCTACGAGCTTCCGATTATCTATGTTATATTGACAACATTGCGTATCAATCTGATAAGAAAATAAACAACATAACCTAAAATTTTTATATACACAGTGGATTATGCCGAATTATCATGGCCAACCGACGACTTAAACTTTCGTGAACGGACTTTAGTCTATAATTACTTTTATGATAAACTGAACTTAAAAATAACACCCGAACTACTGCATTTTGATTTCAAGTTGAGTATACATGTTGAAATATAATTTTAGGGTAGTACGTTCTCAAGGACAATAAGCTGGACACATCCACCGAGCCACGACACCCACTCAAACCAAGCTGGAGGACCTTCGGTACATGAAACAACTCCAATTACACGGCAAGGACGAACGACTGACCTACACAAAACCATGTTGCAAGATCTGGCAGCAGTGAGCGAAGTGCCGATTCCTCACCCGAAAGAAAATATTCTTACCTTGAATCGACAATGTTGCAAGGCTTCGGTTTCTCAACGCAAATAAGGAGGCGTCAAAAACTCCTCGATATTGTGCTCGCTTACCTGCAAAAAAAGATTGTTATTAGAACTCGAGGATGAAGATCTCTATTGTGTCGAACATTTCAATTTTTCATTCGAATAGATAATGGAACGATGGAAGATGCAGATAGTCTGGGAATTGAAGACGAAACAAGGATTGTAATAATTATCGAATGAATCTTTTCAACCGTCCGGTTCCTTGCTCAGTTGCAACTATATTGCAAAATTGGTATGGTCAGGATTTTGTTAATAAACACGGCAATCTTGCACTCACTAGTTGTATTCGTTTTGATTGTTTCAAACTCCTGAGCTCTTCCAGAGCTTTGTATTCCTGTTCCATTTGATCAAAATATTTTTGACAGATGGCCAATAAAAAATAAGTACTGATAAAACGGTGAAGCTGAAAAAGAAAGATCGTCACAGTAATTCAATAATTTGCGATTTCATTCAGTAAACCTTCGATATCTTCGGAACATCTACAATCAGAATGAAAATGAACATGACAGCATCAATGTTAACAAAAATTAAATGGTAATTGAGTAACTCAGGAGTTACCTACTCAGAACAAAACGAACACACATAGACCAGTACTTCGAGCTCCTGAGTTGCTCAGGAGTTACTCCCCAATCAAAACGAATAAGCCTTGTAAACTTAAAAAAAGTAAAAATAAGAATTCACCACTACACTGACACTTTTGATGTATGGTGAGGAGAAAGCAACTTAAGGCTACACAGAATAGATATGGTGTAAATAATTTTTTAAGGGCTTAATCAGAACAATAATTTACTTCGTGCGCTTATTTGCACTCAATTAATTGGAAATAACCTACATTACACAAAGCTTTCAGATGTTTGACTTGATCCTTCGAAATAATTAACACTACAGATGACTCACAACTAGTTTAAAGGTGATTTTAAAAAAAACATTTTAAAAACGATAGACCCTCAGAAAACCATAGCTATTATCCAGTTCCAAATTCGTAGTCAGGTTTTCGAGGAAGAAATTATTAAAATCGCCGAAATAACCTAGCGAATTCAAACGATCAGAATTGTTAGGTGAGTGTGACGTACCGTAAGCATTCATTTCATTGGTTGCATGTGAAAGCACAACTTACAACAATGCAAATCTTCATTAGTTATCGTCACTCGTACTTCATAATAGCACGACATTCGAGCTTACGTGTATTTAATTGTAAATTAATAACATACATGAAACTCTAAGTGAATGATAATTACCTATTTAATCAACTAGGTTATTAAAGACAGCGACAAATGGTCAAGATATTTCAATAGCTCGAGACCATTAGTCGCTCGTTTAATAAACGAGTTCATTACAAGATTTTTCCGACGAACTAAATATAAATTAAGTATAAATTATTGAATGAAATACATTTTCATTTTGCACAAGACATACACTTGACATAATAAAATTTCTATGTATCTAAGTTCCAATAGAGTTTTGACATTTCTCGTAGTGCTTCTGAATACTTTGTGAACGTTTGCCATGAGGATTGCACACTAAAATAGCAGAAATTAAGCATTAACATGGGTTATTAATGATCAATTTCGTACACATTGAAATCACCGTTTATTTTGAGGTCGGCGGAAATAGTTAATCAATTAGGTTATTGAAAACAGCGACTAATGTTCAAGATATTTTAACGCTTTCGCTCCGCTCACGCGTTAATAGTTCGAGATCATTAGTCGCTCGATTAATAACCGAGTTGATCACAAGATTTTTCCGACGATCTCAATATGAATTTTGTATTAATTCTTGATTGAAATACATCCCCATTTTGCATGAAACTTTCATTTGACATAATAAAATTTCTATGTATCTATGTTCCAGTAGCGTTTTGACATTTCTCGTAGTGCTTCTGAATATTTTGTGAACAGTTGCCATGAGGATTGCACATTATTGAGCTTTAAAATGGGTCGTTAATGATCAATTTTGTATACAAAACATTATTTAACATTACCGTCACAAAAACTATATTTTAAAATACAGAAAATTTCCACTAATAAAAGCACAGCACGTACTTTACATAACTGCTCAGCGGTTCATAGAATAGCAGGATGATCAGAAACGTTAAGATGCTGTACCAATTAAGGTACAGTTAAAATATTCTTTTAGAGTTTCCGATTTTAATTTCTAAGATATTATATTATACAAGACTTATCATAACGAAATCGAAGCGGATACCCTAGAACTCATTTATTGCACTCCAAATATAACAGACATATCTTTAATTGAATCCGAATATCAAATCACACATTCGATTCGTCATTTTTAATTCATTTCCTCCGAACATTAATCGTTAAATTGATAAGGCCTTCGGCAAAGTTATGAAATATCGAAAGTTTAACAAGACAACAATATGTAAATACAATCAGCTGAAATGTCGATTTTAACTTTCTTTTCGGTACATAATTTGCAATTTCGAATATTTAATTGCTCTTTTGTCGAGTGATATATCGATATTTTTGACCGATCGAAAAGATAAAAGGTAAGTTGATCTAGTCGAGAACTGGTCATTAATATAATCGAAGCCTGCGGTTCAAATTATGCTGGATTTATCTAGCTTTAACGTCGAGTTGAAAGCGAGTTCCAATCGAGTTAAGATTGATGAATTTTAATTAGTCCTGTACTAACTGAGGCGAAATTAATTATTTGCCCAAGGAAGAGGCGTTTTGAATCAAGGAACCTTTAATTGTATATTGACGTAGAATCCTTGATGATGAAACATTTTTATGAATATCATTTGGGATATTTCTATCAATTTTTCTTCTTCTATTCAACGTTTCGGTCAGCATTAGCAAGCTATCGCTAGGAATTGTTACTTTCAGAAAAGCTGCTTTCTTCACTCTTCGAAAATATTTGTCATTTTTGTGAATTCTAAGACAACAGTCGTAGATGACTTTCATCTATTTTTGCAGATGCCAAATACAAATGTTAAGTGAAATCAACATTGTTGTAGAATTTCATTAACAAGAAATTGAAGGAGGACGAAAAATAGCTTCATATTCTGTTGAGTTGCCGAATGATGAATCCATAAGGAGGAACACGTAATGAACATATGTACTCTGAAATGTTCAAACAGCTATGCAGCTAGCTTCAAATTCAATTTTTGGAGATGAAGCTCCATCTAGAAACAGTGTTTATCTATGGTACGGCGACTTCAATTGAGGTCGTAGTTTTCTCCAAGACGAATTGCGAGAAGGTTGTCCATAATGAGTTATTGTTAAGAAAACTGTTGATGCTGGACTCGATCTGATATTGAATAATCTTCATCGCATTTGTGGGAACATCAGCCAAAAAAAATTCTGTCAATTCTGAGTGGTACACCACCATTTGTGTGCCAGTTGTTTCCTAATAACTGAAGAGAACCACCGAAGATGGATCACTCTTCACCACGTCTATGGGTGATCCCACATATCACCTCGAGTAACTGGATTATTCAGTACTTAGAACGTCGATTTGTTGAATCATGCGCTGTATAGTCCAGACTTGGCTTCGAATACCTTCTTTTGCTCTTTTTATTCTCTTTAGTAAAAAATACGCTGAGAAGTCTTCTATTACTTGATAATAACTCACCAAAATAAGAAAGCAAAAGTTTTCGTTTAGCCATGCTTTGAGTAATATCAAAAAGCACAACCTCTGATTGACTACTGGTAGACAAAATAAATATATCCTTGACTCGCATCTTACCACGCAAATGACAAAAAATTGGACCAATTATCCATTAACTCCCATTATGTTCTGCATCTTTCTTCAAATAAAATAAACGCAACTATATCAGCCAATAGGTAAGCGAAGAAAACGAAAACTCAAACAGTGAAGTGCCAAGCAACTACCATTTCCTTATTCCTCTAAATTCATTTATTATTATCGATTCACCGCGAGTTCACTGGCACGAGTTAAGTTCAATGGGTTACTCCAGTTCTGAGGCATCAATCGATATCGCACCATCTACACTCAGTTCCTCGAACCTCTACCCGATCCTGTCATCGATCCCGCGAATATCGTTCGCCACCATGCGGCCGGTAGACGAACTAGGCCTGAAACAAACGCGCTAGGCGTTGCGGCACCTCTCGACCTTTCCAAGGCAGTTTATTGACCTGCGTGACGTATACGGAAGCAGATGTGACGTCACATGGCATCGATTAGCTGACTGTGTGTCGGTTGGTGGCTTCCCCAGCACGCAGCCACGGTGTTGAAGCCGTCCAGTCGATAGGAGAGACACGGAATTCCGATTCCGTGGAATTGAAGGGATTAGAGGTGTGGGTGTAATGGTAGAGAGAACCATATGTAATGGAATTAAAAGGGGATTTGAGAAGAAGGTTCGTCGATGGTGCTAGAATGAAATCGAGCGTAACGATTGGAGGAAGATCATTACAGCAGCTTGTAGTTGAGTCCGGTTAGAAGTACCAAAAATGAGACTGAAGAGTGGTGTTTTCCTTTCTTCGAAGATGGTTTGCTAGCAAGAATGAAATATAGTGTTTCTGGTATTATAATTGAAACCACGCCATCTCTGAGAATCCTTACGAATAACTCCTTCACGTTGCATGAAACTTGAACGAAGATAAAAGGTTTCAAGCGCAAGTGAAAATATGGAATATGGAAGAGAATATTTATCGACCAAAGTCAACGAATATCGAACTCATACTTCGGAGCTAGTCTCGTCAAAGAACCTTCAAGGAGGTTTTACCATCTAGAGCATCCACAAACAGCTGTATCGCCCTGTTGGGGCTGATCATTATGAAGAAAGCATTGAATGATATGCAGCACTCCAAAACCCTACATTTCACGATCTGGCTGTAGGTTGGTGGCTTCCCAGGCATGCAGCCTCAGTAGAAGCCTTCCAGTCGATAGGAGAGACACGGAATTCCGATTCCGTGGTATTGAATGGATTAGAGGTGCGGGTGTAATGGTAGAAAGAACCATACGTAATGGAATTAAAAGGGGATTTGAGAAGAAGGTTCGTCGATGGTGCTATAATGAAATCGAGCGTAACGATTGGAGGAAGATCATTACAGCAGCTTGTAGTTGAGTCCGGTTAGAAGTACCAAAAATGTGACTGAAGAGTGGTGTTTTCCTTTCTTCGAAGATGGTTTGCTAGCAAGAATGAAATATAGTGTTTCTGGTATTATAATTGAAACCACGCCATCTCTGAGAATTCTTACGAATAACTCCTTCACGTTGCATAAAACTTGAACGAAGATAAAAGGTTTCAAGCGCAAGTGAAAATATGGAATATGGAAGAAGAGAATATTTATCGACCAAAGTCAACGAATATCGAACTCATACTTCGGAGCTAGTCTCGTCAAAGAACCTTCAAGGAGGTTTTACCATCTAGAGCATCCACAAACAACTGTATCGCCCTGTTGAGGCTGATCATTATGAAGAAAGCTTTGAATGATATGCAGCACTCCAAAACCCTACATTTCACGATCTGGCTGTAGGTTGGTGGCTTCCCAGGCATGCAGCCTCAGTAGAAGCCTTCCAGTCGATAGGAGAGACACGGAATTCCGATTCCGTGGTATTGAATGGATTAGAGGTGCGGGTGTAATGGTAGAAAGAACCATACGTAATGGAATTAAAAGGGGATTTGAACTCCTGGTGCTATGATGCGTTCAAAGAGAAAATCGAGCAATTGGAGGACGATCATAAGAGCAAGAAGCAGCAGTTCTCGATTTCAGTAAGTCCTTCGACAGGTGATAATCTTCTGGTTATATTAAGATCTTGTGGAATTTGCGCAGAGACTCTAAATCTCTTGAGTCATATCTTACTGAGTGTACCCAGAGTGTGCAGCTAAACGATGCAGTTTCTCCTGCTAAAATGTGTTCATGGAACCATAGGTAATGAAACTGAAAGGGTTATGGTGTTAGGATGCGTTCATGGGGGAAACCAATCAGTACGATTGGAGAAAAACTTATAGAGCAAGAAGGAGCAGTTTGTGGTGAATCGCACTCGAAGGACCAAGAATTACTCGAATTCAGTAAGCCAGAGCCAAACATAATATTCGTCTGGCTATTCTGAGATCTTGTCGAATTTGTGCAGAGGCTCTGAAGCTCTTGAATCATACCTTACTGAGAGTACCTTGAGTGTGACGCTCAACGATGTAGTTTATTCTGCTAAAATGTGTTTATGGAATTCCCACGGGGTTGATTCTCGGGCCACTTCTCTTCTTGGTGTACACGAGTCCATTCGTTAAGTTCATGTTATATTGCTGCGCACAGCTCTATCATGATTTCTTTAAAACAGACGTAGATAGCGCAATAATGAGAATGAACGAGAATCTTCGTCGGTTAGCAGACATTGCAGTGAAGCATTTTTTGGGACTAAACTTCAAAAATCCTCCGGTCTAGATTTGGTAAAATGAAAACATAGCAGAGACACGGAATTCCGTTTCCGTGGAATTTAAGAGATTAGAGGTGTGGGTGTAATGGTAAAAAGAACCATAGGTAATGGAATTAAGAGGGGATTTGTGTTGATGGTTCGTCGATGGTGCTGGGATGCGTTCAAGGAGGAGATCAGGCGTTGGTTTACATTGGTCGAGTAAAAGGTAGATTTCACTAGCATACCTTTTTACGGGTATACTCTACTCTACTCATTTGAATAGAGTAACTGTTTTCACGTTGCTAGTAATTTGAGAGGATAGTGCAAACTGAAATGTCTGAAAATTGGCCATTTCTTGAAAGGGAGACTAGAAAGACACACTTGACACTATATCCTTTACTAAAATCGGGTTAAGTGTTTGTTCACAGTGGTAACATTGGTGAATTCAAGTAGTAAACCAATACAGTACTGTAAAATTGCAAAGTGGGGATGGGATAGCAGAGTGTACTACTCCACACGTGCTATCCACTCCACACTACCGTGCATTATTTTAACTACTCATTATCAAGTCACTAGCAGAATCTGTTTACTTATGCTAGAAGTGGAATAGTACCTAAGTACCTACTCTACTACCGAACTCTACCATTTACCCTACGAATATAGGCCGGGCTTCACGGAAATTCGAGCAAGAAGTATCAGTTTGCAGTGAATCCGGCTCAAAGGACCAAGGAATATCACTGAAGAGATTTGCTTCCATTTCTTTGAAGATATATCGCTGGCCTAAATGAAATATGATATCTCTTGTCAAGGAAACATATATTTTATAGTCTGGACATAAATCTGGGAATAAAATGTAAAATTGGAAATGTTTGTTGTTTACCCATGCGAAAAACGATTTTATTTGTAGCTTCTGAAAAGTATTGTTTACTATTTCTATGAATGTTTCAATTTTTTTTGCTCTGGAGACGAAGTCTATATAGTTATTTGTTATTTCATATCGTGTCTTCTATCGACTGGACCGATAGGGAGACACGTAATTCCGAATTCGAGGAATTGAAGGGGTTAGAGAATCGAATCGAGATGTGGATGTTATGACCGATTGAACCATACGTAATGGAATTAAAAGGGGATTTGTAGGTGCAGATGTTTCGTCGATGGTGCTAGGATGCGTTCAAGGATAAAATCGAGCGTTACGTTTGGAGGAAGATCGTTCGAGCAAAAAGGGGTAGTTTGTGGTGAATCCGCCTCGAACGACCAGGATATATGACTGGAGGATGGCGTTTTGATTTCTTCGACGATATATCGCTGGCCAAAATGAAATATGTGGTTATAACACTCAAGGAAATATATTTTTTATCGTCTCGATATAAATCTGTGGATTGTAGAATTGGAAATGTTTGATGTTTTGTGAGAGACTATTACATTTATTGATATATCATTTGGCATATGCTAGCACATTCACTTCTTCTGTCCAATGGTTCGGCCAACATTCGCTAGCCATCGTCAAAAAACATTTTAGACTCTTAACTCTCAGAAAGCAATCATTGATAACTTTTTTAGAATAGATCATATTGTTGTTATTGTGTTGACTTATGGATTTTCCGTTTATTTATTTAAACTTGCCTTTTATATTCTACGTCTCTGTTCTCATTCTTTCGATATTATGAAAACTTCAACCCATGAAACCCTGTGGTCTTAATTCAAAGAATGTTGGACTAGCTTTAGCTAATCATTATTTCATGTTTCTTGATTCGAAAATTTAAAGGGCCTTTAGTTTTTCCAATATAGGCTCTACCTCACTCATAAGATACTTCATATATGCAGTTTTCGGTTAGTTGATTTTCATTATCAGTCATAAATTCATAAAAAATCAGATTGACAAGAAATCGACTTGACGAGCTCCAGCAGCAATATTCTCATTTGTCTTAGCTTAAGATGCTTGTAATATTCCTTCCATAGAAATTGCGAAGTTCAAAAGTGGCAGCTATCAAGCTATATATATTTTAGTTAGCTGGTTTTCAGAATGATACTCCTTACTATGAAGCTTTACAGGATTCTCTAGATGAAAAAAAGAGATGAAAGATTTTTCAATTCCGTTTTCCTCTCAAACCAAAATCGAATGTGAAAACCAAAAAGATTTGCTACAGTAGATAACATACATATACACATTACCAATTCAGTTTTGAAGTAGCGTGTCTCAAAGTTATTCATACAACCTACCCTAATTTGTACCTGAGAAATTTAAAATTTAATTAATCTAACCCCTGAACAAACCGTCATTTAGATATTAATATTAATTTTCCATCAAATTCAGATGCTAATGAACCGAAAATGAGCTGGCACGTGTAGATGACATTTATAACGTCACGAGCAAGGATACTGTTACGTCACGCCTGAGAAGGGACATTCACTTTTACACAGCCAAATTATATTGGCCGGATATTCTTCCGTTTTTAATACGGAATGTACAAGACCTATATTTCCGGTAGTGAGCTGGTGTGTTTTCATAATATATTGATGAAAACAGAAGAAAATATAGTCGAGTTCTTGTTGGAGAAGGGAAGATTTCAGTCTTAGATACGAAACATGAGGAAAATCACATTCCTATTCGAGTTTTTTACTTATTCCATATGGTTAACACATTTCATTGGTGACATTATTTGGGCTATTCCCATTATATTTACTCTATGTGTTTTAACGTTTCAGCCAGAATTCGCCAAACATCGTCAGAAAAATACTTTAAACTTTCTGCTAGTTTCTTAAATTTTCTACATTTCAGTTTTTTTTTGTTTCTTTTGATATATTGGCTACTTTACCACATTTTACTGCTTTCATTCGAAGCATGTTGGATAAGCTTCGATGAACTATAGGGTAAAGTTTCCATTAAAAGAAGAAAACTGAGACGCAAAACGAACGGAGTAGCTTGTAACTTTCAACTGTCTGTTGATATTTAAAACATCTGGATTCCAATATTAAGATATAGAGTCCGTTCACGAAAGTTTGAGCGCATAGTAGGCGTTTGTTTATTCATCTAAAGTTGGCAATATTTGCTGTCATAACGTAAAATTAAGTCAACGTTGCCGAATGTACCCGGCGTCGTCCGACGAACTTGCCAGTTATCAGAGATGTCTATGCAATATTGACAACATTGCGTATCAATCTGACAAGAAAATAAACAACATAACTTAAAATTTTAATATACACAGTAGAATATGCCAAATTGTCATGGCCAACCGACGACTCAACTTTTCGTGAACGGTCTATAGCTTGCAAAAAACAAATGAATAGTTTAACAAAATGATGAATCAATAATAAACCAAAGTCATCGTTGATTGTTATCAAAGAACTGTCAAAATGACAACCAAGAGTGACGAGAGTTGCTGTTTTGAAAGTTAAAAGTCTAAAATGTTTTTCTGAAGACGGCTGGCATCTAGAATGATCAAATGTGATGCAAATAGTATTTCAGTTAATGTTCCTTCATCAAGAATTTCACGTCAACAATATATTGTATTCTACCATCACCAAAATCCAAACCCATTTGCATTTATTTTAGCAATATAAATTTTTTGTTATTTGAGAAAATAAATGAAAAATAAACAGCGAATAGGTATGTGAACTTTACTTTCGAATGACAAGCGGACCATCTGGTTATCAAAAGATCAACTTAAAAGCATTCGCCCAAAGATAAAAGAGAATTTTCCGAAAAACGTATAAGCTTGTTATATTATTTTATAAGCACCCAAACAATGCTGAACAAACGCTATTATGAATTATCGAATTTCTAAAGAGGAATGACATCTAGCCAGACTTGAAATCCAAAAATAGACAGAATTCCATTCCGAGTACGAGTGATGTTAATTTCAAAATGAATAGATTCACGTGTCTGGAATAAAAAATATCAATATTGAACACGTTAACTGTCAACAAGCAGTTATGTATTAATATAATCTTTCAGGAGATAAATCTCTCGGTTATTGACTCCAGTTTTGCTATTACAACGGATTACATCGTTTAAGATCGAAGAGAATGAACGTAATTATGGTTTCCATTTTATGAATGTTCAATTATTTTCATTTGTGAAGTATTTTCAATTCAAGCTTTTAGTTGGAGAGCTATTGACGTGCATTTGTGTTTTCTGAAGAATCATTTATCTGAAACGATGAGGTAAATTGACATTTTCAATCAGCGAATTATATTTTCCAGGTAAAACGCTTTATTAATCGTTCGTCCTATAGACAGTTTTCCTTTAAAGTTGAGAGAACTTGAATAATATCTTTATATGGTATTTTTCAAGGATATATACATATTGAATGAATGAATGAAATAAATTTCGAATCTCCATTACTGGGGACCTATTTTACCGATTCATCCCATCAACGAATCGTCACAAAGTTTCAGATTTGATGGGATTCACAAGAAATTTTGCACTAGCAGAAGTGTGTCTCATCATCAGGGGTCTCTGCTAACCTGGGAGTGCGGTAACTCCATAAAACAACAGGCAAGAGACAATAAAATGACTACCTACTATGGGAGGCATCAAGGTTAACACCTGCTGGGCCTGAACCTTTCTGCGGGCGTGGAAAAGACCGATTTGAGTCAGCGGTCCAGCAACTGATATTGAATAACAGAACAACCTCAGATTAAGAAGTAAAGTTACTTCTTACTCTGAGAGAACAACCCTCTGAAGAAACACTACTGGACTTACTCAGGTCAAAATATGCGTGATAATTTTACCTACCTATACAAGAAAGCTGCTTAAGCTGTCACGAGCTGAACTTTCAGATGATGGTGGGACTGCTGACGGAGCTATCTCATTTGTTCCTTATGAAAAAGTCAGCAGGTGAGATTTGTAAGCTCTGTGTATCAGAAGCAGAAACAGCCGAACAAATGTATGCAAGTGTCCAGAGATGGCTGGCCCCAGGACAACTAATATGGGAAAACCGATCTCGAATACCCAAGAGGTAACGACTAAGGACCCTTAGGAGGTTGTCGGTTTTATCAACGCCATTGACGACCTCCAAACATTTTCTCGAACAGTAGGGAGGAGAAGAAAATACACTCACTGGCAAAATAATCGATCCATTCAAAAATCGATGAAGTTTGTTAATTCATAAATAGGTGTTTTCAAGTCCGACTTGAATTAATTTTATATCCTTACTTTAGAACCACCCCTGGTGTGTTCCAGTTTCCACCGTGTGGTTTCTTATTTCATCATCAAGACAAATCTTCTCTTGACAATTTAATTCTTCATTCATAACAATAGCTCAATTTTTGTTAATGATACAGAGTTTTCAGTGAAATATTTAATTTCGCTAAGGCTACGACCTGATGAAAACTAACTGAAAACAAAGTCAAAAACATAACGTGTGTTCCGCCTAGAAGCAGATAACAGGTGCAATTCGTCTCGGCATGTCCGCATTAAGGTTTTGAATAAATAAGAGCATCACTGAGATGCTGGTACGCGAGATCGAATTTTCCTCCCAAGAGTAAACATGCCCAATTGGGTTCAAATTTGGTCTTAGAGCAGGCCAGTTGAATGCTCGGATATCAACCTCTGCTGAATACTCCCTGGCAATCCTAGCCACATGCGGTTGATGCGGTCGGGCATTATTATAACCATTAGCACGAAATAGTCTCCAATGAACGGTGCATACCGAACAACGCTGAAACTTCTCTTGTTTTATGTTTTCCTCAGTTTTCAGTTTATTTTCATAACGTTCGGATTTAAGGTTAAATCTGAAAAAATACTTCCATACTCATAGCGGAATTGAGGAGTTCATGTTGCTCTGAAAACCCGGTACCTTTAACAAAAATTGAGCTATTCTTATGAATGAAGAATTGAATTGTCAAGACAAGATGTGTCGTGATGATGAAATGAAAAATCTCAAGGTGGAACAACTGGGACACACCAGGGGTAAAAAACAGATTTTGTTCCACCCTGTATAAAATGATGTACGCGAGTTTTCTTGAAATTCAAAACTGATGATTGATAAAGGATGAACATACCTTCAATTCAAAAAAACATCATTTGAATCCGACATGAAATAACATATTTATGAATTAACAAACTTCATCGATTTTTTGAGTGGATCGTTTATTTTGCCCATCAGTGTATCCAGGAAGACTAAGAAAGCCTCAGTTCAAAGGATAATAAAAGTACAAGTAGTAAGTTTAATGTTTTCTAGATACCACTGATTCTAATAAAAGGCTTAAAAGATGGAAAGGAAAGTGAATCTTCAAACTCTTGGTAATTCAACTGATCCATATCTTTTCACGAAGATGAAATATAAAATGTTACCCCTATTTCAATTTCCGCTGTCGGTTTTCGCACTGCTGAATATTCGGCGAATCGCGATTTTCCGAATTTTCCCCTGGCAACACCATTCAGCATTATTTATCCTCTCGTGAAGAGTTGTCACATGTCAAAACGGTATGGAATATTCAAAATGGACATTCTCATGCAGACTAATTGCCCACATGGCGTAAAATTCACCGAATTTTTCGAATTCAATTAATCAGGTAGTCTTCTGTGAATATGCAATTGACGAATGTTGATAATCTGTCTTGCAAATTCGTCCGATTTCATTGATTGAACACGATACGGTTCAAAACGCGGAGTCGTTGAACAATTACGATGTTTTATTCATAACAATTAATCTGTGATTCTCGGTGTTATGTTCACTTCGTTTATGAGTAATGAAACGGGAAAGGATTGTCATTTAAAAGTTCATGTTGTCATTTGGAAATTGATTCTACACCTACAGATGATCACATGAATAATGTTTTTTCTAGGAAAATTTCGTTCTGATTTTAGTTTTTTATATCTTACGATGATATTGTATTCGGTTGAATACTATCTTTTTCTGAACTTTGTTGACGTGGAATTTTTGATGGTATAACTTTTTGAAAAATTATTTTGGCTATTTACATCATTTTACTTCTTTTTCAACTTGTTGACCAGCTTTCGCCAACCGTCGTCAGGAAAACTCTTAAAACTTACAACATTCAGAAAACTGTGTTTTCGTCTCTCATCGAAAATGTTCCTCATTTTTGACACTTCTCAAAAAACAATCATCGATTACCTCGATCTATTTTTAATTGAAACAATTCATTGGATCTTATTATTTGGGGATGTTTTGAGATCAACCTACTGTTGACTGATGGTATTTTCGGTAATCGACATGAAAACTGATTTCTTTGATTTTATATGCATCAGGTTTCCTTTTTTCGATATTATGGAAGCTTCTCTCCATAAAATCAATTTGTTCAGTTTCTCCAGTACCTATAGGCTCACACTCACAAGCTACTTCGCATGTGCCGTTTGTGGTTAGTTGATTTCAATTATCAGCTTTTACTTTAGTTAGATTTACCTTTATCGTACCTTGAGCCTTGAATGCTATTCTGACAATTTCACAATCAGTTAACATACTGATCAATAGCTCAGTTGCCATAGGCGTTTCTAGCTTCAGTTTTCAGGGGAGGCCGCGGCCTCTAGTATACAGGGTGAGTCTTTGACTTGTACATATATTTTAACCGTATATTCCTTGGGTCGAAAGAAACACTTTTTTCCTCTACCATTTTTTCCGATTCGGCCTAAATAAGAAGATATAGCCCTTTTTGTTTTCAGAATGAGCTATGCCGCCACTGGTAAATTAACCACTGAATTTTTGCAAGTACGAGATCTAGCATTCAAACCTTTGGAATAAGCTATTGTATCAAAGAAACGAGTAGATATACCATTCGAAATTTTCAAATAAGCTGCTGTATTAAAGAAAGAAATATGAACTCACTTTTTCAATACCAGTTGTATATTTTCTAGTGCAATGATTTATTCATCCAAAATTTTGCTTGTGATGAAAAGCAGAATAATCTCTTCTTGATGTATACTTCATTTTTGATCATATCGGATTAACTTTTAACCACCTATTCTAGCTATAGCATTCATTTCCAATATCTCTTGAAATCTTCCGTGCAAGTTTCCGAAATCAAAACAACAACTCAACCATAACACGCATGACATTTCACGTTCATAAACACCAGTTGGGGCGATTGAATTTCAAGGGGTGTCCGCATATTTATGTTCTGTGGTCCGCATGGTGAAAGTCACAGACGTAACACTAGATTCTTTGACATCGGTGTTCTGTGGTTAGTTTGTTTTTCAAAATCATACGACTTCATGAATAATAACTTATTATGGTCATTTTAGTAGTAATAAATATGATGAATAAATGAGAAATGAACGTATTCTAACGTAATGTAAATTTGGATCAATGTATGTCAAAGCTCAACGAAACAAAATTGCAATAGGTACTTCGAAAGTGGTGTGGAAATTTGCTTGAATAGATAAGGATTTACACTGAAGAAGTATAGAGGTGAGCTTATTCATTGTAACGCCATTTTTAAAGAAAATCCGCTAGTTCTCTTACCATTCATCATTCCAGATAACAAATTCTCGAATTATTCTTGAAATTTGTCAAAGTGACCACATAGAGAAAATTGAATTCTGTGAATATTTTCGACAGAGTTGCATTCAGCCAAAGTACCCAATTTTTCGAATTTCTAAGATTTTTTTTTCTTTCAACATCGAAGTACTCGGAATTTTGTAGTCGGGAAAGATTAATCATATTTATGAAAAACTATGTTTCAAAAATCATTTCATTTGAAGGAATCGTTTGCGAGATATTACTGAAAATGTATGCTTTTTATGGATTTTCAACAGCCTGTATCTTTTTAACCAGGCCGAATCGGAAAAAATGGTAGAGGAAAAAAGTGTTTCTATTGACCTCAGGAATCTACGGTTAAAATATATGTACAAGTCAAAGACTCACCCTGTATATCAGGGGGGGCTGATACCCCCCTGCCCCCTACTAAATACGCCAGTGTTAGTTGCCAAATCAGGATCACCAATAATCGTTATAGAGGTTGACTTGGTCCTAAAAGCCAACTTGGAGATGATAGTGGTTATTGATAGTGTATCCAATTTAATTAATTTTGTTTGAATATTGCAGATTTTCATAAAAAATATTATCAATGCAGGACCCATGAATACATTCCTCCTCAAATGGCCTAGTTATCGTCCTGAGTCCAGGGTCAAATCCCCATAAAAGTTATAGCTGATTCTGTTTACCATTTCGGTTTAATTTTCCAACCAATCCAAGCTTTATCATATCATGTAAACCGAATACTTTTATAACACAACTCATCGTAGAAACGTAGAATAATATGATTTGCAAGTTAGGAAAAGAGGTGTAAACAGAATCCTTTAATCTACAACGCTATCAAAAATTCTCCAAATTCTATGCAAATTCGTTAGAGGCCACTAATAAAGAAGAAGAGTAAAGAGTAAATTTCCTTCCGTGATCGCCGCCATAATCGGAACTGCGTACCTCCATCCATCCAAAAAAGCGCCGAATTTCCTGCGGCATGAAATCCACGAGAAAATGTCTTTGTTAAACCCATTTCCGGTCTAATCGACCGGTCAATGGCTAATCAAACGAAAGATGCCATTAAGTTTACTGCCGGCCGATTAGGCTGATAACAGCTTATGTGTCGTGATTCAGCGCGATAAATCCATCGTGCTTGGAACAACAGAAAATCGATCGATTTTTCGCCGATTAATGCGCCTCGCTACCACGCTGATCGCTGTTTTTCATCAGATTTTCCCTCGTTGTAGGCTTTCCTGTGGACTGGTGATCGATGGGTTCGAAAAAGAGATTAGGCGATTTTAATACAATTGAAAATAACAGGGGATGTAGCGCAAACCAACACACCGACTCCGGAGTTTTCCGGCCTTTGCTTATACTAAGACTGTTAATGCATCACTCATTATTTATTTTGCTCTGAGTAACTTTATTCTAAAGTCAGTTACATATTTATTTATTTTGTTTCGGAACGTTGAATTAATGCGTCGATTTTTTTCAATTAATTTTCACATTTATTCCGTTCATTTATTCATTTCGTTTAATTGAAATAAAATTCGTTGGGAAATCTCGGTCTGCTTAAAGAGACATATGGGCAAACCCAGTTTTGTCCATTCATCGTCATTCTTTGGAATCAGTTAACACAAGAACTCAAGCCGGTTGATCATCAACCTTAGATCTTTTGCTGGAAAAGCTTCTGGACCGTATTATCTCTCGGAGAGGTAATCACAATTGGCTACCGAGATCATGTGATTTAACACCTTGCGATTTCTTCCTTTGGGGCCACGTGAAAGAAAAGGTCTACGCCAATATCCCAGCGTCGATTCAAGACCTCACAGATGGAATTTGTGAGGCTATCGAGGACATAAGGCAGCCACTTTGCGATTTGGTTATGGAAAATTTCATTAAAAGGATATGGTCCTGTAAGCGTGGTTGTGGTGGTCATTTGCTTGAAGTTATTTTCCACTATTAACGGCATAGCTTCTTCTTTTTAATGAAATAAACATCCGATCATTTATATTGAAAAATTGCATTTTTCTTTTTTTTGAATATCAAAATAACACCTCTTGTTGAAAAACCCTTTATTAGGTTTGTAAGGATAAATACATCTTAAGCTCCTGAATACCGTCCTGAACAAAGGGGCTCGGTCCCAAGTATAGCTGATATCAGGGCAGGCGCGCTCAGAATACAGAACGACCAAGAAAGAACTTCCTAACGGGTCGAGCCATCCAGGGTCCCGTTAGCGCTGCTAACCTAGTGCCGAGATTACGTAGAGAAGAACTAACTGCACGCTATGTAGACGTGCTGTTGGCTGCCATCAGCAGTTACTCCAGCGGTAAGGCTCGATAAGAGGTATAATGTTGTCAGCAGTTGATGGTTACGTTATTGCAGATGAATGCCAATGGCAGAAGAACGTTTGTCGCTGTGTTTTGCAGACGTGCTTCGATGAACAGTTACGCCTCTTCTGTATTAGATAATCTAGCTTTATTGGTGGTTTTTGTTGATATTTCCCTGTTGATATGTCTTCGGTATGTTTCAAGTAGTTCGGGAGTTATGTCGGCGAGGCACTCGATGGGTGTAATCAACCTGTCAGTCGGTGCTTCACGAGATCGCATGATAAAAATTGAGAGTTCTTGGATAATATACCTCACGATGTGAGGATACTGATGAATAATAGTATAAAGCCAAATGCAGCTCAAAGAAACTATCATTTCACTAATTCTTCAGTTCAGTTCAATAGAAGTGATTTTTATGGGAATCAGGTATACGGGTTCGTCAGAGTTGAAAATAAATAGCAACGCGACGAGGAAAGAGGTTTTTTCTTATGGCAAATAAATCAATTCTGCCATACTGATGTTCAAGTAAAATTGTGCAACATCTCAGATTCATAGATTTCATCATTAAACGGTCGGTTGGCCATGACAATTTGGCATATTCCGCTGTGTATATTAAAATTTTGGGTTATGTTGTTTATTTTCTTGTCAGACTGATACGCAATGTTGTCAATATTGCATAGAGTTCTCTGATAACCCGCAAGCTCGTCGGACGAGGCCGGGTACATTCGGCAACGTTGACTTTATTTTACGTTATGACAGCAAATACTGCCAACTTCAGATAAATAAACAAACGCCTACTATGCGCTCAACGTTTCGTGAACGGACTATACGTAGTTTCGACTTCGATCATAACGTAATGTTGACTTTCTTGCAACTGACAACAGATAAATATGACTCATAAGCGTATTTTATGTTTGGTTGAATTTTTCACTAACTCATAATTTAATGAAAAAATTGATTAGTTCATTTCAACTTAACACGTTGATATGAAACTGTGGGTGTCTATTAAATTTGTTGTTTTATATCCACAAGTTCCCATATGAATACTTCACGATTTTTAGTTCTTGAGAGAAAGAGATTCAATATTTCTGTTAAACCATTATAAACTATATCGATTGAAATATCTTCTGGAAAGATTCTGCATTTCTAAAAAACTTTATATGTTTTCACTCCCAGTCTCTGAAACAGAAATAATTTAAAATTTTTTAATTAAGATGAAGTGCTCCTGCGAAAATCTTTGCACTTATTTGTCCGTCTAATTAGACCACAAATGAAAAAACACATTATATAGCCACCAAAGCGTTACATTATCCTTTTCATTTATTCTGGGAGTGAAAACCTATAAAGTTTTTTATAAACATTATTAACTATCATGAGTCGAAGTGGAGTTTGATCTGTGTCATTAAATCCATTTATGAATATCAATTTTATCAAATCAATTTCAATTCGAGAATTTAGTGATGCACTCTTGTTCCTTGAGAACCTACTCCCCTGAGAATCCAACGAGAGTTTTTTTTGTTTCTATGTAATGAACAAAGAGGTTTCAATATGTACCAAAATTCAAACAAAGAAACCAAATGATATAATGGGGGAATTAATTTAAGTTCTGAGATTCTGAGAACAAAAGCTGTAGTACCATCCTCCCACAAATGGTTCAAAATAATGTTATATTTCAGCATAACCTGGTTAGGAGTTCATTATTCTTGAGTTTTCAGTTGAAGTGAGCTCTATGTTATATTTGGATGGCACTAACATTCAAGAACGTCTTTGGCAGGAAATTAAGTGGTTTAGTCTTGAATGAAGCAGACCGGTTGAATATAAATTTTGGAAGATAAACGACTGATTCCACATATGGGACTCAGTTGAGGTTTACCTCCCTCAAATCGAAAGAAATATGGGAAAGAAATATTGAATCTTGATTAATCTTTAATATGGAAATAGGTAAGTTTCATCCACGACTATTGTAAAATCCGTCCGACTATAATTCACTGCTGTCAGATGCTTCATAGATTTAGCTTTGATATAATATTCTTTAAATTGATATTTTTCAGTATTCTGAAGTACTCCAACTAACAAATATGGGCATACCTACTCAATTGAGGGCCAAATCTACTTTCATTATATCAATTAAAGCTTTTTTATTACAAAATATACTATGACCAGTTCTCCAAAAATTTCTCATGCTTCAAGATGACTTTGCCACGCTTGTGATAAAAGGGTCTTGTCACGGTCGCCAAATGTAAAAATCTTCAGGAAATATATTCAGTAGTCGTGGATAAAGTATAGTATGTTACTCGTGTATTATGGCTGTTATTCACTCGGTGATTTGCATAATATACTATTACCTATAGCTTTCTTCTTTATCCATGAATCAATGTGTCTTGGTATACATTTCATTTTTACGAGAATATTATGAAAAAGCAAATAATTAAAAACCTCAAATGAATGAATTTCTATCGTCGAAAATTTCATCGTTTTATATAAATATTTCCTAGAAGTAAAAGTGAATACATATTTATTGCGAATGAAGGACTAAACCCGAACTTTCATTGCGACCGGAATTCTCACATGCTTTCTTCCATTCAAAAAACGAATTATGCGATGAATGAAATTGAAAAAGGAGATGGAAATATACCTGTCATCACTGTGTTGCTTGGTGGAGTCGACGAAGCTGCTTGCTGAGTTTGCTGCGCTTGTTGCTGAGGCTGAGGTTGAGGTGGTGGCTGAGTTGTCTGTATTGCATTCTGAACCGGCTGATTTTTTTCCGAATTACTAACTTCGACAACGGTGGCACCTGAGGTGTTAGCTTCTTCAGGGGGAGATCCTTGGACATCCTGCACTTCGTGAATCTCTAGAGTGATGATTTCCTGATCTGCCAGCTTAACGAGATACAGGGTGGTCTTCGTGGGGGTATACACTTTGACTAAATTTATTTTCAACTCCTTCCCAAATTACGATTCAATAAAACATCGATATATAGAACGATCGATAGGAAAATTCAGTAGAAAACCTTATAAAATACGTACAAAATTGGGATTACAAAAACATCAAAGAACACTTACGATTTTTCCAGAATAAAGGGAATACAACGAATTCAAAAGACAAAGAACGACACCGTTTAAATATTACAAAGAGAATTGCTCGATTGGTGTTAAATCAGTCGATTCAGATGGCTCAGTCAGGTTATCAGTCGGTAACAGTCTTTAAATTTCGAGATTATATCAATGCAGATTTGGGCAGGGGTTTTTCATTTTCTCAACTATTGCTTTGGAAAGCTGGATTTGGAATGAAGGCCTCTATTTAATCGGGAGCTACTAGGATTTTGATGAGAATTCTGTCACAAATGGACTGAGAAAAATTCACAGTGAATAGAAATCGAATGATGAATTCTGAGGGATAAATACCAGATGAAATTCACTTTTTCCGGACACATCCTATCTGTAGATGGGAGAAAACCAGTTTTCCTTCCATTTCGTCAACACGGAACGTTTTACATGGAGATAGAGAAATAGATCAATAATTTTTTCAATCGATACGTCGAAAACAAGTCTCGAAACGAATTCTTGCACAAAAACGATACGTCGGTTTCCGGTAATCGCGATTTTTAAGGGGTTGAAACCCCTGTTTGAAGCGGTATGAGGTGTTCACACACTGACGCAATTTCAGTTGACCCCGTTACCCGGAAATTTTCGTAGGGAAACGCGTTCAGAGTTTTCTCGACCGATTGTATACATTTGGGGGTGATAGTAGCTGTTTCGCCACTACGCCGCCAGAGGTCCGGGGGTTGCGCAGGCAGTTTCACACTGGGGAAGATATCGATGCGGTTCGGGACTGCGTATTATGATGGGAACTGCGATCATCATCAGGAATCGGTCGGAGAGAGATGGAATAGTAAAAAGTCAAAAATTTGAATAATTGCTTTCGATGGCATAATAATTACCGTGGCCGAATATATTATAGATTATTCGCTATGTCTTCACTAGATATATTGCTATGGGAAGTTCGGAACAAACCAAGAACTTTTTATGAAAATGAAGTAGATTCTTCAGGAAAATAGCTATTTTTCTGAATTAAGTAGAATCAAGGGTACCTCTTCAAATGTTGTCAGTACCGTTTATCACATCAATCATTTACCATTACACCATTTGACACTTCAAGTTTATGTTAGAAGTCAACATATATCAGGTGTCCCAAGGTAAGTGGCCTTTTAGATTATCATGGAGACTATTGATGGTAAAGATTTCAAATTTTGTGGATCGTTATTTGGCCATGTAAGCTACATTTTTCAAATAATTTCACATTTCCAGTGTTCTCAGATGTACGACAATTTGGACAACTTTGTTATTTTACGAGGGACGTCCGGTATTTCTATTCTTTTTATGATACTCCATAAAATATTAAATCTATTCATTCTGACTTTTTCATACCTATCTTTAACGGTTTTTCAGTTATTAATTATTTTTCGGAATGACAGATCAAATTGGCCTCTTGCCAAAATGACTCTAGTTCGCTCAATATTTGAGGTTTAAGTCAGGAATTTAGCAAGTCATTAGAAATTGATCTGATCTATGTCACTGCTCTTGAATTATAGTGGTCAGTTATACAGGATGGGCCAAAAAAATCATCATTTGCCAAGTTACAAAATCGTAAAAAGTCTGTTAGACAACTAGTACATACTATACCATTTTTCTACTCACGTCCCTATACCTATCTCAATGATTTTGTAACTTGGCAAATGATGATTTTTTGGTCCATAAATATATGTATACATACATTGTATAACTGACAAATATAATTCAAGAGAAGTAACATTGATAAGATCAATATCTAATAACTTGCTAAATTTCTGACTTAAACCTCAAATATTGAGCGAATTAGAGTCATTTTCGTAACACGTCAATTTGATCTCAAATTTGAAAAAATAATTAATAACTCGAAAACCGTTAAAGATAGGTATCTCGCAAAACCTATAAAGTATGCAGAAAACATTAACGAAAAGGATGTAAGATAATTAGAGCAGCAAACTAAAACATTTGATATGAGGCGCAGCAATGTACGAAATCTGAAAAAAAAAATTAACTATGATGTGCAATTTGTTAAAGGATTTGAAATATGTTGCACGTATTCCTTCAATATGAAAATGTGAGCAGCGTAGGATAATTCACAAAGAAATATTGTTTTTATTCTTTATTTTCAGTAAATTTCAAGAAGTAAATCCATAAGTGTACACTACAAACGGTCAGTTGAAAGAAAGTTCATTATAATTTAATGGAATAAAAAAAATTGTTCAGAAGAAAAATGGGTATTTTCGCAGCTGAACGATAGGCATATATTTATGAGAGTATCACTGGTATCAGACACCATTGTAAAACTTTGTCTCCACCAAGCGGCGTTCTCAGAGTGGGCATCATCAAACTAGGACGGAAATCGTTGCATTTAGAGAGAGAAGAACTTTTTGCTTACCTATAAATACCGAAAACCATGCAACATTCTGAAGAAGCAGTCTACAATCTATTGTTATGAAGGAACAGCCTGAAGCTGCTTATCACCTTATCAAGCAATGGTCAAGTCAATAAAAGTTTATCCATAGGTAAGTTACTTCAACAATCAGCAAATATTTGCCATTGAAAATCGCTGGCATAAACGAAACTCACCTCACGGTGAGTCAACCAAGAAAAGAGCCATTTCAGCAGGAACGAATTAAATTGGTCTTACAATCCTATTATATTTATAATATTGGATGTAGTATAGAAAGCATACCTAATGGGATGAACAATTGCAGCTAGTATTCTAGCTAATCTGGCAAAAGACAGCTCCATCGGAAAATTTGACAATTCAATCAAATATAGAAAATTCAATTTCTATAGTCGTAAGTTGAAACGTCGTGCCATGATGACGTACTAGCAAGCATAATTAGTGCGGATGACGATTCACAACAGAGTGACGAGTTGGCAGCATTGTGAGAAACGATTCAACATTCATCTAATGAAATTAACGATACCGAATACGTCACATTTAAATTCCAATTCTTCTCGACAACTTGACTACGGAACGAAAAACGGATAATGATTTTATATGGGTCATTTGTTTCTAAAATGATTTTTTTGGAAGTCACTGTAAATGATCATCGATTCAATCACATGTAAATTAATTTGGAAAAGAGTAATGCCCGTACTCATAGTCGATGCTCCGTCAGATCTTGTACTCAAGAAGATCATAGGCTCGTATTCATAGTTCGCCCTTGAGGGTGAGTGAGAGTTTGTATCGCCCTTGGCTTGAGTTGAGGTAACCTTTATGACGAGGGCGATACGAACTGTCACTCACCCTGAAGGGCGAACTATGAATACGAGCCTAAGATCTTCTTGAGTACGAGATCTGACGGAGCATCGAGTATGAGTAAGGGCATTAATCTATTTTCAACGACGAATTTTTCTTTGTTCTCTAATCATAATATATAGGGCAAACCTGGTGCATATAACGTGCATTCAAAAACATTCGTGGTCAAGTAAGCTGTGGATTCTATTCTCTCATACTCTCCTATACTTCAATACCTACTCTCATAGACTCTTAGGAAAAATAGAATCCACAGCTTACTTGACCACGAATTTTTTTGAACGCACGTTACATATTAATAATATTATGCGTGATTAACAGACGAATGTACATATATTATAGTACATTTATATCAATGAAAATGATGTAATACCGCAAATCAGCATACAACTCATTATATCAATCTAATCAAGAGAAAAACCTGAATGAAATACAGTCAACATCTGGCATTAATATGCACGCAAAACTCAAGCGGGGTCAATATTGGCCTCCTCAATGAAGTTTCATAATTCCACTTTATCAATTTACTCCACGGAATTTCCCTGTGTGAAACTGGCTTTCCCAACGCGCATGCCGAAGGACGACCAAAACGCAACGAGCAATGCTCGCTTCGATCCACAGCGATCCCGTTTAAATTTGTGGATCAGGTGTGTTGAAGAAAAATGGTATAAGGGATCTAGCTCGGGTCTCAGAAGGTTTCACGTCTCGGTGAAATGCATTACATCACGGGCGCTTTTAAGTCATTCTCAGATCGGTGCAATTTCATCTTGAAGGTAGAATTTAGGGCTGGAGTAAGGAGATGGGATGTAAGGTGTCGCATGCTTGTTCATCAGCTCGTTCATGCTGAAAATTGACCGTGGAAATTTCATTTCTTTGAGTTTCTGTCCTAGAATAATGAATGGGGCATGATTTTTCCATCTTCGCAGACTGACTTTTTTGTTAGTCTTTTTTGGTTCAATTATTTACGAAAGGCTTCTCAATTCATGTGCCTATTACGAGGGCAAATCAAATATAAACGAGACTTTTCGCTTTTCAGGCACAATAGTGGAGGGAGAATTTTCCTGATTTTTTTGTTGTTGGGTGGGTTTATCAGGAGTAGGGGAAGTACGTGGGCTTGAATCATCGACCCTGTCGGTGTCCACTATGACAATGTTTGATCAAGAGGTACCTCCGTCAATTTCGCAACGTGTTGTATTCAAGTTTCTCGTAGCAGAAGGATTAAACTGGCCAAAATCTTGAGGAGATTGACTGTCAATGTTCGGATAAGAGACACTGTCGCAAGTCAGAGTGTTTGCATGGCATAAACAGTTCGTGGAGGGTCGTGATTGTGTTGAAAATGAGAGCCATGACCGCAGCGAACAACATCAGTAGTGTTCGACAGCTTATTAAAGACGACCAACGTCGTACCACTCCTGAAATTGCAAGTTTGGTCAGGATAAGTTATGGGAGCACCTACTCCATACTCACAGAAGACCAAGGGTACCGTAAGGGTTGCGCCAGGTGGTTTCCTCGCCTTCTCACAGCTGACCAGAAGTTGCATCGTTTTCAGGTGTGTGTGCGTCTTCTTGCACGATTTCAGGAACAATGAGACCCATTTCTCACTCACATTATCACCTGTGATGAAACATTGGTGCACCACTACACCCTAGGGTCTAAACAAGCAAGTAAGGAGTAGAGAAAACAACACTTTGCGCAATTGACGGAGGTACCTCTTGCTCAAATATCGTCGCAGTGGACACCGAGAGGGTCGATGAGGCAAGCCCACGTGCTTTCCCTACTCATGACAAACCTACCCAACAACAAAAAAATCAGGAACGTTCACCCTCCACTATTGTGCCTGAAAAGCGCAAAGTCCCGTTTATACTTGATTCGCCTTTGTACTTTCAAGTTCATTTTGAAAGACCAAAGACAAGCAGAAAAGACTGATTACCTTCTCCAAAGAGCAGACTCAACAAAATCATTGTAAAAAGGAATTGAGGGGATCTTGACTTTCTTGATATTTAAATGAAAATTCGACAAGATTTGAAGCCAAATGAAAAACGAGGCGTAAACTATGTACGGTTTTTCAAAATTACCATAATTGACGTAGTAAGTGATGTCAAAATTGTTCGGAACAAAAGTAAACAGTGGGTTTGGTCATGACTTAGCGATAATTTAATATATCTAATTTGATCGTCAAAAACACCCACATTGGGAAGTTTACCCCCTCCGTTTTGGAGTAGCCCCCATTTTAAATTTACTTTTCCATTTTAGTTGACCCTTCCAAGTAATATCGATTTCTTTGGGCATAAAGGTCCTGCAGATGTGAAAAAAAAATTTCAACGATGAGACTAAGACCTCTTATTAAGGTGGAACAATATGAAAATATTCAACTTAGAAATGTAATAAAAAAATTCTTCAAAATAATTTTTTTTTAAAATGTATTGATTTTCTTAGTAAATTAGCAATAGTACAAGAACTAGTACATTGAAGTAAATTTTTTCTTCGATGAACTAACACGCAAGGATATTAGCTACAAATCGATACCAACATAATTTCTGTAAGTTACATAATTAGAAAGTAATGGCTGTTCGAACATGACCCTTATGAAAATTGATAAAATGAAATGAAACCCAGTAGATACTGTAGTTTCGATAATTATGAACATTACATGTGGTGACTAAAAAACAGAAGTTCTTGTCCTGCTCACTCACCACTACAACAATAATATTTCCCAACCTGTTCACACGCCCGACTATCTATAGCAAAAATATTCTATGTAGAATATCTTTGATCTGTAGCAACAAAAAAAAGTCTGGGGAGCTCGCGTAGTTAGAACAGCAATAACTCTCAAATTATATAACTTACAGAAATTATGTAGGTGTTGTTTTGTAGCTAATATTCGTACGTGTTAAATCATTGAAAGAAATTATACTTCAATATGCTTGTTCTTGTACTATTGCGGATTTACTAAGAAAATCAGTACATTTTTTTATTGAAATTTCTTTGAAGAATTTTTTTACGGCAATCTCAAGTTTAATGTTTTTATATTGTTCTACTTTAATGAAAGATTGTAGTATCCTCTTTCGAAAAAAATTTTTTTACATCTGTAGGACCTTCATGTCCAAAGAATTCGATATTATTTGAAAGGGTCAACGAAAATAAAAAAGTAAATTTAAAATGGGGGCTACTCCAAAACTAAGGGGGTAAACTTCCCAATGTGGATTTTTTTGTCGATAATATTAGGTGTATTTGATGCCCGTAAATTAACGCTTAGTCACTACCAAACACACTGTATAGGTAGTGAAACATAATGAGATTCTTGCAATTTCGTCTTGAACGCAAAATTTCAGACTGGATTAAGGAGAGAGGACGGGAAGTGTCGCATGCTCCATGCTTATTCATCTGCTCGTTTCTACTACAAATTGACCGTGGAAATTTCATTCCTTTGAGTTGTTGTCCCCGAATAACGAATGAGGGATGATCTCCGCTGAGTTGGTCGTAGTCTCTTTTGGTTTAATTCTATGCTGGTTCCTTAATTTGTATGCCAATTATTTTCAAGTTAATCTCGCTTGTGGAATTATGACAACTAACTAGACGTACGCTATAAATGTTCGCTTATATGATAAATGTAACGCTCACAATCTCTCACGACAAGCGTTACTCTGTGAAAATAGTTGCTCGAAAAATTATATCATCAACGTTTTTGATCTATTTTTATTGAGTAAATAGGCATTTTCAGAAATAATCATTTTAGAAATAAAGGACACCAGAAAATCATTGCCATTATCCTTTTAAGTTTGTAGATCAGATATAAGGAAACTGGCTCGGGTCTCAAAAGGTTTCACGTCTCGGTGAGATTCATTACATCACAGATGCTTTTAAGTCATTCTCAGATCGGTGCAATTTCATCTTGAAGGTAGAATTTGAGGTTGGAGTAAGGAGAGAGAATGTGAGGTGTCGAATGCTTGTTTATCAGCTCGTTTATACGGCAAATTGACCGTGGAAATTTCATTCCTTTGAGTTGTTGTCGCCTAATAATGAATCTGGATGATTCTAGTAATTCCACATTATATCCTGTTTGTTATTATAGTCTTTTTCTTACTGTCTTCTTGATTTGTATGTAAATTTTTCAAATTTATCTTTTTTGTGGAATTCTGACAACTAAACGGATTCGAATAACACATTCACTTGCATGATAAGTGTAACTCTAACAACCCCTCACCAGAATGGCGAAGATCAAAAAGCTACTTCAACTTCAGGCCATGGGCGTATTTACGTTAATTACGTGAACGGACTATAAGTATAGTATACAAGTCGCATTTTCAATATTCACTCAAATAATGATTACCTGAAATTTTGAATGAATAATTGAATAGTATATATTTAACACATTTCTCAATGCTGCTACATGAAAAACACTATATTTTTACATACTGAAAATGCCGATGGTCAAAATTTTTTCCGTCCTTTTCAAACATAATCAGCTTAAATGTGAATTACTAAAAGGTTGCCATTATGGACATAAAAGTATCTTCCAATAATTTTTTACGTTAGTTTTTGTTAAGTTGATTTTCATTATCACTACTGTGGCACGACCACTTATTTACCACAAAATAAGGCCTTTACAAATTATATGACTTTATTATTCAAACTTTACCTTAACAACAACTCTCATCAAAACTAATTCTACGCACTATGTTAATTTGAATAACTAAACAATATAAATGATATAAATAATACCAGCCAGAACAATCACTATTACTTAGATTAGCACTGATCAGTTTTGCTGGAGCGGAAATTCTCACCACTTTCCCTATATTTTCGGAAAAAATAAGACGGTTATAAATAACGGTGAAGATTGCGAGAATCAATTATCAATTAATAATTCCCATATGAGCCTTTTTGATGGGAACACAGATATCAATCATTACTATCTATTCCCAGATATTTAATTACACTCAATGTTGTATTACATTGACAAATAACACTGATCATTAACAACACAATTTTTTCAGAAAATACAAACACGAGATTATCACACCTACACAGCAACAATACCATCTACTCTGACTCATTCTTACCTCGCTTATCCTATAATAACATCTGAAAGAAGCAGCAGTTTAGGGTTCAAAGTACCGTGATATGAGCTTTCCAACTTGCACATGAGCAGGTCAGTAGATTCAAGATATTTTTGAATGGTTTAATTGTCTCCCACGCTTCTTGTTCCTTCAGGTAAGAAAATAGTAATGGCAGCGTATCGGATATCGCATGTATTCAAACACCTTTTGCATTCAAATTACAGGAACAGATGTGAAATGCTTATTTGCAGCTTCAGCGTGTTTGGAGTTCACAGTTAGATTGATCATTTGTTAAATTAGCAGGTATAGGTAACTCAATATGCTTTTCCAAACATCTGCTATTCATTTTTTTTGTTATTGATTTATTGGAATGGATCGCATCGAATCTGGTATGTTTTCGCTTCAGGTAATTTAATGCTCAAACAACATGCAAAGATTAATCTACTTCGATGGAAATGTAATAGAATCACATGATGTAAGAAGCTTTTGCGCTTTTGTTCATATTCCGGAAATAATAACTAACATGTAGTTCGAAAGTAAGTCCTCCTCTGACTTGTAACAACTCATCAAAATAAGTTATTCTACCAAAAATATTCAACTTTTTCGAGAAAATTAACCCCTAAATCAGTGGGGACGATAGGGGAGGTTCAGAGGTAGCCCGGCTCTCCTAAATTTTGGTGCTCCCCCAGAAGTATTGCCTATACCTATTTCACAAATTCATCCATTATGCCCCCGCTGATAATCTCTTTTTTCAAAAGTTGGCATCGTCAATGCCCCAAATTATACGTGAATCTTAAACATACTGAACCTGCGCATGTATAAAAAATTTCAAATTTAAACGCAGATCACATCTGTTCATTTAGCGATAAGTTGAATAAAGTTCAGTACTTCTTCAATCGCCATAGCAAAAATCATCATTCAAGTAATGAATTGTTGATATGATTTTATAGCAAATCCCAGGTGCAGTACCTTCATTTTTTTATCTAATCACCCTTTTAACACCAAATTAGGAGTGGCCAAAAGACTTCATACTAGGGCAAGGGTCTCCAAATTACTGTCCGCGGACCAATCTGGTCCGTCAGTTTCAAGAATCCGGCCCATGAAAGCTCCTTAGCTTATCAACTGTTGCACGAGTCTCGAAGCTACTGAATCGAACCCTTAAATATTTTGGCCCTTCGCTCTTGGTGCAGTAAACATTGTGGCCCCTAGGCTGAAAAGCATCAAATATGCTCTCTTCAAGAAGATAGAAGGTAAGAAATTGAGAATTTAAATATGTGAAACTTTTAAGCAAAATGACTATTTCAGGAAATTGTTTGACAAGGCGAAAAAGTTGGACACAATAAAAATCAACAGCAAGTCAAACTGAACTAGCACAAACAATAACCACTGTAATACCATATTATGAGGATTATCTGAAAAGACTAGATGAATTGGAAATAAGTACGATGTGAGAACAGCATTCACGACTCAAGATACTATTAGGTCGTATCTAACTAAAGTAAAACCTGATAATGAAAATCAACTAACTAAAATTTCATACCTATATTATGTAAGTACCTTGTGAGAACTGCAGTAGAGAAACTAAACTTCCCTTAAATGTTTGGATAGAAGAATATAGAAAAAAATTTGCTCAACTGGAAGATACTGATAAATCAAAGCTTGTTCAACATGCTTTGAATGGAGACCACAACTTCCATAATATCAAAGGAAAAGAATGAAGGAAGCAGCTTTCATGTCAATAACCGAAAACCCCATCAGTCAACTGTCAGTTGATAACAAAAACATAATAAGATAATAAGATCCAATGAATTTTTGACAACAGAATGAATGGATTCTTTTCTGAGAACTGTCGAAAGTAACCAACATTTTCAAAGAGTAACGAAAGCCGCATTCTTGGGAGTTAAGAGTCAAAACATTGAACAAAAGAAGTAAATATGATGGAAATAATATACCCACTAACTTTGTATCCCAGCAAAACCAATAAAAAGCTTTTCAAGGGACAAAACCTGTATATTAATGACGTAATGTTGCTCTTTAAATAGTTTTTTTGACGTCATATACCAGACGATATCAAAGTATTGTAGTGCTCGAGATTTCGAAGCTTTTACCCACGCTATTTTTAGTTCCTCATTCTATCTGCGTAAGCTCACCAAAAGAAAACTTTCAACTGAGTTTACCTCCGAGCGGCCAAGCTGCCTCACCCAATCTACCTTCCATCAAATGTTTCCCGTTTCAAACTCTTCCTAGAAGACCTGCAGCGCCAAATATGGGCAATAATCGACGATTTGTTTCATCATAACAGATCACGATTGAAAACATAGATACAGGGCCTGCAAGAAGCCGCAGAACCGTTACTTTGTAAAAGATAACCCGAAGAACTGGCCGTGGAAGGAATCGAATTGGCTTCTAACCCGTGGATTGACACCTAACTGTGGAATTAATTAATATCTTGAATATTATCGTGATCATTCCGAAGCTTTTTTTCGGTTATTTTATACCGAGGCATGGCTGTAACGGTTTCTTCGTTTCAAAAGGGAATTGGTCAATCATATGACTTTAATAGCGGTGTTTTTATTTTTAGGATTGTAATTTTGTTTTTTACTGTTAGTTCTTTGGTTTCGATTGCATCTGGAAATACGATATTTTTTGTAGCGTCCGGTATTAGGAAATAAAATGATCTGTTATTAGTTATATCTCAAAGATGTGCTAAATGAAATTATAATATTTAATATCAATTCAAAGAAACAATGACTTGAATTTGTTTTCATCTAGTACGGTACCCAAGGCTTCTACTCGAGTGTTTTTCAGGCATCAGAAATATTTGTATCGAAAAGTGCATAGATATAAACCTGAAAAAACATGAAGCACTAAACCTTTATGTCTTTGACTCAAAGCTACATAAGATCGAATGCCAAAGAAGACTCAGTGAAGTAGGCAAGAACAACAAGGTACCTATCTTCAGTTCTGGTCCTTCAGAATGAAAGGAAACGAAGAGGCTAACACACTAGCAAAAAAGGTGGGAAACGCCACTTATTGGCCTATAACCTTTATGTGGTAAGGCCAATGCACTAGATCTTGGTAAGAAACAATTACACCTCCTCACTGGCTTTTTTACAGGACACTGTGGCCTCAGGAAGCACCTGTGGAGGATGAGATTATCGGACACTGACGAGTGTAGGTTCTGTGGAAAGGAGGAAGAAACCCCCATTCACCTAATCACGGAATGATTTGGCAATGCCAGCCTAAGGAGAAACTTGTAAGAAGTAAGGAACTGGCCTCGTTGAAGCCTTTACAGATATTGGTTTTCATCAGATCTCTGGAACTGGAAGGCGAACTGTAAAGGGTGTGCTCAGAACAACTATGTAAGAGGTCACAATAGACCTTAAGGTCACAGTGAACTGTAACCCCTTTTTTTGAACTAAAAACTTAACTAAGGCAAATGCACCTATAAGCAGAAGTGTCTGGACAAAGAAGAAATTGAAAGAGAAGCATTCTGGAGGAATCTTCCTGAAATGGATCATTCCAAGTTCCTTCAGAACTTTTAACCTGCAGGATCCGAAGACTATTTTGATTACTGTAAAAGTAAGTTACGCATATTAATTAGCTTTCTATCAGAACATTGTAGCCTCGTGAATCATATGATAAGAATTGACTCAACAGAAACTGACGAGTGTAGACTCTGTGGGGAAGACGAGGAGACTCTTGTTGACTTTGTTACAAAATGCATTTTTAAGAGCCTGCGGAAAGAATGCTTCCTAAAGGAAATTTTTAGGAGTAACACATCAGTTTTTTTCTAAATCATTTAGATTCAATGCTGATTCTTATCGGTCCGGGGTTGGTGAGATTTCCTAGCATGTTCAACTACCTACTTTTAAATAGCACAATTTTAAAAGACCAAAGTTGCGTTTTCGTCCTAAAACTTTTGTAATGAATTTTTCATTTGTGTTTGAAATCCATATTCTTCTTCCAGACCAGCTTTATAGAAAATCCATTACGTATATTTTTTCTGAGGTTTCATGAGAGCCTATGGATTGGATTGGGACTATTGATTCTCTTCCTGAAGCTGAAAATTTATTACTAAACAAAAAGAAAAGATTGAACTCCATTGCCACGCATTACAGATTTCATATCACAATGATCTATCACGAATAGGAAACAATCAAATTCGTATGAATGTACACTCTGGCTATTTTTATAGTTTCGTTTATGACTAGCATTAAACAAAGAACAAAAACATCGCCGAAATTACATACCCGGTGCTGTTGTACCTCCAAATAATCATTTGCATATCGCATTGTCGAAAAGAGTCTAACTGTTTCTCTATCTAAAATATTCCTGCTTGGGTTGAACGACCTCGCGGTTAACGCCAATGCCGAAATTGTTTCTGATTGACCGCAGTGGCTAAAGGCAGGATTGTGTTCGGATTTAGCCATTAAAAAAGGCAATTTCATATTAACGTGAATAGAGTTCGAAGAATTCGAATTGAACACCAAAGAATGTTCTAGTGGAAAGAAATAAAAAGGTGGCATGACGTGTTCAAAAGGAATTGATTGATTGGAGAACTTTACTTCTACTTTACTTTAAATCGCGTGGGAGCTTTGAAATAGTTGCGTTAAGTTGTTGCTCTCAAACCAGAGTCAGTTGGTATCAACTGAAAAGTCGTTTCTGTCAATCGACAGTCACAATTGACGGCTAATACAGGGTGTCAGTGAAGAAATACACCAAATTTCAGGATGTTAGAGCTACCCCAAAAATAAAAACACAATATTCTAATAATTTGCGTTGAATTGAAAAACAATCGTTTTTCGCAAATATCTTTGGAACATTTCATCGTACAGAAGAAAGCTATCTTGAGCATTTTCTTATCATAATAAGTTATTTTTCTTGCGATAATAAGTGAAGGTTGGTAAAGGTTTTGTAGGGTTAGTGGATATTTTTCCACCCAATTTCTACACTATTGTAAAAATTTCGGTTTTTGAATTGCCAATGTTTCCTACATTAAAAAGACCCTGGTCATACGGTCTAAAGTCGACCGTATTAAAAAAACTTCTATGTTGAAAACCATGGTCAATTTTGACTGTGAAGTAAAAAAGTTAGAAAAAAATAAAACATGTTTGACAATAGTCCAGTTGATTTTTCTCAAAAATGATCGATTGGGAGCGTATAACCAGGAGTAATTTTTTGAACAGAAAACATTGGCGGTTCAAATGGGCTTCTCAAAATCCTTACTTTTTCCATTAGTGTAGAAGTTGTGTGGAAAACACCGACAAACTCTTCAGAACCTTCACTTTTTGAGACTTGAAAAAATATATCTGGAGAAAACATAGCACATTATGATTGTAAAATGCTCAGGAAAGCTGTTTTCTGTACGGTAAAAGTTTCCGGAGATATTTGCAACGAACGATTTTTTAACTTTCGAATACCTCGAAAAGGGGCATTTCAAAAGGTAAGTAAATATAATGTTTTGTTAATTCTTTTGGACGGCTATAACATCCTGAATTTGGTCGCACTTATTTACTAACACCCCGTCTACTCAAAAATCGAAGAGAATTGAGATGAAGGCATAGAATTCACTTGAGTATTCATACAAATCTTTCGATAGGAATATGATAACTTCATGCTGAATTAAACAAAAACTCGGTTGATGATGCAATCCTGACCTCCTCGAAACACTACAAATTGAGAACAACATTTTAGTTTGGAATTTTCTTATCATGCTACTTTGCCTCTTGCCTTTTTTCTATATTTTAATTACCAACTCAGTCAGAGCTCAAAACATTAATACTCATTGGCTGAAGACATGCAAAAGGAAATATGGGCAGGAGCTTGTCTATAATATGGATTTTGAGTGTCCCTAGATATAAGATAAGACAGCAAGAATTCTTACGTAACTTTTTCTGTATCTTAATATATTATTTCTTGTGTGCGTGTGTATGTGACTGAACTCCTCCTAAACGACTGGACCAATTTTGATGAAATTTTGTGTGTGTGTTCGTGGAGATTCGAGAATGGTTTAGATTCAAAAATCAGCCCGACAGGTGGCGCTGCAGTCGGTATCTAGGTTATTATAATTTATAAGGCAAGAAAACGGTTTGCCGGATCAGCTAGTTACTATATAAATATTGACGACTGCCTACTCCCTACTCCTCTACCTTTCAAATTATGACATTCCTCACATCTGCCTACAGTATCCGAAACATCAAAGTACCTGCTCTATTTACTGTACTAAGTCTACTTCATCAACTATGAAAGATGGTGTTTGTATAAGGACCTTTCTACCATTTCATAACAGTGCCAAATCAAATATCGGCAAAGCTCCGCAACTATAAATCATAATTCTTCCAGATGTCCATGCTTTCGCCCTTACATAAAACTAGTCGAGAGCGAAAACTGGGTTTGCAGAACCCCATGCTGCTTCAACGCTCGATTTCACTCTTGCTTTTCGGTGTTAACCCAAATTTAACCCTTGCAATCGATATGTTGGTAATCCAACCCAGTTTAACAGAACCCTAATGCAACTATATGAGGAGCTATACGATAGGGCACTTCGACTAAAACAGGTTTGGTCTTCGTCTTGGTAAGATTAAGTTCTTGGGATACGAGGTTGTTTCTTGAGGAATGCTCATTTTCGGCTACAAGGGTTGGGCGGAAGGACGTAGCTGTTAAGCTGACAAAATGTATAAAATTGTAGTATGGTTGTTTCATAGCACTATTAGTAGAATTAATAGATCCAAATACCTGCCTATCCTCATGGGCCCCACTCACTTCGTTCTTGTCCGCCGTTTTTACCCGACGGTTTAAAAACGGTCGGGTAAAACTGCCGCAAAAACGAAGTGTAGGGCTAAAAACGGCGCGCACTTACCCGACGTTGCAAATTTCAGACGAGGCCTGATTTTCGTCCGTTCTCTTGACGTTTTTAACCGTCGGGTAAAAACGAAGTGAGTGGGACTCTTCAGTACTCGGTGTCTTCAAATGAAACTTTGTATAGATTTCCGTATTTCACATCTGTTACTGCTTCTCTTAAGTCTTCTTCAGTGTAGAAAGCATTGATATCTTTCCAAGAGTTTAAATTTGAAAACAAAAATTAGACCACAAAGTGGCAAGTTTCTGAATGTGGATGAATGAAATGATTTGTACGTCCAATGAAAAAACTGAATTCTCCAAACTTGATTTCGTGTCAAAATTGTAATCATTCTATTCGCAAATAAACGTTAAAACCAATTCTTTCATCTCAACTTTTGAAAATATTTTTATAGCCTTGATATTGCCATGTCCCATGCGAGCTGCATAAAATAACAAACTATTTTGCATATCATGTACCAAGGTCCTCAAAAAACAGAACTTTATAGTTGTCGACTGGAGACAATAAAAAAGAAGAATTTAATAGATTAAAACCTGGGGCCTATTGCACCAAAATACTTTGCAACTTTTCACTTTGCACTTTGCATTCTGACAAATTTGCAAAGTGAAAATTAGTTATGTTGCATAATATTTTTTTCAAGATTTGATTTTTACGAAGTTTTTTTCACTTCACTGAGTCATAAAACTATACATAATATGAAGCACTAAGTTGATGTTACTCACAATTTTCTTTAGATTGCATAACTTTAATATTAGGGGTTGAAAATAACAATCCTGATGATTTTCTTTCAAAAATTGTTTTTCGTGGAATATATTTTCGAAAAATAAAATTCTCTTATGGTTTCACATTAATTCTGGAGAAAAAAGTATCCTGCAGAATTTCGATACAGTCGATACTTTTCTCGGAAAAAAATAAAGAAGTCCCTCGCATTTGTTTACAGACACCCTATACACACATAAAATTATTCTCTTAAAATTTCCATATATAATTACTTTTAATAAAATATTGAAAATGCTATATCTATACTTTGAATTTCGCGCCTTGATGAAGTACAAGCTAGCATAATTAGTGGGGATGACGATTCAAGACAGAGTAGACAAAAAGCAACGTCATTCAACATTCACCCAACACTAACGCGTTTGTCATACTGAATTGCCACCTCTGATCGTTATAATTTTAGCTTATTTCGACCATTTCAATAATTTTTCCTTAAAACCTGACAACGACATGAAAAACGGAGAAGCGCAATGATTTTCTGAGGCCATTATTTCATTTTTTCTGGCAATTACAGCTCTAGCGGATTCCCTCAGAAAAATTGAGTTTGTTAGGTTTTCTATTAGATAAATTTCAAACAATTTTTCGTATTATTATTGAGCTGCTCAAGAATGATTTCGATCCTCTTGGATTTGTAGTTTTGAAAATACTAGAAAAATAAAATATCGAATCATTATATTCCATCCGATTCAACTCATTACCTTACTTTACCGAGATATTTCGACCCTACACCTACCCTGAAGCTCATTCCATTCAGAAGATGAGTTGAATGACTTTTGATCTCTGATTCTTCATCAATAAGTCCAACCTAATCGTTCAAGACAACTCCTGGCTCAAAACTCAAAGTTCGAGGACATTTGGGCAAAACTATGGCACGCAGTTCCCATAGAAACAACCAAAAAGCCACTATTATTCGAAGAATTTTCCAATCACACGAACTGATTCCTCTGGCGCCATCTATTCAAATTTCCCGGAAACATTCCCATCCAAACTCTGGCCGGCCTGCACGAAAAAGGAAACCTTCCGAATATGCTCCACGAGGTCAGTGACCGGGCATGGCAATCTCCAAAAGGTAATACTGCCGCTGAGACCCACGAAAAACCATCATTTTCTGGTGTCCTGCCTCTTGGCCCGAGGCAGAAGACAGATGAAAGAACGCACACTGGGTATGTGAAGACATAAATTGAAGGAGAACAATTATGGCTGCCATAAAATTTCCCAATTGGAGGCTTCGACTGCCATAAATGGTGTCCATGGAAGTTTCTGATAATATTTAAACGTATATTGGTATGGAACGAAGAGGAGTCAAGATGTGAGATTATTTTCAGGAGATACAGGGTGTCCAGGAATCGAGAACTACCTATAATATCGAAAGACGAAAGGTCCTATTATGGTAAGAAGTATATATGTTCATTCTTCAGGTAGTAGGGTGAATGTGTATAAGAGTACGCACTTAGTGATTTAAGTTCAATATCTTTGCGTATGCTAGTCCTTCAACTTTAGAGCCTTGTTTACTTATTTAACATAGGTACTCAAAGATAACATCGAACATGCGAGAGCACACCAGAAATTATAAGAAAGATTTTACAGAATCCAATAAATCCAAGCAAAGCTAGAGACAATCAGTAAATAAACTGGAACTGAAAAAATAAATTCTTTCTGGTGGGGAACACCAGAAAGCATAATAAATATTTTACAAAAGCCAATTAATTCAAGCAAAGCTACTGACAATCCGAAAATAAACTGGGTCTGCAAAATAAATCCAATAAATATTTGGTTATGTTATCGACTGTCACTTTAAATCCTAACCTGATGTGTTCGTAAACTTAGAACCTGGGTCCGTAATCCGAGTATAGATCCTTCACGTGACCCAAGAGATCGAGTTAGTAACCCTGAGTAAGTTTCCGAAAACGCCTTATGATTTATCATGGGGCAAATCATCGTGAGGAAATTCAGTTTCTAGAGACATTAAAAGAAAACAACTAATTCTCCTTGGGTTTTAGTCTTTCTGCTATTGATTTCTGTACCAATTACCAGGGACCAGAGTATAAATCGTCGCAACATTCACCTGTCAAAACTTTGTTCATTTCTTCCCAATCTTCGGATACTTCATCTAGCTAATGCTCGCTGTTTTAAACCTTAAACCTACCATTAAGATGAAAGATTGCTTCTAGCTATCTCATGTTTAACAAGATGTATCTCTTTAGGTTCGTTATGAGAGATGATGATGTAATACATCGTTTTTGGCGAAATTACTTGTGTGGTCCCACAACTGGTAGGTCCTTAAGATAACGGTAGAAGTGGGCGAGAATTTAAGGAGTAGTTTTGACGTTTTTCGACAACAGAGAAACTATTCTGATGCATAATGCCACACGATAGAGGGCCATAAAATGAAAAAAAATTATGAATATATTATGTTCGAAACTGCTTAAGAACTACAGAGTGTTGTTATGGTGCACGCAAATTGTCCAGAAGCGTTGAAGTAACCTACAACCTACCTACAATAACAACCATTGTTGAAAGCAACTCAAAAAAACAGCAAGGAATTTAATCAAAATCTTAATCAAGAACACAGGCCAATGAAATTATTAATCAAGTTGTTCAAAAAAAAAACAAATAAAAAGAATAAACTTTTTTCATATTTTATGGCCCTTTATCGCGTGGCACTATGCATGGTACTTTTTTCTTGACACTCTGTAGAAAGAGTGAGTGAAACAACGAATTCTTGACGATGGAACATTCATTGAATTATAAGTGGTACTATTTCCATCAAATTTAATTCTTCTGTTCAACGTTATCGAAAAAATATTTTCATAGATCGTCGGAAGTTGCTTTTCTGAAAGTATTTTCCTGTCGACGGCTTGCGAATGCTGACCGAAACGACGAACAGATGGAGTATACAGGGTGGCCGGACGATTGACGTCAATAAAAAAAACAGGTTCCTCAAGTCATGAGGTATTCGAATCACCCCCATGTATGTTATCCGATTTTTCACGGTTTCCGAGTTATGATTTTTTTTATGAAATCTGAGAATTTTCAACTTGAACAATTTTTTTTAAGAAAAGTAAAAGACTTTTCTGATATTTTTTTGTTGTGAATAGATCGCCATGAATTGTACTTTTATACATAAAATAACCAGCATCGTAACTTTGATAAAAATTATGGAAATGTTGGTCTCAAGTGAGAAAGTTACGTATTTTGGATCATGATCTAAATTTTCAAATTTGAATTAAAAATGTAAACAGGTTACTTCATGGTTTCTAAGTAGGCTCAAAAATTGCGCTCAACACTCAGCTTTCAGAATCATTAATAAAATATGGTACTCAACAGTCTACTTTTACTAGAATTAGCCTTCAAAGTCAGTGAGGTGGAAAAAATCAAAGAACTAGACGTTTACTCAAAAATTATTTTTTGCCATTTTAAGATTTTTCTGATCAAGTTATGATAGAAAATGCTGAAATTTGCTTTAGGAGAAAAGGTGTAGAATGTGTATTGAGGCTGGAGGTGGCCTTTTTGAAAACCTATTGTAAATTTTATAAATAAATTTCTTTTTCTACATGATGTGTGATTTATTGGCATACCTTTTTCTTTTTCTTATCTAAAACGTTTCTTCGAATGCTAAATTTCATCAATTTTCAGCATTTTATATTATAACTTGATCAGGAAAATCTTAAAATGGCAAAAAATAATTCTTGAGTAAATGTCTAGTTCTTTGATTTTTTCCACCTCGCTGACTTTGAAGGCTAATTCTAGCAAAAGTAGACTGTTGAGTACCATTTTTTATTAATGATTCTGAAAGCTGAGTGTTGGGCGCAGTTTTTAAGCCTACTAAGAAACCATGAAGTAAACTGTTTACATTTTTAATTCAAATTTAAAAATTTAGATCATGATCCAAAATACGTAACTTTCTCACTTGAGACCAACATTTCCATAATTTTTATCGAAGTTACGAAGCTGGTTATTTTATGTATGAATGTACAATTCATGGCGATCTATTTACAACAAGAAAATATCAGAAGAGCTTTTTACTTTTTTTTAACAAAATTTTCGAAGATGTTCAAGTTGAAATTTCTCAGATTTCATAAAAAAAATCATAACTCGGAAACTGTGAAAAATCGGATAACATACATGGGAGTGATTCGAATACTCCATGACATGAGGAACCTGTTTTTTTTATTGACGTCAATCGTCCGGCCACCCTATATAAGATCAAAATAGCACAAATAATATTTCAATGAGCGATTTCTTCTTAAAAAATCAATCAAGAGCAGAGAACAATTCTAATCGACCGACATATTCACGAACGATTAAGTCCAGACGGAAAAACATCGTCTCTTACCCTTTAGATTGAATTATCGACTAGACAAGCAACCATATTTTCAAAAATAGACGACGTTCGAATCGTAAAATAAACTACAAACTTCGTTCCTTGTTATTCTCTATACTAGATTTATAAATCTTGATAAGCGAACAAGACTTTTCAGTGAGAGAAATATCGTTCCACAAAATTCCTCGAGATACTACCGACACATGCAAGTTACGTATTCTTATTTTAAAACCGTGATTAAATGCTTCCAGTTCTTCCTGACATTCAGGTCCATGCTGTAACCGAAAATATTTTTGTGGGAGTGCTACGGAACAGGTTGAATGCCCTCCTCCCTCTCATCTCCTCAAGAAACGTGTTGTTGAAGATTCTTGGTATTGGTTCGTAATGATGGTGAACAGAGGTGGTAGACACCAGTGGTCAAGAAGAATCACTTCAATAGTCGCCTTTTAAATCGATTCGAACCTTGTTTTAAAATTGGAGAATTTTGCAGGAAATATACAGGGTGTTTCATTTGGAAACGGAAAAAATTGAAGGATGAATAAAGCACCTCTAGATGGTTCCAAATGAACTTTATTTTATGGGTCTAGCAGGTTTATTTACAGAGATACAGGCTGTTTTATCATTTTGGACGATTTTTTCAATCCTCCACTTTTTTCCGTTTCCCAATGAAACACACTGTATCATCTCGATGAAAAATATGCGAAGGATCAATTTAAATCGAGTATACAGGGGGTTTGGAAATTAGCATCTACATATACAAGTTGTCATTTGAATGAATTGAAATAATGATTAAAAATTCAAGAAGAATTCAAAAACTGAATTATGTAAAAAATTAAATACTATGGTCGGGAGGATGCGATCCTCTTGAAATTTTTCATTGACATCCAGTTTTCCAATTTTCATTCACAACATAAATTTTACTCCAATCGCAGATCTTGTTATGTCAATAAAGAGATTCATCTTTTCAATATTCCAATTGAATTTCCTATGGTTCAGATGATGGGATCCTCTTGACATTTTTCATGAACATTCAGTATATTAGTCTCCAAAAAAAATTATTCGAATCGGATATCTTGTTATGGAAATATAAAAATTCTTCTTTTCAATATTCCAATTGAATTTCCTATGGTCCTGTTAACACTATGGCCACATAAGCGTGAGGCTTATTATTTTATGAGCAAGTTGCATGTGGCCGCAAAGTTTTATTTCGATTGGTTTCGTTTTGTCGGAGATATTGAGAGACAAAAATTTTGAACGGTCATTTTTTATGGAACACCTTGTACGATTTGGCTGGTTAACGAACTTAATCGCGATATTTGGAAACCGAACTCCCCCTGAACATCTCAAGTCTCTGGGACAATTCCTTCGAAAGATATCGTGCTCATGGCCAGACGGCCCCACGGGCAGAATTCAAATTAACCTATCGTTTGAGACCATTTTCGATAATAACAGACATTTGGACAAAACGATACAGCACTTGTTTAAGTAGAACGAGCGCTCAAAAATGGAGCTACGTAGGTTTTTTAAATATTCAGAATAGAAATTTTCTGAGTTGTTACAACAAGTTATTTGTAATTCATTTGTGGAAGGCATACTGGAGACTAGTTCAATATTCAAATTCAGGAAGTGGCATATTTCCATAAACATTCAGGTGTCGTCCAAAAACATGAACAAAAGATTATATCATCTTACCCTCTAAAATGCTTCGTTTTCGAGATACAAGGTGTTGAAATTGAAAAAAAAGCTTCGTAGTTCGTGTGAATATCTCCGGGACCTTTTATCATACAGAAAACTGCTTTCATAAGCATTTTCAAATTTTAATAACCTATGTTTATTTGCAAAAATTTTTTTCAAGTCCTAATAGGTAAATGTTTAGAAGGGTTACAAGGTGTTTCCCCCCTTCTGTGCTAATCAAAAAAGTACGGTTTTCGAGACTCCGGCGCCAGGCCGATTTGAACCACCAATGTTTTTTACACAAAAAAGTTACTTCTAGTCATACCATTTGAAGTCCACCGTTTTCGAATTCGTTTTTAAAAAACGTGGTCAAATTTTCAAAATTCGTTACTAATAGTGAACAACATAAAAGTTAACTTTTCAAGATCGACGCTCGACAAGGAGTACATTTTCAATGCAGAAAACATTTGCGGTTTTCGAAATAAAAGGTTTAAGATTTGAATGGAAAAGTCGAATTTGTAAAAGAAAAGGATGAAAGCAATAGCTGTCGGGATAATCGCTCACTCACTAGGAACAAGCCCGCAAAAGCTTCTGAACTCACGTCAGTGCTCTTTCAATTTCTTCATCGGATATGATTCGCAATAATTCTTCTCAACCGAATATTTTTGGAATCCTTCCTCCACCGACCCTCCAATAAATTTGAATTATTACGCCTACGAACAACATGTTACCCGTTCCCCACTTACATCGGATTACAGCAAACAATGAACCCCACTAAGGGTGATATTGACCTCTGGAAATTGACCCCAAACGAACTCTTACTTCCGTCGACCGCTATCTTTCATCGAAAATAGCCAAAAATTCAAATTAGGATTTGAATGTCGGGCCCGACGGAAACTCTGCATAATATCGTCGATTTCAACGAATGAGTCTGATAGTGGTTATTATAAAGCTATGGAAATTCACTTAGGAAAGATACGATATTCAATATCGTAAGTAGAGAACTTTGCTGTTTATTTGAACAGTGGTATATTCGTTAGATTTACGTGCTACGTTTATGACGAAGTGGATGATCAACTGTAAATAATGTTGTCGCATTTAATATGCATAATCGAATGCGTCAGGATGTTTGCTCATAATAGTCGATTCGGGTACTTTAGGTTGCCTACCATACTGCTGGAATGAGGCCACTCCGAACAATAAGAGAAATACTGCAACATTATTTACAGTTGATCATTCATTTCCTCAGGAGCATAGCACGTGAATCTTTCGATTTTATCATTGTTCAACTGGGCAGAAATCTCTCTTTTTTTATGCATCGAATATTGGATTTTTCTGAGGTGAATTTCCATACCACTATATGTCATATTCGGCCTTATTCCTTATGCAGATATATTTGATCGAAATTTATCCATCGAATCGTGGTGCTGGCATATCGGAATACTTTTTCCCGGTCACTTCGAAATTTGGTCTAGTAGCGATATCGTCGAAAATAAGAAATCAAAATGTTCATTTTCAAAGTGTGTTTCAATAACAGCGCAAATTTTTTATAGGACAGTCATAACGACATATAATTGTGACGTGACAGATCGAAAGCTGACAGATGGCATTTAGTAAATCATGGAGGATTATACGATAGAAAAACGCATCCTGATTGTCAAAAATTATTAACAAGATGGTATAAATGGTAATAGTTTCATTGCCACTATACTTCTTCGTAAAATGCAATGAATGTTGGTTCAAAATAACGTATGTGATTCATCTTCTGGGAAAAGAATGATTGAAAAATTCTAATGGAAGTGCCCACTATTTCGTTTGGTGATGTGAAACACACGACACGAGCTTGTAGTGATTGTTTAAGAACAAAATATCTCGGCAGTTCGTTAGAGTGTGATAGAAAAGCCAGAGGAGACAATTCGCATCAGGCACAAGAATCAGACATTTCAACGGCATTCCTCTGCGAATTCTCACTAAAGATTTATTACTGACTCAAGAACTTCTGCCAGTGAAGAGAATACACCAAATGGATCCTTGAGTTAACAAAATTATGTTCACTGACGAAGCCGATTTTCACCTCTAAGGCTTAGTTATAGGCGAAACTGTCACATGTAGGAGAAAATCAACGAATGATTCATCAGAAAGCAATGCACCCACAACGGATAAGGTATGCATTAGAGTCTAAATGAATTATTAGACTGTTAGAAAATTATGCAGTTATTGTGAGTGATGTCTCATTTGGTATTCATTAATCTAGACGACATGTGGTTTCAGCAGGACAGTCCCACATGTTATATACTGCCAGTGAAACATAGACGATCTTGCCAGAGTTTGCTCAGGTCGTGCCATCTCCTAATTTTGGACCAGAATTGGCATCCTCGCCATATGTCACCTTCAATACTTTTCTACTGAAAACTACTACCCACAACGTTGTCATCATCAGTGTAAATCAAGTGAAAGCCAGCTTCCACTACTGTCACCACATAACTGTCCTCATCCTGAACTCAAAATGTCGTCAAATATTTGGCACACCTCTTTCTCAACATGGAAATTACTTTTTCAAATTCAAAATATACTCTGGAACCCAATTTAGAGGAAAACGTATTGATCATAGCAGATAACTGATTCATTCTTGGAGAACTAGCTTCTGAAAAACATCACTTGTGTTACATTTGCTACTTCGAGAGCTCAATATATGCACTCCAAGTTACTTCCCCAAGTTCTCAAACAAATCAAACTCTATGACAGCTTCCCATCAACATCATCAGGCTGTCAAAGTGCACTATTAATCACCCTGGCAAGACCTAATGATAATGACGTAATGACAGGGAAGGTCCATAATCATACAGTCACAAGTATGGAGCGACTAGATGGATGTAGTTGCGGATATTCAATGGTTCAGTCCACGCTGCACAATTTAACGGTACCAACTGAATAATAACAAATTATTGCGGGACTAGCTGCGTTCTTAGCGAAGATGTCACGCTCGACGTTGTCATGTTGACCCAATTCCGTACCTTGGCAGCGGTAGATCATGACCTGTAATTTATTAGTGTTTATAGAATCAGTCGCACAGATTATTTGCAACACATGTTTATGTTATTAGAAGTGGTAGGGTTGGGCGAATACGCATGTTGCTCGTGTGAAGTATTGACTGTAGTTGTAGTAGGTAAGCAGGTAAAGGGACTTCTATGGTATTTGGTAAGGACTCAAACATGTCTTCTGAGATTTGGATTTCCATTTGAGCAGGTTACAGATTTTCCCAATTATTTCAAGCAGGCTACAGATCATTCCACTATGAAATCCTTGTGGACTATTTTGGTATTCTCCAAAATTCATATCGGTTACTCCAACGATATCCATTTTCTATATGGAGCTGAAACTCGAAGATGTTTTTTTTCAGTTCAGAACCTGCTATGGTAGCTATTTCGAAGACTTCTAATTTGATGCGATTCACTGACACTCATTTTGAGATGACCAGCAGCTATCTCTGGTCACATGTGCATTCTATCCAAATGGTTTTTCTTCTTATTTGTTGGTGTACCATCTTTTGGATCAAGGTTTTTATGATGACCACCTTCGAAGCAAGTAGTAGCCACAGTCATATACGTTTCAAACTAAAGGGGAAATCGGTGCTTTGTGTAGAATAATATTAACGCTCCAAACTGAAATTTTGGCCATAGGGAGATGCACTCGAGTCAGTCTGTCGAGACCGTACAAGTGATTTAAAATCTGCATTGCCCCTTGATAGTCAGATGGCACTCAGTCAACAGATGGGCTTTAAGTGTAACTCAAGGACCATTTGGAGCTGTGAACAATCCCAATTAACACTGGCCAAGTATAACAAGTTTTAATTTTGGAACCTACCACTAGAACTTTGAAGGAAAGGATGAAGCTGACACCATTGCGAAAAGAGGAGCACAACAAGCTCTTTCGTTGTGAAAAACCGAGTCCAAGACATTTTTTGGATGGGCTCGTAAGGTAATCTGTAACTAAGTGAACGGCAGTTTCCTCTTCTTTCCAACAGAATCTGACTCGTCAGTTTCTGTTTTGACAAAGTCTCATCATATGCTTCCCAAAGCCACAAAGTCCAGTTAAAAAGCCAGTGGGGAGGTATTCCTTACTCTTACTGGGATCCCAATTATTTTTGGACCTTGCAGTCCAGGCTATATATTCACTCGAATATTTTAGGCCGGTTTTAAATCATCCCACCATGAAATCCTAGTGAACTATTTTGGTACTCTCTTAAATTCATATCTGCTTCTCCGACCATATCCAGTCCCTGTATGTAGCTGATACTTGCATTCAGGGATGTTTTCCAGTTCACTGTATGCTATGGTAGCTTGTTTGGAGACTTCTTAGTTGATGTGATTTACTGCTCGACGCCGACGCTCTGAGAGGACCCCACATGTGCATTCTTGGCAAATGGTCTTTCAGCCTGCAGTGACATTTGAACAGTGAGAAAGGAGTTTTAATTTTCAGATTTACCATCTTCTGGTTCAAGGCTTCCATAATGACTTCGAGTGTTTTAACCCCAGGTGGGCCACCCAGAAGTACTCTTGCGCTTTTGGTTCGCCGCTCACAATCCAATCAGCTAACGCCCGATTCTACTTTGGCCTATAGTGGTGCATTTATGTTTGATGCGTTACAATATACAGCTGCAAACAGCTCTCGGAATCATCGATTTGTTGTTTTTTCAGTCCACTGTCAGCAAATGCACCAGCCACTTTGAAATTAGCTTTCTCTATTTTTTTATGAAAGATATTGAGAGTAGAAGATTAAAATCATTTCTTGAGTTCTATCTTCCTTATGGATAATTCAGAAAAACTTATATTGGTATTACTAAAGTTTCCATGATATTTCGAATTGCTTTACATGCTCTTAAATAGTAAAAATTCATATCAGAATCACCTTGTATATATTATATTGGTGTGAATCTTCTTCACAAGCGATGTCAGATTCTTAATTTAAATGAGTGACGAATCATATCCAAGCAGTATAATCGAATACTGCCGAGGTAACAAGAAGTAACGGATTCTTTATAGGGAATCTTTTCGGCATTCACACATACGTCAGCCTAAAGCTATGGAATTTTTGATCCCAAGTTCTTGGTAGACCTGTAGACCATCATTGACGGTTACTGGAGGGCGTTGAACAGGGTTGCGCAATGTTATGAGTTCTTTTGATGCTACAATCAAGAATCCATTTCTAAAATATACAGGGTGTTCCATTTATGTATTTGAACCCTCACAATTTCACACCGAATAAGAAATTTTTCGAATAAATCGCAATTTTAAAGAAGGGTAAAAATAATTTTGATATGTAACTGCAAACCTTAAGTCTTAATATTTTTTTATCCATATATTAAGCTTACCTCTTATTGTACTTGGCATTGTGAGATATCCTCATCTGCTGTTGTCTCAAAAATGTTTATATCTTCTTTGAGAAGAAAAATCACCAAAATTCTCAGGTACACGAATCACGATCAGTTCAAAAATAACGAAAGAATGAATAAATAAATAATTTATTGAACTTTGACTAACTACACTTAGCCGAAAAGGCAGCTCGTTAACACAAGGGTCAAAATTTTTTTTTCTTGAAAGTCCCTAAGAACGCACGATTTCTCATTGTTTTCATATAGTCAGCATTCACGTGATGGTCATCGGAGTTTGTATAACCTGGAAGAAAAAAAAATATTTCAAGATTTTCATCGAAATCTCGAAAAATAACTGTGGGCAAGTATTGATAGGAAAATGTTAATTATTCTTTTATACATATTGTTATTGAGTGCAGAATAGACCATTGAAACATTTCAAACATTTTGCCAAATTGAACTGATCATAGCGTCAAAAATCTACAAAATATAATTAAACGATTGTTTTATAATAACTAAAATTCTAAAAGCTTAATTTTGTATATAATTACAAATATATGTACAATTTTATGAAAACTATTCATTCATTTCTACAATGCTATTTACAATTAGAAATTAAAACCAAATGACCTTCAAACAATTCACCGAATTGATCAAATCTGCATAAAATATAATCTATATATATTCAGAAAATGGAAAAGGAAGATTGTTAGTATGGAAGATGACACAGCACTTATGAAGCTCATTCCTTAGAAATCAGAAAGTTCAATTACACAAAACCCAATAGAAAAAAAGGCTTCACAATCACTTATTTATGTTTCTGATATACCATCATACGAGTATATTTATTTTTACAGAAAGTTCAGAATCACATTTCAGTAATTATAGCTCAATTGCCACAAAATAATTCGATATCACATTAGGAAAAATTTAAAATAATTTCAGTTTGAAGAAATATTTTGTTCCAGTGATGTGAAAAAAATAATTATAATATACATTCAAGATGCTATTATGTGAAGACTCCATTTATTCTTTGAATATGTGATGAAAAACTGAATGAATATTTCTATAATTCAGTTCAAAATTAGATGGAATGAGCGAGAGCCTGTGAACTGCAGCTTTATAGCTTTATATCCAAGGTAATCATTTACCTTAAGGTTCCAAAACGTATTTTTGCGAAGACTGGAAATTTATTGTAGATATACTAAAATCTCCAAATATTATGATTACCGTACTACTGAAACAATTTAGACCTGCTTAAAATTGTACCGCATTTTGAATCATTGTAGAGAAAAGAAAAAGTACCATGATACTACTGTACTACTGATCTGATAATTCATCCAAAATGTTGACGAATAATTTTTGATATTCCATAAACTGTCATAATAATTGCTGAAATTAATGAATGAAAAATCCGTTGTGGAAAATTATTTTGAATGAGTTGGTCATTTCGTAAAATCTCACTTGAATAATTTCGAATTCAAAACTCATTTTGTATTGTGATTATAATAAACTATCCAACACTGACTACATCCAAAATATCATTTCGAAAAAGGAATTCAAAATAATTTGGTAATTTATCGGTAATATTTGAAGTTCCTGCGATGATATTATTCTTCTTTTATATGTATGAGTTCGTAAAATTACTTAATCTTGTAATGTACTTATAATTTTTCAAAATGAAAGTTTACCATGGCTATGCTAGAATAATAGTATCGAAAGATTTCAGCAGGTTGTAGTTTAATTTTTCGAATGGACGAATTTTACCTTTTGAACTCATATTTTATATTGAACATATGGTTTTAAATGGATTAATTTATTGAAAAAATTGTTTCTTCAAAACTAATAAACAAATCTCGATTGATCTATGTATTACCTCAGTTTTCGGAACCCAAAGGCAAAAAAACTCATACATTTCTCTGACATTTCTCGTGATTTCTTCGATCATTTCACACGTGCTTGAAACAGCAACGATGTCACGTCTTGACTCACATCGGAAAGAAACTGAAAATGTTGAAAAGCCTACGAAAAGCGGAGGGTGTATTATTGCTAACGCCAGCGTGATGGAGGAGACATTGAACTTGGGAAAGGCGTGCTGACCGACGATTTTGCGCATAATTATTACGGCACAATGTGAACAAATTTAGGGGTACGACTTTCCCTTTTTTCAGGGATCAACAGTCCAGCATGACCTTTGCTCAGCTGATGTGAAGGAGAAGGAATTTCTATTACGTCACTCAAATTTCGTTCTACCAACTTTCGATGAACCCAAAGAGAGTAAAGTTGTAAGCGATGTTCCTACCAGAAATATCTTCTTGTAAGTGAATTTGGTTTAGAAATGCAAAATAACTCATTGGGAATGCATAGGGGAAAGTGAGGTAATACGATCCCTATCCAGTTAGCTAATATTTAAGCAATGTTCGATCATCGCACGCGGTATGTGAAGGTTTTGTTTTGATCGATATTTTGGAATTTGGTATTTGGGGTGAAATGATCCCTTCTGTGTGTCTAAAATGATCCCTGGAATCATTTTACCCCATTAATAGTTTTTGTTTACAGATCATGCCGAGAATTTATAAACGTAAAACTAATCGCCAAAAGAGGCCTGAAGAACAAATGCAGAAGGCATAAGAAATGGTATGGCTTACCGTGAGAAGAGAATTTGAGGTCCCTGTGATGGTATTAGAAAGAAGAGCCAAAAGTAAAAATAAAATAGCTGTAGGCTCAGCTAAAAAGTTAGGTAGCCAACAGTGTTCAACCTGGAACAAGAACTGGAACTTGTTGAGATGGAGTCCAGAATAATATACGGGTTGACCACTCAGGATTTCTAACTTCAGCTCACCAAAAATGGCAGAAAGAAATAATTTACCGCATCAATTTTCCGAAGCTAAAGAAAAAGCTGGACTTGAATGGCTTCGTGGATTTAGACGTAGACATCCAGACATTACCTACAATGCGTGCGCGAGGTTTTAATAAGAATATGGTGGATGAATTTCTCTCGACTTTGAGAAACGCCCAAGAAAAATATTATTTTTCAACCCATCGAATATTTTTGTTTTGTGTAACTTGCTTACATACTTAAATTGTTATAAACAATACATATTAGCATTGAAATAAACAGCAGAGTTTTTTTATTTAATTTTTATTTGATATTTATTAATTTATAGTACAAAATGATCCCTGGTATCATTTTGCCCCTACCCCAGGGATCATTTTATCCACAGGGGTGTATAAAATGATCCTTTACTAAACTTTAACAAAAATATCTAATACAAAAAAACTACATACCTAGATGAAATGAAAAATAAGTAGGCAGATACAAAGTTAAGTAAATTCACTACCTTCAACAATTGAAATCTTGCGGTTTTGCCTTCAACTTTAGCCACAATTAAAATTTTCCCTTAAGGGGATCATTATACCTCACCTTCCCCTATTTTGAATTCCCTCATTTTGCAAATGTTGAACAAAAGGAATGTATATTCTTCGCTTGCTTATGGCATTCAAGACGCATGTAAATTGAAAAAATAGTTTCTTTGAGTTGTCAAATCATAGTTTACCTACTTTTGAATTAACAATAATTTTATGTATTCAGCTAAGGTACATGATGAAAACGTTGTAAAGATTTTCTCTCATAGTTTTTTATTCATTTTATTTCATCTTTCTAGTTTGAAATGGGTTTTCCATGTTTTGTGTAGAAAATTATATTGAAGAAGTCATTTCGAGTTCAGCATTTTTGGAAAAACAGTTTAAAGACGATGTGTTATTAGACAAAATATTTTGTCTAAGGTTTTGCGAATAATTACTACGGCACAATGTGAATAAATTTAGGGGTACGACTTTCCCTTTTTTCAGGGATCAACAGTCCTACCTACTAGAAATATCTTCTAGTAGGCGAATTTTGTTTAAAAATGCTAAATAACTCATTGGGAATGCATATTTTGAATTTCCCCATTTTGCAAATGTTGAACGAAAGAAATATATATTATTTGCTTGCTTATAGCATTCAAGACGCATGTAAAATGAAAAAAATCGTTTCTTTGAGGTGTCAAATCATAGTTTACCAACTTTTGAATTCATAATAATTTGATGTATTCAGCTAAGGTACACAATGAAGAAGATGTAAAGATTTTCTTTCAATTTTTCTTTCTCATCTTTCTAGTTTGAAATTAGTTTTCCATGTTCTGGGTAGAAAATTAAATTGAAGAAGTTTTTTTGAGTGTAGCATTTTTGGACAAGGAATTTCGAAACGATGTGTTATCAATTTTAATGTCTCAAAGAAGTTTTTCGAAAAGGATAATACTAATTTCAAATATTTCACATACGATTAGATGTTGATGGTAAACAAAATGCAAAAAAAACTTCAAAATTTTTGATGGCCTCAACAAATAAGTACAAAAACTAATATAGATGGGGTTCACAAGAAGAACGTATTTTCTATGCTCTCCTTCATTTTCATTTCTCGAATTTAGAAGTTGACCTAACAGATGTGCATTCGCCATTTTGCAATCAATTTCAGGTAAAAAGTCATTTCAAATTCAAGTTCACACTTCCATCTACGACCTCTAATAGAAATTCAGCCCTTCATTCATTGAAAAAAAAATTAGAATCGATGATTTTTTGAAACTACTTCTACATCTGGCAAACAGATAAATAACTCACTTGCTGCATTTCGAATAAAAAGGAGTTTGTTCAATGAATTGGGGTAGACAAATCTATACAGAGTGAAGATGTCAAAATTTTGTAAATATATGTGAAAATTTCAATCCATTTAACCCACTGAATCGGACGTTCTTGTCAATGAAAATTTAAATTTCTGTATATTTTTTAAATGATTTCAAAACCCTATTTCTATTCTTTTTCTGATGGTACTTTACATTTATCAATCAATCGATATCGAACACTCATTAGAGCTGAACACTTGAAGTTAACGTCTCGAAAATTGAATCCATTACACAGAGATTGATTTTCAAAATGAGTAAAATCAGCATATTGCTACAAAGTAACATTTGACTATGCAATAATTGCGTTTTTTGAAAAGCTACAGGAAAAAAATTAAATAAATACTCATTCCAGTGAGAGGGCACCGAAACTTTCTACTTCGACTCTCTTAAAATATACTTTTTTTCTCAAGATCCAATCAAAACAATTTTGAATTTCGAAATGATTATTGATGTATCAAGTCCCTTCGGGAAACTCTTCATTTTCGTTCATATCAGCTATTTCGTAATAGGCTTCCACGGATTACCGCCAAGGTCATTGACATAAAAACCTGCTTAGTTCGTTAACAGTTTGTTATTGTTTTTAGTTGTATGGTTATATCGCTAATACATCCATTTATAATTGTCTGACGCATATCAGAATATTGCTAATTTGGTTGGATTATTGCATGTTGGGTTAGATTTTGATTAAAGAAAGAAATGAGATTAAAAATATCGTCTTGACAACTAAGATCGTCAAATCGACTCACATAGGTATGAATCATATAGAATGAGATGAATTTTGAAACTGAATTGTGATTTTGATTCATATGTAGAGGAGTGAAAGAAGTATATGATTATAGTTCCTCATATAATAATACAAATGCAGATGGGATTGATATCTCAGTATCCAATATGTATTTCCGAATTGACAGGTATAAAAGATAAATGCGAATCAGAGATATTACAGCACTATCTACAAGGTACAAGTTATGGAACCATGAATGGATTCGACACCAGAAAAATACTTTTGTTTCATAAGTAATTGTTTGATTTTTTCAGGTTATTTAGGGAACGGTCTAACTATACTCTAGGTCATAAAATACAGAATCGAAGAAAAATGAAAAATATGCGGATGTGTTTGAAAAAGGTCGCTGACAACAATTTTTTCTTAGTCAGATCTTGAACGGTAACCCATTTAGAATTATGGACTAGATGGTGATAATTAATCATCCTTATTATGGGAAATGACTCAGATGGCTGATCATAAAGCCATATCAGAAAAGAATCATTTTCAATGAAAAAGTATAGATGGTTTAAATGAAGAATTTGTTATTATAATATACAAGATATAGAAAAGCAGAATTAATATAAATATCATACAAAAGTTGATAGTAAAAGAATTAACCATGGAGCAATTAACATCGAGTCACTTGAGGTACTCACGATAAAAAAAAATATGTACAAAACAATTACTTTATCCCTTAACAAATAATCCATGCACTGTCCACCAAACAAAAAACTCATCACACAAACCATAAACAATCAGCAATTTATGAAAATCCTCACAGAAAATCACTTATAAGTCCGCCACGAGGGTTCTAAGCGAGAAAACGATTAACGCACGCTTGGTGTCAGCTCGGGTCGGTGAGACGGCACCGGCGAATTCAAATGAACCGCGCTACGATAGGGGGCGATTGGCAAAGGGATGACGGTCGCAGCGTCCACAGAGTGGAGAAGAAGGCACCTGTTCTTGCGCGATGACGACCAAGTGACTGAACGTAAGCGGCCAGGTGGAAGTCATGAGAGGTCAGTGACACAGTGTGAAGTTTACCGCTTGTGGATCCGTCGTTTGGCTAACGGTGCTCGCAGTGCACCGGCTCTATAGCGGTACCGGGGGCCGAGTCCGTGTACAGTTAGCTTACAACAGGATTGTGTGTTGGGGCCCAAGAGCTCATCTCTCTGGGTCTTTCTCACGCGAAGAAAGGCTGCTGATGCTGCAGAGGGTTTGATTAGGATGTACAGGCTGCTTGGACTGCTCGATGGAGTAGTAAAATTATGTGCTGTAAAGAAAAAAGAATTAGCTGCCAATTAAAGTTATTTACTTAGATAATCCAAGTATACAGTAAATTCGTGTATCTTTGAACTTTTTTCTGCCATCTGTGTATTCATCTACATCATGCAATATAATAATATAAACAGCCAGTACATTATCCTCTTATCCTCAACTGCCTTTTTCGGAATATCAAGAAGTGTTTTACTGCAGGGGTTTTGAACATCGATGTACAGGCTGATGTGAGTGCAAGATGGAGAAGTAAAAACAGGTGATGTGGGGGAAAATGAGCTACCATTCAATCAATCTGGTCTGAGATAATGCAAGCTTACACTAGCTTCATGTATCTATGATTTTTTTTTCTAATCTCAATCGATCTGTACATAACCTTTTTTTCTCTGCAGCATCAGCAGCTAATCTTCTGCAATATCGAGAGATATTTGGAAACTCTAATCAACAGCGAGTCATATAGTCTTGCGGTTGGAATCACTGAGGAATAATCCGAGATGCTAAAAATTCTATTTTTTCATCCGTCCTTGAAATTCTTACTCGAGAAAGGAATGAGCTGGAGACTTTAAACTTTTCAGGATTGGTTAAAGGTTGGAATAAATCTATTACGTTAGTTAATGGGTTAAATCACCGGAAGTCTTGGCCCTTCTTGCAACCATTAACTTGTTGATTGTAACACGACATAATTTTTGTGTGTGGAATTTTCACTATCTCTCTCTATCTCCTCTAAATGAAAACACTATATCAGGTCGACTCAGAGTATCTCTGCAAAGAATATCTCAAACTTTTCTCAAAGGAATCGAACGGTGTCTGTGAAAACTCTTCGAATACATTTTTTGAGTCCCTATAGACAAGTGGTCGAACCAGTACCATAAGGAGACGGTTGAATTCTTCAAATTTAATCGTCAGAACACCGCCAAGACTGGCCTTCACAACGATAGCTCAACGTCCTTTTTTCGGACGAGTCACAACTTGTTTTACAAAATGATAGGATTTAGAGTTGTTCAGGCAGTAATTTTGTACAAGGAGGTAGGCTCTTTCAGAACGTATCAAGAATGTACTTTGGCTAACGGTTAGCTTACAACAGGATTGTGTTGGTTGGGGCCTAAGAGCTCATCTCTCTGGGTCTTTCTCACGCGAAGAAAGGCTGCTGATGCTGCAGAGGGTTTGGTGATGATGTACAAGCTGCTTGGAGTGAACGATGTGAAGCCATGTGCTGTAAAGAAAAAAATTAACTGCCAATTGAAATTATATACAGCCAATACATTATGCCCTTATCCTCAACGGCCTTTTTTCGCAATAGCATGAAATATTTTGCTGCAGGGGTTTTGAATACGATGTACAGGCAGCCTAAAGTGTACGATGAAGAAGTAAAAACATGTGATGTAGGAAAAAATGAGCTACTATTCAAGTTATCTAATCTGAAATAATGCAAGCATACACAAGCTTCATGTATCTTTGATCTTTTTGGCAGTTATATCTAATTTCCATCGGCCTTCAAATAACCCTTTTTTCTCATCAGCTCATCTTCTGCAATATCATGAAATATTTGGAAACTCCAATCAACAGCGAGTCATATAGTCTTACGGTTGGAATCACTTACGAATAATCCGAGATTTGAAACAAATCTATTTTTTCGTCCGTCCTTAAACAGTCTTACTTGCGCAAGGAATGAGCTGGAGACTCAAACTTTTCAGGATAGTTGAAAGGTTGGAATAACTCGATTACGTTAGTTAATGGGTCAAATCACCGAAAGTCTTGGCCTTCCTTGCAACCCTCAACTGGTTGATTGTAATACGACATAATTTTTTGTATGTGGAAGACGGTTGAATTCCTCAAATGTAATCTTCAGAACACCACCAGAACCAGCCTCTTCAACGATAGCTCAACGTCCTTTTTTCAGACGAGTCACAATTTGTTTTACAAGTGAAAGGATTTGGAGTGGTTCAGGCAGTAATTTTGTCTAAGGAGTGGGCTCTTTCAGGTCGTATCAATAATGTGCTTTGGCTAATGGTGTTCGCAGTGCATCGGCTCTATAGCGATACCGGGGGCTGAGTCCGTATACAGTTAGGTTACAACAGAATTGTGTGTTGGGGACCAAGAGCTCATCTCTCTGGGCCTTTCTCACCCGAAAAAACGCTCCTGATGCTGCAGAGGGGTTTGGTGGTGATGTACAGGCTGCTCGATGGATAAGTTAAATCATGTACTTTACGAAAAAATAAGCCGCTTACCCTATCTTTGATCATTCAAAACAACAGTTACTTTATTTAACTTTAGATTTTTTGAGGCAGCTATATTCATATCCAATATGAAATAAAAACAACCGTATTTCTCTCTACAGCATCAGCATCCATTTCTCGCCATATCAAAAAGTATCCTGCTGCTGAGGGTTTGAAAGGATGTACAAGCTGCTTAGAATACAGTGTAAAATAGGTAAAATCATTCGCTATAAGGAGAAAATAACCTGCTACGTTAAGTTATCTCCTATTATACACTACTGGAAAAAATTAAAGGATCAAAAAAAAATTCCAAATTTTTCGGCAATTTTCAACAGCCGTAACTTTGAGAGGAATGGTCGTACAAGGAATTTAAAAAAAGGAAATTGTAGCTTCAAGTTTCTAGTTTTTGGATTAGAACTTCAAAATGTTTTGGTGTCATCGGTTGTTGAGTAATCTTGAAGAGACCATCATCAAAAAAAAATTTGAAATTTTTTTCAGTTTTTTCCTTGGTCTACAGGCTTGGAAAAATTATTTTTTTGCTCAATCACTATGAGGATTGGATAGTTTCTTCATTCTGTTTTAATCTCATATTCTATAGATTTGGTATATCCACTTCGTATCAAGATATCGGCCTTCAATGAAAAAGGATCCTTTTGCCTTTGAATATCGATACCTCGGCAACCAATGATTGCACAGAAAGCTGAAGGTGGGTTTCATTAACTTGAATGAATTCCCTTCAACGACTAGCCATTGCTTTTCCGAAAAAAAATTTATTCTTTCTGTCACAATGAATTTGAAAATGCAACAAAAAAGGTCTTTTTGTGGTGTTTTCGGAATACGAGCGCTGGATCGAAAATATTGTAGGAACAGAAAATGTTAAGTGTGCAATTTACAGTTCAATAAGTCCACAAAAATCTCACACAAGAGCCAAATTAATAATCCAGCCACCGTTTTCGTGTTTCACCCCGATCAAATTTCTGAAAAAATTAAAGGATCACGTTTCCTGCTCTGAAAAGCTAAAAACCTTTATTATCTCGGAAAAACAAGAAAAAAATCACGACCCTTTTCAACGATTTCATTGCAGAAAGATAATAAATTTCCAAAATAAAAAAAAAATCCTCGACAAAATCGAAAAAAATTCTCGAAAAAAAATTCCTACTGTTCCCAAAAATATGAGGAGAATTTTTTTTTATTTTTATTTTTTTTGAGAATTTTTTTTTCTTTTTGAAAGATCAATAACTTTCTTTGTAATGAAATTGTAGAGAAAAATTGGTGAACTTTTTTTTTGTCGTTTTTTCAAGATTATAAAGGTGATGAGTTTTTCAGGGCAAGAAACGTGATCCTTTAATTTTTTCAGAAATTCGATCGAGTGAAACTCGAAAACGGTTGGCTGGATTAATTTGGCTCTTTGTGAGATTTTTGTGGACTTATTGAACTGTAAATTGCACACTTAACATTTTCTGTTCCTACAATATTTTCGATCCAGCGCTCGTATTCCGAAAACACCACAAAAAGACCTTTTTTGTTGCATTTTCAAATTCATGTGACAGAAAAAGAATTTTTTTTTCGGAAAAGCAATGGCTAGTCGTTGAAGGGAATTCATTCAAGTTATGAAACCCACCTTTAGCTTTCTGTGCAATCATTGGTTGCCGAGGTATCGAATTCAAAGGCAAAAGATCCTTTTTCATTTGAGGCCGATATCTTGACAAGAAGTGGATATACCAAAATCTATAGAATATGAGATTAAAACAGAATGAAGAAACTATCCAATCCTCATAGTGATTGAGCAAAAAAAAATTTTTCCAAGCCGGTAGACCAAGGAAAAAACTGAAAAAAATTTCAATTTTTTTTTGATGATGGTCTCTTCAAGATTACTCAACAACCGATGACACCAAAACATTTTGAAGTTCTAATCCAAAAACTAGACACTTGAAGCTCCATTTCCTCTTTTTAAATTCCTTGTACGACCATTCCTCTCAAAGTTACGGCATGTTGAAAATTGCCGAAAAAATTTGAATTTTTTTTTGATCCTTTAATTTTTCCAGTAGTGTAATATAGATAATAAGGCATGAAATTTTATTATATTTATGAAATTTTCCATGGCAACAATGTTTTCATCACCATTATACAAAAAGCCTGTACTTACATAATATCCAAATTCTCTTGTAGAATTAGCAGTTTTTTTTCGTGACATCGAGAAATATTTTGCTGCAGAGGGAATGGAAATGATGTACAGGCTGCTTGAAGTTCACGATAAAGATGTATGTCCATGTGCTGTGTGGAAAAAATAAGCTGCTATTTAAGGTTATCTGACCTTAGATAATTCAAGCATATAGAATCTGCATGTACCTGTGGACTTTTTTCTGGAGCCATATTTTCATCTGCATCATGCAATGGAAACAGCCTGTACATCTTCCCTATATTCTCTGCATCATAAGCATCTTCTCGATATCAAGAAATATTTGGAAACACCAATCAAGATCATAATAAGAAGTGACGTTGTTCATTTTCATAAAAACAGCATGTAATCGTTATCTTTCAGTGAATAGTTTTTGAGCGCTTGTTCTAAGGAAAACAACGTGTAGGTAATAAGTAGTTTTGCCGAACGAAATGAGCAAGAGACTAGAACTTCACAGTATAGTCGCATGGTCAAAATAGCTCAAGTTTTTAGCCGTTGAATAACGAAACGAAGACTGAAGCAAAGTTTCGTTTCCCTAATATGAATAAGCAAGTAAAAGCAACATTGTACAAGGCAGACACTCATTTAAATTTGAATGTCTTCTATTCTTCATGAGCTGAACTGTCCTGTTCAAATCATAATACTTCCTTGAATAATTTCCAGATGTTTCTTTCGAATTCTATTTAGTCGATCGTGTAGGAATTGTACTTCTCCAGGTTTTTCTAAAGGTGTTCGCCAACCACAATACCCTGTGGGGTCCTGCGCGCAGTCGGTAAAACGACTGCGGTGCAACTCGGGCCCTCAAAGCGTCTATGGCAAAGCCACCATTGAGTTAGTCAAACTAAGAGTTCGTCAGTGGGATGCCTGCTCTTAAACAAGAATTGATAGATTGAAATATGATCTGGGAGGATTCTGTTTTTCTAGAAAAATTTTTATGTTTTCACTCCCAGTCTCTGAAACAGAAATAATTTAAGAATTTTAATTAAGATGAAATGCTTCTGTTTAAATCTTTCCACTAATTGGTCAGGAGCAAATTGGTTTTGAAAAAATTGTTGCCTAACAGTTTTACTATGACTGGAAGTGAAAACCTAAAAAGTTTTCTAGAAATAAAGAATTTGTAGGTGCTTCACAACGTATATATCAGCACTTACTGATTGAATTTTGAGACTTTTTTTCACTTTGACTGATAAAAGCAACTTATACCTCTGAACCTCTAGGAATTAATTGAGATATAAAACGAGAAAATTCACTTTCTCTTGATGCTCGCCTGGGAATATTTTTTCGTGTATTCAAAATCACAAATCTTTCCAACTCTGATGTCATAAATCTTTGGGCATATTCTTTTCAATTAACAAGGCAAAATGAATAATATTGATCGAAACATTGCATCAGTTTATCAATGTGAATGTTCACATGAATTAATAAGGGGAGTCGGTGCAATCAACCATTCTCCCATCGACTAGGACCCCTCGGAAAATGTCCCATACAATTGTTGGCAAAACATTACTCAACTTGACCGCTCGTAATGAAAAAAACTAGCCGCTTAAACGCTCATCAGTAGGTACGACCAACCATATTTATCCAAATATCCAAATATATATGTAGATCGTCCCCAAAAAAATCAAAGAAACTTAGACCTGAATTCTGCACCTGAAAATAAATAAAGAGAAAGTAGAAGATTCAATAGTATGGCTTTAATACGATATTATTCTCTGAAAATAAAATAAATCGATGTCCTTCTGACGAAAAAAAATTTAAAACACTTTATTTTCTTCTCGAAATAAGATGAGTATAAAGGTTTGGAAATTCACATCTGAAACATACGATATACAATGCATCAGACAGAGAATTCTTGCGTCCAGTTGCACAGATGAATAGTGGAGAGAATGACGCGCTGTAACACACTTAATTCCGTTGTCTTATTGCAATATTCTAGTCTTGTCTCTTTCTTATCGTTGAGAGAAGCGTAATTCATTCAGTATGATAGGCAAAAGTAAATACTTGAATCGAGTATTACGGGCAGCCTGACAAATTAAATAATTTTATACGTGTACTGCAGGTTCCCTACAATACTGCGATAAGAGAGAGACAAGACTAGATTATTACAAGAAGACAACGGAATTCATTCAGTTACAGCACTTAATTATCTCGACAATTCATCTGTGCAACTGGAGGGAAGAATTCTCTGTCTGATGCATTGTATATCGTATGTTATCGATGTGAATTTCTAAATCTGTATAATTTTCTCAATAATTATTATCTTCGAATTTAAAAAAATGGGCTTCTCAAAAATAATACCTGCGTCTGTTTCTCTATGTATGATAAAACGAAAGAAATCCAACCACATATCAACTCGCCGAGTCATTTTTTGCATTCTTTGAAGTGGTTCATTTCAATATCATAAATTTGAAAATTGATGTGTTTGTAATGGAATTTTCAATGAAAATACTTGATTTTGGATAAACAGTAATATCATCAATCAAATGAATATATGAATTATAAAATATCAATTGTTTGCTTAGCCTGGTTGGCGTTTAATAGCAACTCTCTATCAATTACAATTACTGTACTATTGTGCTATTAGTCAGGAATGTCTACTCTTAAGCGGTAAGTACTAAAGAACTCACTTGGAGTAAGCTTTATATACTCAGCCTTTCGAATTGTGAACTACGTTCTGACACTTTTCAACATCGGATCACCCACTTGAGTATCATTCATGTACATTCATTTTGAGTGAGTTATTTCGTATTTCTCACAGTAGGTATTAAACTATGAATTTGGAAGTATCATCATTTAATACAGATAATATCTAGGTAATCAATTAATTCTTCAGAAACGGTTAGACTGAAAATTCAAATATCATCTTCTCTGCTCAATAATCTCTTTCGAATCTTAAAGGCTAGTGACTTATGCGGAAACCTTCAATGTAGCAAAACTAAATCATAAGAACAGCACGAATAATAATGATATCTATTGGATAAATAATTACCGATGGCGGCACTGCAATCGCCGAATCAGCTGTTCCCGAAACGAGTACCTATTGTTTCGTGCAGGTCAAAGCAAAACAAGAGAGATTCTGGTGTTTCTCAAGTGTTTCAGTTGATTTATTTAAGTCGAATTTTGGCGAGCTGTGGTTACATGTAACTATCTAACTATCACGTGATCATTTGACAGAAAATACGTGTATTAACTGTCAACTATGTAACTTTGGTGAGCTGTAGTTACATCGCCAAAATTCGACTTTAGTCTTTTGACTGAACAATCGTGAAAATGGACCTATGAAATGATTTATTAAGTTCATATCATATACATCGAGGACGATATGTAGAAAAATATCAGTTTTGGGCATTCACCCTTGTCAACTGCAGAAGGAAGATATTTAACCATCTAACTTGGCTCATTTCAAAGATAAAATGTATCCTGATATGATTAGTTATTTAGTAGAAACAAGGAATCCTGCTGCAGTGAATCAAATTATATTTATAATATTTATTCTTCAATATATAGAAGAAAAAAATGACAATATTTGTTATTGAAATGAAAGCCGTTGAATTCCATGATGATTTTATTACAGAAATGAAAGACTTATGAAAATGAACAACTTCATTTCAATTATTCACAACATCAAAAACTATTCTTATTGAACACAAATCAGAAAAATTCATTATATTTTGTCGTAAGTGAAGCATTTATCATTCAATACAAACCAACAAATTTTATCCCATGGTATAAACAAAAACTTAATAATCTAATAAGAAATGATAATTAATTTTACAATACAGAGTTAAAGTAAGTAATATAATATGCTATTTTTTATAAAATAGTGAATATAGCAGTTACCTTCTACTTGTCTCATATAAAAAACAAAAGATATACTGAACTTGAAAGAACATCCAGATAAGTTTTTTGCCAAGTGATTGATTTCAGGGCATATATTCATAAAAACTTAAGTTATCACAACAATTTTGTCAATTACGAGTAATCTTCATCTGTTTTCTTTAACGAGTGAATTGGAAATACATCCAATAATGTACTATATTTCCTCCTTAAAGTCCAAATATGACTCCTGAAACTGGCTAATCTCTTTGTTTTCTTGATTTTGACTGCACTTAACGTCTGAAATGCTTCCTCTAGTGCAAACTGGTGATCAACTGATAAAATATTATTTTTTCATAACCACAATCCTATAAAATAGTGACCTGTGAAAGAACTCTTTAGAGCTTCATCCATAAACACAGCAACAATTAGTGTTCTTCACTGTATTTTCTTTAGTCATCTTTAAATCAGATTAAAAACCAACTAACTAGACAAATAATGAACACACAATACAAATCTCATTTCTTAGGCATTCTCATTTCTTAGGCACAAACAATCGAGTGTCATATCCAGTCCCGCGTTTTGGAATACTCGTTTCGGGTAGTTCTACGTAACGCCGCTAGGGTCGCATAGAGTTGTATTTTGCTCAATATTTTTTCTTCCATAAAAAACTCAACAATTCCCCACTACAAATATCTCAAAAACAACTTGGTAAACAATTGTCTAAGGGGGGGGGCCTTCAATCACACATACACTTCCATCAGTATTGTATCGAGTAATTGAGATGTGTGCAAAATACTCAGATACTTTTGAAAATCCTTAGACAAAGGAAAAATCCAAAGTTGTAAATTTGTTCTATGGACTCAAAGTTTGTGCCTGAAATTTAATCTCCCTGTGTGTGTGGTATCTCGCGATATAAAGTGAGAAGACCAGTAAGCAGCCTAACTCTTTTTTGGCAACGGTAGAGCCTTCTCTCCAAAGGTGGCGATCTGTCTCTAATCAGACCCCGTCCTAGGGTGTTGATCAAGCTGGAGCGATCTCCGTTTTTTCGCAACCAAAAATTATATCTATAATGTGGAGTATACCCAACAACAAGGCAACGGTGAAGGTAGTGTTTATCCTTTTTTCGAGGAGTTGTAACTTTAAATGATAATTTATGTGAAAACTACTACAGAGAAAAAGTTTGCTGTCAAAAATTCAGATGAAGAAATAATACTGGATTTTCTAATAAGAGGTGCTATTTTGAATAGGCCGCTATTTCGGTAGATGTCACGTCTGAAGCTGTCATTTCTTGACATTTGACAAGTAGAAACTACGCCATTAATGAAAATGGAACGATACACGGTTCAAGAACGCATTGAAATTATAAAAATTCACTATAAAACTGATGAAGATTTGGCAGAGACAGTTCGTAAAACTCGAACATTTTTGGATCGTCGTGGAGCACCTTGTCGAACTGCAATGAAAAAATTGGTTGAAAAAATTCGAGCTGTTGAGGCAAGTTAGTGATATGAAGATAAAACCCGTGCACGTCGCTCAAGAACAGCCGGGAATATTTGCTTTTTCGAAAATGAGGCTAGAGCAACAGTTTCGGTGAATGGATTGCGCTATCGAGAGATGATCAATGATTTTTTATGGCCGAAATTGGATAGTACTGATCTGGACAACGTTTACTTTCAACAAGACGGCGCTACGTGCCACACAAGCATCGAAACCAATGTTCTTTTGCGGGAAAAGCTTCCGGACCGTGTTATCTCTCGAAGAGGTGATCACAATTGGCCACCGAGATCTTGTGATTTAACATCTTGCGACTTCTTCCTTGGGGGGCCACGTGAAAGAGAAGGTCTACGCCATTGCCCAGCGTCGATTCAAGACCTCAAAGATGGAATTCGTGAGGCTATCGAGGACATAGGGCAGCCACTGTTCGATTTGGTTATGGAAAATTTCATTAAAAGGATATGGTCCTGTAAGCGTGGTCGTGGTGGTCATTTGCCTGATGTTATTTTCCACTATTAACGTCATAGTTTCTTCTTTATAATGAAATGAACATCTGATCATTTATATTGAAAAATGACATTTTTCTTCGAATATCAAAATAACATCTCTTATTAGAAAACCGTTTACAAGAATGAAATACCTTTTTGTTGAAACTCATTTTAACCATAAATATTTCATCCACTTAGTATCAATTAAACCATTGTTTAAGGAGAACAATGATTAAACTGATTTATGTAGGGCCTAAGAATTTTTAGATCAGTCGTTTATTTTTATATTCAAAGATTAAATGTTTGGAAAAAATATAGTGAACATAGTTTTTTTCAATTCCCGCGCCCTCGCCATTTAAGGGCATTTTCACCTTTTTTCATATTGATATGGCTACTTAGGCGGGTCTGAACTAGTGGGACACAACCTTAAAAACCACTGATTCTTGAGATCGTCGTGTTCATTTTCATAATAAAAGTGTATTATCGTTTTCCCCTCGTCAATAATTTTTGAGCGCCTGTTCCTAGGGTAGCAGCTTGCCATAGTTTTGCGCAAATGTCTATAAGTCTCGATTTTTGAGTCGACAGCGGTCATGAAGGACTCATTTGGAGTCTGTCCGGCTGATGGTCATACAATAACTAGATATCGTTAGAACTGAAGGATCTAGAGACATTTTCAGGGTGGGCGCAAGGTCAGGATGGCTCGATCAAGTTTTTTAATTGGCCAAACAATTTCCGTAAACACGATAACTTCCGAAGGATCAACCACAGACCATATAATATGTCATCAACTTCGAAAGATTTTCTATAATTAGTAAAGGCTTGAGATTTGATCATAAAAATTGCAGTCATATCTGAGAAAAATGAGACCAATGATGTCATAAAAAGGCACGAAAATGATTAATACTTCATCAGGAATAAGATGCAAAATTTGATTTATCTTCATTGTGTCGCCCTCTGCTTTCATATGGGCGAATCAAAATGGAATGTAGTGAACGTAATTCTCGTATTCTCAGTTTGAATCCAATGCTTTGACTGTGAACGTCAAGAGGTCGCTGTAGTCTAATTATCAGTTAGGTGTCTATGGAATTGATCCTGCTGTTCAAGCAGAAATCAGCGAGGTCAGAAAAATGGAGCTGCACGAAATAATCATACTATATTTCCATCTATTTCGATTATTTGAGTAGGGGAAAACCCGGATAGATGCCCCACTTTTTGAATTTGCCTCATATTTTTGAAAATATTGATTTTATATGTGTAATTTCAATGAATGTAGGAAGCCCCATTTTAGATTTGGAACACTGAGACTTTTCTCTGACATAGCAATCCCAAATTGCACAATAATTTGATTTTGTAGAACCCTTTTTTTGGGGATAGTTGCCTACAAGTAAGTATGGATAGTTGCCCCACCATGAAAATACTGGGAGGGATAGATGCCCTTCATACTGTGTGAACCAAAAACCCAACTTAATACAATGAGATTTTCTATGCTTAAAACAGCAACTTAATGTACGTAACATGGATCGAATTAACAACAATTGTGCATTTTTAATTGAATTTCAAAAGCATATATTAAACGAAAAGCGCTGCTGAGATGATCGCACACACTAGCGAAAAACGGCTTCACTTTACAATAACCCTTTTACAAAACTAAGGTCCAGGGTGACTTATTAGCTACTTATTAAATTTGTTTTTTGATACGTGTTTCGGAAGTTAGGTATTTTGAAAATGGGGCATCTATCCAACTGAGGCATCTATCCGGGTTTAACCTATGTCTATCTTCTATCAAAAAGGTGGAAAAATGTATCAATTATCAATTTTATCATATACAGGATGTAAGGGCTCCCCACATGAAGAAAGGATTAAAGAGGAGAGTTTTATTGTCCTGAATCGAACGAACAATTAGAAAAGAATTGAATATGATCATTCAGATTTGGAGGTCATGAATATAATAGTCCTATTCAAATCTTAAACGTCCACAGAAAGCTTAGAATTAGTTAGTTCCGTTTGGAACTTTTATGGCATCGAGTTACTATACTACTTACTGGTTTTAGTAATATGCATTATGCACCTAGGGGGAGCTCATATTCACTAGATTTTCAATGGAACACAACAAAAATTGAGAAAAGCCCTAAACAGATGCTCTTTAGCGGTCGTTCATTAGTGGAGCAAAAAAGATATTACCTCAAAATGTTTATAGCACTTGAAATTGACACTAAATATATAAATACAAAATCTCAGCACGTAAGGAATTAAATTCTGGAAATTATTCAAAAATTACAGACACATGAGCAAAACGATATAGCATTCTTTTAAGTAGAACGAGCGCTCAAAGATTATAAATATGTAAATACATAGTCATAACTTAATAAAATTTAATTTTATGGTATTATGAATTAACAATCCTCTCCTCAAACTTGATTCAATTTCAATCGGAAGGTTGTTAATGGCAATATTAAATTTTTTGTGATAAAACAAAAAAATTTTCTGTGGTTGTATTAACGCAACTCCCACAAATTTTTGCGTACTGCTTTGAATTAGCATTGAACATTTTACTGCAAACTCGGAACCAAGAATTAAATTCTATGGTTTTGATGATGAGATCCTCTTGAAATTTTGCATGAACATTCAGTAAATCAATCTTCATTAACAAAATGAATTTCACTCGAATCGGATATCGTGTTAAGAAAATATTATATAAAGATTCTTCCCCATTCTTCGTAGGTGGTAGAGGGACTCTGTCCCTCGCCCGAGGAGGTACCACCCGTAGGCCCACCTAAGGGACTGGTGAAAATCCTTAGGGATGTTTCCAGTTTGGGCCTGCGAGTCGGTTTCCGCTGCCCCTTTCCCGCCTCCCTTTTTTAATCTCGTCCTCTACCCTTCTTGCTCTCTTTCTCCCTCTTCCACTCTCTTTCCTTCTCTCTCCTCAAAGACCTACGTAGAGGTAGTGAAAATGAATGATGATGAGTCTTCCCGAGGTGAAAAACTCCGGAGATAAACTACCCCTCCATTCGGATCTCCGGGCGAGGGGTACTTCGGGAGGATCACCATCGAAAGGTAAAATTTCTTTCGCTAACATCTGTGGGCTTAACTCTAATATAGATTCTGTTCACCACCACCTTCAATCATGTAAGCCCTATCTTACCAACCATCTTCTGTTCCCAGGTTATGAACTTCTCTCCTCATTTCGACTTCATGGCGGTGTTTGCGTTTACGTTCGAAATAATCTTTCTTGCACCAGGCTCCCCAACCTCGAAGCAGGCATTCAGACGTTTTATGGCTAAAGCTCTCTCAGAAATCATCAACCAAGTTCATCTGTTGCGTCTATCGTTCCCCCTCTAGCAGTTCTTACAACCAACTTTTGACTCCCTTTCTGATAAAGCCGGCGATTTAATCTCTGAGTACCCTTCGGCGGAGGTAATCTTTTTGGGCGACTTCAATGTTCACAACAAAGAATGGCTTGGATCCACAAAAACTGATCCACAGGGCAGAGCGGCAGAGGCATTCGCTATTAGCAACTCTCTACATAATCTTATCCACGAACCGACGTACTTTCCCCGCTCAGCAGGTCATAGCTCAAATCCGCTTGATCTTTTTCTGACCACCCACCCCGAACCGTATACCACCACAGTGTGTGCTCCTCTGGGTCGCTCCGATCATGGACTTATCACAGTGGAATTCCCCACTCAGTCTCAGATGACTGAAGGTGCACCACGGCGCACCTTATGGCATTACAAGGCTGCTGATTGGGAAGGTCTCCGAGACTTTTTCTCTGCTTTCCCCTGGATATCTTCTTGTTTTTCTAGTACGAATCCTTCGGAAGTATGTAAACAGGTTACCGAAACAATTCTCACAGGTATTGAAACTTTCATCCCTCACACTCAAACCGCGCCCCAGCTTCCACGACATAAGCCTTGGTTCTCCAGGGCGTGTGACAGGACAAGACTGGTAAAGGTTCAAAGCCATAAGATACTTCTGCAAAACCCCACCTCTGAAAACCGTCAGGCTTTCGTAGAGGCAAGAAACGTATATAATCGAACCATTCCTGCCCCAATGGTGGAAAATCATTTTGGTCCTTGGCAAAAAACATCAGTCAAAACTTTTGTAAGAGCGCATTTCCACCACTGATTTTGGATGACGAAATTGTTTTCTACCTCTAAAGGAAAGCCGAAACCTTCGCCAAAATGTTTGCTGCTAATTCTACTCTGAATCCACCACCCAGTCTTCACCCCCCGGCGATTGCCCCTGGTCCTCATAAAATGTCTGAAATAACCTTCAAAACCAAACAGGTCTATAAGATCATGATGTCCCTCGATACTAGAAAATCCTCTGGTTTAGACGGTATACCAGCAATCGTTCTCAAAAAGTGCGCCCCGGAACTTGCGCCAATTCTAACACGCCTCTTTCAGTTATCATATAACCAAGGTATATTTCCAGACAGCTGGAAGAAAGCCCGCTTACAGCCTGTCCCAAAAAAAGGCCCTAAGTCGCTGCCCTCCAACTACAGACCGATCTCTCTTCTCTCAACTGTCAGTAAGGTTATGGAAAAGGCCATCAATATTCAAATCCTAAAACACTTAGAGAAACACAAGCTGATACACGATCGACAATATGGATTCCGCCATCAGAGGTCCACTGCAGATCTTCTTACTCTTGTCACTAACAACTGGGAAAAATCGCTTGAATTTTTCGGCGAATCGCAAGTGGTTGCTCTTGATATATCCAAGGCATTCGATCAGGTTTGGCACTCAGCGCTTCTCAACAAACTTCCATCTTACGGCCTTCCCCCAGGACTTTGTGGGTGGATCAGCAGCTTCCTCTCTAATAGAGCCATATCCGTCGTAATTGACGGGCATGCGTCAAATTTTTATACCATTAATGCAGGCGTGCCCCAGGGATCCGTTCTGGCACCCACTCTGTTTCTACTGCACATCAATGACCTGCTCTCTTCCACAGTCAACCCCATTCATAGCTACGCCGACGACAGCACTCTCCATGCTAGTGTCCACTTCTCCAGGGCTGTACCCGAGACCGAGCTGACAGCAGGCGTCAGGCCATGCACGAATCCCTTTCCTGTGACCTCAAAACAATTCTTGATTGGGGCGCCAAGAACCTGGTGCAATTCAACTCTTCCAAAACTCAATCATGCCAGTTATCACGTAAAAAGGTTGCCAACGCCCACCGCATTCAGATGAGCGGAAACATTTTGGGAAACATGGAGACTTTCGATCTCGTCGGCATCTCGTTTGAGCGGGACCTCAGCTGGCACAGGCAGGTTTCTTCTGTGGCCTCATCGGCTGCTAAAAAGTTGGGATTCCTATTTCGAGCACGAAAATACTTCTCCCCCTGTAACCTTTATACTCTGTATGTATCTCAGATTAGACCGTGCATGGAGTACTGCTCCCACATATGGGGAGCGGCAGCCAAATCAACGCTTAAAATCCTCGACTCCATCCAGAGGAAGGCAATCCGACTCATTGGTGATCCCAATCTAACAAGGAATCTCCCTTCCTTAGCCCATCGACGGACCGTGGGTGACCTTTCGCTATTCTACCGATTTATCACGGCCTGTGTTCCGAGGAATTAGCATCGATTGTCCCTCCCTCGGATAATCCCAACAGAACCACAAGAAGAACATCGCACATGCATCCCTTTACCGTCCAACTCTCCACGCATAGAACATCGACCTTCTCCCGTACCTTCATCCCAAGGGTCTCTAGAGTGTGGAACCAACTTCCTGCCCACGCCTTTCCTCAGAATGTTAACCTCCAGTCTTTTAAAACGAGTGTTAATAGACTGAATCTGTCACTCCTCCTCCGACACCCACGGTACACTGGTACTTAGGCCTGAGCCTTCGTGGTCTGTCTCAGATAAAAAAAAAAACAATATTCCAATTGAATTTTCTGTTAACACGGTAAGCACAAAATTTTGCGTGAGGCTTATTATGAACATCTTGCATGTGGCCGCCAAATTTCATTTCGATTGTTTTCTTTTTATCTGGGATTTTGAGGAACAAAAAGTTTTTTTTATGGAACACCCTGTACGGTTTGGCTAGTTAACGACTTTAACCGCGGCATTTGGGAACCGAATTCACCCTGAAAATCTCAAGTCTCTAGGATAATTCCTTCGAAAGTTATTGTTCAAACGGACGGCCGGCCCCACGGACTGAATTGAATTTGACCACGGATTCGTCATCAGGGAGTTGAACCCTATCGTTTGAGACCATTTTTGGCTTTTCGGCTTGGAACCGAACTCACCCTGAAAATCTCAAGTCTCTAGGACAATCACCCCATATTTTGAGACCATTCTCAGAATTCGAAAATAACAGACATTTGAGCAAAACGATATAGTGAGCACTCGTTTAAGTAGAACGGACGCTCAAAAAGCACTCAGTGCACACCAGTTTTCCCAATTAGACCAAGCAATAGAGCTATCGAAAGGTCGATTTCGTGACAAAAATACTACCTGAAATCTGACTGTGCAGTCATGCAATAGGTAGTTTCTACATGTTTTTCATGATAAATTCCACTCCTGAATCGTCTTAATTTTTTTGGAAAAGCGAAAAATAGCCAAAAAAATCCAAAATTTTGCTTTTTCGCTTATAAAACGTGAAGTATTGATCTGATCGAAAAGCTGTTAAGGCATTTTTTGTAGAGAATTCATAAACAAAAAAAATGAGAGGTGACACGTCTCGAGCGGATAATTAGTTTCCGAGAAAAGTCCAAAAAACTGTAAAAAAACATCAATTTTTCGAAAATTCATAACTTGGTCAATTTCTGAGATGATGCGTAGTTGCTCTGAATTTAAGTAGTTATTAACATATACTTTATTGGTGCACAATTACAAAGCTGTCGGATAAATAGTTTTTGCACAATCGCAGTTTTCCGAATTCGAAGTACTTTTTTCAAGAAGGTCGTGATACTCGGCTACTTGTCGGATTTGAATTTTACAAAAAGCATTTTAAAGAAGAAATAACATTCTTCAAATCGTTTACTCTCTCGATACCGACCGATAATGTTTAGTGGGTGAAAAACGGCGTCAAACAGGAACAAAAAGGCTCGAATGCATCAAACTAGTCGCGGAGTGGGAGTCGCCGGTACGCGAGGGGAAAACTGTATATAGTCCGTTCACGAAAGGTTGAGCACATAGTAGGCGTTTTTTTATTTCTCTGAAGTTGGCAGTATTTACTGTCATAAAGTAAAATTAAGTCAACGTTGCCGAATGTACTCGGCCTCGTCCGACGAGCTTGCGAGTTATCAGACGACTCTATGCAATATTGACAACATTGCGTATCAATATGACAAGAAAATAACATCATAACCTAAAATTTTAATATACACAGTGGAATATGCCAAATTTCCATGGCCAACCGACGGCTCAACCTTTCGTGAACGGACTATACCTTGTATCTTTCGCGCGTCGCGTAGCGGGCGACTCCCACTCCGCGACTAGTTTGATGCATTCGAGCCTTTTTGCTCCTGTTTGACGCCGTTTTTCACCACTAAACATTATCGGTCGGTATCGAGAGAATAAACGATTTGAAGAATTTATTTCTTCTTTAAAATGCTTTTTGTAAAATTCAAATCCGACAAGTAGCCGAATATCACGACCTTCTTGAAAAAAGTACGTCGAATTCGGAAAACTGCGATTGTGCAAAAACTACTTATCCGACACAGCTTTGTAATTGTGCACCAATAAAGTATTATGTTAATAACTACTTAAATTCAGAGCAACTACGCTTCATCTCAGAAATTGACCAAGTTATGAATTTTCGAAAAATTGATGTTTTTTTTCCAGTTTTTTGGATTTTTCTCGGAAACTAATTATCCGCTTGAGACGTGTCACCTCTCATTTTTGTTTGTTTTTGAATTCTCTACAAAAAGTGCTTCAACAGCTTTTCGATCAGATCAATACTTCACGTTTTATAAGCGAAAAAGCAAAATTTTGGATTTTTTGGCTATTTTTCGCTTCTCAAAAAAAACCTAAGACGATTCAGGAGTGGAATTTATCATGAAAAAAATGTAGAAACTACCTATTGCATGACTGCACAGTCAGATTTCAGGTAGTATTTTTGTCACGTAAAAAACCTCTATTGCTTGGCCTAAATGGAAAATGCTATCATTTCTGAGTCTAGCCTGTGAAATTATCCGTCGATATCCACTCCTCCACTTTCAAATTCGCTGGTCCTAATCAATGGTTCTTGCGCAAGTACACTCCGATGAAATAGCGACTCGGTATCTCAGGCAGTCACGATTCAAACGTGAAATGTTGTGAGTGTCCGATACGAAATTTAATTTTTCCATCCGAAAAACGCGGACCTAAAGTGACAACCCGACGAATGAACGATCTTTTAAATTTTCCGCGGTGAAGTACACCGGAAAAACTAGTGCCATAGCCCGAGTCCGGTGAAAATCATGTCCACTCTGGAATTATACACCAAGGTAACTCGATAAATGCACCCCCAGTTTTCCCTTTATAACTGACCTAGGAAAAACATTAATTTTCAATGAAAAACAAACATGGAATGTCTATCGAATACAATACTCTGATGATTTTTATGATTTCAAGTAATTGTCTCCAAAAATATTGTGCGGACTAGTTTTGCGCATTGAAAAAATTAAAACATTAAACAGATTTTGACACATTATGAACAGCTGATGAGGAAATTCAGTATCTCCTATATTAGCTGTTTGTTGGATGTCAGATTGATTTTGTCGTTATATTTGATCATTGGGAAATGAGGTTTTCATTTCATTTCCTTTTTGCGAATTTTATTACTGACCTTGGACAGTTGCCAGCTTCTTTTCTTCAGTAAAAATCATTTTTTGAACACGCAAGGGAGGTTTCTACAGTAGAATATTAGTTCATCCAAATCAGTATCATTCTAATGATAACTCATATATTTGTGCTAATGCTGAAGTAGATTTCAGGATCAAATAGTTGTAACTAATCTCTCCTATTGATTCGATAATTGGCAATTTGTATTCACGAGAATTGAATCAATTGGAGGATCAAAAAACAATGTATCTCAAAAACTTCAACATAAACGACAAGAATAATCGAAATATTCCATTAATTTTTGAGCTTCTAGTTTCAATATTCGTATGTTTTTCATTAATATAAATAGACCAGTTAAAATATACTGATACATAAGATTTTTTTGGTAAATGAGTGCAGTTCAAGAACACATTTTCCTCTTCGACTAGAAGGTCTTCGATATCTATATTCATTACAGAAAATATTTATCATATTCATCATTTTATTAACCAGAAAGATACGTTATTAGGTTCTCAAAGAACATAACAACTAGAGACGAATGATGAAAAACTAGTGTCATAAGGCGGTGAAAATCATGTCTACTATGGAATTATACTCGACGATTGCACCCCTAGTTTTCCCTTTATAACTGACCTAGGAAAAACGTATAAATTCTCAATGAAAAACAAACATGAAATGTTTCGCTAATACTGATGGTGTTGATTGCTCTGAATTTGCCTTTAGGAATGTTGTGGTGCTGATTGGTTTGCGCATTGAAAAAATTAAAACATTGAACAGAATTTGACAATGTATGATGAACAGCTGATAAGGAAAATCAGTTTTTCCATCTTAGCTTGTTGGCTGTCAGATTGATTTTGTGATTTCTAGAATGTTGGAAAATGATCTTTTCCTTTCTTTATTCCTTTTTGCGATTTTCATTACTGGAAAAGCCTTGGACGGTTGCCAGCTTCATTTATATAGTGAAAAAATCATTTTTTCGAAATACAAAGAAGTTAGTTCATTTATTTCAAGAATAGAATATCAATACATTCATCGGTATCATTTTAATCATAAAGAATTCATCATCTATTTGTGCATCTTCTAACACTGAAGTGGATTTCAGGATCAAAAAGTTGTAACTTATCTCCCCTACTGATTTGATAAATGGCCATTTGTAATCGGGAGTACATTCATCGGTATCATTTTAATGATAATTCATCATCTATTTGTGCATCTTCTAATGCTGAAGTGGATTTCAGGATCAAAAAGTTGTAACTTATCTCCCCTGACCCCTACTGATTTGATAAATGGCCATTTGTAATCGGGAGTAGTGAATTAGTTTAGAAAATCAAAAATTTCAATTTTCTGTATCTCAAAAGCTTCAACGCAAATGGCAGAGTAATCGAAAGATTCTGTTTATTCCTGAAGCTTCTAATTTTTGATATTCCCACAGTTTTCCAATGAAATTTTTTTTTTATTTTGTAAAGACTCATGCTCAGTTGCAGGAACGTCCATTAAAATTTAAAGGTCCATTAAACCCTTAATCCTCCGTTAGTTCCTTGTAATAATGGAGGATTAAGAGTTTAATGGACCTTTAAATTTTAATGGACGTTCCTGCAACTGACACTCAGTGAACTAATCTAACCAATCTGCCTTATTGATTGACGTATAAAGAATTGACCTGTTTCAGGATTTTGTTGTCAAATATTATTCTTCTGAGAAAATGAATTTATTCCATAATTTTTACGCATACGGTGTTTTAAAATCAATTAATTCTTCAATTTTAAAATCTCGTGCCGGAGGCATGCCCTCGCATAAGGAAATTACATTTCCATAATAATTTCAATTCAACGATAAACGGAAATGCCAATGAATTATCAGAAACAGAAAGTTTTCAGGTGATTTGAGTTAGTGAATCCGAAGTAATATAATAAGGGTTTTTTAGCGAGAGAAGTTAGTAACCGCTAGGAACCGAGCGGTTAAATCCCCCACTACTGTCAGTCGTCAATTTTTCACTTCCCTCCACAGAAATGAGTAAACGGTTATTAGCTCTCGCAAAAATTTTACGGTTACGGTTTAATTCAAATCAAAACGATTAATCATAAATATTTATATAGTATAGATATTATGGATACTATAGCAGTCGTGGTCCCCTGCCTTGAGGAGTTTATAATATTTAGCGATGATATTGAAATAATTGAACATCTATTCACCCGTATTATGGATGAAACAACGTTCAATTTTTATTTGGTTTGGAGGAACAAACATGAGAGACAACCAGTGGACGAACATTTTTGGTTGACGAGATACACAAATTTAGTTTTCTTCCAACTATTTAGAATGGATATAAGTACATTCAAGGAATTATTGGCAACCACTATGGAAAGGATACCCACAATATAATAAGAAAGAAGTATAGAGGTGGAAGATATCCCACCAATCCTGAAAAATCTTTATTGGTGTTTTTACATTATGTAGCATCACAAGAGACATTACATTCTTTAGGTGATCGTTTTGACTTGGTCAGTTCTACAGTCATGAATATTGTTAATGCTTTTTATATATTATCGTCAGCATGAAAAATGAATACATAAAGTGGCCAGAAAGTCAAGAAGAATTTGAAGCAATTGAACATCAATTTTCAAATTATCCAGGTAGTCAATATTAGAATGTTATTATAATAATAGTACATTGTTGTTTACACAGGCACTATTGGTGCAGTTGATGGTAGTCATATTCAACTGAAAGTGCCACTCGCACAGCATGATAGTTATGTTGACCGGTATCAGAGTCATTCAATAAATTTAATGGGCATATGCACATATGATAAAATTTTTACCTACACTTTTGTCGGCTATCCAGGATCGGTCCATGATTCAAGGGTAAAATTTCTTAAATTTGGTTCAATTTAGGTAATGCTAAATACATCTTTATAGGTTTTATCCAATTCTGCTCTGGTAAATAATATTGAAACTCATGGAAAACATAAATACTTCCCTAGAGATGAATATCACTTGATAGGAGATAGTGCATTCCCAATAAGATGTTGGTTAATGACACCATATTCAAGGATTAGTAACTTAACAGCAGTTCAAAGATTCCACAACAAAAATTTGAGTGCAGATAGAGTTCGAATTGAAAACACATTTGCATCTGTGAAGCAAAGATGGGCTCGTCTCAAATTCACAAACATATTCCATATCTAAGGCTGTCGAAATTGTAACAGCAGCTTGTGTGTTACACATTTCTGTTATTTATTGAGAGATGAATGGCCAGAAGATAATATAGAAAATAATAATTATATCCCCAATGATTATAATGATGGAAATCAAGAAGCACAGCTATTAGGGCAGCAAAAGCGAAATTATATCGCCCAATTATTGTGGAGATTAAGACAGGAAAACTGAAAAATATTAATTTTGTCACAAAACTTGAAAATACATATATATTCAATTAAGTTTGTTTTATTATATATTTATAAAAATTTTATTATCATAAAAATCCTGTACAATAAGTTCAAGATAAAAACTCTAAAAAAATATCAGTGGTATTCTTAACAAACATAAATTTTTTCTATAACTAAATAACAAATTTTGATACAAAATATGTATTACGGTGTGCATTTTGAGCCGTATGGATATGATGTATTTCTATCTAATTCCATCAAAGGTCAATGTTTCAGGGTAAAGCTCTCCCTTTTCTCAAGGCCAAAATAACTTAGTCAAGTGAGAAAGAAGACAATGTAAATCTATTTGCATCCAATTCTAACATCTTGATTGTTTTGTATCTCAGTCAACCAAGAGTTATCTTGGCCTTGAAAAAAGGGAGAGAATTATTTCCCCAAATCATTGGCCTTAAGATAAAATGTTGAATGAAATACATTGGGTCCATACAACAAAAAGAGTCACAACTTATATTCTGATCACATAATTACAAATTTCCCTTAGAAGAATCTGCTGATGAATTTTTATTTTGGGAATTAACAAAAGATTGGAAACACATGAGAAATCTCTCCTTTGGGCATTCTGTGTCTCCAAAAGAGCTTTCAGTTCCTCAAACTCATTTTTCCTCAATTGTGAGTTATCATTATGTATTTCTTTAATAGTATCAATAAGGGCCATGTTGGTGCTCTGGGTCTGATAGTAGTCTTGGCAGCGAACCTACTCTTGATCTTTGAGCTGTCGCAACTGCTGCTGCTGGCAACCTCCTCATCATTGATCAAATTTTGATTGGTACAGTCCACTTCTTCATATGATACAGAGATGTCTTTTGAAACATCCTCTGATGTATTTTCTTCAGTATCCTGAAGATTTTGTGGACTGACCTTATCTTTTCTGCCCAAGATACTGTGCATCTCAGAAAAATAAACTGGCTCATTTTTATGGCTTTCCCCGGTTTTTTTAACGTGATTCACGTGATTTAAGTATTGCTTTTGGAGATTGGCAAATTTCATCCTACATTTTTCGATGGCATCTCTTCCTTCTCCAACATAAAATCCATTTTCATTCATTTTTTTGGCTATTGACGACCAAATCTGCCCTTTAATAGTTTTTCTGTCGTCAAACTTCGAAGAATATTCCTCTCTTATTTGAAGGAAAATTTTGTTGCATCATGGTCCCTCTTAGATGGTTTTTTACTTGACCAAACTAGTAACTTGGATAGCACTTCTGTACTATTATTCTCATCCTCATTCGGAAGTTCTGAGCAATCCATATTATTATTATTCGATTCAATTGTATCGATGAAAACTCTAGCAGCATCAGGATCTAGAAAAACTTTTATAATCACCCATCCTATTACAAAAAAAGTTAACTCACCATTTAATAACACTTGTGCCGTTTCATACGGTACTACTACAGTGAGATCTTCTCCCTTATTATTTAGGGTTATTTCCACAAATCCTCCATTTTTTCTATTTTACTGTAATTGTACCAAATGCAAAACCGAATTTGTTTAAGGTTAGAGTCAGATTCCCGCATCCCGCCTGTTACACAGCATCCGACTTCGGTTACAGTTGCAGTTACCGTTTTAAGAATCAATGACGTCACCTGCTTACGTCATATAAACTTCCCCTATAACCACAAGTAACCGTTTCTTCGCGAAAACATAGCGGTTATTACTTTACAGTTACCGTTTATAACACGATATCTCGCTAAAAAATCCCTAATGTATGTGCAAACTGCAACGAACCATAAGTCACTAGCGACCCGCCCCGGCTTCGCACGGTAATTCGATCCAAGTAAAACTGTTAAATAAAGACAGTTGCATCAAAATTTTATCATATATTCCCTCCTAAATTATGGCGCCCACCGACCCTCTAAGTTAGAAAAGTGATCAAATACTAACTTGTCTCATAAAAATCATTTCAGTAGCTATGGCGTCATGCGCTTCTTGACACGATCACGCTAGATTTCCGCGGGAATGAGGTATTTTCCCGCCGTAAAAAGTAGCCTGTGTCCGTGCCTAGGATCCTATCTTTATAATAACCAAGTCTTATAAAAATCCGTTCAGATGTTAAGGCGTGAATGAGGTAAACTTTTAAAACAGACGATTAAAAATCACTAACTTAATTAGTTTTCTGCCTACTGCCTACGCCCTAAGTACGATAGCATGAATATTGATAGCCCATATCTTTTTCTAGGTAACTATCTATCACCTAACTAAATTTCATCAAAATCCGTTCAGCCGTTTAGGCATGATAAAGCAAAACTCCCAGCAAAAACCATAAAAAATCACTAACTCAATTCAGTTTTCTGCCTACTTCCTACCCCCTTAGTACGATGACGTGGTCATTTTGATCTTATATCTGTTTTTAGGTAACCATCTATTACCTTACTAAATTTCATCAAAATCTGTTCAGCCGTTTAGACGTGAAAGAGCAAAATTCCCAACAAAAACGACTAAAAATCACTAACTCAATTTAGTTATCTGCATACTGCCCACCCCCTAAGAACGATAGCGTGATTATTTAAAGCCTTTGACCATTTCTAGGTTATCATCTGTCACCATACCAAATTTCATCAAAATCCTTTCAGCCGTTTAGGCGTGAAAGAGTAACAGACAGACAGACAGACAGACAGAGTTACTTTCGCATTTATAATATTAGTATGGATAACGTTGTAACTAGCTCGTATACTCTGCAAAGTTTAGATCTCTAGTATGGAACTTTTGTATTTGAAGAATTTCGCATTCAGTCAAATTCAAATATAATCTAATTACATATTTAGTTCTATTCGTAAACCCTTCTTCATTCAGTAACGCCATGTTTCTTTATTTTGTAATAAATGACAAAATACCTATATCCTCTGTAATATCTGAAATTAATTATTTCGAAATCATGATATGATTTTTTGAAGCAAACAAGACATTCTGCTTTTTAATTCGTATCGATTCGAGAATTTTGCAATGTTTTGAATATTCATTTCGATTTATCCCCATAAATCTAACAACTTTTCTAATTTTCCCCATGAAATCGAAGAAAAAACCTTCGGTCAGTTTCAACCGAATCGATTTAAATCAACATGACAACCTTCTAATGTTTATTTCCAGTCTTGCTAAGAATTATTTTATTTTATTTGGAAAACAATTCGCTTCAAATGCTACGACCTTGCAGCTATCTGTTGTCAAAGAATAGCGACGATACATTTGAATAGTTATGCAGTTCCAACAATTTTGTCCCTATCATTCGATTGCGACTGCGAAATAACTAATAACGGCAAGTCTAAGTATTAATGACACCTTTAAATGTGACGTTTTATGACTCATATAGCGAGAGATTACAATTTCGAAGGTGCTATAAAACTCTGGAAATATTTGCTCAACGCGTTGCGTTATTAAAGGTCGGAATCTGTTGCTGAGATCACTGGAACCACTTGAGAAAGTGATATGGAAATCTATATTCACTTGTAGAGATTAGTGTCTATTGAATTTTGTGCGGTTATTTTAAGCTTTTAAAAATTTCGCACAAATATGAACAATGAAACGATAAATGTATTATTCGTCAAATATTTCTTTTTGCAATATAATATACTAGGATACATTATCTTCAAATTCATACTACTGAAGGATTTGATCGAAACTTACGTTCTTATGTCCCAAACATAGTGTTATTTTTTTTCAAAATATTTTTTATCTCATATCGACATGAAATCAGAAAAGCAATTCGATTTCCAATCGAAAATTATCAAGTCAAGATATCAGCGTTTTCGAAAAAGTCTGTGGGATTTTTGTCCGTTACAATCTCTTGTTTCTAGTATAATAACAATAGTACAATAACAAATATACATTTCTATGGTTAATTTTTTCGAGAAATGCATAGAACTTTGCTACAGCTGTTGAACTGGTTGTAACATTTTGAAAGTTGGCTGCCGAAAATAAGATTTAAGATGCACAATTTTCGATTTACTTTTCTAACATATTTTCCAAAACCATAAAATTCCGCCAACTTCAAAATGTTACATTCATTATTCAAAATGATCTAGTTTCCAGCTGCAACAAAGATTTTTTTGCATTTTATGAGAACATTTATTATAGTAATGAAAAGAGATTTTAACGAACAAAATCTCACAGATTTTTTCGAAAACGCTCATATTTTGACGTGAGAATTTTTGATTGTGTATTAGAGCGCTCTTTCGATTCTAACCATAAAGTAAAAATGATTATTTGGAAGTTTACGACAGCAAACGTTTTCGGCAAACATCATAAAAAATTTTTGTAAAAGGAAAATAATTACCTGAAACTTACTGAAATTACAACTTTGCCAAATAGAATTTGTAGTTTCCCTGTCTCAAATCAACCATAAATTATTTTTCCTCTCATTTTCGTTGTATTCGACAAACTGAAAACAATCTTTCAACTTTTTATAGCTAAAATATTGACAGTGGCTTGCCGGTTCCAATTTGCAAATGATCGAACTCTGTACTGAAAATATATTCCAAGAAAGTTCACTGATGTCGATTTTTCTACAAACAATCAAAAAAAAATTTCATAAATCTTAACAATTATTTTTTTTTATTCAGAGGATGAACGTTATCATAATAGAGTAAGATAAATGAAAGCAGATATTTCATTTCCTGTTCTAATTGCAGAAAATAAATTAAATTAGCCAAAAAATTTCCACTGTCAACTAATGGATGATTCATAGATTAGATATATAATTTTCATTGTCACTTTTTAGATGTCCTAAGGCTCTGAAAAGGGGAGTATACCAGTCAGTCATGCTGGGTCCAACCACAGACTCGAAAATTACAGAACAATTCGAATGAAATGAAATCTGTAATCGAATAAATGCTTATGCTTACCTGTCTAGTCTCCAACTTTATTGTTTTGAATAAAAATTCAATACTTTCTATTAACTATTCTTCAAAAAAAGCACGCAACTAACAATAGAGCACAATAACTGAGAAATTGACATTACCATCTGTAATTTTCGAGTCTATGGTTGGACCCAGTCAGCCTGTCTGGCATACCTATCTTTCTAGTGCTCTAGATGTCCATTTTAACCTTGTTGAAAATCAATCCAAGTAATTTAAATAATGAACATGATTTGTTTATATTAATAACAATAGATGCAGTTTGAAGCGCACTCATAAAAAAGCAATGATCTTATTACCGGTACCCGTAATCTATATTCATTTTATTTCCTTGTATTCTCTGCTCTTTTCAATGGGTCTCCAAAATTATCAACCTTGTTCAGTGTTCAATATATCATACAACAATCTGATTTCTTCAGAAAGCAATTAAGAAAAGCCCTGAACAGCAATATATATGAATGCAAAATTTCGGCACGATCGGAATTATATCCGGGAAATTATTCAAAAAATAAAATATCTGAAAAATCAATAATAAAAAAATGAATTCTATGGTTCTGATGGGATAGGATCCTCTCGAAATTTTGCATGAACATTCAGTATATCAATCTTCATACACAAATTGAATTTTACTCGAATCGGATATCTTGTTATGGAAATATAAAGATTCTTCTTTTCAATATTCCAATTAAATTCTCTATGGTTTTTTTTAAACTATGACCACATGATTGTGCATGAGGCTTATCATTATCATCTTTTGTGTGGCCGCAAAATTTCATTTATATTGGTTCCATTCTGTTTGAGATATTGAGAACAAAAAATTTGGGCAAAACAATATAACACCCGTTTAGGTAGAACGACCGCTCAAAAAGCATGAAACATCATCTCGTACCTAAGTCAGTACCTTCCTTAATCCATTCTCATCCATATTATTCCTAGGAAAAAATCGACCTATTATCCAAACAATAGGTAAATTATATCAATTTCGTCAGCTACATTTACCAGTTCAACAAATTTTATCTCAACAAATGTTATCCTTATCGCTAAACGGTGTATGCCAATAACGAACGCTCTGACGAGGATATAAAACATCTATATGACGTATACAGCTGTAGAGTAATTAGCACCTTTATTACCTAGAAAATTTGAACTTCGAATATTCCTTCAAAGTTGGTTCAAATTGTAGGTTTTTTAATTTCATGATTCATAACATTGGTTACAACTGATTACCGTTATCTTATTCTGGGAGGTTCGTTTTTTGCACTGAATAACTTTGTTTAGAAATCTGTACACGTCGTTCATAAAAACTGGTGAATTTGTGATAACGATCGATGTGTTGACAATATTCGTGGAATGAATTTCCAATAGGATCACATCATGCTGGGAATATTGTTGAAATAATAGTGTACCAGGAAATTTCAACGAAATCTACTTTACTTATTCACTTTTGAGAACTATTTTTCTTTCTAAATAAATTGAGGTCATTATCCGTATTAGCGCTAACGAAGAACATAAAATTCTCAATTGCATGACAGACAATGCGTTAAAACTGTCTCTTGAAACTCACCAAAAATGTCATTCGTATAATGTATCGATGAATAAATGGTCAGTTTTCAAGTGAACCTTCATGTTTCGGAATACGAAGCATTTTCAGACAAAAGTAATTATAGCACAATATAACTATTTTTTAACGCAGAATAGAATAACCTCTCGAAGTGTCCCAGACAAGGGCCTATTGCACCAAATACTTTGCAACTTTCACTTTTCAAATGAATTACGTTGCACAAAACGCATTCAAAATTGAAAAGCGAAATGTGAAAAGTCAAGTGCAAAGTGAAAGCTTTTCACAGAAAATAAATATTGGGAGAAATGTTGAGCAACATAATTAATTTTCACTTTTGAAATTTGTCAGAATGCAAAGTGAGAAGTTGCAAAGTATTTTGGTGCAATAGGCCCAAGGTATTACGTTTGAAAGAATGTTCTCAAAACTGAAACTTATAAAGTTCAACTATTCTTTCGATTCCTTTCATTTCATGATAATTTGCATGAATAATATATGAAATATTAACGAGAAACGGAAATAATCATTTAATTTTCAGTAGCAAAATCCGTGGCCATGCCTTGCTGATTCCATTTCTGTAAATCATCTGAATATCTTCTATATCTTCCCACTAAACAATCATTCAAAAGACTTCCAACATTGGTTGATACATATCTTCGATTTTTCTATCCGGGATCACCATTTTGTATTATGAATCTTACCACTTCTTTTACTATTCCAAGAATTAACATAATTATAGATTTCCTGTACCTACTAATTGCCGAAAATAAATGCATCCAAAAATGTTTCACTTTCGAATAATGTATGATTCAATTTGTGATTTCCTTTGTCACTTTTTAGATGTTTGTTTTAACCTTGTTGAAAAGTCTGAGTAATTTATATAATGGACATGATTTGTTTATATTCATAACAATAGAATGCAGTTTGAGACGTGATCATTAATTACATATAATGAAATTTAATGACAGTATCTCCAGTTTACTTCGGCTATTATGAAAGTTTGGAATCTTACTTCATCAATAAACTCCAAGAGGTATTATTTATTTTTGCATGCCTGCTTACTGAGTAGAAATAATTTCCGAAACGACTTTCGATGTAAGATAACTGATGTTATTTATCAAAGTAATGCAAGTTATTCTTATTTTAAACAAACAATTGGAATTGCGTAATGCGTAAATCAAGTTTGTTCAAAGGGGTTCTTGTGGATCTCTACTTGTAGCCTATTCATTTCGTATTTCGTGCTTCTGAGTAACTCAAAAGCTCGAAATACGGCTTGCCATTGGCTGCGCACAAGTACTGGAACAGCTCAGGAGCACGAAACTCCACAAAACGAATACTGTTTTAGACTACCAAACGTGCTGCCATGAACCCTTCTGGTTAATAAACAACTTCATTCGAGAGTGATTTCTAAAGAGGAAAGAATAAAATTTTTCAATGAAAAATTTGAGAGAAGCCCTGAGTCGGAGGTTTTGAGCACTCGTTCTTCGGTGGAGCAATAAGACTTTTACCTCAAATTTATATGGGATTTAAGATTGATACCGAATATATAAATGCAGAATCTCGGCATAATCGGAATTATATTTTGGGAATTATTGAGAAAATGAAATATGTAAAAAATATAAGTAAAAAAATTTCACTTTTATGGTTCTGATGATGCGATCCTATTGAAACTTCGCATGAGCATTCAGTATGTTGTTTTCATTCTCAAAATAAATTCCACTCGAATCGGAAATTCTGTTGTCGAAATATAAAGACTCTTCTTCAATATTGCAATTGAATTTTCTATGTTTCTGTTAACACTATGGCCACAAAATTTTGCATGAAGATTCATTATATAAATCTTTATTCACAGAAGAAATTTCACTCGAGTCGGATATCCTGTTATGAAAATATAAAGATTCTTCTTTTCGATATTCCAATTGAATTTTCTGGTTCTGTTAAAACTATGGCCAAGATATTTTGGATGAACATTAAGAATATCGATCTCCATTCACAAAAAAATTTTACTCGAATCGGATATTTTCATGGAAATATGAAGTTTCTTTTTTTCAAAAATAGCCCTTCGATTTGAATTATTCAGCTCATTCTTTTGACCCACCTAGTATCACAAAAATTATACGTAGGAACACAGTTTTTAGTGGAGGTTTTTAATCTGACATTTCTGTATATTACGTAGAATTAGGTGGTGTCCCCTCAGAGGAAGAAGTACTTCTTCTGAGGTGTCCCGTTTACATTTTTCACACCTCATACTGAGAAACACACAATTGTGTGTTTTGTCAAGGACCGTTTTTCCATTGGGTATAAACTACATCAAAATTGGAATAAAATCAAAGTAGTGTTTTTACAAACAGTTCTGCAAAACTATCAGAGCAAGTATGCAAAAATTAAATGCCTAAAGCTGTGAGTCTCCCGATAACGAACACGCAACTTTTTGCCACATAAAGTACTCCTCATCCTGCCAGTTATCTAAAATCTACAGACTCCCACTCACGCCAAAAAAATCGTGATATCTATTGTGATATCAATTGAAGAATGAAGGTTTTCTAGGGCGAAAGCAACAACCATTAAAGTTCAAACGATATGGCTGGTATCTCGGACATTCTCATTCTACCGAAATACGAAAGTGAACGCTTCCAGTGAGCCTGAAACTGGTTGGTAAATGTTGAAAGGAGGCGAGGTATGGACCTTTGGAAGAAGGACAAAAACGTGCACTTCAATGCGTCCTACTTTGAGTGTTTGAGCTGACCTAAGACATGAGATTGCAGTTGGCACAAATGATGAATGAAAATTGTTTGTTTTGATTTATAGCGTTCGTTGAATGGACTAGATTTATTCACGTGGATTTTACTATTTATTGTTCTGGGGCTTCATCGTAGAATATATTATCGAAAATCGCAGATATGGTACCTAAAGATTTTTGCGGACTTATACAGTGTGTTTGGTCATGACTTAGCGATAATTTAACGGCATCAAATATACCTAATTTCATCGACAAAAACACCCATATTGGGAAGTTTACCCGCTCAGTTTTGGAGAAGCTCCCTTTTTATTTTACTTTTTATTTTAGTTGACCCTTCCTAATAATATCGATATCTTTGGACATAAAGGTCCTACAGATGTGAAAAAAATATTTTGAAAGACGATACTACCGCCTTTCATTAAAGTGGAACAATATGAAAACATATAACTCAAAAATGTTATAAAAAAATTCTCTAAAAACATTTTAGTAAAAAAATGTTCTGATTTTCTTAGTAAATTCGCAATAGTACAAGATCTAGCACATTGAACTATATTTTTTTTTCAATGAGCTAACACGCAAGGATATTAGCTATACAAAACGATACCAACATAATTTCTGTAAGTTAAATATTTAGAAAGTAATTGCCGTTCGAACATGACCCTTATGAAAATTGATAAAATAAAAAAATCTCAGTACTGTACTTTCCATAATTTTTAATGATGAAGCGAACAAACAAGTCATAAAAATTGCACAAAATGGCCGGCTTTGCTCTGTAGACAGGCATTGGCCATCATGACGACCTGTCTTGTGTCTTTTACTCGAGCACAGCCGTCTATAGAGTACTTTAGACGGCTGTGGCTCGAGTAGTGATCATGTTCGAGCAGCAATAACTCTCAAATTATGTAACTTACAGAAATGATCTAAGTGTTGTTTTGTAGCTAATATCCTTGCTTGTTAAATCATTGAAAAAAAAATTATACTTCAATGTGCTAGTTCTTGTACTATTGCGGATTTACTAACAAAATCAGTACATATTTTTACTAAAACTTTTTTAAAGAATTTTTTTATGGCGTTTTCAAGTCGAATGTTTCTATATTCAATGAAAGGTGGTAGTATCATCTTTCAAAAAAAATATTTTTACATCTGTGGGACCTTTATGTCCAAAGAAATCGCTATTATTAGGAAGGGTCAACGAAAATAAAAAAGTAAATTTAAAATGGGGGCTACTCCAAAACTAAGGGGGTGAACTTCCAAATTTGGGTGTTTTTGTCGATAATATTAGGTATATTTGATGCCATTAAATTATCGCTAAGTCATGACCAAACACATTGTATGAGTAAACTCTGTTGTGATCTGAATGTGATATCGAAGTGGATGCAAAGAGTAGGTAATAGGGTAGTACCATATGAGTAGCCAACTGCTTAAAATACACCGAAAATCACTTGTTTTTTATGCAATGAATCAACTTTTATTCTATTGCTTAAAGCTTAATGAGCATGTCCTGCAAATATTCAATGTCACGATGGCCTGTGAGGATTTCAATAAATTTTTTATTCTCATGTTTTCACCATTGGCATCAAACTCTCTCAAAGAGGTCTTGTTTACCAACCTAAGTTTCTTTGTTTGACAACATTGGTGAAAATATAAGAATAAAATTTCAATCCTGACATCTAATATTTTCAGGATAATATGCTTATTGAGTTTTAAGCTTTCGAATAAAATTTGATCTATTGTATAAAAAGGGAAGTGATTTTCGTTGTTTTTGAGCGTTCGTTCTACTTAAACGAGTGCTGAACGTTTTGACCAAATGTCTGTAACTTTCGAATTTTGAGCCAAAATGGTCTAAAACGATAGGGTTCGACTGCCTGATGACGAATTCGTGGTCAAATTCAATTCTGTCCGTGGGGCCGCCCGTTCGTTACCACGATAACTTTCAAAGGGATTGTCCTAGAGACTTGAAATATTTAGGATGAGTTCGGTTCCCAAATGCCTCGGTTAAGTTCGATAACCAGCCAAATCGTACAGGTGTTTCATAAAATAAGTCCATTGAAAATTTTTGTTCCTCAATATCTCAGACAAAACGGAATAACGAAATATCCGATTCACGGGAAATTCATTTTGGGAGTGAAGATTGATATACTGAACATTCACGCAAAATTTCAGGAAGATCGCATAGTGTGGACCATAGAAAATTCAATTGGAATATTGAAAAGAAGAACCTCCATATCTATAACATGATGACCGATTCGAGTGAAATTCATTTCTTGTAAGAAGATTGATATACTGAATGTTCATGCAAAGTGTCAAGAGGCTCACATCATCAGAACCATAGAATTTAATTTTTAATTGTCAAATTTTCACAATTTTAGTTCTTGAATAAGTTCCAGAATATTATTCTGATGGTGCTGAGATTTTGCATTCATATATTCAGTATCAATCTCAAGATCCATACAAAATTTTGAGGTAATAGCCTAATTGTTCCACCAATGAACGAGCGCTCAAAAGAACCTGCTCAGGGCTTTCTTAAATTTTTTTTATGCATTTGGACACTCTTATGGTACGTAGGTATTAAATAGGAAAACGATACAATTCTCAGAATATTAATATTCCTTTCCAGTCAACGCTAGTTCGTAGTTCAAAGAGTTTGACTGGTATTTGAATTTTACTGAATATAATTTAGCCAGTAGTCAAACTCTATGAACAAAAAATGATTCTCCCGATGTTCTCTACACTAATATACAGGTGTCCCAAAACTCGACGTCAACCCGGAACCGGGTGAAAAGGCAAGTAATGCTGGTTGTCAGAAAAATATAAAAAAAATCTAAATTGCATGATTTTTAAATAATGAGCATTAAAAAAAACACGCAAAATTCCACACCCTGTGACAATCTTTTCGCTCCTGTTGCCACAAATATCCACTTTTTCAAACTTTTTTTGCTGTGTAACCTTGAATAATGCTTGTCTAAACTGTAATCAAAATTTGGATACCAGCTGCTCTAGGTTTCATAAAAATAGGGCTTGCTTCTCAGAAAAAAAAATTCAAAATAAACAATTGCCTAGTTTCAACTGACTGTATTGAAAAAAAATGTACTACGCAAGTTTGCATGTTTTGTCAAAAGTTGGCGAATGTAGTAAGGATTCCAAAAAATGGTATAATACTTGTTAAACTGTAGCTGTTGTAGTTCAAATTTATTTTCGATTGCCTCTGAATACACTTTTCTTCAACAGCTTCCTAGTAAAAAAGTCCAATGGATTCAAGTCCAGTGAACGGGCTGACCACGAGATTGGACCAGAACGTCCGATCCATCTTCCGGGAAAAAATGTTACCAGAAAAAAAAATTTCCAGAGATTTCTCAGGAAAAATTTTTCTGGAAAAATTATTTCCTCTGGAAATTGTTTTTTCTGGTAAAATTTTTCCTGGAAGATGGATCGGACATTCTGGTCCAATCTGGTGGCCGGCCCGTTCACCGGACTTTTTTTCTATACAGTCAGTTGAAACTAGGCAATTGTTTATTTTGAATTTTTTTTCTGGGAAGCCCTATTTTTATGAAACTTAGAGCAGCTGGTATCCAAATTTTTATTACAGTTTAGACAAGCATTATTCAAGGTTACACAGCAAAAAAAAGTTGGAAAAAGTTGATATTTGTGGCAACATGAGCGAAAAGACTGTCACTGGGTGTGGAATTTTGCATGTTTTTTTAAATGCCCATTATTTTAAAATCATGCAACTTAGATTTTTTTTATATTTTTCTGACAACCAGCATTGCTTCCCTTTTCACCCGGTTCCGGTGTTGACGTCGAGTTTTGGGACACCCTGTATATGTTTGTCCAATTTATGATGATCCACCTTGTATTTGGATTTGTTCCTAGTCCTGATTCAAATAATCTATGACGGAATATTTTTCATCATTATTCCTCAACTTCCAATAGAACCAGTTTACTTTTATACATTTTGCTCATTCAGATTATTCGGGTGACATTTTCTAGAACCTAACTCATTCACTATTGAGTAGTCTAAAATTGTTATACCTAAGTAAGATCATCATGTATCCGTTTATCGAAAATATCTTTCGTACTAAGCCGTAACATGAGGTAATAATTGACAAATTCCTTACCAGTTCATCTACCCATGTAAAGGTAAAGAGACTCGCCAATATGTATGTGCCTCTAAATCAGGTTTTGGATAGATATGAGACCGTGCTGAGCATGTTGAATTCCTTTAAATCGCTTTGTATAGCCGCAGGGCTCCAGACCGACACCAATCTTCCAGGAATCACCCATCGCCCGTGAGATTGATAGTTTTTTTGATATTCTTCAAAATGATCTGTTAAATCATATCATGTACCATAGATAAATGGTTTAGTCTGAAATATCTCATAAATTCATTTTCGTGCATGAGCAACGTCTGTAATTCGAAATTTATCAGTGAAATTTCATTATGAAGCTCAACTTCGCGCATCTTCTTATTTTAAACATGTATTATAATCAAACCAGTCTCAGTTCTTTTCTTGATGTAAATAAGATATTGTTATATCATCTGCAGTAGAGTTTCTTGCACTCGTTGTCATCTTAAAGAATTTGTAGAGGAAAGGATCTTAATAATTCCATCTTTCAAGTGTTCTTAAGAATGGTTAGTAGTGAATATTCTGTATTTGCTGATTTTTAGTGAGTCTCAGTGAAACTTCAATAAAATGATTGTTTCGATTTAAATAAAGTTCAAATCTTTTACTTATACTCCGTTCACGAAAGGTTTAGCACATAGTAGGCGTTTCTTTATTTATCTGAAGTTGGCAGTATTGCTGTCACAACGTAAAATAAATTCAATGTTGCCGAATGTACCGGACCTCGTCCGACGAGCTTGCGAGTTATTAGACAACTCTATGTAATATGACAACATTGCGTATCAATCTGACAAGAAAATAAAGAATATAACCTAAAATTTTAATATACACAGTGGAATATGTCAAATTATCATGGCCAACCGACGGCTGAACCTTTCGTGAACGACTATAGTTTCAGTTTCGTGACCTTTCACTCTCGTTCATACAGAATATTTGGTTGTACTAGAGTTATTAACTCTTACATTAACATTAAATTAGATTTGATCATACTGAGGTCGATTGTGACTACTTTTCTGCCCTGAGACCAATAAGGTATTTTGTGAAGAAGAGAAAATGCTCAATAAGCTCTATCGTTATCAACAAGCCATTTGAGGCTTTTTACTGGGCTTCTCACAAAGCATAGCGTGTATCCCACGATACTCTTACTCAAAAAAGAATCCTCAACGTATGCATGATGATATAAGATTATTCTTATATCATGGACGTATGTAAGTTACGGAGATCCACTTCACGAAGATTGCTATAGGCATCTGAATATAAGAATGCAGCGCCACGGCAGGCATTCGTAAAACTATTAATATTGACATGAAAGGATTTGGTTGTATTGTTTATGTGTATATCTGCTTCATTAAAATTGGAGTTTTTCATCAATATATCAAAATTTCAAAAATCTATAGTGAACGAGTGTATTACTTTACTGTGTATATTATATTTTCATTTTATGTGAAGGCGGTAGGTGTCATCATTTGTTTCAATTTATTTCATTTTAGTGAAAAAGAATAAAAGGGAAAAGGGCTGTTATATTCAAACAGTTTTTTTCACTTACAAGAGCAGTCTTCAGTGGTTTTTTCTTTTATAATGTTTAGACTTCCATGTCTCAACCTTTTAGTTCTACTACTAGAACTAGAACATTCCTGTTGTTCCTCCTTTCTGGTAGTATATCCAGGAAGATTTGTGGTAGGCACAGCAGTATTTTTCCAAAACTACGTCTGTTATGAACTGGGATCTGTAAACCATTAACCCCATGAATCTAATCTAACCGACAAGTTTTGTGTAATCCGTACTTACCTCGATAAAAATAATCGTCATCTATAAAATGCAAGGAGCAAACTTTCATATTTCCTGTGACTGGTTTACCGATTTTAAGTTTCAGTTTCCAGGCTTTTCGTCGACCCATCAACACTTTGTCACTTTACTCCTCAATTTCCTTCTACCCAAACACGAGATTTATCCCTATCTTGGGGAAAGGCATGGGAATGTATATTATTTGGAATCATTTTTATCAGGAATGAATTACATTTAAAGAATTAGTAATTCACATAAATCACGACAACACAATACGAAATGAAAGAATCATGTCAATATCAAAGGTTGCTCAGATTGTCACCAGAAGGCGTATCGTTTAGCTTGATTTGTCTATATTCCTGTAAAATACTTAGCTGTTGATTGGTAGCACACAAAAGACCTTATTAGTCTCGGTGCGAAAATGTAGTCATTCATTCATTCGACCGCAATCTAATCCACAAAAATTCAAGAGCTTCTTTGAAATAATTTTAATGTTTCTGTGAATTGTCATTCGATCACTTCCCGCGTTAACCTTCATTTAAATAAATGAGAGGTAATTTATAAAACTCAATAAGGAGTAATTGGGTTACGGCACATTTGCAATAACCATGCTGGTTCCACGATTCGATATGTAGATCAGGAAGGTGACACAGTTTCAAGTTGAACAGGAAATTTGATGCCGTAAAGGTAAATCGGAAAATCGATATTTGAGTACATACACTGTTCGTTTGAGAATTAACAACATTATGGAGGAATAATCAATATGTTGAGTGTAAAATAATCCATTGGAATAGAAAGTAGAACTGGATAATTTGCAAATTATCGGTTTAATTGGAGGTCGATCATTTACTCGGTACTGAAATTAGTTTTCTCTGCGAATCGATATTATTCAGAGGATGAGCGTTTAATCGAATCCAGGGGCGTCTGCTGAGTATTCGATTCCGAAGAGAAATACAATGGGCATTTCCACTGATTTTCAGACTTGAAATTTTCAGTGTGAGTTCGGTTCTCAAATAGCTCGGTTAAGTTCGTTAACCAGCCAAATCGTACAGGGTGTTCTATGAAATATGGCCATTCAAAATTTTTGTTCCTCAATATCTCAGACAAAACGAAACCCATCGAGATGAAATAGCGGCCATATGCAAAATGGTCATATTAAGCTTCATGCAGAATTTTATGGTCATGGTGTAAACAATTGGAATATTGAAAAGAAGAAACTTCATATTTCCATAAAAATATCTGATTCGGATGAAATTTATTTTATAAATAGAGATTGATACACTGAATGTTCATTTTAGGTCCATAGTGTCTAGGGAACCATAGAAAATTCAATTAGAATATTGAAAAGAATAATCTTTACATTTCCATAACAGGATATCCGATTCGAGAGAAATATTGTGGCAATAGTGTCAACTGAACCAGAGAAAATTCAATTGGAATATTGAAAAAAAGAATCTCTTTATTTTCATTACAGGATAACTGGTTCAAGTTTAATTCATTTTATGATTCAAAACTGATACAAGTACTCAATGTCCATGCAGAATTTCAGGAGGATAGCATCATCAGAACCATAGATAATATAATTTAAGTACCTGAGTAACTAGAGTTCAGTTGAATCGCAATTCATTCCTTTCGTTGAAAATTTCAACAGGTTTATTTAAAATAACTATTTCCCTGAATATTTCCACTCCGTTAATATGTTGCCAAAACATCCATTTGTATTTTCTCATTCAAAATAGTGTTTTTCTCATTAATCGACGGCTCACGTAATTTATCTGATCTAATCTGTTCAATTTGGTTCATTTTTTTGCAATAGCTTGGTAATAACTCGACTGAAGGAAACATTTATAATTGATTATACCTACAGGCTGACCACACTCCATGATTTATCACACGCACGTTCTGTATTTGTTGCGTATGTTTGTTTTGTGGAGGACAAACTTCGTTTTCGAAATTTTCAGCCCTGCTACACTGCTACAACTGTTTTCAGCGTCAAAATTTTGAATAATGAGAGTAGGTTGTTTGAAAGATATTTCCATTCTCTACATAAATATAAAACCTTTTAATTTATCATCTGTTCTAAGGGCTCCTGATGAAACCCCCGTGTTACTTCACAATACGCATTGAATTTTGGAATGAAAGCAGAATGAAGCCAAATATTTGGACTCGTTCAACAAAATAAAGTAGTTGAGGAAGTAATCAAATATTTTCCGTCAATCCCTGCTTCAGAAAGCGTCGGGGAATCGGTTTTCATTGAAGGACGTGATTCTCGAAAGTTTTTGAGTCGTTGTCTCAACAATCAACGCAGCATTATCACTAGAATGTTTTTATGATTATTTCATCATGAGCAAGTGGTTGAATCGTTAGAGGAAAAGTGGTTCATTGTCAAAACCCAGTTTTCCTGAGTATTGTTCAAGACTCAAGACTCTAAACTCTTCTATTCTTAGCTAGGATTAATGTATTTGTTTATTTTGTTTCCTGAGATCTAAGATGACTTCTTAAACAGTCCAACCAAAAGTCACATATGGCTTATCTATCAATTTGAAAATCATTCTTATTATCATTTTCCAATAAAATACATTCAGTAGAAATAGCATTACGTTTTGATTCACAGCTATGATTTAGAAAAGTGGAAAGAACTTTCAAAAGATATGCCACACAACTTTCCCTATTCGAAATTTTGACTCAGGGGTCCAAGTTCATCCCCTCAAAAAACTGACTGGCTTGAGCTCTCCCATTTTCATGCATACACAAGAACCTGAATTACATCATCAGGAATATGGATCATCCTGTATATTCATAACAATTGACATTATTTGTCAAACTGATGTTACTCATAAATTCTAGCTTTATAATATAATTATTATGTGTGCTATTTATATGTAATATAATTTATAATGTGTACAATGGAATTGCCATAGATAGGAGCTGTCCTTTTTATCGGTCTCTGTTCAATTATCAGAGTACTCTCACTTTCTACAATGTAATATTATAGCTGTCATTTTGCGACAACTCCATTCCATTTACATGGGGGGTTTTTGACAAGAGGGAAATGTCATGTGTTCCAGGTTATCCCACGATAATAATTCTATATACTCCGTTCACGAAAGGTTAAGCACATAGTAGGCGTTTTTTTATTTATCTGAAGTTGGCAGTATCTGCTGTCATAACGTAAAATGAAGTCAACGTTGCCGAATGTACCCGGTCTCGTCCGACGAACTTGCGAGTTATGAGACAACTCTATGCAATATTGACAACATTGCGTATCAATCTGACAAGAAAATAAACATCATAGCCTAAAATTTTAATATAGACAGTGGAATGTCAAATTATCATGGCCAACCGACGGCTTAACCTTTCGTGAACGGACTATACCTATACTCCATTCACGAAAGGTTGATCCGTCGGTTGGCCATGGAAATTTGGCATATTCCATCGTGTATCTTAAAATTTTAGGTTATGTTCTTTATTTTCTTGTCAGATTGATACGCAATGTTGTCAATATTGCATAGAGTTCTCTGATAACTCGCAAACTCGTCGGACGAGGCCGGGTACATTCGGCAACGTTGACTTTATTTTACGTTATGACAGCAAATACTACCAACTTCAGATAAATAAAGAAACGCCTACTATGTGCTCCATCTTTCGTGAACGGACTATATGTTTTATGTTCTCTATAATAACAAAATTCCGTGGGTAATCGGCATGAACGATGAAATAGAAAAAATGTAATCTTTCTGAGACCGCATCCGATCTAGTCAGATCAAATGATAAAGGAGGATTAAGTTTTTCATTCAATGGAATAATGATAATGATGATAATACCTTAATTATTGAATCAAAAGTGAAATACTACTAAATAATTCTTACATGAATTTGGACAGATTCATGTTAATTTCGTGTCCTTTCAATACATCGCCAACGTTTCGAATCCTGTGTGATTCTTTTTCAAGGCTCGTATTTTATCTGATGAAATTTTGTCAATTTTCCTAAAAATTTCCTTGAAAAAGATCACACAGAATTCGAAACGTTAGCAATGTATCAAAAGGATACGAAATTTGAAAAAATCTGTACAAATTCCAGTAACAATTATTTATCTGTTTAAAACATGGACGTAACCAATAATTAATCAATAGTAGAATACAAGGTAATTTTCAATAGAAATTCAAAATTGCAAAAAATATATATGGTCTTATTCGAAATAATAAAAAACCGGAAGTAACTATTTTCAGTTTCATTGGACGAGTTTAATATAATGAAATTTGCAAATTTCATCTGATGATTGATCAATCTGAAAAATAATAACAATAAGTTATTCGCCGCCTCCACTCTTATACAATATGAATATTGATAAGTATTCAAATTATTACGCTATTAAGCTAGACATCGCCGAAGAATGTGAAATATCGAAATTCCTCACGTCTCGAAGGCAACAAAAATGCTTTTCTCGCTTCACTCCTCGAGAAAATAGAACCAAACTTGCTTGATACCGAGAAATCGCTTATCGAAAACAATAACTTGATGTTCAATTTTCACACAACCATTCATTCATAAAACGAAATATCCATTCTAACTTTCACTGAAAATTCATTTCGTCACTATACAGAATAATATAAGACTTCCTGAATACATGGGAACCAGATTCTGCTAGATGCGGTTGAGATAATAACTGAAAATTGGACTTTTTGTTATGCTATTCCATTGTTATAATCGCACGAAATCAACAGATTGATTGTATCTTGTTGTATATCTGCGAACAGTTTCATGAGATACATACCAAAACGAGTTGGAAATTGATCTCGGTCGTATTAGCTGCCTGTAAACAGAAAATGTAATATGTAGTTTGAATTTTCGATTGGAGTAATTTGTTATTATTGGAATGGTTTATCGCATAACGTTTTCGAATGATGAGTACGATTCAGCCTATATTGAAAGATCTAAAAGTCTCTTAAATTTAGAATAAATGAACAAACTAACTCAATGGCGCGATGGAGGACTCTTCACTGGGCACGCGAGGGCCCTCAAAATGGTTAAGGATGCTCACGCTCCCCTTCTCCAGAGAGGTGACCGCGCGGGCACTAGGTTCTGCTTCGACGAACCCTACAGGGTAATTGTTCCCGACAGAGACCTATGGTCTTCATCAAACAGGCTTCTTAGTCCAGAAGGTCCCACCTGGTTCACTGATGGCTCTGTCACAGCAACAGGGTCTGGGCCGGAATCGTGGGTCCTCACTTCAATCAGGCTATCCCTCTGGGGAAGGACTGTTCCATTGTGCACGCTGAGCTATTTGCGGTTCTTGCATGCGCACTGGAAAACATTCGCAGGGGATACTCTGGCCAGCACATTTATATATGTTGCGACAGCCAGGGAACTCTGAAATCTCTATCTGATGTTAGAGTTGATTCTCTTTTGGTAGAAGAATGCAGGAAAGCTCTGCGTAGGCTGGGCTCTGATAACTTTTTGAAAGTGGTCTGGTGTCCGGCTCATGCGGATATACCTGGTAACGTCAAGGCAGATGAACTGGCTAGGCGGGGAGCCGGATTAGCATTTGTCGGTCCGGAGCCTTCGCTGCCAATCTGTCGCACATCTGTCAGAAGTTTCTTCAGGAACTGGCTGAACAGGGAATTTTCCTCGGAATGGAGCGCAGGGGTGGGCCTGAAGTGGTCGAGGATTCTCATTGAGAGACCGTCCTCGCGATCTGAGGTCAATAGGCTTCTGCTGCTGGAGAGGAAACAACTCAGTCTGGTGACTGGTGCATTGACTGGTCACCTGTTTAACAAGCATTTGAAGAGAATGGGATTGACGAGCTGCTCCCTATGCCGGTGGTGCAGATATACTGATGAAACGGTTGAGCATATTTTGTTCAACTGTGAAAACCTTACTGAGTTAAGGTCAACACACCTAGGAAATCCAACACCTTCTATTCCTATGGTGAGAGGGACCACTCCTGGCAGGCTCGCGACATTTCTGTCTTCGTGTCTGAGGAGCTGAGTCTCTGTAGAATGATGCGGGTGAACAATGGGCCACTAGGCCTCAGTTCGGCCGGTAAGGCACCGCACAGAGAAGAAGAAGAAGAAGAAGAATATGTTGTTTGAATTTTTGATTGGAGTAATTTGTTATTATTGGAATGGTTTATCGCATAACGTTTTCGAATGATGAGTACGATTCAGCCTATATTGAAAGATCTAAAAGTCTCTTAAATTTAGAATAAATGAACAAACTAACTCAACTCGTAAATACTGATGAGTCCAAGCTTGTTCAACTTGCTTTGAATTAAGATCACAGGATTTTATGGGTTAATGCTCCCATAATATCGAAAGAAGAAAAACTGAGAAGTAGAGAATTGAAACATCTTTCATGTCGATAACCGAAAACCCCATCAGTCAATTGTCTCTTAATTTCAAAAACACCTAGTCTCTAATAATAAGAACCAGCCTATAGAACATCAAATGAATTTTCGTTATCGATTGTTTTCTGAGAACTGTGAAAAATGGAAAACATTTCAAAGGGTGACGAAAGTTGCCTTTTTGCAAGTTAAGGTTCTTAAGTGTTTTTCTGACGACGGCTGGCGAATTCTGGCCGAAACGTTGAACAGGAGTAAATATGATGAATCTTGCCCAAATAATATACCCATTAATGTTTCATCATCAAGAATTTCGCGTCAACAAACAAATAAGAGTATTTATTCATTTTATGCTATGTATGAATTTCGTAAGCGAAAAAACCTATTTTCGAATAAACATTCCACTTGCTTAGAAAAAATTTCATTAGAAATGAATAGAGGTTTATATATTGAATAACACGATAACTTCAGAAAGGATCAACTCGAAACTTTCTGGATAAGTTCAAGATTTGAACAGCAATAGTTATTTAACCAACTAAGTTATTAAAGACAGTGACTAATGGTCAAGATATTTTAACGCGTGAGCGAAGCGAACGAATTAATAGTTCGAGACCATTAGTCGCTCGATCAATAACCGAGTTGATTGCAAGATTTTTCCGACAATCTCAATATGAATTGTGGATGAATTCTTGATTGAAATACATTCTCTTTTTGCATAAGAAGTAGAGCTTTGACATTTCACGTAGTGCTTCTGAATACTTTGTGAACCGTTGCGATGAGGATTGCACATTAAAATAACAGAAATTGAGTATTAAAATGCTCCTTTTATTTTGGGGTCGTCGGAAAAGTAGATTTAATAATCAAACATGCAAAAACTTTCAACTTTCATAATGATTCTAACAATGAAAATAAATTTCGTAATGTCTCCTACATTCATGTCATATAATAGATATACAGATTTTGGTCGATTTGTAGAACTAATAATTCCACAGAGAATATTTTTTGAATTCATTCGTTTTTTCCCTTTTGATGTATACTCCGTTCACGAAAGGTTGTGCACATAGTAGGCGTTTTTCTTTATTTATCTGAAGTTGGCAGTATCTGCTGCCATAACGTAAAATGAAGTCAACGTTGCCGAATGTACCCTCTCTATGCAATATTGACAACATTGCGTATCAATCTGACAAGAAAATAAACATCATAGCCTAAAATTTTAATATACACAGTGGAATATGTCAAATTATCATGGCCAACCGACGGCTTAACCTTTCGTGAACGGACTATACTTTCACCCCGAATTGTAGATCAGCTATAAGTATAATATTTAAGCATTTCTTCACCACATAAAGCTTTTCCTAATAATAATAGTGGACTCAGATAAGGAAGGAATAGAATAATTATTCATAAAGATCATAAATTCAATTCCATGTTTTGTGAACATGATTTCGAATTTTCTTGAAATGATATTAGTATACTTGTAAAACAGAAATTATTCACTTCAACCATTTCGTCGATACGCCAATGGTATAACATATGATTTCAATACTTTCCTTGGTAAAACAGGAAATACACAATGGATAAAAAAAGTTCCCTATTAACCAGTGGTTTGAATTATTGATAACGAAATTTCGCGATATTTCATACAGAAATATATTAATTAGTCTTGTTCAACACACGTATTTATTGAAATAAGGTTGTTTAGTGCAATAACAAAAATTTTCCATTCGAAAATGAAGAAAGTTCCTTCGGTGAAATGGATTTGTGTCAGCTCGAATCAGAATTCCTAATTTACTCCATTTGTTTCCTTTTGAACTGGATTCTTTTCGGTTTATTAGTGTGGAATAAATCTGAAATCAAGAAAAAGTCTGAAGAAATGGAGGAAGATTTGATTCTTAAGGCGGTGAGTTTTCTTTGGATTCTGGATTTTAATGTGGATATATGTATTTCTATTTCTTCATATCGGTCATTCCTAAGATTCATTGGAAAAATGAAAACAATACAAAATTCTCAACAACAGATTCAGTTCTTCTGTTGATGAATTTTAGTGAACAAGACAAGAAACGATTTCTTAGACAGCTCAAGAAAAGTATCTTCATTTTCTGAAACCTGGAAAATGAGCTCATTATATTTTGTACATAACTACCACATTTGCCAAATAGGTTATTATATCGGTTGTAAGTAAGTAACGTTTCGATATTTTAGGACCGGATTTTAGAACTCAAAATGAGTTAAAAGTTTTATTCAAACATGGTTCGGCAAATGAGCCATTTCGAGATATGAGCGATTCTCGATGGATTCGATAAAAGATTTTCTATTTATTTTCAACTTCTAGTATTTTACCACAGAATATTTAATCTGTGTGTGGTATTACAGAATATGTTTCTCATGATCTCATGATCGTCCATTTCAATGCACCAAGTATACTCCGTTCACGAAAGGTTGGGCATATAGTAGGCGTTTCTTTATTTACCTGAAGTTGGCAGTATTTGCTGTCATAACGTAAAATAAATTCAATGTTGCCGAATGTACCCGGCCTCGTTCCACGAGCTTGTGAGTTATCAGACAACTCTGTGCATTATTGACAACATTGCGTATCCATCTGACAAGAAAATGAACATCATAACCTAAAATTTTAATATACACAGTGGAATATGCCAAATTGTCATGGCCAACCGACGGCTCAACCTTTCGTGAACGGACTATACATAATCGCATAAATAACCTTACTTTTCGAAAATATCTGAATAGTTGAATCCAATGCAAAATACTCAGTGATATTTCTCTGATCAATTTGTTTATTAATCGCTAGATTAATAAACTCATTGAATACAAGATTTTTCTGTTGACCGCATTATGAATCGAGTATAAATTCTTAATTGAAATACATCCTTATTTTGCATGAGACATTTGACATAATATAAATTTCTTCCAGTAGAGTTGTGATATTACTTGTTCGGTTTCCCATGACAATTCGACATTAAAAGAGCACAAATTGAACATTAAAATGGGTCATTATAATTCAATTTCGTATTCGTTAAACCCACCTTTCATTTTGAGGTCGACGGAAACAGTACGTTAATCTCATTCGAAAACCAAATTTGCGATGCCAATTATGATTTTTTAAACAACCGTACTTTCATACAAATGAAAGTTTCGATTTACTTACAAAAGTAAATCGAATGTAGTATTCCGCTGCGCAAGTAGTTGTTGTAGCTTATATCTCCAAAATGGCTCGTTATGGAGGCCCATATGACATTATATGAAATCTACTATCTACTTTCGTTGTTTATATTATACACGCATGAATTTTCATTTCGACTATTATCACCACGTCTGGTATATGACGATTAACCAAGCGTTTCCACTTCATCGACTGTAGATAAAATCCACATAGTTGGACTACCACCAATTTGTTTGAAAAACGGATAAAAATCTCGCTACTTCGTTCTAGGTTCATGCATCGGAGGTAGGTGTTCGTAAGGATCCCAGGAGATGGAGTTTTGTTTCTGTTATTCTCAGAAATAGGCGATATTTCTTCAAATAAGGGAACCTAGAATGCCTTTCAGACGGAGCTCCTCCATACTGAAGAGCCCCAAATAGGGCGAAATAGCTGTCTTTGGATGCTCTGTTTGATATTACCACCATGCATGTTCTCTGTGCGTTGACGGGATTAGTCCCGAAGTATGAGTTAATATCATTCTCTGCTTTCAATGTTTATAGACGATATTATAATGAATTTTTTGCTTATTTTGAAGTCTATAATCAGCTTGCAAAATATTGAAACTTAGTTTTTGACACCCTGTAATGCTAAGGGGGCAATAAATACTCCATTGAATCATTATGTCCAGTTTTGAAATTTATTGTCAAAAAAAATTCAAGTACAATCTAATTTCCTTGTCTATTGCTAACATTGATATTGTGCTGAAAAGAAAGAAGTACTATGGACCTTCCGTAGAAGGTACCTACAGTTCTTGATTGTGATTATCTCTATTTACAATTTGTAATTTTTGTTATCAAAACATATTTCTTCGACCGACTAGTGGAAAACTTCCAACGTCAATTTCTAACCATATCAATCAATTTTGTTACAGGGTGCTCGAGTATGGATTCCACATCCAGAAAAAGTTTGGGAACCAGCTGAACTGAAAGAAAATTACTCCTCAACCAAGAAAACCTTAGATGTAATCACAGCTGATAATGAAACGAAAACACTGACAATAAAAAACGAAGAAGCACTACCAGCTCTACGGAATCCCGCACTCTTGATAGGTGGAAATGACCTCACATCTCTGTCTTATCTCCATGAACCGGCAGTTCTGTACAATCTGCAAGTGAGATTCTGTGAACAAAAGAACATCTACACCTACTGCGGGATAATTTTAGTGGCCATAAATCCATACGATGAACTGCCCATTTATGGTGAGTAATAATACCTGTAAGACCTTATTGGCTATTTTGAAGTAGACGTCATAAACTTGGACTTTCAGAGACGTTATTGTGATGCTATCGGCTCTTCAACGTTCAGCCGGTTCAGCGTGATGTGTTCGTCGTGACTTCTAACCAAATGCTGAAAAGTTCTCGCTCTAGCAATGAAAACACGTTTTCGGACAGAAATCATTTCATTCATCAACATACACACATCGTCAAAAATCTTGGTCTCCCTAGGTTTCACATGAAGTAAACAATCTATAGTCTGGAGACTGGAAATGAGATAAATACACTCACCGGCAAAATATTCGATCCACTCAAGAAATCGATGAAGTTTGTTAATTCATTAATATGCTTTTTCAAGTCCGATTCGTTTGAATTTTTTTCAACGGTAGGTATGTTCATTTTCAATCAATCACGAGTTTTGAATTTCAAGAAAACTCGGAGTACGTCATTTTATACAGGGTGAAACAAAATATGTTTTTTACCCTAACTTTAGAACCACCCCTGGTGTATTCCAGTCATTCCACCGTATGATTTCTTATCTCGTCATCAAGACACATCTTCTCTTGACAATTTAATTTTTCATGTATAATAATAGAGCAATTTTTGTTAAAGATGCCAGGTTTTCAGAGAAACATAAAACCCCACAATTTCACTATGGCTATAAAATTACTTGCACAGATTTAACCTTAAATCCGAACGTTATGAAAATAAACTGAAAACTGTGTGGAAACATAAAACAGAAGAAGTTTTAGAGCAATATGTTGTTGCGTATGCACCGTTTATTGGAGACGATTTCGTGCTAATGCTTTATAATGCTCGACCGCATCAACCGCATGTGGCTAGTTTTGCCAGAGAAAATTTAGCAGAGGTTGATATCCAAGATTTCAACTGGCCCGTTCTAAGCCCAGATTTGAACCCAATTGGGCATGTTTGGATGCTCTTGGAAGGAAAATTTGATCTCGCGTACCAACTCGCGAAACTTAGCAGCAGCTCAGTGATGCTCTAATTGATTCAAAATCTTAATGAGGACATGCCGAGACGAAATGCATCTGTTATCCGCATCTGGGCGGAAAACACGTTATGTTTTCGTCTAAGTTTTCAGTTTATTTTCATTAAGTCAGAATTTTAGGTTGAATTTGTTGAAGTACTGTTGTAACCTCAGCAAAATTTAATGTTTTACTGAAAACCCTGTATCTTTAACAAAAATTGGTCTATTGTTATAAATAAAGAATTTTAATGTTAAGAGAAGATGTGACGAAATAAGAAATCACACGGAAGAGCAACAGAAACACACCAGGGGTAGTTCTAAAGTTAGGGTAATAAAATAGATTCTGTTTCACCCTGTATAAAATGACGTTCGCCGAGTTTTCGTGAAATTCAAAACTGGTGGTTGATTGAAAATGAATATATAGTCCGTTCACGAAAGGTTGAGCCGTCGGTTGGCCATGATAATTTGACATATTTCACTGTGTATATTAAAATTTTAGGTTATTATGTTTATTTTCTTGTCAGATTGATACGCAATGTTGTCAATATTACATAGTGTTCTCTGATAACTCGCAAGCTCGTCGGACGAGGCCGGGTACATTCGGCAACATTGAAATTATTTTACGTTACAGCAAATACTGCCAACTTCAGATAAATAAAGAAACGCCTACTATGTGCTCAACCTTCCGTGAACGGAGTATACCTACAATTAAAAAAAACATATTAATGAATTAACAAACATCATCGATTTTTTGAGTGGATCGATTATTTTCCGGGGAGTATATTTTCCTCTTTTTCAAGCATATTATATTGGTCCCCCAACTGCATCTAATCTCTTGTTTCAATCAACTGCCCAATTAGTCTAGGCATCCCACGAATCAAGTCATCAATAAAATTTTCAGGCATATAGTTCCATTTTCCCTGAAGGGCTAAACTCATTTCTGAAAAGTAGAAGGTGGATTTTGGCAATTATATATTGCTTTCCTAGGGCAATTCAATAAGATAACTGTCTGGCGAGTTTGCAGGATGGTTCATTGTCTCGATATTGTTCTTTTGAAGAATGTTTTGAACCTTTGTTGTACAGAGTGGTGAGGCGATATCATCCTGGTAAATGAAATTATCTGCCTGTCCCCAACACATTCTTAATCCGCCTTGAAAGGGTACACTTTCCTGGACGAAATTGAGTCGCTCTAGCCTGCCTGAAAATCTTCAAACCCTATCACTTTGTAAACCGAATTACGAATCGTCCGTAAGTACGTTGCGCCATTGTGGTAACAGCCACTCTCGATGGTGTTCTGCTGATTGCCTACGGGTAGCTCTATGTCGTCTGCACCCAACATATTAGTTATGTTTCCTTATTAGATCATTTCCTTTGTCAGGTGTCCATAACCATATTTTACACCAAAGGCACTGTTCCTTATTAAGTGAAAAATTCTGCTCGAAAAACTGCTGAGGACCGAATTTGATGGTAAAGAATTTTAGAATTCCTCTAGAACTCTTGGATCGAGATATTCATACTACAAGCATTTCCTGAACTATTCAAGATGATACTTGGAAAATATTTCTATTCTTTTCAAAATAAATAGCCTAGACGATCGATTGATATGATATCTTTTTCTTCAGATATCGACACCGTTCAGGCCTATAGAGGTCATGCTATGGGGGACCTGGATCCACATATCTTCGCAGTGGCAGAAGAAGCATACACAAAATTGGAGAGAGAAAAAAGAGACCAAAGCATAATCGTTTCTGGGGAGAGTGGTGCTGGAAAAACGGTATCTGCGAAATACATCATGAGGTATTTCGCCACTGTAGGCGGTAACGCCTTGGAAACCCAGGTGGAAAAGAAGGTTTTGGCTAGCAGTCCCATCATGGAAGTGAGTAATAGTGGAATTAACGTATATTTCAAGTTGTATAGAGTGAAGCAAACCTTTTAGCCCCTCCTATGGCTATGACCTCTCTATCGTGAACGTGGCAGATTAGGCATATATCTCTCTTTACTAATCCAATAAACATCCAATACATTTCGGTCGTGTGGAAATATGAACGACAACTAACGAATGTCTTAAGCCGGTCCCAGACAATGCGTGTATTTGACGAATATTCGGCATTGGCGATGCTTCGCGTAGTGTGTGGGAGCTCAACTTCGGCCCGAACACTATGGCCCACACACTATGCGAAGCACCGCCAATGCCGAACATTCGTCAAATACAAACATTGTCTGGGACCGGCTTTACTCATTTTACTCACTTTATACTTTGGTGGAATATAATTATAGGTAAACACTTATATTTACAGTAGCCTCCGAAGACCGGTAAAAAATATCCTTTCACCTAGATCTTCCTTAATCAATGTTTTATCCAATTTTGGTTTGATCATGATCTTACTAACACTAACCAATTCGTATCACTCACTTTATAATCTGTTAGCTTATTTTCAGTATCTGACAATAAAATGATTACGGGCCTTTCGATCTTTGGCAGCGCAGATAATCTGTTTTCTAAATTTGAATACCACCCTTCGTCATTGGAAATAATCTTCGAATAAGGCAAAATAAAAGTTACAGAAAGAATATTACCACTTTGTTCACATCAAACTACCCAGACCTATCAATTGTGATGTTACAAATCTTCTAAAAAGAGTTCTTCTCGATCTTTCGATCACGAAGGTATTTAATGACCACTGCTTGCTCAGAGTTTACTCCTTGTTCTGAGACTATTACAAATTGAAAATACAAGGTGCGGCACGGAGGGCGGACGTTTTTCAGATGGGCATAACTTTCCCCCACTGAGAGAAGAGAGAAGTGGGGAAGGTGCCGTTAGACTCGTGTGTTCCTAGCATTTATTTACCAGTTGTCGTCATGGAGCCTTGGACGGTGGAGCATCGTGTTTTCGCCTATGATAGTTTCGTCCGAAATAATGAGTCTGTCACGGTCGTGCAGCGTGAGTTTCGTCGCCATTTCCACATTCATCGGAATAGAGCTATTCCCTCTCGAAACACCATCCTTCGTTGGGTTGAATCACTACGCAGACGTGGTGAACTGATCAACAGAAGACCAAGAGGACCTGTGCGAACAGAACCTGAAAAATGTTGAACGCGTTCGACAAGCCATTCTTCGCAGTCCGTCGCGATCTGCTCGGAAACATGCTGCTGCACTTCGCCTCAGTGATCGTTCGGTGAGGCGAATTTTGCATATGGATCTTCGCTTTCACCCCTACAAATTGGCCATTGTGCAACAGTTACACCCCGGAGATTATGCACAACGAATGAACTTCGCACGTAAGATGGAAGCACTGATCGATCAAAATGAGAACCTCATTTTGTTCATGAGTGACGAAGCCCACTTTCACCTCAACGGCATGGTTAACCGGCAGAATTGCCTTTAGTGGGCTAATGAAAATCCGCAACACTTACACGAAAGACCGCTGCACAGCCCAAAAGTTACGGTTTGGTGCGCTGCATCGCAAACTCGCATCATTGGCCCTTACTTCTTCGAAGACGTTAATGGTCGTGCTGTTACCGTGAACTCAGAGCGGACGTCGAAATGATCAACAACTTCTTTATCTCCGAATTACGACGGCAACGTGTTCCAATCCGACGTGTGTGGTTCAACAGGATGGGGCGACCGCCCACACAGCCAGAGCATCAATGGGACGTTATTCGCCCTCTCTTCCCTGGTCGCCTTATTTCCAGGTTTGGCGATGTTCATGGCCTCCCGGTCCCCAGATTTATCCATATGCGATTTTTTTCTTATGGGGACACCTCAAGGCTAGAGTATACGAGACCAAGCCCCGAACTCTGGACGAATTGAAAAGGGCTATTCGCGTGGAAGTTGCCCAAGTTGAGAGAGCGATGTTGGAGAGAGTCTACGCGAACTTCCAAGAGCGCCTCCAGCACTGCATCACCGATTTCGGCCACCACATCCTGATGTGATTTTCCACACTTGACTGTCTCAAATGCTATTTCCTTGAGAATCTGATTCCGTCAATAATGTGTTTTTGAGTAAAAATTAACGCTTTTATTATTTTTTTAAAACATCCATCCTCCGTGCCGCACCCTGTATAATCACCCACTCACCATGTACAAGGCGAGGCAGAGGTATATGATGAGGCAAATGTTATTCATTATTATCAATACACTGCGTTATTAATTTCTGTGTCCACAGCCGTTGGTTATGTTTGCGATATCCTAAAGAAATGTTATTCTTCAAGTGGGCCAGAGTTCTGGGATGATCTTTATAAACATGTGATTTAATGTATTCCTATAATAAATATTAGGGGGCTAAATCAGGCGACTGTGCTGGAATGGTAAAAACCCCAGAGAACTTCACTAGCGGCTCCTACATTCACAGCATGTCACTGTTTGGTGTGCACTTGCGAGTTGAGATAATTGGCTCATGTTCTTTCGAAGGAAACAAACCGCCAGTGACTTCTGATCGTTAGGTTCACATAATTCAGGAGTTTTTGCTTCTTCGCCTCATATAGTTTAAAAAGGAGTTACAGTTCCTGCGACCTCAAGGTCTATAGTGCCCCTTACAGAGCAGTTCTGATCGCACCCTTTACAGCTCGCCTTCCAGTTCCAGAGATCTGATGAAATCAAATATCTGTGAAATTCTTCAACTAGGTGAATGGAGGTTCCTTCCTCTTCCCCACAGAACCTACACTCGTCAGTGTCCGATAATCCCATCCTCAACAGGTGCTTCCTGAGGTGACAGTGTCATGTAAGAAAGCCAGTGGGGAGGTGTATTTGTTTCTTACCGAAATCCAGATATCTTTTGGATCTTGCTGGTTCAAAGTTCCGAAGGAACTTGTGGAATTACCTATCCCTGGGAGATTCCGCTAGAGTTTCTCCTTCTCGGCTTTCTCCTTCTCCAGAAACTCCTTCTTATAGGTACATACGTATACACCACAGAAGGGTTCTGGGCCAATAAGAGACATTCGTGCGCCCTCTTTAGCAAGTGTATTAGCCTCTTCGTTTCCTTTGATTGCCGAATGGCCGGGAACCCAGATTAAAAAGACCTTATTTTTCTTGTCTACCTAAATAAGTTTGTTCCGGCACTCCCAGATCATCTTTGAGTCGATGACGTTGGAGCTCAGTGCTTTAATAGCAGCTTGGCTATCTGAGTGTATGGCTATATTGCACTTCTAATGGTTTCTTTCTAGATTTATCTCAAAACATCTTTCAATAGCTAAGATTTCCGCTTGAAAGACGCTCATACAGGAGCCTAGCGACAGTGCACACTTGGTACTTGACGCGTATATATCCCAGCGCCAGCTTCTGTAGAGGTTTTGGAACTATCTGTATACCATTTTACGGTATTTTCTTTGAGATTATAGTCGGTGTATTCCTTAGATAAGGTCTTAGGTGTAATCCAGTTCCCATTCCTTTCTTTTACATTTCCGAAATCGGATTAACGCATTTAATCAATAATGCACACCATTAGCCAGATATCATTTTAAAAACTGTCTAAACATAAACTCTAAATGTTGTTCTTGATTATGTGAGAAGAATTAAATCAATATTTGCGTAAGTTTTTATTCAATTGATCAATGACAGTTCATGAAAAAATATTGTACTTCATCTATATCTTCTGAGGGTGGAAAAATGAAGAATTCATTCAATCAATAATTTTTTCAGGCTATGGGAAATGCGAAAACAACAAGAAATGATAACAGTTCGAGATTTGGCAAATTTATCGAGCTTCAATTCAACAATAACTTCCTGATTTGCGGAGCTTCAATGAGGACATATTTGTTAGAAAAATCCAGGGTTGTTTTCCAATCGAGGGGCGAAAGGAACTACCATATCTTCTACCAGCTGTGCTCAGCCAGAAACGAGTTACCAGATCTTCATTTAGGTGAGGTAATTGTTGCAACAATTATTATATTTACACGCTAATGATTCTTGAGAATTGGTTGATTCATTTTTTTTCATTTGAAGACAATTTTTTACTTTTGAATTTGCTATTTATGAGTAACCATCAATGCCCAAGTGCATTTAGTCTAAATAATCGTGTCATTGATGTTTCGAGTTGTTGAAAATTTTAAGATTTTTTACTATAAAGCCTTATTTTATGCCAGAAGTCCTTCTATACAGGGTGTTACATTATAGTGTGTCATAACTTAAGGGAATGAATCTACGTATAATTTCAAGAAAAAGAGTTCAAATAAACATAAGTCCACAATAGCCTCGTTGCGGAGCTACAGGGTGTTGAAATTTCCAAAAAAAATTGTTTTTCTTTTCATAACTCCTGCAGTTTTCGAGATATTGAGTCCAAATTTGAAATGCAAGCTATTTTCAACAGTCTCCATCATTGCACGTCCTGAATCTTAACTAGAATCTACAGGGTGTTTTCTCTTGTAAATTTTTCGTATCTCTAACCATTTTAGAGTAAAAATTATTGAACGATTGTATTTGATATTGAATAAGCTTAAGTTAAGTATCAGATAACGAGCTATCAAAATATAAGCAAATTTTGTGCATTCCTATCGGGTATTTCTATTATTTTTTTCATTGAGCGAATAACAAACAATCGTTCAATAATTTTTTACTCAAAAACGTTTGGAGATACGAAAACATTACAGAAATCAAAAGTTTCTAAATTGCACTAAGATATCAAAAATTGATTTTACGCTGATCAGTGGCGTACTGCAGAAAATTTCCCTGTGAATTCTAGTTAATATTAAGGACGCGCAATGATGGAGACTGTTGAAAATAACTCGCATTCAAAATTCGGACTGATTATCTGAAAAAACTGAAATAGTTATGAAAAAAACCAATTTTTTTTGGAAATTTGAACACCCTGTATCTCCGTATCTCTCATATGTCAACTTGACTTTTTCCAAACTTGTAATGGAAAGGTCTTCTCACGGTCACCAAATGTTAGAATCTTCAAGAAATATATTCAGTAGTCGTGGATAAAGTATATGAGACTACTCGCGTATAATGGCTGTTATTCGCTGGGTGATTAAAACTCGCCTCCTGGCTCGTAGCCTAAACTTCGCCTCGTGAATAATAGCTATCATTATACGTTCGTTGCATAATATACTATTTTGATTTCAGGTCATCAAGACGAGTTCTACTACCTAAATCAGGGGGATAGTTCATTGATCGAGGGTGTGGATGACTACGAAAGATTTCAGGAGATGGTGGGTGCTCTCAAAACTTTGGGCTTTTCTGAAGACGAGAAAGACGGTATGTTCAAAATTTTAGCGGCTTTGTTACATCTGGGAAACCTTCGGTTCAAAGAGGCTGTCTTAAGAATGGGTGATGAAGAAGACATGGAGGGTTGTGTCATAGCGGTAAGTAATACTTTTTTCGTCATAGGTTGCTTGAACAAAGATTTTTATTTTATTCTCATTTTCTTCCTTCAAACCGAAAGTTGTAAGACTTATTTAATATTCAGAACTATTAGTGACTCAGTGCAGTACCTACATTCTACTCTTGAAATTGAGAAAGCGTAAAAATATACCGATATTTTTAATCGAAATTCCAAACCTCAGCACTAGTGGTCACGTTCTTTTTCTACAGGTTGGGGATGGTTCAGAAATAGCTGCGCCTCTTCTGCTGTATATTTCAAGTTGATGATGATGATGATGTGGTTAAATAGATAACCACATTGGAAATCTTCAAAAATTATAGGAATAATTTATTTTGATCTTCATCATAACGACAATTTGAAATTATACTCAAAAGTATTTCAGAAAGTAAAGTCCCTCAAAATGAAGCCAACCGTGAATATTCTACGAATGAATTTATGGTTTCACCTAAAATTGTTCGTGAGCAGTCGTTTGCTCATAATATCATAAGAATAACGGCAATTTGAAATTATACTCAAAAGTATTTCAGAAAGTAGTCCACAAATTCCACCTTTCAACATATTCGTTTTTCTGTTCAAAGTGTTCAGCCTTTCTAGTAATTTTTGAACATTGAAAAAAAATAATTTGTTCTGCAGATTAAAGTCTGTCAAAATGAAGCCACCCGTGAATATCTACGAAAGAATTTATGGTTTCACCTCAAATCATTCAGGAGCAGTCGTTTGCTCATCATTATCATAAAAATAATGGTCTTTTGACAATCACGAAACGCATTTAATTTCTTATGTTCACATTGCTTTTGCGAGGCACCGAAATACTACCATCAGTAACTACAAGTATTTGATTCATTCCTGGAGAATCTTTTGGGAAATGGGTTATTCTAAATGTTCAATCGAAGCATTAAAACTGTAAAGTAAAATAAGTATTCGGATCTCATCAAGAATAAGTTACACCTTCTCTGTGGCATTCTAACAGCTCGTAGAGATTGTCTTGGGTAGGAGAATTTTAGGAGAGACGCAGGTTTAGTCTCCTTGAAACTCTCCCAAATATTGAAGCACATTGAAGCTCTGGAACTGCTGTAACGCAGTGCCGAAAACAGCTCTGATTGGAGGCACAATAGACCTTAAGGTAGCAGTAACCCCTAAACAATTAAAAATTTATTAGTAATTTTGTAGTACGGTCGAAATATCTTGCGTATGTTTTTCACGCGTTTTTTGTCATTATTCCCAAATTGAATTCGATATTTAGGATGAAATACCATTATTTTGAATCTATGAGAGATGATTACCTTCAATAGGGTCCTGTAGCGGTCTTAGAAGAATAGGAGATTCGAAAAATCATCACTTGGATCGCCAGACCTGGTTTAAAATACCCTCCTGGCCCAAGAGCAACAATTAAGTATTTTGTATCTGAATATTGCAGGTATATTCGAATAGTTTTCAATTTTGTAAAAACGGTGAGGCAGGGTTTTTTGTACTGAGGTTTTTCCCTGTATCATATCATACGCCAGTACGGTAACCCGTTTTTGCACCAACCTCAGCTAGGTACTTTTTATTTCATGTATTGTATTTTGTTAGCTCTTAATTCAAAAGAGTAATACCTATATCTTGCGTATGTGATAACAGATATCTTTTTCAGGAAGACCACCATTTCAAGGCTTTGACTGACCTTCTGGAGATCAACGCAGATGAGCTACGACAATGGCTGTGCATCAGGAAGATAGTATCCGTCCGAGAGGTCTTCCTCAAGCCCATGTCAGTGGAGAGCGCCCAGGCAGCCAGAGACGCCCTGGCAAAGCACATCTATGCCGAACTCTTCAACTGGATAGTCCTAATACTGAATTTCGGTCTGGAATCCGACATTCCAAGACACAAGTTCATAGGGGTCCTCGATATTTATGGCTTCGAAACGTTCGAACTGAATTCCTTTGAACAATTCTGCATCAATTACGCCAACGAGAAGCTGCAGCAGCAGTTTAACATGCACGTGTTCAAGCTGGAACAGGAAGAATACGTCAAAGAAGGCATCGAATGGAAGATGATTGACTTCTATGATAACCAACCGTGTATCGACTTGATTGAGGTCAAGTTGGGTATCTTGGACTTGCTCGACGAAGAATGTAGAGTGAGTTGTTTTGTGGGAGTGACGTACTTTTCATACAAAATGAAAGTACATGAAATTTCCTACAAATTGTGTTTCCACAGCTTGTTCTGCGACAACCCGTTCTGGCTCAAATTATAGTTGAAAATGAGGTATTTTCTATGACTCAATAATGAAAATAAATTAAATTCCGTGGTTCCGATAATGCGAACGTCTTGAAATACTGCATGAACATTCAGTATATCAGTCTCGATTCACAAAAAAAATTAACTCGAATCGGATATCTTGTTATGGAAATATAGATATTCTTCTTTTCAATATTGCAATTCAATTTTCTATGGTTCTGTTCACACTATGGCCACCAAATTTTGCATGAAGCTTTTATGAGCATCTTCATATGGCCGCAACATTTCATTTCGATGGGTTTCGTTTTGTCTGAGATATTGGGGAACAAAAACTTTGAATGACCATATTCTATGTTTAATAACATGGCCATTCAAAATTTCTGTTCCTCAATATCCCAGATAAAAACTAAACCAATCGAAATGAAATGGTGCGGCCAAATGCAAGATGCTCATAATAAGCCTTATGCAAAATTGTGTGACGATAGTGTTTACAGAACCATAGAAAATTGAATTGGAATATTGAAAAGAAGAATCTTTATATTTCCATAACAAGCAAACCGATTCGAGTACATTTTTTTTTGTGAATCGAGACTGATATACTGAATGTTCATGCAAAATTTCAAGACGTTCGCATTATCGGAACCACGGAATTTAATTATTTTCATTTATTGAGTCATAGAAAATACCTCATATTCAACTATAATTTGAGCCAGAACGGGTTGTCGCAGAACAAGCTGTGGTAATACAATTGTAGGAAATTTCATGTACTTTCATTCTGTATAGAAAGTTTTTTCACGAAAAGTGGATAGTTTCCGAATTATAAGCAGAAAACTGTCAAAGAATGAGATTTTTTCTCTTTTTTTGTATTTTTTTCAATGTTCCCTCACGAAATTTTGTTAGCAAACCTCAGATTCCGATTCAACACCCCAAAAAACATAAAAAATCGAAAAATCAAAACTACCCCAAAACTTTCCTGCAAGGGGTTCTTTTGAGCACAAATTGACTGAACTATAGTAATTTTTGAACTTTGAGCTCAAAATGGTCTCAAACAATCTGTCCGTGAGGTCGGCCGTTAGTACGATAACTTTCGAAGGAATTGTCTTAGAGAAAGGGTTTTCCACTAAGAGGTGTTATTTTGATATTCAAAGAAAAATGCAATATTCAATATAAATGATCGGATGTTTATTCATTATAAAGAAGAAGCTATTCCGTCAATACTTGAAAATAACATCAGGCAAATGACCACCACGACCACGCTTACAGGACCACATCCTTTCAATGAAATTTTCCTTAACCAAATCGAAAAGCGGCTGCCCTATGTCCTCGATAGCCCACGAATTCCATCTTAGAGGTCTCGAATCGACTCTGGGCTATTGGCGTAGACCTTCTCTTTCACGTGGCCCCAAAGAAAGAAGTCGCAAGGTGTAAATTACAAGATCTCGGTGACCAATTGTCATCATCTCTTCGAGAGATAACACGATCCTGAAATTTTTCCCGCAAAAGATCAATGGTTTCGTTGCTTGTGTGGCAGTTCTTGTGTTTACTTTATGAGCCTTACGACCCCAATCTTTATGGAAAATACGGTGTAATGACGTTTCTGGAATGCCTAATTCAAAGAACGACGAGGAATGGACAAACCTGGTTTTTCTCAACACTTTCGGCTACAGCAGCAATATCTCTCGGCTGTTTGTGAACGAAGTGCACGGCTTTATTCTTCACATCACTAACTTGTCCCAACAGCTCGAATTCTTCCACCAATTTCTTTATTGCGGTCCGACAAGGTGCTTCACAACGACCCAAAAATGTTCGAGTTTTATGAACCGTCCTCTGCCAAATTTTCACCATTTTTATAGTGAATTTTAATAATTTCAATGCGTTCATGAAACGTGTATCGTTCCATTGTTATTAATGGCATAGTTTCTACTTGTCAAATGTCGCAAAATGACAGCTTCAAACGTGACATCTACTGAAATAGCGGGCTATTCAAAATAACACCTCTTATTGGAGAACCCTTTACCTGAAATTTTCAGGGTGAGTTCCCAATATTTTTAATTAATTTTTAAATAATTTTCAGAATATTATTCCGATCGTGCTGATATTTGTATTCTATATTTATTATCAAGATTAGGTATATACTCGTACAAAATTTTGAGATAATAGCCTCATTACTCCACCAATGAACGACCGCCTTAAAGCACCTGCTCAAAGCTTTCTTGATTTTTTTATACTAAATACCTTTACCTACATTAAGGCTATGAACGCCAAATTTGTTCCTTTAACCCTGGAAATAACTTTCCTTGATAGCAGATCTGGAAAACTGGCTAATATATAGCGTTATACAAATTCACAGAATTTGAACTTTGTAAAAAAAACTATTGGTGTTTACAGTCCACTGAATTTCTTTGCTGCAGTGCAAGTGACGGCTCGTGCCCTCCAGATGTGGGTCGGCCAGACAAAAAAAATATATTAATAGCAATGATTTTTTTTTTCGCGATTGTGAACCGTTAATTTTTTTCCGCCATCAACGCCGCGTCGTCATTGGTTTGTCCTAATAATTTAATCCATATAAAAATGATTGAAATTGTCTAAGTTACCTATTGAAAATATCATTCCGGGTTCAAATTTTACTAACATCGAAAAATCCTCAAAAATCGTTCTGATGTTTCACCGTCTCGTCAACATTTGACAGAAACATCTAATATCTATTGTCTCGTTTATTTCCCGAGAAGAGTATGTTGCACACTGTCTATTTCCTCATCTCATAAATTCATTCCCTCACCGAATCAATTAAAACTCTGTATGGTTCTTGACAAACCAAAAAAATCTGAGGACGCCGAAGAATGAAATCTTCGTCTGAAGTCGAGGCGATTTAACGAGCTCCTTGAAATTCTCATAAATGTCTCTTGTGTCAATAGAAAAGGATCATATTCAATAGATATTTCATAATTTTACAATTTTCCCTAACTTATCGTTGAAACTTTTTATTAAGTTTTGGGATGAGCACTCGAGCACTGTCCGAACAAATCAAAATATTTTGTTTTCCGACTCACCAAGTCGCTGCTACTTGACACAATAACCTCCCTTACATGTGCTCGATATTTCAAATTTAACAATCAAATAAATTCGTAATGAACTTACGGAAATAGCCAAAGAATTTGAATTAAACGTGGGCACTTTGTCTCCACACTGTCAACTTACCCCTTAGGAATACTAACTAATGAATAACCCTATTCAATTCCTTATACATATGCGAAGATCGCGAAATGCTCTGCTAGATGAATTCCCTCTTCTCTGGTACAGCCTGCCGACCTAGCCGTGTATTCTAGACCTTTTGAAATCGCGATGTTCCTAAAGTTAATAATATATTGATGATATTTTCATGATCAAAAAATCAATAACTACTATCGAACGGTAAGAAACCGATCTTTCCTGAAATAGTTATAATTAACTATTCATTTAATCAGCGAATAATTGGAAAGAACTGTGAAAATTAGCAACTTCTGCTTCGCAGGGTAGGCCTGCCGACCGTGACTATTGGGAAGCGACCTACTATCGATGCGTTTTACCGTTCTACTGAGTGGCCGTATTCTGAACGTATGTCGTGTATCGCTTCATTTACGTACTGCTAGTACGGCCGAGGGCTGTGGGCCGACCTTAGTGTCACAATTGTAACATTTGTGTTGACATTTCAGATCCACTGTGTTACATTTCAGATCCACTGTGTACCGTACAATTCTAAAATTATCAGTTTTCGGTGATGTTACGAAATGTTACCATTTATAATTTTGGTTTGTTACAATTTATCGAAGGGCAAGAACAACACTGGATGCTTTGAAATATAATATTAGGTGTCAGGTGAGCCGGAAAGATGTTGGGCATAATAAGTTATAATTCCTGTTCCGAGTGGAAATATTAAATATCCAGGCAATTTGAATATCGAAATCGATCATTCAGAATAAGTTTGAATGAATTGAATATCTAGAATTATTTTCTATATCCCGATTATTTTTGGTCGGCCCGGCCGACCCTGCCGACCCCGACGAGCCGTCACTGCTGCAGTGAATTCTGGGGCTATATATTGACAAAGTTTTCTTTTTAAGATGCCCAGGGGGACAGATGGTTCATGGACGGAAAAATTGTACACGAAATGTGCAAAGTATTCTCACTTCGGAAAAGCGAAATTTGGTCAAACTGCGTTCACCATAGCCCATTTTGCTGGTAAAGTAGAATACGAGAGCAATGGATTCTTGGAAAAAAACAGGGACACCGTTATCGAGGAGCAGATCAACGTTATCAAGCAGAGTAAAAGCAAATTAGTCAGTAGGTAAGCAGGTGCTGAATGAAACAAAATACAATAAATGCAAATATCAGCCATACTACGCATTTTCCATCCACTATAAATTTCTAAACCATATAATTCCCTTTCTAAAATATCCATATGTTTGTTATTCCTAGTTAATTTTGCTTTTTAATACTTACAATTTCAGGCTTTTCTGTTCAGATGCCCAAAAACTTGCCACACCTGGAACCAAAGTAAAAATAATACCATCCAAACCAAAGCCTGGAGCACAAAAATCTCACAAAAAATCCGTCGGCTCTCAGTTTAGGGATTCGTTGAATTTGCTGATGGCTACCTTGAATTCTACTACGCCTTATTACATCAGATGTATCAAACCTAACGACAACAAGAAAAAGTTCGATTTCAATTCAAAAAGAGCCGCCCAACAGTTAAGAGCATGTGGTGTTTTGGAAACCATTCGTTTATCAGCTGCAGGTTTCCCAAGTAGGTGGACTTACAACGAATTCTTCTCTCGATACAGAGTGCTCTGCAAATTTAAGGACGTTAACAAGAATAGCATGGAAAAGACATGCGAAAACATAATTCGACAATATATCAAAAACTCTGACATGTATCAGTTCGGTAAGACCAAAATTTTCTTCAGGGCCTCTCAAGTAGCATACCTAGAAACTCTAAGAAGTGACAAACTTAAGAGATGTTGCATTATCATGCAGAAAACAGTGAGAACCTTCATCGCGAAGAAAAAATTCTTGAGAATAAAGAAGTCGGTGATATTATTACAGCGGTATGGCAGAGGATATCTTGGAAGGAGGTTGGTGGACATATTTCAAATGATGTATCATTCCTTATATTGTTGTGTTACAGATTGGCAACAAGCATCAGAAGAGAAAGAGCAGCAATAATGATACAGAAACACCTCAGGGGTTGGTTACAACGAATAAATTATCAGAGATTGAGAAAGTCTGTTATAGGAATACAGACTTACAGTAGAGGTTACTTAGCTAGACTAAGATACTTGAGGCTGAAATATAATGCCAAGGTATGTTTTTCAATGTTTTCAAGTGGATCCAAAACTAAGCATTCTTTTCTTTAGGCCACTATAATACAGAAACATTGGAGAGGTTGGCTGGCAAGGAAAAAGACAGACAAGTTGAGAATGGATATTGTTATTTGTCAGGCTGCCATCAGACGGTTCCTGGCTAAGAAACAATACAAAAAACTGAAGATAGAAGCCAAATCAATAGAACACGTGAAAGCCCTCAACAAAGGCTTGGAAAACAAGATTATCAGCCTTCAGCAGAAAATCGACGAGTTGCATAAACAAAACAATGCTCTTGATAAGAATAATAATAACCTCACCAAAGAACTAAAGGATCTCAAGTAAGTACATTTCAATAGTTCTATTATTTTCACTCATTATACATCTAATACATCGATGTAGCTTTTTTTATTTAGCATTCAATGACAACTCATACTTTCAATTGTAATTACAGGAATAAGATGGTTAGCTTCAAGGCTTTGGAAATAGAAGTGAAAAATTTGAATAATTTGCTGATAGAAAAAAATAAAACTTTAAATAAATTAGAGAATACATTGAGAACAGAAATGGATGAAAAAGTGGACCTTGTACATGAACGCGAAAAGCTCATCGAGGAGAAAAGAGTCGATCATCAGGAAAAATCGAAACTTCTAGAAGAAATAGCAAGGTTGAACGAACTAGTCAAAACAAACGAGAACAACAGAGAGATACAACTGAAGAATCGTATAGAAGAGGAGAAACATCTCATGATGGACGAGAGAGACAGCGACAGACAAGCGTACCAAAGATTGCTGCAAGATTATCATGAGCTGGAACAGCGTTTCGAGGAGTTGGAAAGACAGCAAGATACTAGGACTACAGCACATCACAGAAACATCAGTGACGTCAGCAGTATTACTACTCTAGATATTCCTGAAGATCATGGTTATGGTTCAGTTAGATCAGCAAGTTCGGCTTCAACTAATAGAGAAAGAGTGGATAATATTGATTGGAAAATCGAAGGTGAGTTTTTTCTAATGATACAAGGATAAATGGCAAATATAGGTATCGTTCAACATTAGTGATGTAATGATCAAGAAAGTGATCACTGAGAAAAACTTCATGACATTGCTAAGTAAAAGAGATGATTGGAAACGGGAATACACCGACTATAATCTCAAAGAAAATACCGTAAAATGGTATACAGATAGTTCCAAAACCTCTACAGGAGCAGGCGCTGGGATATACGGGCCGAGCGCATTGTATGTCTTGATATAAATCTAGAAAGAAACTATCAGAAGTGTGATATAGCCATACACTCAGATAGTCAAGCTGCTATTAAAGCACTGAGCTCCTACGTCATCGACTCTAAAATGATCTGGGAGTGTCGGAACAAACTCAACGAGGTAGGCAAGAAAAATAAGGTCTTTTTAATCTGGGTTCCCGGCCACTCGGGAATCAAAGGAAACGAAGAGGCCAATACACTTGCCAAATAGGGCGCACAAATGTCACTCATTGGCCCAGAACCCTTCTGTGGTATATCTAAATGTACCTCTAAAAAAGAGTTTCTGGAGAAGGAGAAAGCCGAGAGGAAAAAACTCTGGTGGAATCTGCCAGGGATGGATCATTCCACTGAGTTCCTTCGGAACTTCGAGACAGCGGGATCCAAAAGATATCTGGATCTTGGTAAAAGCAATTACACCTCCTCATTGGCTTTCCTTCAGGACATTGTCGCCTCAGGAAGCACCTGTTGAGGATGGGATTATCGGACACTGACGAGTGTAGTCTTGTGGGGAGGAGGAAAAAACCCCCATTCCCCTAATCACGGAATGCCTTGGCATTGCGAGCCTGAGGAAGGAATGCCTTGGACGAGAAACTTGTAAGAGTGAGGATCTAGCCTCGTTGAAGCCTTCACAGTTATTAGATTTCATTAGATCTCTGGAACTGGAAAGCGAGCTATGAAGGTTTTGGCCAGAACAGCTCTGTAAGGGGACACAATAAACCTTAAGGTCGCAGTGAACTGTAACCCCACTTTAAACTAACTAACTAAACTATCGTTCAACATTGAAGGACGTCTGAAAGCAATTATGCAATAGAGATTTTCTCGTTTAATAAAATTTTCAAAATGAAAATGTCGGAACAAAAAAACTGGTTAATTGATCCTTATACGAATCTGGTTCTTCCCTACAGCACACGAATAGTTTCTTAGGTACTTTTGACTCTACGATGTGTGCCAGGGTGTGGTGTTGAAATAAATGAAAAAGCCGATGAAAGTGTATCAAGGTTAACACCTGCTGGGCCTGAGCCTTTCTGTACGCTTGGAAAAGACAGAATACTCTTCTAGAAGAACACTCCTACACAACTCAGGTCAAAAAACTCGTGATGATTTCACTCGCCTATTCCAGAAAGCTCTTGAAGCTATCACTAGCTGAACTTTGAATGATGGTGGGACTGCTGAAGGAGCAATGTCGGTTCAAATGTCATTTGTACGGTGTGGAAAAGTCGGCAGATGACATTTGCAGGCTCCGTGGATCAGAATCAGAAACCGCTGAACCCATAGTTTACTAGTGTCCAGAGCTGGCTAAGCCTTAAGCCGGGTTTAGACGAAGCGCACCCACTCACGAGTCAAACCTCGCCACCTACTCGCGCACCAAAACTCATCCTCGCATCAGTGTTTACACGACGCGCTAGATTCGCCCGGAAGGGCGAGCCAGTATAAGAAGGCGAGGTAGTAATCAGCATCGTATAGAATTCGAGACTCGACCAGCTCCAGAAGCTTGTTCAAACGACACAGCGAGGCTTCTTTGATGCGCGACTGAAAACCGACCGGCAATTTCCCCCCTCCCCGAGATTTCTCTGCATGTAAACTTCTCTACCTATATCTCAGTAGATACAGTTGAATTGAAGCACATCTACTATTTTATTTAAAATAGATTAATTGTATTCATGGATACAGTCAACCTAATTGATTCTGCTTTCCAGCAAAAACATAATGATTAACCTTTTCAAAATGAGACTAGGTACACATTAATATTTGCATCGGGCCAACGAAAATTCTGGCTGCGCCACGGGTTCTATAATAGGAACTTTCGAGCTTTATTCCATTTTAATCTTGAGTAGGACCAATTAAAAATCATAGTTTATCCGAGCTTCAGTCCAAATTTTTCTTCTTTTTATTATTTCACAGCATCCTCAGAAAGCAGAACTCCCAGCTCTAATGAGAGCGAAACTAGAATAGATAGTGAACAAAAAATCGATCTTGGTCTTGTTCTGAAACTACAGCGCAAGTTGGCAGCTGTAGAAAGGGATAAACTCCGTATAGAGCAACGACTGGAAGAGTTGGACAGTTCACCGAAAGTTGCTGATGCCATGAACGCTGCCAGAGATTCTCTAAGAATATCGGAACTAGAGCTGCAGAATTCAACGCTCAAAACGCAACTGCTCGAACTCCAAAACAGTATAAATGAGGGCACTGCGAAGGCTCAACTTCTGGAACAGCTCAAGTTAGCACAAAATGAGTTGGAGAGAAAAGCGGAAGAGATAATACAGCTGAAGTGTGTTCTTGCTAGTCAGACGAATAATATGAAGAGTATTGTCAATTCCAAATCGAGAATAGGTAAGATATATTCCATAAGGATTTTAAATCACCGACTCATCTATTTCACATTGTTTAAATTTATACTATATTCAGATTATTAGGTTTTCTAATATCGCTTCACGCAGTTTGCTGAATCCATATAGAATAGCACCCAGTAACTCGAGTTGAAAGAGTCAAGTTGACAATCTCTAATCTAATAATTTAATCGCGTCCGAAACTTTGCCGGTTATTCTTAGTTCACTTCTTAGGCAAAGTAATATTTGGCAGTTCTGGTAACATACATATCATCCTAACTATTTTGAAGTACCTATTAATTTCCAACCAGTCAAATCTTTACTAATTCCAATATATATCTTAGCAGACACAGGTTTGATGCTCGAAGATGGAGGTGAGTTGCTTCGAAAACGTCTGCGACTTGTATCTAAATTTTGTTGACTCGAACTTCTTATTTCTGCACGACAAAACCAGCATGCTTATTCATATTCTTCTTTTTCTTTGTGAGAATTGTACCTATTTACATGTTGTGTATATCGTCTTTATTTTGTACAGGGTATCCCATTTTCGGCACTTTTACGGGATATCTCCGTTATTTTTAACTTTAGCGGAATGCGGTTTTCGCGAGAGCGTGCTACTTTTTTGTGAAACTAAAGATGGCGCAATCAGTTTTTGCACAGCCCTCTTAGTTTTTGCTATACAGGGGGAAATGAAAAGTATCATTTTTTAATCACCTTCCGTATCTCAGTTGTGCTTAAACTTGGAGGAATGGTTAAAACGCATTCCTATAGATTTTTTTCGGTAGAATCCAGTGGCGTAGTCAGTTTTTCAATTAAACTTTCCGTTTTTGAGTTATTGAGCAAACATATGTTTTTTAAATTGGACACCCTGTAGATATATTATTTTTTATTCTTATTAAGCACAATCTCAGCTTTTCAAAAACATATTATTTTATGCATTTATTTTCAAAACCAAGCTCAGAATGCAAGATTTTGTAATTCAATTATCAATAACTAAGTAGTAGGCTCTATGAATGTTTATTAAAAACAAAACAGCTTTGTCGGTTGGTTTAAAAGTTTGTAGTTCTCTCAGTTTTTATTATTTATTATATTATATTAATGATTCAGTTTTAAGTTTTACTCATTCATTACGGCTGCTTACGAAAATCACGAGAAATATGACATGCTTGTTTGTGATCTAGATATAATGTTAACATTATTTTCGATTTCTAAAGAAATCTTGATATTTATTTTTTGTTTTCAATAAACAGTCATAGCCTACTACTTAGTTATTGACAATTGAATTACAAAATCTTGAATTCTGAGCTTGGTTTTGAATATAAATGCATAAAATAATATGTTTTTGAAAAGCTGAGATTTTGCTCAATAAGAATAAAAAATAATATACAGGGTGTCCAATTTGAAAAACATATGTTTGCTCAATAACTCAAAAACGGAAAGATCAATTGAAAAACTGACTACGCCACTGGATTCTACGGAAAAAAATCTATAGGAATGCGTTTCAACCATTTCTCCAAGTTTAAGCACAACTGAGATACGGGGGTGATTAAAAAGTGATACTCCTCATTTCAGCCCTGTATAGCAAAAACTAAGAGGGCTATGCAAAAACTGATTGCGCCATCTTTAGTTTCACAAAAAAGTAGCACACTGTCGCGAAAACCGCATCCCGATAACGTTAAAAATAACGGAGATATCCCGTAAAAGTGCCCAAAATGGGATACCCTGTACATATTCGTTTACATTTGTAACTTTTTACAAAATGTAATTAAAAGTAATTAATTATATAATTCTTTTATTTTCGAGCAGGTGAATACATAAATGAAGATGGAGAACTGGCCATAGCATACGAAACACAAAAGACTATAAATAAACAACTAGAGTTAGAACTACAAGATGAGAAATCTAAGTATAAGGCCTACGAAAAAGAGTTCAAAATAGAGATAGCAAGACTTCGCGATGACATCGATAAGCAACAGAAACTCTTATCTTCAAACTTGGCTGACAATCCACAAACACAAAATGAATTATATCTACAACATGAAGTTACTAGGTAGGTATTACTTCTGTTTTTCTGTTTTGTTTGTACTTAATTTTGCTATATTATTTAGGATCACGAATGAAAACTTGGAACTACTCAACCAGAAGGATGTGATAGCCGAAAGCAATAGGAAAATGAAGAGACAAATCAAATATCTGATGAAGAGGTTCAAAGATGCTGGTATTGAAATGGATGATATACAATTGAATATCGAAGCAACTGATGACAAGGACGTCGTTCAGAATAAACCTGTGCGTAGAGTATATGCAATCAAAAGACAAGAAAGAGAATATCTTGGCATGTTTTCATTCCCATCTGGCGAAGAAGATAATATCATGAAGAATCTTGTGATACGTGAGTATCACTGTCTGAAATATTTAACCAATTCTAAAATCATGTAATATTTTTTGCAGAGCTCAAACCAAGAACAGCGATAACTCTATTACCCTGCTTGCCTGCATACATCGTTTTCATGTGCATTCGCCATACAGATTTCATCAATGATGAAGAAAAAGTGAAATGTGTTATTTCAGCTTTCACCAATGCTGTCAAGAAAGTTATCAAAAAGAGACATGAGGATTTCGAGACAACAGCATTATGGTTGGCAAATACTATAAGGTAACAAATAATCTTATTTTTCAGGTCATCTACATTATCTGTGATATGTCAAGTACAGATATTTTTCTCTTAATGTCTCGATCTCTTCAGAAGAAGATGATTTTCCTATAAAAGGTTTTTTATATTAAAATAAAGAATAGTTTTAAGATTTCGTGGAAATTGCTTGATGAATCTTAAAAACATTCAATTTGAATATGACATCATGGAAATAAGAACATCTTTGTTGGTAGTCCCAACGCTTATAAACGTTATAAACGCTCAAGCCATGAAGAGGATAATATTTTTCTATTATAGTTGATAATAAGCTGAATATTTACTGAATTTTTACAGATTATTAAACAATATGAAGCAATATAGCGGTGAAAGAGCGTTTCAACACAAAAACACTCCCAAGCAAAATGAAAAATGTCTTCGAAATTTTGATCTCTCCGAATACAGACAGCTTCTTTCGGATATAGCAGTTTGGATATACCAAGGTAGAATGATCTCATATAATTATGTGAAAAAGATATTTCAATAAACATACTGCTTTCAGGTTTGATAAGAGCCTTCACGATAATAGTGAAGAACCTAATAGTTCCTGCTGTACTTGAGCACGAAGAAATTCAAGGGATAAGTGGGAACATTCCAGGAGCTATGAGAGGCAGGCTAGGAAGTGTTACTACTCCTAGTTCCCCAACACAGAAACCTATAACGATACTGTTGCAGGAGCTCACCAATCATCACAAGGTTTGATATGAAGTTCTCGATTAATTATGCTTCATTTCAAAGAAAAATTTGATCGTTCCATTCATTCATGCGTTACTGGTGTAGAAAATTACGATTGAACATGACTTCAAAAACTCAAATTGGTTAGGAAGCGAAGTAACGAGGTTTTGCCATAATATGCAGGTTGATGCTAAATGTCATTGCTTAAAGAATAATATCTGATCATATGAAACTCATACTCAAAACAAGGAAGGCGTGGTATAAGCAGTGTAGCCATTAGCCAAACTTAAAGACTTTTCTTTGTTTTTGATGATTTCTCATTGAGAAACATGACTCACTGTTGACCTCTCTCTCCTATACCTTCAAAAACATTATAGAGCATTGGGGATCATAAAATGATATGTAAAAACAATATCCCCCGATACTCTGGCTGCCATTATACAGGGTTCCTGTAAACAAATGCGAGGGATTTGGGAGATGATTCCTCGATGAAAATAAGTAGGGGTAGTTCATATAATTTTTTTCGAAATCGGAACCTTTTCCGAGATTCAGCCTTTGGAAGGCGATGATGAGTTGACAGTTTTTAATTTTCTTACGGCTTCTTAAGAACACTGAGTCATAAAACTATACATAATATGAAGCACTAAGTAGATGTTACTCACACAATTTTTTTAACTTTATTATTAGGGGGTGAAAATAACAGCCCCCCTATGATTTTCGTTCAAAAAATGTTTTCGTGGGAAGATTTTCGAAAAATGAAATTCTCTTTTGGTTTCCCATTCAATTCTGGAGAAAAAAAATCGATACAGTCGATATTTTTCTCGGAAAAAATAAAAACTCTTCTGAAACTGAAAATAGTAGAAAGAATCATAGAAAATCTTTTTTCTTTTGTCAAAGCCAATTTTGAGCATAAACAATATCTTAGAATATTAATTCTATGAAACATACGATGAAATGGAATTAACATTGATCATAACTGCTTGTAAGTTCTTATTTTTCCGAGAATAGTATCGACTGTATCGAAATTTTGGAAGAGACTTTTTTTCTCCAGAATTGAATGGGAAATCATAAGAGAATTTTATTTTTCAAAAATCTACGAAAACAATATTAGAAGGAAAATCATTGTATACAGGGTGTCCCAAAAATACCACGCGAAAGTGACACTGGAGATATAATAGATTGACATTGCTATGAGATAGCATCAACATGACCTCAGTAAAAGTCCGCTGGTTTTCGAGATATCACTACTTTTGTGTTATTTTTAAAAATCTCCAGTTTTCGGTCTTTTATCGCCAAGCATTGCTAGAAATTACTTCAAACTCATGTATTTTTTTACCTAGGCTATCCTGAATAGTTGCTTTAAACAATGAAGTAATAACTTCACAGAGAACTAGAACAAAATCCTTCAAAAAATGTCTAACTTGTTGTATTTTTTGCCGAAGTTAAAACGTTAACTTAAGTTTGACTGACTGCTGTGAAAAAAAATTATATCAGACTGAATTGACGAATAATCGTAAGAACTAGTCCATTTCATGCCCTTTTCAAAATGATACAACACTACTAATTTTTTTAAGTCAAAACCTTAGAAATTTTAATTTTGTCGCGGGAGATGTGTTTAAGCCGAAATAATTAAAAATTAGGAAAAATGCACCAGTATCACCTGTTGCCTAATTACATGTTGCTTGATATTCTTTGCTCTCGCTACCGTTCAAACAACCATTATTTTTGCTCTTCTTTCTCTTTTATCTCACTTTCTCTTTTCATTTTTTGTTTGCAGATAAGTAGGTAGTAAAGAAAATTAACACAAAAAAGTTTAATTATTTATTTAATATCATTTTACAGTAATATCGTCTATAATAGGTGTTCAAATTGCGCATTGTATTAATTTCTTCACTTTTATTAATTCGGCTTTAACACATCTCTCGTGACAAAATTAGAATTTCTAAGGTTCTGATTAAAAAAAATTGGTAGTATTGTATCATTTTAGAAAGGGCATGAAATGGACAAGTTTTGAAGATTATTTGTCAATTCAGTCTTATATAATTTTTTTTCACAGCAGTCAGTCAAACTTAAGTTAACGTTTTAACTTCGGCATAAAATACAACAAGTTAGACATTTTTTGAAGGATTTTGTTCTAGTTCTCGGTGAAGTTATTACTTCATTGTTTAAAGCAACTATTTCGGATAGCCCAGGTAAGTATTTCTAGCAATGCTAGGCGATAAAGACCGAAAACTGGAGATTTTTAAAAAATACACAAAGTGGTTATATCTCGAAACCAGCGGACTTTTTACTGAGGTCATGTTGATGCTATCTGATAGACCTGATGCCAATCTATCTCCAGTGTCACTTTCGCGTGGTATTTTTGGGACACCCGTATATGCCGTTTAGAACGTCTTTCGACGTTGTCCGACGCCTAATCGCCACTTATCTCTGTCCCTACAATCTTCGTTGTTCAAGTTTCTTTCGCTCATAGACTTATTTATTGAGCTCTGCCATTCTTGCCTTGGTCTTCCTCTTCTCCTCTTTGTAACAGGTTGCCATTCCAGAACTTGTTTCGGCAATCTTGTTTCGGCCATGCGTTGTATATGTCCATACCATACAAGTTGTTTCGATTGTATGTCATCTGTTATGCTGCCTTCAAGACCCATCCGCTGAAGGAAAATCATAAGGGGTTGTTATGGGTTGTTATGGGATCAAAAAAAATTGTGTGAGTAACATCTTCTTAATGAATCATATTATGTATGGTTATGTTTAGTGTTTTTTAGGACTCAGTTTTTTTTAGGACTACTAAAAAAAATTACAAACTGTCCACTTGTCATCGCCTTCCAAAGGCCTTATCTTGGAAGGGAGGTCGATTTCGAAAAAATTTTATATAAACTACCCCTGCTTATTTTCATCGAGGGATCATCTCCTTAAGTCCCTTGCATATGTTTACAGACACCCTGTATATAGTAGTTTTTTGGGCGATGTATGTGTTTAGCTCCGGACTATGAGTTTTATGTTTGTTGGTATATCTATCAGCGAATTATTAACATTAGTCAATTCATAAGTAGAATTTGTATATTGGATTTTTTATTTCGATGCACTTATTCCAAGCAGAATCAAATGTTATCCTTTTTCCAAATGTGTGCAATATTCGCAGTATTCGAGTTTTGGGTCGAAACTTGTACCAAACGACTAACTTTCATCAGATTTTAGAAAGAAAGAGCTAGAGACCTTCACTTCCATAACTTCTCAGCGATATATCTCAAATTCCCTTCTTTTCAGATTTTAACATTTTACGGTGTTGACTCAGAAGTCATATCGCAGATCTTCAGGCAAATGTTTTATTTCTTATGTGCAACTAGTCTCAACAATTTGCTACTCAGGAAAGACCTCTGCCATTGGTCCAAAGGTATACAGATCAGGCATAATCTGTCCCACTTTGAAATGTGGATCCGAGATAAAAATTTAGATGTGAGTTTGAAAAGTTCAATAATTCATCAAGGAAATTTTTGACCCATTGTGGTTGATTTGATTTCAGGAAACGTGTATCCATGCTCTCAAACCTATTATACAAGCTGCACAGCTCCTGCAAGCCAGGAAAGAAGAGGACAAAGACGTGGTCAGCATTTGTGACATGTGCAGTGACTTAACCGGCCATATGATCTGCAAAATACTTAACCTCTACACGCCAGTCGATGAATATGAGAAGAGAATTTCGAAAACGTTCATCCAGAATGTACAAGCAGAACTGAAACGCAGATTCAAACCAGAAGAGGTAGGCATGAATATATGTATTTATAAATTTACCTTCGATTATTAGACAAATATTTTATGACTTGCAGCAAATATTTACAAATCAGTAGGTTTTTGTACACTTGTGATGAAGAGCGTGATATACACTGAAAAAATTAACGCACATTCTGAAAATCTCAATTTTAATGAAAGTTTACTCTACATTGACTGTATAACTTATTTTTTATGTTCTCTCGGGAAGGTTTTGAACGGAACAAGACACATTAAATGAAAGAAAAATTCAGGATTTCACCGAATCTTAGGTGAAAGAGAGAAATAAACAATTTTTCAAATACTGGAATGCTGATAAGTGATTTAATACTTGGTATTTCCACCTCTTGTGTTAATTACAGCCCGGCAACGACGGTTCATACTCAAAATGAGTGATCTTAAAATGTTCTGATCTAATCCTTCCCAGGTTTCTCTGAGTTGGATCCTGAGTCATTAAGAGTACCTTGATGATTTTCTTAACTTCTCAGCCTTTTATTGATGTTGTCCCAAACCGGCTCAATCGGATTGAGATCTGGACTTCTTGCTGGCCATTCCATTCGAGAGACTTCAACCTCTTCAAGGTACTCCTGAACGATGCGCGCACGATGGGGTCTAGCATTATCGTCCATAAAAATGAAATTTTCACCAATGTATGGGGCAAATGGCACTACATGCTCTTCAAGAATGTTCCTTATACCTATCAGCATTCATAGCTCCATTATCAACGACCACTAGGTCTGTGCGAGCAATCAAAGATATTCCACCCCATACCATAATCGATCCTCCCCCGAAACCAGTATAGTATTCAGCAAATCGCACTGATCACATCCTTCATGTGGACATCTGTATACAAGGGATCATAATGGTAGAGGCAGAATCTAGACTCATCTGTGAAGAGAACTCTTTCCGATTCAGCCTCTTCCCAATGGATATGCTCTCTCGCAAAATCCAAACGGGCCCTTCGATGGGCTAGGGTAAGAGCTGGGCCTCTTGCCGCGACACGAGGCCGTAAATCATATTCTCTGAGGCGATTTCTCATTGTCTGAGTGCTAATTTGCACCCCATGAGTTTGCTCAAGCTAATTTTGAAGGAGGCGAGCGGTTGCAAACCGTTGTCTCAACGAAGAAACTCTCAAGTAATGTTCTTGAATGGCAGTTGTTACCCGTGGTCTACCCTGTCCTGGTCTTCGAACATACATACCTCTCTCCCTGAATCGCTGCAACATTCTGGGCACACTTAGGATGGGAAACTCCAAACCTTTCTGCAATTCTTGTGTATGTCCGCCCTTCTTCTCGCAAAACTACCGCTTGGGCACATTCCTCTTGGGTCAAATTGCGTATTTCGCCTTGCATAGCGATCGAGTGTAGAAAATCAAACGAAAGTAAAACTATTGATCACCAGAATTGATCGAGAACAACTGATTTCAGAATGGAGCCAATACATTCAAAATCTGATGATCTCATCTTTTTTTTCCAGCTGGGAAAAAATATCTGAATTGAAAAAAAAACGTTGAAAGTGGATAAGATATGCATGTATAATTCTGATAAACATAATTATCATTGGGAACACCTTCAGTTGTAGAATAAATTTGAAATTTCCATAATGTGCGTTAATTTTTTTGCGCATTGTAATAATAATAATAATAACAGTTATTTATTGAACAAGTCAAATGGCCATCGACCGGAGTCCTTCAGCCCTGCGCATTGTATTTTCTATTTTTAATACCTAGTTCGTGATGTTCTCCTGAAAAAATATGGGGACTTTCTATAATTACAAATTTTCGTTTTATATTAGTAAATAGATGTACGTCAGTATCTTCATTACCAAGATACAGTTTTCCTTCTTGATGGGGTTAATACCTATAGTACCAAGAAATTATAATTTTAGATTGCTCCGAAAGGATATTTCCATTAGATTTTTCATTGCATAAATAATTTTCTTTTATTTTCACGCACCTATTCTGATGGCAACATAAATTTCAGGTCGAATGTTGCCTTTTTTACTCAAAAAAATTGAGATCATTCTCCGTAATAATGAATATAAAAGTCTAATTGATGAATATTCTTTTTATTAACGTTACACCTTACACCAAACAACACATTTGGGACAAATAATTCCCAAATGAAGCAGCGCGTTTGCATTGATCGAAGACTATAACTGTATGGCGAGTAGTGTAGCAATTAATTAACTTATTCTTTTTTGTTTCAGCCGCATCTAATGGAAGTCAACTTCCTCTATCCATTGAAGTTTCCTTTCAATCCTTCTGATATTTGTTTCGAAAGGATTGAAATACCAGAAGTTCTAGAATTAGGTATTCTGGAGAAAGTTTGAATACATTTCTCCACTTATTAAAATAATAGGCAAACAATGATATAATTTTCGAATACATAGCTTGTATTCGTTTAACGCTCCTCGACGGGTTTTTAGAAAGTTAAAGTAAATGTATATTTTGATATTAAAACTGAATTTTCGATATCTTCCAATTCTATCTTTTTTTTAAATTCGAGTTTTCCCAAAATTTCTCCGTAAAAGAAAGAACCAAAAATTACATTAATTTTTTTTAACAAGAAGTACATTCTGCAGATTAGATGCTGGGCACGTATTTTCATACTAATTTTATTTTTCAGTATCAAAGTTATCTGAATTTGAAATATATAGGGTGTTTCCTAAACACTATTTTAAGCATGTTTTGTCCTTTGATGATTTTTGAAAAACCTCTTTGTTTCGAAGATACAGGGCGAACAACATTTTTCATATTTTTAAAATTAATAATAGTTTAATAAAAATGCGTACCGCACTGTGTTACTAAGTAGGTACAATTTATTTTTACTACTACGTTTTACTAAAAACGGCCAGTTTTTTGACTTAAAATTGATAAGTTCAGATGGTAAAGGAATACAGATTAAACACGGTTTTCATTTGAATTCGTTTTTTTGGCTAGAGGCGGTCATTTTCAACAGTTTTTGTAGGTAGAGTTAAATTGCATGTAATTTTTCATAATAAAATGTTATTATCTAAAATTAATAAATAAAATAAAATTATCTTTCAAACAAAGAGGTTTTTCAAAAATCATCAAAGGACAAAATATTCTTAGAATAGTCCAAGGAACAATCCCCTGAATTTTTGCCGCATGTTTAGGAAACACCCTGTATATGCAACATGAAATGGGGATATATTTGAACACGTCATTTATTCAATATTTGACGACCATGTAATATTATTTGAAAAATTGTGATTGGTATATCGGACAAGTTTCACATAACTAGGAATCGCTCCGTTTCTCTACGATTCATAAATTCATAACATGGAAATAAAGTCTTTCATTTTTGAAATAGTTATAATGCATGTTATAATATGTACTTATCCACAAATGTTCACACATATTCCCGCAGTTGAAAAAATCCTTCAGGTGATAAAGTAGAGGAGAATAACAGATATTTTACTCACATAATAATATATTTATAATTATTATAGATTCGTTTTTGGAAAAATCTTAAATATGTAGAATGATTCGACAATATTTTGATAACTGAATTCGAGATCATAAAAATGAAAATTAATAGGAAGAAATTTTTCTGAATGTTCATATCAGTGCAGAGGCAATAATGCAAAATTTAATACAATATAACAAAAATATTTATCGTTATTTGATATAAAAAATGTTCTTTTACAGTTATGTAAGATATTTATATTGGTATCTATGCGATCAATCAATAATAAGATAAAAGAAAAAATTCTATTTCATGCTTCTTTAATGTGACAGAGTAATTAATAAGTAAGTTATTCATCTTTATTTTAAACATCACTTTTATAGTGATTTTTCTTTACATATCTCAATTAATTTTTATGAATTAGTTTAATGAATGAAAAATGAGAGTCAAGTATTAATGATTTACTGCGTCTTCAGATTGTTTTCCAATTTATTTTTTTATATTTCTGCCACTGAAAAACTAAACTCCCACCCATTACAAAGCAACTAAGGATTTAGAAAGAAATGATTAATCACATCGATAAAATTGAGTATTTTTCTTGAGGAATAGCTCACCCTGAGCACGAAATGATATTTTTCAAAAAATTTCATTCTCATGTTACCAATTTGAGATTATTTCGTTTAAAATGATTTTTCACCCATAATCGATGTAATTATAATTATTCTATTTTCCCCAGGAAAAGTCTAACTTTCTTTAATATTATCTTCCTCTTTCTTGATTCCCACTATCTTGCTTAATTTACTATTTAGTATAGGTGTCAGCATTATTATCTTTAGAATAATGTCAATACTATACATTAATCAATGAATTGTTCGGCCATGTACTTAAGTAATACACGATATGTTCATGTAAATATGAAAGTTTAGTTTACTAAAAATATATATAAATAACTTCTGATATGTGGTTGAAACCAACCAAACCTTAATTTCTTCATTAACACTTCATCGAAGTTAGAATACAAAAAATGTAAAAACGTACCTACCTTATAGTATATTTTATTTATTTTGATTGTATTCGTGAAAAATGTGGATGCTTGTGGTGAGATTGTAAAGAAGACTGTTTTATTTGCTGTGAAATGAAGTATTCTATCGACTTGTTGAGTCTTAAGAATTTTATTATGTTAACCAGTTATCGAAAATAAAGAATATTTATGATCTGGAGCCTTTGTTCATTAGATAAAAAACTAACGAATATTTATTGTATTCGGTCAGAAGTGTTCAATTTTTGCCTGAACTGAAACCGATTTCATTTTGCTATTGTTGATGAAATAACAACAATAACAAAGGATATAAAAATTAAATCTAGGAATGAAATATTGGTTCCTGAACTCTGTGTTTCTCTTAATTATTGCATTAAAATATAATTCGACAAAGATGATATACATACAGGTGTCCCGGAAAATGTGGCAAATCTCTCGGATTCAGATAGAACATATAAAATGAAGATGACAAGTTCCCATAATTTTTTTTCCCAGCGGCCCTCCCTACGAAGATACGACCTCCTAAATGACGCCACTGGAAATCCATTTTAGGGGAATAAGTTTCAAACTACTCGATATAATTTGATGAAAGTTTGATATGATTAATACATAATATTAAGGACCTCTTAAATCACCACACTCAAATTTAATTAGCTTGTTCAGTTTTCCAGGGGCGGACTGGATGGTACATTTTAATTCTTACATTTATCGATGAGGTGTTAAAAAAACAAATTTGGATACCTTGAACATTAAGCTAAAGAAAAGGTACTCTTGTTCAGTGTTGATAATATGAACCGTTTTCGAGAAAAAATAATGAAAGAAGTAAGTAATTGAAATTTATTCCACTGAAATGATTTTCCAGTGGCGTCATTCAGGAGGTCGTATCTTCGTAGGGAGGGCCGCTAGGAAAAAAATTATGGGAACTTATCATCTTATTTTTTTAATGTTCTATCTGAATCCGACAGATTTCCCACATTTTCCGGACACCCTGTATACATAAATATATTGTTATTTTTTATCTTTCTTGCTCTGTAGTAGTCAAACTAGATGCCGTAATTATCAGTTAAGTTTAATTTTTTTCATCATGAGAGGAAAACTATCGCCCTATTCAATTTTTTTCTGATCAGATCCATTCTCTGACTGAAAACGCTATCTTATTTAGAGGCAGTTATTCAGTTCTAAATTAAGATATACAGTTTGATGTCATCGAATCAGAATCGATCCCCCGTCGGGCACTCTGAGACGATGTGCACGGCTATTTAAATATTTATCTATTGCTGTAGAACTGTAATATGTACCTGCTGAATTTTTTATTTGGCTGTGACGAGTTCACACTTTCATGGTCATGAGTAAGGCGAAAAATATTCAGTTAATTCGTATTAGGCAAAATATTCTGGTTTCTATGAGACTTCCTTCCATAACACTAAATGAAATAAGTAAGTATCAAACATAATATCTGGCTTTTATAAATAATTGTTTTTTACAGATAAAAAGAAGTATACATTTTACCTACAGTCCTTGCTGTTATTCTCTTAACTGGAGTTGTCTCTCGATATCCTTTATATAGCGATCAGGAAGTGCTTCTTGCCTTGAAAAAAAACAAGAATAAAATTTTTTATTGAATTTCGGTAAACGAAAGGACTCTCAAAATATTAATTGAAATTACTATAAAATATTCTATTAGATAGATACTCGATATTCTACCAATTTAGAAAATATTACTCGAATATTTGACTCTAGAACGTCGGTATAAAAATAAAGCAATAAAGCCTTTCAACTCAATATAGTGGAAATATTTAACTAAAAATGAAGAATCAACTTACTTCAGCTTATTGACTTTGGTCTTGATATACTCCGAGATTTGATTGTCGTGCATTTCTTGAGACATCCTGTACGCTTTTCCGTCTTCGAACTTCTCTTTCAAATGGTTTATTCTCTCTCTTTCTTTTTCGTTTATTTGTTTCAAAATGTCTTTTCGGTGTTTGAAGTCCATTTCCTTGCGTTCAGCCTTCTTCGCTTTATCTTTTTCGAAGAGATCTTGCTGAACCTTTGCCACCTAAATAAAATATTTTTCCACTGTTATTTAGACAAACCAGAAATTATAACACTCATTATAATAATCTCCGATTAAACCATCAGATATACCTTCCTCAAAATCATGTTATTAATGAAATGAAAATGAATAGTTTGCGATTGGTTGGTTCAACATTGTAACAATTTCATTGGAAAAAACACACGGTTTTCATCTCGCACTTTATTATTCTGTTTCCTAAGAAGTTAAGAAAACTATACTATACTCCTCAGAAGATTATTGTCAGACCGAAACAGTTGAAACACCTGTAAGGAATCTGAATGAAGTATAAAATGAAAACTTCTTCGAAGAATCTGAAAAAATTAATGGTACCTTTCCGCGAAAACTGCTTATTTTCAAAGTATTCTTGAAAATGTTTCTATGAACTTTAACCGTTTTCTCGCTATCGACTCTAAACTCTTCTCAATGTTTATCTCGGTTAGCTCTTGGTACTCTACTCTAATTCTCCCGTTTTCTCACTCAGATCTCTGGACTCTACCCTGAGCTCGTCGGCGTACTACTACCCTTGAATCTCTACTTAACGCAATCTCTCAAAACGATTGATTATTAAATGGGATGGTAGGAACTTTTACCAATGGAAATCACCCTGTGAAATAACGTCATCAATGTCAGACACGGGGCTAATTCTAAGAATTATCAGATCTAGTAAAATTCACTTTTCCAGGGCCAATGTCGAGCTCCAAGTTTTTACTCGACCTTCACGAAACTCATATATCGCACTACATCTTTGGTACAAGAAGTTTTCAAGTTTCAAAGATAGTAAGAATCTTAGGAAAAAAGTTCGAAAACTCTCATTCAAGATTTAATTGAAAAAATTTTTAAATAGGTATTTTTACAAGAAAAAAATTATTTGCCAGCGCTCAAATTAAAACTGTAAACCGTACAAAACCATTTGAAAAAATATTTCGAAAATCGGCGAGGAGACGGTGAACTACATATCAACCAAACATGTCCTTTCCTCATTTCGGAACCATTTTCAAAAAACTCACAGCACGTGTTTTATACACTTTTCGTATTTTAGTTTCATCTTCCGATTCACTATCTTCATCAAACTCTTCAATCAAGTCTAATAATTCCATATCGCTGTCGTCACTACTCAAATAATCCATTAATCGAAGTTAATTATACTCAACACACTTATCTCTAGTTCTCTACCACTAATGCTCGAACTCGACAGATCAACCAACAAAGCTACCAGAGATATTTTCTACTGTCGTTCTTTGAAACACATCAGGTAGACGCAAAATCAATGGAGTGTCTATCTATCTAACCTCGTTTCGAAAGAAGGGATAGATCGCTGAGACCGATCGGAATCGTTACCTGTTGAATATTGAAACGCAAGCAGGTACAAAGGGATAGATTTCTCTATCCTTAAGGTTGACGCTCACTTGGACGAGACGAAGCGAAGGGTTGTTTTCCGCAGGCACGATTTTCACTGAATCAAATGGGTAGACGCTCACTAGGGAGGCGCGAAGCGAAGATCAGAATCGATTGATTCAGTGCAAATCGTGCCTGCGGAAAATAACTCTTCGCTTCTTCTCGTCTCGTCTCGTCCAAGTGAGCGTCAACCTTTAGAATCTACCTATCGACCATTTCGGTGGATAGATAGGTTATTGAAAACGGCCGTTAGTGGCGCTGGGCCATCTTAATGCTTCCCACTCAGTCAGCTAAAGCTTCCTATTTATTTGCGAGTTTACTCCAAATTCTAAGCTATATACAGGGTGTTTCCTAAACATGCGGCAAAAATTCAGGGGATTGTTCCTTGGGCTATTCTAAGAATATTTTGTCCTTTGATGATTTTTGAAAAACCTTTTTGTTTCGAAGATACAGGGGAAACAAAATTTTAGATAATAACATTTATTATGAAAAATTACATGAAAATTTAACTTAACCTACAAAAACTGTTGAAAATGACCACCTCTATAGCGATTCATAATAGTCAAAGATAAAATGTTGATTGCTAATACATCACAAAACGAATTCAAATGAAAACCGTGTTAATCTGTTCCTTTACCATCTGAACTTATCAATTTTAAGTCAAAAAACTGGCCGTTTTTAGTAAAATTGGAATGTTGTTAAACAAATTTAAAAATAATTGTACCTACTTAGTAAACACAGTGCGGTACGCATTTTTATTAAACTATTATTAATTTTAAAAATATGAAAATGTTGTTCGCCCTGTATCTTCGAAACAAAGAGGTTTTTCAAAAATCATCAAAGGACAAAACATGCTTAAAATAGTCCAAGAACAACCCTCTGAATTTTTGCCGCATGTTTAGGAAACACCCTGTACACAATTACACAGTGTAAAAATTAATTTCTTCATTAAGAAAATTAATTCCCGTAGTAATATCGATAGATATGTTCTCACCTTGTGGAAAGCTGCTTCATCTCGAGCAATTGCAATAGCCTGAGCTGTTCTTATGTCCCCTATTTGTTTCATTCTAGCCTCATGCAGAGCTTTTATATCTTCTGCCTTCTTAATGGCAGCTTGTTTCTCCTTTTCTCTCCAAGCCCTCTCCACCTGTAAGTCAAATAAATCGAAACGTTCAACATACGCATAGTAGGATGGTAACAACCTTAGACAAAGGTAGCAACAATGCAAACCTCTTCTTGTATCCGCACTGCTTGCATCTCGTCCATTATGGCTTGCTTATCTTGCGCCTTTTGTTGCAATGCTCTTAGCCTTGCTATCTCTTTTTCCTTCGTTGCCCTTATCAGAGCCAATTCTTCCTCTCTAGCTTCTTCTCTAGCAGCTTTACGTCGCATGAACTCCTGAATCTTGATGAAGAAATAAAGTCTTTAAATGATCCTAAAAGTCAGAGCCTGGTATCTTATCAGGTTATCTACCTAGTGATGTTATGATCGAAAAATGAGCATCGAAAAGAACTTTACATGATGCTGTGGGAGAAGGAAGAATGAGAAATAATTTAGCCAAAACTTCAAAGTAAATATTGTTAAATTGTACACAAATGGTTCTAAGAATATAGCTATAAGCTAATATGGAAGGGCAAAGAAAATTCAATGAAATATAAGAAGATATAAGGTGTTAATCGTCTGGATTCCCGATCATTCAGAAATTAGAAGAAAGGGAACGAACGCCACTTACTGCACCAGAAACTTTCTGTGGTACGAGCAAATGAACCTATTAGAAAGAGTTTTTGAAGAAGGAAGGAACTGAAAGAGGGACACTCTAGACTAATCTTCTGGAAATGGATCATTCCAAGAATTTCTTTCTGAACTGTAAAACTTGTAAGGTCGAAAAATTACTTCTCCGTTCACATATTATTGTGCAAAAAGTAGGCGTTTGTTTATTTATTTGAAGTTGGCAGTATTCAGTCATAACGTAAAATAAGTCAACGCTGCCGAATATACTCGGCCTCGTCCAATGAGCTTGTGAGTTATCAGAGAACTTTATGTGGTATTGACACCATTGCATATCAATTGACAAGAAAATAAACAACCTAACCTAAAATTTAAATATACACAGTGGAATATGCCAAATTTCCATGGACTACGTTGTGCTCAATAATGTGTTAACGGAATATGATGAGAAATGGCTTCGCAGAAACTGACGAGTGTAAACTCTGTGGGGGGGAGGTGGAGGAAACTCCTGTTCACTTAATCACAGAATGCCTCGCCATTGCGATCCTATGCAAAGAATGTATTAAGAGGAATTATAGAAAAAATGCGGATCTAACCTTCTTGAAGCCTTCTCAGATAATGGACTTCATTGGGGCTCTGAAACTGGAGGGTGAGCTGAAGTGCAAGTGCGAAAACAGCTCAGATGGGGATGTATAATAGACCTAAATGTCGCGGTGTTATAACACGCCCATAAAAATCTACAATCCACAAATAAGCCTACCGAGTAGATGTATTCATTCTTAATGAAATAGGCAATTTCGCACCAATTGAAACTCCAGATAATAACAAAAAACAAGTTTACATTCTCAAAAAGGTTGTTGAACATACTCTCAAGTCAGCGATCCTTTGCTCCTCTTTTTGGACCAACTTGTATCTCTCCAGATCTAAATTGGCTTGATGCAATTCATCTCTGACTTTTTTCTGATGTTCCTTGTGTTCCTTTATCTTTTGCTCTTCTTCTTTTCTCATAGCTATCAATGCTCTATTTAATAGCCGACTCTCTTCCTCCACCTTTTCCGCTTCCAGCAGTTTCTCAACTTCGTTGTCTTTTATCTGCTGTTTAATTTCCTTTCCGTACCTGATCACAAATATACAAGAATCATAAAGTATCTAATTCAGAGTTCTGAAGAGGTTAAATTAGATATTTGACCGAAAATTCCTTCACTGAACTGAAGCCAATAAAATCTTTTGGATTCCTCAGAATCAACGAAACTTTGAATCGAATAACATTTATAACTTCAGGAACCATTTTCCTACTTGAACTCTTCTGATGATAAATTGCTGATAATGGTTGTGATTCAAATTCAAATTTGGATTCAAATTCTGTTTCTGATTCTTATCCTGATTCAGGATTCTGATGTTGATTTCGATTTCTAATACGACTGCCGATTTCGATTTGATTCTGATTTTGAATTGATTCTGATTTTGATTTTTTTCTTGAAATCTTTTGAGGATATACTTCATTCCTCATTCAATCATTGTGGGAGTTCCTGGATGAACAAACTCCAGAAGTTTCTGCGGCCTCTCCTACATCTTCCTCTACTCATTATATTCAATTGATCGAATACGCATACCTGATTACACTAATTAGAGTTGTTTGTTGATTTATTTATTCCTTCAGGTTCATATGTTGTGAAATTAATTGATAATATGGAATTTTTCTATAACCTAATTTATTACAATGAAAGTTCAATACATACAGGGTCCCATTATCGACGTCAACCCGGAACCGGGTGAGAAGGCAAGTAATGCGGTTGTCAGAAAAATATAAAAAAAAATTTAAGTTGCATGATTTTAAAATAATGCGCATTTAAAAAAACACGCAAAATTCCACACCCTGTGACAGTCTTTTCGCTTTTCGCTGCCACAAATATCAACTTTTTCCAACTTTTTTCTTTGCTGTGTAACCTTGAATAATGCTTGTCTAAACTGTAATCAAAATTGGACACCAGCTGCTCTGGGTTTCATAAAAATAGGGCTTACTTCTCAGAAAAAAATTCAAAATAAACAATTGCCTAGTTTCAACTGACTGTATTGAAAAAAAAATGTACTACGTAGGTTTGCCATGTTTTTTCAAAAGTCAAAAGATTGCCTTTGAATACACTTTTTCGTTAACTGCTTCCCACTAATAAAGTCCAATGGTCCGGTGAACGGGCCGGCCACGAGCCAACGTAGTACATTTTTTTTCAATACAGTCAGTTGAAACTAGGCAATTGTTTATTTTGAATTTTTTTTTCTGAGAAGTAAGCCCTATTTTTATGAAACCCAGAGCAGCTGGTGTCCAAATTTTGATTACAGTTTAGACAAGCATTATTCAAGGTTACACAGCAAGAAAAAAGTTGGAAAAAGTTGATATTTGTGGCAGCGAAAAGCGAAAAGACTGTCACAGGGTGTGGAATTTGGCGTGTTTTTTTAAATGCGCATTATTTTAAAATCATGCAACTTAGATTTTTTTTATATTTTTTGACAACCAGCATTACTTGCCTTTTCACCCGGTTCCGGGTTGACGTCGAGTAATGGGACACCCTGTATACGATACGTTTCGGGTGCGGGCCCTATTTCAATCTTTGTTAATTTCAGTATTTTTTGAAATTAACAAAGATTGAAAAAGGGCCCGCACCCGAAACGTATCGTATATGTATTGACCTTTCATTGTAATAAATTTATAGAAAAATTCCATATTATCAATTAATTTCACAACACACTAATTAGAGTTTTATAAAATTACCTTTTATTTTTGTGTTCCTCCAACACTGCTTTCTTCTCTTCTTCTTGGAGAGTTTTCTGTCTAGCTTGCTCCATCATGTCATCTAGTCGTCGTTCCTCTTGTTGAAGTTGTTTTTTGATCAGCTGAAAGAACCAATATTTTCCTGTTATTTAATTATCATTGCCCATAATTGTCTATCGAGCAAAGTAATATAATAGATATTCCATATACTCATATTTAGAGACCCTTTTGGGTTTCACTGTGCAAAATTAAAACACTTTGAAGGCAATATTTAACCTTAATTTAACTTCTGATGCCAATTCCCAAATTCTTTATCAAAAATATAACCTCTGTAAACTAAACGATAAACAAAGGAAGCAGATAATTAAATAAAATTAACCAAGATTAAACTCGTACTTCGGAGCTAATTTCGTCAACGTCCAAAGAACATGCAAAGGTGATGCAAGATCATCCAGAGCATCCATAGATATCCTTTACAGCCTATCCGGGCTCATCAGTATGGAGAATTGCTCTGAATGTTAATGTCAAATGGTGTCATTCTAGAAACCTTTACTCAGATCTGGCGCTCTTCTCTGGGTATGAACAGAAACAAAACGCCATCTCTGATGATCCTCACGAACAACCTGGAGGTAAGTTGCACGAACCTTGAACGAAGTAGCTAGATGTTTATCCGCGAATTCATTCAACCGAACATTGATTCGATATTTAACGAAATTCGGGGATCTAGAACCATATGAAGGAGTTCCCAATAAGAGGTGTTATTTTGAATAGCCCGCTTTCGGTAGACGTCACGTTTTAAGGTGTCATTTTTTGACATTTGAAGAGTAGAAACTACGCCATTAATAAAAATGGAACGATACATGCTTCAAGAACCTATTGAAATCATTAAAATTCACTATAAAACGGTTAAAATATGGCAGAGACGGTTCCTGAAATTCGAACATTTTTGAGTCGTCGTGAAGCACTTTGTCGGACCACAATGAAGAAATTGGTGGAAAAATTCGAGCTGTTGGGACAAGTTAATGATGCGAAGATTAAAACCCATGCACGTCTCTCGAGAACAGCCGAGAATATTGCTGCTGTAGTCTAAAGTGTTGAAGAAAACCCAGGTTTATCCATTCCTCGTCGTTCTTTGGAATTAGGCATTCCACAAACGTCATTACACCGTATTTCGCATAAAGATTTGGGTCTTAAGGCTTATAAAGTTCAGTTAACACAAGAACTCAAGCCGGCCGATCATCAACAACGTCGTGTATTTGCTGATTGAGTCGTTGAAATGCATGAACATGATCCGGAATTCCATCGAAAAATCATCTTGAGTGATGAGGTCCATTTCCACCTCGGTGGCTTCGTCAACAAACAAAATTGTCGCATCTGGGGCTCGGTAAACCCAAGAGTTATTGTTGAAAAGCCTCTCTATCCTCAACGTGTGACTGTTTGGTGCGTTTTATGATCCGGCGGAGTCATTGGACCTTACTTTTTCGAGAATGAGGCTGGAACAACAGTTACGGTGAATGGATTGCGCTATCGAGAAGTGATTAATGATTTTTTATGACCGAAATTGGATAGTATTGATATGGACAACGTTTACTTTCAACAAGACGGCGCTACGTGCCACACAAGCAACGAAACGATTGATGTTTTGCAAAAAAGTTTACGGACCGTGTTATCTCTCGAAGAGGTGATCACAATTGGCCACCGAGATTTTGTCTTTTAACACCTTGCGACTTCTTCCTTTGGGGCAACATGAAAGAGAAGGTCTACGCCAATAGCCCAGCGTCGATTCAAGACCTCAAAGATGGAATTCGTGAGGCTATCGAGGACATGGGGAAGCCACTTTGCGATTTGGTTATGGAAATATTCATTAAAAGGATATGTTCCTGTAAGCCTGGTCGTGGGGGTAATTTGCCTGATGTTATTTTCCACTATTAACGGCATAGCTTCTTCTTTATAATGAAATAAACATCCGATGATTTAGGTATATTGAAAAATGGCATTTTTTAATATCAAAATAACACCTCTTATTGGAAAACCCTTTATATTATCGCTTACTCCCAAGACAGTTATTCCAGATAATTATTAATTTACCTCTTTCTCCATTATTTGCGCGTTTCTGATAGCTCTACATTTGGTAGCCAGTATAATGCAATTGGCTACCTTAACTCGATCGTCCTGTTCGTTAAGAAGCTCATGAGACCTTTCAAGAAGATATTCGCTGTTTTTCTGTGCTTCTATTTCAACCTGAAAAGGAGTTGATAACAATTAAGATTCCCCTGAAAAAAAACGATGGTAGGGTTCAATATGATTACATACATTTTCTAATTTGCTTCCAACATTTGGATTCTGATGAATTTGTGCCTTCGCTAAAGCTTCTTTTCGCATTTCGGAAGCTTTCATCTCTTCTTGTTTTTTATTTTCCATTTCTTCTATCATTGCTTTTTTATCTTCAAGGGTCATAACCTGAAAGGTGTTTTGCAGGATTTCAATATGAAGAAATGGAAGAAGTATTGGATGTTGATTCACTAGTTTATGTATGCCTCCTGTTTTGGGCATACGGTAATGAAATTCATGGAAAGAATATTTCCACAAAAATTACTGAAATCGTTCGAAAGTCACGAGGCCATAAATTTTCTGTTGGCAAAATTGTTTATGTTATGCAAATTTTCAAAGTGTTTTCCGTCAAATTTTAAATAAGACTAAGGCCCCAGCAGACTGCAGACTTTTTATCGGCCGATAGTTTGGTCGGCTTCTTAATCAGTATGGTGAGGAATGCATATGCGCACACTACAGCGATTCAGTATCGGCCAGTATCGCACTTTCAGCCCAACCGTCTAAACTATCGGCCGATAAAAAGTCTGCAGTCTGCGGGGGCCCTAACAGTTAAATTGATTACACTCTAAGAAATTTTCGAACACCAACCAACACCCGCTGCCACCAGCCGTATTTCCTCAGAGGTCCTGATATTTTGGTGTTATTCGCACCTTCTAAAATAACACCGACGTTCGAGATTTTTCTGGTGTCTTTCATGATTTCAAAGAAGTTGCTTTTTTCATATAAATAAATCAACTTTGACACTGAATCGAGTGTGATTTTCATTCGGTTCTTTGCGACTTTGCGCTTGTTTGGTGTTAAATCACACTAGAGCGGTGTGATCTCAAATGACCATCCTGTGTGTTTTGACACCGACTCAGTATTTTTCACAATTTATTAGTGTGAAATACTATACGAGTTAGATCGGTTTCGGTGTGAAATCGCACCGTTTCAGTATTAATTTGCACTAGCTTAGTGAGGTTGCAATAACCTGTTCGGTGTTATTTAGCACTGACTTAGTTGAGATGAGAAATGACAAATTTATATCTGAAATTAAAAAATGCAATTCAGCGATTTGAATATCAGATATTTGAGAAATAGTTTCTTTCGAAGCTAAAATAATGCATCATAAACCATAAATTATTAATTATTATTCAGCTAGGTACCTATTACTCCCTATGTTATTCTTTTGTTCTACAATTGTTATTCCTTAAAAGTCTTTTAGTGTATTCGTTTGCTGTGCAGGTTTTTAAAACAATTTTTAATTCATTTGAATTCATTCACAATGAAAGATTACAATTGTATCGTATACGATACAATATTCCTACTCTTTCAAATGTTTTGAAGTATTTCAGAACATATATTTTCATACACAAAATTGTTTGTCAGTTTTATATTACGCCGTTTTATAAGATTCAAGATAGGGCAAAAGTATCAGTTAAATTCATTTCGATAAAATATACTCTTTCAAAGGTTTTCAATTGGCACCTGGGATCCCTAAGAACTTTTCATTATTGTTTGTGAAAAATTGAGAAATATGTAGATATATCGGGTGTCCCAAGGTGAGTAGCCTATAAGATTATTATGGAAACTATTGATGATTTTTTTTTGGTCCATCCTGTATAACTGACAACTATAATTCAAAAGCAGTTACAAAGATCAGATCATATCTAATGACTCGTTAAATTTTTGACTTAACTCTCAAATATTGAGCGAACTAGAGTCATTTTCGTAACACGCCAATTTAATCTAATAGGCCACTCACCTTGGGACACCTGATATATTCTTTCGAATTGGGAGCTAACAAAATACAATACATGAAACAAAAAAGTACCTAGCTGAGGTTGGTGCAAAACGGGGTCCTATCATACTATTCTGGTGTATGCTTCCAGAGCACAGGGAAAAACCTCAGTAGAAAAAACCCTGCCTCGCCGTTTTTACAAAATTGAAACTTAAAACTATTCGAATAAATACCTTCAATATTCAGATACAAAATACTTAATTCTTGCTCTTGGGCCAGGATGGTGTTTTAAACCAGGGCTGGCGTTCCAAGTGATGATTTTTGAATATCCTGTTCTTCTAAGACCGCTACAGGACCCTACTGAAGGGTATTTCATCCTAAATATCGAATTCAATTTCGGAATAATGATAATGTAGATAAAGGTTTCAACAGAAAACTTATTGATTTGAATTCCTACTCTTTTCAATTATTGAAGTAATCTAGAAAACCCCAGGAAATGATTGTCAGTAGCTTATGCTTTTTCGTTAGCATACATATTTATATTTCGAATTAGGTAGTTGGGGAAACACTTGTCCATTCTCAATCGTGTCTTCGTAGAAATTGATACCTATTCATCACTATGATTGGCATAACTTATTGAGCATGAAACTTCAAGATTTTATTTAATATCGAACTAAGCGCCCAAACGCAACTCCACCGAACTTTTAGTATTGGAAATCTTCAAATAGAATAGTACCTAAGTAAACATATTCGACCAATTTCGAAATTTTTTTAAAGAATATACTACGTAATTTTTTTTTATACTACAGACTATCGTAAAATTGCAATAATTCGGCGGCCACTCACTCGTGATTGCTTTTGCAGTCTAGTGAATTCACTCTTTGGCCAGATTCCCGCAAGATCTGTAGGATTTCTTTCTGGTACAACAAGATCTCGCACTTTGTCATTGTCATAAACCTTCACCAATTCTTTCGATTCTTTGGGATTTGTTCTTTTCTGGTGAATTAATCTGCTCTTCAACCTGTGACCACATTCTTTCGGACTGCAAATGTAAGTGGATAATATCAAAAAATAACTCTTAGGACTCAGGAGATAGTTCGAAATCTAAACTCACTCATGCTCTGCAGGATTTTTCAATTCGGGTTTTCGTGTTTGAGTTGTAGGACATCTTCCGCAGTTATTCATTGTATATTTAAGTCCAATTCCTATTTCAATTTACTTTTAAACATCAAAGAAAATGAATCTTTGTCGATATGATTTCATTCGATCAAATAATATAATTCTCCATAGCAACCTTTTTAGATTCATATTTGAAAATCCCGCCTACATAATATAAAGTAATTTGAACTACTGTTTTCTGATACTACTAGTTCAAGAACTTGAGTTGTTGCACCTGCTAGTCTAACCATCGATTTTTGGCAAGTTGGGGCGCCATCAGGCGCCATGATTTGTGACGATTGTGACGTTGACGTACGAAGAGTTGACGGTTTTATTTTCTTTTTAGCAAAGATTGTCAGAAAACATGAAACGCTGTTTTGAAAATTTTCTTTAAAATGAATAAAAAACTGACAAATATTTTTGATGTGATGTAGTTATTCTTGGATACTTCTTCTGCAATATTTTTAATGTTTATATACTGTTCGAATCGTCAGCTAATAATTTAATAAAATATAGTCGACACTAATCGTAAGTTAGAAATGTATACTTTCCGGGTTATCTATGATATAATATTTATTTGATGGTATGAGATATCGAAATATTCATAAATCATTACGAAATTGCAATTCATTTAGTGATACTGCTATAAGGTGTCTTGAGACTTCTGATGGGGAAGCACTTTAATATTTAAAGTCGTAACGCTTGCACTTTGTTCCTTACCTTGTATTTCTAATAACATGGTAATTGCTATTATTTTTTAGCTCGTAAATAATCCGTTGACATAAATGTTATCATTAAATTACCCTATGTTCTAACTTTCAGTGAATCAAGATGAGTTACAAGTATTCTTGTAGTCATTTAGTTAATGTCACCAACATTCCATTGTTGAATTTTATCAATTCCAAAGAGGTAATTAAGATGATACTCATATGAGATGAACACAAAAAATAAATAAATTGGATTTCAGGATCTTGTTTGTTCTGAATGTGACTATGTTGGACAAAAGTTGTGGATATGTTTGTACCAAAATTGTATGAAACTTGGATGTTCAGATCAACTTAATGATCATAGTACCTTACACTTCACAGTGAGTTTTATAGATCATAGTATTCAAGAATGTACTAATAAACATAGAATATTTTATAAAGCAAAATTTTTTGATTTTGATGTAACAGAACCTTAAATTATGACTGACTCGAATAAAAATCCTAGTAACTTTTTGTAAGTACGATGAGTATTTATGAATTTGATGAGATTAAAATATATATTTATCTTCTAAAAAATGAATTTAAAATTTTGCATCGGTATAAAGTAAAATCTGTCAATAATTTTTTATGAGCGAGTCTATTATGATATATGGGTTGATGTTTTCATAGCAAGCACTTGAAGATGTATTGACCTGTTATTTTTTAAGGCTAACCCTTCACATTGTGTGCATATGAACTTGAAGTCCCAAAGGTTGTGGTGTTATGTGTGTAATACAGAAGTCTTCATGGATTCTCTACTGGATTCAGGAAATATAAAAAATGATGACGAATCCACAATTTGTTCACCTGATTCTACCTTGAAAGGTTGTGACAGTAACAGTTCAAAAAGACCAGGATCCAACATTGGTTCAGGTGAATTTTCTTCATTGTTCGGGAAAAAAATATTTAAATAGCGCATACAATAATTTCTATACAAGGGTTTATTCATTCCACAATTAAAATATAAAAAAAATACAAGAATTAGTCTCGATTTTTTTATTTGATTTGAATTTTTGGTATTTCCGGTATAAATGCTTCGACTAAATGATGCATATTTAACAATCTCATTGTATCTTTCTTTTATTTGCAATATATACTCGGCTTAGAATTTCATTATGCTAATGTTATTCTGACTACGAGCATTTGTTGAGTTATGTATTTATTCACGAATTGATTGACAGATTTTGAATCAATAATTCAATTTACATTTCCACAAATTTATAGAGTATTTCATATTAAAAATTTGTATATGGGTCAATTCATTTCGACATTAACGCAGTTAAATGTTGTGTATAAGTATCAACATTTATTATCTAAAAATTGAATTTCTCAATGAACATCAGTTTTGATTCCAATAATTTTAAGTAAAGCTATATTTTTTATATTCAGGAGGAGATTACACAGATTCATCTGATGATGAGGATTCGGATCACCTGGGATTAGACAAACCTGCTGGACTTGTAGGCTTGCAAAACATTGGCAATACATGTTATATGAACGCAGCTTTACAAGCGTTAAGCAATGCAACCCCCTTGACCAGGTTCTTTCTGGACTGCCCTTTAATTGTACAATCCTTGTCTGAAGGTAAAAAACCCGGACTCAGCAGAATTTATCAGTCTTTAATGCGAGATATATGGTTGAAGAAGAATGGAGGTTTTGTTTCTGCCTCAGGTAAATTGATATCTTAAGTTATTTGATAATTGAATGATATTTATCTAAAGGGTGTTTCAAATTGTGTGTTTTTTAAGAATAAATAAAACACATAATTTGCATTCACTTTTTATTGGTTATTGAAGTATCAGTTATGACATTTATGTACGAAAAATAGCATCTGTCAAATGGCCCCCTCTGCACCACGACAGAGGTCCACTCTTTCGTTAAAATTTTCAATGATATTTTGACATGATTGAGGCTCTATATTACTTGGGGCCGTATTCACAGCCATCCCTCAAAGTGAGGTTGAGTGTGAGTGTCAGCCATTTCATAAAGCATACTCATTTCATGGGTATTAGCGCTTCCCCTCAAGTTGAGGTTGGCACTCCAACTCCACTCACTGAGTATGCTTTATAAAACGGCTACAGCTACTCAAGGGCGATCTGATACACACACTTGAGGGATGACTATAAATACGGCCCTTATTACACAAATAATTTCAGAGAAAATAGTCCAAAATAGTTGAATGTTGATTGACGTTTTAAATGATCGAATGGTTTAAGGTCCTGTGTTGTATATGCCTTCAGAACTCAATCCTTGTATAAAATACGCCACAGTGTGGACGTCTAAGTCCACCTTGTTGTGAATGTCGACTAATGGACATTCAAGGGTCTTCAGCAATACTGTCTGTGCTTTCAGATGAACGCTTATTTTCATAAAATAATCAAAAAATTTTAACGTGTTGTTGTATCATATACAAAGCCATTTTTATGAATGTTGTTCATTACACTTCTTAAATGTCAAAATACGCAGAAGAATTCAGTGCGCCATCTATAGTCCGTTCACGAAAGTTAGGCGTTTGTTTACATGTCTGAAGTTGGCAGTATTTGCTGTCATAACGTAAAAAAAAGTCAACGTTGCCGAATGTACTCGGCCTCGTCCGACGAGCTTGCCAGTTATCACAGAACTCTATGCAATAGTGACAACATTGTGTATCAATCTGACAAGAAAATAAATAACAACCTAAAATTTTAGTATACACAGTGGAATATGCCAAATTTCCATGGCCAACCGACGGCTCAACCTTTCGTGAACGGACTGTATATTTTATTTATTCTTAAAAAAACCGAGCAATTTGAAACACTTTATTTCCAAATAATTACGAATATTGATCTGCTAAAACATTAATCGCAGTTAAATTTATGAGTTTTTCTCTATTATTCCAAGTAAACTGTTTCTATATAAAATACCAGATTGATTAGTTTTAATGGTCAAATCGTAATATATTTTCTCCTAATCTGTAGCAAATCCGTTCATTCCACCATACTTTGTAGAGCAAAAACAGTATTTATGGTTATATTTCATTTTGAAATGTTGGTACTCGAAACTATCGCCATCAATTATACAATGAGTAGATTAGAGCCCTCATCTTAATGCTCTCATGATCAGACTAACGATAAAGTTTCCAGATTGTGTTTTCTTAAAGGTATCCTTTACGGTATAAGGACTGTTCACCCGATGTTTAGAGGCTACCATCAGCACGATACGCAGGAGTTTCTGCGGAACTTTATGGACCAACTGCACGAAGAATTGAAGCAGCAATGTGCAATAGAAAATTCTCATCATGACACCGACAATTTTTCTTTGGCTCTTGACGAACACGCCGTCAGTTCCAGCCATGATTCGAGTGAAGGCGAATATGAAACTTGCGATTCTGGAGTAAGTGAAAGATCAAGCCTGAGCGATGATAATGACAGACCCAGCAGTACAAATAAGAGGCGATTGAGTAATTCCACCAGTCCTGGAAGGAGGCTCAAAGCGAGGCTTCACAATTCTGGTGTTATAGGTGAGTTAACAAGTATTGTTCTTATCATTGAATGTTTAGGGTATTAATTCTCATCTGTGTCTTATACATCGATTACAAAGTTTCAGTAGAAAATTGATAAATTGCTGATAGTATGTGAAAAAATAATGTAAACATTAAAATTTAATTGAAAAAAGTTCTTGTGGAGTAGACAAGGTGATTCTGAAGTTTGCTGTGTCGCTCATGCCTCATACCTAAGCCCTGGTTCTCATTTTTTCCTACTTCTATTAGTTTTGTAGTTAGTATCTCACCAATTCATAAAATCATCGAGAATTAGCAGTCTAATACAATCTTGAACCAAAAAAAAAAGAGACAATTGATACATTTCCAATTTATTCACATTAGTGTGCAATTCATGACTAGTTGAGTTTTTATTATTATTATTTCAACTAATATACACTACAAGGTTTGAACATTTACATTATATTAGCAGACATATCGCATAATTTTTCAAGAGATTAGGATATTACACAAAGTATGAAATGAAACACAAATAATGTAATATAATAATTACAGAATGAGTGAATTGAAAGATTGCGCTGCAGGCGATATTTAGACTATTTATCTCTACTGCAACTCAAATTAATTTTTGTGTGTGCATTCATTTATTCATCAATTGCTATATTTATATATTTAATTCTAAAGTCTGTTCACGAAACTTTGAGCTGTTGGTTGGCCATGACAATTTGGCATATTCCACTGTATATTGAAATTTTAGGTTATGTTGTTTATTTTCTTGTCAGATTGATTCGCAAAGTTGTCAATAGATTAGAGGAGGGGCGACAGATCAAAACCGACCTTGCGAGCACCTTGACCTTAAGATCTATTGTGCATAAGTTGTCAATAGGTCATACAGTTCTCTGATAACTTGGAAGCTCGTCGAACGAGGCCGGGTACATTTGGCAACGTTGACTTTGTTCATTGTAATGACAGCAAATACTGCCAATCTCAGATGAATAACAACTTTGCGCTCAATATTATGTGATCGGAGTTTAGTTTTTTAGTTTGGTTTAAAAAGGGGTTACAGTTCACTGCGACCTTAAGGTCTATTGTGCCCCCTTACAGAGCTGTTCTGGCCAAACCCTTCACAGCTCGCCTTCCAGTTCCAGAGATCTAATGAAATCTAATAACTGTGAAGGCTTCAACGAGGCTAGTTCCTCACTCTTACAAGTTTCTCGCCCAAGGCATTCCGTCACTAGGTTAGTGGGGGTTTCTTCCTCCTGCCCACAGAGCCTACACTTGTCAGTGTCCGATAAGCCCATCCTCAATAGGTGCTTCCTGAGGCGACAATGTCCTGTAAGAAAGCCAGTGAGGAGGTGTAATTGCTTCTTACCAAGATCCAGATATCTTTTGGATCCCGAAGGAACTTAGAGATTCCACCAGAGTTTTTCCCTCTCGGCTTTCTGCTTCTCCAGAAACTCCTTCTTATAGGTACATTTTCATATACCACAGAAGGGTTCTGGGCCAATGAGTGACATTTGTGCGCCTCTTTGGCAAGTGTATTATAATGCAGGAGAACGTCTGTCGGATCCGACAAACGTTGTCTTGCATAAGGCATTAAACAAAGTATGAAATGAAAGAAATAAATAACCTAGATACCGACGGCAACGTCATCTGCCGGGCTCATTTGTCAACTTAAACCGTCAACAAGCGCCACACGTACAGTAGAATTAAATATGTAAAGATAGCAATAGTTTTTACACACCAAGTGTAGGTATTATCATAATTATTATTTCAGAATAGTGCGAAACATAAGAAAATGATCAATACAAAATTAATAACTTCAATGTTGAGGGTTAATCTTGAATTGATTTTATTTCAGATTGCCAGCCAAGTACAAGCTCTTCGTTACCGAGCAGTACAGAGAAACAGCAGGTGAAATATAGGTCTATTATATCAGATATTTTCGATGGCAAGCTCCTATCCACGGTACAGTGCCTAACATGTAACAGGATATCTAGTCGTGTAGAAACATTCCAAGATTTGTCATTACCCATACCTTCCAGAGATTATCTGGTCCTACTACATGGTGAGAATTCTTCAATTTTAGATGAACCTTCATTAAAAGTTTAATTACTCAAATGTTAAATGGTAAAAAATTGTACAATTTTTTTCCAGGGAGGAATTTGCAACCAGGCTCTACTTGTTCAGAAGCTGTGATACCAGTACAAGATGGATGGATGGCTTGGATATTCAACTGGTTCAAATCATGGTTTTATGGTCCTACAATCACTTTACATGATTGTCTGGCGGCTTTCTTCAGTACAGATGAGCTCAAAGGTGATAATATGTACAGCTGTGAAAAGTGCAATAAACTAAGAAATGGTATTAAATTCAGTAAGGTAAGATACATACATCAAAACAAATCAAGTATTACGAGCAGTCGATGCAATAATATCCAATCATTCAATGAGTCAGACTGTCTGTAACACTTGATTTGAGTACTTTAAATTGCTAGAATTATTATAAATACTTTCCATATTCTTTGACGAATCGTGAAAAAAAATCATAATTGTTTCAGGTTCTCCTGTTACCTGAAGTTCTCTGCATACACCTGAAGAGGTTCCGACACGAGTTGATGTTTAGTAGTAAGATTTCCTTAGCCGTCAGTTTTCCCCTTCGAGGTCTGGAGATGAAACCTTATCTTCATACTGACTGCGTATCAAAAGTAACTTCCTACGAACTTTTTTCCGTGATTTGTCATCATGGAACAGCTGGAGGTGGCCATTACATAAGTTACGCCCTCAACAATGGTCAGTGGTACGAATTTGATGATCAGTACGTGACCAGTGTATCAGCAGAGAAAGTGGAAAACTGCGAGGCCTACGTTTTATTTTATAGGAAATCAATGAAGCATGCTGATGAAGTGAAGGTTAGGGCCATTGGGTTATCAGAAACCATTGATGATATGGATAAAGAAGTAGCGTATGTTTCGAAACAGTGGATGAATAGGTTTAACACTTGTGCCGAACCTGGACCCATAGATAACTCTGATTTCTTGTGCCAACATGGATCGATGAATCCCGACAAAGTACTAGTCCTAAATCAATTATCAATCATTATACCGCTAACTGTATATGAATACCTGCACAGAGTGTATGGTGGATGTCCCCCGATAACATGTATGCACATTTGTCCTTGTTGTCAATCCTTCAACAAAAGACTTCTTCTGGAAATGGAATCCTTTATTCAACTTTCCACTGAAGCCCACACCAAAGACACTCCTTTAACGCATTTACTCTCAGTTTCATGGTACAACCAGTGGCATAATTTCGTCAATAAGAAGGTACAAGAATCCCCAGGACCCATAGATAATTCAAAAATAAATGTTAACGATGTTGATTTAAACGAATGTGTGAATGTTCCGGAAGAAATTTGGAAATTTTTCCATGACATATATGGTGGTGGACCAGAACTTCGAATAAAACCAAGCAGCCCAGAAATATCAGATAATGAGAATGCAGAAGAGGAGGTTAGTGAAGCTGATATTGAATTTGTTATTCCTACACTCAGAAGAAAGCAAGAAGTAACGCTAGATAAAAAGAACTACTGTTATGGAGAACCGATGGATTTGGGAGGAAGTAATGAAAAAAGTGTAGAAACAAATGGAGAAAATGAAGAACAATGTGAAGAACTCCCAGTAGATTCCCATAAGTGTTGCTCGAATGGAGATGAAGATATACCAAATAGTAATAATAGTAATTTATTCTCATCTAGATCTACAAATTGTTTGGATGACAATGCAGGGTTTGACTGTAAGAATAACAATTTTCAAGTTAGTAATGATTCAAACCGAAAAAAGTTAAACAAAGTGTGGTTAGATTCAAATTGAGTTGAACATTTATGTCATAACACCAATAAAAGGGATTTATATTGTTGTATTTTCTATTTTATTATTGTCAAAAAGATAATATATTTCAAATTGGTTTTGTTTCACTAGGTGATAATGTTATGAAACGTTTTGAATTGTTTTAAAATATTAAATTTACACTGGAAAATAATTTATTAATAACATTGACCTGAATTTTATTTATTTTAGCACCATTTAATCCAATTATGGCACTAGTAAGAGAAAATAATCTCAAAAAAATATTATTTGTGCGGATTTACCGAAGCACTAAGCATAGATCCTCGCACCGAAACGTCAACATTTAAAGTTTGATTCAAACACATTTGATGATATTTCAGTGCGAAGGTTTATGCTTGGTTCGCGGATATACCTATCATGTGAATGGAAAGTCTCTTCCACGAACTCTTCTGGAAGAAAACGTTACACCCCAATGAGAGGTTAGGAAGCCACCTAGTAAATACTTCGCGCTCAAAATTTGAAGAGTAATGAAAATAATTCCAGGGGGGCTCGTGCCGCCCAGGAAAAAATTAAAACTACAACGATTAGATTAGAGGAGGGGCGACAGATCAAAACCGACCTTGCGAGCCCCTTGACCTTAAGATCTATTGTGCATCCCCGCGCTGTTTACCAGTCAGGTAGCAAAGTCTGAATGAACTTCACCACCTTTCTGGGGGCCACATCCATTACTTGTTCAGACTTTAGGAACCAAGATGCCGTAACCGTTTCTGATGAACAGCTTCACACTCACATAGCAGGTGTCTGGCTGTCTCGGTGGCTTCCTGACAGAAGCGACATGTACTATCAAGCGCTTTTCTTATGTTTTTTAAGTGATACCTCACGGGACAGTGCCCATTGAGAGCACCCGTCAGTTTCCGTAGTTCCAATTTTCTGAGTGAGAGGACTTTCTTGGTCCAGCTCTTCGAGTGAGAGAGAAGTGACCTAGCTTGCCTTTAACTATTGGTCGTACGCCAGGACATAAACTTCCTCTTTTGTTCCCAGTCCTTAATAGCCATTGCCTGATGGCTGACTGGGAAGCCGCAAAACGGTTCTGGTCCAGTTAAAGGGGTTGTCCCCCCTTCCTTGGCCAGTTGGTTTGCCGTGAATCTCGGAGTGACCAGGCACCCAGATGAGATTGACCTGGTTCTTTTCTCCGAGTAGGTTAAGTGACGTTTTGCATTCCCAGACCAACTTTGACTTCACTTGTGGAGAGTCAAGCGCTAGCAGGGCTGCTCTGCTGTCAGATGCTATATATTTCCTTTCTTTGGTAGTTGCATTCCGCACAGAGCGCAACGCTCTCCCTTATAGCAAATGTCTCTGCCTGAAAAACCGAAGGACGGAGACATTGGTATGGCTAATTGGTTGAGGGACCGTAAACACCGGCTCCGACTCGTCTTCAGTTTTCGAGCCATCAGTATAAAATACCGTAGACCCTCTGGGGAAAACTAATTCTTTCTAGCCCATTGGTCACGACTTGGGAATTTAGTGATAAAGTTTTTTTGAAACTCGTGTCTCAAATGGCGTTTTCGGAAACTTACTCGATCACAAACCCGGGTTACAAATTGACAGCAATTGAACTGTTTATCCGTCAATTTGTAACCCGAGTTAGTGATCGAGTAGGTTTCCGAAAACGCCAAACGGGAGGTTATCTGTGATCACATCCAGAAGCTCATTACACTCATTTAGAATGCGAAGGTAAAAAAGTACAACAATCTTCCCTACCTTCCTTATCTTCATGACCATTACCTCTGAACTCATATAGGGTTGCCCCCCACAGAAAACTTCTATTCCGCCTAAGAGTATGGCCAGAATTTTTTTTTGAGAATATTCTAATGATACGATTTTTACGAAATTAAGGATAAATGTGACCGATTTTGCCTTTTCATATAGCATATCAATATGTGGATATCTCAAATCTACTGCGAAATTTTCATTTCCGCAATTCGTTCCGTTCTAGAGGTACACCGACCAGAAATTTATCGGCTTACATATCGCACACACAAAATATTGTTTTAATTTCCTAATGGCACGACTTTCACATAATTGTACAGAGGTTTATGAGTCATTATATTCTCCTTCAAAATACCAAATTTCGAATTGTGGTTTCGAAAATATAGAAAAAAATTTCAAATGCCAATAACTCCGAAACTACTTGACCGATTTGGCCCGTTGACGAACTTTAATTGCGACCAAAGATTAATCTTTGATTGCGGCATTCGGAACCAGAACTTACCCCCAAAAGTTTCAGAATTCTAACTTCTTCCGTTCGAAAGTTATCCTGTCAAGGACGGACAAAATCATTTTTGACCTCGGATTCTTCGTCAGTGAGTCAAAGATCGAGTCGTTTGACACCACTCCCTAAAATTACAAACATTTGGGCGAAACGAAAGCGATGTTTCCCAAGGAACAAGCACGCAAAAAGTGTGAACAATAATTTTTATGTGAAGTCAATGTTCAACTTAAAAAGTCACTCTGTCTACTGGGTAACAATGAGATTCATAATCTCGAGATAATCTTTGCGAATATAAAGATACCTATCCAATTAGAAGAGTTTTATAGATATGAATATGCTCTCTCGCCAAAAACCGTTATGAACCGTATGAAATATGTATAGATCTCTTTAAATTAATTCCAGAAAACCCCAAATATCCGCTAACAAATTCCATAGTGGAATCTTTTATCCTAAAATGTTGAGCTAGCGTAACCAATTAAGATTATTTCTTGTATTCATTTGTAGAAATTCATTTTCACCTCAACTTTGCACACCCTGATAATTTCTCTCCTGCTTAGTTTTATACAAGGCGTATTCAAAATAAACACCAACGTAAATCCTGGTTGTTTCTTCACACTTTTTTCGAATAAACCTGATAATAATATGAATATGTGTATCAACGGTCAACTGTCGATAACTCAAGAAAAAATAACATCTTTTTCTCTTCCATTTTTTCTCCGGAGATTCAGCAGGATGTCAAAAATTTATATTTCCTCAGGAACCGTTTGAATTACAGAATTGAGTTTTAGTACACACATTGTCAATAATAATAGCACCTTTTTTGAACTTTACTCGGTTTTATTAGACGTGCCAGTGGCGGAGATATTGAATTTGCACAAAGGTTTTACCTTTCACCCCAAGCTTTTATTCCACTGGACAAATTGGCATTTCTAATGCGAAAGTGTGTTTAACATAAAAAAAGGTATTCCTGGTTCATTAGCTGAAGTGGACTGTTTTTGAGAAAACTGGAATCAAAAACAAATTGCAAACGCATTGTAAATTTCTTGTAATTGGAAAAATGAATATTGATAGGTAATTAACAACTTGATCAATTTCAGCAAAATTTGACTACTAGGTTTTGAAGTTTAAATTGCCCAGTTATTTTTCATTTCATTTAATTACTCTTGACTTGACACTTCAGCGACCATTTATTTAAATGTGTTGATTGTCATACGGCTTCAATTTAATTTTTGATCATAAAATGCCAGTTTTCTTGAAAACGGTTCACTTTAAAACAGAGAAAAGAAGTATCTTCTTTATGTAAAACACTTAGGTGCATCAGAATTTGCTGTGCAAATGCCAATTTGTCCAATGGTGTAACAGTTGGGTGTAAAAGCTTTATGCAAATTCAATATCTCCGCACCTGGCACGTCTAATAAAACCGAGTGAAGTGCAAGAAAGCATCTTTTATTAGTGACAATGTGTGTACAAAAACTTAATTATGTTATTCAAACGGTTCCTCTGAGATATTAGCAAAAAACAGAAAAAAAAATTTTTGACACCCGGTATCTGTTAAAAGAAGACCCGGAAGAGAGGAATAATGTTATTTTTCCATGAGAAATCTACACTCTGTATAAGAAACAGAAATATTATATATTATATAAATTAGGTATCTTTTTTCACTTTTGAGGTTGAAAAATATTGATATGTACTTCAGAAGTGGAAGCTTAAGTGTCCCATAATTCCTGTGTTGGGTAATTCCTTTGTTCAAAGTCACCAGCGAGCAAAAAATTGATTACAATGTCTTAGAAACGCGATGGTTTTCTAATGTTGCAACTGATTTAGATATCATAATTACCTTCATTAACAATATGATTGCAGGATAATTTAGTTGAGCGTTATGACAATTAATTGTTTATTTTCTCTACAATCTTTGTGGATTAAATACTGAATTGTATTCAGAAGCATAAGAAGCGCGTAAAAAGTTTACGCCGCATAGATCAATTTTATTAATTTAATTCATGATGGTATACTGTCAAGAAACTTCTTTTCACGTTGTGATCCAAGTATATTTATCGTAAATATCATTACTTTTGTTGAATTTGGAACAAATAAGACGTGACAAACATATCTAGTAGGTTATTTCATACCCAAATGTTCACGTAAAAGATTGCATACTTTCTTCAAGTAACCACCTCGAATTCAAATTACTTTCACCACACAACATTAAAACTATTTGATAGAAGTTTTTCATACATTTTCTGTTTTCTCTCACTTAATATAATAATATTGAAATTTACCTTGCTAAGTTTATAAAAATTTTAGAATAAAACCGCAGACTTAAAGGATTGTTCGACAAATATACAGGGTGTTCTGATTTGTTTCCGACAAACTAAAATGAGTGATAGATCACATCATTTCAAGCAGAAAAGTTCCTAGGAACATGGGTCCGCAAATGCTTCGTTTCCGAGATACAGGGTGTTAAAGTTAAGTTAAGTCAATGCAATTTTGGACATTTCGAACACCTTCTTTAAAAATTATTATGTTATTTTGTTTTGTTCTAAATTGTTACATCTAAAAAATATCTAATGTAAAATAATTTCCACTTTGTGTCTATACTCCGTTCACGAAAGGTTGAGCACATAGTATGCGTTTCTTTATTTATCTGAAGTTGGCAGTAGTTGCTGTCATAACGTAAAATAAATTCAATGTTGCCGAATCTACCCGGCATCGTCAGACGAGCTTGCGAGTTATCAGACAACTCTATGCAATATTGACAACATTGCGTATCAATCTGACAAGAAAATAAAGAACATAACCTAAAATTTTAATATACACAGTGGAATATGCCAAATTTCCATGGCCAACCGACGGCTCAACCTTTCGTGAACGGACTATATAGTCCGTTCACGAAAGGTTGAGCACATAGTAGGCGTTTCTTTATTTATCTGAAGTTGGCAGTATTTGCTGTCATAACGTAAAATAAAGTCAACGTTGCCGAATGTACCCGGCCTCGTCCGACGAGCTTTCGAGTTGTCAGACAACTCTATGCATTATTGACAACATTGCGTATCAATCTGACAAGAAAATAAAAAACGTAACCTAAAATTTTAATATACATAGTGGAATATGCCAAATTTCCATGGCCAACCGACGGCTCAACCTTTCGTGAATGGACTATACATGTTTTAAAGATTACAATAATATGGATTTTACTTTAAACACGTTTTTCTCTGAAACGGTTGGTCCTAGCAACTTAAATGAAGTATACCTTTTTTAACTATCAAAGTCAGGGGAATCGATTTTTCTGGCCCAAAACGACGTACAGGGTATCCCATTTTAGGCACTTTTACGGGATATCTCCGTTATTTTTAACGTTAGAGGGATGCGGTTTTCGCGACAGTGTGCTACTTTTTTGTGAAACTAAAGATGGCACAATCAGTTTTTGCATAGCCCTCTTAGTTTTTGCTATACAGGGCTGAAATGAAAGTATCACTTTTTAATCACCCCCCGTATCTCAGTTGTGCTTAAACTGGGAGAAATTGTTGAAACGTATACCTATAGATTTTTTTCCGTAAAATCCAGTGGCGTAGTCAGTTTTTCAATTAAACTTTCTGTTTTTGAGTTATTAAGCAAACATATGTTTTTTTAAATTGGACACCCTGTATATTATTTTTTATTCTTATTGAGCACAATCTCAGCTTTCCAAAAACATATTATTTTATGCATTTATTTTCAAAACCAAGCTCAGAATTCAAGATTTTGTAATTCAATTGTCAATAAACTAAGTAGTAGGCTATGACTGTCGCGAAAACCGCATCCCGCTAACGTTAAAAATAACGGAGATATCCCGTAAAAGTGCCCAAAATGGGATACCCTGTACAGAGTAGCACAAAAAAGTTGCAACGGTTTAAAAGGGACGAAATGATTGCCAGTGGCGCCCTCTAGAAGATACAACCAAATCGGCCACAAATTTGAATTTCTCACCTCAGAAAAACACTATGTATTCATGCAATTATTTGGAATCAGTCGAAAGATATTGAAGAAAACGCGAATTATTTTTTCAACTTCAACACCCTGTATCTTGGATACGAAGCATTTCCGGACCCATGTTCATAGGAACTTTTTTGCTTAAAATGATGTGATTTATCATCCATATCAGTTTGTCGGAAACAAATCAGAACACCCTGTATGTATCACCTACAACAAAATAAGTCAGGAGCGATCACTCAAATTTGAATATCCTGAGCTGGATTTGATTTATTTTCTCACTTTATGAATTGAATTGAACTCAGAAGCTCAAATCTACCTTCTAAACTTCAAGTTCAGAGATTCCTTTCCATTTTGGAATTTATTGTTTTCCCGATAATAACGACTGCGATGAATCTTCTGAGTTCACGCCAAGGCTTTCATCAAGTTTTTTTAATTACTAGCTGTTGGCTTAATGCGTTAAAATTGGAGAAAATAAGTGTTATATCAATTCAAATAGTAGTTTTACATCTACTTAACACCAGTTTTCGCTGTGAAACTAATATAACTATAAGAAATTTAATATTTTCTTGAAATTAGTTATTCTTTTGCTCAGTTGCAGGAACGTCCATTAAAATTTAAAGGTCCATTAAACCCTTAATCCTCCATTAGTTCCTTGTAATAATGGAGGATTAAGAGTTTAATGGACCTTTAAATTTTAATGGACGTTCCTGCAACTGACACTTTATGCATTAAAAGCGAATTACAGATTAATATAATAAATAATAAACACGTACGCCACACTCAACCGCCAATTCTGATCATTTGAATTCGCTAGCTTATTTCGGTTATTTGGATAATGTTTTCTCGAAAACCTAACTAAGAAATAAAGAACGGAAAATGGCTATGATTTTCTGAGGGTAATTTTTCTCAAATGATTTTTTCTGGAAAACAATTTTGCTCAATTGGTATCATCACTAAGTAAAGCTTAATGTAAAATTGTATTCAAAGTTTAAAAGATTAAAGAATAAAAATTGCAATCATTGAAGCTGTCGAGATGTTTCTTCGATTGAGTTTTTAGTTCCGGAATTATTATGCAAATTTCTAAATAACTATAACTTCGGAACAATACGAACGATGAGTCATTCGTTGTATTTATGTTCCGAACCCACTCCCAAAGTTTAGATACTCTAGCTGTTTTTATTCAAAAGTTAGAGTGTTTATAGACGGAATAACTTTTGCAATGGGATTATTCATTCAAAAGCACAAAAATTCTGAAGAATAGTACGCAACAATTGTAGTAAAAAGCTTGCGAAAATAATGAACGATTAGTATAATTGTCCAGTATTCAGAGAGCTCCGCATTTTCCAAATGATAGACATTTTGCAAAATTCGTGTTGATCTCCGAAAAAACAAGGTTAAGCACCGAAAAACGAGCCGTTGCGCTTCTTTGCCCAATTCGGATAAAAACAATAGAATACAGCCGAAATTAAGGCGAAGACCGAAGACATAATGAGCACTTTCAATATAAAAGAAGAACAACGGTCTCACCAAAAACATTGCATGAGAGAACCGAGCCGGAGTAATTTCATTTGCAGAATCTCAATTACAATTTCTTTCCTCGCCGAAGTAGGTTAGAGAAAGTTAACATTTCAGCTCGAAACTACCGCTGAATTCAGTTTAACATTGACTCTTGTGTTGTTCTGTGTACCATCAACAACTAAAGGTGAGTCAATATAATCGCAACGAGCTCTAAATTGCTCTTGAAACTTTTTACCTCTTACTAGAGGCTATTTCATCACCACCCCTCGTTATCTTTCTTATTAGTACTACTTCCTTCTTTTCTTGTAATAGCATCGAGATCACCAAGAAGGATTTACCTGATTTCCTATAAGTTCAACTAGATCAGGTTAGATTTTTTCGAACAATCAAGGACTTATTTATATTATAAATATGATATAGATTCATTTATTAGTCATTTCTTGGTAAAACTGAGCTGTAGTCATTTTCTGTTTGTGCGATGTGAAATGAAAGTGTGAGTGTGATATTATTTTTAAATGGAAGAGAGGAATATTGGAAAGAAAAAAGATTTTCCACAACAGCAACCATATTCAATAAGGTTTTTGAATCAACAAAAAACTTGTGCGGTTTTCTTTTAATCTTCTTCATCCAAAGTTATTCATGGAAATTGGTAAAATCGAAACAATCTTTCAAATTTGTACAGAACAAAAATTTTCCTGAGTTGGAGTGAACATTGGCAAAAGTTTACATCAATGAAGTTCCTAACAGTGAAGTCGAGATTATCTATGAAAATATTTTTTATAGGTATATGAATTTATTATTTGCGTATTAATTGTCAGAGTTTAATCGTCTTATGTATATGTGTATTATATAGCGTCATACTCAGCTTCTTTAACCATATTTACACAGTTTTTCATTCATTCGTTGAAACCAAAATGATTTGCATTCTTGTCCCTTGGATTTTGTTCGAAACAAGAACAGAAATCTGAAACGAAAGCTGCAATTGACTTCATCGCAAATGATGGAATATCTGACATGTTGTGCCTGAACACTTATCATAAGTACATATTCTTTTTCTATCAGATGCGCGAAAATCTGGGGTCTCAAGCACCAAATAACTAGACAAAAAAGGTGACGTTTAACTTTCGAAAAGTCATCAGATCGTTTAAAGTTCGAAAAAGGTATAACAAACACCTGAGTTCAAAGCTGAAAACCAAGTAGCTCAGGAAAAATACACTCTACACTTGCGTCACAAGATCATGCGATTTTCGGTAAAATTTGAATAGTCCCTTAAATTTTCGAATGTGCAAAGCTCAGAAAGTAAAGGGCTACTTAATTATCTCGTTAGAGTCCCCAAATCCACCCTGGAAATATCAAATCACTAGCTATGGCCTAGCTCATTTCATCTGTCAGTTATCAAAGAGTGAAAAATCGGTGCAAAATAGATATTTGGTTTATAGTAGAGATGCGCCTCAGCACATTCTTTAGTGGTTCGGCCGAATACTGCATTCCTCAATAAAATCAGCCGGAGCAAAACAATGAAAGAGGTGATTCCTCAGATCATTTTATGAAAATTTTCCATAAATGTAGGTCCGGAAATGAATGGTTTCCAAGATAGAGGGTGGTTATAGTTTTAGTTGAAAACTGACTAATAAAGTGATACGGCACTGAGATATTTTAAACTAACAATTGTTTGCTGATTCTTCGTTCAATTTGTGACAAAAAACCTTTTCTGCCTTTTCTTCGTGTGGGGCGCCGTTTTTAATTAAAAAAATAAAACAATTTGACGTAACGTTCTACTACAATAACGCGTTTAGATGTTTCATTTTCTTACATAAAAATGCCTTTCTACAAGAAAAATTGCAGAAGAGATTTTTGGTCACAAATTTAACGAAGAATAAAAAAATAACTGTAAGTTTGAAATATCTCAGTGGCGTACCACTTTTTTAGTCAGTTTTCAAATAGAACTCAACACCTGATGTATCTTGGAAACAAGGCATTTCCGGACCTACATTTATGGGAAACTTCATGAAATGATCTGATCTGATGTGTTAATCAGATACATCCTGTATATTACAAAATATAATTTTCCTGTATATCTCTGAATATTGTCATAACAATATCATAACCTAAACAAGTTGATGCGGTTTTTTTCATTCTAGAATAAAGAATGAAGCAGTTTCAAATGAACGTATATCGTAACAGTTGACATACGCGCCAAAACAAACACACGATAACAACAATTGTTAAAATAAAATTATATCCGGAACATTTTGGATCCTGTTTCGAAGCATCAAACTTTCATTTATGTCTCAATCATAACGAAGAAACCGTGGAGAAAGTTTCACATTTCTCTATTTATTATTTCAATTCGAAGCATCTGTGTCATCAAAATACTCATTTTAGATAGTGTTCGGCAAAAACTTATCCAACTCAAATTGCAACAAATTGACAATACATTTTTCTAAATATAGATTCGCGTGTACAGATTGATTATAAAAAAGTCTGCTATAAATACTGTAAGTGGTACAGAGCAATTCCGCGTTTTGCCTTAGCGGGAAAAAACTGAATGGAGAAAGTGACCGTGGCATTGGCCACAGTCAAACTCTTATTTGCATCGAATCCCAGCCAGCAGGTTTCATAACACATATGCGTAGGACAATCAGCATGATTGCCGAAGAGATTTGTTAATTATAAAAAGCATAATTATTATCTCACGATGTACAAGGCTGAAAGCATTAATGAAAGCGTTCGACGGAAAAACAAAAAGGTCATCGTTAATCGATAGGTATACAAAATAATATTGAAATTTTCAAATGAGTACCAATGAATTTTCCAATCCCGAACTCACATATTTTGCCTCATTACAGCTTCAAGTAATCCTTGTCGAAATTAAAATGATATGCAGTGGAACTTACCTATAACGAACGTCTGTATAACGAATTTCGTACAAGACATTGCACATTGAATCCAAATTCCATGTTAAAAACACCCTCTTAAACGAAGTAAATTCTCTCTATAACGAAATATTCAAAGAACATCACTCTTTGAATGGGTATTGGTAAGAAGGTGTAAGGGTGGGTTTTTTTCCGAAATTTTTCCGGACGTATATAATAAACCCTGACCTTAAACTAAATCATTTCGGCGGGCAGAGAGATCCTTCTGAAACAGTTTTAAATACACCCCTGGCTGCTATTTGGTTTCAATCTTACCATTACGCTAGTATGAAAGTTGTGCGTGAATGTATAAAACACAGAAGTCCAAAAGGAAGTGCTTAAGTTTGAATGCTAAAATTATATTTATCAGTGAATTCCACCGCGATATTGCCGACTATAGAAACAAATTTTCTGTATAACGAAATTTCTTAACGATTTTTTTTCGGATTTAGCGCTTTCGTTATAGGGAAGTTTCACTGTATGTATTTTTTTCGAAAAATTCAAAAACTGTTCAACATAATTCTACTAAATTTGGAACAAACATGTACAATCTTTGTTGCTTAGGTCACAGTTCAATTGATTCAAACGCTCTGTGACAATATACAATGAGGCAAATCAATTTCTATTATGGACAAAATTAAACCACTCAAAGCTTTTACTTATTTGTTTATATAAGAAAAACGATTATTCAAATTTGAAATTTTAATAATCCGAGAACTTCTTTTATTCCATTAATTCAACTTTTTTCCTTTCGTCTGTTAGTTTGCGAACATACTATATAATTATTACTCCACCTTCCTTAATATTTTGGATATCAATATAATTTTCAAAAATAACTTAAAAAGCATCTTTCAATGACTGATGGACGAAGAGACAAATCTCATAAATTCACGTTTTCTTGAATTTCCTGTTGTAATTGCGATAAAAATTGTGTGATGGTGAAAGTGTCCGATGCGGAGAAAGAAGAAAGTATAACGATAGAACAGATTAAATAAACAGTTGCTCATTCGAGATATTCGTAATTATAGTTTTATTTAAACCACAAATTATTCATAACATTCCAGCAAGATATGAGAAATGTCATATTTAGAAAACATATAAAAGTCCTTCGTTTCGAGTATATTTAATTTTAAGAATTTGTCTCAATAAATTACTTAAACACATTCTACAAATACAGATCAAGAAAACAGAAATGGCAACGAAGGATACATATTATCAGAGGCTATTATTTGAAACATTGTACAATTTACAATGCAAAATATTGTCAAAATTGCTAGATAAAGTTCATGGATTTTTCAACAAAAGTGTCTAATTAAATAGTAATTCGAAATGGGGATAAATAGTCCACAAACCATATATATCGACAGACAGATTAAAACAAATTTCACGTACCTACGATTAATAATTATATCCATATAAAAATACTTAACGACTTAACAATAAAAATTCATTTGTCGTGCTGGTAAAATATAATATCTTAAGGTTTCGACGATTAGTTAGTTTCAGTCTTTATATAGATACTGACAAGCAACGATTTAAATAAATAATAAAAAAGTACTTCAAATAATCCTGCACCCGAGTTTTCAGTGCAGTAACAGGTTGAATATACATGAAAACTGTGGTTCTTTTTGACTAATGGTCCACATGAAGTCCTCAAAGTCTCGTAAGTACTTGATTAATCGAATGATCAACAGGTAACTAGGTACTCACGGCCGGTCATAAACACAACCTCCGAAAGAACCACTTGAAAAATTATAATTTGAATGATCCTTTTTCCAATATGAACAATTGTGCAAAAGTTATTACCTTAATATGAAATTTTGGCTGATTTGTAATTCTTGGTGGAACTGATAAGTCTATGAAAATCATGAACATGTTTTGAATTAATTCCTCTCCTTTCGATATGTACTCCTGTGCGTATTGGATCCAAGATATACAGGGTGTCCGGGGAATAACTGTACATACTCTTACCAGAGATAGAGTTGCACTAGCTGACTACTGATTGACTATAAAAAATTAATTTCTGGATTTCCCTAGAAAACTACAGGGTGTTTTTCCAACTTCATGGAAATACTTAGACCATCATAAAATCTAAACTTATTGACGGATATTATTGAAACTTGGGGGGTTAATGGCACATGCTAAGGTCGTGTCAGAAATACATCAATCATTTCATTATTCCAGGGCCGGACTCATTAATCTTCATTTAAAGTGTTCAGGGTAAAAAAAACACTTTGTATTTCGAATTACGCATAATTGATTCGCTTTTTAGGAAGAAGCTGAATTATGCTTCAATTTGTGGTATCCCTTAAAGTTGTCACATCAACAATTATTTTTTTATGAATTTTTGAATTTGGAAAAAGTACGAAAAATTGAATTTATTTACCTGAACAGGACTCATCTCATCTTGTGGAGGTCGAAAATAAATAATAAATTCTCTTGAAAAAGTTACTGATAGTGAGAAAGACTATAATAGTTTGTTGATATACTGGGTGGCTACCCTAGACGCGGATCTCATTGCGATGAAGTGAATAACGGTATATTGCGAAAAAAAATTATTGGCAAGATGTATAGGGTATACATACAACACAATACAAGCATATTTCAAAATTATTCGTATGTATACCGGGTGTTCGACAAGAAAGATAGATCAAAGTGACACTTCTTCCAATGAACCCGGTATAGATACGAATAATTTTGAAATATGTTTATGTATACCCTATACATGTCGATAACAATTTTTTTTCGCAATATACCTTCATTCACTTCATCGCAATGAGATCCGCATCTAGGGTGGCCACCCAGTATATCAACAAATTATCATAGTCTTTCTCACAGTGACTTTTTAAAGAAAATTTATTATTTATTTTCGACCTCCCCAAGGTGACTAAGTCCTGTTTAGATAAATAAATTCAATTTTTCGAAATTTTTCCAAATTCAAAAATTCATAAAAAAATAATTGTTGATGTGACAACTTTAAGCGATACCACAAATTGAAGCATAATTTAGCTTCTTTCTAAAAAGTGAATCAATTATTCGTAATTCGAAATACAAAGTGTTTTTCTTATCCTGAACACTTTAAATGAAGATTAATGAGTCCGGCCCTGGAATAATGAAATATTTGATGTATTTCTGACTCGACCTTAGCATGTGCCAATAACCTCCCAAGTTTCAATAATATCCGTTAATAAGTTTGGATTTTATGATGGTCTAAGTATTTCCCTGAAGTAGGAAAAACACCCTGTAGTTTTCTAGGGAAATCCAGAAATTAATTTTTTTATAGTCAATCAGTAGTCAGCTAGTGCAACTCTATCTCTGGTAAGAGTATGTACAGTTATTCGCCGGACACCCTGTAGATAAATAAATATTATAAATTACAATAAAATCTTGTCGAAACCAAAAATAGCAGAAATTTTGTTTCGCGAACAAACGAGGGTTCAATTTTTTTTAAGGTACACTGTATTTTACCCAAGCTCTACAGGGACTCAGGGAGTGATTCCTCAGATCATCAAATGAAAAAAAAATCCTATGAATGAACGCCCCGAAAAGCATTGTTTCAAAAATACAGGGTGTCAAAGTTTTACTTAAAACTGACTAAAAAAGTGGTACGCTATTGAGACATTGTAAACTACCTGTTATTTTTGAATTCTTCGTATGAGTTCTGACAAAAAATCTTTTCTGTCTTTTTTAGTGAGGAGCCGTTTTTATGTAAGGAAATGAAACATCTTAACGCGTATTTGTCTTGACTTTAACACCTTATGTATTAGAGACGATACGTTCAGATTATTTATTCATTTAGGTACATAAAAACGGCACCCCACAAGAGCAAAAGTCAGAAGAGATTTTGTGTAACAAATCGAATTAATACTAAAATTTTTTTATAAAATAATCTGTGAAATCACCCCTCAAATCTAAACACGCTGTATATGTATCGTGCAAATTTCAGTGAATTATGTGGAACAATATTTGCTATACCTATCGAAATGATAACAAATATTTTAATTCTCTTTTTTGAGAATCTACAGGAAAATTTTATCAACAAATATATTGTTTATTCAGGCCTATTTATTACCAAATCAAAATGCAGTCTTTTAATTTTAATGTTCTTTCTTTCAGGTAAAATGGGTTTGGGAGGAGACAATTCAGTCGATGAATACTTTTTCCAACTCCCCGATTCTGAAAAGAAAAAAGCCCTAGAACAACTACGTGAAGACGACGGCATAAGAAAACAATCGTTAGACCAATTGAGAGAATGGATTGAAAAACACCCAAACATTAAAAAATGTCGTACAGGTGGGTAATTACATATATCTCAACATAGCATTTCAAACAAACTCGAGAAAGTATTCAGTTAATTTCAATTTCAATGAGTTACCTTTTAGATTTCGGTCAGATTGTAGTCTACTGGCACATTGACTACTTTTCTACAAAGCGACCAATTAAGTTTATGTAAATTAAACAGTGGAATATTTTCCTAGTGTACTACGCTCAATGTTGACCGCTACCCAGTAGAGTTTATCAACAATTGAAACTTAATTACGTTTGTTTCCAAATGCCATTCAAAATGCTCAAATTTTGAAAACCTAGAGGGTGGTTTTCCTTCTCATTTCTTGATTAATTATTTTCATATATCCCATAAATTCAGAGTTGGCAAATAGTGAATCAGATAAAGTTTTCAATTATTGAACAAACAAATCAAACTAACCAAAGGTACTCTAACGTTCTGAAGAAAAGATCCTTCTATTCTTGTTAAGAGTTCAAGCGGAGCAAATTAATAGTGCATGGTCGGCTTTTTTCCACAATAATTATGAGTTCTGCCGATAACAATCGTACAATTGAATAATATTGTTTTGTTAGAAGCAGCCATGTTTGCTAGGTTAAAATAAATTATGTATTGTAGAAATCTAATGTTAATCATTTATACATTATGTATTATTATATTTCGATATGTATCAGGATGTGACTGTTGATGACAATATAAGAAAGCATCAATAGATATGGAAAATCACTTTACTGGATAAATGAATAGGGTTTTGAATTGATGAATATTTTTTTAGCAAATAAAACTAATTGGTAGTAGTTTCCGAAAAATACTCTATCTTAAAAAAACTAAATAATGGAATAACATAATACTGGATACGTTTTTCGATAAGTGAAATTATTTGTATAACTATACTTTCTTTCCATTCAACTTTCGCGGAAGAAAATCAGATAGAACTTTAGAAACTGAGCATTATATTCTCGAATGAAAAGCAAAATAAGTGTCAATTCAAATCTGAAAATTATTTATTCATCTGTTAACTTTATGGGTAGATTTATCCAATTTTAGTGCCGATGAATTCCACTCGTTATTTTAACGAGTTCATTAATTATTAATTTTATACCATACAGTCATTTCATAGTTTGTGCCTGAATAACTTGAATGGTAAAGTACTCATGCGTTGAGATATTGAAGACTTTACAACGTGCATTTTCAGAAATCCTTTCAAACTAACAATTTCCTCACCTCTGAATAAACTCGAGAAAATGATATCAATTTTGATCAGCAACTTTGTAAAAAAGTCACTTGAAGATATCGGATTTTGCTTGCATACGCACATGACAATGAATTTCTTCAGCTCTTCAATATTTAGTTGCTCGGTAACGATATAAAGGTTAAATGCAAATTTCGTGAAAATTCTTGAAATAAAAAATGAAAAATATATTTTCGAAATATTCTACACTTCCAAAACCGTTTCACATAAATCGCTGTAATTCTGACTATAACTAAAGGGCATCAATAGAATCATGTATACTAAAATTCAAACCCCCAGTTTGTTCACAAGAAAATATATTTCGGTTCTTATAATTCGAGAATAAAAAACTCGGTCAAAAGAGCCAATACGTTATAATTTATAACAGAAGAAAAGGAATGGATATAAATTCATAAAGATATCCATAATTTCCGTAGAATAAATCTATCGCAAAAATATCGCGATGAGCATTTCCAGGTGGCATATCCAGAAAAAATCATTTCAGAAATAATGGACCTCAGAGGAAGAAGTAAAGTAAAGTGTTTACTTCTTCCTCTGAGTAATGGACCCTCAGAAACAGTGGCGCAGCCAGGATTTTGTTATGGGGGGCTGAAATGAACAATTCTTGATGAAACAACGAATACGAAAGTTGCAAAAAAAAATAGGAAAGGAATAACGAAGCCAGTGCTCAGAAAGTCATAGCGATTATCCATTTTTGTTTTGGTTGTCAGGTTTTCGAGAAAAAATTATTCAAAACAACGAAACAATCAGAATTACGCGTTAGCATTTATTTCATTGATTGAATGTCAAATCAAAGTTTACAACGATGCCAATTAGCCACTCCGTTGTGAATCGTTATCCCCACTACTTATATATATTCACCAGTTGAATAAAAATTAATGAATTGAAATTTTGGGTGAACTATTGTTGCTCTTAATGCTGTCACATGAAAAAATAGTATATTATGCAACGAGCGTATAATGATAGCTATTATTTGCGAGGTGAAGTTTAGACCACGAGCCCTAGGCGAGTGGCCGAAATTACCGAGTAAATAACAGCCATTATACGCGAAGAGCATACTATACTTTATCCACGACTACTGAATATAATCCTAGAGAACTGGTCATTGTATATTTTGTAATAAAAAAAGCTTCAATTGATATAATGAAAGTAGATTTGGCCCTCGATTGACAAGGTATGCCCATATTTGTTAGTTGGAGTACTTTAGAATACTGAAGAAATACCAAAAAAGGAATATTATATCAAAGCTAAATCAATGACGCATCTGACAGCAGTGAATTATAATCTCAATATTCCCTTGTGATTAATGGGGTCGAGCACAGAGATGTACAATGGACGGATTTTACAGTAGTCGTGGATAAATACTACAAACTTGAATTTAAAAAATATAGGTACACACATTCGAATTTATAATAATAATAATAATACATCCATTACAACATAGAACAAAATGATACAAAACAGTGTCATTTAAATTTGTATACCTATATTACAAAGTCATGTAATCTCTAATATCATATGGTTCGAGGCAACCAGTTTTTTGAAAATTGCTTTCTTGAATATTTAGTGTCTTGTATCAGTTGGATGGATTTGGGTAAAGCATTGTATATCTTTAAGCATCTATATTCAATTTGCTTTTGTGACTTGCTCAATCTCATTTTTGGTACGTATAGTCAATATTCCTTATTCCTAGTTCTTGCTTATTACCTTGAATTGTTCGAAATGGTCTCTATTTCCATGCAAATATAAAAGGCATTCTTGGATGTACATAGCATAGATGGTGAGAATGTTGTTGCTCTTGAAACAACCCTGCATGAACTTCTATATCCTTTTTTAAATCTATAATTCTAATTGCCTTTTTCTGCAAGATAAAAAGGGGTGAGATGTTTCCCGATCCATAAAACATCAAGCCATACCGTAACCTAGCCTCAATAAAAGCATGGTATACTATTCTTGTAATTATATCAATATAATTTTTTCAGATGCGCCATTCCTGCTCCGTTCCTGAGAACCAAAAAATTCAGTGTACCGCAGGCTTCAGAGATGTTGGAAGGTACCTCACCATCCGTCAACTCTACCCCCAATGGTTCCAAACTAGACCCAGAGGATCCCGAATTGGCCGAAATCGTAAACGCTGGCTATCTCTTTCCCCTTTCCCAAAGAGACAATGGGCAGTTGGTACTCTTCAGTAACGCTGGAAAGTTTGACCCCCATAAATTCACCTCTTCGCATATGGTCAGAGTACACAGCATGATTGCGGAAGCCCTTATGGACGACGAGGTCAATCAGATTAATGGTTACACCTATATCAACGATGAGAGCGGTTTTCAGATGTCACACATATCGCTTTGGTCTTTAACCGACATTAGAAACATCTTGAGATGTATACAGGTAAGCATCATGTTTGACCTCTTAGATCAAGGGTTTCCAAACTACGGCCCGAGGGCAAAATCTCATTAGCTCATCAACTTTTGCACGAGCCCTGCAGTTCTTCTTCTTCTTCTTCTCTGTGCGGTGCCTTACCGGCCGAACTGAGGCCTAGTGGCCCATTGTTCACCCGCATCGTTCCATAGAGACTCAGCTCCTCAGACACGAAGACAGAAACGTCGCGAGCCTGCCAGGAGTGGTCCCTCTCACCATAGGAATAGAAGGTGTTGGATTTCCTAGGTGTGTTGACCTTAACTCAGTAAGGTTTCCACAGTTGAACAAAATATGCTCAACCGTTTCATCAGTACTCCTGCACCACCGGCATAGGGAGCAGCTCGTCAATCCCATTCTCTTCAAATACTTGTTAAACAGGTGACCAGTCAATGCACCAGTCACCAGACCGAGTTGTTTCCTCTCCAGCAACAGAAGTCTATTGACCTCAGATCGCGAGGACGGTCTCTCAATGAGAATCCTCGACCACCTCAGGCCCACCCCTGCGCTCCATTCCGAGGAAAATTCCCTGTTCAGCCAGTTCCTGAAGAAACTTCTGACAGATGTGCGACAGATTGGCAGCGAAGGCTTCGGACCAACAAATGCTAATCCGGCTCCCCGCCTAGCCAGTTCATCTGCCTTGACGTTACCAGGTATATCCGCATGAGCCGGACACCAGATTACTTTCAAAAAGTTATCAGAGCCCAGCCCACGCAGAGCTTCCCTGCATTCTTCTACCAAAAGAGAATCAACTCTAACATCGGATAGAGATTTCAGAGTTCACTGGCTGTCGCAACATATATAAATGTGCTGGCCAGAGTATCCCCTGCGAAGCCCTGAAGTTACTGAATCAAACGGTTAAATATTTTGGACCTTTGCATTTGCTGGAGTAAAAATTATGGCCCTCAGGCTGAAAAGTTTGGAGACCCCTGTCTTATATTATATTGTGTTCAAATGGCACGGTGACTGATCAATGAGATCCTTTGTACGTTACCATACTAAAGGTGAATTTTACCCAGGAATATAACCACCTTCGCAAAATTGACCATTTTCCTTGGAGACTTCGTTCTTATGCTTGCTGGAGTCAAGGTCGCGCCACCCAGTAGAGTACAGGGTGATTCAATTATCTTGTTAACCAAATTTTTCTCGAAAACGGATGAATATACAGGGTGTCCCGGAAAATGTGTGAAACCTCTCGGATTCAGATAGAACATAAAAAAATAAGATGACAGTTCCCATGGTTTTTTTTCCTAGCAGCCCTCCCTACGAAGATACGACCTCCTAAATGACACCACTGGAAATTCATTTTAGTGGAATAAATTACTTACTTCTTTCATTATTTTTTTTTCGAAAACGGTTCTTTTTATCGACACTGAACAAGAGTACTTTTCTTCAGCTTAATGTTCATGGTATCCAATGTTGTTTTTTTAGCACCTTATCATACAGGGTGTTAAAAACGTAAGCATTAAAATGTACAACCCAGTCCGCCCCTGGTAAACTGAAAAAGCTAATTGAAATTTGAGTGCGGTGATTTAAGAGGTCCTTGATACTATTAATCATATCAAATTTTCATCAAATTATATCGAGTACTTGGAAACTTATTCCACTACAATTGATTTCCAGTGGCGTCATTCAGGAGGTATCTTCTCATTTTTTATGTTCTACCTGAATCCGAGTGATTTACCACATTTTCCGGGACACCCTGTTTTTTATTCTATTGACGATATTTGGTACATGTCAATTTTGACTTGTGATATGCATATAAAAGTCGAAGAAAAGAATTAAGACGCCAGGCGTCGCGCCGTTATCAAAATTTTTTTTCTCCAGGAACATACCTTTTGTATTGTGTCATTCGAAAGATAATTTAATCCTGAATGTTTCTTCTGAATACCATTTTTTCTATATCGCACCATCAGCGACCTGCAGGCCCTGCAGTGTGTTTTATGTTAATTCTATTCCATTTAGTTTTTTCTGTATATATATTATTTTCATGAAATCAACCCTTCGAAGAAAAAAAGAGAAAGTTAAATAGAAACTCACCTTTTTTTGTTGATGTTGGAGCTCGTTCTGACGGAATGATGAGCGTTGCTGTCACAGTCAATAATGTACTGCATGTTCTTGCAGTATTTCACCATGTTTGCTACCCCCTTCGGCGGTGATGGCTTGTTTCAGGAATAGCGCATTATCATCACAAAAATGTTTGTAATTTCCTAATTTTTGAGTTGAAAACTGGCTTAAAATTCCAGTGATAGGTTCTTGAAGTAAACCAGTGATCTCATTGAACGACTCTTCAGTATGAATTCATCAATGAGGGCTTTGCCAAAGACGCCTGGAAGCCAAAGTGCACTCACTTTACTGACTGCATGCAGTAGTCTGAAGTAGACGGTACGATATCTATGAGGACAAATGCGAAACGAGGGCGTAAAAACCGAACTAAATTCGTAAATTGCTACTTAGAAGCACACAAAACAAAAAGATCATGAGCTAATTTGAAAAAACTGAGATTGAGAAAAAACAATTCTGTAATATGTATATCGTATAACGACTTACGAACATTTTCAATTCTTTTCAGAACACTACTCCTATGCGTCATAAAGCCAATCACTTCTTGAACATCAGCTCCAGCGCTATCAAACTAATAGAATTTGCAATTTCTCTTCTCAATGAAAAACTCAGAAACAGGATATTTGTGAGTATATTATTGTGTCTTTTTTCCTTATTCATTTTGTTACAATACTTTTTTCATTTTTTAAGATCTACAAATCTATCGACGAGCTGCACGCAAAAGTGGATAAAAAAGTTCTTCCCAAAGAATATGGCGGAGAAGTACCCATGGCTGACATGTTAGAGGAATTCAAGAAACTCTTGAAGTCCAAAAGGGATGATTTGTTAGCTTTAGATGATATGTACATCGAAATCGATGAGAAAACATGTCCCTTAGTTTCCGAAATGAATGAAGAACTAGGAATTGGTTTGGATGGCAGTTTTAAGAAATTAACTGTGGACTAGGTCTGCCACAAAGTTCATTATAAAATTATATTTATCGCTAATTTTTTATTTTTTCAACATTGTGGTATAATGATACATCTTTTTTCTTCCTGTGTGATAAGTCGTAATCAATAACTATCAATAACTTTCATGATGTGTCATCATTTTCCTACATTATTATCATTCATGTAAAAAATCAATCTGCATAATTTTTCTTTTTCTGATTCTTATAGTCTAGTCATCATGTGTTAATTGGTTCGATAACTTTGTTCGTATAAGCAAAGAAGTTCCATTTTCTTTACTAATTAGTGATTTATATTTATTTACGTTATTGTTTAGTTGCGAATGTTGAGGTTCGATATCTTCAGCCTTGGTGGAATAAAGTTACCTATGTTTAGTTGATTATTATTTTGATTGTTAATGTATTTTCAGTATCATTTATATTTCCCTGTTTGTATCTTGTTATCTTTTAAGAGAGTGAATAGCTTAGATGAATAAAGAAAAGTCAAATGATTTAGTACCTAATTATTCCCTCCATGTTTGTTCATTGGCGGATATGAGTCAATAAATTAGAGTATGGATTGAATCTTGATTCAGTTAGTTCTTACAAGTTATTCATTTACTACTTACAACTTTCATCATCACAATTTTGTCGCTTCCTTTAAGATATCTTCCATATATCGAGTGAAATACTGAATATTCTGCTAATCAAGAATTTATTGAATTCTCTTGAATAACACTTTTGTAAAACAAAAAATAAATAATTTTTTTCTTATTAATTTTACGGCCTCCCCACACTGTATCATAGATTTATTTGGGCTATTTATTTAGAAGTTGAAGCTTCCATTGTCTTTTTCTTTTGCGCCTCTTCAGCCCTTTTCACTTGCATCTGCTTCTGTATTTCCAAATGTTTGGCATATGTTTCTGCTGCTATTTCTGATTCACCTATAAAAATATATTACTTATGTATATTCTGAAAATACATGATACATTTGAAAATAATGCTATTCTAAACAATAAAGATCGTCAATAATTGAAAGAAGGAATTCACCACAATCAATATTTAGTAATTGCTCATAGAAAAAAAAAACTGTTCAAGAATTAATCAGGTTAGCCTCTGATCTTGTCTTGTATATTGCTCTAGATTCAATACTATTATGAAAGCAAAAGATTATTAGGATGAACAAATCTCAGCTTTTTCTGGTTGAGGAAGAAAATCAATCATTGAATTGAGTTCCTACCTGATTTTTTTTGCGAATTCATCTCATTTTGAGTTATGAAAAGAAAATGACAATAAATCGAGATGAAAAAAATACCATATTAAATTAAGGATCGTAATAATATTACCATCATATGGTGCCTCTTCTCCTTCTGAATCTGAACTACTTTCATTAGCAGGATGCCTTATATAAACATCTGTTAAATCATTCAAATTTTGAATAACTACAACATCTTTTGAATCATCTTCCAACTTCACAGGTTCTTCTGGTTTTGTCTTCAATTTCTGATATTCTACCTTATACCTCCTGAAAATAAAAATTGCAGAAAAATAAGGATATGAAAAATATCACAGAAACAGATATTATTTATTATATTTTTATGGTTGAACTTATTAAATTTGTCTGAAACAAGTTTGGAACAATGAAGGATATTAAAACTACTTACGTTTCATATTCTTCTCTAGCCTCATCAATTAATTTATACAGATCTGTAACACCTTCACCTGTGACAGCACTAAAACCACAAAATTTCAGATCTTCATAAAATATACTCAAAGTGAGAGCCATCCTCCTATTTAGGTTACTGATATAACTATTCTCATTTTCAAGAACTTGTAAAAAGCCATCGAAATCTGACATCCACTCCTTCACATAAGAATGAGATACTATGTCTGTTTTATTCATAACAGCAATAAAAGGAACCAAATATTTATACATTGTAGAGCAGGCGTATAACATATTTGACATAAATGTAGTAGGAGAAGTACACCTTACAGAATCTATTACATATAACACAACGGTAGGAAATTTCGTTGCTAACGCTTGAGTGATTATCTGGCCTACAACAAATCATTCACAAATCGAAAAATAAGACGCGAATAGTCAAAACTCACCGGAAACAGACCAAGTAAATACTTCTATTTGTCCTGGTGTATCTATAATACATATCTCATTTGGACAATCTTGAATAAACTTCATAACTTCGTTAAATTTAGTTGAGAAGAAATTCAAACATGATACAATAGCTCCATTCGGTCCAAGTTTATAGTTTTTCATTACCTCCTTATATTTCACGGAGTCCCTTATGTCTACAATTATATATAGAAAAACATGCATTAATTCACAAGATAACATAATCTCAATGAACAAATGCTTTTACCTATATTGGGGTGATATGGAGTGTGTATGCAAGCTGGATCTAAATTTACAATATAAGGTTTTTTTTGAGATTGACTCAATCTAGTTACGAGTGAGGTTTTGCCTGAGCCTGCCATACCCAAGACAATAACACAAATCGGTCCTTTCTTCGTTTCAGCCATAATGAGAAAGTCTCAGAAGGACAAATTCGAAATCTCAGAAAAAATATGTGTCCTTAATCAGCTCGAATAGAAAACCAATTTATATACGAATAATAAATACAGATAAATAAAAAGTAAAAACACTAAAAACAGAGAACAAGTCGGATTCGGATAAACATAACCTCACAGAATAATAACCTCTTTCTATGACAACTTTCAAACCACGATCATAAATATTCTGGTTCTTGTTTTTGGAAAAGAGTTATTATCAGTTTTTTGACATAATTCTAAATTACAGAAGTCCTCTATAATTTTGATACAACATTATTCGAACGGTCAGTTCTCAGTAGAGAAAAATCTTCAAAAAATTCAATTTCTTTTCGACAACCTGTAAACACGAAACAGCGAGGCACGCGAATAAAGAAAACTAATAAATTTATAGTAGATCATAGATTCGTTCTTAACCTTTCAAGATATCTATGTCCTAACCCTATATTTTATGTTCTGTGTCCTAACCTATATTTTGTAAATTTCAAACACAACTTACGACTGTAATATTAAAGTATTTTGAAATAATTAAAAGCATCAATATTAATATTCACAAGGTATATAGGTTAATTATAATTAGTTCTGATGGCGGTGGTAAGTAAAAAGTTGACGAATTAACTATAATCAATAAACAAAAACATTTGTACATCATACAGAAAACGAAGATTTCGAAACTCAAGCGATCAAATATAAAGAAAGGAAAACTCAAGAAACAACAGAAACCAGTTACACAAAAATCATCTGTGCAAACAAAAACTTTAAATTCAAAAAAGAACTTGAAGTCTAAGAAAGATGTTAAAGTGCCAAAAGTGGATACTCCAATCGAGCCGAGTGTTTCAGAAGAAAGTGATAATGGAGAGGGCATGCTTGAAATGATGGAAGATGAAGATGTTGATTTCTTAAAAGATGCAATCTCTAATCAATCGTATAATTTGTTTAACGGAATTAAATACAAAGGGTAAGATAATAAAATGTTATTCTTAACATTTTTCAAGTTGAATTGTACCATGTCCTATTTTAACCTGTTACAATAGATATCTGATGAAATTATTATGCAATTGTTATTTTATCTCGGACAATTATATTTAAAGAAATTGAATTTTGAATCTGCTTATAATATATGATAATAATCCATATAAATTTTCATTCATTTAAATATATCAAATATTCTTAATCCTTTTTATGTAAAATCTATATTCATTGATTTTTTTAGTAATAGATCTGCAAAGAAGCGAAAAGTTGTTGATGATGAGAATTTGGAAAATGACTATGAAGATAAACAGGAAGTAGCTCCACCTATGAAAGTTAGAAGATTATTACCTATTAAAACAAAAGAAGGATTGGTGGCACAACAAATTCTGGAAGAAAATGGTAAGTTTTAAAAAATGTTCGAATATTTTGTATTCACCAATAATAATTATAGTTGAAGAGGATTCGGAGAAAGAAGAAAATATAACTGAATATGAACAAAAAGAAGAAGATGATGAAAGTGAGAATGAATTCACTTTGGAAACCAATATCGGTGATGATTTGGATCTTTCAAAACCGTTATCAGCTGCTCAACTTTTTGCTCAAAGAAATAAAGCTTTGACTCAAAGAAAGCTGGAAATAGGTGTCTTAAGTTCACAAGTTCTTGAGAATCCAGATGAAAAAGTGACAAATTTAAGATTATTGTTGAAAATTATGGATGAACAAACCCCCGTGGTGTATATCACAGTGAGAAAATTGACTATCATGTCTCTATTGGAGGTGTTCAAGGACATAATTCCGTCATATAGAATAAGAAACCACAGGGATGAAGGAGTTTTATGTAAGTATTAAGTATTGATTACTGAAAGAAAACTTTAAGAAACAAGATTTATCCAGAAAAAAAATTTATATTTTAATGTTTTTCGATCTAACGTGCTTATTTTTTCTGAGTGTTCAAGATGAAAATATAAAAATTATGCACTTATCCCTAGCAGCGAAACAATTTTTCAATTATCAAACCTACTCAGAATATTTCTAATGTTTATGTTGGAAGTTATCAGATTTGAACCACCCACTAGCTTGAGAATTATAAAACAAATATGGTCTAATAATGATCTTAGCTGAGATATTTCCACCTTGACTATGACAATTTTGCGTCTAGCTCATTCAGTTCGAAAAATAGTATTTGAAATTTTATTCATGCTGTTTCACTAGAAAGAAGTTCACAGGAATTAGTAACTTAACTCCCTATTTCTAAAAATTTATCTGACTAAGGGCCCACTGGTGCAGCCAGGGGGGGGGCTTTGGGGCTGCAGCCCCCCCCAAAGATTAATTTTTTCGTTAGTCCTTTCTTCTTTATTTTTTTGGAACTCTCAAATTGTTGTATAATCAAGAATTTTTCAGTTCAGCCTCCCCCAAAACAAAATCCTGGCTGCGCCACTGTAAGGGCCTGTTTCACCACTTGATGATAAGTTACTGATACCTATCTGACAAATTTTTTCAGCATTTATTATAAAAAAATACTCTCTGATTTGTTATATGGAATATCATAAATTTTATAGAAAGAAAATAGTATTTTCCCGACTGCTAAATCTGAAAAGCTTCAATTTTAATGAATAGAGATATTTTTATTTTAATGATATCAGGCCCTAAATATCATAAGGCAATTAAGAAGATAATTTTTCAGAAGATCACTTATATAGATACTTCCAATCATTTTATCAGGAAGAAAATTGTCTGGTAGCTGGATACCTGTCTGAAGTTTTTTATCTGCTCTGATAGAAATAATTATGCTCTAATTTATAACAAGCTTTGTAAACTTATTGTACTTTAGGAGGTTCTCATGCTCCCTTATTTGTTAACTTTGAAAATAAATCCGAAATATTTCAAGGATTTCATTTAAAAAGTATTGACAGTAATTTCTTACCTAAAATGAATTTTTATTCTTCAGTGAAAAAATCAACACTTAAACTCAGGAAATTCGAAACGGAACTATTGCAACATTACAAAAAGTTTTTACAAAAACTGGAGAAGGCTTGTATGGCACTGCAAAAGAAGAGAGGGAATACAACATCTTTGTCAAAGGTAGGACGATCAGTGATATAGTATTATTCACGACTATTGTATAATACAACCAATATACATCTATTTGTTCGTCCATAATAATACCCATTAATCACAAGTGAATAATGAGTTATTATTCACTGCTATCAAATGCTTCATAGATTGAGCTCTAAAATTATATTCTTTAAATTGATATTTCTTCAGTATTTTAAAGAACTCTGACTTACAAATAAGTGTATACCTTGCCAATCGAGGAATAAATCTACTTTTATTACAAAATAAATAATGACAAGTTTTTCAAAGTTCCCCATGTGTCAACTTGACTTTTTCCACACTTTTAATAGAAGGGTCTTGTCAGGATCGCCAAATGTTAAAATCTTCAAGAAATATATACAGTAGTTGTCGATAAAGTATAGTGTGCTACTCGCGTATAATGGCTTTTATTTGCTCGGTGATTTAGCCCACTCGCCTACAGCGTGTAGCCTAAACTTCACCTCGTGAATAATAGCTATCATTATACGTTTGTGCATAACATATTTACTATTATCATTCATGTTTTAAAAATACAATTCGTTTTCAGGAAGGTAAAGCATTAGGTCAATTGGCTCTTAGTGCAATGTGTGACCTTTTAGTTACTCATCCGTATTTTAATTTTTCCGAAAATATTGCCCAAGTTATTGTACCTTTCTTGAATCACAAAGACGTGGCCTTGAGAAGTATTGTGAAAACAGCAGTTCAAACTATTTTCAAAGAAGATAAGAAGGAAGAAATAACTCTGAAGGTATTATGGAAATACATAGCAAATTATTCTTGAATTTAAATTAAACAAAACTTTTTTCAGATTCTTAGAGTTCTGAATCATTATCTCAAATCACATGCACATGTTGTAAGAGTTGAAATGTTGGAAGTTTTACTGGTTTTGAAATTGAAAGATATAAATTTAGAACAAGAGAAAGCATTGGAGTTGAAGCAGAAGAAACTGAATTCAAAAAAACAGAACGTGTTATCGATTTCAAAGAAAGAAAGAAAGGTAAATTAAGTGTAAAAGGTTTGAAGGATAAACATATAATAATTATTTACTTTTAGAGGCAAAAGCAATTGCAGCATTTGGAGAAGGAGCTTTTGGAAACAAAAGCTGAAGAAAACAAACAGGCAAAGCAAAGAAATCTAACTGAAATAACAAAAATTGTCTTCGGTATTTATTTCAGGATTTTAAAAAGTTCTACTAATAATAAAGCAATAGGAGTATGTTTGGAAGGATTAGCCAAGTAGGTATTTTCAAAAATGTAAATGTTATATCAACATTTACAAGAGAAATTTTCCATATTCAGACTGCATCTTTTGCTGGAATAATCACTGTGAATTACAGTATTAGGCTGATTATTGCTAATCTACAAAATATTTTTCTTTCAGATTTGCGCATTGCATCAATCTTGATTATTACATGGATATGGTTAACTTATTAGATAAATTACTTAAAGAAGATTGGTTAGGATTCAAGGAACAATTACATTGCATCCAAACTGTATTTGCAATATTAAGTGGACAAGGAGAATCTTTAACTTTAGACCCAACAAGGTTTTATAATAATATTTACAAAAATTTGTTTGAAATATCTGCCTCATCAAAAGGACATAACAATATTCAAATTGTTCTGCAGATTCTGTGTAAGTAGAAGCATTCGTATATTTTATGTAACATATGTATCACAAATTCGATATTTTGCTATTTAGCGAAAAAAAGACCAAGGATGTTTTATTTTACTTTTCTTTCAGGCGATTGTTTGATCAAAAGAAGAAAGAAAATTACCAATAAAAGAATGATTGGTTTCACAAAACGACTAGCAATACTCAGTCTAAACCTATTACATCATGGTTCTTTGGGAGTGTTAGGACTTGTGAGGAATATAATGCAGTTAAACAAGAACGTGGACATACTTCTTGATACTGACAACACTTTTGGTGATGGTAAATATATGCCAGAAATAGATGACGCTGAGTATAGTAATGCTGCTTCAACTTCCCTTTACGAACTTGCCTTATTGAACAAGCATTATCATCCTGTAGTTTGTAAATTTGTGAAAAATATTGCACATGGAGTACCATCATCAGGAACTGGAGCTCTAGTACCAGAGATAGGAAAGTTGTAAGTGTTCTTTTTTTTTCAGTTTTATATTTCTATAGTGAAGAAAAGAAAAAGAGAAAAATGTTCCAATCGCGTTTGTATTTTTGTACGCAATCTGGCGTTCAATTTGAATATGTTTCATTACATACACATTTTTCATTTTTTGATTTAATAACTGATGAAAAAAAATCTACTGAGCCATTTCTTCAATGAAAATTCGAAATCATTCAACATGAGACTATTCAGTCTGTTTCCTATTCAATTTTTTATTCTTTGCGTTTCAAGTATCCACCATACCAGGTGTCTTAAATTCGTTGTCTAGTGAGGGGATCTCAAAACCCGATGAGCTAGAACAAAATGTAATAAAGAAAAATTGATTACTTCAATGAATTCTACTGAAAAAAGTGCCTCTATAATTTTTTAGTTTCATGTTTTAACTTCAGTAATAAAGAAGTTATGAGAACTTTACATTTGACGCCATTTTCCAATTTTCTCTAATACAGTAGAACCTCGATTATCCGTGCGCGCTTTATCCGGGCGGCGGATTCTCCGTGCGGTATTCTGACAAGCTTAGAAAAATGAGGGAGGTTATAAAGTGTAGAATTTACGAAGCCCAAAAACAACAAAATCGGTGATTTTTTCAAGCGATTTTTCAATGTGACATATAGACACTGTTCAATGTACATTTAGACATTATGTTTAAATATTAAAACTGTTATTTCTTGTTGCATGTATCTAGTATTACGTTTTTTTGTTTGTTTGACACATAGCTCTGTCTAAATAAATGGTTGAAAATTAAAACTAGGTCTTTGGATTATCCGTGTTTTCGATTATCCAGCGAAGGCTTGGTCCCGACTGGCACGGATAATCGGGGTTCTACTGTAGCTTGAAAACGGTTTGACTTAGAAGGTTGCGGTTTTCATTCAAAAATCGAGCCCGAAAATGTGTCGCTCATTTCGTTCTAGCTCATCGGGTTTCGGAGATACCCTCACTAGACAACGAATTTAGGACACCCGGTACAGTAATTGTGTCTTGCAATGAAAATAATTGAATGTATAGAGGGGTAAATTCACCTATTCATGATATCATGAGGAATATGAGAGGTGTATAATCTTTTTTTACTTCTGAATGTTTTTTCTCCAATTGTATACTCATTTTTTAAATAGGAAACCAGAGGAATTATTCCAAAGTTATGATATGTCGGAAATGGCTTTCAACCCATCTGTCCCTGTTCCCAAAAAGGAGAAACCAGATAGAAAAAAGAGTGCGCATATATTTTTTGCAGATCAGAGTTTTGAAGATGAATGCAAGGAAAAAATGAAAATTCAATTAAAAAAAGGAAAGTTTTGTACATAATAAATATATTTTATATGCAACTCTTTCTTTCCACTTACCTCAAACCTTCCGAGCTTAAACATTGATATATTTTCATCTCAGTGTTTTTGTAAATTTCACTAGATAATGGTGGTGAAAACAGCTCTACTCCATGCTTATTTCATCTCATAATGAAAATACCAGTCGAATAGTGTTCCGCAATTTACACTTTTTTTTAATTTACAACTTTTCTCTATCAAAAAATCTCATCAGCATACTGAACTATACAGGGGTCCCCGTTAACCCCTAGAAAATGCCCATTATATCGAAAATGGTGATATTTTTAGAGGTGAAATAATGATATTCTGAACAGTCATGACCTGGTCTATCACCAGTTTCAATATTGTACAAAGTTTACCGGACACCTGTATATTTTGTAGCCAACCATTTTTAGATTTCGATACTCTTCAATAATTTCACAATTTCGACTCTGACTTAGATCATGTTATTTGTTCGATCTCTCGGGTGTTTAGGCCGCGGAAGCCTCAAACATTTCATTAGTTTAAGTTGTTATCCATATTCAATTGTTTTCTTACATGAGAATTAAATATTCTAGTAGTCTGGACTATTTTCCAGCAACTCTGCATAGCATGGGTCCCACGTTAAGCATTATCAGACATCATACTCAAAAAAGGTTAGAGAATATTATTGGAGAATTAATAAAAAAAAACTTTTAGAAAAGATATTTATTCTTCTGAAATGTTAAAATTGAAATGACCTCAATCAAAGAACGTTAAAATCAAATTTCACGATACAAAATGAAAAATCTTCTATAAAGTTCTTGATATAGCACAAATAATATAATAAAGATGATAATATATTCAAATTCATAGCTACTATCCAAGGAAAAATCATTATCATTTTTTTCGGAAGACTTACTATAGTTTATCTATAATAGATGAATGAGATATAAAACAAAAGAATATTTAAAAGATTACTCTAGTTTTTTCGTTGCACCGGCTAAATATTACATTTTGATCGCAATAACATTGATAATAAAAGTATTATTATTGATTGGTTGTACCAATCGAAAATCAAAACAGTGAACGTGAAATGTACATGATATATGTTTAATGAAAATTATATCCCGAAGTACCATCATGTTTAAGATTGATCTATTTAGAAAACATTTACAAGTCATGTTCAGAAAATTAGGCTTGCTGAAATTTCAAGAACAAGCAACGATGAAATATGGTAATATATAATTTAAGTGTTGTTAAGGAATGAAAACACTTTGAATAGACCGTTAAAAGTAATACTCACCAATGATTATAACGGTCTTATACCTTAAAAATATTCAACGTAACAAATAATCTTTGGTCCCAGAGGTAAATGGAATAGAAGACAATATTTATAGAAACTATAACACGTAAAAATGTCAGAAAATTCACCAACATGCCAAATTGTGTTAGAAATCCCCGTAAAAATGAGAACAGTTAATAATATTTATGATGGTAAATAAATAAAGGACATAATTATATGTATATATATAACATCAGTAAAATTCAAAACCGTTGTCACAGATGCGATTTAAAATGCTCTGAAAATAAACCGTTGCGATTTTCGAATATTATATCGTATGAAATGAAGAATGTTAATCTACACTACACATAAGATACTTGACAATCAAGTGTGTGAACCTCAGAAGTTACATGAAGACCCGGGATTTGAAGCATCTGACAAGAAAGCCAGATATTGCCTGATCGTCTTAAACACTCGATATGAAAGTCTGATTCAGTATGCCAGTCGTTTCAAATGTCACAACTACTCAAGCTTATATTAATCGAGAAAATAATTTATTTGTTCATTACTTGTTGAGAGTGTCAAATATTATCTGATATTCGTTCTATTTTCGCAAAAAGAATTAAATGAAAATTTTGAATTTCGTTTTATATCTACAAATTCGAAGTATCATTTGTTTCAATGAGGTGATCAACCATTATTACTACGTACAGTCATCAGGGTTAGTATCAAATATACTTTCAAACAGTAAATAAACGCAAATAATCGATAAATAGAAATAATACTATATGAAGAATGTCAATAAACAATGGTAGAAATAGGCAGCAAAATATTCCTGAACTGTAAATGTTGCTTAAAGATCTCAAATGTTGTATTTCTCTTGAAAAAATAAAGTTTTAAATTGTACGCAATATTCACAAATTATACTTATATCTCTAGCGGTAAAATTTAGCTTTCTAAATTTCTCGATTGTAATGAGTCTTCAGATAAAAAATTTCTAAATGAGAATTGAAAGAAAATCACTATTTGAGAGAATTTAAAGACCAAATTAATATATTATTTAAGGTTGGGGAAAAGCAAAATTTTATAACAAAAGAAATAAAGTTCACCTCTCAAGAAAATTACTCAAAAGTAGCAAAATTTTGTGGAAAACATCGATCTCGAATCTTTCATTGCAAATTTTTAGCACTTAACTTAAAACCAGAATAAAGAAATAGTCTATAAGAACAGAAAATACACATTCATTTCGGGATCAATCTAACAAAAATAAATAATGTTAGAATAGACTACTTGGCGGTACTCGGCAAAAATTACGTTTTGTCATGTTTCAGCTAAATTAATTAAATGCTATCGTCTTCATTTGGTGTGTATGCCCTGAGTATTAACCGTTCACTAAGAAAGTTGAGATGTCAGATAACGTGTGCGCTTGTTTATTAACTGATTTGTCTTACTCTAGAATGATCAAATATGTAGTTATTAAAATAATAAGATTTGATATGCAGTGCCTGCCGTTGATCTATTGTGTTTTGTGCTGAAATTAATTTAAAATGTCAAATGAACTGGTTCTCAAAAATTTTTAAAAATTCTCAATATGGGAAAATCAAAATTATTGGGGAAAATGATAGCACAGAAAACTGGATTAGATGAAACCGAAGCAACCAAAATAAGGACGAATTTTCAATTGAAAAAACATGAAAGAAACGTGATGAGTTTACAAGAATGATCCAACGATTAATAGCACCGAGTATCTTCGAAAAAAATCTCAATATATCAAAGAGAATTAGACAGTTTCGACAATATAAGGGACAACCTAGACGAGACAAGAACAATACCATATAAGTAATGAGGAAAATATATACTGATTAATAACACTTATCAATATATTATGAAAAATTAATACCAATTTTCAAAAAAGTTCAAGTTTTGATAAATTAGAAACCCCCCTAGAAATAATTTTTCTACAAATAATTAAACTTGTCTTACCTTCACAATGATTCATCCCATCAGTTTTAAACAACGACTTCATGACATTCTTTGCTCATACTATTGAAATATATCAAACAATTACATACAACCGAAATTAGTGATTTTCAGTGAAATACCCCCATTGTAAAGATCAAAAAGCGACATTCTACAATTTCTATAAGAATATTTTGGTGCCCAATATAGCAATTCACCAATTATATCATTTATATATCGTCAAAACAATAAATGTCAGGGTTCTCCATAAGGTTTTACTTACTGTTGCTGCAGGCCTTTTTTGATAAGACATACCAGTAACGACCGGATTTTAGTTTTGGTATACATCGAAGATCGATTTATTCTGGGAATCGTTTCTATTTTATCCTCCATTTCCTCTCCGTCACAAAGTTTTTAGTACTCTGCCACAGAGATAAAAATCAGAATAAAATAAATTTCAGAATAGAATCATTGAGACAGGGATATCTGAATCGATCAGCATAGAATAGATAAATATAACAAATACACGAATCAGTCATAATATTTCGTAAAATATGCAGTGAAATGGATATTTCTAACCCTAAGCATTCATAGTGGATATTTCATGTCAATAAACAAATTCAAAACTTAGGCCCAATGAAATTTATAAATAAATTAAAACCATTATAACGATAATCAAACATATTATGGAGCAACAGTTTTCAACCAGTTAGATTATGAGAAAAATAACGTTCAATTGTGGAGAATAATTATCATTTCCCATCTAATAAATGAGCATAGAAAGCCAAGAATATTCGTTTCCATTCACATTCTACTTGGGGACATTCTACCAACAAAAACAAATACAAGATTCATTAGTAACAAATTTTTCATCTAAATTGAAAAATTCCTGTTGAAGGGACGATAAATATTAGCAAATAATGGTGTATCTGAAAAATCTAATCAAATACATATATCCAAAATCAAAATAATGGAAAAATGTTAAAACCCGAATAAAATGAAATTCTAGACATAAAATAAAAGAATATTAAATCTATGTTAAAAGCAATCTAAAAAACTACCAAAGCCTGTGAAAATATCCTATTCAATCAAGATTGCAGTGAAACTGAAGAAAAAATGTTATTAAATAATTGCATTGAAAGTCATAGTTATGGTCAAAAGGATAAATTAATTGTCAATCACTCAAAAATTAGAAAATATGAGATTCTGCTTGGCAGTCCTGCAACCAGACTTCAAATTTTGTCGCTCAAGAGATATACTAAGAATATATTTTTTCTCGACCAGATATCGGATTTGTTTGAAATGAAAGAATTCGTTTACCTTCATTATAAAACAAACTAATGAAAAATCGTAGAAATTAATAGCATCACTACAAGCCCTTCCATACAATGAAATGTTCGACTATGGACTTCCTTCCATTCAAGTATCTTCTGATGACATCTAAACGAAATGATGTACAATATCACTACATAGTATAAAACAAAGTCGCTTTCTCTGTCCCCTTGTATGCTTAAATCTTTGAAACTACGCAACGGATTTTGATGCGTTTTTTTTAATATAGAGTGATTCAAGAGGAAGGTTTATATGTATAATAACATCCATTAAATAGTGGAGAAGTACTGTTATTTTTGAGGTTTCTAATGTGATGTCCGTGCGAAGCTAGTCATTCATAATTTGAATACTGAGATAAAAGTTGAACAAGTATAAAATTAATTGAAAATATTGATCAGCATGAAATTTCATATAATCCATCTACAACTGCTTTAGAATTTTATATTTTTTTTTTGGAACGCCCAAAACGACTTCAGTGATCTAAGTACAATGGCATGAGTTTGTATGAAATAATCGGAGGTCGTAACTTAAGAAACAATTGTGAGCTTTAAATTAAAGCTGGATGAAGGACTACCTCTGGAGATGATATTCATAATGAAATGTTACTGCTTTTGGAAAATATATTAGTCTCTAACTAAGAAATTGTATTATCGAAATTCTATTCTAAAAATGTTTGCCATCATTTGAAAAAACGTCTTTCAATAAATGAAAATAAGCAGAAAAATTTTCGATTGAAAATAACACAACACTAAAAAAATTAAAATTGAAAATAAAATAATCAGTATACAACAATGAAAGCATTACTGTTTATGGTAACCAACTACACCACTACTACAGCTTCTTGTGCAAGTTGACAGCTGAAAACACTAGAATTTATACTAATATTTTCACCTCAGAGAAAATGAATTTTCAGTATAAACATTGAGAAAATGAGTATTCAAAGTAATTTATAGTTTCGACCCCATTAATGCAAAAGTTATTACAGAATCTTCCCACATAAATATGATAAAGGAAAAAGAATCTCCTGAAGGTTACCTTTCAGGAGTGCATATTTGCATATTAAGGCTCATATTGAATATCTCGAAATATTCAGCTTCCATAAAAACAAAACATTTATGTCTCATCATAGGCGAATAAAAAATATAGAAGATGAAGGCTTCCAATCTCCCAAGTTTAGTTTGTAGGAGGTGCTGGAATTAAATACTGAAACAGACGATAGACAAGAAGAGTACGCTGATTTTTATTCCAAAACAAGAAAATACTGAACATTAATAATATAAATAATTACATCTTACTTCAAGTATCAAATAAAATTTCTGAAAATGCATTAACCAAACATGTTTTGCAATTCGATAAATTCAAGATTAAAATGTTATGGACATTGTCAACCAAAATCAATATACAAAATGTAGTAAGAAGAGAAGTTTTCTGAACCTCTCCAATACTGATATATACACGAATGTGAATTATATACTGAAGCCAAACCTACAAAATAACAGATAGTATTTTTACCAAATAATACTATACCTTTTGGATGTTTCTTCTGCAAACAGACATCAAAATAACAACAGATAATGAAGACTTAGTTTTTAATCATCATATATGATGAATTAGTACATGAAGCAGCAAAACTGCTAATACAGGAGGCTTTACAAAATATTCACTACGAAACTAACCCCATTATTCATAAAAACCAAAATGCTGAGGCATCCACACTGAGGAATTTGAAAAATAATTTGTAAGAGAACAAGGAAAAATCTGCCCATTAGTGACTCTCATATTGTTATTCAACTTTCAGTTAAATGTCATTTAAAGATTAATGTTAAAAATGAAAAATTTCATCTTATATTTATATACACATAATAATTTCAATTTTCATGACCCAAATGGTACAAATTACTCTCTTCAAGCTAGATGAATTTTCCCTGTGTAAAGATTTCAAAGTGAAAATATAGAAGAATCATTCAGTTTTGATGAATTTTAAACAATAGTCCAATACTCAAAAAATACTTAACCACTGGAAGTAAAAACAGATATTAAAATAAGAATTAAATGTTACACATTGCATAATTAATGAAATTAAAAGTTTTCACAGGAAACAAATAATTCAGATCTTTTGTAAAAACTGGGAAAATTACAACATATATGTAATCAAAAAAACTATAATTGCCTTATTCTGATTTTTAATATGTAAAAAACGTGAAATTATCAAACTTGGAAGAATTTCCAACTTTTCCACAAATAATATATTATGAACAAAATACTTATACTATTTCAATTAAATCTAGTTTTGTTGAGGTGCTTCTCTGAAATTTTGTATAAACCTTTCATAGACTTGACGGGGTTCTTCTTGAAGAAGGCGACACACACATGACAAATTGCATAGTTATCATTTAAAAGTTATGTGTTGCATTATGGTTCTTATCTTATTCAATAAGAAATCTCATACTTGTCAAAACTTCCGTCGGGCAACCATTTTTCGAAATTAAAATCTGCAAATCATATAACAATACTGATAACGATGAATAACCTTGCTGCACCTGAAATAATGAATGTGACCCTGTCAATTCGAGAATGTTAATTTGAATATAGTCTTCAAAACAGAAACATTGAAACTGTTCCAATATAATTGTACCACTTGATACATCGAGTTAAGCGCTTGATAGACATAAGGGTCTTGTATATATCCTTGCAAGGCCATTGAAGGTAAGAAGAGATTATTTAGATCCCCCTTCCAATTATGATAATAGATTCGACAAAGAAAACATCATCATTCGCAGTAGATCTCTCGTTTTCTCATAAACGTAGCACATGAATCTTTCGTTCAACTGGACAGCAAAATTCTTTCTCTGATGCATTGAATATAAAATAAGTCATTGCAAAAATGATTTAAATATTGTGATCAAAGTGAGCAGAAAATTAAACAAGCAGCTAAACCTGATAGAAATAAATTGAATATATTTCAGGAGAATTTTAAAGTCTGAGGCCACCTATATTTAAATTCAATGAACTGTAATTTGCAAAGAAATAATGACATTTTGTTAATCAACGAGTTTTATGTATAATGTTTCAATCTGTTTGATTTGAATAACAGGGTCACATTCAAATCGTAAGGGAAATTATCATGAAACAAAACAATGGAACGAAATGAAATATAACACCCTGCAAATTTCAAGGTAACATACAGTAAAATAAAATCATCACAAAATTTAGAATACCAAAGAAAAAATTCAGCAAAAACAAATTCAAATCAATTTTAGGTACTCACAAATTCAGGTTTAGTTCTCCTGACTGCCTGGGGGGGCACCAGCATTTGGTGTACCATAGCCGTATGATGGGAAGCCATAACCTGATTGGGGCATCGTAGCTGGGACTCCTTGGGTAGGTTGGGCGCCATAGTATCCTAAACAAAGATTTATTTTTCAATATACCATCAACCAAAGAAGAGAAAGTTATTATGGTATTCGAATTTATATGAAATATGAATAATTTTCAACCAATTAAATTTGCATTGTAACCCAAATTTGAATGAAAATAAGATTTATAATCATACAGAAGAAACACACAATCATAAAGTAGCGGATAAACATCAAAACAAGAAAATAAAAATATTTAAATAATACAAAACGCACCACCGGCTGGTTGATAAGCACCATAAGGTTGCTGAGTGTAACTACCTGCTGGAGCCTGTCCTGGCCCCGGAGCAGTTGGGTTCTGTCCTATCGGTCCAGCAGACGTCTGAAAGAAAAAGATTGAAATATTTTTATTTATTATAATATACAACACACTAATTTTTTTTTTTTATTCTACAGTAATAAGCGCTAATAGTGGACATCTCTTATGTTATTTTTTTCCCTGGAGAGTAGCAATGGCATTACCACTGATTTGAAAAAAAAAAATATTTTAGAAATAATGTTCCCACAGAAAACCATAGTAAAAATTTAAATTATTAAATTTTAAGTGAATTGGATAGATACATATTCAACACTATTCTTAATGTTGCATGAAAAAACCATATATTTCAACATACTGGAAAAACCATTAGGGAATAAATATGAATATGTTAACAGTCATTGGGTTACACATTTTATTTATCAACTGATTCCCCAACTTAAAGAAGCATTTCCTGATAAAAATAAAATCTGTAGACAGTTAAAAAAAAGAAATGTTGAAATCATGAGCTTCTAGAAAGCTAAAAATATACAGATTGATGGAAAATATTTAAAAACTAAAAAAAAAAAAAAAAATATTTAGAAAGAAATCGACAATTATCAATTCAGAAATGTATTATCTACAAAGAATTCAATGTGGGCAGAAAAAAACCTTTTTATGCAGTTATTGTACCTCCTCGTATAATTCAGCTGAATATGAAGTGAAGGAAACTTTACCCCCATCCCCTCTATTGATACGACCTCTCTATCGTAACCGCGACAGATTAGGCATCTATCTCTCTTTACTTGTCCAATAAACGTTCGACACATTCAGATCGCGAGCGAATATGAACGGCAACTAAGAAATACTTCTATGGAGAAGGTGGGGCTAAAGTTTCACTCACTTCATACTTTGGTGAAATCTAGTATATGTAGTTCTATTTTTTCAATTATTTTATCAATGATAAATCCACTATTGTTCATGAGGGAAAGATGATGATCGGTTTCAAAGTCATTGTTATCCAAAACAGCCATATTTAATAGCCACTTTACTCTGGTACGAGTTTATGTGTTTACTGCGTCTACAAGAGGATCCATATACTCTCAATATTTATCCTTCTGCTAATAATACAGTTTCTCAAACACTTTTCGATCAATACCATTAAGCACTATGTATTTATTCAATATTAACTGTTAGTTTCTTTGAATTTTCATTCAAGCTTCATCATAGTAGTGTTAATTCGACAGAAAAGATACACTGCATGCATACAGAAAGTACAGTCAGTTGAACAAAACAATCTACAACGATGCTAAAGCCTCACCTTATTCTTCATTTGAGCTTCTATTGCCTCAGCCTCCTTAAGTTTCCCTATACTACGATAATATTCGGCCCACTGGGCACTGTAATCGGGCTGGCCATTTGCAGCAGATCCGCCAGCCACCGGTGCTGCGGTGGGTACAGTTGGGGCCACTGTTGGGACAGCGGGCGCTTGACCAACACCTGCGGTAGGGCCCGTCGCAGCCTTATTTTTCGCCTGAAGAAATTCAAGATGATATTGAACATGCACACAAAGTCTCGTCTACACACTAGGATCTTCCAATGATGCGGCAATCTGCATCACAGCAAACGGCAAATGCATTCCAGATTAATGCATTACTACTTGTATATAACAACATATGTTATAGAACAAGAAGGTCCATGATTTGTGTTAGTATATAATGTATTCTTTTACTTGAGAAACCACTACTAGAAACTTTCATTGATATTCAAATATTCTAACTACCATCAATATTGAATCTCTAATGCATACACATATAGTCCATCCAAGAGTGTTCAACTAGAATTCCATCGACTAGTCTATTATACATATCATACTAGATGAGTCCTTCGTGTTGGTACTATTAAATTATGTTAGGTTATTCTCTTGAATTGACCAAAAAATACTCCACGCTTTCATCAGAAAAATTATGTAGCTCATTTAACTCTCAGTAGGTTGATAAAATATTCATTCGAGTACGATTACAATCAATTGTTCAATTCCAGACATTTTTAATTACTCAGAACTAGTAGATGAGAGTTCAAAATCAAGCCTGGTTCTCAGAGCTTCGACGTGAAGCCAGCGACAACCCCCACTACTCCTATTTTCTCCCTCGTGAAGTTGGTTTATTTCAACTACAGAAGAGGCGTGCCGCGACAGATTTTGACAACCAGAAACCAAAAGGAGGGGGTCAGGGGAAGTTTTGTTGATATTCTTTGATTGGTGGAATAACTGTCGCTGGCTTCACGTCGAAGCTCTGAGAACCAGGCTTTATGATCGCTCAAAACTGAAACAAATGTCAAAATTCGAAAATATTTTTTGTGAGTGAATTCCTCAAAAAATCACAGAATGGGCTCTTAGCTCAGATGAATGAAAAACAAAGAAAGGATCTGTCAGATATAAACAGAGGCAAAATGTTTATATTCCACTCCTGGTGTTAATGAGCACTAAACCAGCTTTGTTTATTTTTACGATTTTCCCTATATTTGCGACAGTTTTCGTGATTCTACATTCCAATGTTTCTTGCAGTGATACTGAAGTACATTTACTTCAGAAAAATGCCAAAGTATTGTATAATTTGCAAGATATGTGATAAACATGATTGTACACAAACAGCACCATTCCAAAGTACAGTAGCTTGGGTTGATTATGAGTAGTAGATATTAATTGAATTATGTTATTCTTTTTCGGAAAATCTATAGTTAGTTAAGATAATCTACCGTTGCTAATAACTAAAAACTGGATGCGACTCTTTCCTTAAAAAAATTCCCATTGTTCTCAGATCATTTCATTTTAGTACAAAAAAAGTATGACGTCCTATCTTTTATATCGAACTGTCAAATTTCAAAACAAAAACAAACATTTACTTTGTATATTTGATCCCCAAATTCATTCCATTGACTTCACCCTTGGGCATATCTATGTTTTTTATTAATCTGAGGCTATTACCAACTTAATTTAGATTTTTCAAAGTCGCTTTGATGTCAATCATTCTTGGATGGAGTACATGAACATTCTTGGTATTTACACAAATACACTTGATATTCAAAACCACCTCTTGACTTGAAGTCAGAAAACTTTACCCTGTCCTCTACTAAACGATTTACTCTAGGTTTCTGCAGTCACTATATATCAACATAGTAAACCTTATGAAAAACTGTAACTTATTAAGACTGATGTTTACCAACAAATAGAACTGCATATTATTGAAACAACCTTCAAAAAGGACATCTCAGGCTGAAAATTTCAAAATTCAGGCATTCCGCTGAAAGCACTACACGCTGTTCCAAAAACCATCTCATTGGAAGTCTGTTAAGACAAACAAGCAACAAGCGAAATTCTATTAGTTAACTTACTTGCTGTTCTATCATTTCAGCTTCTCGGTGCATACCGAGCGATCTGTAGTACTCAGCCCATTGCATAGAGTAGTCGGCTTGACCAGCGCCTGGGTTCATCTGGGGATTGGAGGGAACTCCCTGATCGGGCGTTTGTGCAGCGGGATTACCCCACTGCTGTGATGGAGGTTGTTGTGGGGTCTGTTGCTGTTGATAAGCGGGCATTCCCCAACCTTGAGGATTGTAACCTTGCGGCGCCATACCGGGATAAGCCTGTAAAAACAATAAAAACCAAATTTCAGGAAAGACGTTGACAATGATCTCGATGACGCTTAACAGTTTTCATAATGAGCTCGATAAAATTATTTATCCCCTACTATTTTATAATCTACCAATTATACGACTATTCGCTTGCCATTAATCATTATAAGTGAAAATGAGTCAATAGCTTTGTTTTGGTTCCAAGTTCAGAACTGTCTCAGGACATTTCGCACATGCGCACATGACGAAGTTGTGCTTGAAATTCGTAACTGCGCATGTGCCATCCGTCCTCGGAGAGTTCTGAACTTGAAACCAAAAGCTATTGACTCATATTCACTAATAATGAGTCCTAAACCAAAACAAAGCTATTATTCACTGCTGTCTGCTTCATGGATTTAGCTATAATTATATTGTTAAAAATTATATTTCTGCAGTGTTTAAGAGTTCCCTAATTTACAAATAGGAGTAGGAGTACCTTTTCAATCAAGGGCCAAATCTACTTTGAATATTATCAACTTTTATTACAAAATATATAATGACAAGTTCAACAAAAAATTACTCATGTCAACTTGACTTCTACACTAGTTAGAGAAAGGACATATTACGGCTGCAAAATGTTAAAAACTTCTAGGAATAATATTCAGTAGTTGGGGATAAAGTATAGTATTCTACTAGCGTATAATGGCATTATTCACTCGGTGATTTATGCCACTTGCCTGTGCTCGTAGCCTAATTTCAGTTTTGAATGATCGCAATCATTATAAACCAGTGGCATACTATACTCTAGTTAGCTCAATTGAAAGATCGCATCCAAGCTTCGTTAAGCCGGAACTGTAGAAACTGACAATAGGCGTTTTCGGAAACTTACTCAGGGTTACTAACTCGATCCATCGAGTCACGTGACGGATCTACTCGGGTCTCGGACCCGAGGTCTGTGTTTACGAACACATCAGGTTTAGGATTTGAAGTGACAGTCGTATCAATAACATAACCAAACAAATTTATGAATTTATTTTTTCGATCCCAATCTATTCTCGGATTGTCTCTAGATATGCTTGCATTTATGAGCTTCTGTTGAATATTTCTTATAATTCTCGTGTGCCCTTCCATGTTTAATTACATTTTTGACTACCTATGCTGAGAAGTAGAGAATTTATTTTTTCAGTTCCAATTATTCACTTATTCCTTTAGCTTTGCAGGATTTATTGGCTTCTGTAAAAATTTCTTATAATTTCTGGTGTGCCCTCACTTGTTCAATGTTATCTCGAGTACCTACCTATATTAAAGAAGTAAATAAGGCTTCAGCTTTTACGCAGAAAGATCTGCATACAAAGTTATGAAGAAGTTGTTGCACATTATTTTCTCGGCTCAAGGAACCACTCATTTTACAATGAGCCAAATTCTCTTCTCTTCCATAATTTTTGGGAATAGAATATATGAAATTATTTAGAGAGAAGTAGAAGACTTATTCCCGCTTTTTTCAAATACAAATGAACTGCAGTGCGCATGCGGTGCCTCCAGAACCCTACTCTCGAGTAGGGTTACGATAAATCAACCTGGGTCAGTGATCGAGTTAATAAACCCGTACTTCCGAACACGGTTGGATGTTCGGGGTAGGTAAACGAACGCCAAGGTTAGGGATCGAGTTAACCCGAGTAAGTATCCGAAAACGCCTAAATATAATAAAAAATAACTTACCGTTGGCATATTATTGGACATTGAAGGTGGACCTCCAGAATTAATGAATGTAATAGGCATTTGAATCTTTTCCTGAATTATCCTCTTTGCCATTTCAATAGCATCTGGATCTCCACGAATAATGAACGTTTTTTCGCTAGCATTTGGATTTTGATTTCTCCTATCCAATTCGCAATGGGCACCGGACTGGGCATTCAGTTGTTTGATAGTCTCTCCACCTGAAATGATTATTATATTCAAGTTCCTTGAGAAAATATAGCTGTGGCAAAGAACCAGCAACCAATGTACTCAAAATGTTATTTCACCAACTAGGTTATTAATGACAGTGGCAAATGTAATTTCCAAGTGTTGCGACAAGTGACAACATCCACTTGAAACCAAATTTTCTAAATTAATTTATTACCTCTTCCAATTATAACGCCGCATTTGTTGGCGGGTACGTTGAAACTGACTTCACTTCCTGCGATTGATTATTTCGTCTATCTTCCAACCGCCGCCGTATTCTCCGCCTCCATTTCTGCCCTCTGTTGTCAAAACCGTCACGGCCGCCTCTTCCGCCGCCACCTCTTCTTCCAGCCCCAGGTCCACCGGGTCCTTCTGTGTCTCGTCTTTGTACGCTCTCAATCAGTTCTTCGATTCTCTGTCTTGCCTGGAAGATAAAATAAATCGATATTATTGTATGTTAACCCTTAGTGGGCAATAGTATGCACATTTCTCTGCTTAATGATCGTTTTTGACAATGGGAGTTTCGATAAAATTATTACAGGATGTTTATAAAGTAGTCATCTGTTTTGACAGGTGATAGAACTCATCGAAATAAGTTATTATACCAAAAACCTTTCGTTTAAAATATCAACTCCTGAAAAAAAGCCCTCCTAATTCTCAGTGATTTTATGCTTACTGTTACGATTAACAAGTTGCATGGATGTTTCATCTGTTATTGTAAGTTTATATGAACTGAAATAATGCAAACCCTCCCAAAGAAGTATTAAGATCAATATCCCATTTTTGTTTCAGCAGAGCCGTTAAAAAATTTCACCTTAAAAAATACAATGTACATAAAATTCAGAAATAATTCATATTATTTTTAACTCAATGGGATAACTTTCTTACCTGTTCTACTTGTTTAGGATTTCCTTGTAGGAAACAACTTCTTCTCCAGGTCCCTCTTCTCTTGCCTGTTGGAACTGAACTCTTGCCCCAGTTTCCGCTTGAATTTTCGTTATCATATCACCACCTTTACCGATAACAACTCCTACAGCTGCTCTTGGCACCAAAACCTGAAAAATAATGACATTCCTCAATTTTTTTTATCTCACCACAAACCAGATCTTATTTGGGTTGACTTTCCAAATGGACATAATCACAAGTATGCTTTTATTATAATTTATTCTAGTTCACCGTAGCGTGTGTCGATGTATTTAGAATACCTAGACTAGACAATCCCCTTGTAGAAGTCGTTTCTGAGTTCTTCTAGCGCCACCTAGCAATTTTTTCTGTAAGTTGTTCAATTCAAAGAGAATAATTCAGGGAAAATAAAGGCACGGTCTGAGGGAGCTTGTGTCGAATAAAATTGTATTAGACAACAATAACATAAAAACAAATTACAACATTTATAGTTGGAAATAAAATCGAAAAATAAGAAAGAAGTCACTTTTTACTACTGAAGTCATACTGTAAGAGGATCCCATACCGATATTCAAATTTGAAATTGAAAACCAAATATACTTTGAATGAAGTCAGTGGCGGCATAAATACACAAAGAATTGACCAAGATCGGAGAGAGCATTAGCCAAACATTGCCTAATAATCTTAATTGAAAAAATTCGCTTTTCGAACAAATATACAAGCATAGCTTGAAATTTAATCTGGGAGGATTCTGCATTTCTAAAAAACTTTTTACTACATCTTAATTATTTTTTTAAATTATTTCTGTTTCAGAGACTGGGAGTGAAAACCCAAAAAGTTTTTTAGAAATATATAAGCCATCTGAATAGCTAAAAACATCTACTGAAAACACAGAGTAGTCAACACACCACCCGAAAAAAAAAAATCTAAAAATCAATATAACATCTCACCTCAAAACCTTGTCCACCGCCTCCTCTAGGCCCGCCACCGTAACCGCCGTCGTTATAATTTCCATCGTCGTTGTTCCTACGACCGCCGCCCCTGAAGCTCTGCATCTCCTTCTCGGCGATCAGATCGTAGATCAGCTGTTTCGCGTACTCGACCTTCTGCGGATCGCCGCTGATCCTCAGAGGTTTCTCCTGCTCCTGGTTAGGACCGTCCTGTATGACGACCATCTTGGCGCCGCTCTTCTCCTGGAGCTGCTTGATGGTCTCACCGCCCTTGCCGATGATCAGACCGACTTTGGGACCCGGTATCATGATCTCGATGAAGTTGCGACCGCCAGGACCGCCTCCGCCGCCGCCTCCCATGCCCATGCCTGGACCTCCCATACCGCCTGGTGGACCGTGACCTCCTCCCATGTTGTTCATTCCTGAAAATGAGAAAAGGGCAATTTAATTATTTTCAATGGATCGTTTTGGTTGGCGGTGTGATTAGAATGAGGCATGATTTCAGGATGGCAGCGATATATTTGAAAACTTTCCTAGGAAGATTCTTGATTAGACTAAGAAGAGAGAACAAAGAATAATACTAATCGATTAGAATCAATCAATATTGAACTCATATTGCTCGTCAACGTCCAAAGTGAATACAAGGAGGAAATATCTTCCACATAGTAGGCGTTTGTTTATTTATCTGAAGTTGGCAGTATTTGCTGTCATAACGTAAAATAAAGTCAACGTTGCCGAATGTACCCGGCCTCGTCCGACAAGCTTGCTAGTTATCAGAGAGCTGTATGCAATATTGACAACATTGCGTATCAATCTAACAAGAAAAGAAACAACATAACCCAAAATTTTAATATACACAGCGGAATATGCCAAATTGTCATGGCCAACCGACGGATCAACCTTTCGTGAACGGACTATAGCTATTTCGCCCTATCAGGGCTCATCAGTATGGCGAATAGCTCTGAATGATAGAAGCATTCTAGGATCCTATTTAGGTCCTAAAATGCCTCTTTCATTCAGCGGCGAAATAGCTATCTATGGATACACTGGATGATATTAACTCCTTATATTTACTTTGGACGTTGACAAGATTAGATCCAAAGTATGAGTATAATATTGGTTGATTTTAATCTATTGATGTTAAACTCTGTTTTTATTTTTTTATTGTCACTTGCGTTAATAGTTAGTCCTTATTTCATATTCTTTAATAGAATTATCAAAGTTGTTAAGAAATATTCATTATTCTTCAAAATCAGCAAAGCTAAGTAAAATGAACACAATAAACAAATATTAATTATGTAAGTTGCTACATAAAAAGGGTGTACTACAAATCATTTGCATAACTTTAATTAAATCTCATTCAATATACCATATTAGGCCACATGTAAGATAATCATTATTTCTGTGAATTTAAATAAAAAATAATTGCTTTTTGCGTTGCAGGCGCTGCAATGATCTATAAGTTTATACCGACAGATTTAAGAAGTTTATTGCTCAGTTGCAGGAACGTCCATTAAAATTTAAAGGTCCATTAAACCCTTAATCCTCCATTAGTTCCTTGTAATAATGGAGGATTAAGAGTTTAATGGACCTTTAAATTTTAATGGACGTTCCTGCAACTGACACTAAACGAATCAAATTGAATGTCAAGCAGTTTATTTAATCTTTAGAACGTTATCAATAAAACAAATAGGATTGGAAGTACATTCTAGCCGCTTGATTTTCTATTCAGATCGAATCAAATAAAAAAACTCAAATGAAAGAAATCACTGATCAATAGCAAAAGGTTCTGGTGATGTGTTTTCAAAGATACCTATAATAAAAAGTATATTTCTCAAGAGTCAAAATATATATGTGTTATATATCATGAATAAATTCTATAATTAGAACATTCAATAAACATTGAAAATATGGAAAGATATTCCTATTACTTTTCTCTCAAATTGACCATTTTTAATACCACTATGAACAGAAAATACCATTTAAAACTTCAACTAAAAGATCAAACAATAGGGATGTTGACTACTTTTTGGAATTTATTTTATTTTAAAGATGAACCCTATACAAACACGAAAAAATTACTTTTTCCTTAAAAATATAGTAATTGCCAATAAAAATGAGTAAATGAAAAGACAATTCAAAATTCCCGCGGAAATGCTCAATTTTGTCACGTTCTGATGATTACGTCATAATACAGTGAACATACTTTGACTTCTGTCAAAGCGAACTGATTTTGCCCGTTCGCTTGTGGAAAAGTTCAATGTAAGCCTTCAAAATGAATAGGTCGGTCTGTAAATGCTGAATGAGGTGCTTCTTTTATTTGTAATATTAAATATGAGTTAAAAGTCTGCTACTTACAAAGACAATTTCACGTTTTTGTTCTCCGCTGCACAAAAATCCCTGTTTTCAGCAAAGAAACTTGCGACCATAAGGGAATTTATCTTCGGTAAATGTTACTACTATTACCCTTAATGAATCCTATCTCCATTATAAAGAAAATTGTAGATTATCGTTCTTGTAACGAACTAGGTAAGTATTCTGTTCTCTTTCAGCTTTCAACTTCGTAAGTTCGAATCATAGATATGATATATTAAATATTTACTATCGTTCAAGTCACAGAACCGTGGGTTTCACAAAGCTTGATTGGCAATCAAATCATTTATATTGAAGTAAGTCTATGGTTTATGTCAAAAATGAACTGAAAATTGCAGAGAAATGATGACATTTCAATAATCAAGGTGATTGGAGTTTTGTGGAACCCGGCCTATGAATGTATTTTGTTGATCTGAGCACCGAACATTCGAATTTGCAATGACAATACGGATAGTTTGACGTCACTATACGGATTACCTCTGATTGGCATTCGCAGCCACGTGATAGTTGATAATAAATAACATAATTTGAATCAGCTTTATTTAATTCAACGAGAATAATAAGATCACTAAAATGGTTTTTTAGGATTGCAAAAATTTCCTTCTATGAGGAAAACCTCAATTTATATGAATTCGTAACATGAGTCAACATCCCTATTGAGAGGAAATTTTTATAAACGAAACATGCACAACAAACAAAACTATTTCGAGAAAACACTAGCTGGTCAGGAAAAAAATACAAAACTCTTTCATAGAGCACAATTCAAACAATATCATTCCAGTGACACCCCAATCACGAATTATTAATGAATTAACTACACAGCCAAAAAAGGGGTAAAAATAATATATACGCTATATTTGATTGTCGACTTCACTACTCACCATCCAAGATACAATCGAAGAAAATATCACTAGCTGTCATTGTGTTTCCAAAAATAAGAAAATCTTCAGAAATCAATATCAAGAATAATCGAACTGAACTTCAGGGCATTTTCAATCCGTTTTCTTCACAATGAATTTTGAAATAGTTATTTCACACAATGTCAATAAAGTCATTCAACTGGGCAGCATAAAGCAAGTAATAAACAAATTTTTTGTCAGGTAGATTCCATCTTCAAGTCTAAAGTGAGATGAATCACCCTACCTTATTATCACTAAAATTTGTTACTACAAAATTGGAACAGAATCGATATAGATAAGATTATAAATATTTCTATTGAGTTAGGTAAATAATAAGAATGGAAATAATCATACTGATAAGAGCGTCTGAACAGATGATTACTTGGTAGATGTTAGTACCTCCAAATTGCTTTTACCTGTCTCTCAGTAAGAAAGCAGACTTCCATGCATTATGATTAATTCATTAATGAAATATGAAAAACTGGGAAAACTATCAACCCAACCATTCGAGTACTTGCTGAATCCTACTTATGCCCGTTGCACCGTTCGTCTAATCAAAGATTAAGCCTTTAAGTGACGTTTCATCAATGGAATAAACGTCACTTAAAGGCTTAATCTTTGATTAGACGAACGGTGCAAACGGGCATAAGTGTCATAAAATGTTTTATATTTTTTTCAGTCAAGATTCTGTGGCCTCAATACTTTTCAAAGTGATAATAGTTCAGGTCTTTTGCAACAACGTCAATGAACAAAACAGCGGAAAGATTCAGAGTAATACTATTTATTAGAAATTCTTCAACTTGAATATCTTGAAGATCATTTAGGAACAAAATCTAGCAAACAGATTGAGGATATTAATTTGCTGTAAAATGAACTTTCTGCAAAGATACAAAAGTTACCAACCTTTTCATAGAATCCAAGAATATTGTAATAAAAATATTATAATGTTCTGTAACTGGAATATCAGATATCCATATTTCTGTGACCAATATCCAAGTGTAAGTCAGATATTATGCAAGCAACCACAAACACGATTTTTTTTCATATTTGAGAATATAGGAGTACCGTTAGATTGGCCAACTGCTTTAAATGCACCAATCAATTCCCTTTTATACGCAATAAATCTAATTTTATCCAAAAGCTTATATCTTAATAAGCATATACTGAGAATTATAGATGTCACAGGCTTGTGAAGATTTCAATAAATTTTTTATTGTTGTTTTCGCCAATTGTATTAAAATCACCCCCCTTCTATTTCAAGGTCATGTTTACCAGGCTCTAAATAATTTTTTTCTTTGACAACCTTAGTGAAAACAAGGAAAAAAATGTATTGAAATCTTCGCAGGCCTTCGTTACATATAATATTTTCAGGATGTGCCTATTAAGTTTAGAGCTTTTGAATCAAAGTTGATTTATTGCATGAAAAAGAAGTGATTTTTGGTGTATTTCAATCACTATTAAAGCACATCTATAGTCCGTTCACGAAAGGTTGAGCACATAGTAGGCGTTTCTTTATTTATCTAAAGTTGGCAGTATTTGCTGTCACAACGTAAAATAAATTCAACGTTGCCGAATGTACCCGGCCTCGTCCGAGGAGCTTGCGAGTTATCAGAGAACTCTATGCAAGATTGACAACATTGCGTATCAATCTGACAAGAAAATTGACAGCATAACCTAAAATTTTAATATACACAGTGGAATATGCCAAATTTCCATGGCCAACCGACGGCTCAACCTTTCGTTAACGGACTATAGGAAGCTTTGCCCAGCACAATTACAAAGCTAATTTTTCAAGGAGATGAACAACTGATTATGACTAATATTTTAAATCAATATTCTGTTCATTATTTATAATTGAACACTAACATGTGAACATTTCCGACATTTTCAGAGAGATCATTTCAAACTGGAACAAATACCACTCTGCTACTCAAGTATTAAGAAGAATTTTAACTATCAATGTTAAAAAACTGATTTCTCAATAAAACTATCAGATTAAAACTCCTACCCGAATTCTCTAAAAAAAATTAAATCATTTCCAATATCCAAACCCGACGCAACTTAAATTTTACCACATGCACCACACACTACGACGAACTCATGCAGAAACCGTTAAAGGGGAATGTATGAAAAAAAATGAACATAGTTCAAATATCGCCACCTGAAAAACTATTGTTACCCCCCATCGGGGGACCAGCTCCTCCCCCCTGGTCTAGACCTTCGTTTCTACCACGCTGATGAATGATATTGTTGATGAGCTCCTTCGCTCTATTGACTGCATCTTCAGGACCCGATAGTGAGCAAATACGTTCGGGCATGCCCTGAGAATCCGGTGCCATCTGAATTTTGCAACCCGTTTCGGCCTGTAGACGACTGATCTGTTCGCCGCCGCGACCTATTACTGCAAACGAGAGGAATTTATTCAAGTAAATTGAATTAAGATCAAGGAACGGATACCAAAATTTTCTTAATCATTACTTAACGAAATATCTTGTATGGTACAGTCTGACCATGTTAGCCCCACTTGACCAGAAAAATCTTTCATATTTTTTTGATATGAAGGTATGATAACTACAAAATAATAAATCAATTCTTGCGATAAACACATCGAGACTCTTAGATGGCAGTTCCTTTTGTTAGAATATTTGAAGCGCTCAAATTAAATATGGTTATGATGGTGATTATTCTTATATTAATAATGAATAGATAGATCCAATTTGAAATTGGAATTCTGAGGAATATGTGTCAGAAGCATATCAGTTTATTTCGATTAACACATCAAAACTCTTAGATGGCAGTTTCTTTTGTTAGATTATTTGAAACGTTCAAATTAAATATGGTTATGATAGTAATTATTCTTATATTAATAATGAAAAGATAGATCCAATTTGGAATTGGTATTCTGAGGAATATGTGACTGATCAATGACAGTTGATTTGTGTTACAGAAACAAGATATTTTATGTAGAACTAAAAAATGAAGATGTTGAATAGAACGTAGTAAGTTCGAATTGTTTATTCAACAGCTTTACCAGCGTAATGGGCATTTCCAGAAAAAATAATAAACCCTCAGAAAATCGTAAGGATTGTCCGTTTTTTGGTTCGTAGTCAGGTTCTTGGAAATTTTTTTTTAAAAAATTATATTGAAATCACCTAAATTAGCTAGCGAATTTAGACAATCAGAATTGGTAGTTGAATTTGACGTACGGTTGGTTGGATGTTAAATCACAGTTTACAACATGCCAATTATGATTTCTCTTGGTTTAGCATGGGGCGACGTTTGAAAATACGAGTACAGATATCGCATTTTCAATGTTTAATTTAAAATTAATTACTTCAAATTTCAAGCGAATAATCGGATAGGCATATTTTCAACAGTACAGTTCATGTTGTCACAGGAAAAAAACACTATATTTTAACATATTGGAAATGCCTATTGTACTTTTTGAATGAAAGATGGAAATGAATTCTGCTTTGTTCATATAAAAATGAGCAAACGGAATAAAATTAAAAATATACATCCATACAAAATCTGATCTCGAATTTCAGAAATCATTCAAATCGAAATATTTTTTGAGCATGAAAGGCTTTTTCTAGTTCAAAAACATATTGAATGTCATAACCTCAGAGTAAGAAGTGAACATAGAGATGCCCCTATGCTGGAATAATACTGCATTGTAATCAACCAAGCTCTAGAGCGAGATGGAAAACAATTCACTGCCGCACTTTGGTGAAGTAAACAACATGTTCGATTTTCATTTCTACAATTTCTGTACAATACAATATTTTCGTAACTTTGCCATAGCCTTAAATACCGTCATACTTTTCAGCAACAATAAACTGCCACCAAATCAGTAAAATAATTCAGTTTATGAACGTCAAATCAAAACGAAAATTTAAACAAGACGCATAGTAACTAAACAGTAACAGAGCGATGTTGCCAAACCGACAGAATTGCCTATAGCAGACTCTAACCGTTAGTACCTAATAGGAAGCCAATTATCCAAACACTGAATAAAGATACGGCACAAATTCGCAACGCCGAATGTTGTTCGCGTTCATAAACAGATTCTACTTGGCTGCAACAAATGCGTGAAGGCATCTCTAGGTTTACATTTTACTCTGTGGTTAGAACCCTGGATTTTCCTCAATAAGTAAAAAAAAAATAAGTATAATCTCGTCAATTATTTGTCGACATTTACGAAGCAGATATAGTCCGTTCACGAAAGGTGGAGCCGTCGGTTGGCCATGGAAATTTGGCATATTCCACTGTGTATATTAAAATTTTAGGTTAGGTTTATGATTTTCTTGTCAGATTGATTCGCAACGTTGTCAATATTGCATAGAGTTCTCTGATAACTCGTAAGCTCGTCGGAGGAGACCGGGTACATTCGGCAAAGTTGACTTTATTTTACATTATGACAGCAAATACTGCCAACTTCAGATAAATAAACAAACGCCTACTATGCGCTCAAACTTTCGAGAACGGACTATATGTATTATAATTACACATCGAACTGCCAGATCACTAATATTTCACATACTATTTTCGATGTTGTGAAATGCCGTTTCCGAATTGAAGAGTATCTTTTTAATTCTTCAATTATTGTGATGAGAACCTCGCAGTAATTTGCGTGAAAAATTGCGCATAATCGATTGTTTTCAATTTATCAATAAAAATGTTGGTAGATACGAAGGACCAGCCTCAAGGTAAGAAAAAACATGGGAAAGCTTTAAGCTGCAACCAATTGTTGACATTCATTCACACTGATGCTTCAAAATGAATGGATTGTGTGCATGAACATATACAATAAAAACTGGTCAGGTGGGGATAGTGAAGTACAGAAAACAGACTGTAACACATACAAAACATTTAACACAGTAATGTTTGTTAACAGTTAACTACTACGGTTGTTATTTCTCTGGTAATGTTACTCAAGGTCAGAAAATGGCTACCCCAAATGTTATGCAATTATTGATACTCAGTTATGATGAATTAGCAATGTTGAAAAAAAATTGTTAACTAATGAAACACACCATAATGACAGTTCCAAGTTTAAGGGTTACCTATAAGAAATTCAGCATTTAATCACTACAATTTTATCTAAATTTCTGAAGACAATACAATTGTCTAGAAAAAAGCAGAAAATTGTTTCCATTCATAACAGATTTTGCCCATTTGAGCTACTAAACTTAAGGAAGATCTCCCATTCTAATCTACTTTGCCAAGATAATATTTGTATTTCCTATATGAAACATCAAATTGGAAAATAATAGGGAAGATCAAATGAACTTCAACTTACTCCTACATATTTTTGGTAATGATAGAATGAAGATTTGAAAGTCTGTCTAAATTCACTTGAGAATTTCTCTATGTCTTTTATATCATATTTATTGATGATCATGGTAAAATATTGTGGGCCTATATTGAGATTAGAAAATATTAAACTTTCAGACAAAATGATGATAATTATTTTGTATCAAATGATTACATGTGAAATTGTTAATAAAGACACAACTTCATTAACTTTTTTATGAATCCCTATAGACAAACGATTAACAGGAATGATAATGTCATTGACATAAGGCAAATATTTTCATTAATGTCTCAAGTGATTTAGGCATTGAAAAATGTTGGTGAACAAAACAGTTTTCAGTATCACTGAATTGAGAAATATGATAAATACCCGATAGGAGAGTTCCGACCATAAACTTATATATCTATGGTACCAACACATAGTAATGAAATCTAACCAAAAAAACTGTGCAAATCTGAGATCATCGAAGAACTAAGAATCAAGTCGTTGTAGTAAATAAATAGCAGTCATTTTTATAGAACATTGTTGCGCTCTACAAGCTGAGGAATAATGAATGGATCTGCTAGAAAAAGGAAATGCTTCCAAATATCCGAATTTGTTTAAACACAATCATTATATACTATAATGATTGGCATATTCTATCAACCAAATAATTATAAGTGTTGCTATTAAGAAAAAATTGAAAAATGATTGCATTAACATTTCTATGATCTATCAATCTATGATTTAGATTTCTCAATCAACGCATTGACCGCTACCATTGACAGGTAGCACTACGTTCGACAGAAAAGCATAAAACATTGGTGACAGATCCTTCTGCTAAATGTGCCCATTATGTATACTTATTCAACATTACTTCAATGTTAACCTTAAGTTCCAATTGAGGTTATGTGACCCTATGTGAGTTTTTATGAACTTACTAAGCACTAACATCAGTTACTATAGAGCTGAATTATGTTCCTATAATTTATTCAATAATGGAAATAAAAATAATTTACCTGAAGAATACATACTGAATTCACAACCATATAAATATGAATACAATGTTATCATGTTAATCCAACCCAGTGTTACGATTGGCATATTCCATGACTACATCAGCGCCAAGGTGGCGAGAATCGAAGCTGAGCTAAGATAGTAGTAAATGTAAGCAATCTAAGTCGAATTTGGCGAGCTGTGGTTACATGTAACTATCTAACTATCACGTGATCATTTTGGACAGATAAGTCGTTGGAGTTTCATCGAAATTTTTACGAATAATCTGAAAATTAATATGGAGTTGGAATCTTTGTTGAATTATTTAGTGATTTAATCATTATTTCAATCATTTTATCACTAATATTCAAGTGTTTAATCAATATAAAGGTTACAATCAGTTAAGTCTAGTTGTAGATGTTGTCAATCTTGAACTATATTAAAAAAATTTTCTTTCAGTTCATTTATATCGTACATGTATACACGTATATGAAGTGAAGTGCAGCTGTTAGAATTTCTGGAAATTTTAAGAGTTTTAACCTCTAATTCTAAAGCCCCAGTAGAAGGAGAAGTTCGAGAAGAAGTTCTGAATGCATGTCATATTATAATGTGTTGGAAAACAAATTGTGGGTCCAGTTTTATAGACATTCGCTCTTTGTGTTTAAAAACTATCGCCCTAGCTCTTAATACAGAACCTCATAAAATTGATGGTTCATTTATTGTGGAGAGTGATAAAGTAAAAGAAAACTAATATGCACGATATGTTCTTGTTGAGGTGGAGTGAGGAGGAAATGTAAACATATCATTACAGTTGTTTTAATTAGATTGATCAGGTACATGATGTTTCTATTCATCCATGACAGAATCATGTCAAAACTCATGGTTTTTTCTCCTTTCCTGCTGCGTGTTTCTTTATCGGGGAAAAAACTATCTAAACTTGAACAATATCACATACAGAATTAAAGTGCCTATGGAATTAGCAGAAGGCTGATGTAAGAAAATCAAGGTTTGTCTATAGAAAATATGCCTTGCTTAAAAAACAAATTTGCTGTATCGTCCTATAGTATAAATCAAGAAGATAATATGTAGAAATATTTTATGAGCTCTTTACCAATTCTGCAATAGCCAAGTACAGGTTTTTGAAATAATATGTTGTATGTGTACCTTAATTTTAAATGATCCTAAGAAGTAGAGAGAGCTTGTTGTAATCTGCTGTAATATCAAAACCTTCCATACAAATTTAACGTAAGAGGTTTAAAGCAACAATATGAATTACTTTCCTATATTTATTGGAGTATATAAGATACAGGCCTTTCTTTTACTATTAGTTTCCTTCCAAACTCGTTTTCAAGATATATTTTCATTTGGTTTTCCTGAGGGAAGAAGTGATAACTATAACCTAAAGTTTGCAATTTTTTCGCCCATAAATTGCAGTGGAGCACACACTGTAGTCATTTCTGATCGAAATCATATTCAAGAGGATAACAATTTCAATTTTCCCTCGAATATTTCTTCTAAACAAAAGTTTATGAACAATTATGAAATTATTACACTGAAATACGTTCAACGCTTTGTTTACTACTATCTAAACTCTATTTCGATTTCAACCGCTAGAGTGCGTATCGCTGGTCAGCAGAAGCCAATACTGTCCATTCAATCAACAAAAACTGAAATATTAGTTATATGGGGGGTAGTAATCAGATATAATTGATTTATATATTCTTGAATCAGCTATTCAATTGTTAGACGTTAAACATGCCAACTGAAAATGCGCCACTTCCACACAGTTAGATCAAAATACTCATGCAACGAAAAAATTCAAATACTCACTCAATCCGACCATCTTATCTGGTACTTTCATGTCTTCACTGTGAGTTGGTCCGCCCATTCCAGGGCCTCCCATATTACCCTGGTTAAGGTTTGAATTGGCCTTCCCCCCATCGGTGGCCCTCCAATAGGTGGACCTTGTTGTTGCTGTGGTGGACCTATATTACCTGGACCCTTTTTAGCATCCGGTTCTGAAAGAGCACATTCCAATTATTTATGCCCATGTTTATTACCAACATTTGATAACAATAGATGTTAATTGAAGTTGCTGAAATATTAGTTTGTTATTGACTGATCCTGATGCTTACCTTGCCCTTCTTCTAGCGGTCTCTTCGGTCTACTATCGCCGGTATTTCCTGTCGCTGGATTGATTTTAGCAGCAATCTGAAAGTGCACACCAAATTAAAATACCCACAAAAAAGGCATTAACTATTCAAAACAAGTACAATTACAAATTACCATATTGAAAGAGCACTGCGTTTACAAATATGTTGATGTTCGGGTATGGCAGTTGTACGATTTGAAGATGGAGTTATTTACCTGTTTAGCACGTTGTAAGGCAGCAGCAAATGCTGATGACTGATTAAAATTCTGTGGTGGCGGAGCTACCGCGGAATAATCACTCATTTTTTAAATACCATCAACAAAATTCATTTAATATAACACAAAATGGTGTCTACCCGCGATAATCCCAAAACGACAGCGTCGGATAAATATGGCTACGAAAAGGAAGGCGTCAAATTTTGCTCGTAGCCGTAGCCACCATAGAAATATTGTTGATTCTTTAGTAGACCACAGAAGAAAATATTGGTCTCATCTTTACGTTTTAGCCAGCAAAAAGTTTTTGAAATAACAAAATCACACTATCTTGGAAAATATTAACATTATAAAGAAATCATATTTGATTCTCTATAATAGATGAACCAGCCAACCAATAAATACCTAGCATTCGATTAGTAAACCTCCATTATAATTGAGGTAGTTTCACAATATTTTGAATGTAGAGATGGTTAGCTGAAATATATTTCTACATTTAATTACAGTTCATTTCAGACTTCACCTAAAGCCAAGCAGTCCATCTTGAGTTTGAGAAACCGTAAGCCCAGGTAAATAACAACAAATATATCTTAAGAACCTATAATTTCTAAATTGATATCTACATGTCGCCATTTTCATGATTTTAGCCATCTCTTAACATTTTATTCATTTTCTCCCTTTAATCATATTCGAAACGGAAAAAAATGAGATCTCAACAAGAAATATTGTCGCAATCAACTAATCTATCCTATTTTTTCGAGCGCACCCATGTTTATCCCCGAATAAATCTAAAATTGTTGAGAAAATAGTTGAAACACCTTTGTGGTGCGCTTTATGAAGACACTCAGGACACTGAGAATTATAGAAAATAAATAATAAAGAATATAAAAAGAAAAGGAAATAAAACATGATCACTATGAGGGGCAAGTTTGTTGTTAACGGCGTTTCGCGTTATTACTCGAGAATAACTAGGTATAGGTACCTAATTTGATTTACCAATTATTGTAATGTACTGAGAGAACATCAATTTTCACTTGAAATTGACCAAAAAACGAGGGAAAACGAACTCACGTTCTCCATTGAATTTACATGAATTTGAAAGTGATTTATTGTTCTATTCTTCAGATTTTAACTATTTCCGATTATTTATACCATTGTTTTGTTGCTTGTTGCGTGATCAATAGTGAAAATAGCAGATTTTCAAATTTTATAACTGATTGTTTACGTTATCTCCCAGCAGCCATTTTGAAAAGAGGCGATCAGCTGACGTTTTGTTGGACTGGTCTATTATAGTCACCGTAAAAAATTGGGCACTTGTAGAGTTAAGAAAAAAATTGTATTCATTATAATAACCAGAAAACTTCCCCATATTTCACTTTCTGTTGTCCCCGTTGCGATGATAGAATTCATCATTTAAAAAACGATATTGAATTGGAGCAAAAAGAGAAAGTTCTACAAATCATTTGTTGATTACTCACTAACTTTTTCAACAATAAATCACTATCACCCCACGCATAACAAAAAAATTAAACAGTTCAAAAATAATAAAGAACTATAACACAACTTACAACAGAATCCATCATTAATAAAAACTATATGGTATTTAACCGAAAAAAGAAAGTTTTTCAAAACAAATGTTGATGACTCACTCACTTTTTTAACAATAAATCACTATTATATCACTTAGTTAGAACGCATAACAATGAAATTAAACAGTTAAAAAATAATAAAGAATTATAACACAACTCACAAACGTTAACTCTAGTCAAGCCAACAATGAGATATGGTACTACTTACCGATTTTGACAAGTCTGCAAAGTTAACTGCCAAAATTTACCTACGCATTTACATAGAAAGGCTCCGTACCGCCTACCTTCAAATGAAGATGCAACGGTGCCGTTATTATTGTACAGGTTGTTCAAAAATTTTAAATGAGCCTTCAAGGGGTCGTACTAAAGATTCTTTGCTACGCAAGGCCGGTAATCAGATCTAAAGCTGTGGCAGTTTTTCGGTTTTTCTTTATTGTTACTGAAAATTATGAGTTATGGAGACCACTATAAAATAAATGAAAATATATTCAATTGATACTTTTTTGAAAAAAGGCTGATCAGTTTAGAAAAAGATTTTTTTCCCAAACGCAAACAATTTAAGAATAAAATAATGGTCTTATGTGTCATTAATTTTTTTGCTTTTGTATGAATTTGTTTGAATATCAGTTGGAAAAACTTGTGAATATGGTAGGTATAATAATAAGGGGCATAAATTCATTGGTTCGTAATTTCTTTGAAAACGTAGAAATGGGATTGATTTTCAACGGAATCGAAACAAAAAACAGATGAAAATATTGAAAGTTCAATAGGACTTTTCTATTTGACGCTGCATCGCTTCCAAACTGATGTAAAATCAGTACCTAATGCAGCTTCCTTATTAGTCGATTCAGTCGAAGGGAAGTGATTTCTTCAGTTAATCAGTCAAATAGATAAGCCCGATTAATCCAGCAAATAAAACAGAGAATAAAAGCAACAAAATATTCAATAGTAAGATTTAATGAACTTTATTCATTGGCTGAATTCAATGGCTATCAAACAATACAAGTCTTTCAGCATTTTAAGTTCTAAATTTTCAAAATCTAATTTAATCCATTCTTATTATCATGACCATACTACATCATTTCTTCTAGGTTTCCATCATGTGATATTTTGAAAAATACTTACTGTCGAAGTTACATTAACAAGATTTCAAGAGTCAATAGACAATCTATCTCTATCTATCTATTCCTTAAATTTTTTGCAATTGTTTTATGGATTTCTGTGAAAGTTTTACCGAGGACCAAAAGCAAAATTATTTCAGAAATTAATAACATGAAAACGTGAAAATAACAAAGAATTTCTTAGATTTAAAAAGAAAATTTAAAAGAAATAACCCGAATAAACTTGATATTTTTCAGAATATTCAAATTTGTATCACCGTTTTCAAAAGCACGCAAAAAATTCTGAGTTCAAGTAAGTTACTTTTTAAAATTTTTCAATTACAGTGGAACTTCTCTATAACGAACGTCTATCTTTTATCTATATAACAAATTTCGTACAAGACATTGCACCTTGAATCCCAATTCCATGTTAAAAACACACTCTAAAAAGAAGTAAATTCTCTCTATAACGAAATATTCAAAGAAGATCACTCATTGAATGGGTATTGGTTTATTGGTAAGAAGGTATAAGGTGGGTTTTTTCCGAATTTTTCCGGACGTACGTAATAAATCCAGACCTTAAACTTAATCATTACGGCGGGCAGAGATATCGTTCTGAAACATTTCTGAATTCACCCCTGGCTGTTTGGTTTCAATCTAACCATCACGCTAGTGTGAAAGGTGTGCGAAAATGTCCAAAAGGAAGTGCTAAAGTTTGAATGATAAACTTAAATTCATCGGTGAAGTCGACCTCGACATTGCCGACTATAGAAAAAAATTTTCGGTATAACGAAATTTTTTTATAACGATTTTTTTGCGGCTTTAGCGCTTTCGTTATGAGGAAGTTCCTCTGTATTTACTTTTGATATTAATTTACATAAAAATCTAATAGCAAATCAAAATTTGTTTTTTTACAGAATTTCCTTGCTTTATATCTCATAATTTCAATACTTTTCAACAATTTTCGCAGGAAATCAACTTCTGTGATAGCTATTCAGTGGGCGCTTGGAACGCAACTGAAATTTGAGTTGATATATCGATAGTATAGACAGGTTCATTTATTTCCAAGATTTATGAAAAAATCTGAAGGAAAAAATAAATTATAATTAATAAAAAAGTAACTGTTTCGTTTCTTCGAACGATTCTTTCGTGCCCTTGCAAGAATAGAAGAATGAGAATGTACCTAAGGTCTTTTTTAGGGCAAGGAATCCTAGATGCGTCGTAGAGGTTGTTCAAAATCATTGCAAAAAAATACAGGACATCAATCTATGAGATATTCAGAAATATCAAGTTTGACACTTTTTTCAAACCATTAACAAATTTGACAGGGTTTTTTTTTTAACTTAGCTAGCCAATTTCAAAAACTTGATCGTGGTATCTACTATCTACACACCAGGCCTATTGCACCAAAATACTCTGCAACTTTTCACATTCACTTTGCATTCTGACAAATTTCAAAAGTGAAAATTAATTATATTGCACAGCATTTCTCCCAATATTTAATTTCTGCGATGTGATTCTCACATAGATTTATAATACTAGTTAGTTAGTATTATAGGTCCATGGATTCTCACTTTGCACTTGTCTTTTCACATTGCACTTTTCAATTATGAATGCGTTTAGTGCAATGTAATTCGTTTGAAAAGTGCAAAGTGAAAAGTTGCAAAAAGTATTTTGTGCAATAGGCCCCAGTTCACCAATATCAAAGCAGGAGAAAATGACTTTACCTTATCAATGAATATATTCAGTTTAGTTTTGTACCTATCTGATATTGAATTTTTTTGTTGATTTTCAGATATAGGTACAATTTTCAATTGGGATGATTTTCCATTTCATGTTCATAAATACAGATCAGTCGTATCCGAATGTAGAAACTTAAAAAAAAATTTTTCAATTGTCTCATTTGTAAACAGGTACGACAAGACAGAACCGTTAAACCAAATGCGAGGGTGGGGGATGAAGTGGTCCGCAAATTTTCTGCGCCCAAACCCAAAAAAACCTTAAACCGGTACTGGGGGTTCCAAAATCCAAACAATAAACGAATTCTGAAAATACAACCCAAAAATATTGAGTTGAATTCAAAGAAATTTGCATAACGGCCAAACTGTATGGTATTTCGTGCATTCCTGAAAAGCACAGAATCAGTATCCCTAGAATTATCGATGTTGCCATTTCTGTACTAAGCAATGGTACATTTCCAGGTAAAAGAGTGCCAGTGGTTTCGCTTTGACTAAAATCTAGCGACTAGTCCGTAGGTCTGTGTGTGGGTGACTAACAAAGTTTTGCAAATTTGGGATGAACCGGTGGAGCCTAGGATAAAATTTTGAGGAATCTTAATTTGAATTTAACACCTGTGAGTAAACTTTCTTCATTATTTAATTGTTGTGAGAACAGATTGCATTTTTTAAGTACCTACTTTTATTTCTTGTGCAATATTTGTATTTATACTTTGAATCCATTGAATCTCAATTCGCCAATAACAAAGAAATAACAAGAACATTAAATCATTAAATCTTTCACGTTCACTTTATGTCCTCAACAGAATGGATATACCTGTTAGAAATTATTGGAAAATCGAAAACTAAAAGAAGAAAACAGAAATAGCAAAAAACATTCCAGTTATCAAATGACCTTGAAATAATAGCACAATAGACAATTTGAATAATATGTATATTTCGTGATGTTGATTGTTTCTTTTCATTTTTTTTAAATACTTTTTTCAACGGTATCGTCATCGTGTGTTATCTTGTATTTAGTTATTAACAATTAAATTCGTCCTTTGACTCCTGAGGAGCAGATGTTCAAACAATTCTCTTGCATTGTTAGTAGTACGTTGCAACTGGACAGGACTCCCATTGATAGTGGAACTCGGAATTTCACTGTAGAGTCAGGAAATACTTTGATGTTTTATCTAAAAGTATTAGCGATAATGTTTTGGAAGGATATGAATAATTCTTCGTTTGAAATGAAGTTAACTGAACAGATGTCCCTTTTCGTCTATACAGGGTGTCTACTTTTAAAGTGGACAAACTTCGAGAGGAGATTACATATACAGGGTGTCCCGTAAATACCACGCGAAAGTGACACTGGAGATAGATTGACATTAGGTCTTTCAGATAGCATCAACATGACCTTAGTAAAAGTCCGCTGGTTTTCGAGATATAACCACTTTTGTGTTTTTTTAAAAATCTCCAATTTTCGGTTTTCAAACTCATGTTTTTTTTACCTAGGCTACCCTGAATAGTTGCTTTAAACAATGAAGTAATAACTTCACCGAGAACTAGAACAAAATCCTTTAAAAAAATGTCTAACTTGTTGTATTTTATGACGAAGTTAAAACGTTAACTTAAGTTTGACTGAATGATGTGAAAAAATAGACTGATTGACAATTGATTAATCAATAATCGTAAAAAACTGGTCCATTTCCAGCACTTTCAAAATGATACAACACTACCAATTTTTTTATGTCAAAACCTTAGAAATTATAATTTTGTCGCGAGGGATGTGTTTATTCCGAAATAATTAAAAATTAAGAAAAATGGACAAGTGTCACCTGTTGCCAAATTACATGTTGCTTGATATTCTTTCCTCGCTACCGTTTCAAACAACCATTATTTTTGCTCTTCTTCTCTTTTATCTCACTTTCCCTTTCATTTTTGTTTGCAAAAGTGGTGGTGATATCTCGAAAACCAGCGGACTTTTACTGGGGTCATGTTGATGCTATCTGAAAGACCTAATGTCAATCTATCTCCAGTGTCACTTTCGCGTGGTATTTACGGGACACCCTGTATAAGTGATTTGCAAAAAAAATGTCATATAACACAAGGTCGAAATGTTGACGGTTATTTTCAATTTACCCTTCTCGATTTCACGAAAATTTCCAGTTTTTTCTCTGAAAAGATCAGTAATCAGTTTTCCTTGTAGTCTCATCACATTTGACCACATATTCGGAAAGGCAAACTTTTCCGTTGTTATTATGTTAGCCATGATATTATAGCGGAGAATGAGCAGCTAGCACAAAAGTTGATATGTCATTCGAAAGTACACTAAATGGGGTATTTTTTACTGAAGAGAAAGCGTGTGCATAATTATAAATATTTCATCGAAAAAACCATTGGAAAAATAGGACTGATTTTGTTAACTTCAGAATCGTGATATTCTTCCCCTTACCTCGCCTGCAATAAGAGTGTTTTCTGCACACAGACTCTCTCATCTTTTTATTTTTTCCCTTTCCGAATATGTGGTCAAATTTGATGAGACTACAAGGAAAACTAAAAAATGATCTTTTCACAGACAAAAATTGAAATTTTTCGATAAATCAAGAAATGTTGAATTGAAGAATAACAGTCAACATTTCGACCATGTGTTATATGACATTTTTCATTGCCAATCCCTTGTATAATCACCCCTCTAAGTTTGTCCACTTTAAAAGTAGACACTCTTATCAACTCGGGCATCCGATTTCTCTATGAAAAATTCATAATTGATTAGAAGATTTCATAAGTCCCCTGCTCGGCACAACATCAATGAAGACCTGATAATCTTCACTAAAATGAAATTAGGCAATCATACAACATAAAGCTTACTTACCACATAAATTTATCATTCAGATCGAATTGAATGAGTCTTTCCTATACCACCACTGTTTTCTTTGATCAGAGTCCACTCTTCTACATTACGACTAATATATCACTACTAAGTTTTTCTCAGGTATGTAGTTCAGCCCGTTAAGAAATTCTTCAACTTCAACAACACTTTTCTCACGATTGAAATTTAAAATGTTTTTTTATTTGTTAAAACTTTTCTTGACTTCGCATTCAGAATACATGAATGAATTATTATCTACAAATGAAAAATTTTCGAACAAAATTTTTGGAAAACCTGTAGGAACTTGAAAAAAGGGTTTTCCGCATTGAACTTTTTTCTAATTGCTCTCGACATAGATTTTTCTAGATTCACAAAATTTGAATCCAATGTTTTACGAACCTTATTATTTATGTATACAGGGTGTTCCTAAATAAGTGTATCAGCGGAAAACTGTAGCTTCATCATGATAAAATAACATTTTTTTCCTATTCCATTTTTCCATCCGGGTCTTGGGTTCAGCGATACATGGTGTCAAAAATTTGTACTTTCTTCAGTTGTTTGCTTATATTTCAGGAATCATTTGAATTAAAGAATTGAGTTTTTGTATAGGTACACATTGTCCCTGATAAAAGATACTTCCTTGCACTTTACCCGGTTTCATAGAAGTGCCAGTGGTGGAGATATTGAATTTGCACGAAGATTTTACCCCTCAACTTTTACACCACTAAACAAATTTGCATTTACACAACAAACTCGGGTGCGCCAATGAGTTTTACATAAAAAATGTACTCTTAGTTCATTGCTCTGAAGTGGACCGTTTTCGAGAAAACAGGCATTTTATGTTCATAACAATTTGCAAACGCATTGTGAATTTCTTGTAATTGAAAAAATGTGTAGTGATAAATAAGAAGTTTATCAATTCGAACAAATAATAAACTTAGAACCTAGTTGTCAAATTCTGTTGTACCAACTTAATTAACATTTTTCCAATTGCAAGAAACTTACAATGCGTTTGCAAATTGTTTTTGATCATAAAATGCTAGTTTTCTCGAAAACGATTCACTTTAGAGCAATGTAACTTTTTATGTAAAACACATTGGCGCACCCGAATTTGCTTTATAAATGCAAATTTGTCCAGTGGTGTAAGATTTGGGGGATAAAACCTTTGTGCAAATTTAATATCTCCGTCACTGGCACCTCGATAAAATGGGGTAAAGTGCAAGAAATTAGCTATTATTGGTGACAATGTGTATGCAGAAACCAAATTCTGTAATTCAAATGGTTCCTGAATAAAATAAAAAACTTGAAAAAATATAAACATTTGACACCCTGTATCGCTGAAACGAAGATCAGGAGGAAAACAAGGAAGAGGAGAAACAAATGTTATTTTATCATGAGGAATCTACAGTTTACCGTTCCTATTTAGGAACACCCTGTATATTTCGAATTCTATAATGAAAAATGCGAGATTTTATTCATTTGAAGCTTGTTGATGAACATCAATTTATCACAAGAAATTGCTTTTAATTTTTTCACGAAGTTTGGAGAAACACATCACATTCGAAGTTTTAGGAGTAGGTATAGAAGATTTTCTTGGAACAAATAAAGAGCTTTGGTTATATTGAACCTGTTGATGTCATGTATGTAGGAAAATTCAAACTACCTACCTTACTTCAATCATTGTTTAAGGAGAAACTTCAATTATAATAAAGTCTTATTTTCAAGTCAAAACTTATCAGATTTCAAAAGAACTGATAACCTATTTCAACAATTATTTTTGTGAATAATTGAATATAGGTCCAGCATTGATTAGTGAACAAAATAGCCATATTAAGAAAAGAAAGCTGTTATCAACCTTAATCGTTTTCTAACAACAATTTATTATTAACTCTGTTTTCGGTTCATTTCTCCAGTTATTTCTTCATTACCCCATTGTACAGTTTCCGGTGTCTTATCTAGACTTGTAAATTATTGCAAAATAAATTAGAACAGATATCAGATTTTTAAAGCAGAAATTCTTGCTTTTCAACATATCTTGCAAACAATATTATTTTCAATAATTTAATTTCAACTTGAAAAAATTCCTTCCGTTTCCCAACTTCAATCAAACAAACAAAAATGGTAGCTTCGATGGGAATGGCAATATACAGTGTGTTTGGTCACGAGTTAGCGATAATTTAAGGTCATCAAATATACCTAATATTATCGACCAAAACACCCAAACTTGGAAGTTTAGCCCCTTAGTTTTGGAGTAGCCCCCATTTTAAATTTACTTCTTTATTTTCGTTGACCCTTCCGAATAATATCAATTTCTTTGGACATAAAGGTTCTACAGATGTGAAAAAAATGTTTTCTGAAAGATGATACTACCAACTTTCATTGAAGTATAACAATATAAAAACATTCAATTGATAACGCCATAAAAAATTCTTTGAAAAAGTTCATAGTGAAAATATGTACTGATTTTCTCAGTAAATCCGCAATAGTACAAGAACTAGCACATTGAAGTATAATTTTTTTTCAATTATTTAACACGCAAGGACACAAGCTACAAAACAACACTCACATCATTTCTGTAAGTTACATAATTTGAGAGTTATTTCTGTTCGAACATGACCCTTATGAAAATTGGTAAAATAAAAAAAACCTCAGTACTGTACTTTCGATAATTTTCAATGATCAAACAAACAAATTAATCATGAAAAATGCTCAAAATGGCCGACTCTGCTCTGTAGACAGGCATGGCGTTTTCAAGTTGAATGTTTTTATATTGTTATACTTCAATGAAAGGTGGTAGAGTCATCCTTCAAAAAACATTTTTTTCACATCTGTAGGACGTTAATGTCCAAAGAAATCGATATCATTTGGAAGGGTCAACGAAAATAAAAAAGTAAATTTAAAATGGGTGCTACTTCAAAACTAAGGGGGTAAACTTCCAAGTTTGGGTGTTTTTGTCGATAATATTAGGTATATTTGATGACCTTAAATTATCGCTAACTCGTGACCAAACACACTGTATAAAAAATAATCAATTTAATGGACTAAATATTCGAGAAAATGCATAGTCTTTTTCAAAAATAAATACGCATCTGGTAAAAGCTGTGGGAACGATCTTCATTTGAATGCAAAAAATAAGGAAAAAAACTTTTGTGTCCTTTTCTCTTCCGTCTTCAGTCTTACTTCATCAGTTTTGGCTTAACTAATTGGAACAATTAACTTTACACAAGCATAATAATATGCACATTCAAAATGGTTTCATCTAATAAAAAATATGAAAAGGAAATCTGAAAAGAAGTATTCAACAAAACAAGAATAGTTATTTAATCAATTAGGTTATTAAAGACAGCGACTAATGGTTAAGATATTTAAATAGTATAGTTCGAGACCATTAGTCGCTGGATTAATAGTCGGGTTGATACAAGATTTTTCCGACGATCTCAATATGAATTGTGTATGAATTCTTGATTGAAATACATTCCCATTTTGCACAAGACTTACATTTGACATAATAAAATTTCTATATATCTATGTTCCAGTAGAGTTTTCACATTTCTTGTAGTGCTTCTGAATACTTTGTGAACGGTTGCCATGGGGATTGCACATTAAAATAGCCTAAATTGAGCATTTAAATGGGCCATTAATGATCAATTTCGTACACACTGAAATCATCTTTTATTTCGAGGTCGGCGGAAAAATATTTAATTTAAATCCCGTGAGAACTGTTGGTCTCATTCTATTCGTTGAATTTACATATTCTATCTTTATTCCAACCTGAGAATTTCAAGTTCCGGAAGTAAGCGTGTTCCGAAGTCGTAATTTTTTGGGCTAAGTCAAAACCGGAACCATAAAGTTTATACGCACCCTGAAAAATCAAACGGTTTATTAGAACCCCAATCATATTCTTGAAACGTCTCCAGTCCAGTTATTTTCTCTCAAAACTCACGAAGGGTTGAACGGACAGAATTCAGTTGACCACGAATTTACAATCGGTTGGACCAAACCAACCAAGAAAGAAAAAGTCAATAGTTTTGTATTCCTCTTCTCAAATTGTTGGCAAGAATTTCAAAATTATCAATCAACGTGGTTAAAAGCCAATTAACGTATTTGGGTACCTAAATGTGAATTTCGAAATTATTTCTTGAATAGTCATCGTTGGTTCCGACACTAAATAGCATAGTATCATAGTACGTGTTTAGAATAACTGAGTGGAATATCGGATTAAAAAATATTGAATGTCTTGAAAATTGGAAAATTTGTCAGGTATTTATGAATATAAAACAATTAAATTTATTTTGCAATTCGAAAAATTTTATTCAATTGAAAAAATCAACATCATTGATATAAATCGATGTATATCATCTATACAAAATGCTGAAATTTAATACAGGGAACTTCCCTATAGCGAACGTCTGTATAACAAATTTCTCTGTTGAAAATCTCCTTCAAAAGTAAATTCACTCTATAACGAAGTATTCAAAGAACGTCACTCTTTGAATGGGTATTGGTAAGAAGGTATAAGGGTGGGTTTTCCCGAAATTTTTCCGGACGTACGGAATAAACCCCGACTTCAAACTAAATCATTACGGCGGCCAGAGCGATTCTTCTGAAACAGTTTTAAAAACACTCCTGGCTGTTTGGTTTCAATCTAAAAGAAAGTGCTTAAGATTGACTGATAAACTGAAATTTATCAGTGAAGTCGACCGCGACATTGCCGACTAACAATTTTTCTGTAGGTATAACGAAATTTCTTTATAACGAATTTTTTTTGCGGATTTAGCGCTTTCGTTATAGGGAAGTTCCACTGTATATCAGTTCAAAGGAACAAACGGTCATATTAAGATATTTTATGTATTTATTCTGTTTTTTCTCACATCTGAGCTTGTGCAGTATTTTCTTCTTTGAAAATTAGTCTCATATATAGGGTTGAGATAAAGTATGGAACCGAGCGAATATCTTCTACAATATGTATTTATAAAAATTTCCAGGTAAAAGCATTGACGCGAAATTCATCTGATGTACAATTTTCTGTTGATAAAATATATACTTCCTGTTGAACCGGAAATACTTATTCAGTGTAAAAGATTTGTAGATACCTATATCCGAGGAGTTATCGCACGTTAAAGAACTTTTGCCGAGTTTTTCATATTAATGACGTAAAAAAAGTTTAGATGAACAAATTTATGTTGTGTGTGTACAGAGTAAGTAATAAAAGAGTAGATACGTACGATCAAGTGGTTTCTGTTGACCAAGTCTCAAATTCTAATTTACAATAAAAACGGTTCATTTCAGTGAAAGAAATCGTATTGAAATATTAACGATGATCGGTTATGGTGATCGTATGAGAATTCTTGACGAAATGTGTTCTATTATGTTTAATGATTTGTACCCTGAAAGAAATCCGATTTTACATTAAACATTGTTTTGATGCCAATTGATTAAGAAGAATGGCCACAAACAATCATTTGTCTACATCAAATAAATTTAGCTATTCTAGGAGTAACGGTACAGTTTTTATAGATTTTTCCACTAAACCCAGTATCTGTGCATTCTATATTCCAAGTTCTCTCAAGATTCGCAAATATATACACGATACCCCTATATTTAATTAGTATAGTTTGGGGTAGTTCCGGTTAACCGGAAGTATATTATCAACGAAAAAAAGTTCATCAGATGCATTTTGCGCCTTTACACTCACCTCCGAAATTTCATAAATATATTGTCGTTTTCGTTTAATAGTTATTTTTGTATCTAGTGCGCGAAATGCTACTTTGGTGATCGAGAACTGATTTTTTTAACGAGGCGCAGCCGAGTTAAAAAAATGATCGAGATCACCAAAGTATTTCGCGCATGAGATGCAAACAAAATTTTTCTACAAACGCTTAGCTTAATATGAAAAAAAAATATTGAACTGGTTTGAACTGTTTTTCCAAATCGAGTAATTGCGTATTATAACTATGGGCAATATATTCTATGTTGAAGCAACACTCAATGTTAAAGAAAACGTGGATTTCAAGAAATTTACCAAGTTAAAATATAAAAATCCCATATAGTTTACATGCAGTGTGCGAGTAAGTATTTCGCACACTACTTCGCGCACGGTGTCATATTAACAAAGGAAAATGAAAAAAAGGGTCACTTCGCATATTTTGCCAATGCGCGAACCTGTCATTTTTGACGTTTGTAGAAAAAGATATTTACATACTTTATCCCAACCCTGTTAAGGTATTCACACACCCAGTAGGTTTATGTCAAAAACTTTCTTGAATTTTATAGAGGTCAGTTCAATATGTGCTTCATCACAATATAATTATGTCAGAAAAATTATTATTTTCATGAAAAAGGCTTGATAATGAATCAAAATCTATCTCCAAAAGTATTTGAAGATGACACCGGCGCATTCGCCATTTTGCATCGAAAAACTTTTCATGCTGCGTTCATCAACACTACAGAATATATTTTGTTTACTTTTTATTTTAAATGATGAGAAATAGAGAAATATATGAAACCTCATTTTTGTCTATGTAAGAGATGGATTGTATATCTATGTTGATAATAACACCCAAATAATTTTGAACATTTCGATTAGATACTCTTAAAAATGGATAAATTTCACGAATGCTGTATGGAAATTTTGAGGATATTTTTCAACCCATTAAACATTAAAAATAATGCATTCACAAGCAATTTTGAAATACAGAAAATCAAACAGAAGGGTTCTCGATAATATCCTATAATAGACTCAAAAGAAGAAACTCAAATGTTGAATTGAATTTTTTATCATAAAACTTCTCGATTATCCACTACTGCTGGCTAATGAGGAAAAAGCTCGAATAACTATAGGGCCATAGTGAAAATCATTAATATAGTTATCGAAAAAAAGTGACTGAATAATATATTTTTCTTCTTTTCGTTCCTTCGAAAAGTTCTTCTTTTTTTATATTTCAGAAATAAGTTTGTCCTGTATTGGAAAAAATCGTAATTACATTGTTACTCAAGGTAGAGCATGCTTAAACTCATTGAATCTTGTATGTATTAGATCAATTATTATTTCAATCGTTAACAAATGGTTATTATTACTATTTATCAAAAAATAGGTAATTTATGCTTTTACGTCATGTTATTTGTGTTAGTTTTAACTTATTTTTTCAAATTTCAGTCAATGATAAACGCCCAAAAAATGAAAATTTCTCTGGTGTTTTTTGCGAACTTCAAAGAGTTAGTTTAACTATCTGTCGCAGGTTTTTCATTGTCTTATTATTCAATAGTATAACTGGTAATCATACATATTGTAGAAAAATAATTCTTTTGATCAAGGCGGGGATTCATTTCATTACTATCGACAAAACTTATTTCACTTTAACTCAGTATAGATCAACATTAACAACATGATATTTTGAAACTTCTCATACCTCTAGTACTCATACCTAAATTCCAACAAAGTCCTTATTTTCACAGATCACAAATTTGAATTGAGATGGATGAAAACGATGCAAAACTGGATTCTGAGGAAGATTCAGCTTGCTGCCTTAGTCATCGTGAAGACAGTGAAAATACAGAGATGAACCAAGTTGAAGCACCTGATGTCAACTTGGACCATGAAGAACACACCGACCTTGATGACTTTGATGATGTTCCAGAAGAGAGCCAACCAACAACATGCAGTGAATCTTTTAAAGATGATGAACACCAAGGCACATCCGTAGACGATGAAGAACATACAGACCTAGATTCACTCCCTCGAGATGAAGAACTATCTGATGAACACCAAGGCACATCCGTAGACGAAGAAGAACATACAGATCTTGATTCACTCCCTCGAGACGAAGAACTATCTGATGATGAAGAACTATCTGATGACGAAGAAAACGAAGATGTCGATATCAACTCAATTCTAGACCAAGAAGGAAACACTGCTCTGCATGTTGCTGTTCGAAATGAGAACGACTCTATGGTTTCTAAACTTCTGATGAAGGGTGCAGACCCAAACATGAAAAATGCCTACAATAATACTTCAATTCACGAGGCTGTTATCGAAGGAAAACTGCAGGTATTAAAAATTCTTGTTGAAAATGGTGGTGACATAAATATGACTGGTCAATATGGTTTGCTGCCGCTTCAAATGGCGGGTATATCGAAAAATGAACAATGCTTCGACGCAGTTCTAGCTTGCAACCCTGATCTAAATAAGACAAACGATCATGGGAACACAACTTTGATCCATTACGTAAACGAGCATTACTACAAGACGAGGGACATACTGAAGTTGTTGGAATACGGAAGCGATCCCAACATATGCAATAGATTCGGTTGGAATTGTCTTCACATCATAGCAGCCGATTGGCAACTGAAAAAAGCAGGCTTGGTGCGAATACTCATCGAATATGGTATAAACATAAACGCAGAACTTCCTGGAACAAAGGTAACACCTCTACAGGTAGCTTACTCCCAGCTCAAAAACGACTACTTGGTGCACATATTACTCCAAAACGATGCAATGTTCACTAGGAACTGGAAGAAGATGAAACCTTTCGACATCGTGAGCTGGCCCAATCTGTCCACAATCATGGCTCATGGCGTCCTGAGGGAGCACGAATGCAAACAATTGAAGAGGATAACATTCATACAATCAGAAATTTCGGACTCGCTATTCACACGTGTCTTCAGAAGAGTTAAGAGGGAGTTGGATCGTATAAAGGTGGACAAGATTAAGGGCACCACGATGACTTATTACGAATTTTTATTTTGTAGTAGGGAAGAGAGTTCTAAGTTATCCTTGAAGAAACAGTTTCGTATTGAGATAGCTAAGAGTATTATAGAATATCCCAATTTTTCTGATTTTATGATGGATAAATTGTATCAAGGTATTCATCTTCGAAGAGCCAACATTAATGTTTGTTATTTCCTCAGTGAATTATTCAAAATTCCTTATACGTGTTGCGAAGAAATATTACGTTATTTTAGCACGAGTGAGTTGTTATTTTTGCATAGACGTTTAGAAATATCGTGATCCCAATGATTTGGATCACAGTGATCAGACAATGTGATTTACTTATTAGAAAAATGGGGTGAAATACCTTCAACATGTTCAAACGGAGTATGAGATATTCTCAAACGATTGCAGGTTAATTTTTATCGATTATCTGTTTTTAATTTATAAGATACTGATTGTGTTCATTTATAATGGTAGGTACCTATACGAAATATTCAGAATCTATCATCAATATCATTTTATAGCTTTAATTCTAAAATGGAAAGATGTTGATGCACAGAAAATTTTTTTATTCTTTCAAAAACAAAGTCGAACAATCACTTCATTGGTTCGAAGTCTTTGTTGAGTAACAATATAATCATGATTTAAACTGATGAAATTCTAGTCTTGTGTAGCGCTCTACGCAGGCGTATTAGTGCTATACTGTAAAAAATAAAAATATTTCAATTGACTGATCGTCGTTGATCTCAAAAACACATCGATTTTGATTGATTGAATATTTTAAAAGAATGGTTGTGACTAATTTAAAAATAAATTATGGTTATAGATATGAAAGAAAATGTTCCTAAAATAAAAAAATTTTCAAGTTTTTCTATGAGTGTTTTCTTACCACCTTGAACTCTTTTGGCCAGACTAATATGTAATGATCCAACAAATACCAGACTACTAAAAAATTGACATTAGGTATTTCACATACCTACCAGAAATCACATTATAGTATGAATATTACCTAGATCAGAATTATCAGAACTAATCAGTATATTCATCTGAATTCTGAATAAAAGAGAACATTCGTTAAAATTACCCACAAATTTTGCAATTTTTAGGGAGATTGTTGGGCTCTTATAATACATCTCTGATTTTTACTAAATCAAGTCTCTACTGACTTGACTTCTGTTCAAGTAAGTAAATAATTCCAAAAAAGAGAATTTTGAAGAAATAATAACAATATAATTTGGGGCCAGTTTATCGTTTCGGAAAGAGTATTAGCATTTCGAAATAAGTTTGCTTTCAACAATATGATACCTATGATTCCACTTGAATTTCAATGGAAGGAAGAAAGCTTTTCCGAAACAATTTCATATTTTCATTGATCTAAAATATCTGGAAAATGTAACCAATTTCAAATCATTCACTTTTTCTAATGCAGTTTTTTATGAATTTCAACTTGAATTGATATGTTTAGGGTTAAACAACGGGAATTCCAAGAGTAAAATTGATCTACAATATTAATTGTTGGGGATTTATGAAGAAAATTTGAGTGGACTGTATTTTAGAGAAAAGGACAAGTGAAATCAAAGTAATAATAAAATATTTTTACCCAAGGGCGTAGCCAGGTATGAATTTCGGGGGGGGTTTTGACATTTCGGCCATTGACTTTGTAGGTGCCGGGAATTGTGAGGGTCGCTTTCTGTTCTGTAGCAAGTATTTGTTGTTTTTAAGAATTCAATAATCCTTTTCCTACCTCGGAAACAATATTCAACATAGATATTCCTGGTTAGGTTAGGTAAACCTATTTTTCAAATATGCTTCAGAATTTAATTTATATTCACTCAAACAAAAACTTAAAAAACAATATTTATTTCCCAAACAATACTTACAGGATGAATCAATATGAAATTAGTGTGGATGTGTGCTTTCATTGAAACTAAATAGATTTTTTTAATGTTTCACTCCAAAAGTGTGCCAACAACATATGAATAGGTATTAAAAATGAATCAGTAAGAAAACACGAACAATATTTTTTATGGTGAATTCCTTCAGTTAAAGTCTATCCGTTTTTTTTTCTAGCGAATCGGTCAACCACTTCATTTTCATCAATTTTCACGCTATAATGAATATTCATAAGCGCTAACCCATTCAATCTAGTTTCGCTAGAAGAATTGCGCAGGTAATTTTTAATTATCCTAAAGCTGGAAAAACTTGAAATGGAGTTCATTGACATTTTCCATATTTCGAATTCTGCTTTAATTAAAATTTTATTTTTTTCTGGAGTAGTAAAGAATACATCGATAATGCTTCTTCTAATTCATATTCTCTGTTAAAATTCTGGGGTAGCAGACCAGATAAGGCTGATATTAATTTTCGGTGTTTAGAAACTATCAATTAATTGTTGGATAGTATGTTCTAGAAATGGAATGAAACTTTAATATCATCCACATTGCTGATATGAATTGATAATTTTAACTAGATTTTCGGAGATAAGTTGGTTTGAGTGCAAAATGAAAGATTATTATTTTTGCAACAAAAAGTAACTCTGAAACATTTAGGGGGGGTTTGAACCCCCAAACCCCCCCCCCTGGCTACGCCCTTGTTCTTACCTAGAAGTGGGTTAACTTAAAAGATGGATCTTGCAGCAGTCCTCAGCTTCCAGAAGCAGATTGATTGAGCTCAACAAACTGAACCAGAAGTGGTAGATCCTTTGTGATTGAAAAGCTGGAAATTATTAATTCGACGCCACTTATCCTTAAAATCTTTATTTCTGACTTACATGTGACATACCAAAAGGTTAGCAAAAATCTTGTAAGGTTTCGAAAATATTTGCGAAAAACCAATTTTTTCCCTTAATTTCAACACCCTGTATCTCAGAAACAATGCATCAGACACCCATAGTTCAAGGGAACCTTATGTCATAAAATCATCTAAGGATGAAGATCTCGAATTTGCAGCACCTTATTCTATTTTTTCCTGAAGCTTTCTTTGAGCAAACTGACGTGCGGGACAATAAAATCTACTGAAACCCTTTGAAAATTATCTGCTCTTTTCAAATATCTTAATCAAATTTCAAAATTTCGATATACAGGGTGTTGAATATCAGCTTGGAAGTAGTCTCTAATTTTCAAATACGGACCTGAAATTTTTTGGGGATTCAAATATAAATAAATTTAAATATAAATCGATCGTCCTATGGAGGGGAATCAAGAGTTTCAAATATCAATCGACTATACTGGTTGATTCAAAAGTTATGAGAAACTGAAAATTTTAATGAATACATGAGCCACCCTGTATCTCGGTTATGGTGTTGATAAGACCTATCATATATGGGGTTTTTAGACTCGCCTAGGGTAGGTCTACCTCGGGTTACAGTATGTTCATTAACCAAGGAAACCTGTATAATAAGCAGAATGAAAACAATATTTGATATTATTATTGCGAAAAAACTTAATCGCCCCTTCTTTTTCTCAAGATTTTCGTTGAATCAATTTGGAGGTACACTTATTTCGTACAATCTGTATAGTTATAATTTTGATATGATGCCCTTTTTTATTTTTGATGAACTTTTAAATTCAAAGACTACATTTTCCCCAGCATTCTATTGACCCATTTTTAGTATTTATTCATCTTCATAGATGATTTGTAGGTTTTTTCCTAACAATTGATGTAGGTTAATTTTTATTCCATAATTCATTATTTGGAAGTATGTTTTTATATTTCAGCAACGAAAATTCTGGTGATAGCTACTATTTACTGATATATATATGATATATCTATGGAAATAAAGGAAAATTTTTGGGGAATTTTTTTCAGAAATTCGTCTTCTTTAAAAATTTTTTTGCAACCCCGGTAGGTACTTCTTTTCGAAAAATTTTCGGACTACAAGGGGTCTGAAGCAGTACCTAGTATTCCACGAAATCAGCGCTGTATCGGCGGGTGATAAAGCCGAATTGAACCCTGTGACAGGTAACAAGCCAACCTTGGCACTTTTGGTTCTTGAATTATTGGCTTTTATCATTGTTTAAACAATGCTTTTATAAACCAACCCAAGTTACAGTCACAAGTGACGAACATGTTCAAACTTGTCTGATCTTGTCGCATCAAGAAAATATCCGCAGAAAGCACTTCTCGCCTTTTCAAATTCCTTAAATCTATAAGATGAGATATAAGGATAGGGAATGACCACTACAGAACCGAATTCCTGGAATTGTACGGCGACCTTGTTTCTAACCATTTTTCAGTGCATCTGTACGAAATTTCTTACATAATTGAAATATCACACACATGCATCAAAATTCACATTTGTTTTTTCGTGTTTTCCCACCTTAAAGTGAGTGATGGCTCTAGAAATCTATTAGTCGATATTGAACCCGATATCTTAAAAAATTCAGATTGGTTTGCATCCCCAATACATTATTTATATGATGAATTAGATCAGTTAGTATTCACCGAAATAGTTGTGGAATTATTTGAAAATTTTTAATTATATTGTACATCATTTTGTTTAGATGTCACCAGAAATGTTTATATTAATTTATTTATTTCAATGTTTTGGTCCCTATGAATGAAATTATACAGGGTCTCTATGAATGATTATAACAACGCAGTTGGCGTTGGATTATTATAAATATTTATATTCTGGTGTAAACTTCAATTTAAACAAACGATACTTTGATTTTAGGTTGATCATTTCGATAGAAATTGAAAAATGTGACTGGAATTATAAATTTGTAGACTTTGAATGAGAAACGACAAGATAAAAAATTTTCAAAGCACACTACGATGTTACAATCATTTATAAAGACCCCGTAGTAATTAAATCGCAATTGGCTCAGGTAGTTATTTGGATAGGAAATGCTAGAAGAATAATTAATTCGACCATTCAAAAATTTTGTTGCCCGATATCTCAGACAGAACGAAACCCATCGAAATGAAATGTTGCGGCCATATGCAAAATGGTCATAATAAGCTTCATGCAAAATTTTGTACCAATAGTGTAAACAGAACCATAAAAAATTCAATTGGAATATTGAAAAGAAGAAACTTCATATTTCCTTTAAAAAATATTCAATTAGGATGATATTTGTTTTATGAATGAAGATTGTAAGATACACTGAATATTCATACAGAATTTTGTGGCAATAGTGTTAACAGAACCACATAAAATTCAATTGGAATATTGAAAAGAAGAGTCTTTATACAGGGTCTTCATAAATGATTGTAACAGCGCAGTTGGCTTTGGATTGCAGAATACCGATATCTAACCAATCAGAGCATAGCATGATCACAGAATTCTGTGGTTTGCATAATCCAAAGCCAACTGCGCTGTTACAATCATTTATAGAAACCCTGTATTTCCATAACAGGATATCCGATTCAAGTGAAATTTATTTTGTGAATCAAAACTGATATACTGAATGTTGCAAAATTTCAAGAGGATCGCATCATCAGAACCATAGAAATTAATTTTTGTAATTAGTTATTTTTTATATATTTCATTTTTCGAAAAATTTCCAGGATATAATTCCGATTGTGCTGAGATTCTTTATATATTTGCTATCAATCTCAAATCCCATATAAAATTCTGAGGTAATAGTCTTATTGATCCACCAAAGAACGAGAGCTCAAAAGCTCAGGCTCAAGGCTTTTCTTGAATTTTTTGTCAATATCTGAGAACATTGTTGCATATTAAACAGTAAATTTTATACACGTCGTCTTGAATATGGTGAATCTGATAGTGATACCTTTTTTGGCATGGCATGGTTATTCTGTAAATTTTTGACAATAGAACTTCACCTTCACGAATGTTCACATTATTTTTTCATTTAAATTAATACTAAAAAATAATATTTCAACAATATCAGTCTTGAATGATTAATTTTTTATTCGCAAATATTGAGTGTGGATACTCAATAATTAACGTATGGGTACCTGAATGAATATGAATTAAAAATAAAGCTGGTTCATTTGTCCAACCAGTTATTTCTTATTTTAATATGAATATAGTTTATACGCCGATTCTGAATGAATTTCCGCTGAATATATAAAAATTGACCTAATGATGGTAAAATTTCAGTTATTTCAGTTAGGAACTCAAAAACTGCAATTCATCAGAATAAAATACTAGAAGAATTCTGAATCATCATCAGTGACTGGATTAAACGAATAATCCATACATACAAAATATGTATCATTAATTTTTGCATAAGATTTTACTGAGAGTGCAACATTTTCAAAAAGAGAAAATCAAAGCTAATATAAGAATATTAAATTGTAGTCGAAACATTTACTTGAACATTTCGATAATTTCTCCTAGTTAGAAGTTATTAGTTGTTCCGTTGATAATGAACCAATTTCTAATCATTAAGGTACATTGCTTCAATTTCGGAAACAACTCATTGGTGACATAATTGCAATAGGACCAAATTTAGAAACCGGCATGTGACTCAAAACCATCAAGATAAAAAATTGTTTTTGAAAGCATTCCGTTCATCCCTTCTCAAAATATCCTCCCTCCTAAACGGATGTGGGAGTTTCAGAGACAATACCTATATAAGTCAAGAAAAGTACCATGTCTTCATAAATACCTTTGAACTATTTTAAGCGATATAGTGTATTTTCGAAATACAGTCAAAAATGGCTCCCGGAATAAAATCTGGTTCAAACTGTTTCTGAATCATTTATCCGATATATACATCAGATCGAGGGAAGAAATTTTTAGTGAACGAATACATAAAGCGTTTAGTGAATATGATTACGAAAAATTGTCGGAACTTATAGAAAAATTCGGTACCCCTGATGTTCCCAACAAAGCTGGAGAAACGCCTCTGGAATTGGCTGCAATTAATGGTGCTTCGTCGGAAAGAGCTAGGGAGATGGTGAAATTTTTGATAGAAAAGGGGGCAAACGTTTTGAAACAAGATAAGGATGGGAAAATTACACCTGCAGCATATATTGTGCAATACGAAGGTTAGTGGGAATTTAAATTTTTTCTCAATTTTTCTCATTTTTTCAAAGGAAAATATCGTATGATTAAACTATTATAGTTTGTTATTAATGATTGAAATCGCTCCCCTAATGGAAAATCCTTGATCATCCTCGATTCTAACCACTGGTGAAAATAATTTTTTCGGAAATACAAAGAAAATGGCACTCAATATTTTTCGTATATTTTCGAATTCACAAATTCAAAGTTAAATCAGGTTAAACTCAATAAATGAAAACCTTTCATATTCAGGATATAAAACCTTTGAATGAACACTTTTGTAATACATATATTTTTCATTCTCATTATTCGGTGATCTGTAGAACTATCAAGGAAATTAGCATTTTCAAGACAAAATTTGCTTTCCGTCATAGCAGTGTCTGTTTGAAAATTTCTATAACACTCATTTTAATTATACATAATTCATTAGTTGACAGCCATTCATTCACTAGAGGAAAATGAGGAAAAGAAAACAATTTCTAAAGACAGCTACATGAAACCCCTGCCGAAAATAATGGAATAAAGCAGAATTATAATGAAGTCAAAATTCTAGGAAATTATATACGCTTTATGACCAAATGTTTCTATTTTCAAATTAATTATTCTTTCAATCTATATACATAGGTATATTTCGAAAATATTTTTCAATTCGAAAGATCTTCATGAAAGAAAGATCATATGAAACTTTGCACTATAAGTCATTTGAATTGTTATAAAAAGTTCAATTCTGACCTAATCATAATATTTTTGAGAATGCTCTAAAAACAATAACAGAGCTTTTCATATACATCAACTGTCTTGAAAATTTCAAGAATTCAACCTAATTCTGGTCGAAAATGATAATTTCGATTTTTCTATTCACGAATTTTGCACAAACCATTTGGCTAATACTACACCTTTTACAGTTGTAATTCAGATATTCATAGTTCAATTTCAGAAAAGGAAACATGTAATTCAGAATAGAATATGTAATTCAAAAAATTGAAATTGAATTTGAGAATAGTTAATTTAATTTCAGAAGAACGGAATTGTGATTTAGATGAGGAAGTTGGAATCAGAAAAACAAGTTGTAATTCAGAAACGGCAAATTGAATTTCAAAGAGGGGAAATTATGTTTCAGAAACTATCAATTCGATTTCATAAATTGTCACACAGGTAGTAAGCAGGCACAAATCCATGAAGTATCTACATACTTCGAAAGTCGACAATACCAACGAGAACCATTATTATTATTTTGCGGTCCCCATTTTAAATGAAATCATATCTCAATTTAAATTACATACATAATATAAGGAAAACACAGATATACCTATTCATCAAATTTATTTATTTAGGTATTTTATTTCTTATTACTGAATTACAAATTCCTATTCTAAAATTCAAATTACCGTTTCTGAATATAAAGTTCTTATTCTGAATTTCAAATTCTCTATTCTGAATATCAACTCTCACTATTATGAATTACAGTTTCCATCTTCTGAATTCAATTTGCTTTTCTGAATTAGATATTATTTTTCTGAATTACAATTGGAAAAGGTGTAGACACATTTTCAAAAATTCGAGTTTTAAATTTTCTATAGACGAAATTTCGCAAAAAACGTTGTTGTTTCATCATAAACTGCTAAATATTGAATTTCAAGTCGGTATAAGATTTCCAAGACTCATTCTGTTCAAAAATTCGAGTTTTAAATTTTCTAATATGACGAAATTTTGCACAAACCGTTGTTGTTTCATCATAAACTGCTCAATATTAGATTTCAAGTCGGTATAAGATTTCTAGTTTCGTTTCGAGAATAATCCAGAAATAAAATTTCAAATTATTATCATGTCATTTAGAGATTCAGCTGAAATATTCAGACCCCCTGAAAATTTAAAATCTTTAGCTCAAGTTATAGTGTTTACGGCCAGTGTTCTTCATACGTGTTGTGTTCAATCGAGTCGTTTTTATGAAGACATCAACCGCATGTTGTAAATAGAAAATTGACGTAACAAGACCAGAAAATAAAATGTTTTTGGACGAATAGACAAAATTCTAGGACAAGCCGTGAATGAGTCCTGGAAGTCTCTGAGTCCTAAAAACTATTTTCGTGCGTATTTGTACAATACTTTTTCGGTACAATATCGCTGATATATCCATATTGTATTTTGCATTGTTGCCAAAAAACATTTTTTGTACTAAAAACTTGACTTTTTTCATCGCTTTGGATGCGTAATGATTACTTTTTTCAACGTTAAAAAAGTCTTTTTTTTCACACCAAAAGATTTACTTTTTTTTTCACGTTAAGAAAAGTCGTTTCTATAGTAACGAGACAGAAAGATCACTGGATGCATATAAAAATATTGTATTGGAAGCATGATCTTCAATAATTATATTTCAGACGATAAAAATTCACATTCACAGTTGTACTAAAAATGTTGTTTGTATTTCGTGCGTATAAAGTTCGTGTTTTTATGGCACTTTCGAGTGAATTTTTGGCTTCGACCTGCGGTCTCGGCCAAAAATTGACACTCTCAAGTGCCATGAAAAAACACTCATGTTACGCACTCGATACAAAATAAATATTTTCATTGGTATTCCCGAAAAAATGCTATTTCTCAAACAAAATGTGTCGACGGTTACCGAAAAAAAATTTGAAATACTTTTATCGAAATTTTCCATTTCTGTTGAAACAGATAGGTAATATTTCGAATAATACTTCATAAATAATCAAGATTTCATATTTATGAAATTGTAATTTTGAGCTGTATGTAAAATAATTCATTTGATAAAATATTTCCATACAAAACCTGCTGTGATGTCGATAACTGAGCATTGAATTCCCTCCGAATAGTTTCTCAAATAATATTTTTGGAGAAATCAAAATTTGTTATAGAATAACACTTACAGAAGTATTTCGTATGGTCACTTTGTGCTTTTTTCGAATTGTGTTAAGGCATAGCTTTCTCATATGAATAATTACAATTTGTTTCAGATCAAAATCTTATCGACCTAGTGCTGAGTAAGATCGAAGACATCAACTCGCCTTTGGATATTTACAAGAGTACGGCTTTGCATATGGCTGTGAAGATATCCAATGAAACCACTGTGCTCAAGCTACTGAAAATGGGTGCTAACCCAAACAAAGAAATACCCAAAGAAGGACAGCGATGCACGAAGCAGTTACTCCCAAAGGTTGCGATCTTCTGAAGCTTCTAGTCAGTTATGGCGGAGACATCAACCTCAGAGGAAATCATGAATATACTCCTCTTCATTTGGCTATTCTTTCGGAAATTGATTTAGTGAGCAGTTCAGGAAAAACTCTAGCAGGAGATTCGAATGAAAGGAGACCAGGTAGTATTCTAGAAAAGGTATTGGAATTACGACCGTATATGAATGCCAGGGATAAAATTTCCAACACAGCCTTGGGAATCTATGCTTCGCAGTCGAGTAGTTCATGAAGATGTGGTGAACAAGTTGATCGATGCTGGTACCGACCCCTCACTCCGTGATCAGACAGGATGAATGTACTCCATCGTCTTGTTCAGAGGAATATATGCAAAGATCCACAAAAACTTGTGAGGAAAATAATCAATAGAGTAGGATATCGACGCATATACATATTTCAATGAAGATACTGCTTTGCACATTGCTGCTGCATTTGGTCACACAGAATATGTGTATCTCCTACTCACCTTGAATGCGAATCTTTTCGCTCAGAATATCCGTGGGCGAACCCCAATGGATATGGCTATTTTTGCTGAAATTACGAAACGATAGAGGTGATATATTCTTTTATAATCAGTCGAAATTTACCAATGGAAAAACTGATGATGGATTATCATAAAACGAAAGATAACTATGAAATCATAGTAACAATTAATAACAGAGCTCAGGAGGAATACAGACGCTGCAAGAGTATGAGGATGTATTCCCCATGGAATATATCCTACAGCGATATACTCTTCATGAGCGAAAAGAAATTTGCCAAATTATTGAAAAATAGAATACTCCTAGCGAATTTCACTGCTAATTTGGTGGATCTCAAAGCTTTTCGATATTCCTTCAATAAATTATATAGGGCTGCAAAAATTCGGAGAGATGCTGAGGAGGCGCAGTTATGCATCTACTAGAGATTTGGAATTACAAATTGACCCTGGAATGTATTGAATAATTGTGGATTTTATGAAGACGGATGAATTAACAGTTTATTTGAACGAAAGTGTTTCTCATCAGAGTTTATCAAAGTTTGAAAATCCAAGATGATACAGTTACTGGTGAATAAGTATATCAATCATTCAGCATTCAAGCAACAAGATTGGTTCAGACTATTCACAGGAATAAATACTGAAAACCTCTAAATTTTGCGATGAAAATATTCGATGGGGTATAAGATATTGACGATTACACATATTTCAAAATACCTAGTTCTGCAAGTAAGGCTACCAGCCGTATTTAAAAAACGTATGTTTCTCACAGGATAATACCAATAATGATACCAAATGTGGTAAACAAATGACGAACCGCTGATGATAAAATGAAGAGAGAAAACAAGGAGAATGAAGAAAATTTTATAAATTTAATTAGAAATATGACTCCTGTAGGTACGTATATTTCAATGAAGATGGATTATCAAATTGCTACCTGGTGAAGTGATTTGCCAATTTGAACAGATGCAATAGATCAGATAGGAGATGCTTATCTGATCTTATGTATGATCACATCCAATATGGAAGAAATTTTGTCTGTTCCTGTTGAGCTCCCCTACTTTTTCTTGGAGCTCTGAATCAAGGATAAGATTTGCAAATGGAATCAATTTCTATTGGATTGGATGAAAGAAAAAATGGGGACCACAACACAACTGGAACTTGTTTGGTTTCGATAAAAAGTGACAATTCCCCAGATACTCCAGCAAGTGCAACGTCTACTAAGTGAGGACGTGGTCCGTAGAGACACACTTAAATAGAGGCCAATTTGATACTTCCATGAATATATTGTCTGTATGACTTGCCAGTATTGACGAAAAAACTCACTAATCAGAAGAACCCATTGGAGAACCGACCTAGTTTACTTCTAATTTATTTGCTTTCGACGTGGAAGCGACAATTCCCCAGTTTCTCAGCAAATGCAACATTCATAAGTGAGGACGTGGTCTGTAGATACACTGAAATGTAATGGAAAGATGCAAAATTGATACTACTTGCATGAAGATATTGCCTATTACATGCCAGTATTGACGAAAAAAAACTCACTAATCAGAAGAACCCATTGGAGAACCGACCAAGTTTACTTCTAAATTATTTGCTTTCGTCGTGGAAGCGACAATTCCCCAGTTTCTCAGCAGCAATGCAACATTTCATAAGTGAGGACGTGGTCTGTAGATACACTGAAATGTAATGGAAAGATGCAAAATTGATACTTGCAATGAAGATATTGCCTACAACATGCCAGTATTGACGAAAAAACTCACTAATCAAGAAGACCCATTGAAGAACGAACCAAGTTTACTTCTAAATTATTTGCTTTCGACGTGGAAGCGACAATTCCCCAGTTTCTCAGCAAATGCAACATTTCATAAGTGAGGACGTGGTCTGTAGATACACTGAAATGTAATGGAAAGATGCAAAATTGATACTTGCATGAAGATATTGCCTACAACATGCCAGTATTGACGAAAAAACTCACTAATCAGAAGAACCCTTGGAGAACCGACCAAGTTTACTTCTAATTATTTGCTTTCGACGTGGAAGCGACAGTTCCCCAGTTTCTCTCAGCAATGCACTTTTATAAGTGAGGACGTTGTCTGTAGATACATTGAAATTTAATGAAAATGCAAAATTGATACTTGCATGAAGATATTGCCTAAACATGCCAGTATTGACGAAAAAACTCACTAATCAGAAGAACCCATTGGAGAACCGACCAAGTTTACTTCTAAATTATTTGCTTTCGACGTGAAGCGACGAATTTCCCAGTTTCTCAAGCAAATGCAACATTTTATAAGTGAGGACGTGGTCTGTAGATACTTTGAAATGTAATGGAAAGATGCAAAATTGATTACTTGCATGAAGATATTGCCTACAACATGCAGTATTGACGAAAAAACTCACTAATCAGAAGAACCCATTGGAGAACCGACCAAGTTTACTTCTAATTATTTGCTTTCGACGTGGAAGCGACATTTTCCCAGTTTCTCAGCAAATGCAACATTTTATAAGTGAGGACGTGGTCTGTAGATACACTGAAATGTAATGGAAAGATGCAAAATTGATACTTGCATGAAGATATTGCCTACAACATTCAGTAATTGACGAAAAAACTCACTAATCAGAAGAACCCATTGGAGACCGACCAAGTTTACTTCTAAATTATTTGCTTTCGACGTGGAAGCGACAATTCCCCAGTTTCTCAGCAAATGCAACATCTTCTGAGCAAGGACGTGATGATCTGAAGATACACCTAAATGTAATTAAAAGATGAAAATTGATACTTGCATGAAGATATTGCCTATAACATGCCAGTATTGATGAAAAACCCACTAATCAGAAGAACCCATTGAAGAACCGACCTAGTTACTTCTAAATTATTTGCTTTCGACGTAGAAGTGACAATTCCCCAGTTACTCAGCAAATGCAACATCTTCTGAGTGAGGACGTGGTCTGTAGATACACTGAAATGTAATTGAAAGATGCGAAATTGATACTTGCATGAAGATATTGTCTATAAGTTGCCAGTATTGACGAAATACCCCACTAATCAGAAGAACCCATTGAAGAACCGACCTAGTTACTTCTAAATTATTTGCTTTCGACGTGGAAGCGACAATTCCCCAGTATCTCAGCGAGGACGTGGTCTGTAGATACACTGAAATGTAATTGAAAGATGCAAATTGATACTTGCATGAAGATATTGCCTATAACATGCCAGTATTGATGAAAAAACCAACTAATCAGAAGAACCCATTGAAGAACCGACCTAGTTACTTCAAAATTATTTGATTTCGACGTGGAAGCGACAATTCCCCAGTTTCTCAGCAAATGCGACATCTTCTGAGCGAGGACGTGGTCTGTAGATACACTGAAATTTAATTAAAAGATGCAAATTGATACTTGCATGAAGATATTGCCTATAACATGCCAGTATTGATGAAAAAACCAACTAATCAGAAGAACCCATTGTAGAACCGACCTAGTTACTTCTAAATTATTTGCTTTCTATTAACATCTTCTGAGCTTCTGAGCTTTAGAAGGCCGTGTTCTGAGTAAGGACCTGGTCAGTAGATACACTCTAAAAGATGCGTAATTGATACCTGCTAAGATATTGCCCATAGCATGCCTGTATTCTGAGCGAGGACGTGGTCTGTAGATACACTGAAATGTAATTGAAAGATGCAAATTGATACTTGCATGAAGATATTGCCTATATAACATGCCAGTATTAATGAAAAAACCCACTAATCAGAAGAACCCATTGGAGAACCGAGTAGATACTTCTAAATTAATATAGCTTTCGACGTGAAAGTGACAATTCCCCAGTTACTCAGCAAATGCAACATCTTTGACAAATAAGATCCACACCACAGCATAAAGAAATAATGTGGAGAATATTTCATATGAATTATCAAGTGAAAGGTTGTGACAATGTTATTGCAACAAGAACATTATATACTCTTCATGAACGAAAAGAAATTTGCAAATTATAATTGAAAAATAAAATACTCCTAGCGAATTTCATTGAAAATTTGGTAGATCTCAAAATTTTTGGATATTCCTCCAATGAATTAGGTATATAAGGCAGCAAGAGAGAGACAAGAGTAGAATAATGAAGTAATACAACTGAATTCAGTGTGTTGAAGGGCCCACTCACTAAGAGGGAAGCGCGAAGACTTGAATGCGCGTTGTACGTGGTACAGTTAAAAGTGTGTGTGTATGGCGTAAATTTGGAATGTGCATTCATCTCCGTCGTGTGGCGTGTGCATTCTTCCCCGTACGTGGAAGAATGACCAAAAACGACCGTGTATGGGCAACAAGTCTCTGCACGTTTCATATGTTTAGCAACACAGTGTCGGGTTCGATATTTATACCTTAGAAATTTTTTCCTAAATAACAACACACGCCACTGCCATTAACATCAGATCTTCTTTCGACGTCATCTCACGCTTGTCGCACATCCAAACCAACACGCAAAAGTGTATGTGTGTGGGCAATATGAATGCACACGTTTGCGTTACAGCAAACGTGCAGCGACTTAACTGCGCATTCTTCCTTCCTAGTGAGTGGGCCCCATTACAGCACGTGATTGTCTCGACTATTCATCTGTGCAACTGGACAGAAGAATTCTCTGTCTGATGCATTGTATATCGTATATTTCAGATGTGAATTTCCAAACCTGTATATCACCTGATCTAGCTCAGCTCGGAGCTACCCTCCCTTGTCCTTTGATGCAAGCTGTCGCAACGCACCAACAAAAATTGAACAAAAATGTGTTGTGAATGTATATTTCTTTTTATATCATTTTGAATGAATATTTTTTATATTTTAAATATTTTTCTATCTACAATAAATTATAATTTATTCAGTCTCTCAAGTTGCTCTCAAGAAATACAACCTATTTTCTTCTACTTTTTACCTGATTTTACTCCGGTGATAATTGATGAACATAAAAATAAAAGAAGTTTCTTCTTCAAGTTTGAATTGATCACTGAGAATTTAATGAATTATGAATTTTTTTTTTTGGAATATGCACATATTTTTCGATCATCACTACCCTTTACTTCCTATCACTTCTGTAAATACATTTTGCGTCGATCTAAAAATAAATGGTGATTTTAATGTGTACGAAATTGATCATTAATGACCTATTTAATGCTCAATTTCTGCTATTTTAATGAGCAATCCTCATGGTAACCGTTCACAAAGCAGAAGCACTACGAGAAATGTCAAAACTCTACTGGAACATAGATACATAAAATTTATTATATCAAATGTAAGTCTTTTGTGCCGAATGAGAATGTATTTCAATCAAGAATTTATACACAATTCATATTGAGATCATCGGAAAAATCTTGTAATCAACTCGGTTATTAATCGAGCGACTAATGGTCTCGAAAATATCTTGACCTTCAGTCGCTGTTAATTAACCTAGTTGATTCAATAACTATTAAATTTGGATAGTTGTCTTCTTATAACTAGTGCGCAAAGTTATATTTTCCTCGTACATTTAGAGTAAGTGCGAAAAAGTCACCTTGCGTACGTGCTTGAAATAATGTTTTTCTTTCAAGCGTATTCAGGGTGAGCTTTCTGGGAGTGATAGTACAGTGACGGCAAGCGAAATGTGAACGACTCTACAGAACATATGTGGCATTTTTTAGTTGATTATAAATGAGGTTTCGACACAGAATGGTTATATTCTGAATATTTAAATTGCTAGTAATTTGAAGTGGAGCCAGATTACCATGGATATATACATGGACATAATATATGAATGGAGCCCAAAGCTCAATAGGAAAAAAAAATCGATCACATTTCGCTTGCTGCCACTGTAGGTATATTGAAAAATAATTATGGTGGTAAATATTAAGTTATTAGTGACCAGCAGATATCGACCAGATTTTGGTGTCATTGTATTCATTGAGTCTTCCTGAACAACATTAGTGAAACCAACAAGTGGCGGTCTGTCTTAGTTTAGAGATATGGGCCCCCAAAGTTCCAAAAATGTACCATCTTCACGTCACTATTTCCACTATAAAAACACAAAAACACTGCCCCGATTTGGTCTATAAATCACCCTTGAACATTCACATAACGATTCGAATAGTTTTTATTCCAGGTAAATTCAATAATTAACGCAAAAACATCGAAATTGTAGACGTACCACGTAACCACACTTTCGACGCAAAGCGCGCCGCTCTTCAAGGTAATTTGGCACCGCCGCATATTAGTTCTTCGGGAGTGACATATGAAAGCTGTTTTAGAATCAGCTGATCGAACTGTTTCGGTTTGAATCTGATTTAATTAACGTAGAATAGGTTCATATAATATAATGTCACATTCTGTGCGTACATTACCATTATTCATAATTAATATCTGATTGGATTTTATTTCAACTACATATTATAAGGATATGATATAATACCTCAGATCAATAAAATACTATTTTGTTGATCTGAGTATAATATCAATAGCTATTATGTGTCTGAGTCTGACTGCATATTTTAGGAGTTTCTAATGTAAGACATATTCGTATAACACCTTTCAAGATTATTTAGGGGTTTTTGAAGAATAATTGTAGGCTATGAATTATTTATCGAAGTTTGAATGATTTGTTGATATTGCCTGTTCTGATTGAGCGAGTTGTCAATCTGTTAAAATGTAAATTTCGATTTAATCTTAACACACTTGATGAACAGGTGATTTATTCGATTTAAAATTTTATAACTAACTACCAAAATTTAATTTTATATCTCTGAAAACTAGAAGCTTCAGGCAAGTGAAAGTTTTGGGTTGTGTTCTTTTATTTATCACCTAATGTGAAATGGCAGAAAAATAAGGAATGAAAGGTATATATAGTAGAGCAATCAATGAAAAACCAAATTGGGTATATATATACAGGGTGTCCCATTACTCGACGTCAACCCGGAACCGGTGAAAAGGCAAGTAATGCTGGTTATATCAAAAAAATATAAAAAAAAATCTAAGTTGCATGATTTTAAAATAATGGCATTTAAAAAAACACGCAAAATTCCACACCCTGTGACAGTCTTTTCGCTCCTGTTACCACAAATATCAACTTTTTCCAACTTTTTTCTTTGCTGTGTAACCTTGAATAATGCTTGTCTAAACTGTAATCAAAATTTTGATACCAGCTGATCTAGGTTTCATAAAATAGGGCTTACTTCTCAGAAAAAAAATTCGAAATAAACAATTGCCTAGTTTCAACTGACTGTACTGAAAAAAAATGTACTACGTAGGTTGGCATGTTTTTTCAAAAGTTGGCGCATTTAGTGAGGATTCCAAAATGGTATAATACTTGTTTAATTGTAGCTGCCGTAGTTCAAATTTATTTCGATTGCCTTTGAATACACTTTTTTCGTTAACTGCTTCCCAGTAATAGAGTCCAATGGGTTAAAGTCCGGTGAACGGGCCGGCCACGAGATTGGACCATAACGTCCGATCCATCTTCCGAGAAAAATGTTACCAGAAAAAAAAATTTTCAGAGAAATTTCTCAGGAAAATTTTTTCTGGAAAAATTATTTTCTCTGCAAATTTTTTTTTCTGATAACATTTTTTCCCGGAAGATGGATCGGACTTTCTGGTCCAATCTCGTGGCCGGCCCGTTCACCGGACTTGAACCATTGGACTCTATTACTGGGAAGCAGTTAACGAAAAAGTGTATTCAAAGGCAATCGAAAATAAATTTGAACTACGGCAGCTATATTAAACAAGTATGATACCATTTTGGAATCCTCACTAAATGCTCCAACTTTTGAAAAAACATGCCAAAACTACGTAGTACATTTTTTTTTCAATACAGTCAGTTGAAACTAGGCAATTGTTTATTTCGAATTTTTTTTCCGAGAAGTAAGCCCTATTTTTATGAAACCTAGAGCAGCTGGTATCAAAATTTTGATTACAGTTTAGACAAGCATTATTCAAGGTTACACAGCAAAGAAAAAAGTGGAAAAAATTTGATATTTGTGTGGCAACAGGAGCGAAAAGACTGCCACAGGGTGTGGAATTTGCGTGTTTTTTTAAATGCTCATTATTTCAAAATCATGCAACTTAGATTTTTTTTTATATTTTTCTGACAACCAGCATTACTTGCCTTTTCACCCGGTTCCGGGTTGACGTCGAGTAATGGGACACCCTGTATATAATATATCCTGGTTTCTTATAAACAGTTTCCATCATCAGCTGTTTCAATTCTCGCCATAAACGTAATTCCTGCCATCATTTTATGACATTTGGCAATCGTGCGCACAGATAAACAAAAACCCAAGTCTTTGACAGTGCGGTAGTGCCAAACTACCTTGAAGAATGGCGCGCTTTCCGTAGAAATTGTGGTTACGTGGTACGTCTAGAATTTCGATGTTTTTGCGTAATTATAGAATTTACCTGAAATGAAACTATTCGAATCGTTATGTGAATGTTCGAGGGTGATTTATAGACCTAATCGGGGCAGTGTTTTTGTGTTTTTATAGTGGAAATTGACGTGAAGATGGTACACTTTTGGAACTTGGGGGCCCATATCTTCTAAACTAAGACAGACCGCACTTGTTGGTTTCACTAATGTTGTTCAGGAAGACTCAATGAATACAATGACACCAAAATCTGGTCGATATCTGCTGGTCACTAATAACTTAATATTTACCATCCATATTAATGTTCTATGGTGGATTATTTATGTTCTGTGTTCTATGGTGGATCTGTCAAATTTAGCCACGCATGTATTGATATTGCAAATTGAATAAATTTGTATTTCAACTTAATAAAATTTTCTTGTTTTTAGTTTTGAGAAGGCTAAAATGGAAGGATTGCTTCTCGTGTGTAATTTCGATATTTTAGTTATAAAATATGACTGATATACTGTTTTAGGAACCAACGTTATACACTCTCAAAGGCATTGCTATTCTGGATAATGATGGAAACAGAATACTAGCCAAATATTATGATAAAAATATGTTCCCCACTGCCAAAGAGCAGAGGGCATTCGAAAAAAACTTATACAATAAAACTCATCGAGTTAACGCTGAAGTAATCATGTTAGACGGATTGACTTGTGTATATAGGAGCAATGTTGATTTATTCTTTTATGTTATGGGAAGTTCACAAGAAAACGAGGTATTTCGTATAGTTTTAAAATATCCAATAATTCCTATTAGAAACATTCTTACAGCTTATTCTTATGAGTGTACTGAATGCACTGTATGACTCCATAAGCCTAATTTTAAGAAAAAACGTTGAGAAAAGAGCTGTATTGGAATCTCTGGATATTTGTATGCTAGCAATGGATGAGATTTGTGATGGAGGGTATGTAAATATTTTGCTTGAGTTCTTATTGTTCATATGAAATTATAATAATAATATAAAATCCAATTTTTTCCAGTATAATAATGGATGCAGATTCTAGTTCTATAGTATCTAGAGTAGCTCTACGTACAGATGACATTCCCCTAGGAGAGCAAACTGTAGCTCAGGTAACTAATGCAATACATTCCATATTCTGGTGAATTAGTCTGTATTATTTCTTTTTGAAATTGTATCACACAATTGAAAACGCTTATGTAGTTTGTATTATTTTTTGTTTATACTAATAAGAATTTTTATAGTATTCTTGTAATTTTATTCTTTTAGTTAGAAATTTACTGCATGTTTCCTTTATAGGTCCTTCAATCTGCAAAAGAACAGCTTAAATGGTCGTTGCTTAAGTAATAAAAAAAATGAAAATATATGTTAATATAATATTCTATTTATTGTAAGTATTCAAGGATTTTTAATATAATAAAATGTTCAAACATTTTTCTAGTATCACATCACCTGAATCAGTCGTGTTAATTACAATAATATCTTTAATAAACAAGAAAAATAATACGATTCACATTCTTGTCAATATGGAAGCTCAAAAACTTCTTGCTTTGAAAGAAATATTTGTAGTGTTAGAGATTCTAACTCAAAATAATTCATGAATTGTTTGTCTCAGAATAATTTCTTGGACACATTCAAATACTGTTCTTATGTTTTTTGTATCTGTTGCAACTGTATAGTGAATATAAACATCCCTTTTGGGTATGACTTCATGTATAAATTTCCCTGGAATAAAGCCAACATGTTCCACCGAGAGAGGCTTCACGAGTTCCTTAAAAAAAATTTAAATTAATATAATAGTATCATTTTCAATTGAACTGAAATATGAGAATAGATACACTATTACATGACAATTACTGTTCTCAAAAATAAAATGAGGTTTTCACCTATATCGGGTTATTTTTTTCAGTTCAAGATGTGTGATAATTTGTGTATGCTTACCAGAATTTTGTCTTTCATAAAACTCTTCACTTTATCATATTCATTGTCAAAATATGTTCTTTTATCCTTAGGTGTATACGCATTATATTCAGGAAAATATTCGCCTAATTTTTTTCCCTGCAGAATTTTTCTTCTCAAGAGATCCTGCTTATTCAAAAATACAATCAGACCAGCCATTCGGAGAAATCTGTGAATAGGAAATGAATTAATATACGAAAGAACTCGATCCAGAGATTTGAATTATCAATAAAGGTTTGTTTCCTTCAATTAATATAGTTAATTTTACAGTTTATCTTGTATGGAAATTCTAAAGAAAATGAGAATTTCCACAAAACTACTGAATACGAATTACGAGTTAAATGAACAATATATATATATAGGTATGTTTTTGGTTTCATCATATTATTCAGCGACCAGTAGTTTCTTCAAAACGTGTTTTTGATCGTTATAATATAATATTTTTATGAGGTATAGCCTTGTTTGCATTTGCGAATTTAAAAGCAAGCTAATTTTTTTCTGGTAAAAAGCTTGAAACTTACCTACTACCATATATGTCATTGAAAAGAATCAAAGACTCTTCAAATCTGTTTTTAGTGTGATCTTCTCTTAATCTCTGATCAAATTCACTGGCAGCTATTAGAAATAAAATAGCATCAATTCCTTCAAAAACCTATAAGTGTATTTCCTGATTATGATATCCATATTTTCAATACGCTTTAATGCTATAGTATACCTGTATCCACTTTCTTCTTTCCCCTCTTTGGCCACCTACGTCATACATCCAAAACTTGGGTTGTCCATTTCCGAATTGCTTTTCATTGCTTATAGTAAATTCAATTTTATTGATACTGGTGGTTTTAACTCTACAAAATAAAATATCTTGTGTGGTTGGAATATACTCATTTCTTCTGATATCTTGAATTCTTCCTAAAAAACTAGTTGAGTAAAAAATTAGGTTTATCTAGCTAAATGGATCTTAAAAATACTCAAAGTTGATTTTTGTACATACTATTCAGCACAATCTATCAATTGAAATTCATTGGATCTCTTAATGGCGTTTTGTACCCCTGGATCTAATATCACTAGACTCACATGATCAAAATACTCCTGAAATGAAACACTTTATGATGATTGAACGAACTATAGGTGCTCTATTGAAGTTGGGATGAATATACAGGGTGGTTCTGAATTGATGCGAAAGATTTAAGGGGATGATTCCTCAGAATATTTTATGAAAGAAAGTTCCCATAAATGTAGTTCCAGAAATGCATTGTTTCCAAGATACAGGGAGTTGAAGTTTTACTTAAAAACTGACTGAAAAAGTGGTACGCCACTGAGATTTTTTAAACAATTATTTTTGAATTATTCGTTCAATTTATGACGAAAAATCTCTCGAGCTTTTTTTTCGTGTGGAGGAGCTCCGTTTTAATGTAAAAAAATAAAACATCCTGACGTAGTATCTCTACTACATAATACTTTAATGTGATAAGTAACGATTAATACGCGTTAAGGTGTTTTATTCTTGAATAAAAACGGCACCCCACACGAAAAGAAAGCAGAAAAGATTTTTTTTATCACAAATTGAACGAAGAATTCAAAAATAATTGTTAGTTTAAAAATATCCCAGTGGCGTACCACTTTTTCAGTCATTTTAAGTAAAACTTCAATACCTGTATTGGAAACAATGCATTTCCGGAACTACATTTATGGGAACTTTCTTTCATAAAACATTCTGAGGAATGATCCTTAATCTTTCGCATCAATTCAGAAACACCCTGTATAATACCTATTTTATGAAATTATAAGCGGTGGGAATGCAAATAGAAAATTGAACTATTTCTCTCAATTTTCATCCTATAAACCTTTTTTCAGTTATTTTAATTTTTTCTTCCTCCGTAAAGATTTAAATTTCTTTGAATATAACAAAATTAGATTGAATGAATTTTCAATGTGTTTCCGAACCCATTAGTTTAGTTAAAAAAAGGGGTTACAGTTCACTGCGACCTTAAGGTCTATTGTGCCCCCTTACAGAGCTGTTCTGGCCAAACCCTTCACAGCTCGCCTTCCAGTTCCAGAGATCTAATGAAATCTAATAACTGAAGGCTTCAACGAGGCTAGTTCTTCACTCTTACAAGTTTCTCGCCCAAGGCATTCTCTCTTCCGAACCTATTGCGAAGAGTTCAATATATATTTCTAAAACCAGCATGTAGCAATTATCTTCGCTATGAAACTTCACGAATTCAATGTATAAAAGGCGCAAACTAATGACATAATTAATAAAACAAATACCTGCTCGAAATTGGAGTAATCTGGACCGAGGCTCAGAATATATTCCACAGAAGATTTGGAACTCTCGTTTTCAACTTTTATTGGTGGTGAAATATTCGTCATGTTCTCTAATATAACAAAAATGGACTCGTGTAAGTTCGCTCTGATGTTTGGAATGTGTTCTTTTAGCTCTCTGAAAATTTTCAATCTTTAGTGACTATTCAGATTAATACATCACGATCACATCAAAATGAAACGACTTGAATTTCGAATTTCCCGCTTTACGGAGATTAGTTCGACTTTCAATTCAGAGATGGAAGCATCTTGAAGTTTGAAGATGAGCATAAAAATTAAGGATATCTTTCTTATCTTGATGAGCTTCTGTCTGACAATAATGAGAAAGTAGAAAGGGAAAATTATGAGTCATGTATTATGCATTTTCGGTATAAAAGAAGAAGTTCTGGAGAAAACAAATTACAGTTAAATTCTCTTGGGGATCATCATTTGAATATGGAAACAAAAGCCTACCTTTCAGAAAAACCATTAATATGCAAAATTTTCATTTGCTTGATGATAGTAGTCTTTCCAGACTCACCAGTGCCCAGAAGAAGTATCTTCTTGACTTCATTGAATTGTTTCTCTACACTTTTTGAGTTCTTCTTTCTGGAAAGCCTTTTGGATAAATTTTTCGAAAACCGGAACATTCTCGTTTGTTTTGTCTAATTTCGTTGGGTACATATTGAAAGAATTGATATTCAATCGGTTTTAATCTTGATAATGGTGTAGAGTTAATCTTATCTAAATTCCTGCGATTTTGTTACGATTCCAAAGCAAATAAATGATAAAACCTTCGATATTGTGAACTCTGAGATTTTTGCAATAGGCAATTGGATTATGCGGCCAAATGCTGTTTTTAAATTTACCTATTGAAAAACAATATTGATGTTGCATTTGCCTAGGGAAGGATGTTTACCACTGGCGCAGCCAGGGGAGGGCTTTGGAGCTGCAGCCCAAAGATTAATTTCTTCGTTATTTCTTTCTTCTTTATTTTTTTGCAACTTTCGTTATTCAATGTATCATCAAAAATTTTTCAGTTCAGCCCCCCCCCAAAATAAAATCCTGGCTGCGCCACTGATGTTTACCAATATATATTTTGCGTGCTTGTTCCCGAGTACACACATGCGCGCCAAAAAATTTGTCAAATATTGAAAGTTTCAAGAATTTTTCGAAATCAAAGGTAAAAAGCTGAAGACGAATTTTATCCGATAACCAGAAGAAAAAAATACAGAATAACCGATTTTATAATGAATAATATAAATCAAATTTTGGTAATTAATAATTAGGGGTTTAAAATTTGCGGTCACTAGAAGTGGAGTGTTGCGTTTCGTGTCTTACACTTATTACACAAATAAGTTTAACACTGAAATTCAAATAGTGAATTATTAGGCATTTAAAGAGTTTTGTATATCGAGAAGGGGAGGTCAATAATGTGAGAAAATTCAGAAAACGCATTGAAAGTGCTCGAGAAACTTTTGTGAAAATGTAGTCAACAATTTCAATTTCCAATTTTTTTGTTTTTAAATATTGTTATTGCAGAAAGTTAGCGGTTGGATCTAATGAAAAAGAAGAATCATTTTCAATATATTCAAATAATTTTAAGTTTTCATTTTGTAAAATCGGCGAAATAGGTTTTTTTCTACTGAGGTTTCTACCCTTAGACAAGCCCTTGTCTAAGTTTCTACCTGAGCTCTGCTATTATAAGCAAATTAGTATAGTACCACGTTTTTCAACTAACCTCAGCTGGGGACTTTTTTGTTCCATGAATTGTTTTATGTTAGCTCCCGATTAAAATTCACTAAGGAAAGAAAATGAATGATTTTTACGATAAAATAGGTATTTATACTTTGAAACAGTTATTATAAAATATATAACATATAAATATATCCAAAATCACCATAAATATTACTTGAGCTAAAGAACCCATGTCGATGACTCTTCTCTCTCTCTCTCTCTGTCTATTACTTTGTATACAAGTGTAACAATTTCCTCATGGTTGCTGGACCATTCCAATAACCACAAACCATCATATTCCAATAAAGTGGAGGCATTAAATATTTCTTCATAAGATACATAGAAGTCAGTTCTTTATCTTGACTTATAGGGAAGGTTTCCAACGGTTCAAGTTTATAATTAAACTCGGCCAAAATACACTTGTCATATGCTGTCACCAGAGGGCAGGATGCATAACCGTCATAAATTTTGTTGACATCTTTTCCATCCATTACTGCCTTCAAGTTGCTGAAGACTATACCACTTTGGGCAGCTGCGGATTATTGAATGAACAAAGAATATCAATCAATAATCAATCAATTGCATTAATGATATATCAACTTTGTAATGAATGAATAATCAACTCTTAAAACACAAGGTTGATCTTAATTTGACAGAACTTAGAACACAGTATTATCTTTGTTTATATCTCATCTATAAACAAAGGTATAGTCCGTTCACGAAAGGTTGTGCCGTCGGTTGGCCATGGAAATTTGGCATATTCCACTGTGTATATAAAAATTTTGGTTATGTTGTTTATTTTTTGTCAGATTGATACGCAATGTTGTCAATATTGCATAGAGTTCTCTGATAACTAGCAAGCTGGTCGGACGTGGCCGGGTACATTCGCAACGTTGACTTTATTTCACGTTATGACAGCAAATACTGCCAACTTCAGATAAATAAACAAACGCCTACTATGCACTCAACCTTTCGTGAACGGACTATATACAGAGTGGCCGACGATTGACGTCCAAAAGAAAAAACAGGTCCCTCGTCTCATGGGGTATTCGAACCATCCCCATGTATGTTATGCCATTTTTCACGGTTTCCGAGTTATGGATTTTTTTACAAACTTTTGAGAATTTTCAACTTGACCATATTAAAAAAAAGTACAAGAGTTTTCTGATATATTTTTTTTGTAAATAAATCGCCATGAAATGTACTTTTATACATAAAAAACCAGCATCGTACTTGGATAAAAATTATAGAAATGTGGTCTCAAGTGAAAAAGTTGCGTATTTTGGTTCACGATATAAATTTTTCGATTTAAATTAAAAATGTGAACAGCACTTCATGGTTTCTTAGTAGGCTTAAAAACTGCGCCTCAACACTCAGCTTTCAGAATCATTAATAAAAAATGGTACTCAACAGTCTACTTTTGCTCGAATTAGCCTTCAAAATCAGCGAGGTGGAAAAAATCAAAGAACTAGACGTTTAGTCAAAAAATTATTTTTTGCCATTTTAAGATTTTTCTGATCAAGTTATGATGAAAGAAAATGCTGAAAATTTGCCTTAGGAGAAAAGTTTTGGATAAGAAAAAGAAAAAGGTATGGCAATAAATCACACATCATGTAGATAAAAAACAATTTATTTATAAAAATTACAATAAAAAAATAAATGAATAAATAAATTTTGCGAAGGTGTTTAGAATGTGTATTGAGGCTGAAGAAGGCCTTTTTGAAAACCTATTGTAAATTTTATAAATAAATTTCTTTTTATCTACATGATGTGTGATTTATTGCCATACTTTTTTTCCTATCTAAAACATTTCTTCTAATGCTAATTTTCATTAATTTTCAGCATTTTATATCATAACTTGATCAGGAAAATCTTAAAATGGCAAAAATAATTCTTGAGTAAATGTCTAGTTCTTTGATTTTTCCACCTCGCTGACTTGAAGGCTAATTCTAGCAGCAGTAGACTGTTGAGTACCATTTTTTTTATGAATGATTCTGAAAGCTGAGTATTGAGCGCAGTTTTTAAGCCTACTAAGAAACCATGAAGTGCCTGTTCACATTTTTAATTTGAATCGAAAAATTTAGATCGTGAACCAAAATACGTAACTTTTTCACTTGAGACCAACATTTCTATAATTTTTTTCCAAGTTACGATGCTGGTTATTTTATGTATAAAAGTACATTTCATGGCGATTTATTTACAGAAAACTCTTGTACTTTTTTTTTAATATGGTCAAGTTGAAAATTCTCAAAAGTTTATAAAAAAATTCATAACTCGGAAACCGTGAAAAATGGCATAACATACATGGGGATGGTTCGAATACCCCATGAGACGAGAGACCTATTTTTTTCTTTTGGACGTCAATCGTCCGGCCACCCTGTATATTATTCATCGTCTGAACAATGCAGGGTGTTTCAGAATAAGAGCAGTAAATTCGGGATATTCATCCTTGGATGATTTCTTGACATAAAGTTCCTAGAAACTATGGGTCTCCGGCGCATTGTTTTTGATATACAGGATATTGAAATTAAAAAAAAAAATTGGACGCCACTTGTGCAAATTTAAAAAAATTTGATTGAAGAAAATGTATTCTGATAACCTACCAAAAGACAAACAAAAACCTTGTAGGGTGTCGAAAATATTACCGAACAACCATTCTTTTATTTGAATTTCAACACCCTGCATCCCTTAGATGAAATGGCATTTGAATTTTTATCTCAGAAAGTGTTTGTCGCAGGTAAAAAACTCAAGATACCATTATAACTGTGAATTATGTAGTGATTACCAAAATTAATTCTAAATTATTGGAGTACCATTTTTTTCGTCTAATTTATTCGGACAGAAGTCTGTAAGGAAATTGAGAATAATTTTTAATAGAAAAAATTGTTTTCGATGCGTACTCATATCCTACTAAAAAGCGAACAGGAATCTTGTGGGGTGTGGAAAATATTCTTGAAAAACCCATTTTTTTCCAAATTTCAACATCCTGTATCTCAGAAACAATGCATCAGAGACCAATAATTCATACTGTTCATAGGAACTCATGAAATCATCAAAGGATGAAGATCCCGAATTGACGACATCTTATTCTGAAACACCCTGTATATTCTAGAAAGTAAATTGATCATCACTCATAGTAAAAATGTTCCTATTCAAGAAAGGGTGTGATATTCCAAAACAAATAGAGAGTTACAAGCATAAGTTTTCGATTACATCATTAACTTTCAATCAAATGAGGTGATGACTAACTGTTGTAACTTAGGGTATAAAATTATTGGCCAATCTCAATGATACCTTGTTATATTCATTGAATAATTTCCCTTGTATCTCTTTTAATGTGACCTGTAGCTGTAAGAATTGAATAATTGTCCTCACCTGCTGCTGCTGCAGTTTTAGAATTCGGGGAAGAACTACAATCTCCTATAGCAAATATGTTCGGGAACCTGATATGTCTCAATGTATCAGGACTTACATCTGCAAATCCTGCTTCATTACTCAAGTCCTTGTTGTTTCTGAGGGCAGATGGAGTGCTCATTGGAGGAGTCACATGCAGCATTGAATACTATAAAAAAAAATTAAATTAATCCAGTGCAGTTAGATTACTCAATATAGTGAATTGAAGTGATTTTAATAGTGTGTTGAAATGGTTCTACCTGAAGTGTTTGTTTTTCTCCTGGTTTATCAAGGTTCTCGAAGACAGCCTCATTTTTGTCAGGTCTCACTTCAACAAGATTTGTTCTGAGGTTCACCTCGATATCACGACTCTTCACAACTTTCCATAACGCATCAGCATATTTTTTCACTCCAAATATCACAGGCAAAGAAGTATTATAAATTATTCTTGCCTTATTTCTTATCCCATTCTGTAATATTTTCAAATGTGTACCTTTCACTCACCTTCAAAACATATAAAAACTCACTTTACGAAAGTAATCGTCAGTCAAGTAGCATATTTTTTGTGGAGCTCCTGGACATTTCACGGGACTATTTGGATATGTAAAAATGGCATTCCCAGATTCAAAATTTTTTAATACTTGAAATGTTTTCTCAACATATTTATCAGAATAGTTTGAACATATTCCATTCCAATTCTTAAGGCCATCTAATAAGCCTGGTATCTAAAAAGAGTATTCCTTTAGCTTCCAGGAACTTTTCTGAGTGCAAAATTAATATACTTGAATATACTTACTTTCTCATAGTTTGTTTCGAGACCAAGTGCCAAAAGCATATAGTCATATTCTATTTTGTGACCTGTAGCAGTTACAACATAATTCTCCTTAGGATTGAACACTTCAGCACGATCTTTTACCCACTTTGTGTTGTCTGGTAATACATCCTTCTGAGGTTTGTAAGAATCTTCCAATGTATAAACTCCACCACCCACCAAGGTGAAGAGAGGTTGATAGTAATGTCTTTCACTAGGGTCAAGTATCACCACCTGATCTTTCCCTAAGACTTTGGCAAGTTTTGCGGCAACCGCACAACCCCCAGTTCCTCCACCAACAACTAAAACTTTGCAGCTGAAATTTGAATGTCATAAGAAATATTACAGACATAATTACTAAAAATGAAATGAAGTCACACAACTAACTGTCGATAACATGGCCTAGTACATCTTGATTTTTTCATTACAATTTTGAAATTATAAACATTTCAGTATGATTATAATAATTATTACTTATTGTAGATGTAAATTGTGAGTACGTAAGTACGCAAATAAATAACATTAGAGATTGAATAATGCACTTACCTATGAAGAGGTGAACCATGAGTAGTAGTGATATATGAAAGATTCCTCACAGAATGTCTTAACGATTGCAACATTTTGAAGTCTGCTTTGCACTGTAAAATATAAATTATCAATATATTCTAAATGACAACTTCGCTAAACCAACATCAATCTACAGCAAAATGAATCATTGCGGTTATTTGGTTATGTTTTTATTTACATGTCAAACAGAGTTGACCTTGAACCACAGAATAAATTAATAATATACCATGCGTTCAAAAAAGTTCGATTATAAGATTACAGCATTATTTAAGGGGAATCTCATTAAACAATGATTTTAGTTTCAGATCAATAATTCTATACTGATACAACCTGTCTAGGACTGCCCGAGACTTGAAATTTATAGTGTGGATATTTAAATCATTGTTTAAGGTTTAAACAATGTTTGAATGCATGTAATTAAAAAAGACTCATTTCTAGATGTATGACACACACTGTGCGGAAAAATTATTCTAACGGAGAAGGAAATAGTGTGGGAAAGTAGTGATTTTGGCACGTCTAAGGAAAGAATAATATTCTTTCAAACTATTCATGAAGTGTTTCATTGAAAATACCTTCAGCAAGCATTAAATATTTATAACTGTATTCATTTTCAATTCGTTCAAAACGACTCTCATTTTTGTAAATCCCTTTATCTCGGTTTATTATAGCGCTCTTTATCTATAACGAATTAACGATAGGCGATACGATTGGGTTTCCCCTTTATTACATCTATCTATTCAAATCACCGAGCTAATCTTCCCTATAAGCGGAATTATAAATAGGTGTAAAATTCAAGTGAACGCTTATCAAGCTTTACAAATATAAAATGTCTTGATAATACACGTTACTTGAAAAAAATTCAATCAGAAAATTCGACAACCCTAAATTATTAGCATTGTTTAAACAATTCTAATACCATTGTTTAACATTCCCTTTTAACAATTATAATACCATTATTTAAGGAGAAACACCTCAAACAATGATAATACACTCATTTCAGAAAAAAGCGCACGAAAAACTGCTTTGAAACAAGTCGTGTTGCCAAGTGAAATTTTAAAGTTGGTTAAGCATATACCCATATATGTCTATAATACTTTGATACAAATATTATATATTATAGCCATTGTTTAAACAATGTCCTTTGTTGAAGAAGCTGACTGAATTTTTTGAAAGCACGTTAACGTTATCATGATCAACCAAGCACATTGTTTAAGGAAGAAGAAGAATAGTCTTTCTGTGCTTATAATATAGAATATTAATAATTCTGTGGTTTCACACATTTCTATGACTTGGGGGGTAATTCAAATTCAGTTTGTTTGAATGGTGAGAATAGGAAAGTTATAATTTCAAATTCTTCATTTGAGTGGTATAGTTGGGTAAGAAGTAAGAACAGTTTTGGTGTTAGTGTGAACAATTTTCAGTTAAAATGCCAACCGAAACGGCCGATTCATCTTTTGATGAACTTTTTGCAAACGAAGTGACTGATTGGAACGATCTTGGTGAGTAATAACTTTTTTTCGTATGCTTTCTAGACTCTATATCATTACACAAATATTAAATAATTATACACTTCCTTTATATCATGTTCTAACTTTCAAATAAGGACTGTATATCGCTCAATTGCAATTTCAGATGTGGAAGATCCAACTGAGTCAATTCAATTAAATGTTTACATTATACTTGCGAGATGGATTTAGTTTTGTAGTTATATACAGGCCTGTTCGCAGTAGGAGATCAATTGTAGCTTTATTTTCGTTTCAGAATTCTTATTAAAAAATTTTATGAATTATCAAGAATTCTTGAATCGAGCACCTCGAAATGACTGGTAACTGACAAAGTTCGCTTCGTTAGTTTGCCGGATTTTCTAAAATATTACTTGATATGAACATAAGACGACATCCATGTATTACTTGTTTACTACTACATAATAGTTACTGAGGTATTACAGAAGTCCTAAACATATATTAGAGGGCCAGGTTTCAGCTTTGTTTATATACTAGCGACCCGCCCCGGCTTCGCACGACATCACATTAGAAATAACAGTACTTCTCCACTATTTAATGGATGTGTTATACATATAAACCTTCCTCTTGAATCACTCTATCTATTAAAAAAAACGCATCAAAATCCGTTGCGTAGTTACAAAGATTTAAGCATACAAAGAGACAGAGAAAGCGACTTTGTTTCATACTATGTAGTGATAAACAAAGGTTTCAGTAACGTGAATTAGTCAAGATCTTCCATACAAGTAACAATTACTTATTTTCACACGTTTTTCAGTCGAACTAGAATTTGCTCAGTTAGCAAATCAAGCACTAGGTACCAACAAACAAGAGGATGAAGCAAACCGAAAGAGAGAAGCAAATGAAGCCATTGGCATTTTAGAAGGGGATGAAGCTATAAACAATGTCGTAAATGAAGAACAGGATGCAGCAACTGAAAATAATGAAGAAGATATAACAAATGACCAAGAGATCGATAGTGAAATAATACCCAATGAAATTCCAGATCGATTCGAACTAATCAACATAACAATGTACAAATTCAACCACAAGCGTAGATTTTTAGATAACAACCTGCGAGTTGAAACCTTGCTGAAGAATACCTTGAAACATTTAACTGAACATAAACCTTCATAATATTTTGGAAGTAAACCAAAAGACTGGAATGGTTGCTGCTGTGATATTTTTAATTTAAGAATTAATTTTATACTGAACATATAAGTTCATTCTTCAAGATTTTGGAAAATTATATTGCAATCTCATATAGCTAATTCGATAACAGTTCAAAAGTTGAAAATGAACATAGCAAAACTATGTAGGTATGGAAGAATTTTCTTACCATCTAAACATTTCGAAATAAATTGTAAATGGTATTATTTTTCAGATAGGTGAACGTTTGATGTTTATCATAATATTTAATGTAAAATTGTTATGAAAACAATATGTGAATAATTCGATAAATCACCGAAGCAGTCTATTATTGATCGTTGAAAAAATGAAATTCCAACACGCTTACTTGCAAGAGTGGTTATATTAATATATCTCCCTTCAAGTATAATAAATCAGGTCAATGCGAATATGAAACTACCTAATTATCCTTATAAAAATTTCAGTTTCATTCAAATAAACCTATATAAAATTAGGACTACAGTAGAACTCTAAACAATTCTCTTCTTCCCATTAATTCAAGTGTAAATTTTTCTTACAATCTACTATACACAATATTATAAAATCGTTAAAAACATTCATTATAATTATATTTAATTAAGTTAAAGATATATAACCATATGCCAATCTTATCTGTTGATGAGTACATTGAAGTAATTTTAATATGCCATGAAAGAGTGAATAATGTACTATAGCAGAACAAAATTAGATATGATGTATTTGCTATCGATAATTTAAAGAAACAATTTTGAATAAATAAATGTATACAATAAAATTTGAATATTAATCAATGAACTACACAATAAAATTCATGATGAACTTACACAACTTTGGCCAATTCAATAAATATAAACAATATTCTTTGAGAATAATGAAAAAACTAAGCATTCCACTAAGGCATGGTTGTTATCTCAGAGCAAGAAGTAGAGTTTTATTCTTGCTCTGGGGCTATAACAAACATTTGTTTCATTACTGAAGTTGTAAATTTAAAATTTCTAATCATTAAAATATATCACAAGGTATTCTATGAAAATAATATTCTGATTCTCAAGATCATTCATAGGAAAATGTTGACTTAAGTTCATATACCCTCGAATTGCCAAGTAGATTTTTACCTCGAATGACTAAATAAGGGTGACAAATATTTAATTAAGTTTTCATGGGTATACATATATTAGAGCTAAATCACTGACTGAACCACTAGATAAAACCCATTTCCTTGAATAACAAAAGTCAGTATTAATGAACATAAGGGTATCTACATATCTTCAAGCTTGAGCCAATGCTGAATTAAAAATTACAGCTAACTTTAATTGTAATCTGAGAAATAATTTTATACAATAGGGTTGAAATTTTGACCAACATTGCCATACAGTTTCTATTGGCAATTATACCGATTTGGAAATTCACATCGAAAACATACGATATACAAGGCATCAGATAGAGAATTCTTTCCTCCAGTTGCTCAGATGAATAGGCGAGATAATCAAGTGCGATAACTGAATGAATTCAACTGTCTCACTGCGATAATCTAGTCTTGTCTCTCTCTTATTGCAGTATGGTAGGGAACCCGCACTCAACGTATAGAATTTTTAATTTGTCAGGGTACCCGTAATACTCGATTCAAGTATTTACTGTTGCCTACCATACTAAAGAACTACGCTCCTCTAAATGATAAGAGAGAGACAAGACTAGAATAACGAAGTAAGACAACTGAATTCAGTGTGTTACAGCAGATGATTTTCTGGACTATTCATCTGTGCAACTGGAGGGAAAAATTCTCTGTCTGATGCATTGTATAGCGTATATTTCAGATGTGAATTTCCAAACCTGTATATGTCAGACTTGTTTATTGGCTCAAGCTATCCTTTAACAATGATTCTAAATCTAATTTATCAGATTCATCTTGTTACTTAGAAAAAAAGTGATGTCCAGTAGGTCTGGGAGTATATGAATTCACTGAAAATTACTTCAATATTATAAATTAGGTTTTTTTCAGTCTCGCTCCCACTCCCAGTATGGGTCTGCCAACTTTTTCTACTGTATTCTGGGGATTACTTGAATAGTTTTTTTTATTGTAATCATTTATATCATTAATATTTATCGACCTGATAGGTTTAATAATTTGTTCATCGGCGCTGCACTCCCATGTACCATTTTGTTGAGGAATACTGTTTTTATATTTCAAGTGGCTGAGATCATTTGTGATTCTAGGTCTCATTGAACTTTTTGTAATTTGAGATTTTTCAAATGATGAACTAGAAGGTGTACTTTCCTCAGATAAATTAAAGCTCCTTTGTTCTAGCGTTTGTGGTAATATCGAATGGTCAAATCGGTTCTCTTCTAAGCTTTGATCTCTTTGTTCTTCTGTCTTTTTCCTATTGATAACTTCATTAGTATTCACATCTGGCTTACAAACAGAGTTGTACTTCGTCTGAAAGTAACACAATTTAAAGTGAAAAGAAAAGAATAAACTTAAAAGTATTCACTGAGACATTTAGATGAAGGTTAGCGGGACTTTTTGAGAAAAATATTTAATCATGCAAAATAAAGAACAAGAAAAAAAAATGTAAAATATAATTTATTTTTTGTAAACACTCAAACCAATTGCACACTATATAATGAACTGGTTTGTTCATATGAAAGCCATACCGATATCTCTATGTAGTCATCGTCATTCATATTTCTTCTATAAAATAACAATTCATCTGTTGAAAAATTATATCTATGTAATATCAAATCATAGGCAAAGAAGAGCAGAATATTATCCTTTGGAGGTGGAGAAGTTTCACCAATTATTTTTAATTTGATTTCATCCAGTTTGAGCATAAATGGTTGATATTTTTGATCATACATTTCTGTAATTGCAGCTGTGTTTTGACATATCTATAAAATAACTGTATCAGTAAATAACTCAATACTATGGTGAATAGATAATTACCAAATTTGCAATCATTTTAATATCCATCGGTTCACTAAACTTCAGAAGTAAATCAAGGTAACCAGTAATAGCAATTTTTTCTAGTGATGGATAACCTTTTGGTTGACATTTTCTAGCATTATACAGAAAACTACTACACATTTTCACACTATTATAAAAACAAGAAGGTTTCTCTTTCCTCAGACTCTCTCTATCTGCAAGGAGATAAATAAAATAAATGTAAATGTGTTTTAAACACCATAAAACTATGAATCAACCGCATATTCTGAAACTTACTTTCAAAATTATCCTGCAAGAGTGAAATGAAATCTCTTTTAATTGTTTCCTTCCAAGCAACCTGTGTATTGGAGATTTGTTTATTATGGAAATGTGCTGAAGATATAAATAACACAAATTTTTCTGAAAACCCTTCATTCTTCAAACATTCTGCGTGAATTTCTTTCATAGCCATTCTGTAATGAATAACTTATTAATAAAATTTGAAACTTTCTCATTCAAGTCTACATCATAATGCAGAAAAGAATTCTTACCCTATTTCACTAACAGAAGGACACATATTCATAAACTTGTTTCGCAGATGAGTCAATTTTTGGTTTAATGCAATTCCATCATCATCTAAACTGAGAATTTGAAATACGTTTATTAATTCCTCATAATTTGTTGGTTCGTTGGGCACCGGCTGTAATTGATCATTTTGGTTCGAATCACCACCTGGTCTAGCAGGAACTGAATTTGGGCCCAATCGTAACCATGCTCTTCCTCTACCAGATCCCGACATTATCAATATTCAGATTGAATGGAAGATATGAGAGAATAATTATTTATTTTCGGGATTTGATCAATTTATGGAATTCATTATTGAACAATAAACATAAAATTTTTATTGGAAACACAGATCCACAGAACATAAATATACACAGAACCCGATTATGACAATTGACAAATGTCACAATGACATCCATGACAGAACACAGAAGCGTTGGGTTCACCACAGAATAAAATATATGTGCACAGACAGAAATAAATCTTGGGTCTTGTGATATTTAATTTTTAAAGAGATGATTTCTCATTTTTTGATTGAAACTTTCGGTTAATACATTAACATTGTTTGAACAGATTGTTAATGTTTGATATTATTGAGGTCTTGACAAAAGGAAAACTTCAAGGCATTCGAAAAATCGAAAATCTGAGGTCAAACCGATGAGATTCCTCTGTGGGTGTATGCATAATTGCATAGGTTTTCTTCCTCTCAAGGTTGTGTTCAAATTTGACTTAAAACGGAAAGAACTTATAATTAATTATATCTAATATTATTTTTGTTCCATGAGATAACGTAAAGTAAATCACATGAAAATTGTTGAAAGGCATCGAATATGTAACAATTAAATACAACTTTACTCAAATCTAACCTATAATCTTCTGTATTTCGCATGCGTTATAAAAAAAGAAACAGTGCGACTTATCTCTTCTCCTTCCCATTTTGCCATTCATAATTCTCTATTTTCGGTGTTTGAAAATTTGATTCAGATTTGATAAGTTGGTGACACAAAATGCAGTGACGGCGGCAGCACTAGCGTTTATCCACTATCCATATTCCATATCCATATTTCCATAAATCAGTTTTCATATTTTCGTTTACAGACAGTGATACAGCTATACAATAAAGCGTTAAGTAAATATAGTATAGGTAAGCCAATAAACATTTGAATACTGGAGGAATCTCAACATCTTTCAATTATAAGATGGTAATTGGTTATGATCTAAATTTATTGAATCAAGATTCAAAGACCAACATTCCTTAAATATACAAGAGTTTCTTCATGTTTACTGTGAGAAACTCTTATGCATTTTTCGGTATCTGATGATATTGATGGTATAATTACATTTTAGATTGAATTCGAGCTCAATATTGCAAAATTTCCTTTTATGTATATTCTGTTTGGATATTATTACATATAAGTTTAAATTAGTGGTTTCTCCCATTTAATTTTGCACATAACAAATGCAATAATCTGTTAGATTCACCTGTTAACTTGTTATTTAGAATGTTTCTCCGTAAATATCAGTTCAAAAGGTATTTTTCTTTGCATTCAATACTTTCTATATTTTCAGAATGTCTCATCCTGTGTTGTCGGTATGTATATTCTGCCTGATATGCGCCACACAATCTCCTTGTGGATCTCATGCTGCAGTAAATCATGAATCGCCCCATATCAATAATGAATACTCACTAAAGGATTCAAATAATTCACCATTGATAACGAATCAAGAAACACCATCACGAGTAAAATTAAAAGAAGAACTATTAGGAGGTACAAAAAATGAAATACCTTCGTTCTTAATTAAGGGGCATAGTTTATTCAAGAGAAACAGTATTAATAAAGAAGAGAGCGATAGCTCGAATATACCAAGAGAAAATTATTTAAATAAAATATTTGAAAGATTTGGAGATGGAAATACCATGACTATGGATGGATTTGAAAAGTTTATTGAACGTTTAGACTTACTACAAATTCTTTCAACGAAATTAGATAGTGAAACAAATCACGAAAATGGAAAAGTGAATTCTACTGCACAAAAAGGCAAAAATGAAAATACTGTAAGTAATAATGTTAATTATTCGGTACTGCTTAAAAATTGATTCAAAACAATGATATCTGCTAACAAGTATATTTGTGAATAAACAAAACATTGGTTTCAAATTGACATTCTTAAATTTTGCAACTTATGATTCGATAAGCTTTACTATTTTCCTTATTTTTGCTATTCTCCTTTATTTCCATGTTTCACACAACTCAGGGTTCTCAGTTTATGATATGGAAAAAAAGTATTTTTTTCCCTTTATTTCACCTAAGAGTGTTAATCCTATATTCTACAAGAATTTGTTAATGAAAATAGGGTGTCTAAAGAGTACAAGTCAAAGAAAGTTTAAATGTATGTTTAAGACAATTTTTTTAGAATGGATTAAATATCAGAAAGAAATAAACTTTAACAAGAACATACAGTTGCAAATTTTCTACCAGTTTTGGGAAATATGTACTGGAAAACTCTCATGGCATTTATGTTGAAATCACAATTTATCTCAATTGAAAAAAATGTAGTATATTGCTGTGTTAATTCAAAAGGCCGCAACTGCAATTTTCCCTGAAATTCATATCTATTAAAAATATGATTCTTTTGAATCTCTTGTGTATGGCAATTTGCAATATAAATCTAACACTTATTCGGATATATTCACCAAATGAGTTACATGACACTTTGAGAAACTGAGATGGTCAATATTTAAACCATAGACATATAAAAGGATGGACAGGGCGTCACGTGACTTTCGCACTGAGTTTTGTTCTCCCAACATAAGAGAGAGATACTGTGAAGGATAGAGTAATATTAGTGTGGTGCATAGACTAAACTAAACTAATATTACTCCATCCTTTACAGTATCTCTTTCTCATAATGTTGGAAAACTGATAGAACATAAAAATATCTAATGCGATCCAATGTTTTTATTATATGTTCTGTGCTTTGCACTAATATTATTCTATCCTTGTCTGAAGTCAATATTCTCTCTCACACGTCTGTTCATTCTTTTATAAGTCTATGACTTAAACAGATAAATAGCATTTTCTTGAATTCAATTAAGTGTCTCAGATACGCCCTTTTGAATTAACACGGCAGTATAGACTTAGTCAAAACGTGATATTATGATGTGAGAACTTATTACAGTGCCTTACACCTGCATTTTTGATAATTTTTTCCTTCTAAACTTAGTTAGTTTCGTATATTACAACAAAATCTCTTAATTATGTTTTCGATATTCCAAAGAATACTCTCTAACTAGAAAGGTTTATCGAACCTGTTATGGTTTTTCAGGCGAAAATTTTGAAGAACCTCAGAAGTGCCAGAACTCTCTGAGGACCCTTTATATTCGGTAATCATCCGCCATTGATTCAAACTGAGTGATTTTGCCTAAAAATTCTAATGAAATTTAGAAATATTGTTCATTTGTGGAAAAACACTATTCATGGAATTGAACCCACACAAAGTTCACCTGGTGACTGTTACTATTTGGTGTGGATTTGCACTACTTGCAACACAGTGCACGCTTTCATGGACTCAGTGCATGAACGGTTTGAGAGTATGCTCAAGATCGTACGATTTGACACCTGTAGGGTTTTTCTGATGAGGGTGTTAAATTAATATGTTCCATCCAATAAGCCTAAAACGTTACATAACCCAGACCATCGCAAATTTGAGAAGGGAATAGTATATTATGCAACAGAATAATAGCCAATAGTAATTTTAATTTCAAAATCAACATATCAATAACTCTTAATAATATGGTATTAAAATTTAATTTTCCGCCGACCTCGAAATAAAAGGTGATTTTAATGTGTACGAAATTGAGCATTAATGACCCATTTTAATGCTCAATTTCTTTTAGCCATTTTAATGTGCAATCCTCATGGCAACCGTACATAAACTATTCAGAAGCACTACGAGAAATGTCAAAACTCCACTGGAACATAGAAACATAGAAATTCAATTCAATGTCAAATGTATGTCTTGTGCAAAATGAGGATGCATTTCAATCAAGAATTTATACAATATTGATGTTGAGATCGTCGGAAAAATCTTGTAATCAACACGGTTATTAATCTAGCGACTAATGGTCATTAGTCGCTGTCTTTAATAACCTAGTTGATTAAATAACTATTTCTTGAATGTTTTTTTCAACGTTTACAATTAAATATTGTTCCAAATGTTCAATTGTTAAATTTTGTCTTTGATCATTTTGAGTATTTTTTTGTATGTGGAAAAAGTTTGTTCCACATCCACGGACGAACTGGTGAGAATTTGAGCGTTGGTGGTTCTCGGTCGTACTTTGAAAATAACGATGGTTATGTTATCACGGTCAATAGTAGGCGTTACAGGAAAACGGATTTCTCTTGACCGAAATTATACCAAATTGACGAGATCGACATATTATGGTTTAATGATGTCGGCACTACTTGCCACACAGTGCACGCTTTCATGGACTCGGTGCATGAAGGATTTGAGTATGCTTTTTTTCCACAGAGGAGACCTGAAATAGCCATCAAGATCGTACGATTTGAGACCTGTAGGGTTTTTCTGATGGGGGTTTTAAATTAATATGTTCAATCCAATAAGCCATAAACGTTACATAACCCAGGCCATCGCAAAATTGAGAAGTTAATAGTATATTATGCAACGAGCGTATAATGATTGCTATTATTCGCAAGGTGAAGTTAAGTAATCTGGGTAATATAGGGTTATCCATTTTGCGGTTTCAAAAGTAAACGTTAATAAAACACATAAAAAATATTTTTTATCATGATATTTCTTTTTTATTATGAAGTTTGAACGTTGACATTTGTGTGAAACACTACATCATTTAAATGACAACCACCCGAATTGTTGCAAGCATCGATTCTTTTGAGGTAATTTTCGACCACATTTTGACATATATTGGGCGGTATCTCAGCCATAACTTGACGAATATTGGTTTTTAACTACTCAAAGTTGAAGGTTTATCTGCATAAACACGGTCTTTCGCGTAGCCCCACAAAAAAAGTCAAGCAGTGTCAACTCGCATGATCTTGGTGGCCAGTTGATATCGCCGTCCACCGCCGGTTGTTCAAGCACCCCATTCGACGTATCCACGATGTTGATGTGAATGGTCGGCTGGCTTCAGTTGTTGTGTGAGCTGGATTTTATTTGGGTGTAGGTGTAGATCTTAATGCAAAATACGCCATAATGTGCCTTAAGACAGTCCTAATTCCTGAGAATGACGAGGAATCAACAGATTCGGGTCTTCGGCAACACTTTCACTTATAGTAGCGATATTTTCAGTGGTACGAGCAAAACGATGATGCACAGGGCTTACAATATCTGTAACCAATCCAGTCTCTTCAAATTTCTTCAAAATTTTACCAATTGCTTGCGTAGTTGGACGATTATGTAAACCAAAATCTGCTCTTAAAGCACGATATGTGGCTGTGGCAAAATCGCCATTTTTGTATTAGGTTTTTACAATTTTCATGCGTTGTGCGATAGTCAAGCGATCCATTTTCATAAATGTCAGACTTTCAACTAAACAAAAAATTTTTTTTTTAAAAACTTCGTTTGACAGATATCGAATTCCAGCCGTATACTTTTGAAACCACGAAATGGATAACCCGTTACATAAGACTCATAAAAGTCCCAATAAGAGGTGTCTTTTATACCTACTATCTGTTAGTATTACAAAGCTGAGAATTTTTCAGCTCATGAGAAGCCGGAATTGGTTTACTAAGCAACAAATAATTAGCATCGTTAAAATTGCCGAGTAAAATATAATAGGGTTATGATCAAGAAATGAAAATACTCCATGAAACGATTTTTTAATTTCAGCTATTTCTGAATACCATAAAATAAGTATAGAGTTGAAAGAGGCTATAAATTCGCGAATTTATAACTCATAAAATAATAACTTCAAATCAATTTCCGTAAATATCTTTCACAATCATAATATCATCAACACGGCTGTTTAGATTCACTTTAACGTTTGAATCGCTTTATTACCTAATTTGTGGTTAAAACTCATCTGTCTTAACGCTTCAGCGACTTTGACAAAACCGGCCCGTTTCCTGTACTCAAGTACAGATATTTCGATATTAGGAAAAATAAGTATCTGGTTTAATTGAAATTGTGTATCTAGACAGGATGTAAGAACACGACGTGAGCAATAGTATATTATGGAACGAGCATATAATGATAGCTATTATTCACGAGGTGAAGTTTAGGCTACGAGCCGTAGCCGAGTGACCTGAATCACCGAGCGAATAACAGCCATTATTAAGGGTTTTCCAATAAGAGGTGTTATTTTGAATAGTCCGCTATTTCGGTAGATGTCACGTTTGAAGCTGTCATTTTTTAACATTTGACAAGTTGAAACTACGCCATTAATAAAAGGACGCATTGAAATTATTAAAATTCACTATAAAAATGGTGAAAATTTGGCAGAGACGGTTCGTAAAACTCGAATATTTTTGGGTCGTCGTGAAGCACTTTGTCGGACCGCAATGAAGAAATTGGTGGAAAAATTCGAGCTGTTGGGACAAGTTAAAGGGCCCACTCACTAAGAAGGAAGCGCGAAGACTTGAATGCGCGTGGTACGGGGTACAGTGAAAATAGTGTGTGTATGGCGTTCCGCAGTTCGAAATTTGGAATGCGCAATTATCTTCGTCGGAATCAAGATAGTTTTGATTTTTAGCGTGTGCATTGTTCACCGTACGTGGAAGAATGACCAAGAACGACCGTGTATGGGCAACAAGTCTGTGCACGTTTCATATTTTTAGCAATACAGTGTCGGGTTCGCTATTTATACATTGGACATTTTTTCCTAAATAACAACACACGCCACTGCCATTAACATCAGATCTTTTTTCGACGTCATCTCACGCTTGTCGCACATCCTCACTCAACAAGCAAAAGTGTCTGTGTGTGGGAAATATGAATGTACACGTTTACTTTACAGCAAACGTGCAGATACTTAACTGCGCATTCTTCCTTCCTAGTGAGTGGGCCCCTTTAGTGATGTGAAAAATAAAACCCGTTCACGTCGCTCAAGAACAACCGAGAATATTGCTGCTGTAGCCGAAAGTGTTGAAGAAAAACCCAGGTTTGTCCATTCCTCGTCGTTCTTTGGAATACGCATTCCACAAACGTCATTACACCGTATTTGGAATAAAAATTTGGGTCTTAAGGCTTATAAAGTTCAGTTAACACAAGAACTCAAGCCGGCCGATCATCAACAACGTCGTGTCTTTGTTGATTGGTCGTTGAAACGCATGAAAATGATCCGTAATTTTATCGAAAAATCATCTTGAGTGATGAGGCCCATTTCCACCTCGGTGGCTTCATCAACAAGCAAAATTGTCGCATCTGGGGCTCGGAACACCCAAGATTTATTGTTGAAAAGCCTCTCTATCCTCAACGTGTGACTGTTTGGTGCGGTTTATGGTCCGGCGGAGTCATTGGAACTTACTTTTTCGAAAATGAGGCTGGAGCAACAGTTAAGGTGAATAGATTGCGCTATCGAGAAATGATTAATGATTTTTTATGATCGAAATTGGATTGTATTGATCTGGACAACGTTAACTTTCAACAAGACGTTACGTGCCACACAAGCAACGAAACCATTGATCTTTTGCGGGAAAAGTTTCCGGACCGTGTTATCTCTCGAAGAGGTGATCACAATTGGCCACCGAGATCTTGTGATTTAACACCTTTGCAACTTCTTCCTTTGGGGCCACGTGAAAGAGAGGTCTTCGTCAATAGCCCAGCGTCGATTCAAGACCTCAAAGATGGACATTGAGGAAATAGTTCAGCCACTTTGCGATTGTCGGACCAAAATTAAAAAAATTCAGATATTTGGGCAAAGTTGTTTTCCCAGAAACCAGCGCGCAATAATGTGTTCTCAAATTAAAAAAAAGAAAATTTTCAGCAAAAATTTAGATTGAATAAGGTTTCTCGTTTCTTAGTAATGCTTGAAAACTTTCAATTAGAATGAAAGACAGAAAAATTGTCTGCTACAACTGTTCAATCGTTAGGTCCAATTTTTCACTATAGTCAAAAAATTTGGCATGTGGCTTCAATGGTGATAATTTCGCATTAGCTCAATGAGCAAAAATGCACGTACGCTATGGTAATTCGGCCTAATTTTCCCACCAGATGTATTTTATAGGCATGTAGGATAAGATCATCACGTAAAATTTTCCACGTGGTCCAAGAATAAACGATTCAAGTTCATGATGAATCGCCAAAGTTTACTGAAGAAAAATATCAATAACATTCTCAAACCATAGACGACAAGCCTCAAAACTGCCTATGCAGCTAAAAAAACAATGGTGGCATAAGAATACAGCGATATGAAAGCAGTTAGTGATGAAGGATTTATTTTTTATCCTAAGAAGTGGAAATGTGAAAAACTCTTGACGGTGCGAAAATATTCTAGTCTTTAAAAAATCATTTATCGAATTTCAGTGAATTCTATCCATGGAAAGACAGAAATATAACCAAATATTTACTCTTTCTGTTGATGAGAGAGTTGTGAACATGGAAAATTTACTGAAATGTTATTTAATAGACGAGAAAATGATGGAAATAGCCCAAACGAAATTTCAATGTTTAATCTTCTTCAATTAGTTTTCCTGTATCTTAACTGAGATTTAAATTTTCGGTGTATATGTACGCAGAATAATAAAACTTCGATTGCATAATTATAACTTTCAAATCTCTAATGATTTCTAATATGCCGTAATTTTTTAAGTTCGGTATTCTCCAGAACATTCAATGAATAGTAAATAGATACGGCTTTGCTAAATGCAATCTCTACGAATTTTTGAGGTTCAAATATTTCCTAATGGCGATACACGAACTATTTATAAATCGCATAATAGAGAATTATATTTGAAGAGTCCGCGTTTTTATCATAGTTATCTCTGTTATTATTGTAGTATATCTTGTTTTGTCTCAGCAGTTTATTATTGATTCTTCTTAGTCTGCTTTTTTCATTGTCTAAAAATCCAGCTCGACCTGTTTTATATTTATCAGACATCGTCAATGACAAAGCGAATACTTTCCTTTTGGATTTGGTTTGATGAAATTTAGTTCGCTTTTTCGAATATGTATAGAATTGCGAAAATCATCTTGTGAAATCCTCAACAAAATTGCTCAAATTTTGGTGTCGTTAATATGTTACTATACAGTGTGGAACAGCCAAATGGAATAAATTCGATAACGAATAAATGAAAGCGTGTTGGGAAAAACGCTTGGACAGGTCAATTTGTATCTTTAGATGCGCATTTTAAAAAAAATAATTATATAGGGTGTGTCATGTGACAGTGGCCGATTCCAACTTTCTTATTTTAAATTTTGATAATGTATATTATTAGTTTTTCGGATTCTTCAGAAAATTCTAGACATAATTCATGTATATTGTCGCATACCTATATTCAACTGTTTCGGAAATATTGAGTTTTTTCAGATGTATTACAAAAATTAACATTAAAGAAAGAAAATTATTTTATTTCACAAATTTGCTACATTGCACTCGATACTTATTTCCCATTTGGTATTTTTTTAATTTACATTATTTGTTAAATAAAATAATTTTCTTTCTTCAATGTTAATTTTTGTTATAAATTTGAAAATACTTAATATTTTCGAAACCGCTGAAGATAGGTGAGGGACATTGTACATGAATTATGTCTAGAATTTTCTGAAGAATCCAAAAAACAAATAATATACAGGGGTTGTATATAAAAAAAGAAAGTTGGTATCGGCCACTGTCACATGACACACCATAAATAATAATTTAAAAAAAATTGCGCATCTAAATATACAAATGGACGTGTCCAAGCGTTTTTCCCAACACTCTTATTTATTCGTTACCGAATTCATTCCATTCATTGAAAATATTCGAAAACTTTAATGAAACTGGAAATATTGATTGCTACGTTATTATAAAACCAGAGTACAATATTCAATCCTCGCACCATTCCCGATAGCAAACTTTATGATTTGAACAAGAAAGTTGAATTAATTAATGCATAGAATTAAATCAATAGTTCTTAAGACATTCAAATTTTAATTAGGCATATTTGTACTAGAGTTGTAACGAATATTCGCGTTCGCATTCGCATATATTCGCATATTTTTGAATATTCGTATTTGCATTCGCATCCGCAAAATTCCTGCGAATGTTTTGCGAATATGAATATCAGAAAAAAACTTATAACAGAAAAAATTGGGTGCAATTGAAACTTACAAAAACAAATCTATGAAACTTTTATCAGTCTCTTTATATAACTTTTAATTTTTTAAATAATCATCATCTTGAATAAAACTCAAAATATGATAATAATCAAAAACTATATTCTTCTACATTAAATTATAAATATAATCTAAACAAAAAATGTATGAACTCTCAAACATAATACATACTTCTTTCTCAAAAAATAACAATTATTTATCTTATTGAACACTTCTACATTCGCATTTGCATTTGCATTCGCGAATGTCAGGAGCAGACATTTGCATTCGAATTCGCGAATGTATAAAATATGACATTCGTTACATCACTAATTTGTACTAAATATAGCACGCTGTAGCCGATTATGCGGGTTGATTTTTGTCATAAGGCATACAATATTGAAATATGGATAATAGAAAAACACTTGTATGTATAGTCCGTTCACGAAAGGTTGAGCACATAGTAGGCGTTTCTTCATTTATCTGAAGTTGGCAGTATTTGCTGTCATAACGTAAAATAAAGTCAACGTTGCCGAATGTACCCGGCCTCGTCCGACGAGCTTGCGAGTTATCAGACAACTCTATGCAATATTGACAACATTGCGTATCAATCTGACAAGAAAATAAAGAACATAACCTAAAATTTCAATATACACAGTGGAATATGCCAAATTTCCATGGCCAACCGACTGCTCAACCTTTTGTGAATGTACTATATTCAGTTATTTTAGACAGAAATACAAGGTGTAGGAGAAGTAATTGCTGATTTTGAAATTCAATTAAACAAAACTGCAAATATTCATTTAATTATTCTTCCATAATCAACATTTGAAGTTTTCGTCTGGACAGTTTTAAAGATGATATTTTCAAATGGTGTCCATTATTGTTAATCGATTTCGAAAATATCGGACAAGTTTGTCCAGCATTTCGTTGGTTATGTTGTTCTTCAAGTGCGCCAGAGTCCCGGGACGTAATTTTAGATATTCCTATAAGAAATCGCAAGGGGCTAAATCAGGCGATTGTGCTGGAGTGCTGAAAACCTCAAGAATTTCACGGGCGGTCCCAACATTCACAACGTGTCATGGTTTGGTGTGTATTATCGTGGGTTGAGATTATTTACCCACATTTTATTGAAGAAAACAAATGGGCAGTTTCAGTGACTTCTGACCGTTATGTCCACATGGTTCAGGAATTTTTTTAGGGTTCTCTGGGGTTTTTAGCGCTTCAGCACATTCGCCTCATTCAACCCCTGCGATTTTTTATGGAAATATCTGAAATGGCTTATTTATAACGATCATCCCAAGACTCTGGCCTATTCGAAGGACAATGCTGGACATTTCTGAAATAGATTAACGTAGTGTATTGACAAAAATGGACAATATTAGCCAGATATCATTTTTAAAACTGTCTAAACATAAACGTTAAATTTTGTACTTGATTATGAAACAATGATTTAATGGACTTTTGCAAAGGTTTAAGTTCAATTGATTTTCGTATCCCCTGTAGTACAGTCTCGAAACAGCCTAAATTGTCAAACAGGTTAAAACCTTCATGATAGATCTTTTACGCTCCACTCATTTAATATATATTGCAAGGTGTGTTGTCTCAACATTTTCATAATTTGATTTGTAGAATGTTTAAAATTTCGACTGAAAGCCATTACGCATCCAGTTATCCATTATAAAATTTGATTTGGAGAAGCAAAACATTTTTTGTCCTAAATCCTAACCATGTGGTTTTCCTTCCAGTGCATAGACAGGAAGCAGATATTCTCAGAATTGAGTGGAATGAACATCACAAAAACAGATGCCAAAATCAATGACACAATGTTGCGCAATGCTTGTCCCGCCATCTTGTATACTCTTATGGTCGGTCAGTGCAACGAAGAGCTTCATCTTCATTCGGAAGAGGGTCTATCGGACCGTAACAACACTGTAGCTGTTTGGGTTTATTCCACCATTGCAGTTATTCTGACCAGTGCCTGTGGGGTTTTGGCCGTAGTGGTGATCCCTATTATGAGGAAGAAGTTTTATAAGCCTCTATTACAATTCCTGATAGCTCTAGCTGCAAGTAAGCAATTATAGTTTTTTTATTGAGATTTATAAGCCCTTTATTAATGGGTACGTTCAGAAGTACTCAACTGTTGGCAACAGTTCAGTGAGTTGAGAAAGCGATAGCGATGTTTCTCAGCAGATGTCGATTTCTGGCAGCGGTAAAAATTTGCGCTTTGTAACTCATCAGACCGATGAGACATGCGCATATACCTATTTTGTGATTTTTTTATGTTTATGGTTTTTAGTTGAAGTTTAGTATTGTTGTGTTCTGTGAGTTGCAGTTTATTAAGGAGTATTTTGGTTCTTTCAATACACTTCAATTTATAATCTGCAAGTACAATCACGAAAAGTTTCTCAACTGGGTATGAAAAAATAAGGTTATATATCATGATACGTCAGATTTGTAAATCACTCAGCGAAGCGTTCAGAAAATTTTCATCCGCTGAAACTCAACTCAACTGATTTTTGCTTTATGCCAACAGTTGAGTGCTGCTGAACTTGCCCAATATCTGAATGGACTCTTTTAAACTTGCGTTTGAAGTGAATAACTCACTGGCCAATAACAATCAGTTGTTAGCTTTTCAATAGGAAAAAAATCTCTACAAAGCATACTTGGCATATTCAGTTGATTAAATCAGGCTTTGACACACAATACTTTTAAGGTCGACCCACACATTTCAGTGACGTGACGTACCGTAGAGTGATATTCAGTGAAAAAACATGTCGGAATAGACATTCAAACATGTCCAATGCAGTGATATTCCGGCAATCACGGTGCACTGCCGTGATGAGAATATTTCAATTTTGACAAATGTCAAATGGGATGTACTCAGTGTTTTCATTTCTTCTCTTCTTTCTCGTCCAAAAGCAAGATCTTCAGAGCAGCAATTCATTTCGTAAGACAATAACATTCACGTCAGATACCAGATCCAAACTGAAAAAGCCCATAGAGCGGATCCAGCAATGGAGGAAAAACACTGACACGGGCGACACCTTACGTTGCTGCGTGGATGGTGAAAAATTCATAATGGATTACACTGAAGGGAGTGCAGAACTGATAGCAACGTTGCCGTTACGTCTCGGAAATGTTTGGATCGATCTTTATTCTCCGGATTTGGGTTGCTAGTTCGCGAATGTGTCAAACCCAAAAGCTACCCAGGCGCATTATCGAAGGGTCGCGAGTGATTAGAAGTTGAGTCAAAATACTTTGCCAATTTTTCTTTAAATTTCAAGGCATGTTACAAGTATTTCAGAGTTCCGTTTATTCAAAAACACATCAAATATATTCTGACATTCCTGTTGTCAGTGACAGTGCAATAAAGCCATAGATCTATAAAAGGAGACATATTAACAATAGGAAAACAAATTTGTTCACATTTTGTTTTCCTACCCAATTCTTTAAATTTCATTTTTCAGGTACATTAGCTGGTGACGCATTTTTACATTTGCTGCCTCATGCTATGACCAAATTTCATGTACATGGGCCCCATGGGAACCATGATCATCATGAAGCAATTTTTGTGGATGGAGCCGGATTAGATCCACATCAAGAAAACACATGGAAAGGCTTTGTTGCCATGACAGGATTGATGTTTCTCTTTTTCATGGAGAGGATTATCCTTCTTATAGGAAAATGGAGGAAAGGAAAACAAAAGAAGGTAAGAGTTTTATTTCTTCAAACCGAAGTAGAAGATCTGGTTTCATCCTGTATTCCTTTTTCAGCCTGATGGACATTCTCATATGAAAATTCTTCTAATGGTATAGATGACATAAATGATACTAATCCTACCCAGTGTGTAGATAGATATAACGCATATCCCTATTGCTATCAGGATATCATCAACCACCAACTACGTAAGTTCATAACTAACACATGGACTGAAAAGTCCCGGGCCTAACAAAGAAAACACGGTTTTTTTGGCTCAAAATTAGCTTTGTTCATCAACGTAATCTCCATCAAGAGCAACGCAATCATTCCAGCGCCGTCCTAACATTTCAATACCACTTTTGTAGAACGATTTATCTTTTGCCTCAAAATAGGCTCCAGTTTCAGTGATGACCTCTTCATTCGTGCGAAATTTTTTACCGGCGAGCATTTTTTTCAGGTCTGTGAACAGCCAGTAGAAGCTGGGAGCCAAATCTGGCGAATACGGTGGATGTAGGAGCAATTCGAAGTTCAATTCATGGAGTTTTGCCATTGTTTTGATTGACTTGTGACATGGTGCGTTGTCTTCATGAAACAAATTTTTTTTCTTTTGCATATGCTGTCGATTCTTTGCAATTTCGGCCTTCGAACGCTCCAATCTTATATAATATATTTCTTGTGTGCGTGTGTATGTGACTGAACTCCTCCTAAACGACTGGACCATTTTGATAAATTTTTGTGTGTGTTCGTGGAGATTCGAGAATGGTTTAGATTCACAAATCAGCCCGACAGGTGGCGCTGCAGTGGTATCTAGGTTATTTATAATTTATAAGGCAAGAAACGGTTGCCGGATCAGCTAGTAATGCTATATAATATTCTCTGTTGATGGTATTTCCTTTCTCAAGATATTTGATCATGCACATCCCAAAATACGAGGCCATAAGCCTTCCAGCCTTTTGTTGTGCTTTCGGGCGCTTTGGACTAGGTTCATCAGTTGCTGTCCACTCAGATGACGATCCTTTTGATTCCGAAGTGAAGTGATGGATCCATGTTTCATCCATTGTCTGATATCGACGCAAAAATTCCGGTTTGTTACGTTTAAACATGGCCAAACACTGCCCAGAAGCACCAACACGTTATTGTTTTTGGTCAACAGTGAGCAAACGCGGCACCGACTTTGAACAGAGCTTTCTCATATTCAAATGCTCATCCAATATAAAGCCAACACGTTCTTTTGATATCTTTACGATGTCAGCTAACTCACGCAACTTCACTTTTCGATCATTCAAAACGATTTGGTGACTTTTTGTTTTCTGGTGTTACCGCCTCATTTGGACGTCCACTGCGTTCTTCATCATCGGTGTCTCTACGACCACGTTTGAAGTCCGAACCAACATCCTATTGTTGTATCTGATGGAACGGAGTCCCCATAACACTTTTCAAGCCATTGCTTCGCTTGAACGGTATTTTTTCCCACCAAGAAGCAGTGTAAAATTAAAACACGAATTTGTTTTTGATCCATTGTTTTGAAAATAAAAATAGAAAAAAACTCTCAGCACAATAACTCACAAAATAATGAATAGAATGTCATAAAATTTTAACAGGTATTTTTTGAAGGTTAGTATTAACTGAAAAAAAGTGACTGGAATAAAAGCTAGCTCCATCTATGTGTTAGGCCTGGGACTTTTCAGCCCATGTGATATGCTAAGTTTAAAGAATCATGAAATTTTCAGGTTGAATCCCAGATCAATAGAGAACATAAATAGGCCCTAAGCGAGGTACCAATGGAATTAATTTTGGTATCAGATATACAAAGGAAATGTTTGTTTTCTAACTTCTTTGAAAAGAAATTGTTATTAGCGACGGTACTTAAGGTGTTTAACTAATTATAGCTTCACAGAATAAGAGAAACATAATTAAATTAATCCCTACTACTGTACTCAACTCGGGAATGTTGCTATGAGTGTACAATTATGTTTTTCGCATGTCTTGCAAATACTACAGTTTTTCGGCATTTTTCTGAAGTGAATGAACTTCAATATTTCTGTGAGGCACATTGAAATGTAGAATCACGAGAACTGGCACAAATATCTTGAAAATCATGGGTTGATGTTTATAAATAGCAGGGGAAAAGATTTCTTTCCCCTCATTATTGCCTCTGTTTACATCTGACAGGGTCTTTCTATCTTCTTTATAGCTCTGAGGGTTGAATAATCAAGTTTGATGAAGAGAAAATGTAAATTCCATGTTTGTGCTTTCAGATGGTTGTCCAATGGAAAATGATAAGACTGCATCAAGCATGCTTGATGACGTGGACGTGACTTCAGACATATCTTCTTTAAAGAAGTCAAAATCGCCGACGACTGAGAACATTGAAGATAACCAAAATATAAGTAGTTGTATGAACGAAAATAACCTTTCTTCTTGCACGGAGGTCAATAAAATGCTGCCTGAGAAGACTCCCAAAAATGACAATATTACTATTATTCTCAGGGAGCACGGCAGCAGCCACCACGGTCATTCTCACTCCCATGGTCACGTGCATTCTGCTCCTCAAAATCTGTCTTCTGTTGCCTGGATGGTCATTATGGGAGATGGACTTCACAATTTCACTGATGGTGAGTCATTGATTTGTTTCCAATAAATAGAAATACAGTGGAACTTCCCTATAACGAACGTCTGTATAACAAATTTCTCTGTATAATGAATTTCGTACAAGACATTGTACCTTGAATTCAAATTCCATGTTGAAAACACCCTCTAAAACGAAGTAAATTCTCTCTATAACGAAATATTCAAAGAACATCACTCATTGAGTGGGTATAATAAATCCCGACCTTAAACTAAATCATTACAGCGGGCAGAGAAATCCTTCTGAGGCAGTTTTAAATACATCCCTGGCTGTTTGGTTTCAATCTAACCGCATTACGCTAGTGTGAAAAGTTGTGTGAATATGTCTAAAAGCAAGTACTTAAGTTTGCGATATTGCCGACTATGAAAACAAATTTTCTATACAGGGTGGCCGGACGATTGACGTCCAAAAGAAAAAAACAGGTCCCTCGTCTCATGGGGTATTCGAATCACCCCCATGTATGTTATGCGATTTTTCACGGTTTGCGAGTTATGAATTTTTTTATGAACTTTTGAGAATTTTCAACTTGACCATATCAAAAAAGATATAAAAAAAAAGTACAAGAGTTTTCTGATATATTTTTTTTGTAAATAAATCGCCATGAAATGTACTTTTATACATAAAATAACCAGCATCGTAAATTTGATAAAAATTATAGAAATGTTGGTCTCAAGTGAAAAAGTTACGTATTTTTTATCATGATCTAAATTTTCAAATTTAAATTAAAAATGTAAACAGGCTACTTCATGGTTTCTCAGTGGGCTTAAAAACTGCGCTCACCTCTCAGCTTTCAGAATCATTAATAAAAAATGGTACTCAACAGTCTACTTCTGCTGGAATTAGCCTTCAAAGTCAGCGAGGTGGAAAAAATCAATACTCAAGAATTATTTTTTGCCATTTTAAGATTTTCCTGATCAAGTTATGATATAAAATTCTAAAAATGAATGAAATTAGCATTAGAAGAAACGTTTTAGATAAGAAAAAGGTATGGCAATAAATCACACATCATGTAGACAAAAGAATTTATGTATAAAATTTACAATACGTTTTCAAAAGGCCACCTCCAGCCTCAATATACACATTCTACACCTTCGCAAAATTCATTTATTCATTTATTTTTTTTATTGTAATTTTTATAAATAAATTTTTTTTTATCTACATGATGTGTGATTTATTGCCATACCTTTTTCTTTTTCTTATCCAAAACTTTTCTCCTAAAGCAAATTTTCAGCATTTTCTATCATAACTTGATCAGAAAAATCTTAAAATGGCAAAAAATAATTTTTGAGTAAACGTCTAGTTCTTTGATTTTTTCCACCTCGCTGACTTTGAAGGCTAATTCTAGCAAAAGTAGACTGTTGAGTACCATTTTTTATTAATGATTCTTAAAGCTGAGTGTTGAGCGCAGTTTTTAAGCTTACTGAGAAACCATAAAGTACTGTTTACATTTTTAATTTAAATTTGAAAATTTAGATCATGATCCAAAATACGTAACTATTTCACTTGAGACCAACATTTCTATAATCTTTATCAAATTTACGATGCTGGTTACATTTCATGGCGATTTATTTACAAAAAAAATATATCAGAAAACTCTTGTACTTTTTTTTAATATCTTTTTTAATATGGTCAAGTTGAAAATTCTCAAAAGTTCATAACGCTTTCGTTATGGGGAAATTCCACTGTTAGTTATTTTTTTTATTGAATCGAATGAGGTGTTTTTTATTCTTTATTTTCTTATTTATTATCGAAACTTTAAAAAATTATTTTTTCCCAAAATATCAAGTCAACTTGTAGGCACATTCTACATTGTGTTATTAGAAATTATGAAGGCAGAGTAATTTCCATGTTATACAGGTTTGGCCAATGTCTTTAATGAAATTGATACTTTTAGATCAGTGATTTAAAAAAGAGCTGAAACACGTGAATTAATTCTGAATTGAAAGTATTTTTTTGGAGTAAAATGAGATATTTTTTCCAAACCCTTAGCTGCAACCCCACCTAACTTTTTTTCCTCAAATGCAAACATATGTAGTGTGCAGGCTCTTTGAAAGTCTCATGACAGATGGAATTGTACCATACTATTTTTGTTTTATTTTACATATGTGGTTGTTAAGAGAAAGCTCTTTGAGAACTAAAAATTATTAATACATCTGTATGTACAGGGTGGGGCAGAAAAACCTATCCGATTTCAAATCCCTTTTTCTCAGAAGAGAGAGCAGGTAGAGTAGTGGGGTAAAAACCGTTAGAAAGCTGGTTTTATGCTATTTGTCAGTAGTCAACATGTCTTGGTCTGGTGAACATCGTGCTTTTGTTATTGAGCGGTTTATCGAATGCGGCGGTTCGATAATTGCTACACAACGTGCTTTTCGAATTCATTTCGGACTCGGGCGTCATGATCCTGTTCCACATCACGCTACGATTAAAGTGTGGGTGTCAAATTTTAGACAGACGAGTTCAGCATTGAAAAAGAAGTCGCCTGGACGTCCCAGGACAGCAACAGGACCTGAAAACGTGGCCAATGTGAGAGCCGCGATTGAACGTTCCCCGCGTCGTTCGGCGCGAAAACATTCGCTCGCTTTGGCGATTTCCAACCGCAGTATTCGGCGAATTTTGCACCGGGACCTCAAAATGCATCCCTACAAAATGGTTGTTGCACAGAAATTAAGTGAAAGGGATTTTGAAACCCGTACGAACCTGTGTCGCGATCTCCGAGAACTGCCAAACGACGATGTTGTGCTCTTCACGGACGAAGCCCATTTTCACCTTTGTGGCGCCGTAAACAGGCAGAATTTTCGATATTGGAGTGACGAAATCCTCGGGAAATCCATCAGGAACCCCTCCATAGCCCAAAAGTGACTGTGTGGTGTGCTCTTTCCCGCCTAGACGTCTGGGGGCCCTACTTTTTTGAAGAAAAGGCAACAGCGAGCGCTATTGTTTCATGCTGGAAATTTTCTTAGACCCCAAATGGAAGAAAATGGCGTGGAAAATGTGTGGTTTCAACAGGATGGTGCAACCGCCCACAGATCGCGACGATCAATGGACATTCTCAGGGAACTGTTTCCCGGTCGCCTCATTTCTCTGAGAGGTGATGTTGGCTGGCCGCCGCGCTCACCGATCTCACTCCATGTGACTTCTTCCTTTGGGGTTACCTCAAATCGAAGGTTTACCAGCATCGACCAAGGACTCTTCTTGCTTTACGAAGGGAAATTGCTCGGGCAATTCAAGAAATTCCTGTGGAAATGACGGTGAAAGTCATGGAAAGCTACCGCGAGCGCCTAAATAAGTGTATCCGCTCCAAGGACGACATTTGAGTGATGTGCTTTTCAAAACTTAAATTTGAAATTGCATAAAATTTGCGATATGTTAATAAAAAAAATTTTTGACAAGCTGAGTGGTTTTAATTTTATAACGTTTTGAAATCGGATAGGTTTTTCTGCCCCACCCTGTATTCTTCAAATAAATGGCTCAATTTTATTTCACCTGTTTCTTTAGGAATAGCAATAGGCGCAGCTTTCTCTGTAAGTTTGGCAGGTGGATTTTCTACTACAGTAGCAGTGTTCTGTCACGAACTGCCACATGAACTGGGTGACTTTGCCATGTTGCTCAAGGCTGGAATGACAACAAAGCAAGCACTTTTCTACAACTTACTTTCAAGTGTTTTGAGTTTATTCGGAAATTATATTGGAATCCTTGTTGGTATGTATCCATCTATCTTTCTCTGAAAAACCTAGCTCTCTATATACCTGAATTTGAATAATTTCATTATTTCTCTATTATTTGATAAATAATAATAGAACATGCCTTTTTCTGGTGGAGAATGTTGAGTTTTGAAATTAGGGTAACAAAAATCAGAATATTGACACATTTTGACTTCACAAAAATAAATTAAATTATTGATTGCTACCAATGCAGACCGAGGATAATAATTCACCTTCTGTTAAAATTAAAATAAAATTGTTAACTTCTTCCAAAATTGTAGGTTATGTTATTGTTCTGATGAACTGAAGTGATAATGGAAATTAAACTGATTTTGTAGAGAAGCAACATCAGTTAGAAGTGATGAGCATCAATGCAAAAACACAATATTGTCAAATAGAAGGCGCATCAACTCATTTTGCATCAGTTTGGAAGTGATGCAACGTCAAATAGAAAGATCCTTACAATTTAGTCAGTGTTAGTAATTGAGCTTGTTAAAATAATGAAAAGAAAAATATGAAATATTTCAAACCATAGGAATTTTTTGACAGCAAATGATGGGCTGTTTTTACTGGTTTGTCTGAATAAGACATTTATTGTTGAATATTATTCTCTGCTTATGTATTTTCATATTTCCAATTATATTTTGCGAATTATCATTGTACACTTATCCATATTAATGTTTTCCTCCAGGTAATTCTGAGAATGCCAGTTCTTGGGTATTTGCTGGAGCCGCCGGCATGTTTATATACATAGCCCTCGTAGATATGCTGCCGGAGCTGAGTTCTTCGCATGAGGATGAGAACAATTTCTATCAGTACTTACTCCATATGGGAGGTATGTTAAGCGGTTTTAGCGTCATGGCATTGATTGCAATGTATGAAAATGAACTCAAGTCGATCTTCAAAGAACCAATGTAATAAATGGTACAGACTGAATAGTTTTTACTTCCCTTTTTTAATCTGTAGAAATCAGGACAGGCGAATATGTTTTTTGAAAATCTTCTTTATTATACTTGAACGCCTCGAAGAATATTTATTGAATCTTAAATGTAACTTATTTATGTTATTTGAAGAGAAGATATTCTGAAGTAATGGTCCGCGTTTTAAATGGATCAGAGAGAAATATTTGATAAATTTGGGATAAAGTGATGAAAATCCGACTATTTTCATTTAAAATACTGAATTCTTTGTTTTTAAATCAAATGGAAAGTAGACATTCATAATTTGAGATCCTAGCTGCTTGCTTCTGTTATACTTTATTGAAACTTTTATTGAATTAATGACTAATGTATTGTGAAACATTACTGGTTGATCTAGCAACGTTTTGCTGCAATTACCTTGAATTGAATATATTATGATTGATGAGTACTGGAGAATAAATGTTTGGTAACAAATTATTCATGAATGCGTTTGGTGAGTGACTACTGATCTGACAAGCAATTTATTTCAAATGTTTTATTGTACTCTGTCAATATCAGCCAAATAATGAAAAAGGTAATTACAGCTCAAAGTAGTTAGTTGTTTGACAGTAATGTGTAACTTTATGGAATTCCTTGTCAAGTTTCATCAGAAAGCATATTTGCAGCTATCAGCGACTGGATCTTGTTTATAGCTATGATATGAATACATGAATGAAATTTTATGTGTTCTTTAACATGAATATACGATTATTTCTTAACCAAAAAGTATATTTTTAACCAAAATGTGTTATGTGATTTGAGTTTGCATTTAAAATTTGGAGGAAATAGGTGGGAAATTTATGATTCCCATTTTGGAACGATTTCTATTGTAATATTCATAAAAGAATGCTAATTTACTGGTTCAGCTAATACAGTTTTTTTTATTGTTTTTGCCACGATCAGAATAAAATCAATATTTTGTTACTAGTTTTTTCAAAGAATTCCAATGTTTTGGAATAATCCTGTTTGACTATTTTGTTTGTGAATATTGATAATGATCAAGAGGCTTGTATTTAATTTACACTGCCGAAATATCCTCGGACATTGGATTGACTAGTAATTATAATATGTTTGATCTGGCCAACAGAGGCTTTTATTTAACACTATGTTTTTGTTTTACTTAATTTTTAAGTAATTTTATATTCAAACACTTAATAGGTTAACATTTTTGTTTGTTTTGATAAGAGCAGAGTTTAGTTCCTGAGCAAATATGTAGACTGAACATGAAAATTAATTGTTTGAAGATGTTTTATTTTCTACCTGTTTATTTGCTTCCTATTCCAACCATGTTTTTGAAGCCTAGATTTAGTCTGCCCCTTGCCGTGCACCTATTTGAAATTTTTTCAATTTGTTATTTGAAGGACATTCAGTTTATAGAATGTAGGCTCTTTAGTATATAGAATCTAATCAATTAAAAATGAAACAAATTTATTGATGATTTTCTGAAGCGAGTAAAAAAAAATTATTTTTTTTGGGACCCACTGAGATAAGTTACCGAATTCAAACGATCAGAAATGGAGGTTAAATGTGACGCACGTGTTTCAAGTGAGTAATTAGAAGAATGTTCATTCAACACTGCTCTTAATGTTGTTACAACAAAAAACTTCTATATTAAGCCTGTTCGGCATTGACCTCAGTGAGCAGACGGACCACAGATTGTACAGATTCATCTGTAATATCTGGGAATAAACGAACGGTACATCTGCCACAGAACATACTGCTCTGTTCTACTTTCATGGATGATGAGATTCCAAAGATCACTATTTTTGGAAATATGCCCATATTTTAACGATACTTTCACCCTTTTCGTAGCTCTACCGTAAAATCTCAATTAAATAATTAGGTGCAAAGGCACTGAATGCAAAATCCCTTTTCTGGTCGTTCAATACGACAATAGTTGTACCGAAAGATCCTAATTAATTAATTACAGTAAAAAGAAACGAGAAAGCCATATCTCCTGCTGCCGATTCATAACTACGATAGCTATATCGAAAATTTTTAATGAAAACAGAAGAATAAAAGTGTTAGAATTTTTCAATCTGTTGGTTGTCGGATCAGGAAACTCAACAAAAAATATATAAAAAACATAAAACTCTATGAATAAAATCGCTTGCTCCGTCGAAATAGACCGAGCGAAAAGATCGACGTCCGATTGCTCAGATTTTTATGATGAACGCTCCAGATGTAATAAACGAACGGTTCAGATCGATCCGACGCGTCCGATATCGATGCCGAACGCTCCTATAAGAACTTTCCACCCGGTGCGTGTTACCTGAACAGCCCTGGGGTTTGTGCACTGGGGCGTCTCACACTCGGGCGAACTGGAACACGCAGAAATCAAATAGACCATAGAATACTCTAACAAGTATGTGTGTATTACCCTGATGTTGGAATTCATTAAATATACATCATTTGTTGGACATCTTGCAAAAAAATACTCAAAATAATAGATGATTGGAATAACTAAACACCGGAAAGCTAATCTTGAATTTGATTTGGGCTGTCAGGCTTGAGCATAGAGCATAAACAGCTTCTGGACAAATGCGGGGGGTGATCAGGGGAAAGGGGAATGTAGAGCGAGTGCATGAAACCCCGACGACTGGACACTCAAGGGCGGGTGCGAGTTGCTCAGTGCTGCTTCGAACAAGCAGTGGAAAGCAGCATTAGTAACAAACTGGAAATGCCCACCATTCTATTAATTTGAAGCGATATTTACTTTATTTGTGTCATTTAGTTGGACAAAAGGAAGGTTTCCATAAAAATAATAGAACTTTCTTTAGAATTATAAATTTATGTCACTGAATAAAAATATTGGCATCTACTTACATTACAACAGTACCCTTACTGTTAACAAATACAAATTCAATAGAAACAAGTACAACTATCATACTTAACTTATTTTAGAAACAAATATTGTTCAATATATATAATATTGAAAAAGGATAAACACAATGTAGGTAAACACCAAATATACAAATTATTAACAGTCCTTATAGCTTAAGATTATAATATATCTATTTCTTGTTTTTTCCTTTGAATGGGGATCCTTTGTTTGGTCCCTTGTTTCCTTTGAACGGACTTCCCTTTCCTTGTTTCCTCATAGCATGAAGTTTGAAATTTTTAGCTTTGATTTCTTTCATCTTATTTTCACTATTCTTGTTACCCCCTTGTGTGTATTCTACTTTGATTTTTCTATTTTTGAGCTGGGAACCATTCAGGTCTAGAGATTTCTGTAAATAAGATAAATCCATTAGATTTTGTTTGCATAAAATGTAACAAACATGAATTTCAGATATCGATTGAAATATAATCTGGGAGAATTCTGCATTTCTAGAAAGCTTTTTAGGTTTTCACTCCCAGTCTTTGAAACAAATAATTGAATTTTTTTTTAATTAAGATGAGATGCTCCTGCGAAAATCTTTGCACTAATTTATCAGTAGCAAATTGGTTTTGAAAAAATTGTTGCCTAACAGTAAAACTAAAAATGGAGATTTCGGAATTGTGTATTTTTTCGTTTGCAGTCTAATTTCTGTTTCAGAGACTGGGAGTGAAAACCTGAAAAGTTTTATAGAAATGAACATGAATGATTTGATGGCAGATCCAAAGTGCATTTCAGATAAATTTATAACGTGAAGAATGTTTGCTTGCAGTCTAATTATCGATTGCACTCTCAACCTTAGTTGACTACGGAAATACATTTTTACTAACTGTATATCGTGTGATCAACGGACATTGGATTCAACCTACCTGATATGCAGCTTCATCTGCTAACTCAACATACGCAAAGCCCCTCGGTTTGTTAGATTCCTTATCAACAGGAATTCTTACATCAACTACTTCACCCACTCTCTTGAAGTGTTCTTTCAATTCATCTTTTGTTGTATCATACGCAATATTTCCAATGAAAAGAACGTATCTAGATTTCTTTTGTGTTTTTTCTTGTGAATTTTCATTATTTTGCTGTTTCTGTTTTTGATTTTTATTTTCATTTACCTTTTTAGGTTCAACTTTCTTTGCTGGCTTTTCTTCTTCCTCTTCTTCTTCATCATCCTCCTCATCGTCATCATCATCCTCTTCATCGTCATCACCATCCTCCTCATCGTCGCTCTCTTCATCTTCCTCGCCGCTTAAATCTTCGTCATCACTTCCTTCTTCATCATCATCATCACTGTCATCTTCAAACTCAGCATTTTTGACATCTTTGAAAGAGTTCTCCAAATCGTCATCGGAATCTTCCTCTTCATCTTCTTCCGTTTCTTTTTTAACTACTTTTTGATTCTTCTTTTGTTTGGTTCCATTTTCTTTTTTCACCTCTGCTTTCTGAACAGGCTTCTGTTTTTTCTTGTCCTGTTTAGGCTTGACTTCTTGTGGTTTTGCTGGCACTGCAGCTTGTTTCTCATTTTTCTTCTTATTCTTTGCTTCTTTGTTAACTGGCTTAGCTGCAGTTACTTGTACCTGTGGAATCGGGTGCGTTAATATGGCTTAATATGAGTATCAATAAAGAATTAAGAAGAACACATATGAATAATCAGATTTAAAATAGAAGGTGCATAATATTTCATAATGACAGATTGACCATGTAAAAAGCCTTTCAATAACAGTAATCACACTAAAAAACTTTTTAGTCTGTAAACAAATGCAAGGGACTTTGGGAGATGATTCCTTGATGAAAATAAGCAGGGGTAGTTCATATAAATAATAATAACTGTGCTTTATTGATAATAATATCAACAGGCCATCAACCAAAGTCCTTCAGCCCATCATATAAATATTTTTCGAAATGACCCTCCTTCATTTGGAAGGTGATGAGTTGACAGTTTTTAATTTTTTTTAGGAGTCCTAAAAACACTGAGTCATAAAACTATAAATAATATGATTCATTGAGTAGATGTTACAGAATTTTTTTTGATCCCACTGCTTGTAAGTTTTTATTTTTTCTGAGAAAAGTATCGACTGAATCGAAATTTTGCAAGAGACTTTTTTCTCCAGAATTGAATGGGAAACCATAAGAGAATTTCATTTTTCAAAAATTTATCTCATAGGGGGTTGTTATTTTCAACCCCTAATAATTAAGTTATGGGATAAAAAAGTGTGAGAGTTTTATGACTTGGGGTTATTTAGGACTCTTAAAAAAAATTAAAAACTGTCAACTTGTCATCGCCTTCCAAGGCTGTATTTTGGAAGAGGTCGATTTCGAAAAAAATTTATATGCACTACCCCTGCTTATTTTCATCGTCCCTTGCATTTGTTTACAGGCACCCTGTATGTTTTAGTTAAGGGCTCGTGTTACACATATCGTAGGCTGAGGAGCAAAATCGGATATCTCTGATTTGACAACTTTACAGGAGTGGCAACAAACCTTTTTTCTTGAAAAAAATGTGTAAACTTTTTTTAGTGACCTTTTCGCTCTTTATACAAAATATTTATTTTAGGCCTTTCAGATCTTCGACACAACACGCGATGGGTTATTCGAAATCGAATGTAACAAAAACTTGTAAATCACCCATTTCTGAGTTACACGGTTTTGCCTCTCAGCCAACAATATGGAAATTGGCCCATAATATCAACTATTATATTCAAGATCTCATATCAGGGGCCTATTGCACCAAAATACTTTGCAACTTTTCACTTTGCATTTTACAAATTTGCAAAGTGAAAATTAATTATGTTGCACAACATTTCTCCCAAGATTTAATTTCTCTGAAGTGTTTTTCACTTTGTACTTGGGTTTCCACATTGCACTTTGCAATTATGAATGCGTTTCGTGTAACATTATTCATTTGAAAAGTTGCAATAGGCCCCTGGGGCCTATTGCACCTAAATACTTTGCAACTTTTCACTTTGCATTCTGACAAATTTCAAAAGTGAAAATTAATTATGTTGCCGAAGATTTCTCCCAACATTTAATTTGTGCGAAGTGTTTTTCACTTTGAACTTGACTCTTCACATTGTATTTTTCAATTATGAATGCGTTTTGTGCAACGTAATTCATTTGAAAAGTAAAAAGTTGCAAAGTATTTGGTGCAATAGGCCCCAGGTCACAAAATTTGAAATATTCATAAATTAACACGCCTACAATGAATAAAAAAAACTAACCTCTTCTCCAGTAAGTTTTCGAAGTAACTGCTTGTGTTTTTTCAAAGTCCTTCTACCAGTTTTTGTCAAATCAGTTCTGGATGCTATGGCATCAATTTTTTCATTTAGGCTTTTAATGACGGCTTCTTTTCCTTCCTTTTCTACACGTTTTTGAATTGCTTCGAAGAGATGAACTGTCTTTCCCACATTGGTGGCTTTCTTCTTTTTCTCCTTTTTCTTCTGTGCTTTTGTCAGTTTCTTATCCACAGTTTCTGGTTTATCATCACTTTTATCTTCAAGAGACTTAGCACCTTTGAACTTCTTTAATTTTGGGCTTACTCCATTTGCAGGTTTGGTAACCTTGTTTTCTGGTTTAATCTGTTTTTTCGGAGATGTGTTTTGAGGAGCAACTTTTGGAGATGCATTATTCGCTACAACACTGTTCTCTGCAGACTTCTTGTCAAGTTTTGGGGACTTGGCATTCTTGGGTGATTTGGTACTTTCGTCCGTTTTGGGAGCTTTAGCCGGCGTTTTATTCTGAACGCCAAGAGATTTCCTCTTCTTGCTAGGAGTTTTTTCCACAGATGTATTCATTTTGCTAGATATATTCTAAAGATAATAGAGAAAGTTAGCAAACAACTGAAAGAATTGAAGTTGAGTAAGTACTTACCGGATATTTTCAAACACGTGCTAATAACTAGAAGCAAGCACACAAGACAAGTTTGCTTTGACTGTAAAATAACCTCACTAATGCCAGCATCCAGCATGGGACTTCGCTTCGAGTCATAGAAAGAAGCATAGAAAACCAACTATTTTTATATATCTTAATTTATGGTCTCAATAACTGTTTGGATGACCAGTTTAGCTCGAACGCGTAGCGCTGCGTGGCTGTTTTTAGAAACTAATAAGGCTGGTAGTTTTTGTGAACAACGTGTGAAAACTTTGATGAAGCAATTCATTTATGCATATATATGTATATTCAGGTGGAAAAGGATATGAAAATTGAAGGTTAAGAAACATATTTTTTGAGGTAGGTTTGACGACAACCTACCCTGAAAATTTTTTTTGATTTGTTTCCTTCGGACATTTTCGTAGATCTATAGTTTGGACGTTAGGTTTGAATAATAATAATAATAATCATTTTTTAACATGATTGATCATTCATTAGATTTGGCTGCATTAATTAACTTTTTCTAATTTACCACTTAAAACAAGCTGATACATATAGGAAGTGATCCACTTAAAAACCATAATTGTGCGTATGAACTATCAACAACAAAAGTTCAGGGAATAATCAAGTGAAAACACCGTTTTTCAAATACGAAAAAGAGTGCGAGAGCTTTTTATTTTAACGTCACTGCTTCTACAAAGAGTTGATATTTTATTATTATATGAACGCTTTAATGCGTGTATTACTGAAAGAAATAGTTATTTTTGTATCTAGTGCGCGAAATGCTACTTTAGTGAACGAGAACTGATTTTTTTAACGAGGCGCAGCCGAGTTAAAAAAAATAGTCGAGATCACCTGAGTATTTCGCGCATGAGATGCAAACAAAATTTTTTCTACAAACGCTTAGCTTAATATGAAAAAAAATATTGAACTGGTTTGAACTGTTTTTCCAAATCAAGTAATTAGGTATTATAACTATGGGCAATATATTCTATGTTGAAAGCAACACTCAATGTTAAAGAAAACGTGGATTTCAAGAAATTTACCAAGTTAAAATATAAAAATCCCATATAGTTTACATGCAGTGTGCGAGTAAGTATTTCGCACACTACTTCGCGCACGATGTCATAGTAACGAAGGAAATGAAAAAAAGGGTCACTTCGCATATTCTTGCCAATGCGCGAACCTTGTCATTTTTTGACGTTTGTAGAAAAATGAAATTAGTTTTCAAAAATTTTGATCATTCATTTTCTGACCTTTTGAGATCTTAATTCTCAAATTTTTCAATCATTGTACAAAAATTATTGTAGTTTTCATTGTGAGCAATGATTGGCTACGTCTAATATTAAAAATCAGTTCTGGTTTTTCAAATAAATCTAATGTTATCGAAAAAGGAATGAGGATTATACAAAAAATATAAAAACAAGATGAATTATTTACAATATCAAGATCAGATCGATAATTCCTGATTATCCCGTATATTTAATGCGTTAATTATACCATTGTTTAAGGACCTTAAACAATTATTATACCTAAACTTATTCTGGCTAATGGATAGTTATATCAGCACAATTCCGAAAAGTACTCTGAGGTCCACAGCCCTTTCTCCTTTTTCCATCGTCACATATTCCTCTTTTATTACCTGGAAACAAATTCAGGTATATGGTATATAATTTTTGTTATCAGTGACGACTATTCGAATAACAAGTACATATTTCCTATTCGTTTTGAGATATTTCGTGCTCCTGAGTAACTCAAAAGCTCGAAATACGGCTTGCCATTGGCTGCGCACAAGCACTGGAACAGCTCAGGAGCACGAATCTCCTCAAAACGAATACTGTAATATGTATTAAAATAGACCGATTCCAAATTATTCACGGTACTGTCAAAAAATTCATTGGATTGGAATTGAAATCCGTTGAGTTATTTTGGTTTCCAGAAATCTATACAAATTTTACGTGTGTACCTATATCTAGGGGAGAGTCGGGTAATTGTGCGCACCTAAGCCGAAATTGAAATATTTTCGAAATCACCAACGATTGAACTTCTAGATTTTTCGTAAAGATTCTTCAAATGTTTGGCTATAAGTTCCTCTAGTAGATTTGAAATAGAAATGCACGTTATGAGTTTGAAATATAAAATTTGAAAAACGAACAATGCGCACAATTACCCGAAGTATACGGTAGGATAATCGTGCGCATTGAAAACAGGAACCAATAACACAATTTTTTTCACATGAGAAGCTACTCATTTACTGAATAAAAAAAACAATGAATAAAAAAAACTATAACGAAATAAAAAATATAACTGAATAAAAATAAATGTAAAAATTGAATTAGGTAGGTATCACAAAAATCGCAGATAAATCCCTCGCGGTTGTCTGCTCCCGTATATAGGGCATCCAAGTACCAGTCTTTTCTGGTCATTTTATATTAAACCTTGAAGTTGTGTTTGATTTGCTTCGCTTCGGAGAAGGATAAAGCTAATTTTCTGAGGTGAATCTAAGTCAATCCATGGTAGAGTTTCGCCAACTTGAGAACATGGTCCTTTAATGCCATTTCCTGTTCGGTTGGAAGAACACAAAATTATTCAGTATATGGTCCAACCACCTCAAGTCCACTGACATATATTCTTTTACTTTTTCTTATTGAAGACTCTGGAATATCGAATATCTTTTCCACCAAAAGGAGGATCAATAGGACTATTGATCCTCTTTTGTCTACAAACTGTATGCCCTGGATCATAGTTTATTGATCCCATTAAGCCTTATAGAAGTTTTACGTCGGTATTTCGGCATCTGCGACAATATAAAATATCAGTGGCGCAGCCAGGATTTTGTTTTGGGGGGGGGCTGAACTGACAATTTTTGATGATACAACAAATAACGAAAGTTGCAAAAAAATAAAGATGAAAGAAATAACGAAGAAATTAATCTTTGGGGGGGGGGCTGCCACCCCAAAGCCCCCCCCCTGGCTGCGCCAGTGTAAAATATTATAAGCGATTATTTTAAGCGTTATGTCAGCAATGCTAAATACATGGCGGATAATTGTACGCTTTTGCGGATAATCGTGCGCACTGCGCCCAATTAACGGAAATGAGTAGTTTAACTTTCGAATTCTATAACACTGTAGAAAAACTTTTTCTGCATAAACTAAATATATCAGTGTCGAGGAGACTAATTAAGCAATCTATTGAAGAAAACGGTTTTTTTTAAAAAGTAAAAATTAAAATACTCACAGCTTATTTTCAACGAGACTCTCACTAGTGCAACACAAACGTGAACAACCCAGTGGCCATTTTGAATAAATAAGGGGCAGCGATTTAGCCTTCTCTTATATGATAGAACATAACTTCGTCAAGAGAAGGCGTCTGCATGATAATTGCGAAATTATATTACCCGATTGTGGAAATAAAGGTATGCGCACGATTAGCCGCTGCGCACAATTACCCGACTCTCCCCTACCTATTGTTAAAAAATCATTTATGGTGTGCTGAGCTCCTGACAACAATTCCGATGGTTAATTTACGAAAAAATTTGGAGTGCTAGATATGACTTAAAAAATGTCACCCTTCTTTGTCTCTGATGCTATCAATATAAATGGATGATTTGATTAATATTAAATTAATTTTGTTTTTACCTGCAATATATTCCCATCTTAAGACACATCTCTCACATTTTTGATCTTTTGGTAATTGTACTAAGGTTGTTATAATTACACCTTTGGGAAAATAGTTTGGGATTGTATACTCATCACTTTCATCTGATAGTTTTAAAGGTTTGAAACAGTCTTCCCCACTTTCTGGTTTTGAAGGATCATCCAGGACACATAAGCTAAAATATTTAGGTATAACAAAATAACTTTTTAGTGAAATGTAGGCATCTTTTGAACTTTTACCGCTATTGTTTTTCAGATGTTTTTCCAAAATATTTAATCTATCAACATGCGAGGAAAGAATAATTTTTGTACATATTATGGACAAACCCTTTCAATGTGAATAAAACAGTTAAATATTAAATAAATTGTTCAACTATAGCAGTGGTTCCCAAGCTTATTTGATCCAGCGCCCCCTTTTAATAAAAAACATTGCTCAGCGCCCCCTTAATATTAATATTGAGCTTTAAGGTAAGCCACACATCAAAGAAAGGTGAATCAAGAAACATTACCTCATTTCATTAGTGTTTTGAATGGGAATCGCAGGCAAATGCTCTTCAAGTAACATCAAGGAGAAAAACAAATCGTATTGAACCTGCAACATGAAATATTTTCCGTTATATCTCTTGTTTCATGTTTCAATTTCTCGCGTTGCTAGGTATAGAAACCTGCAATCAAGTATACTTGAACCAAGGGCGTAGCCAGGAATTAATTTCGGGGGGGGTTTGGACATTTTGGCAATTGACTTTGTAGGTGCCGAGAATTGTGAAAGTCACTTTCTGTATAGCAAGTATTTGTTGTTTTCAAGAATTCATAGTAATATGAATAATTTTAACTAGATATTCGGAGATAAGTTGGTTAAAGTGCAAAATGAAAGATTATTTTTGCAACAAAAAATAACTCTGAAACATTTCGGGGGGGGGGGGGGTTTTGAACCCCCAAAACCCCCCCCCTGGCTACGCCTTGACTTGAACGCAGGTTTCAATATGGATGAGCTTCTCCCTCTGACGTCACTCGAAACGCATTTGTCTGCAGATTTCCATTCAAAACACTTATAAACTTGGAAACATGTTTCTTGTTTCAAATTCCTTCGACGTGCGGCTGCCTATTATTTCTACCTTTTTCTTCAATATAGTGAAAAAAGATGTGAATCAGAAGCATTGGAATTTTAAGTTGTGAACCTCTTTGTTGAAGAAAAAGTTGATACAAAAAATGGAAAAAAACTCAATGAAAAGGATGCACCTGGTGGGCTGCCTCCAATTTTGTAATAGTTGGTTCCATTTTTGTCAAAAGCATTCTTAAATCACGATTGACTACTAGCAAGCGGTTCTTTTTTTTGTTAATAAATTGTTAACTGCACTGAATCCGCGTTCCACTGAATACGATGACGGAAAATGCAATAAGAAACTTCTGAATTACAGCCCATATTTCAGGATAAGCCCTAGGGATCTCCTCTTGTAGCCAGAATTGTTGACATAGATGCTTTTAAATTTATTTTTATTTTAATTTTAATTCATCATCTGTAATAACTTCCATCAGTTCTTCTCGTATCTTTGGGGATTCTGCTGTGTCTGTATTCGAAAAAGGATGAAAAATCCAGTCAGATATGTTAATTTCCAAAACATCATCGAATCGTTGTATAAAATCTTTATGTAAAGCACCTAAGTGCTCGCAATAACAATGTATGTCTTCATCCTTTTTTTCTGCTCCTGATAAATTTGGAAACTGGATGAATCCCCCTCTTTCAAAATTTCGTTTGTACAGAAGGAGTTTTGTCACAAATGCAGAAATAACAGATTCTGTTTTTATTAAATTCAGTCATCTTGTCATCTTGAAGCTGAAGATTGCTTTCATTGAATTTTTGGAAGTTTTCTGGACATCAAGGGGTTTCTCTCCAAATTCTAACATGAATATAAAAATTTACAGTAACTCATCGCTTCATTATCGCCCAAAAGCACCTGTGGCCATCACCGCCCCCCTGGAAAGCCACAGCGCCCACTAGGGGGAGGTAGCGCCCACTTTGGGAATCACTGAACTATAGGAAAGAAGGTTTTATTCGGAGGTTCTTATCTTATCTGTTCTGATGTATCAAACGTAGAAATGTATGGAGTCACATCTACATCTCTTTCTCTAGCATTTTTCAAGTAAATTTCAATTATAAATGAGAAAATGTACAGCAGTATTTTGAACCAGAATTTAATGATCTTTTCTGGGAGGGAAGTATACCTCCGACCCCTCCCTTAGATACACCCTTGGGTTTTTTTCAATAAACAGATGAGACGGATTGACAGTTATATGTGTTTTCACAAACCTATATCGAAATTTCCCAAAATGGTTCGCAGTAATATTTATTCTAATCGAGATGTCATCCCCAGCAGAGTAGTTCCTCACTGGTCCAAATTTTCCAAACTTTCCTGTATTTTCATTATCTTGAGGATGAGTTGCATTGAAAGGATCTCCACATACACCACATTTACCATTTAAATCGTTCCATTGCATCTGAAATTCAAGAAAGGTTCTTGTTAGAATCTATTCTATTGTAACATGCCTTCATTGCAGTGGAAATCGAAATATGGTCCCATGAAGTGAATCTGCATCTTTTTAAATACTGTGGAACTTCCCTATAACGAAATCGCTAAATCCGCGAAAAAATTCGTTACCTATACAGAAATTTCGTTATACGGAAGTTTTTTTTAGTGTCAAGTATCGAAACAAGTAATTGCATTTTTTTATATTGTGAATTCATATACTCTAAAAGGGGTGTAAGTGCATTTCTAATAGCTTATAGGTATTTTATGTAGGTACGTATACAAAACATAGCTATTCACGATTATTTGGGTGAATAATTCGTAATTTTTGTTTGAGTGGTACCTACAATTAAAAAACATTTCATTCCCATAAAAAACTTCGCTTTTTTTCAAAGATTCAAAAATATTTTTCGGAACCCCTTCAATAGACTGGAAAGCGAGATGACACGTTTCAAAGGCTTGAAGTACCTCTTCACGATTTGGTTTTGGCCGGTTGTCCCTCCAAATCAACGCTGTCGGTATCATCACGCATTTGACACTGTTTAACATGTTCTTTTCAGGTATAAGTTAATTTGTTACAATATCTACATCGACATTAACGAAATCATTTAAAGTAACCTTCATTATCAACATTTCCAGCTGAATCCAAAGTTTCGGAAGGATCTATCCGCCCGCCGTAATGTTTTAGTTTATGGTCGGGATTAATTCCTACGTCCGGTATTATTATGGAAAAAACCCACCCTTATATCTTTTTACAAATACCGATTCAAAGAGTGACGTTCATGGAATATTTCGTTACAGGAAGAATTTACTTCGTTTTAGAGTGTTTTCAATATGGAATTTGGATTCAAGGTGCAATGTCTTGAACGAAATTCGTCATACAGAGAAATTCGTTACACAGACGTTCGCTATGGTGAAGTTCCACTGTATCTGTACTCAAAGTCTGTAGTGACCACCTAGAGCAGGCTCCTGAATTTGGAAATTTTGGTTTTTCAATCCACATACATTTTTGGCGAGAAGGAAGCAGAAAAATATTTTGTTGAAACAGAAAAACATGTCTGACATTCATCTCTAATGACCAGTTCTGAATCTGGTCGCTTCGCATTGAGTGACAACAAAACCTTCTAAGCGAAAATCTGAAACTTTGTTTTCGTATAATAAATGAATTCCGTATCCCTTGAATATCCCTTGAATATTTTAATTCCAGTATTAGAGAAAGCGACAGGTAAAGAGCTATTTTAACCTCTGTAAATTCGTCTACTGCCTTCTTTTGTTATAGACGATCATTTGTTATATGACTAGTAGGTACCACATCTATTGCCTTTGAGTAAACAAATCTCAGAGCAAGAAGTAAACAAGTTTACTTCTTCCGCAGAGATACAAATACTTAGGTTTAGGTACTTCCTAGAATTTTGTTGTAAACATTGATCTTATTTTCGAAAACATCTTGACTCGTTTATGACTTCTGAGAAAATCTTAAAAATGTTTACTTAGTAATGGTAATTTCAAAGTATGTAAATTGCAAGGGTAATTCTTGTAATAAAACTTTCTTGACTATGTTATTCAGTAATGGCATTTCCAGTATGTTAATATTTATTTTTAATTCAATATTAAAAATGCTATTTCTATACTTGTAAGTTCAAACGTCGCATGTCGCATCATAATGACGTAAGAGCTATATTATTATTGGGATGAGGCAAGGGCGTAGCCAGGAATTAATTTCGGGGGGGGGGGGGGTTTTGACATTTTGGCAATTGACTTTGTGTCGATGCCGGGAATTGTGAGGGCCCCTTTCTGAAGCAAGTATTTGTTTTGTTTTTAAGAATTCATAATCCTTTTTTCGGAAATCACTGGATATGCCCATTGTTGTTTACGTAAGTTCATTCATTTTAGGATAATTATCGCAAAAAGTGGTATCTAAATGTTGGAAAATACACGAATAGCATGTTTTGAATATCGCAGTGAAAATTGGATATTCAGTATTTTTGTGAAATTTTTAATATTATAATTCTATTAAGACTTTACTTGCCTTAAAACCTCCGCACATAATACCATTGCTTTTAAAATTCTTGAGTACACGAACATTATCCACGGGATAATATTTCCACAGCACACTTCGACTTGGAGGTTCTACCATCATTCCATGCCCCAAAACTTGGCAGCAACAATAGCTCGCAATGAAAAAAATCGTTATGTTCCACATTTCACAGATACTTTTGTCATTTAATATGTAGAACGATTTCAGAAAAACAGTTTTATAGCCGTTAGAAGATTATATCCCGGGAATAACCCAGCAAAACAAGTCGATATGATATGAGGTCTGAGGTCAAGTTAATAACTGAAAAATCCATGATTAATGATAATATACAGTAGATCCTCTGAGAAAAGTATATTAAAACTCTATGATTATAGATTGAAATTTCCAATTTCGAAATGTTTAATTATTACATTTATATCTACCTACTCATTTAGAAAAACCCTCACATGTTTGCACGAATTTTTCATTTCTCTATATCTTCTTTCTAACTAAAGAGGATATTGTAGGAAGTATGCGGAAAATATATTTGTTGGATTATCATAAAAGAAAACTCAGAATTCTGTGTTCTTCAAAAAGTTAGGCGCGCGCAGTCCCGTATGAAAATTCATTCAGATTTTTAAGAACGAAAGGTAGCCAGCAAGCTAAAGTTTCACGAAGAAAATTTTTTGATAATTGTTACTGAAGATTTAAGTGGTGGAAAACAATGACTTCTTTCATTCAATACGAGTCAGACCACCCAAAAGTTTTCAAAGGAAATCAAGACCTCCCAATATTCACAACAGATGGCATTCACGTGATTTCGATTGTCAATCTAAAACCTGCGCGTTTTGACTTTGAAATTAATTAAATAAACATACCATAACCAAAACGTTCAATATTCAATTGAAGGGATTTCTGTACAACTGATGGTCTCTTGTAACACTCATGTTTTAAGCTGTCTACGGTAATTACCCTATTCCGTTCAGTTCCAGAGTTTTATGAACCTCAGGAACTTGAATTGTTTCGAATATAGTATTCGTTTTGAAGAGTTTCGAGCTCCTGAGCTGTACCAGTGCTTGTGCGCAGCCAATGGCAAGCCGTATTTCGAGCTTTTCAGTTACTGAGGAGCACGAAACTCCTTACCCAGACATTCTCTCCCTTTGAAACCTATGGCCCGACATTCTGTCTCAAGATAAAGGGTTTTCCAATAAGAGGTGTTATTTTGATATTCAAAGAAAAATGCCATTTTTCAATAAAAATGATCGGATGTTCATTTCATTATAAAGAAAAAGCTATGCCCTTAATAGTGGAAAATAACATTAGACAAATAACCACCACGACCACGCTCACAGGACCATATCATTTTAATGAAATTTTCCATAACCAAATCGCAAAGTGGCTGCCCTATGTCCTCGATATCCTCACGAATTCCATCTTTGAGGTCTTGAATCGACGTTAGGCTATTGGCGTAGACCTTCTCTTTCACGTGGCACCAAAGGAAGAAGTCGCAAGGTGTTAAATCACAAGATCTCGGTGGCCAATTGTGATCACCTCTTCGAGAGATAACGCGGTCCGGAAAGACACGCCGTTGTGATGATCGGTCGGCTTGAATTCTTGTGTTAACTGAACTTTATAAGCCTTGAGACCCAAATCTTTATTCAAAATACGGTGTAATGACGTTTGTGGAATGCCTAATTCCAAAAAACGACAGAAATGGACAAACCTGGGTTTTCTTCAACACTTTCGGCTACAGCAGCAATATTCTCGACTGTTCTCGAGCGACGTGCACGGGTTTTATTCTTTACATCACTAACTTGTCCCAACAGCTCGAATTTATCCACCAATTTCATTATTGCGGTCCGACAAGGTGCTTCAAGACGACCCAAAAATGTTCAAGTTTCACGAACCGTCTCTGCCAAATTTTTACAATTTAAGTGTGAATTTTAATCATTTCAATGCGTTCTTGAACCGAGTATCGTTCCATTTTCATCAATGGCGTAGTTTCTACTTGTCAAATATTAAAAAATGACAGCTTCAAACGTGACATCTACCGAAGTAGCGGGCTATTCAATATAATACCTCTTATTGGAAAACCCTTTATTCAGAGTTCCGGATATGGAAAGATGTATTACGAGCTATTCACCGAACAGGTTCCAATATTAATTTTTCTCGAATTAGTCCAAACAAGTGATGCAATATTTTGGGTCTTGTTTTGAACAATACATCAATATAGACGTGAGAATGGGTCAGAAAAATCGTGCATATCTATTATAATAAGGTTTTACCAATAGAGGCAATAGGTTTCATAAAAAAAAACTGAAAAACTGGATGCATTATGAAGTAAAATAAATAATTTTTATTTTAATACTGCTACTTATCTAATATATTTGTACTTTTTCCATATTTTAATTGAACTAATACTGAATTTTTATTATTTCTCGATTGTTATATCAGCGCAAGATCTGAAGGTTTCTTGAGGTCCACAGCCAAGGGCTCCGAAGCTACTTGTACACCATCCCCAGTTGTTTCCTAGAATTAATTTTTATTTTGTAAAGTGGCAAAATAAAATGATATGAGTGTATCTAAAGCAAGCTACTCTAGATATCATTTAAGAAACGTAAGTAAGTATACACAAAATAGAGATTGACTTACCAGCAGTGTAATGCCATCTCAAAACGCATCTCTCACAAGTCAAATCCTGAGGAAGTTGAACTCTGTTGTAAACGTAATGGTCATCTGCGGAAACCATGTAGAGAGCAGTTCCATCCTCCATTGGTAAAGCTTGGAAACATTCTTCACCACTTTCTGGCTGAGAGGGATCTTCCAATTTGCAAACGCTAAAAAACATTATCTGTTATAAAAGTCGAATTCACCGAAACTAAAAAATGGCGAATGCGTTGACAGCTGCATAATATATAAACAGGCGCATCCGCCATAGCTGTCTTTCTAATATTGATATAGAAATGACTATTCATATTACATTCTCACCTGTATGTGAAGTGACCTCTGTGATTGGAAGTAAGGAGTACTGTGATATTTATAACTTCGCCCGCTTTGTAAGTTCTTACTGGTCCGAATTTTCCATATAAGCCGGTATTTTCATTATCTTGGGGATGCGTTGCGTTGTAAACGTCCCCACAAACTCCACATTTTCCGTTGAAAACTTCCCATTGCATCTAGAAAAAATAATTTTATTTCGTATTTATCGAAAATTAAAATTTTTATGAGTGATAGAAAATTCAGTAGTATTCTAATCTACCTATACTGAGATGCTCAATAACGATACAAAGACTTGTTTCCTGATACATAATTCGAAAACTGTTCTGCATAAATTATTCAATAAATGAAATATATAAAAAATAAATGATAACAAAAATTCATTTCTATGGTTCTGATGATGCGATCCTCTCGAAATTCAGTATATACCTAGTATAGCAGTTTTGATTCACAGAATAAATTTCACTTGAATCAAATATCTTGTTATGGAAAGATTTTTCTTTTAAATATTCCAATTGAATTTTCTATGGTTCTGTTCACACTATGACCACAAAATTTTGCATGAGGCCTGTTATCAGCATCTTGCATTTGGCCGTAAAATTTCATTCCGATTAGTTTTGTATTTTCTCAGATATTAAGGAACAAAATTTTGAATGACCATATTTTATGGAACACCCTGTACGATTTGGCTGGTTAACGAACTTCACCGAGCCATTTGGGACCCGCACTCATCCTGAAAATTTAAAATCTCAGGACAATCCTTTCGAAAGTTATTGTGCTAACGGACAGAATTGAATTTGACCACGAATTCGTCATCAGAGAGTCTAACCTTATCGTTTGAGATCATTTTCGGCCCAAAATTCGAAAATTACAGACATTTGGGCAAAACGATATACCTAGAACTCGTTTAAGGAGATCGAGTGCTCAAAAAAGAAAACTGGATTCACAAAATCTGGTATACTACCACCTACCCTCTAAAGAAAATCTTGGGACTGTTTTGCCCTTGTCTTTATCAAATTTTAATATGTGCAAGATAATTTGAATAAATTGCATTATGTATCTAATCATGTAGGATTTACTTGTAGTGAATTTGTTCACTTATAGAAAATTGATAATATATTTACTTACAGAATATCCCCCACAAAAGTTTTGATTGTCGTCATAGTTTGGGACTACTTTCTCATTATCGATATCGTAATATTTCCATAATGAACTTCTATTTGGGGGCTCCAGCATCATACCATGCCCTAAGACATCCCTAAGGGATACGGCACAAATCAACAAGACGAAAATGCACATTTTGTTCGACATTTTGAATTTTTATGAGTCTATAAGTTTCAGCGTATGGTAAAAACGAATTAATTGCTCTGAGAATAAACCCTTTACGTTTATATACATTTTCCGTAGTGCGATCTATAGATAATCGAACTATTTTATCGGAAATCTGGAAATTCCTTCAAGTACGAATTTTTCGTGTATTGAAATTGATAAGACTTTGCTCATTCACATGCATCAACCAGAAATTTTCGTTGCTTATTTTCCTTTTTTTGGTTTCCACCGTGCGTGAATTATGACATCCTGTTCATAACAATTGTTTTTGCAAAATCTATGTTAATTTATATTTAGGATTATCTCCAGATTATCTGTAATACTTTTTAATCTGTGAAGGATTATGGCTAAGCTCTGGCTGATGATAATGTTTTCTCATGAGGTCAGTGTTCCTTATTATAGTATCAATACATAAGATATGGGCGAAATAGACATCTTGTGGTTGTTTTCCTCGTGATTTGATTGAAATTCAAATTGAGTATCTGATTGTAGAGCACCTGTTCGGCTTTTAAAAAGGGTACCTAGTCTTCTTCTTCTTCTTCTTCTCTGTGCGGTGCCTTACCGGCCGAACTGAGGCCTAGTGGCCCATTGTTTACCCGCATCGTTCTATAGAGACTCAGCTCCTCAGACACGAAGACAGAAATGTCGCGAGCCTGCCAGGAGTGGTCTCTTCTCACCATAGGAATAGAAGGTGTTGGATTTCCTAGGGTGTTGACCTTAACTCAGTAAGGTTTCCACAGTTGAACAAAATATGCTCAACCGTTTCATCAGTACTCCTGCACCACCGGCATAGGGAGCAGCTCGCAATCCCATTCTCTTCAAATGCTTGTTAAACAGGTGACCAGTCAATGCACCAGTCACCAGACCGAGTTGTTTCCTCTCCAGCAGAAGCCTATGACCCCAGATCGCGAGGACGGTCTCTCAATGAGAGTCCTCGACCACCTCAGGCCACCCCTACGCTCCATTCCGAGGAAAATTCCCTGTTCAGCCAGTTCCTGAAGAAACTTCTGACAGATGTGCGACAGATTGGCAGCGAAGGCTCCGGACCAACAAATGCTAATCCAGCTCCCCGCCTAGCCAGTTCATCTGCCTTGACGTTACCAGGTATATCCGCATGAGCCGGACACCAGATTACTTTCAAAAAGTTATCAGAGCCCAGCCCACGCAGAGCTTTCCTGCATTCTTCTACCAAAAGAGAATCAACTCTAACATCAGATAGAGATTTCAGAGTTCCCTGGCTGTCGCAACATATATAAATGTGCTGGACAGAGTATCCCCTGCGAATGTTTTCCAGTGCGCATGCAAGAACCGCAAATAGCTCAGCCTGCACAATGGAACAGTTTTCCCCAGAGGGATAGCCTGATTGAAGTGAGGACCCACGATTCCGGCCCCAGACCCTGTTGCTGTGACAGAGCCATCAGTGAACCAGGTGGGACCTTCTGGACTAAGAAGCCTGTGTTGATGAAGACCATAGGTCTCTGTCGGGAACAATTACCTGTAGGGTTCGTCGAAGTAGAACTTAGTGCCCGCGCGGTCACCTCTCTGGAGAAGGGGAGCGTGAGCATCCTTAACCATTTTGAGGGCCCTCGCGTGCCCAGTGAAGAGTCCTCCATCGCGCCATTGTCCCCGTTCCCAGATTCCTAGAGCTGTCTTCATAGCCACCTCCTTCACAACTAGGTGAAGGAGGGAGACCCAGCGGACATTCCATCGCTGCTGTAGGGGTAGACCTCAGAGCGCCTGTAATACTTAAACAAGCTTTCCTCTGGCATTTAGTCATAATGTTCTGGTTGACGGCCCTCTCCATAGAAGGCCACCACACCACAGAGGCATAGGTCAGGATAGGCCTCACCACGGCAGTATACAACCAGTGCATAACGTGCGGTTTGAAGCCCCATCCATTACCCAGCACCCTCCAAGTAGACCAGAATATAACATTGGCTTTATTCGTTTGAGTTTCAACGTGTTTGAGACTTTGATTTTCGATTTTGAGTGAGATTGGCCAGAATAATGATTGAGTACCGAAAAAAACTATAAAATTGGGTATTCCTTCTTAAACCAACTTGGAGAATTGATAAACAACATAATTGTCTTCAATTTTGTTGTTATCGTAGGAAATACCAAAGTTTCTTGGCAAAAATGAACTAAATAGGCAGTTTCTCAACAAATATCATGAAATGAAAACGCTAAAAACTGTGAATTGAGTTTCAATTGCACTTTTGTTTTTTGCTTAGTTGAAGGGAATATTTTTCTGATATGATTAACACTTTTTGTATATCTAGACACACTAAGATTAAATGCCGATAAAAGTGTGGAAACATGCTGATTTTTCTGTAAATGCAAGGTCTTAAAAGTATTTCGTTCTCAGTAAGAGTAAGTTAGGCGTCCTCAATGGCGCCCTTACAGGATATTGTCACCTTAGGACGCCTATGAACGAGAATTTGGGTTCAACAGAAACTGACGAGTAAATATTTTGTGGGGAAGAGAAGGAAACTCCAGTTCATTTAGTAACAGAATACCTCTCCATTGCGAGCCTGCACAAATAATGTCTTGGACAGAAGAATTAAAAGAGGAAAGCGGGTTTAGCCTCCTTGAAGTCCTTTCGGATACTGGTGTTCATGTAAGGTCTGGAACGAGAAACGAGCTGTAGCGCACTGGTTTAAAGAGCTCTGATGGAGGACACAGTGGCTAACCCTTTTGAGAAACTATACAATCTACATCATATTTCGGTGTTCGATTTCAAGTTATTCTTTGAAAAACTATACTTATAATACACTCAGAGGCAAAATAATAGGTATATTCATCCTTAATCAATCACCAGTTTTGAATTTCACGGAAACTCGGTGAACGTCATTTTATACAGGGTGAAACAAAATCTTTTGTTTTACCCCAACTTTAGAACCAACCCTGGTGTGTTCCAGTTGTTCCTCCGTGTGATTTCTTATTTCATCATCAAGACACATCTTCTCTTGATATTTTAATTCTTCATAGCAATAGGTAGACCAATTTTTGTTAAAGATACAGGGTTTTTAGTAAAACGCTGAGGCTACAACAGAACTTCAACAAATTCTGACCTAATGAAAATAAACTGAAAACAAAGTCGAAAACATAACGCGTTTTCCGTCCAGACGCGGATAACAGGTGCAATTCATCTCGGCATATCCTCATCAAGATTTTGAATCAATTAGAGCATTACTGAGCTGCTGCAAATTTTCAGGAGTCATTATGCGAGATCGAATTTTCCTTCCAAGAGCATCCAAACGTGCCAAATTGGTTTTAAACCTGGGCATAGAGCAGGCCAGTTGAATTCTTGGGTATCAACCTCTGCTATATACTCTCTGGCAATCGACTCATGCGGTTGATGCGGTCGAGCATTATAAAGCATTAGCACGAAATCGTCTCCAATAAATGGTGCATACGGAACAACATATTGCTCTAAAACTTATCTGGTTTTATGTTTTCACTCAGTTTTCAGATTATTTTTATAATGTTCGGAGTTAAGGTTAAATCTGTGAAAGTACTTTCATAGCGATAGTGGAATTGTGGAGTTTAATATTGCTTTGAAAACCCTGTTTCTTTAACAAAAATTGGTCTATTCTTATAAATGAAAAATTAAATTGCCAAGAGAAGATGTGTCTTGATGATGAAATGAGAAATCACACAGTGGAACAACTGGAGCACACCAGGGGTAGTTCTGAAATTATGGTAAAAAAAAAACATATTTTATTTCACCCTGTATAAAATGCCGTACTCCGAGTTTTCTTGAAATTCAAAACTGGAGATTCATTAAGGATAAACATAAAGTCCTTTCACGAAAGTTTTAGCGCATAGTGTATGTTTGTTTATTTATCTGAAGTTGGCAGTATTTGCTGTCATAAAGTAAAATAAAGTCAACGTTGCCGAATGTACCCAGCCTCGTCCAGCGAGCTTGCTAGTTATCAGAGAACTCTATGCAATATTGACAACTTTGCGTATCAATCTTACAAGAAAATAAGCAAAGATTTTAATGAACGTACACAGTGGAATATGCCAAATTTCCATGGCCAACCGACGCCGACGGCTCAACCTTTCGTGAACGGACTATACCTACAATTGAGAAAAAAATTAATCGAATCGGACTCGAAATAGCATATTAATTATTGAGTGGATCCATTATTTTGCCGGTGAGTGTATATTTTGTCAAAGATTCGAGTGTTTCTTATGATAACACCTTATTGAAGAAATCGAGATTATGATGAGATTTTATTTTCTGTAAGCTTTTCAACTATACCAATATCATTGCCAGAAAATGCGTTTTCATTTCAATATTGGTTGAAGAGATATTAATAGGCAGTTTATGTTCAGTGATTCTATAGATATTGTTGTCTACTTGTCTTAAGGGAGTCTGACGCCAACATAGGCTGTACAGTGATTTTCTTATCTCGTATGAATTCTAAGATTGAAAGAAAAGACTTTTTAGGTGCTAAATATGGTGATATCTTATATTGCCTCGAGAATCTGTGAATATGTACATTAGTTTCGAGATACCGCGTGTGAAAAAAAAAATGAATCTTCAGAGAATCTTGCATACTCAGCAAGTATTTTCAAGAGGTTACACTATGAAGATGAGAGTGCAAAGATAAGTAATCAAGGTCTCCGACAATGGACCCAACCCTAAAATTAAAAATGCGCAATAGTGTTGGGATATTTAATAGTATCTGATTTCATCTGGATTCTATCGAAATTATCAGCGCGGTTCCTTTATATTCCCACTTTGTTTCGAGTGTGTAGGACCAAACTTCATCAAGATTCGGACGAAAAACACCAGAATGTTATTGTATAGTTCAATCACTAATTGTTTTCTACTAGATTCGATAACAAATGAATGTATGTGTTGGTTCATCATGATTCTGTTGATAGATCGATAAGGTGACATGATTGAATCGAGTAAATATGCTAGGTGTACTCGTTGTACGAGTTACGGAAAGGGGTTTTTGTGATAAAAACTTTTGAAGTGGTAAATATGTTGTTTTTTACATTTGATCATATGATGAAATATTATGATCGGATCAATTGTTCAGACGATATTGAGGTAGGTCAGTATACCTTGATTTCATTTAAGCTTTTTGAAATTTTTCCGAAAAAACTTTGGTTTCTCCTCATTATCATAATGTGTGAACCTATTTTATTTCTAAGGTTTAATGAAAGTGTTAGATATTCGTGATACGTGTCTTGTTTTTAACTTATATTGTAGGTGTTTTCTCCTTAGATGAGGCTCCACAGAATTTCTGATGTTATCTATACCTAATCATACGGTCATATTTTATAATATACCATCAGAAATTCTATTATATCTATTTAAAACTATCAGGAAAGTGAAGTGTACGGAGCTCCAATAATTATTATTAACTAACTTTGCCCCCGTATAAGTATAGTGAGTTATTTAAAAATAATACTGTTTTTTTCCTTTCATCTGGTTTTTCTCAATATCTAAAAAAACAAGAAAAAGATAAAAATAAAGAAAAAGTGATGAATAATACAAATATCACATCTGCTCCACAAACTACATTCAAATTTGATTTTCTTTTTTTGAAACCCTCTAGTTATGATTATTCTGACCATTAGATTTAGGTATGAAAAGTTCCTCGTCTTACTTTAAGACTAGTTTGTCATCGCTAGCATTGTTTGAGCAATGTCTCTATTCTCTCACTCGAATATTTATTCAAATTTCGGAATAAGAATGAAACTTGTGATTATTTATATGGAAGTGACGTGAATAAAAAATCACCCAAGAAATTATATTGTTTTGTGATGTTTACTGTCAAGTTGGTGTTTATTCATATTTTTGTGTGAAAAATTTAAATAATTAAAATTATAGTACATTATGCAACGAGCGTATAATCGTAGCTATTATTCGCGAGGTGAAGTGAGGTGAGCGAATAACAGCCATTATACACGCTAGTAGCATACTGTACTTTATCCACGACTACTGAATATATTTCTTGAAAATGTTAACATTTGGCGACAGCGACAATACCCTTCTATGACAAGCGTGAAAAAAGTCAAGTTAACACATGAGACATTTTTGAAGAACTGGTCATTGTATATTTTGTAATACAAAAAGCTTTAATTGATATAATGAAAGTAGATTTGGCCCTCGACAAGGTATGCCCATATTTGTTAGTTGGAGTACGTTAGAATACTGAATAAATAGGTACTAATTTAAAGAATATTATATCAAAGCTAAATTTATGAAGCATCTGACAGCAGTTTCTTTGTGATTAATGAGTATTATTAAGTCAGAGCACAGATACGTACAATGGCATCATTTCCTGCATATTTTCCTGTATATTCTTTATTTTTCCTGTATATTCTTTATTTCGATTATTATCGTGTCTGAACATACTTGAATTTCTTCACTGCGTTAGCAAGAAATTGAAAAATTATAAAATATTATAATGATTCACCACCCTCGTACAGCATTTCGATTTGAAGCCGATCTACCAAATTGATTTGAAACAGAATAAAGCGCAATAGATTCATTTCACCTTGACATGACACCTTCAAATAATTCTATTTGATTTTATCTGGTGAAATTTTTCCATGTAATTTAGTTCGACATGTTGAGCGTTGAGTCCATTTTCATTATTAAAATTCATTTCGATAAATGCTTTACAGTCTCTTTAAACATTGAAAACACTCATCATTTTCAGTTATTGATTTCGCTCTTTAGTCTAGGAGAACTGTGGGCCAAAATTTTTCCCAAATTCCCATAATTTGAGGAGAGTGGACTTGACAACCCGGTAGTTAGGGCTAAAAAATAATACTAGTATAAAAGTCAATTGATCAGAATTATGTAATTGTAAGATTATTTGCAAAATTCATAAAAGAAGAAGACACAAATAATAGTTTACTAGTATTATGGGGATATTATAGGCTAACCGATTTCCATTGAAATAATATTATAAGCGTCAGAAGTTCTTGTTGAAGGAGTTTTCTAGAACCTTAATATGAATTTCAACCTTATCTCAATTATTACTTTTATTAACGATCTCAGCCTGGAATGAGAAAACTGATAGCTCTCTCGCTTCTAGAATCAAGCGCGCAATAATGATTAATCACCCTAATCAGTCCTAAGTCGACCTCTTCATTGCTCAATTCAGGTTTTGGCTTGATTTTATTGATTGATGATTATTAAGTATTGATTTTCCAGAATAATCTACATTCTCATAAAGAATCTCAGTTAATGTCCCCCAGATTTTTTTACAATTGTTACGTAGATAACAAATAACAATTATCTGATCAAGACAAGTCGATTTGATTCGAATCATATCAATGCAAATACAGTAAAAGAGTTTGAAGGGATTACTGTCAATCCTTATCTTTGGATCTGTGAACATATTGAAGTCATAGCTATTTCAGAATATAATAATATATATTTAGGTAAGCCAGGTACTGACAGAGATTCGCTCAAAAAACCTATAAGAATGAGCAGGGCCGTTCCTACCAGGAGTGAATTTTAAACTTCAATCGATTCATTAGACCGAGCTCAAAATTTATCAGTAACAACCGTTTCTGAAGATCCTACAGAATTCTTGCAAAATGCTGAAATATAGCGTTTTAGGAGGGATCTACCTACCCCTTGGCCATTTTTCGTCCAAAATTTAGATTTCATGAGCTTTTATTGAAGAGGACTACAGACTGAAAAAGAATATGTAATTCATTTTTCATTCCGGCTGTTCAAACGGAAATTATGAAAGTTTGAAATACCGAGTTTTGGGAAAAATGCTATTTGAACTGTGAAATTCTGAACTCTTGCAGATATGGATTCGAAAGTATTTTTTTCTGATTCAGCTACCTGGAAAACCTATTAAAGATTCCAAATTCAATAAAGTCCGCCATACTTTTCAAATAAATTCAGTTTATAGATTCTACATTTTTCATTTTCCACATGCGTTCCAGAGCGTCTGCGTACCGCAGCTTCGAATCGATGAATTTTCAACGTCAATCGATTCATTAGACCGAGCTCAACAATTATCAGTTATGACCGTTTATGTAGATCCTACAGAATTTCTGCAAAATGATGAAATATAGCGTTTTAGGGGGGTCTACCCCTTTAGCCATTTTTCGTCAAAAATTTCAAAATTTAAGATGATCTTTTTATGTGCTTATATTGAAGGGGACTATAGACTGATAAAGACTATGCAATTCATTCTTTATTCCGACTGTTCTCACAGAAATCTTGCAAGTGTGAAATATCGAGTTTTGGGAAAAATGCCATTTGAATGGTGAAATTCTGAACGCTTGCAGATATCGATTCGAAAGTACTTTATTCTCCTTCAGCTACTTCAAAATATTATAAAACATAACAAATTCAATAAAATAAATTCAGTTATATTATTTTGTATTTTTCATTTTCGAGTTGCGCTTGAGAGCGTTTTGCGTAATGTAGTTCGCTTCGGTTCGATGAATTTTCAACGTCAATCGATTAATTAGACCGAGCTTAACAAGTATCAGTGATAACCGTTTCTGTAGATCCTACAGAATTTCTGTAAAATCCTGAAATATAGCGTTTTAGGGGTTCAAACTATTAGTTTTTCTTCTGAAATTTCAAAATTTTAGCTGATTTTATGTGCTTATATTGAAAGAGATTAAAGACTGAAAATGAATATCAAATTCATATTTGATTCTGGTAGTCTATCATTTCTTAGCCCCTATAACCATATTGTATAGGGGCGGCAAAATTTCAACTTCACGCGGACGGCATATACCCTAGGAATGAGCTATAAAATCGACTTCGCAGTTTGTGTGTGTAGGTAAAGACATTACTCCATTTGTAATTTTATACGACAAAGTGTATGTCAGTTTTTGAATATATTTTAATATTGAACGTAATTATTTCAATTCATTCATTCAGAAATATTTGTCGGACTGACTATTTAACTCAATAAACAGGGTTGGGATAAGTATGGAACCAAGTAAATATCTTTTCAAAGATATTATGAATTTTGCAGGTGAGTGCGATGACGCAGAGTTGATAATATACAAAGATATTTTAAAATTTTTGTAAAATATCTTTAATAATATAAATCTGGTTGAACCGGAGCTTGGGATTTCGATTTCGTACATACTGGGTTTAGTGAAAAACATCTGTATAAGTATTTAGGCGCTAGACATGACTTAAATTAGGAAGTTTCGAGATGTCCTTATAAACAAGCTCCATTTCCCTTCTATGAGCAAATTTCAGATGAAGTAAGTTTCGAAAACATTCGAGAAAATGTGGAGAAAATTAAAGAACCACAATCCAGGAAAAATGTTTTTGATCGATTTTATTCGGTCTGAGTTATAGTCTGATAGTTATAGGATTTACGAGTGGTAAAAAATTTTTCTCTATTTCAAATTCTTTAACAATAATCCATTTGACTGAGTGCCATATTACTTCAAGAAATTTTCGTTATTAAACATCTTATTGCGAAGGTTGAGAGAACGCATTATATTCATGCTGCTGAATATTTCTAATCTTGACATTGAGAGAAGAGAGCATTAATTTATATCATGCGGTTATTCTTCTAATTTACATGATAAAAGTAGAGTAATTGTTATGCTTGGATAAAAATGGAAGGTTGGCAATTGAATGAATTGTGTTTTTTGGAAACTGTTGACGTATGCGGTCTCTATCAATATTCATAATTATACTGCTAAATAAATAATTTATAATTATATAAACTTTTGAATTGAGAGCTAACAAAATACAATACATGAAACAAATAAGTCCCTAGCTGAGGTTGGCGCAAAACAGGGTACCATAATAGTCTGCGTATGATACCAGAGATCAGGGAAAGACCTCAGTAGAAAAAACCCTGTCTCGCCGTTTTAAAAACAAAATTCAAACTCAAAACTACTTCAATAAATACCTTCAATATTCAGATACAAAATACTTAATTTTGCTTTTTAGCCAGGATGGTGTTTTAAACCCGGTCTAGCCTTCCAAGTGATGATATTTCGAATCTTGTGTTCTCCTTAGACCGCTACAGGACCCTACTGAAGGGTAATCTTTTCCCATAGATTTAAACAGTGGTATTTCATCCTAAATATCGAATTCAATTTCGGAATAATAATGAAAAACGTGTGACAATATTTATAATTGATAATGCAAAATGGTTTGATATGAAAGAACAAGAATGAACAACTCCGAATACCAAATAACATTTTTATAATTTTTTGATGAATGATTCGTTTCATACATGAATCAAATTCTGGGAAGATGGATTCTGAATTTGTGAAAATTACTAAAGATGCACTTACTTTCAGGATGAATGTATACCCCTCGTACCATTTATCGATGTAAATGAACAATGAGACTTCCTTATAATTGCAGGAAAGGTTCACATAAATAAGGGATTTTCATGTTTTTCCTTGAGGAATACTAATCTCTTTACCCGCATCAACATTTGCATCCTGACCAATAAATGGTTCTTCATAGGAACCCAGCATCTCAGCTTTTGGTTCTCACAAAACCTTAATAAGTTTAAGTAAATGCTACTTGAATTAATGAAAAAATCAATATTTTGATCATCATTAATGATGAAAAATCACAAGTACCTAACTACTAAGCCTTTGCTCGATTTATTTCAATATGACATTTCAAAATTAAATTTAATTCAGATATAATTTATTTGTAAATTAAATAAATCAAATTTGATTATCCTTTTTCATCAATATTTGGTCTTTTGTAAAGAAACTGTTGAGTACATAGCATCTTGTATTCTCTGTAGAAACAGATGGAGTAATCGCGAAGCAGTACATCTATTAAATGAGCAAAGAAGACTATCACATTTTGCACCTGTCACAAACAACCCCGGTCTCCACTACCTATACTACTATACTATTAGTAAAGTGTAGTTATTATTTACACTACTTTTATTATAAGTCCTTTCCTTTCCCCTACAACTTTATGAATTTTTTTGTATTCCATTTAAACTTTCAAGAACATGTAGAGATCGAAATGGAATTCATGTGGTGTTTTCAATAAACGTTTGATCCTACAAAAAAAGTTTCTAGCATCAACTTTTTTTGGAAATCTGGTGCATTTTTAACCGAATATGGACATATCACCCTCCTTGTACTATTTTTTCATTTCAATGGAATTATGTTGATAGCTCATGGTCTGAATGAGGTACAGGCATGGACCTATAAATACTAACTGGACGTCGAACTTCCTAACTGTCACGTAGAAAAAAGTGAGGCAAGGGCCGCCATTTGCAGTTTGGGATGAAACTCGAATATTTTGATGTTCAATGCCATATGTGCTCGAATTTTTTTCTTTAAAAAATTGACACCTCTCAAGTAAAACCCAAACTGCAAATGGCCGCCGTTTGCCTCAAAATTTTTGACAGGTTCGCCATCTAGTAAGTATTATAAATCTATGGGCACAGGTGAGAAAAGCATAGAGAAATCGTTAAACATTTGTTCTATAAATAAATTTGAAAATGGTTTTCAGCTTATCGAATAATTTTTATTTTTTTTCTGGGTTAGCTAAGATACATTAGCAATTATCCAATGATTATCATAATTATTCTTGCATGTTCCTCCTTTTTCGTCTGTTTTTTTGATTTCAGATGGTTTTGAAAGATATTTCATCGATATACAGGCAGGGAAATCATCAGCTCAGAAATTAAACAATAGTTATTTTTGTATCTAGTGCGCGAAATGCTACTTTGGTGGTCGAGAACTGATTTTTTTAACGAGGCGCAGCCGAGTAAAAAAAATTGTCGAGATCACCAAAGTATTTCGCGCATGAGATGCAAACAAAATTTTTTCTACAAACGCTTAGCTTAATATGAAAAAAAATATTGAACTGGTTTGAACTGTTTTTCCAAATCAAGTAATTAGGTATTATAACTATGGGCAATATATTCTATGTTGAAAGCAACACTCAATGTTAAAGAAAACGTGGATTTCAAGAAATTTACCAAGTTAAAATATAAAAATCCCTTTATAGTTTACATGCAGTGTGCGAAGTAAGTATTTCGCACACTACTTAGCGCACGATGTCATAGTAACAAAGGAAAATGAAAAAAAGGGCCACTTCGCATATTCTTGCCAATGCGCGAACCTTGTCATTTTTTGACGTTTGTAGAAAAATAAAATTTTAAAACGGATCTACGAGAAGACATAGTTAGTTGTATTCTGTGCTCTTGTACCATACGCAGAAGTGGTTTACTGTTTCACATTAAAAAATATATACAGCTTTTACTCAAAAAAATATATTATATCGACTGATCATTCATCAAGAAACGAGGTGTAACTACTATTTATCCTTACTTCTTGTGAGAAAACACAACCATGAATGACTATAAATATGTATATGTCATTTATACTATTAACTTGAAAGAAATTCTACTAAATTTTTACTATTTCACCACAACTACCAGAAGAATATCCTAAAAAATTACCAGATATAAAAACATATTCTTACAATTGTAGAATTAAATAAAAATATTAAAATAAAAATAAGTTTGTCACACGTTTTTCATTATTATTCCGAGATTGAATTCGATATTTAGGATGAAATACCACTGTTTAAATCTATGGGAGATGATTACCCTTCAGTAGGGTCCTGTAGCGGTCTAAAGAAGAACACAAGATTCGAAAAATCATCACTTGGAAGGCCAGACCTGGTTTAAAACACCCTTCTGGTCAAAGAACATGAATTAGGTATTTTGTATCTGAATATTGAAGGTATTTATTCGAATAGTTTTAAGTTTCAATTTTGTAAAAACGGCGAGACAGGGTTTTTTCCACTGAGGTTTTTCCCTGTGCTCTGGTATCTTTCGCCAAAATAGTATGGTACCCCGTTTTGATCCAACCTCAGCTAGGTACTTGTTTCATGTATTGTATTTTGCTTAAGCTCTCAATTCAAAAGAATATATACATCTCGTACACAATTGTAGAATTCGTGAAATATGCATTATTATTATACCTACTTGTTATGTAATTGCCTGTGATGATGCCATACGCTAAATAAGTAAATATTAAATTATATCACTTGATGGAAGATTTACTATATCCATAATGCCAATTACAATATTTTGATTGTTTTTCGTAAAATTGGAAGGTAAAGTAGGTGCAAGTGTACTTTGAGCAGTTAAACCATTAAATTAATTATGTGCAGCTGATTATCTCACAACGAGCTATTTTAATGGAGCGTCAGTTTCTTCGGCTTGGAGCAGGGAGCAGTTTTATACTTGATACCTACCTGTCGTAGATTGATCAGTGTTGAGCTGTTGTTGGTTCGAATATTATTAAACATGAGGAGCATTTTTATCTTTGGGTATCTTGTTAGTTGCTTCATTTTTGGTACCGCACTGGATGTGAATAGTTGCAGTAACGGAGAAAGTAAGTTTTGTTGTGATCAATTAACAGTTACCTAGTGAAAGACTCGCATTCTCTGCAGGTTTAACCGACATGAATTAATGGATCATTTTATAGACATAACTTTACGTCATGCAATTATTTTTTCGGTCTTATTGTGAGACATAATATTTTTTTATGTGTTATCCGGTGAAATGCGATTTTTTCAATCACGAAAGCAATTAAAATTATTCACGGAAGATTTACTATGCTGAATGAAGTCGAAATTATTCGGAATTGCAAAAGGTGGAGCTTATATTTACCATTGTCAGCAGATTCCTTGCTGCATTTTGTTGACTGAAATGTTGACAATAATTCAACAGATCTGTGTTCTTGAAACGTATCAGTAAATTCTGATTTCACATTTGAATAATAAATTTTAATTATATCGAATGTTTTAGAACAATTGCAAATTGGAAAAAATCTAAATGTTACCCTGTAACTATATGAGTTCGAAATAAAAATGATTATAAAATCGAAAAAAAAAATTTTCAATATACATTATATGAATGTCTATCGATATTACTGTCCTCTTCCCTACCGTCAGAAAGCCATCAAATAAATGGAACTAAAAACCGATTGATAGAAAAAATATAATAAAAATGACCAGACGCAATTCGTTCCTCAATTGGAACCACATTACTATCAGTCTCTAATACATGAGGAAATATTATTTGGTGAAAGTTACAATTTCGTGAATTTTCATGATAGTTTTTTGATATATATTTTAAAACGTTTGGAATTGATTTCTGTAATGACCGAAAAACAAATTTACAGATAACGTCAGTAGGATGCCGACAAGTCTACTTCCTTCATTGCATCGTACTTCTTAAATTATAATCAGAAAATTTTAAACACAATCCGGGATTGTGTATCAAATTATTGCATACAACGATAAATAAATGAATTTGATTTTGAAGCTCATACTTTTCGATTAACATACTTACTTGTTTTAAGCAAAATTTGGAAAAATACAACGCATAAAACAGTAACAACATTTATTTAGATTTAACAAACAACGTAATAATTTTACCGTTAAAGTTGACTCTGACTGTAAAATAATAGTTTTGGAATAGCACATCGCAAAACAAAATTTCAATTCTCATGTAATACAGAAAACTTTTCTGAGTTATCTGAAGAATGACATTTGGAATAGTGAAAAACAAGAACAATTGGTCTGAAATAGCACGAAAATGTCGTACAAGATTTGGTTATTTTAATGAACTAAATAGCCCTATTGGGGGCTCAGAATCTAATTCATCCTCTAGGCGAGAAATTGTGGGTATTTTGTTTTCAATGTGAATTTTGTGAAAACGGCGAGACAAGATTTTTCAATCGAGGTTTTTTCCCGAGCACTGTTATTATATATTGAATAGTATATACCTCGTTTTGAACTAACCTCAGCAGATTGTTTGTTTTATGTATTGTAATATGCTAGCTCTTGTATCAAGAGAATATGTAGAATGGGTTGTGTGGTGCAGCTCGTGGAGAGCTGGCCAAATTTCTTTCAAAATGAGAACGGCGCAACTAAAACGGCCAATGAAGATAACAATCGCACCACGATAGCCGATTTTTGTGAACGCTTTTGATGACATTGAAGTGAAAAATATGTTTGGTTTCAACTGGATGTTGCAACTTGCCACACATCTCACGTCACAATCGATTTAATGCGTGAAACGTTTGATGACCGTTCAATTAGCTGAAATGGTGATATCAATTGGCCTTCGAGAAGCTGCGACTCGACACCTTTAGATTATTTTCTGTAGGACGACCTTGAAGCCGAGATACGACCCCATAGACTTGAATAAGGTTTCTCAGAAATTGGTCCAATAGAATGGGGTGGTCGCGGCAGCCATATGAATGAAATTATAATCAGTTTCAAGCGGAAAACCGGTTATCATTTTGGTTAACCAATTGCATACAAGCGGTTTTGGTTATTTCTGGTTCAAAGTAATGACGTCATGAATAAGCCCTTCGACGTCATTGATTTGAACCGCAAATGACCAGACTCAAGAGCTGGGTTAAACTTCTGGTTTTTAGGAAAGTAGGGTTGTAGGTACGCGGAAAATTTCAAAGGTTCTTGACTGACGAAGCATACTTGAAGAAGATTATGTATTCGTGAGCTTAGCCACGTTACGATTTATATTGAGAAAACTATTTCAACAATTTCAATTATCGGCTTAATTTCATTCATTTAGGAATTAAACTTATCTATTGAAATCTCTAAGTTAGGTTCGGGTGTTAACGCATCCAAAAGCTTCTGACTTGTTAATTATCATTTAAAATAGAAGTGTCCAAAGTTCTTAAAGATTGCTGATATTGTTTGAGTAAAACAAAATATTCTTTCTTCACTTGGATAATAGGAAAAGCTCAGTGTTATAATTAATAGCTCTCGACTGTTAGGAAGAAATATAAATTTGTGTTTAAGTTCCCAAAAAAACTTTTATTAATAGCAAACTTTACCGTGACGTGCGAGATGTAGCCAAATACCACAGCGATATCAATACATGGGATTTAAAATCAATTGGATAGTGTCCTCCTGTATATTTTTCGGTAATATTTTCACATCGGATAATTTCTGTCAAAACAGAAAAACTTTTTTTTTGTCAAGCGGAACATTCTGAAAAACATATGTTCATCGTTACATTGCATCCACGTTAATATTTTGGAATGCATGAATTTGAACTTGAAGCATAAAATTTACATTTGCAAATCGAATTTTGTATTTATTGCATAAAACCTAAAAAAGAGCAGAGGGCCGGTTATTAGTTCTAGCACAAAAAGAAATAACCTAGGGCTGAACCAATGATAACCGCAGTTATTATTGGTTATCCGCTTGAAATTGATTCATATTTCTTGTTTAACAGAAAATGAAATAATAATTAATAATAATAATTGAAGATTATAATTTGGCAAAATTTCAAAACTTTTTGTTTTATTGAATTTTTAATTAAACTTCTAAATGCTTATCAGAAACAGCAAAATTTTCATCACCGAACATTCTCCTTCTATTTACTGTTACATCATATTGCTTTTATATACAGTTTATATGGACGAGTTCAACAATTTCACAGGTTTAATAAATAATGCGAAATGAGTAAGTATATGTGACCTTTAGTAGGTCTAAATGACAATAATTAAAATCTGTAGTTGACGACCGTGATGCGTTTCATGTACGGATATATTCATTTCATTTATATTTACCAGTTTATTGGGACCGCTGAACACATGGAAATTTTCCTATTGAACTATGTGAGTACAAATATTATCTCACACAGAGTTGTGGGAGATGATATTTTTCTATTCAAAGTGAATACGTGCAAATTCACGAAAATTAAAATGCATGTTTATTAAGGAACTGGTTTGGACGTTTTTATTTCAGATTTATGTAAATTTTCATTAGCATTTGCGAAGTTTTGAAGGTTCCACTACGCGAAAAATCTGAAAAAGTAACGACTAAAGTTATATTTATGTGCTTGTTTATATTGTATTCTATATCTAGACAATGCCAAATTTTCTAGTTATGCTTGTAACCATAAGAATGGAAATTCAACAATTTGACTGATTCGACGAACCCATATTGACGTCATGGTCGGCAAACTTCTCGCAAAATTAGTTTTGGTCACTTATTTTACTGACTTCATAATATTCTCATATTTGAGTATACGATGAGATTGCACGCTGTTTTCAAAAATTATTGGCAAAAAATGAACTAAGAGTTTGCCCCTGTAACGTTTTTGCAACAGTTCATGTAGGTTCCGCGACGAAATTTTCTTTTTTCGAACAGCAATTTGTTGAAAAAGGCGAGACCTTCAATGGCGAGTATTATTTATCCTTATTGGTACGTTTTAAGAAAACCACAAGTTCATCAACAAATGGTGAGGAAAAGAGTGGATACCAGACCACGCAGATTTGAGAAATGATCGCCCAGAAAATATTTGGCTGGAGTGAATAGGTTATAGCCCAAACCGAAACCTATTTTGAGGCAGAGGATGAATAAATTAATAATCATTCATTCATTTTCGAAAAAACATGAAAGTTTATCGAGTTAAGCGAATAAAATAAAAACAAACTCACAAAACTGCTTGTGTGTAAGAAAATTTTAAGCGATAATAGAACGCGATATAGAACCAATAAAAAATAGGAGGCTAAAGTGCAACATAAAATGAGTGCTACAAAAAAGGTAACGAATTGTTAGAAGGACGTTCAACTGATTTATTGAATCACTTTAGAAGGAAACTGACTTGATGACTATAATGATTTTTGATCCCAAAAATTGTATGTAATCACTTACGAGACGATCTTCCTTTGATAAGGTTGCATTTTCCGGCCTAATCCATAAAAAGCGTCATTTCCGGACTAGGTCGGAAAAATGAGGTTGAAGTTGATCATAACCATAGCAACGGAATAACGGCTGACAGATCTTATGAAATTAGTTGTCAAATGTTTGCAATTGTCAAAAACATATGGAAAGCAGCAGGGATAATGTAATTCCACATGGTTGCCGAAAAAATATTGTGCCTACGCAATAAGCCCGAATGTAGTTTTTTGGGTACATTTCGTATGCTTATATTCTTCCGGACTTATTATGTAAATTACTATTTCCTTGCTTTTGCTGTTGTATTACAACACACTGATTATATTCCTGAAATTGTCAGAGTTCATCAAAAATATCCGGACATTAAGAAACCTTGACTTTTTTATGGAAAATTTTCTAATAAATACATATGTAGATTAAAATAGATTAAACTTTTAATAAGTTCTCATCCCAAAAATTTTGTATTTTCGTTCAATATTCTCATTGAAGGAAACATCCTAGCACGAGCCCTATTACTTGCAAACGTGAAATAAACGCTTGTTGTTATTTTCTGGAAAATCACTTGAATCAGACTTACAGCTTTTATTACATAGGTATAATGAGGTGTAATCAATTCACAACGAAAGTGTTATGAGTAGATACATAATTTAAAATTGAGTTTTAATGGTTATGTTTACCCACCGAATTAAATTCATATTAACCATATAAAAAAGAACATTAACAATTAACTGATTTTTTCAGGAGGTCTGGATAATATCAAACAAGACATCGTTATTGGACGATGCAAGAAATTCCCTTGTAGGTTGAGGAAGGGGACAGTCATTCTTACTGAATATAAATTCACGTCTGGTAAGTATGCATAATTAATATCTCCTAGTATAATTCCTTTTCACGATATCGCTAAATTACGGTTATGCCTTCAGTTCTCAATATTTATAGTTTAAATCAGTCATGGGCAAACTTTTTTGTAAGGAGCCGAATAGAAAAATTTTTCGTAGACCAGGGGCCAAAATAAAATTTTACAGTAATAAAATGAATTTTACAAAATTTGAATTATGTTCCTCATAATGGAAGAGATGAAATAAACTTAAACTGATATAATTCAACAAGAAAAACTCTATGACTCATCAGTCAGGAGTTCTTCACAAATCAATTTTAGGTTGGCTTTAGCGCAAGCCAAGTCTTCTGTAATTTTGAACCACTGCGCGAATGAAGATTGCTAACTGTGCTGTATCAATAATGTCAGTGCTTTCATCCAATGCTATGGAAAAAGGAACAGATGTTTCCACCATTTTTCCAAAAGCGACTTTTATAATAACATCTATTTGTCTTTTGACTGTTATTCTCTTTAGACTTACTTCTCCAAACGTTTTCTTTCATCTGGATACAAAGTATCAAGCACTCTTCCATAAATTCATTCTGAGAATGGCTTCGAGTATCCTGCTTTTTTATTACTAACGATATAACTTGCCCAAACGATATCTTTAGCTTCTTCATTACTTTGCAAATATATTCTGCTGTCCAACCAAATTCTTTTTCAACTTCTTCTTTCATTTCCAGTCCAACTTCCGAATTTTTGCGAATGTTTGGTAGTATAATGTCTTCTTGAATTATATTCTTCCGCAATTGCTACGTTCTCATCACATATTCAAAGAGCTAATTTCGGGGTTTTTCGTGTGTGAAAAAATTTATAGGCAGGCCAAGAAAATTCTATTTGTGGGCCGTAGGTTGCTCATGCCTGGTTTAAGTGGTCATGTCGATATCTTTCATTGTAAGGATTTAATGGATTTCGGGGTCCTCAGATGTCATTGCATGTTTTGAAAGATCATAATGAAGGATTCCCATTTAGCAAGAATCAATTTTCGAGATCAAAACACCACAATAGACGGGGAATAATATATGCACAAATTCGCAAATGAAAAAGTTTTTTCAGTTATCCATCAATTTCCTGAACTTTTCACTTCCATATCAGATAATTTGAACCTAAAGATACAGGTTTTAGAATACTTCGTTTTTTTCACCTTCAACAACGATTTCTGCTCAAAAATGCTGCACGTGGAAAACAAAAAGAAATACGAGGTCACAAGGAGACACATCTTGAAAGTTTTTTAAATGACCATTAGCGCTCTTCTTTCTATTTTGCATTCAGGATTTTTATCCAAATTACATGGAAATCCAATTAGAACTATTCAACGTAATCGGCTTAATTAGAGATGTGAGTCAAGGATTTGGGGATATCAATGTTTCGCATAAGCAGTTCCTAATAATGATGATATAGTAAAAAGTATTCGGAAGGCAATTATATGAACCAGAAAGAAATATTATGAATAATCATGAAATAAAGATACTACACTGAAACTAAAAGTTTTTTATTGTATTTAATTTTATGGAATCTTTTGGCCGGATGTGATTTGAATATTTCATTCTTCCGTGAGATATACGGAGAGATATTTTCCTTTGGGACCACTTTTGTATCCAGGAAATACTTTTTTGCTTACAATTCATTTCATAATATTCAAAATTTATCCCTAGGGATGAATGTCCTTCCTTAGTCCAAAGATACATTTTAGTGAAATATTGTTTACAGAATTATGATATCATAACAAAAAAAATTGAGAAAAGCCCTGAGCAGGAGCTTTTGAGCGCTCGTTCTTTGGTGGAGCAATAAGACTTTTACCACGAAATTTTACATGGGATTTGAGATTGATACAAAATATACAGGGTGTTTCATCATAAACTGGATAAACATATATTTTCGTGTAGAGGACATCGGGAGAATCATTTTTGCCTTATACAATATATCTCGTTTTCGAAGCATAGGGGAAAACCCGGATAGATGCCCCACTTTTTGAAATTGCCCCATATTTTTAAAAATATTGATTTTATTGTGTAATTTCTATGAGTGTAGGAAGCCCCATTATTTGATTTGAAATACTCAGACTTTTCTCCGATATGGCAATCCCAAATTCCACAAAAATTTGATTTTTGTAGAACCTTTTTTTTAGGGATAGATGCCTACAAGTATGGATAGTTGCCCCACCATGAAAATACTGGAAGGGATAGATGCCCTTCATACTGTGTGAACCAAAAACCCAACTAAATACAATGAGATTTTCTTTGCCTAAAACAGCAACTTTATCTACGCAACATGGATCGAATTAACAACAATTGTGCATTTTTAATTGAATTTCAAAAGCATATATCAAACGAAAAGTTGCATTCTTCATATTAACATAAAGCATTATTCCACTCAATAATAAATTAATGAAATAATAAGTCTCAACAAAAATGATCAGGAATCCAGTTTAAAATCAAAATAACACAATGAATCGAAAATCTGCTAAGGAGATAAGGTTTTAGTTTAGATGTCCTAAGGGGCACCTATACCTCAAAATATCAGGGCAACTATCCTTTTCGATAAGGATAGACGCCCATGATTTTTATTAATAAATTAAGAAGAAAACAAAAAATATTTGTACTCCAATGTACACTCAATGAAACACTGTATTGACGTAATAAAAAAAATTACTGAATTTATTACCACTTCAAAAGTTATACAGCGGCAAATACCTACCTCTAAAACTTTGGCATGTTTGTGAAGTTCGCTGCTGAGATAATCGCGCACACTAGCGAAAAACGGCTTCACTTTACAATAACCCTTACAAAACTAAGGTCCAGGGTGCCTGTAGCAGCTACTTATAAAATTAATTTTTTGATACGTGTTTCGGAAGTTAGGTATTTTGAAAATGGGGCATCTATCCAACTGGGGCATCTATCCGGGTTTTACCCTAAGCGAGATACAGGGTGTCAAACGTCATTTTTGAGCTAGATTCTTATGAGTGTGGTTAGTTATGTATAACACTTGAAGTAAAGGTTTTTGGTCAAATCTCAGTATTTTTGGGTCCTCTATTCAGAAAAGTAGACGAACTCCGAAAAAAAATTTACAAAATGGCGGAAGACCTGCAATGTTCCAAATTGTTTTTGCGGTTGTCAAATCGACTTTTATTTTCTGAATGAACATAATTTTCCTAGAATTTCTGTGAAAAAATTTTTTCAAAAATCGAACACAAATTTTTTTTTACATGTCTACAGCGATGAAAAAATTTCACTTGAAATGGAGGAAATTTTGTATAATTGTACTTCTTGAATTATCAACCACGAATATGAAAACAGAATTGTGAAATATCGAACGGTTTCGTTACTACAGTCATTCAAATGTTTCGTTCAGACCTCTGAAATATTGAAAATAAAATTGTTTTGGCTTCTAGAATCAAAATAATTAAATTATTGGCATGTTTAAACATTCTAGATGAATTTATAAGAAAAAAATCAGTGAAATTTAGTTGGGACTCGAAACGACGTATGTATTAAATAGGGAAATAGCACTGTTCTAAGGATATTAATATTCGTTGCCAGGCAACAGTAGTTCGTAGTTCATAGAGTTGGACTGGTGTTTTAATTTCAGTGAATATAATTTAGCCAGTAGTCAAACTCTATGAACTACAAACTACCGTTGCCTGGCAACGAATATTAATATCCTTAGAACAGTGCCATTTCCCTATTTAATACATACGTCGTTTCGAGTCCCAACTAAATTTCACTGATTTTTTTCTTATAAATTCATCTAGAATGTTTAAACATGCCAATAATTTAATTATTTTGATTCTAGAAGCCAAAACAATTTTATTTTCAATATTTCAGAGGTCTGAACGAAACATTTGAATGACTGTTGTAACGAAACCGTTCGATATTTCACAATTCTGTTTTCATATTCGTGGTTGATAATTCAAGAAGTACAATTATACAAAATTTCCTCCATTTCAAGTGAAATTTTTTCATCGCTGTAGACATGTAAAAAAAAATTTGTGTTCGATTTTTGAAAAAATTTTTTCACAGAAATTCTAGGAAAATTATGTTCATTCAGAAAATAAAAGTCGATTTGACAACCGCAAAAAAAAAATTTGGAACATTGCAGGTCTTCCGCCATTTTGTAATTTTTTTTTCGGAGTTCGTCAACTTTTCTGAATAGAGGACCCAAAAATATTGAGATTTGACCAAAAACCATTACACCAAGTGTTATACATAACTGACCACACTCATAGGAATCTTGCTCCAAAATGACGTTTGACACCCTGTATCTCGCTTATGCTTCGAAAACGGGATATATTGTATAAGGCAAAAATGATTCTGCCGATGTCCTCTACACGAAAATATATGTTTGTCCAGTTTATGATGAAACACCCTGTATAAATGCACAATATCATCACAATCAGAATTATATTCTGGAAATTATTCAAAGAATGAAATATGTGAGAAATAAATAATTACAAAAATTAAATTATGAAATTTTCCATGAATATTCAGTATATCAGTTTTGATTCACTTGAATCGGTTATATAAATATGGAAATATAGAGATTCTTTTTTTCAATATTCCAATTGAATTTTCTATGGTTTTGTTGACATCATGGTCACAAAATTTTGCATGACAATTTAGTATTGTGCGTTCAAAAAATTCGTGGTCAAGTAAGCAGTGGATTCTATTTTTCCTAAGAGTCTATGGGGGGAAGTAAGCTGTGGATTCTATTTTTCCTAAGAGTCTATGAGGGGAAAAATAGAATCCACAGCTTACTTGACACGAATTTTTTTGAACGCACCTTATAACAGTCTTCATTCACCAAATCAATTTCACATGAATCGGATATCCTGTTATGGAAATATAAGGATGCTTCATTCAATATTCCAATTGAATTTTCTATGGTTCTGTTAAAACTATGGCCACAAAATTTTGCATGAAAATTCAGTATATCAAGTAACATTCACAAAAAAATTCCCTCGAATTAGATATCCTGTTATGGAAATATAAAGATTCTTCTTTTCAATATTCCAATTGGATTTTTCATGATTCTGTTAACACTATGGCCACGAAATTTTGAGTGAACATACAGTTAATTGATATCCATTCAGAAAATGAATTTCACTCGAATCGAATATCTTCTTATGGAAATTTGAAGTTTCTTCTTTTCAATATTCCAATTGAATTTTCTATGGTTCTATCCACACTATGGTCACAAAATTTTGCATGAGGCTTGTTATGAGCATCTTGCATTTGGCCATTAACATTTCATTTTGATTGGTTTCGTTTTTTCTGAGATATAATGAATATACATTTTGAATGAGCATATTTTATGGAAAATCCAGTCGATTTGGCTAGTTAACGAACTCAACCGAGCTATTTAGGACCCGAATTCATCCTGAAAATTTCAAGTCTCTAGGACAATCCTTTCGAAAGTTATTGTGCTAACGGACGGCCGGACGGCCCCACAGACAGAATTGAATTTGACCACGAATTCGTCATCAGAGAGTCTAACCCTATCGTTTGAGACCATTTTCGGCTCAAAATTTGAAAATTACAGACATTCGGGCAAAACGATATAGCACTCGTTTAAGTAGAACGAGCGCTCAGTAAAAGAATGTTCAGAAGAGAAGTGTAATTACATTACGATCAACTACGAACTACGAAGTAGCTGAAGACGACTTCTGAACACTTACCTTACCGGAGAATCAAGTTACATTATATTAAAAAAATGTTAAAATCAGGCTAGAGGTTCAAGGTGAAATGAACTACAAATTAACTTGAGATTTTAAATATTTTGAACCCACTTACGAAAAAAAATTGACATGTCTCTGTAAACAAGTACTACTGGTATATGGTGATATGTAATATTTCATAATTCTCATTATTTTTGTTGCAGCTGTTGATTCTCCGACACTGGTTAATAGGGTTACGGCAAAAATTGTTGGAATTCCATTTCCTTTCATTGGTGTAGATGGAGCTGAGGCTTGTTCAAATCTTTATAAAGAAGATGGAAAAACTGTAGCTGGATGTCCGTTGAAAAAAGGAGAAACATATGTTTACAAGAATCAGTTAGACGTTTTGAGCATCTATCCAACGGTATAGTATCGATTTTTTCTATCGTTTTGAAATTCTTTCAGTGTTTGCAAGGTGTTTTCCAAACTCTTTCAGGGTGTGACGATCCTGCACACCTCTTACATCACACGTAGCTGCGCTACAGCTCGACCTTCAATTTCAGAGCTCAAATGATCTCCAGTATCTGAGAGGGCTCCAAGGACAAGGAGCATAAATCTGTGTTTCTCCAATAATTCTCCTGTCCAAAACATTTTTGAGCAAGCTCTCATCCTTACTGAGATTCAAATACTTTTTGGACCTTGAGGAACTTTTCGGAATGATCCTTTCCCGGCAAATTTCCCTACAGTGTTTTTTTTAGTTTTTCCTTCTTCAGAAATTATTTCATATAACTGCATTTGCCGATACCTCAGAACGGTTCTGAGCTAGTGGCGGGTTGTATTCCAAACATACTGCAATGGATGTACGTTATGATTTTGAGAGCTATAATCACATATGGCACACTAGCCTGGTTTGCCAAGGCAAGTCAGGTGAGTACGAGGAAAAGGCTCGATAAAGTACAGAGGCTTGCTTGTGTGTGCATCACTGAGGTCATTGAGGTCATTACGGATCTCACATCTCTACATCTAGTGATTGATAGGGTTGTCCATAAGGCTATCCTCAGAATATCTAAGGAAGGTACAGGTAATGAGAGAATAAAGAATCAGAGAGTCTGGTCCTCTTTGCACAACTACATCTCATCTGCGAACCTCCCTAGTGATGTAATCATCAAGAGAAACTTCAGGACATTGCTAAGTAAAAGAGAGGAATGAGAACGGAAATGCACCGAAAATAACCTCGAAGAAAATACCATAAAATGGTATACAGATGGTTCCAAAACCTCTACAGGAGCTGGCGCTGGGGTATACGGGCCAAGTACCAAATGGGCACTGTCACTAGGCTCCTGTATGAGCATCTTTAAAGCAGAAATCTTAGCTTTTAAAAGATGTCTAGATATAAATCTAGAAAGAAACTATCAGAAGTGCGATATAGCCATACACTCAGATAGTCAAGCTGCTATTAAAGCACTAGGCTCCTACGTCATCGACTCAAAAATGATCTGGGAGTGCCGGAAGAAACTCAATGGGGTAGGCAAGAAAAATAAGTTCTTTTTACTCTGGGTTCTCTGCCATTCGGTAATCAAAGGAAACGATGAGACCAATACATTGCCAAAGAGGGAGCACGAATGTCACTCATTGGACCAGGGCCCTTCTGTATAGGTAAATGTACCTATAAGAAGGAGTTCCTGGAGAAAGAGAAAGCCGAGAAGGAAAAACTCTGGCGGAATCTCCCAGAGATGGGTCATTCCACTAAGTTCCTTCGGAACTTTGAAACAGCAAGATGTAAAAGATATTTGGATCTTGATAAAGAAACAATAATTATACCTCCTCAATGGCTTTCTCTCCTACCTGTTGAGGATGGGATAATCGGACACTGACGAGTGTAGGTTCTGTGGGGAGGATTAAGGAACCCCCATTCACCTAGTTACGGAATGCTTTGACATTGCGAGCCTACGAAGAGAATGCTTTGGGCGAGAAACTTGTAAGAGTGAGGAACTAGCCTCGTTGAAGCCTTCACAGATATTGGATTTCCTCAGATTTCTTGAACTGGAAGGCGAGCTGTAAAGGGTGTGGTCGGAACAGCTTTGTTATTGTTGTAATTTATCAATCAAATACACTAAGTAAAATGTTTGAAATTTCAGATAAAAGTGGAGGTACACTGGGGTTTAGAAACCAGTTCTGGAGACCAAGTTGTATGCTTCGAAGTGCCTGCTCGAATTACCAATTAGATCCTAAGGAAAAAAATCGAATAACCAAAAATATGTGTGTTATATTTACACCTCAATAATATGAAAATAAATTTAATTTTAATGTTACCATTCTGTCTCATATCGAGAATGATATTCTAAAATTTGAAATGAGGCCAATCAATTGTAATTTTCATATTTAAACTTTTGAGTCTATTCTCGAAGTCGAAAACAAATGTCTCAAGTAAGAAGAACGCTATTCTTCGGAAAAAGTCAACAACCTACTTGAGTAGCGATCAATACTCAATGAGTTTTGAATATCATTTCAGTTTTTAAAAACGAAGTTGATATAAATATATGATCATTTTTAATTGATGAGAATGTTTTATTTGATCATCTGTTTATTTTCTGACTGGTTTCAATAATGTTTGCTCAGTTCACGAGAAATTGTTGAGAATTGATTATAAATTTTGCTTCATTATGAATTTCTTGCAGGAGTGGAAATCATTTATGTAAATGGATTTGAAGCAGGTACAGGTGGCCTTAATCGACACTTTTGAACGGAAAGGTCTAACAAAAATAAACAATAACTGATGTCGCTGTCTGAGGGCCAATATTTATGAAAAATTTAAAGGATAAAACTATACGTGAATATCTACGACCATTTTATGGTTACAGGGTATTTTCACAATATTGCTATAACTTTTCTAGACATCAGTTTTGACTATATTTGTTCAAAATAGGACTTTCTATTCAAAAGTGCCTTTGCAGCAAATCAATTGCTCATTTGATTTACATGATTCCTTCAAATAAATAAAACTTTTTGAAGAATGACAGTCAATTGTGTCTGGAGTTATAGAGATATAAAATTTTGTTTCTCGGATATTTTTAAATTAGCATTTCAATCGGATCAACTTCATGTTCAGCTAGTTCAATATCAATATAAAAAATTATGCAAAATTGCTTGAAGATCCTTGAAATGGAAAATTGGAAAATAGTTTTTTGTTCGACATAATTATATCGCTCGAATTTTAACCTTTCATTAAGAGTGATAAATTAACTCCAATGTTAAAATGTCATAAACCAGGAAATGTTATTGTCACTTTGACATCGATAAAAAAGGTGCATCCTCTTTTTTCGGATAAAAACTTCTCTTCCTCAATTATTCTGTCAGATTTTTGAATTTTGAACATATAGTGCTTTTATTTTTATTTTATTTATTTTTTTAACTTTGTTGATATAAAACCTAAAAGATAAATCGTTTTGATGAAGTTTCGACTGAGAAAATTACCACAAATATCGAGAAATCTATACCGCAATCCACAAAAAACACAAAAGATTCAATCTGGAGACGATTTCTGGAGTTTTGTCAAACTCGAAATGAATTGTCCGAAATAATTCCATATAATTCCATTATACGAAGTAGCAAATATATTAAAAGGATTGGCCCTATAATATGAAAAAGAAAAATGGAGATGATTATAAAGAATATACGGTTAAATCAATTAAAACAACGAAGATGGTACAGGAAAAATATTTCTGTGAGTACAATATTGAATTTGCTCCTTTTGTCGACATAACTCGTGATGCGAGAAATAGTAGATGGAAAGAATTACAAGCTATTGCAGCAAAAAGGAAAGTATGTTCTGCAGCATTGGACAAGAAAGATATACTGAGAATGGCAAAATTGTGGAATGCAGAAGAACCAGAAGGACTACAAGAAATATTTTTTCACATAGCTTCTTATTAATTAGCTTGGAGGGGAAGAGAATCTGTAAACTGTAAAATATACCATTTTAAAGAAATAAAACCACGATGGAATTCCAACAAATAGATTTGAATATAATTCAATATTTTAGAAGACGGCACAAGGTGGATCGCAAAAATTTACCGACAGCAAATGGTTAGTAAAAAATAAAATGAATTTGTATTTGTCCCGTTAGATTATTAAAAATACTCCTACATAAAAGAAATGAACACATAACATCCGATCGACCTTTTTTTAACTACAAACCCACGAATTCTAAAGGTTAGTATAAAAATGTTCCACTAGGTATCAATATGACTTCTACCTGGACCAAAAATTCTGCCGCTTAAATTGAACTCGACATCACAAATAGTAAAATTAATAATCATTCAAATCGTGCTAGTACAGTGTCTCCAAAAGCAGGAGTAAGTGAATAACAGTTCATAAAGATAACGGGATACTCATCATTTTCTTCAATTGAACCTTTTCTCCAAATTGACCACGAACATCATGAGAATCTTATTAGATCCTTACGATACTCGTTTCCGAGAAAATAAAATGAATATTCCAAATCTGTGTATACCACAGTAGAAAATTTTCAAATCAGTACACCAAAGGAAACAATATATAACAGTTTTGTATTTAATAATTGTACTTTCATAATCGAATTTTATTGTATTAATGAAGGTAATTATTGTTGTTGTTCATCCATATATTCTATCGTTAATTTATCTTGCCAAAAAACATTCGAGCTTTTCTTTTATCAGAAAATTTCTCTTTACCTCATAGTTTAATTATTTTATAATTCAATCCTTCAATTTGCTCGCGAGACAAATTTTACAGGTTCGAAAATGCTACATTTCTGTTCGTCTTTCCGAAAGAATGAGTGCACGAACTTGCTGTAAACATTTCAATTTAATTAATAATGAAAGTGAGAATACAGAATTAAGGAAAATATTAAGAATACTTCGATAGATTTTCAGGTATATTTTCTACGATATCTTAGGAGAACCTGTAATTGCTTGATTGTGTTGATTTTGTTTATTATTTTCGGTGAGGTTGTATACTGAAGAACTGTAGTGAGTCGATTGAAATGTAACTGAAGAAAATGTGTAATAGTTCAGTAGTTGTACAGGACTTCGAGCTGAAATGAATTCATTTTCGAATAATCATGTTAAAGCAAAAAAGGAAAATATATTTTTTTTCTTAAGCTAAATATACAGATATCTTAGGGGAAAAGTATATCATTTTTTTGAATGATCTATGTTTCTAAATTAGTGTATCTATATTTTGAAAAATATACTCTGCATAGTAGCATATCTGATTCATTTCGATGATTCCATCATTAAAATCTGATAAAAAGCAATTGTTGCAAAAATACTCTATTTTTTATCACCCACTTATCCATGAACTCCACTATAAAGTTGCATTCAGAATTATAATGATACGATTTCAATTCATATTATCGATCTTTTTCATTACTATTTGCTGTCACTTTCTCACCATCAACTAAGTTATAACGTGAAAGAAAAGGATAACTGTAGCTTGAATAAGATAAAAATTCAATCTTTATGCATCTGATGCTTATAGGGCCATCAAAATACACAATGGTTTATTAATAGCGCTATCGATCCTTAAAAATAAATAGATATTTTATATTCGATAAAATCTGAAATGTGCTTCCAGCTTCATTTACCAGTGAGCTGACGAGTATTTCGGTGTATTTTATTCGGAAATCTGCGAAATGATGAATAATCGAGGAGATATTTCGTTTTTTTTGTTGGGTGTTTTTCTGGTCCTATTGCCCCAGTTGATATGTGGGCAGTATGCTCCTGAAGATATTCCATACGATGACTGCGGAGGTTAGTTCACATATTTTTTTTTATTTACCGTATGTTGATATCTTTCGCTTGACAATGTACAATTATTTTCCTATGATTACTTGTATAAGCTCTAGGCATATGAACATTAATCACGAAATGTTTTATGGTTGTCTTTCATCTTTGTTCAGAATATTTTTCTAAATACCTACTTATTTTTGTGATGTAAATTCATATTAACGCGATTTATTTTGTATAAATTGACCTTATTGAAGATGACAATCTGTCGGAATTCGATATTCAGTAAATAACTTTTGCAATAAAATGTTTGATTAGCCAAACTAATTTGAATTATAAAATTTGCAAAGAATAGGTACAATGGAGTTGAATAGTTTATTAAAGAAGAATTTAGCATATTGAATCCCTCAGGACAGTGGCGTAACTATACCATCTGGGGCCCGTGGCAAATTCTTTTGATGGGGCCTTATCAGTAAAAATCGTCAGGTTGTACTCATAACTTATAGATTTTCAGCGTACTCAATTACACGTTGTATATTATGTTGTATTGGAGAGTTCACATTCATCCATAGAACATAATATCTCGAAGCATTCATCAACTATTCGCTAGCTTTTCCGAACAGCATCGTGAGGAAACCTGCATACATTTACAATGAAATAAAAATAACAATTCAATTTCAATAAGATATTATTAAGAAAAATCTTTTCTTCGAGCTTTCTCTTCCGCAAACTTGTCTATAACCTGTTTTGTCCCATAGATTTTCTTAAATAGGTTTTATCAATTTTAGTTTTGAAATGGGTATTTTGATTGACGGTTTTTGACGGTCACAAGTACGTGGAATGATTCGTCTCAGGTAACGTGCACATCTCTAAAAATGAATCAACATCGATGAACTTAAAATTATATTTTGGTCTTCTTTAGTTATCTCACTTTCGATTTTAAGCAGAACTTATAAAAATAAACTTTTCAACTACAATAAAATACTTAGATACAGTGTAAAAAAATATTTTTGAGCTCGTGGCCCCTTGGGCCGGGCCCCCCTCAAGTCGGGGGCCCGTGGCATTTTGCCACCCCTGCCACCCTGTAGTTACGCCACTGCCTCAGGAGCTCCTTTGCTAAATCTGATAATTTTATAATTACCTAGTCATTTAACTGAAAGTCCTTTTTAAAAGCCTATAGCCTATATACTTCTGGAAACATAATTTAAATCTTCGGAAAGAAGGAGATTTTATCAACTTTCATGTGTTTTTTTTATGGTGCGATTTATTCGTCGTTATTGCTTCAAATTTTATCGTCATCGTGTCCGATATGAGTAGGAATACTCGATCTATTTTAACAGATGTTTCTTGATGTAATTAGATCTCTCTCGGTTGTTCTGTACTTAGTATGGCAAGAAAAATTCAACATTTAAACCTTCCAACTAGCTGAATTAACCATCCGAACTGAATTGATTCTGATAAGGAAATTTTTATGATCAAATATTGATTTTTATACCAGGGAATTGCGAAAGTTATTAAAAGTTGACAGTTTCGAGAAATGAAGAAAATATTTTATCACGAAGGAAAAAAACTCAAATTTGATTATTATCTGAGAATAGATAATGCGAAGAACGTTTCACAAATGATCATTTTAATGAAATCAATTTTTTTAGGTTATGACAGAAACCAAGTTGCGAGTATCAGACTTACAGGATGCGAAGAAGATGAGATTTGTGAAATAACTATGGGGGATGTCCTAACCTTGAAGATAAAATGGAAAACATGTAAGTGTTTAAATAAAAATATGGTTCAGATGAGTGTTGGTTTTTCAAGTATTCTGTGGCGCAGTCAGAACTTTCGTTCGATGCAAATATTCAAAATAAGAATACTGTTATTTCTATCTTTATGTTTCTGGTTGATGAAAAATGTCAAATTCACAATATCTTTTCTGAAATCTGGTGATCATTTATTTTCTAAAATGCCTTTCCAATATACAGGGTATCAAGGAAAAAAGTACCATGCATAGTGTCACGCAATAGAGGGTCATAAATATGAAAAAAAGTCCCATGAATATATGTTGGAAACTGCTTCATTTTTTTGTTTGGTTTTTTATAATTTTGGACAAAGAGGTAAGAATTGAACAAAAAGTGATATGCGGGGGTTTGTATGCTCCAAATATCCTACTAGTTTTTAGATTACTTATAGAGGACGCCACATACAGGATTCCACATTTAAATCAACCCTAATTCTTTCGCCTCATACTGTATGTCATTCTGGAGTAGAAAAAGCGATTCCCCTATCTTTTTCGTTCAAAAAGGTATTCTTTGATGAGGTAGCTAGGACCAACGGTTTCCGGTTAAATGCATCGAAAAGTTATGATGCACGCAAATTGTCCAGAAGCGCCAAAGTAACCCACTCACAATAACAACCAACAGCAAGGAATTATATCAAAATCTTAATCAAAATAATGAAAATGACAGGCAAAAAAGTTATGGCTGACGAGTGTAGGTTCTGTGGGGAGGAGGAAGAAACCCCCATTCACTTAGTCACGGAATGCTTTGGCATTGCGAGTCTGAGAAGAGATCGCCTTGGGCGAGAAACTTGTAAGAGTAAGGAACAAGCCTCGTTGAAGCTTTCACAGATATTGGAAGGTGAGCTGTGAAGGGTGTGGCCAGAACAGCTCTGTAAGGGGGCACAATACACCTTGAGGTCTCTGAACTGTAACCCCATTTTAAACTAAACTAAACTAGGGTTGATTTAAATGTGGAAAAATTGTTCTGTGGCGCCCCCTATTAGTCATCTAAAAACTAATAGGATATTTGAATTCTTCATCATACAAACCCCCGCATATCACATTTTGTTCAATTCTTACCTCTTTGTCCAAGAAAACACAAAAAATTTCATGAATGAATAGACCCTTTTGAAAAACTCATATAAGAAAGAGCGTAAACAGAGAAAATATTGAATTTCAGTTATTGAAAGATTTCTGCGAGCAGCAATCGATTTCTCGTACAAATATCGGATATAGGGAAAAACTCGGATAGATGCCCCAGTGGGGTAGATGCCCCATTTTCAAAATACATAACTTCGGTAACACGTAATAAAAAATTTATTTTATAAGTAGATGCTACAACCACCCTGGACCTCAGTTTTGTAAGGGTTATTGTAAAGTGAGGTCGTTTTTTGCTATTGTGTGCAATCATCTTCGCAGCGACAAATTTTTAGAGGTAAGTATTTGCCGCTGTATAACTTTTGAAGTGGTAATAAATTCAGTTATTTTTTTTTATTTGTTTCTCATTTGTAAACGTCAGATTCCAAAAACACAATATTAATCAAGGAAGTTTATTTTTTCAAGTCACTAACTTGTAAAATTGACAGTTAACTTGTAAAACTTTTACAAGTTAGTAGTATTATTTGCATTGAAAGTTGTCAAGTACTTGCTTCTAATTTAATTTATTCTTCTAATCTCAGTATTCCTGGAACAAATGTATTTCTCAATAAACGTTCTCAAACTATTCAAAAACGATATTCGTACTTTGTTATATTCGTATCTATTCGCTTTCCTTTTCACGTACTTGCTTCTAATTTCATTTATCCTTCTAATTTCATCATGTTCCTGGAACAAATATTTTTAGTGATAAATGTTTATAAAGTATTAAAAACGATATGCATACCTTGTTTCATTTTGGATCTGGCCTTTTTCGTCAGAAATCAGCAAATATTCTTGAAGGACTTCCCTCTCGTAAAGCCACTGACAGTTGTCATAATTTTCCGATGTCATAAATAATCATAAATAGCTTACGACATTTGCGACAAACTATTGAGATTTTTTTGGAATTTATCCCACCTTTTTACAAACGAGAAACAAATAAAATATAAAACAATACACGCAAGGTAACGGGTTTTACTGGCTCAAGGAGGTAACTGACTCGCCTGCGGCTCGTCAATTATATCCTCCATTCGCCAGTAAAAACCCTCTTACCTGGCTAGTAATGTTATATACTATATTACGTTAATACCGTGTATCATTGAGTATACATCTGAGTATAAGGGTTGCTGTTTTCTTCTTAATTTATTGAAAAAATTCATGGGCATCTATCCCTATCGAAAAGTCGAAAAGGATAGTTGCTCTGATTTTTCGAGGTATAGGTGCCCTTTAGGGCATCTAAACTAAACAGAGTTCCACATTTTGAAGAAGTTTTTAGACGTTTTCCTTTTTGTTTGTTTATCTAAACTAAAACCTCATCTTCCTCCTCATTTTCGATTCATTGTGTTATTTTGATTTTGAATTTAATTCTTGATTATTTTTGTTGAGACTTAAATTTTTATTTATTTATCATGAATGTGTGGCTTTATGTTAATGAAAAGAATTCAAATTTTCGTTTAATATATGCTTTTTAAAATTAAATTAAAAATGCACAGTTGTTGTTAATTCGATCCATGTTGCGTAGATGAAGTTGCTGTTTTAGGCATGGAAAATCTCAATGTATTTAGTTGGGTTTTTGGATCACATAGTATGAAGGGCATCTATCCGTCCCAATATTTTCATGGTAAGGCAACTATCCATAGTTGTAGGCATCTATCCCCAAAAAAGGGTTTCCACAAAAATCGAATTTTTGGGAAATTTAGGACTGCTATGTCAGAGAAAAGTCTCAGTATTTCAAATCAAATAATGGGGCTACCTACATTCATAGGAATTACTCATGTAAAATCAATATTTTCAAAAACATGAGGCAATTTCAAAAAGTGAGGCATCTATAAGAGTTTTCCCCTACATAACAATAAAAACTGACGAAGACTTGCCTAATACCTAATATTGCAATATAAAAAATTCAAATTTTCTCAGCAGAAGTGATTCAACTATGAGAAATAATATTATTCGGTGACTACTTCATAATTTTAAAACATGACTTAAAATCAGGCCAAAAATTGAGGAAGAAGAATAATTTTGATTTTTTCAGTTCAACCATCGATACAAAAATTGAAATCGCAGCTCTTGATACAATTTTTCCTCAGTTTCAAGACAGAAGTTGACTTAGTTCCTCTGGATGCTTGTGAATATTTGAAATGTCCAATCAAGAAGAACTCTGATGTGCAGTATGTGGCCAATTTCACTGTACCAACTGAAAACATCTTTCCGGTAAGTTGAAATAAGACTTGAGTTTTTCTAATGATAAGATCTTGATTAAATTTTGCATACAATTTTGTATGATTAATGAATACCCGAATCATAAGTATATCCAATCGGATATGATGTTCTGAAAAAATACAAATTACAATATTTTGAATGTGTATATTTTCGGATATATTGAAACGATTCTTCATCCGTTTACTATACCTTTTCAACTTCAAATTGAGACTAATACATTCAAATTGGGATCATAGATTATAGAGTTTGATTGGGATTACAAATTCAAAATGACATTAGCAATTTCAAAATGGTATAGTTCGTTCACGAAAGGTTGAGCCGTCGGTTGGCCATGATAATTTGACATATTCCACTGTGTATATTAAGATTTTAGGTTATGATGTTTATTTTTGTGTCAGATTGATACGCAATGTTGTCAATATTGCATAGAGTCGTCTGATAACTCGCAAGCTCGTCGGACGAGGCTGGGTACATTCGGCAACATTGAAGTTATTTTACGTTATGACAGCCAATACTGCCAACTTCAGATAAATAAAGAAACGCCTACTATGTGCTCAACCTTTCGTGAACGGAGTATAAACACAATCTTATTGGGAATTAACACATTCGAAATAGGACTAATCAATATTATATTGGGAACTGACATATCCACTTGAAGTTGATCAAATAATAAGGGTATTTATCAGATCAGGATCGGAAGCAGCGAATGTTCGAAAGCAGATTTATGCTGTATAAAAATAATTTTGACAATATGAAGGGTGTTTTTGAATAGATGCGAAAGATTTAAGGAGTGATTTCTCAGATCATTTGAAAAAGAAAAAGAGTTTCAACAAATGTAGGTCCAGAAATGCATTGTTTCCAAGATACAGGCTGTTGCAATTTTACTTAAAAACTGATCAAAAAAAGTCGTAGGCCACTGAGATATTTCAAACTAAAAATTATATTTGAACTATTCGTTCAATTTGTGATAAAAGTCTCTTCTGCGTTTTTTTCCTATGGGGCACCGTTTTATGAGAAAAACTAAAATACCTCAACGTTGAGCCCCACATATTATGTGTTTAAGTGACGACAAATACGCGTTGACATGTTTTATTTTCCTACATAAAAACGGCGCCCCGCACGAAAAAGAGGCAGAAGGTTTTACTACAAATTGAACGAAGTTTTCAAAAATAATCGTAAGAAATATCAGAGTGGTGTACACTTATTTTATTCAGTTTTCAAGTAAATCTTCAACACCATTTACCTTGGAAAAATGCATTTCATGACCTACATTAATGGAAATTTTTGGTATAAAATGATCTGAAGAATCACCCCCTCAAATCTTACGCATCCTGTAGATTAGTATCAAATTCGAGTGGAAATGTCTATTTCCAATATAAGATTGATAAGTCCATTTTGAATGTGTTTATTCTCAAGTCGATTGTGCTTACCATTCTGAAGTTTTTTATTCTCATTTGAATTTGTTTAATCCCAATTCGATTGTGTTTACCATTTTGAAGTTGCTTAATGTCATTTTGAATTTGTTTGATCCCAATTTGAATGTGATTAGTTTCAATTTGAAGTTGAAAAGGTAGAGTAGACAATATATTCAGTATCAAAATCTACTCCGAAATTTCAAGTCTCCAGATCTTTTCGGTTGACAGTCATATTCACCTACATATACTGAGAATATTTAATTAAAATTAATTACTGCTCGAATTCAAGAAATGTTGAAGAAACTTGTGCGTGAATATATAGGCAGTTCTTTGAAAATCGAATTTGAAATGAATTGCATCTGTAGTTTTTGAAGTAATAGTAGAAACTCGATAATAAGGATTCTAATTTATTTTCCTCATTAACTATTTAACACTAGATATTCAATTCAGAAATCTACTAGGTGTTCAATTTTTGGGTTCGGTTAAAATTCATTGTTTTAAAACCTTTTTTGGTTTTTATTTTCGAATTTTGAAATTAGATATGTATCTGAATTAATTCCCGAGAAAGTAGATATTTATATGTTCTGTTGTTATCATAATCCAACACAAATAGAAGTAGGTAGGTTTAATTATAAAAATATGAATATAATGAATTCATGTTTTCTGCTAATGTTTTTTTTACTTGTTCTCAGGGAAGCGGACGAATTTGGTGGAAGGGATATCAAGAAAATGAAGATAATCCTTTATTATGTGTCAATTTTAGAGTGAATATAAATGCAAAGAGCTAACATGATAGTTTATTGGCTGCACTACAAAAATATTGGTACTAATATTTATTGTTTAAGCAGAACTCCTTAACTCCATAAACAATTATTATGTTCTTCTTATGTGGCTTCTAAATATCATTGATGATATTAATACCATCAATAGATCTAGATTTTCAATGATCAGTATATTCTGTTATAAATCAGCCACAGAAACCACCAGGTAAATATTATACCAATGTTGACTCAAACCATACTTACCATGCTTGGTAACTTGACATTAACATCAGTTGACATAATAGCAAAGTTTCTTTGAAAAATAATCAATTTGCGAAGAGCATTATTGGAAAAATGAAGTTTGGTAACGCACAAAAGAACTCATTGGTTGCAGTGCAGATAGGTGATCATAGTACCAATCACCCAGAACCTAATGATGAATAAGAATAATTCAATTCAAACCAGAGGAACTTTTACTTTGGTACAATAATTAATTGGGGTCGTCTTATTCATTAATTAGAAAATTTGAATTGTATAGTGCTAGTTGTGTTTTTTGGTATTACCAGTTAGGCTCAGAAACACGAATTTTGGGTTATTCCCAGAGAATACAGAATCTTGAATCTCGACGGGGTCGAAGGGAAAATGAATATCAAACAAAAAATCCAGATATTTATCCATGATACATTTAATGATATCTCTATCAATTCGCTAAACATACTTATTGTTGAATTTTACCTACATAAAATATCACATATTCATTTTATCTAGCCAAACAGAGGTTATCATATAATCCATAATCTATTGTTTCTGAATCAGATGAATATTTTATCGAATGAATATTCGAGTTAATGGGTATATCCAATATGAATTGTGAACTTGGAGTTTTTGATATCGTTGATCAAAATAAGATTCTGAGTTTTTCTATGTCTATTTTTCGATAACTAGGTAATTTCTCAGAACGAAATTTAATCCCAAATTCTCAGATATAAGGCGATAATTTTTTCCATAGATTATTACGATGATTTCAGTAACCTCTGCACACTAGTTATGTAAGTAGCAAACAAACTTTATTTCATATAAGATATGTATGTACAAGTAACATTGAAATGTATTCGTCAGTTTCATCAAGCCTCATAAACAGATATGTGAGATTATCAAATATTTACAGAAGAATGATTTCAGGACTAATATGTCATGCAATGTATGACCATTGGGATATGTTTCAATGAATATATAAATTCACAAAATTTTAACAAAGGGAATTGTTTTCTTTCTTCGTCTTACAAAATCTTTCGTTGTACAAATTACATAATTAGTACATTTCATCTGATGACGAAGTTTTCACGAAATACCAGCCAAATTCAGCTGTTGAAGTCTAAATCAACTGTTAAAATTAAAATAATCTGTTGTAGTCAAAATCAACTGTTAATGTCCAAAAGCCTTTCAATGCTGATCTTCTTTATTTTATGAAAGCTGAATGATCTGTATAGACAGTGCCGTTCCTAGGGTATATGCCGCCTGCGCCAGGTTAAAATTTTGCCGACCCTTTATACACAGTGTCCCTAAAAAAATGGATAAACCTGTAACTATAGGTAGACACTGTTGTGGTCTTACTTATCCAAAATTGCGACCTTCATTTAAAATATCAGGGATTTCGAGATATTTTTCATTTTTGTATTTTTATGAGTTATTGCATATTACAAAAAGGTATCATAAGTCTAGAAAAAAATAGTCTAAGATTTTCAAAAAACCGTTTCTGTTGTAATTGTTATTCTGAGCTCATGTGTAAGGGTATGATTAAACCTAGGTATTCTGATTTCTTCAATATTTATTATTTTCGAATAGCAAAAGTATGAATCTTTCGAAGAACTTCAATAGCTAGATATGCCTTAAAATGATCTAATTTAGGAATAATTCGATTCAGATATGGTTAGGGGCTGATAAACAATGGGCGAATGCCCGAAATTTTCTACTATCTGGTTCTCCAAAGAACCTTTTTTCCTGATTTCTCCCCCCTTCCTTCTTCTGAAAATATTTACTTTTTGTTCTTCCATCACTCATCTTGTTATTAGATGAAAACAATAATGATAAGTATTATCGCAAACGAATTTCAATATAAGTGGAAAACAATTAATTCTTCGAAAAATGGCAAAGGGTTGTAACTGATATTTCCATTCCCGATTTTTTTGTGACGAAATAAATATACTTACGTTTTTGTAACAAAACTAACAAATTCGGGAATTTTTCTGAATTGCTTAATGATAATACACTTTTACTCTTATATTCAAAATGAAGTATTCAGAAATTATTCCGCAATTCTGCACTTACCCTTGCAGCACTCATGAATTAAATGGCTCAACTCCAATTCCCCCCCAAAAAAAAACAATCCCAACAGAGACGGAAACACGTGCAGACGTTTATTGACGAAGGAATTCGAGAATTTTCAAGGTGGAATCCTTTGTTAACGATTGATTTCTATATTTAAATAGGTGGAATGCAGTGTATGTTATGAGTTCCTTTAGACCCCAATTGAAATTATTGACATGCCGCTATCATTCTAAGTAAATAACCTACATAGTTTCATTATAAAATATATAGTTAATGACATTTTTTACATATAAGCACGCACTGACCCCCGCTAGGAACGGCCCTGTGTATACATGACCCCATCACAGAAAAGACCAGTGTTGACGTAATTTATAGAAAAAAAATCAGCATTTATGAAATAGGATCTCTAAGACTCTTCAAATTATCTCTCAAAATAGATTCATAGATATAAAATGAGAAGATTTTGGAGACCATTGAACAGGAGCTTTTCTTCCAATAGAATGTTGTTTCAACGAACTTTATTATAAATGTAGAGCACTAGAAAGATAGGTATGCCAGACAGGCTGACTGGGTCCAACCATAGACTCGAAAATTACAGATCATTCGCAAATTTTCATCGCCATCTATCGGGGTTATGCACCAACATAAGCAATAAATACAGGATTACAACCTCATTTGATTACAGATTTCATTTATTCGATTACAGATTTCATTTCCTTCGAATTGTTCTGTAATTTTCGAGTCTGTGGTTGGACCCAGCATGGCTGTCTGGTATACTCCCCTTTTTAGAGCCTTAATAAATACTGATCCTATCATATTCAGTTTTGTTCTCTTTTAATGATAGTACCTACACTTTCATTATTGTTGGAAGACGTTGTTTGTTCACAAGTGAAAATGTATAAGATATGATATTTTTATGACCATAAGTAGGAATTTCTTGAGTTGGATTTGAAGTAACACGAATCATTTTGTCCCTTTGTTTAAGTAATGAGATGAATTTTGAATTGAAATACATACATTTATTGGTATTTTCATGTACTATCAAAAAAGCATAATTAATTTACTACGAATATATCTTGGTTCTCTCTGATATGAGCGCAACTGAATGTTATATAACTCAATTCCAAGAAAAAGATATGTTATTCAGAATTCACTTTCCATATTATTTCAGAATAAAAATTGATAAGTGAGTACTCATATGATAGTGGTGCAGAAGCCAATGAGTTATCTGATTTTGCAGTAATTTGTTGATTCGAATCAACTAAAATATGACGATATTACGTTGAATTCATAGTGTACAGAAAAAAAATTATATTTCAATTAACAAGTGACGAGTCATTGAATTTTCAGTAAAAACAGAACCAAAACATATAAATTGTCAATGAAAAATACTTCAACGCTTCAGATATGGCAAGATTTATAGTTGAACGCTGTCCATAGTGTCCATACTCATCAGTAATAAAGGGACACAAGGTCATTCCCTCAGGTTAACAATACATAATTTCAATTAGTACCACAAAGATCACACATGAAAAAACATATTTCATAATATACAACAATATCGATAACAATTACCTACCTACCGCAAATTTACAATGTACACATTCAGATTCAACTACAACCTTTCTATTTTCAATTCAATTTCAGTAAACGATAAAATCCTTGAAAAAATTAATGTAGACATCGACAAACTTATCATCGATTTATATTCACATCGTTTGTTTTATTTTTATTTACAAGCAGCCTCTTGACCAAAATGATGTAACTTGATGGTGGATTACAACAAAATATGAGATGGATGTGTCGTAATATTGACGATTTTGATGAAAGATTTCATATGTTTTTATTGATACTTCCCTTGAATAACTTTCAAAGAGGTGTTCTTCAAGGCAATCTTCAGGGCAGTCTTCTAGGGCTGATAATATTCTTCTCCTGTATAAATAGTGTTATGTAAGTTGCATTCATTTCACATCACTTTGGTGATAACTGTACCAGCACTCATCTCACTCAAACTGGACGGTCCAAACAAATTTACAATAAACATTCATTCCAATCTGGGTCGGTAGAAAAGCCTAAGTATAAAAGTTAATTTTAAACACAACTTTCTGGAAGCCTATTTGCCATCAATCTTCTTTGATGGCGAAGCCGTTGAACTCAACGTCCGAGGCCCTCTGAAGCGTTGCTGACGTGCTGCCATTTCCAAGTCTTAAGTCTTTGGGCCGTGAGTCCCTAGGAAAAGTGCCTACCCCTGTTACTGGATTGGTGTATTGATGAAACTGAAATATAAATAATAATAATGAATGAACATTCTTCATCTCGGGTTTATACTCCGGAAGAAACTGCCCATCAAACCGACGAAGAACGACAAGCACTGGTGGAACGCATGCAATCAGCAATGTGCAGATTATTCAGCGAATATAACGGTACCGATCCACACTCCAAACCAACACAACCCAGGATCAGATAATCCAAAAAGCTTGCGGTCATTCTCAAGATAATGAACACTGATGTCATACCAAAGTTCTTCTCAATGGTAACACAACTGGAAACAATCCATCTCATCTTTTTTGTGCCGCAACAACTGTGATGGAAGTGCTGGGTATGAAGACCAAACCAAGACAGCACACAATTCAACCCTGTCCAAAACCTCGCCTACCCCACTGACAGAGAAAGCTGGAGGAAAAAGTTCAACGCTGTCGGCAGGACATAGGAAGGCTGACACAATATGAAAATGGCATCAGATTATCATTAGATGAATCGATTATCTATCGAAACCGCAAGCACAACTATGGAGAGAAAAACAAAACAGTAAAGTAGTGCATCGACACACTGAAACAAAAACTCAGTGTCTACTCCGAGAGATTGCGAAGATATGAAGAGAGCAACAGGAGGAAGCAAGATAACATCTCCTTTGAAAACTCGGAAAAAAATTTCTACAGACATCTGGATGGAAAACAACTGAACTCCCCAAATATCTATCCGAATAAGGATGACATGGAGAAATTTTGGACCGAACAACTTTCAACACCTACTACAACAAAAAAGACGAGTGGATAAAAAACGAAGAGAAACTCAAACCAACACCGAACGAATGCCCCTTACAGTCATCATACAACAAGAGCTTTCGGACATTCTCAAAGAAATGCACAACTGGAAATAACCTGGACCAGACGGGCTCCACGGTTTTCGGCTGAAAAAAACCCAACTGTTTACATAGTATTTAACTAAGGCAGTGAATTAAATTCTTAGAAGCACAGAGAGTATGT